>OX276379.1:52501581-53892530 GCA_946251855.1 Alsophila aescularia
AATGTTTTTATGAAGTCAAAGAATATATGATTTTTCGAACAAAGTAATTATTTTAATTTGTTAATTAATGTTAAATTTAATTTAATGCATGAATTTTACTTGACATTATTGAGATGTCATTTGACATATTTATTTTTTTGCACTTTTAAACTGACATTACATACTTTTTTTTACATTAATTAGTGTTAATAATTAATTTTGTGTAACGTTCAATTATTTAATCATTAATTATTTTGTAACTAGACTATTTTATATTATTATTTTAATTTATATTTGCACACCATTTGTTATGGTTAAATGTACCAGGTTCTATTCTTATTCTTTACCATCATACTTTGTAATACCTACATTCTAGCAATTATGAAAGAAAAAAAAAGGTGCAATTCCAAAACACGGAGCCAGAAGCTCGCAAGGAGTTTTTGAGCGAAATGATCGCACGAGGCGAAGGGGGGACTGAACCGGACCGAACCGAACCGAACCGACCGACCGAACCGGTGGCGACCTAAGCGAGCGGCGCGCGAAGTCCTAAGCGAAGTGAAGGTCGAGTGTGCAAGTGGAGCGAAAGGACCACGATGCGAGAGCCTCTAGATAATACGAGTTAACGTCTACGACCTAATACGGGCCTGAAATCGTCTCGCAAGAAGACTTGACGAATTCTAGCCTACTGAACAGGCCGGGTGTCGCGGAGGATTTAGCACCATAGACCACATACACATAGTGAGGCAGGATTTACAGAAGTCTGAAGAGTATAACCAGCCCCTGTGTCTTGCTTTTGTGGACTATGAGAAGGATTTTGACTCCTTTGAAACCTGGGCGGTTCTGAAGTCTTTGCAGCGTTATCAAGTGGACTGGCTATACATCGAAGTGCTGAGATTTCTGCATGACGCTGCGACTATGAGTGTCCAAGTACAAAACCAGCAGTCTAAACATATCCAATTGTGCAGGGGAGTGAGACAGGGGGATTTTATATCCCCGAAACTGTTTACTAACCTTAACCTTAACTGTTTAATACCTTGGAAGATATGTTTAAGACGCTGGATTGGAAAGGAATGGGCATTAACATCAATGGCGAGAACATCTCACACTTTCGACTTGCCGATGATATAGTTCTAATGGCGGAGACGCTGCAGGACTTGCAATGTATGCTGACCAACTTAGATGATGCTTCTTGACGCATCGGCCTCGGTATGAACATAGGTAAGACCAAGATGATGTTTAACGATCTTATTGACCCGGAACCGCTTGCAGTCAATGGTGTACCTCTTGAAGTTGTCCAAAAATATCAAATATTGCAATTAGGTAAGAACAAATTTGAAAAGGAAGCCAACAGAAGAATTCAGTTGGGTTGGGCAGCATTCGGCAAGCTTCGTCACGACTTCACGTCGTCCATACCACAGTGCCTGAAGACAAAAGTCTTCAATCAGTACGTCCTGCCAGTTATGACCTACGGTGCCGAAATGTGGAAACTCACGTCAAATTAGCTATGGAGAGAGCTATGCTTGGAGGAAAAGATTCGTAATGAAGATATCCGACAGAGAACTGAGGTAACCGACATAGCTCTAAGGATAAGCAACCTGAAGTGGCGGTGGGCTTGTCACATTTCCCGAAGAACCGATAACCGTTGGGGTAGACGAGTTCTCGAGTGGAGACCACGTTTAAGCAAACGTAAAGTAGGACGCCCAGTGGCCAGATGGAGTGAAGACCTGCGAAAATAGGCTGGAAGAAAATGGATGGAGAGCAGAAGACCGAGCTCAGTGACGTGCATTAGGAGAGGCCTACGTCCAGCAGTGGACAGATATAGGCTGATGATTAATACGAGTCTGACTACCTTGATTAGTCAGATCTTGATTAGATGGTCAGGTTTATAATTTGACCGTGGCGATAGAATCTCAGAATTCGGATAAATTGTAAAACTGTGCACGGATTGGTCGGTAATATTAGATCGTGCATGTTCGTTCACAATTTTTCGTCTGTTTGTAATAAAAACAAATAAAATCGGTCAGACTGTGATCTATTATAATTATTATTTAATACTTTAGCCCAAAAAGTGTACATAGAACACGAAAAATTCACGGTTTATTGTAACATTTCGTTCACGAAAAATTACAATAAACCGGTGACATGCATGTGTTAGGTTATAACTTATTGATATGTTTAATCTGTCTAGTAACAACCATTTTTACAACAATAGAATAACAATGTAAGAGTTGACGATGTTCAGTTGCAGTACTGGACAAGACATTACAATTTGGTACTTACATTTAACGTATTTCACAATGAAATGAATATTCTCAGGTTATAACTTATTGATATGTGTAATCTATCTAGTACCAGACATTTTTATAACAATGTAAGAGCTGACGATATTCAGTTGCGGTACTGGACGAGATAATACAACTTGGTAGTTACGTTTTACGTATTTAACAATGTAATGAATATTCTCACTGAATCACCTCACCACTGACGATATTATAATGTATTTATAAAATATTGCACTTCAAGACAAAAGTGACTACCGATTGAATCTTTTTGTAAATAATTATGTAATTTCTTAGATCTGTGGCGAGTTTATAATCTGTGATAATAACAAATTATGTTTATGAAGAAAAACTGATCTGGAATCTGTTCCACAACTTATTAAGTAATAGTTTACAATTGATAATTATAGATTTAGATAATGGTGTTTAAAATGCTTAGTACAATTATCCTTTAATTTTAAGTACAATTACTGAGTCATTGTATTATAACTCTGAAACATCTGTATTTATATTTCCGTTCAAATTAGAATGATTTAAAATCATGTAAACTTACGATATTGATAGAAATGCTTAAAACTAAGTACTTACCCGATTAATATTAATGTATTATTACTTAATCAGCTCTGTACCTATAATTGTAGTAAAAATACAACTTCTCCCGCTAAAAATTGTAATTTATGAGAATCATATAAGAATACTGTTCTGACTTTCAATATTTGTTAACATTCTGAAAAATATGTATATAAACGTCTTAATTATTTAAATGATTAACAATGTGTAAACAATACCGAGTTAACAATTATTAAATAGTTTCAATGTAATAAAATATGTACATTTCCGTCACTTCGGCGCCATCTGCAGGCTCATTCCTGCTCATTGCAATGACTACGTGACTTTGGCGGGTAGAATCTCTATAAAAAGCAGCCTCTGGGCTGAGCAGCCCGCTCTGTTCGTTTTCTGTCGTCGTTGCATCAACAAGACACCAAAAGTTAAGTACAATTAATATTACCTACACTGTTATTCTGCTACTCTGTTTCTTTGTTCCCATATTTGCTGTGTATAACTGTGTATTTTGCAAATAGATATTGTCGGTTCTATGGTTTTTTCCATATTGGTTATTATAACCAATGTAACTGTGTTAGAAATGATTAGGATCACTTTGTTCATGGTAAATGCTTTTATTTTGTGCCTGGTGTAACTATAGTGATTGTAAAACGATAATAAAGTGTAATTATGACCTAGTATCACATAGAGGTTGTTAGTATGTTAGGTATTTAGTGTATGATACCTATGTTAATGATAATTGTAAAACTTATGATGAAAGAATATATTCGCCCCGTAGTTTCTTGCCAGTTCTTCTATGGTGGTGTATTCCGAATCTGGTGGTAGAATCAATAAAAAATATAACAATTCTATTTCCTTGTTTCTATGAATAATCCTTAGATTATACCCTCTTTTAGTACACATTAGGTAGGTACTAAACTGCTCAGTAATTTTCAAGCTTTTATTAAATATTCCTTTGGTTATTTATTCTGTAGCTGTAGCTACTAGGTACTATAGATACCAGCTATAGGATAAAGCAACTTGCTTTATTGTTAGGTGCAGATAAGTTTTATTTCCTATTCGACAAACCTGACCAACCGAAGGCTAACATTACAAAACTTAGGTTTTGATAATCTTAACAGTACGTATAATTATCTATACATATGTATATAAATCTCACACATGCGACTATTTTATTTTTACTCGACTACGGCGAAGCAAGGGAAGGGTAATGAGTTTAAAAGTCTTTGTATGTATGTATGTATGTATATATTATGTATGTGGTTATGTGGATGGTTCACCATAGTCGCCCCTATTGGTCCGATTTTGACAAGCGAGGTGTCAATCAATGTTAATCGATGTCTTCAGGTAGGTATACCTTGCCGCGTGCGCACGCGCAGTATGTGCGCACTGAGGCGTGTTGGCGATATATCGCCACCCGATCACCAACTAGATAGGCAATTTTTTACCCGAGCGTAGTCGGGTTTTAGTATTTGAACTTAACTATGACTTGTTCATAAATTTGAATACGTTCCATAAAAACGACATTAAGGTGTTATGTTTGTTTAATAATAATAATATAATCACGATTTAAATTGAATTATCAACGGAAATCCTCTGGGATCATCATGCTCATATCCAGGTGTACCTGATGATCAGTAGACTTGGAAAATTACTTAAACTTTATATTGGTAAATGTAAGTATGACAATAGTTAGATAAATAAACTGACTGTTCAAATCCGCTTTAACATAGAAATTATGTTGTGTATTTTTGCCATGTGAGCATTCCCCCTTAGGTGGATCATCACTTACAATTTTCCCTTAGGTGTAAGTTTTACTGGATTTGATTCGATTTGGGTTTTACCTACTTCACATTTATTGAAAGGAAGATGTGAACCCACAGATCTTGTTAAAGAAGGGAAGGTACCTACGGCACGTAACCCGCTTATCACCAACTATTATTGATTCTGTGATATCACGTAAACAAAAACTGGACTAGATACAGTATGGCAAACACACCCACACATCTATATTACCGCCGTACAATACGGCAAACACACCCAGGCATCTACATTACCGCCGTACAATATGGCAAGCACACCCACACATCTACATTACTGCCGTCGTGCTTCATGTGCAACAACAACAACGAAGTTATACAGTTATACTCAGAATATAGCGTGTCACTGCTAACACGTGATACACAAACGCCACCCCAATTATAACTAGGGCCAAAGAAGGCCAACTGTGCGTTGCACCTAATTTATGAGGTCTACACACCCATGTCTATGAGTAGCTGGTATCTAATCTGGACACTTTTAATTAGATATATATGTGAGCCACGAATTTTTGCCAGTAAGTTATATTAGTCCTATGTAGGAAAGTATACCACATATGTGACACGAACCTACCAACCTCCATACGAGTAAAGATTAATTTATAACGCTCCATCTTCATTTCTCTTCATCCTCGTATCAAACCAATATCGGCTGATTTACATTCACGGGGAGTTAAAACAACCAGTCGATCGGTGTCGAAGAAAAACGTTTTCCGGATAACAATATGTGTTTGATTTAACTTATTCGATATTTCTCTTAACATAATTTTACATGTAGTTTGAGGGACTTCAGTAGGTACGTAATAAATGACCTAGAAGTTAGTTATGGAAATAAATACAACCTTTTTCATATTCTTCGCAATTACTCCTGATTTGTATCGACGCCTCAACCATTTCGGGATGGGCAAGAGAGATGGATGGTTTCTTTTCCGCGAGGTGCAGATAGAACACTGTTCTATATGCGAGTTAGTGTTCTATCTGCGCCTTGCGGTTTTGCCGCGTGGATGATGATGATGATGAAGATAATAAGTATAAGAGTGAAGCGGACAAGTACGGCAAAAACACCTTTTACGGCTTTTAATTTGTAACAGTGGAGGAAAGTTGTACAATACTAAATAAGAAACTTTTTTATTTTTATATCAATATCTAGTGCCTCCACATCGCAAAATAAATGTTTATGATTTGCAATTTTCGCTTCCCATTCCCACCACAGCAATAATAATTAAAAATATTATTTTGATTAAAAATTTACGCTAAAGCACTTACTAAGGCTTAAGGCGAAATGGGCTCCAAATTGTCGATTCGCCCTCACAAATATTTAAAACTAGACCTTTAAAAACGGTTAATTGACTTTTTTTATATATTTTTGACGACCGGTTCGGTCTCGTGGTATTTCGCAATTTTCGCGCATAATGGCATAATGAGAGATTGGCATTAATCGTACCATTCTAAGACTTTGGGATTGTACGTTTTTGGTATATTGCGTCGAAAGGGTTATAAATTATCAATATCCCATGATATAAAAAACGCGCGATCGTCTGTAATGTTTATCAGCTTGTTTTCAAACAAAACTTGACGGTTTACTTCAGGAAATTACAGAAGCCTTAAAAATATCAAAGAAAATTTAAAAATAACGCATTAAATATGTAAATGCTAATAAAGAAAAATATAAATATAGAATCAATCAATAGAAGCGCGTGAATTTGATCCATGGAGCTCTGGGTTGCAGGCCAGACACGCTTGCGCTGCGCCACATGCATTGTGGCATGGACGCCGAATTTACGGTGCCCTTTTATAAGTGTGCGTGTATTATTTTTATTCCTTTCAAATTAATATAACGTAAATAGACTCTTATCCCGCAGAAATCCCTTATTTTTTGTGATAAAAAGTATAATTGATTTTAACACATAATATACACTTTGACAGTGCCAAGTTACATCAAAATCCGTCCGGAAGTTTTAGCGTGATACGTGTTCTTTTAAATAACCCCTAACCTGCGGGAACCATTGACTTATTCGGGATAAATAGTATTCTAAATGTTAATCCATAACATAAGCTCAGATTTTGCCAAGTTGCATCAAAATCCGTCTGGTAGTTTCACTGTGATACGTGTTCAAAGAGACAGACAGACAGACAAAACGACATAAAATAAAAAAATAAAACATTTGCACTCCATATCGATTTTGAAGTCTATCTCAATTATAATTTCCAAAAAATATTTATTGTACAGATTTAGCCCAGCTACAGTTTTATTATAGTAAAGGATGTTTTTTTAGAGGTATAGAACTTGAATTGGAATAAAACAAAGATGATTTTTTAAATTGACATGAAATTTACTGTATTCGAAAAATATCTATCTAATAATAAAATCTATAAAATATCTTCTGGCATTATAATTTATATATGACTTTTGGCATATGACCGCCACGGCTGGCTCGGACGTAGTCCAATCTGGAGGTCCAAGTTTCGATGACCTTTTCCAACATTTGTGGCCAATAACGCGGCGAATGTTGTCATCCAAGTGTTCAATCGTTTCGGGCTTATCGGCGTAGACTAGCGACTTCACATATCCCCACAGAAAATAGTCAAGCGGCGTTAAATCGCAGGATCTTGGAAGCCAATTCACGGGTCCGAAACGTGAATCAATTGTGGCACGAGCTGTATTACATGTTGCCCCGTCTTTTTGAAACCACAGCTCATGCACATCATGATTGTTCAATTGATGAACGAAAAAGTCAGTAATCATGGCTCTATAGCGATCACCATTGACTGTGACGTTCTGGCCAGCATCGTTTTTAAAAATTCGGGTCTTCCTCTACGCTACGCTCTACAGCAGCAATGACTTCTTCTGTACGCACTGTACGACGTCTCTGTGGGTGCGTATTATCATTTAGAGTAAACGAGGTCCGAAAACGTTCCATAGTTAATCGAATTAATTGCTCTGATGGACGATCATGTTGACCGTAAAATGGACGTAGTGCTCGATACGTATTTCGAACAGAACCATGACTTTCAAAATAAATTTGCACAATTTGGAAGCGTTGTTCAGGCGTAAGTCTATTCATGTTGGCATTACATCTAAATTATCCCCCTTATATTATCTCCTCTATACTCTTTGTGCCAAACCAAACTAAACATAAATCACTTGACAGCTGACAAAATGGCCGCCAGTTAAAAAAGTGTTACCAACTTAAAGTTCTATACCTTTAAAAAAACACCCGTTACTAGCTGTACCCGTGGCTTCGCACGCGTGGTCTTTTCTTTAGGTTCAATATACCATATTGTGCTATTCCAGGACCAATATACCGTATAACGTACGTTACGTATATTCAGAATAGGTTGACATGCGCAGAGTAATTTGATATCAACTAGGAGTGGGCGTTATATAGCATACCTCGTTGTCCCAACGTTTTCAGTGAGCGAAAACGCAAACGTTACGGGCGACTTCCACAACGATCTATTTCTCAAAAAGTCTATTTCCTAGTTTGCTAAGCAGTTGTCATTAAACTGGCGTTGCGAGTAGCGGTCGCACGAGTTGCAAGAAATATCACAACGCCGCCAACATAACGAACAAATTAAGTGAAATGGAACGAGTTGAATTTGACGTCTAAAAATAGAACTATCTCTTTTGTTCACGCGCTAGACTTGCGGGTGCAAAAGAGATGGCTACAGCGTGCTCGTGCTTTCGATTTTCTTTTGCTAATAAGTTAGTGACCTTTGACATGCTACCGATGATACTGTAAATTACTTACTAGAAAAACAACAATTGTACAATTTGTAATAGAGAGATATATAGGTAGGTAAAACCAACCTAAGAAAATGTAAATAAAATGAAGTTTTAAATATGCCTGCATAATATAATAAATTAATACCTTGACCACTTACCATACCTATTAATTTGAACTGCTTCTTCCCGCCCGAGACTAGGTCCGCGCGGACTACAGTTCATCGCGAAAAAAAGCAGCCTATGTTATTCTAGGATATTAAAAACCAATGCAAAATGCTCTACATTAACGCTTTTGATGTTTTTTGTCAGACTTGTTATTATTTTGTTTCCAGGGAAACCGTTCTTTAGAGCGATTAATCAACATTTTCCATTTTTCGTGGAAATTTACAACTTTCCGGGATAAAAAGTTCTATGTTTTATTCCAGGGTATAAGCTATCTCCGTTCCAAATTTCATCAAAATCCGTCTGTCTAGTCGTTATCGCATTAAAACTCACCAAACAAACAACGATTCACTTTTATATATTGGTATGGATTCAGTCGCCATAAACATAGCAATCGAAAAACGTAACGTTATTGCGAATAGATGTTTGTTAAAAACGTAAACCTCTATCATATCTATTTTTTTATTGTAAAACGTTTTTGAGAATAAACCTATTTGAGAGTTGTGAAATAGATCGTTATAAAATAGACGGTTTGGAAAACGTTGTCATAGCTCAAAACGCGTTTCGTTTTGTTATCTCAAAATTACACAACGACACATGACTAATATCAACCGGACAGTAGGCAATTCAACAGACAACTTCCAGTCGCAAGACTCGCAAGGATTTGAGAGCTGGAAGTCGTGCTGAGGCAAAGCGCTAAAGCTAGTATGAGCCGAATTCGAATAAAAAGCAGATATGAATTTAGCGGGTCGCTTGGTTGCAGTGAATGAAATGCTTGCGTGTTTTAAGGTCAATCAGCGCCATCTAGTTAAATTGGAGGCAGAACTTTGATGTGTTTGGTTTATGCGCTGAGTTGTTGATGCTGGTAAATTATATTTGTACAGTCTCTTTCGTAGCTTGTGAGGCATTGACCTTATTAAATAGGGTCTGTGAGGGTTGTTCGGGCTATGGTATTAATAAACCTTAACTTGCTGTATACTTTTATATTTATTGTGGTTTCTTTCAACAAACACTTCAGCCATTACGAGTAGCGGAAAACAGAGAGTAGTAAAATTCATTACAACGACAGAGGGCGCGGTTCACATTTGCAGTATGACATTGACAACTTCAATGTCAGCAGTGTTCCATAGATACAGTGATACTATTACCTAGAGCATTCATTGCAATCTAACAGGGTCGATGTTGTGAGGTGAAAATTTATTTAATCGTGGTTTGGTGACCACATCCGTATAAAATATTTTGAGTACATTTATCTATATCTATATATATATCTATACTTATAATAAAACTGTACATTTTTTATAACACAGCGATAGTTTCACTGTCCCCTTCAGATACCTAATCACGCGTTTCAGCGCTGCCATGTGAGTCGAATCATTGCAGTTGTTGAATTGACTCAACATCGTAACCGCAAATGATATGTCTGGCCTACTACAACACGCTGGCGTGTTGTACATGATGTACATGTACATGTACATGAGTGATCCTATAATCTCTTGATACCGCGTATCGTCATTCTTTGGTCCAGGCTTCAGACGCAGATTTGACTCGATCGGTGAGCTAACTGGCTTAAAGTCTTGCAGTCTTTAGGGAAAGGCAGATCTCTTGCTTGTCCTTATATGACAGTATGAATATGTGTTCTGTGGTTTAACCTTGTTTACAAAATTATTAGGCAGGTTGCTTTTGTGATAATTACCGTATGTTGATGTATTTAATGCTTTAAAGGTGTTTGTTTCTTCATGAAATAATTAATAGTGTGATTGAGTTTGAAAGTTTTCTATACAATGAGCTATAAAACTTGCGAAATTTGTGGATTGCGATCTGTTACAGCGATGGGTCAAAAGTAGTCAAAAACGAACATTTATGGCTAAATTTCCCCCGAATAAAGAAAAAGAAAATAATGATTTTACATTCATAATATTCAACAAAATAACATAGCCTTGCTAGCACTAGTGCGGTGCCGGTGCTATCGATATTTAACCCATTATCCGACATTTGGTTCCATATCTTATTCTAAGTCCTCCTGAATTCCACGCTATATAATAGTAAACGTAGTAAAAGTATACATTTAGAATACCTAATGTCGCGTAGCCTAAAACCACTTAATCTTCAAATTTTTATTAAAAATCTTATTTTCAGGTGCAAAAACTGGATACAAGGTGACCGGTAAAGAGGACTTGACATACATACCGATCGAAAAGCTGCATGAATTAAATATTTCTGTGGCAAACATTCTCGAAACACCGACTACAAAAAGAAATAACCCAATTTAAAAAAAATGCCTACTCCTTAACTGCTATTAATCACGGATCACTGCTAGTTTGTAATATTAAGTAAGGAAGATTATTTTCAGGGAAAAAGACATAAATTGTGTTGTGTACTATAAAATGTATTACTTTTGTATGTAATAAAAACCACATGTTTAGAAAAACATATTATTATTATAAACCCCATATAAATTAAAATAGTTCTAATACGTATTTTTTTCCAAAATATCGATATCGATAAAAATGTGCTATGTTTCCAGACATCCTTTTCTGTTTCTCATGTTGGCTAACATGCTCGATATAGAGTGTTATTACCTATGGTCATTAGTTTTGTTATGTTGCACTTATTCACAGCGCTCGTTTTAAAAATTGACAACATCCGTTCCAATGTACGTCAGTCCCGTCTCTTCTTACGTAGTATTTATATACTCTTTGCTTTCATTGGCTAGTAGGGAGGTCCCGCCTCTGAGAACGTAGTTATATTCTCTTTGTTTCTCTGGTCAGGTTGCGGTTTAGAGAAAATATTTCTCCAAGCGTGAATGTAATATTTCTTATTTTGAGCTGTAAAATAATAACCATCGTGTTCATCTTAGCAATCCTAATCGTATAATAAAATATTTAACAAGTGAAAAGTATTTTATTACTTATTAATTCATATTGGAGAGTCCATTGGATATTGAATAAGTTGGAGTGGGCCCTCCTAAGTACCACTTATATGTTTATAAGTATTGTACTTGAAAATAATTTCAATGGAAGGGAAGGAATAAGTGAAAGTTGCTGCAACTGCATAGTAGGACGTAGCACTGTGAGAGGTTGTGCACATGTTATGATTGTATTTTCTCCAGTAGCTTCTTTATACGATGTTGTAATTAGGTAAGGTTTTGAATAAAACATTGTGTAACAAATAGTATTTTATTTGAAGTCTATATCGAAACAGATTCTAAAAGTGTTTGTTTACCCTGATCTGGAACTATATAGTTTAACTATAATAGCAAATAATCAGTGTCTATCACAATGGAGACATGCATTATACTTTACATACTAGCTGTACCGTATGTATACTGCCCGCGGCTTCGCACGTGTGGTCATTTCTGTCGGTTAAAAGTACTCTTTGTGGTATACCACAATATACCAACATTTGATCAAAATTCCTTCAGCCGTCAAAAATATTTTTATCGATTCCTCTACTTCTACTCATCGGATTGAGATATAAAGTACCCCAGTTTTATTAGTCAAAACATAATCTAGTCAAAATATAATCATAATCTAACAGTGACAACCGCATCGCAATTGGCCCAGTAGTTTTCACGTGATGCGCGAACTAACATACAGACAGACACGAATTATTAAAATGTTTATATTCTGTATTCTGTATTGTTCAGTAGCTTATTTTATGTTCCCTAGACCATTTCGTTTATAATAATCTTCTTTGTACAGACTTTTTCGTTCCTATTGCTTAATTATAAGTATCTATAGTGTTTTTTATATTCATACTAGAGTAGCTAGTGGAAATTTAACTTGTATAAATATACATTTCAATGGTAGGGTATGGGTAGGGCGAATTAATTTGAACAAGCTCTAACTTGCTGTACCTACTTTATTTATTTTTGATAACTAACATAACCTCAAAAATAATTACACTATAATTTTTTTTTAGAAAACGTACCATATTTACACAGCTGTTTTTAAAAGCACTAATAATTAATTTAATACACTAATTGTCTTTATACATCACCAGAATAAATATGAGAATGACAGGTCATCGCTTGTATGGGACGTGAGCATGATTATTTAAGGTCGCTCAGCGAGCTATGGAATGGAGAGATCTATGCTTGGAGTTTCTCTGAAGGATAAGATTCGTAATGAAAATATCAGACGGATAACCAAGGTGACTGGCATAGCTCTTAGGATAAGCAAGCTAAAGGGGCAGTGGGTTGGTCACATTTCTAGAAGAACCGATTACCCCAACGGTAAACGGGTAGTTCTCGAGTGGAGACCACGTTTAGGCAAACGTAGTGTAGGACGCCCTGTGGCCTGGTGAAGTGATGACCTGCGAAAAGCGGCTGGAAGAGAATAGATGAGGGAAGCTGAAGACCGAGCTCAGTGGCATTAGGAGAGCCCTACGTCCAGCAGTGGGCAGATATAGGCTGATGATGATAAATTTAACTGTGACTGGCAATTTGAGATGACCCTCGAAAACAACTTATAGACGTGGTTAAAGTGTGAAATAGGTCGTTAGTTCTTTAAAAGAGTCTTACCCCCTTTTTTAAAGAAGAGTACTACCAAACTCCTAATTTACGCCTCTGGAGTTCTCCCATTGTTGAAAACGGTGCTAAATAACTCCTGAAGCTCTCGAAGGGCTTTCCCCCTGCTTTCAAGAGCTCAAAAGTTACTCCAGGCTCCGAGAGGGGGCCTTTCAATTCTTAAGTTATTTCAGCGCCATCTTAATCTCGTCTAGGCTGACGTCAGGCAGTTCATCAGTGTAGTGGTGGGTCAGTATTGCGCGGGAATTCTCTGTGCTGGGTCCGGGTCTAAAAGAATGCGAGTCGTACAATCGGCCATAGAAGTCTTCGATCTCAGAAAGGATCTCCAGCTTAGAGACGACGGTTGTGCCATTATTGGTCTCGAGCTTCTTCAGATGGGATCTACTCAATTGCTGGACGAAGACTTTTGACCTTCGATTCTGCTCAATTGCCTTTTCTATTCATACATCAGAGGTCCCGTCGCACCAGCTTAATGTTTTTTTTTATTGAGATCCCTATTTTCTGACGGTGTGGCTTGCTGTTGCTCCCGTTGTTTGTCCATAAGCCGAACAGCTTCATCCGAGACTTTATACTTCGTGCCCGTATGCTGCAGCCGACAAAATCTAGTGACTTCTTCCCTAAGGATTCCCACAACTTTTTTGGACTTCACCAGATGGCATCTTTCAAGATTGTGGTCGATATTCAAGGATCCTCGGACAAGTCGGTGATCACTACCGATATTGAAGCTTGCGATCACTGAGACATCCTGAATATGTGCTTATTGTTCGTCATGATAAAGTCAATCTCATTTTTAGTCACAGTGTCGGGGCTTTGCCAAGTCCACTTTCCCTGGGGCTGCTTTTTGAAGAATGAATTGATTAAAAAAAGCCCTCGTTTTTCCAAAAAGTTGACCAGCATTTGCACCCTGTGATTCTTGTTTCCATAGCCCTGTGGATTTTTCAGATTCACTGCAAGTCTGTCACTTTGGCGTTAAAGTCTCCCATGATAACGTTGTAGTGGGCCCTTGTGGTGTTATGTAGGGTTAAAGACAAGTCATCAAACATATCCTCTACCTCAGCATCCGAGTGTGCCGAGGTCTGAGCTTAAACCGGTACGACCTTAAGTCTACACCTTTCGGTCAGCTTAAGAATCAGGTACGTAACCCTGGTCGACAAACTTGATACTTCTACAACATTATCAATGAGGACTTTATTGACGAGGAACCCCACGTCACCTTGAGATCGCTGATCGCTCTCGGAAATAGAATAAGTGGCACGATTCCAGGGTTACTGTATCCTCCCCTTCTCTTCGAACCTCACTTAACCCTAAAATGTGTCACATGATCTTCGTAAGTTCCGTCTCGAGTTGCGCCATGTGCTCATCAATGGTAGGCTTGATAAGCACATGGTGCAACTCGATTACGTTCGTCCGCTGTACGTACGTAGCCAGAGTCATTTGTTTTAATTTTGGCTGGCCTATCAAATTATGTATTATACGATAGTTTTTTTTTCTTTGGCAACGAATATATTATAGCTTGTGGAATTTGGCCCAACGTTTCTAAGATATTTACTAGTTTATAGTAAGTTACTTCACTAGACGCACTTACCCAATCAAATGAGGCAAGTGCGTATTATCAGTTCGATAATATACTTCCAAAATTATCATTTTAACCGTTACTTACCCGTGGCACAACTGCTTGGCCCTACCATGGGGAATATATTATACCAATGACACAATCAAACAATGCCAGTAATTGACATTTAGCATAAAATATCTTTCAAAAAAAAAACGACTTTATTATAAAAATGATATTTTGTAAACAACCACTAAAATGAATAAAATAATTACAATTGAGCCAGAACAGTATCACTTTTTCAAAATTACCAACGTAATAATAATGCATAAATACAACATAAGATAAGAAAGAGTTTTTTGAAGGCGGTTTCGAATGTGCGAAACTTTAGCATCTTTGGACGTCCTTAAATTGCTCAAAATTGACTTTCTACCTAGTCCTTAACATTATAACACAATGAATTAAATTAAAGCTTGTTTAAAGCTACTAAACCAATTTTGATGAAATTTATACAGTGCCACACTAGAGGTCTTCTTACTCAAGTTAAAACAATCGGTAAGCAAGTAAATCTAATTCGGTTCAGAAATCCCAAGATATTAGAGAACATAAACTATAAAACAAATTGATTTTCTAATAAAACTACTGAACTAATTTTGATGAAGTTTATATGAGACTACACGGAAAGTTTACCCTTTTGAATAAAAAAACAAACATCTAAATCGGTTTAGAAATCTTAGAGATAAACACAAAATAAAGGCAATATAAACACAAAATCGAATGGATTCACTCAACAAAACTATTTATGCTCGAAAAACTGCTGAACCAATATTGATACAATTTATATGGGACCACCTGAAAAGTATACACTTTCAAAAAAAAAAAACGGTTCACAATCGACGGAGATATCAACCAACATACATAAAAAAAAACAAAAATAAATAAAAAGAAAAAACATACAAACGGCCGAACATATAACCGTCTCCGTCTTTCCTTATTTGGAACTGAAAATCATAAAGGAACCAACTACATAGTTACAGATAATGGTCCTTTTTGGTGTTGAAGAACATTGACTTACCTTACTTAGGTACTTTTGTATCTAAAACAAGATCAGTAAACAAAACCACTTTCTAAACACTAATATTCTTTGACTTACAATTTGGAATCATAAACTAAAACAAATAAAATGAGTTTAGCTATAGCACTAAGTTTTTAGCTATAGTAATGGCACTTCACTTCACATCAATATAAAATAAACTAACTAAACTTGCATAATCTATAAATATATTACCACTAAAATAAAAAAAAATTAGTTCGCAAGATAAAAACCTATTAGCCAAATAAGTAGGTATCAACATATATGAATTTGCATAGGTCATAGAGACGCGCTTGCCGCATCAAGGTGTGACGCACTTTCTTTTTTGTATAATTTATAAGGTAATAATTTTAAAATTATTAAAAAAACGAGTATTTCGCTAAATGTCAGAAAAATGTATACTATAATAAAACTGTAACTGGGCTAAATCTATACAATATATATTTTTTGAATTTTTTTATTGAAATAAACTTCAAAATCGATATGGAGTGCAAAAAGGTTTTTTTATTTTTTGTCTGTCTCTTTGAACGCTCATCACGCTGAAACTACCAGACGGATTTTGATACAACTTGGCACAATCATAGGTGATGTTATGGATTAACATTTAAAATAAGAGTTGTAATGTAAATATATAATGTAACTATTAAATAAGAATTGTAATAAAGTAATTAGCACTAACTATTAACTATTTAATACCTACTTAATAATATTATAGATAGATAGATAGATAACTCTTTATTGCACAAGAAATGAAATTGATGATACAATAATCAAGTCTTAACATAGAACAATCGGCGGCCTTATCACTAAGCAGCGATCTCTTCCAGGCAACCGTCGGCTGAATATTGACACATAGGCTGTTACAAAGGACGGTAGTGTGCATAATTATAAAAAAATGTGTTTGTGTGTGTGTGTGTGTGTGTGTGTGTGTGTGTGTGTGTGTGTGTGTGTGTGTGTTTGTTTGTGTGTGCCTGTATGTCTGTGGCATCATAGCTCCCAAACGAATGGACCGATTTTGATGCGTTTTTTTCTGTTTGATTATGTGATCGAGATAGTTCTTAGATATAGTGGGAAAGGGGGAAGAGGGGGCAGGTGAGAAAAGGGGGTGAGAATCGTAGCTACCAAACGAATGGACCGATTTCGATGCGGTTTTTATGTTTGAAAACTGATGTGATCGAGATGCTTCTTAGCTATAATGGAGGGTGGCGAGCCGCAGGTTTTTTACATTTTTAATTTGTGCTTATCCTTGATATTTTTAAGGCTGTTGTAATTTTCTGAAGTGAACCTTCAAGTTTTATTTTAAAACACGCCGATAAACATATACAGACGACTACGCGTTTATTATATCTTGGGATATTGATAACATATTATAACATAGAGACCGTGTTGGCGTCGGGTATGTTTTAAAAAAGCGAAAACACAATGTTTATGGCCAATCTGACATCGGGTGTACTTTCGAATTTAGGATTTCACGTAGCGTATTTTGAAAATATACCTCCATACAACGCTACCGTAACACAGATTTCTGTCAACAACCTTCAGTAGCGACCCAAAATGGTCGTGATAGGTTAGAAAATGAAGGCGGGTACTCGCTACGCTTCGCTCCCGCCTTCGTCTTCTAACCTCAACTCGTCTTCTAACCATGTCGGATCGCCACTGAAGGTTCTTAACACAGGTAAGTAGGTACCTATATTGGTACTTTTGGTACTGGAATAACTCATAAGATCCTTATATCCCAGAAAAACAACCACGCGAGCAACGCCGCGGGCACAGCTAGTAATTACATAAATGTGAAGTAATTTAATTGATTAATTTAATTGATTCACAGAAAATACCAGTAATGTACAGATTTTTAGAGTTTTATTTCACGTCACTCAAATCTGAAGCTTAGTTCAAATAACACTGGAACGAAACACATTTGGCGTTGTATGTTAGGCAAGGCAGCGTAAATATTCTAAGTGCTAAGCCAAGACGAGACACGCCTTCTAGGATTTCATTTTGAAACCTAATTTGTGTAGGGTTACAAGGAAAGATATCGTTTTAGTGACATACCAAGAGCGATGGTGGCCTAACGGTTGTATAGTGCAATTTAGAATCCAACGATACCGGGTTCAAATCCTAGGCCCCGCACCAATTACTTTTCTGAGTTATGTGCGGCTCCGTGCTTCGGAGGGCACGTTAAGCTGTCGGTCCCGGCTGTTATTGATTAATAGCAGTCGTTAAGCCATGTCAGAGGCCCTCGGGCGGCTTGACAAACTCTGACACCAGAGGCCAGCACTACCTCATACGACAAACAACAAACAAGTGACATACTTAATTAGTTTCTGAGGTTTTCATGGTGGATGCACTCGCCCCGTAGAGGCACTTGCTCCGACTGACCTAAATGCAATTGATGACTTGAAACGATCTTTGGAGAATATTCTAAACGGAATCAATAATATTGTAATGCTGAATGCAGTACAATCCTTGACTTCGAATCCTGCTATGTAGGTATTGAAAACAATGGCCATCATTAATTTGAACAATTAATCATAGGTTTAGTAGGTAGGTATTAAGTCAGAAAAATAAAAAAAAGTACTTTGTTAAAATTCGCTCTTTCCTTTTGTTTGCTATATGTAATTACTTCCTAGAATTTGATTTTTATTAGCGACACTATCGAATAGTGTAATAATATAGTGTTTTTTTTCCAAAATCAACGAGTTCGATTTTTGGCAAAGAATATTGATTTTACAAAAATCCAATAATGCGGCTTTAGTTTTTATCAAAATAGGGCCACATACTCCTTGAGTATTTTTCGCTATTCCTCATAGTTTCGGATTTGGCCATCCACGCTCACTTGGATAATACACATAAATAAAAAAATAAAAAAATAAATATTCGGGACAATTCCACACCAATTACCTAGCCCCAAACTAGGATACCCTGTACTATGGGTACTAGATAACGGATAAACATACATAGATACGAATATTATAACATCCATGACTCGGAAACAACAACATGCATTCCTATGAGTAACGAATAGCGTTTATAACTTTTAAAATAGAAATAGGAGAATCATACATTTGTGCAATTTGTACGTCAACGAAGACAACATATCGTACGAAAATGCAACAGGCCACACTAGATTTCATACAAAATTTGGTTCACAGCTTTTCGATCCTTTCCTACTTCGGTGGTATAGACGGTACAAATGTATATAATAATGAACATTAGTGGGTACATACCTATAGTAAATGTTTCCTCTGCATTGTTTGTTTATTCATAGCAAAATGGTTTGTAAGTACGTACGAAGGTGTGATTTACAAATGTTACATTATCATGCGTTATCTCCCGGGGCGCCGCGGTTTTGTAACACGTTTTGTTTACAGAGGCACTGCCTGTTACCTTTATCACGAGTACCTACTTAAAACGGTGTATTGTATAGAATGTATAGAATTGTATAGAAACCTTCCGGAGGTAGGACATTTAAAGGCTGTGCGGGTTTGTTCTTGTGGCATTATCTGTGGTTATTAAGTTGAGTGTATTTGCTATTTAGTCTTTTGGTACATGTACAGACTTTTGCTTCAAATTCTTACGATTGGGTTCGACACTAAAATAAAGGATAGGTGGGTTCCCCAACGTCAAAACAAATAGGTATTCTTACAAAAAATACTATTTTCTATACCTATATATTTTTTCCCAACTACACCAAAGCAAGGGAAGGTGAGTTAAACAGTCTATGTATGTATGTATCTAATTATGTGGTTATGTGGATGTTCCACTATAGCGTCGCCTCTATTGGTTCGATTTTGACAAGTGAGGTGTCAATCGATTCGTCTTCAGGTATAAGGTGCCAAACTAAATCTTGGTCCGGTTTTGATAAGCGAGGTATCAATCGATTTGTCTGCATCGCAAGAGTATCGATAGGTTTTTTTTTACCCAACCGTAGTTGTAAGGCCCAACCGAGTCTTGTAAGGCCCAACCAATAAATTTACTGATGCTGGCCCAAAACGACGAGGGCCTTACAACACAAATCAAACGTTTTCGTAATAAATCTATATAAAATTGCAAAGACCTATGTAAATTTCAAAAAGTAACAATCTTTACATGCACAATCCAAATTTTCTTACAAATCGTAATATAAACAAGGGAGAACTTTAGTTAGGTGGTAGCGAAAATTAGAAGTACCTATGAGTGGCCGCGACTGAGGTCAGAGGGCAACCGTGTGCCTCATCCTAGCGTACTTATCAAAAAAATTATCAATTTGAACTATGTCGAAAATTGGTGAAGAAATATAGTTAAATAGGGACTTACCTCCACACCGAACTGGAAAGATGGCGGCCGCAAGTGACGCGGTCGCCGCGTCGCGTCCCTGCGTGTCTATTGGTCAGTTCACGAATTCCTTGAGGATGGTAGGAGTTAGATGTACTTTAGT
Organism: Alsophila aescularia; assembly: GCA_946251855.1. Lineage (NCBI taxonomy): Eukaryota > Metazoa > Arthropoda > Insecta > Lepidoptera > Geometridae > Alsophila > Alsophila aescularia. Next base: position 52,521,703 of record OX276379.1, read on the forward strand.
AGTAAGTAATTGCAGAGTTTCCAAGACTGTGTCACCCGACAATACCGTACTTACGTAGTCTTGATCGGGTTATCTGCATTTTTGAACTACAAAATAACTAGTGCCATAAAGCACAAAGAAGAAAGTGTTTTTTTATGCACAAATATTTTGCGAATCGTTTCGGGCCGTAGACACACGCATCAAGCGATCATGTCGATGTCGACCCATGCTGGGTATACCTTCAAACCTTTCTGCCACTCAACTCTGCTCTACGGCAATCGCATCCAGGTCATTTCTGCTCTATAAAACAGGCAGGTGGTCTGCCAACGGAACCACTTATCTCCACGTCTAGCATGACTATAGTTATGACCTACCCAACGTCACTTGAGTCTCATTATACCCGTTTTCCAACGTCAGTGATTTTAATCGTTCGTGGGGTTTCGGTCTTTCAGACTCGTTCAATAAGGCGGATACCTAACATAGCACGCTCCAAAGCTATTTGTGCGACTCGTATTATTCTGTGCACAGTTTCATTTGTACGTCCATATTTATGCACTGTATATAATCGTGGGTAAGATATTTGATAAAAAGCTTGGTTTTCAGGCACACAATACTTTAAAATAATTATATAATAAAATGTACTGAAAACCTTTTTCTTTCGAGTCCTAAGTACATCTTTTGGCTTGAAAAGCGTCCCAATTCGGCTGTATGCGGCCGGAGATCTCCTGAAAAAATAATAAGTGCCCATCATAACTAAATGTAATAATCTACATGCTCCAGCGTTACACCATCAATGTCTGGCACTCAAGAATAATTATGTCGCGTTTTCAAATCTCGCGTATCCCAATCAAATCATTGCTTCTGTTTATGTTTGTTCTGTTTCTGTGTTATAGTATATGACTTCTCATTATCCTAACTTTATAAATGAGTTTGATCTCTCACGTGACAATAACAGTGTGACTAATATGCAAGCATTACATTGCAGAAGCAACAGGCGAAGAAAATGCTAAGAATAAACAAAACAAAAGCGATGAAAAACTTGGCACCCGCCTTCCTTTCAAACGTCCAACCGAGTATCCCTACCGACTGTCTAAATTATGCTCCGTTAGGTCATTACGATACCCGTATCAGTAACTCTTCAACAGTTGGTCTGAAAGTTTGATGCGTAGCATCGTCGATACTTCACTCTTACATAAGCTGAGATCCGCCGTTGTTGCGACAAGCAAGCGCGTGGCCACAGTCATAGCCAGTCTCGGTTCGGTTCGCGTGCGGAACGACCGCGCCGACTAAAACGCGCCTGAACAACCCTCACTTACCTAAACACGTATTAACCTAACCAAACCATTTAACACTTTTTCGAATAACACTCAGAGATAACAAATAACACCTTTTGTTTTCCATAAAGAAATATAAATTCAGTTATTCATTCGTCCTTCAGAGCTATCGGAAAAAAGTTTTGAATATTGCATGAAGCGCGAAAGCCAGTCGTGGGGAATATTCTACGTAAGTTTGTCTTGTATCCGTATGTGGTTAAAACATCTTTCACTAGATAAACAAGGTTTATTTTATTTGTCTAGTTTCTGAGTTTTGTAGCAGAAAAACAATAAACAACTTAGGTGTATTGTAGGTCCCGCGGTTTTGTCGGTGTGTAAATGTTGCTACATCCTTAGCGATAGTATTTCATCTTAAAATAGCCCATTCCTTTTTTTCATTTCCTTAGTGGCCCCCTTGGGTACTCGAGGAATATTTTTCTAGGTCCTCTAGGTTTAGATTCCGGTGTCTGTCAGCCAGTATGTCACGGTATAAGTTATCTATGCATGCTTGTACCACATCCATATCAAAATAAATGAAATACTATTTGATAAAAAAGTATATGACTAGCTGATGCCCACGGCTTCGCACGCGTGGTCATTTCTGTAGGTTAAAAATACTCTTTGTGCTATTCCAGGACCTAAAATACCAATATACCAAGATTTGATCAAAACTCCTTCAGCCATCAAAAATATTTTTATTGATTGCTCGGCTTCTTCTCATCGGATTTAGATATAAAGTACCCCAGTTTTTAAGTCAAAACATAAACTATCCAACAGTGAAAACCACATCACAATCGGTCCAGTAGTTTTTACGTGATGCGCGAACAAACATACAGACAAGAATTTTTAAAATATTATACTCTTGTTGAGTAGCTTAATTTATGCACCCTGTACCATTTCTTTTTTAATTATCTTCTTTGTACAGACTTTTTCGTTCCTATTGCTTTATTATAAGTATATAGATAGATATAGATTTCCGCCTTTTCAAATATGAACATTGAATAATAACACATCTCACCACATCATCGTATTATGTTCCCACTGCTAAGATAAGGGCCTTTTCTCAGAGAGAGCAAAAGAGAGAGAGCTGTATGGACCATATTCCACCACGCATAGTTACTAACAGCGTGGGCTATCTATTTTGTATTACAAAAATATATTGCCTCGATTTATTTTCTTGTTGCAACTACCTAAATATTGTGTTAACTATTATGTAATTTGTCTAGGTATATACACACCTATACCAAACCCAATACCACACCACCATAGCTCATCATCGACTGATTTTATTGACCGTCGCTCGCTCGTCGAATCGTCGAAATTACCTTAAATAATTAAGTCCTTTTATTTCTTTATTACTTAAAATTCCATCCAATAAGAGCCATACCTTTTAGGAGGCTCAGATGAGGCCTGCCTTGAATTAGAAGTGAATTCCGAACGACCGTGCCAGGTGGGACGGATCACATAAAAACTTTATGGAAGACGAAGGATATTGTATTTTTAAGGGTCTCATAGTAAACATACGGGATTAGATGTTATATCGTAGTAAATAAATGTGGGCAGTCAAATGCTAGAATATGGTGTTGGAAAAATATTTAAATACTTAATGTCCATATAAATGTTTTTCTGTCTGCGTGGAAAATCGTAAAAATACCTATGTGTTATTATAGGACCTATAATCTTATATACTCACCAAGTTTCAACAAAACCGTTCAACAGTTACCGGGGAGTGGCAATACTTACGTACTTTACAACATGTATGTAGGATTATGTTATAGATATAATAAACTAGCTGCTCCCCGTGGTTTCACCCACATGATGATGATGATGATGATTATGAAAAGTACCAATGTCCATGGTTCGAAACCTATTTGTTTATATGTGATGTGGCATGACGCCCGCTAAAGGAGAGAAACACGACTGTCAGGCGTCTATTGTTTATTCTTGAATTTCTTGAAAATTGATAGAAAAAAGGTCGCCGAATTTTCCGCACAACATTTCCAATAATTGTTCTTTCCCTAAAAACGTGATTCGGACTATGACGAACATTTAAAAAAGTAACTAGCCAAACTGATGTGCTTGGTAAAAAAAAGGGTTAAAAGTTACATATGTGTTATTCCAGGGCCACAATTCCTATAAAGTACTATTATATTCCTCATCAGATTGAATCTCAATCTGATGAGTAGAAGCCGAGCAATCGATAAAAATTATTTGACGGCTGAACCAAATTTGGTATATTATACTTTATAGAAATTGTGGTCCTGGAATAACACATATGTAACTTTTAACCCAGAGAAATGACCACGCACGCAAAGCCGCGGGCATGGCTAGTATAAAATAAATAATCACCCAAAAACAGAGCAAATAAGTAACTTGTTTTTTTTTCTACCAATATGATCAGGAGTAAGCTTGTGACCGGTCAGATTTAATTTCCTATACATATTTTCCTCACAATTTTAGCCTTTTTGAATCGAAACGTGCAATGCAAACATTGAACTTAGTGACCGTATAATTGCAGTCACGATGCTACCCATACATTAGTAAAACAAACGATACCTAGAATTTCACAAAGGGAATCCATACCAATGTATAAAAGTGAAACGTTGTCTGTTTGTTTGTTTGGGGCTCCCCACACGCGATAACGACTGGATGGATTTTGATGAAATTTAGAATGGAGACAGCTTATACCCTACAATAATTAAAAAACATAGAATAATTTTTATCCCGGAAAATTGAAAGTTTCCGCGGTAAAAATTGAAAATGTTGATTACTTGCTGTAAGGAACGGTTGCCATGGAAAAGAAATAACAAGTCTGTCAAAAAACATCAAGAGCATTAGGTGCTATACCTACTTTTGTATTGGTTTTTAATATTCTAGAAGAAAATAGGATGCTTTTTTTTCGCGACAAACAGTGTTTGTTTGTTTGTCGTATGAGGTAGAGCTGGCCTCTGATGTCAGAGTTTGTCAAGCCGCCCGAGGGCCTCTGACATGGCCTAACGACTGCTATCAATCAATAACAGCCGGGACCGATAGCTTAACGTGCCCTCCGAAGCACGGAGCGATGGAAAACCGCGCATAACTTAGAAAAGTCATTGGTGCGGAGCCTAGGTTTTGAACCCAGTGTCGTTGGATTCTAAATTGCACTATAGAACCGTTAGGCCACCATCGCTTGCAATAAACAGTAGACCGCGCGTACGAAGTCGTGGGCGGGAAAACTAGTTATTAATAAGCTCTAGAATTTTAAAGTGCTACGAGTATTATTACGCTTTCTCTATACTAAGCACCTTAAAAGCATATCGTCTACACAGAATACGGTACCTACCAGTTCTAATAAAAATCATGTTAAAAACATTGGGCTATGTAATCATTATATAATCGAATAAGCAATAAAAAACATTAACGCATTTTTTCAGCGCGATTAAGTCCCGTTTAAATATTTAACTACGTGTTCGAATCGCGAAAGTTTAAAAGTTACAATAAAAAACATTCTTTAACGATTAGTGTTTTTTTTTTGGGTTATGTATATAAGATTATCATTGCTGATCTTTCTTTCGTTTTATTTAAAATGTAGAGATGTGTAAGAAAGAAAAAGAGAAATATTCATTACTTGTCCCCATAGAGGGGCTCCTATTATGGCTCAAAAAATAAAAACTTTTCAGTTACCTATTGTTTTCCGAGTCATCCGTCGCGACTGATATATAAACAGCCGCTTTGCATGCCACTCCGCTCTGCGTTTTATATCTTCCCTTTTCACAAATTTCTTACTCGATGATGCTCAGAAGCGTCTTTCCGAATAATAACCGCAAGATAAGGTTCTGTTCGGTATTATATAGGTATTCTATTAGATTCAGTAAGGTACTACTGGTATATAATAGCATGACCAGAATACTCATTGAATAGTTGGGGTAACCTTTGCTAAAACATGTTGTATAGTATTTCATCCACAACCTTCAATCTGTTTGACGACCGGTTGGTCTCGTGGCTAGTGATCCTAGGTACGTAATCATACGGTCGCGGGTTCGAATCCTGCAAGGTGCAATCATTTGTGTGAAGAGCAGAAATGTTTGTTTCCGAGTCATGGATGTTATAATATGCGTATGTATGTATGTATGTATGTATGTATGTATGTTTATCCGTTATCTAGTACCCATAGTACAGGGTATCCTAGTTTGGGGCTAGGTAATTGGTGTGGAATTGTCCCGAATATATTTATTTATGTTGTATCTTACTCTATCTAAAAATCGGGCAAAAAAAATAGATTTATTATGTATTTCTTTGAGTGACGAGTCGAGAAGGTCACTCGCCTGATGGTAAGCTTCACTTTTGCCCCTAACAATTGCAATTCCACTCAGAACCTTAGTTGCAAAATCTTGCGCATCACTGAACTGCGCTCGTCACCCTGAAACATTAGTTTTTAAATCTCATTACCCAGTAATTTCGCTGGAAACTTTGTTTTTCAAACCAAAACATGAACATTACTGCTTGACAGTTGAATATCTGAGACAGGTTTGGGTACTTCCCCAGGCGGACTCTTGCGTAAGAGACCACTACAAAAAATATCAATATACGAGTATATTTATTCACATTCATAACTTTCAATGTGAAATTTTGTCTTAAAGAGCTTTTGTGCCTCTGTAACAAAGAGTATCATCATAGATGAAGAGAAATTGATGCGTATAAAATAAAAAATAAAAAATTACTAACTGCACCCGGCGGCTTTGTCCGCGTGCAAACTTTGCCAACTCCGTCACTCTCTATGGAAAGAATTTAAAAAAAAAGCTCTTTGTGCACCTCTAGGGTACTCAAGGAATATTTACTCCATATTTCAAACCTCTAGGTCCACCTGTGCATTGTCTGTCAGTCAGTATGTCACCATATTGTTTTCTATTCCTATAAAACAGGACTTTGATTATTTGGTGTATGAGGTAGTGCTGGCCTCTTATGCCACAGTTTTTCAGGCCACCCGAGGGCTTCTCGTCTGCTAACTAAAACTGTATTGTCACATGACTGCTGTCAGTCTACCGGTTGAGGACGTGCGTTGTCTGTATAACGCACATTCTCAACCAGTGGACCTAGAAATTTAAAATTTGAAGAAAATATTCCTAGAAATGCACTAAGGAGGTTTTTTGAAATTCCATCCCTTAGGTTGGGAACGGATGTGGCAAACTTTACACGCGGGCAAGGCCATGGGGTGCAGCTAGTATTGTTACATATGAACTATTCAAAACATGAAATATAGCACTATTTTTTACTTTTCCAAGAAAATATGGATTTTGAATGGATATTTCATCGAGCTACATCTAAGCTACGACTTCGTAGCACTAGCTACAGCGGCGTAGCACACGCATAACAATTTCAATGGGCAGTAAAATACATCTGGTTCACTAAAAATTCTTCACTAAATAATATTTTAATATAGAGTTTTTTAAATCTTCTAATCCAATGTTAATGGACAGGAAAAGCTGTAGAGGAACGTATATAATCTGTTACTACGATGTTTGGAATACATAAATATTGTACGCGTATAAACTGCTAACAAGGATAATCTATAAAGCTGTTGTAAAGTAGAATGATAATAAGAAACATCATAATATAATATGTTAAAACTTAAACCATTATAATTAGGAAGTTAGGGAAGTGCGCATCCTGCCGGTGAACTATGACGTACATTCTCGTAGTAATAAAACGCTACGAAACTCATTTGGGACAAAAATAATTTGAATATACGACGGGTTTTAGTGGCCATCCGTTTGTTTTATGGACTATATTGGGGACCAGAATGTTGCGCACTCATGAGAACGACCACCATGATTCAATAGAATAGGCACAGATATTGGGCTAACAAATATTTCGACCAAAAAACTGACCGCTACAGAAATTACCTTCTCCCTTCCCTTTAAAATGGTTGAGGGGGTGATGGCTGACACATAAGTTATACTCACAAGCCAGTGCTTCTTGTGAGGCCTGGAAAAACCGGTTTTCTTTCTAGTCATTGAATTTTTTATTATTTAACCACAGATAAGTTTTTTTGTGTGATTTTAACCCCTTTTTTATTATGGGACATCTCATTGGCACTTTTGTTAAAATTTCTGTAAAAATACATTTCACATAAAACAAGTAATGACTTATGTGAAATGATATGATATTACCGTACTTTATTGGTACTCTCTTCTCTATAACTGGCGTATTTCCGAAGCACCTATAGAGTCGGAGGGTTATTTCCTTTTCCTGTGCGTGATTCAACTCTGAGTCAGCACATTAAAGGGAAATTTCCTTTTCAAACTCAAAGTATGGACATTGTTTCTCCTTGTTTAAGAGACAATTAAGATTTTGATTTGTAAAAGTGCTGTAATGTTGCATACATAACAATAAAAAAAGAGTTTGAATTAGAAATAAATTCGAAAATTAAAAATTAAACAGTTTTAAGCGAACTATACAATATAAAATAATGAAATAAAATGTATAAAAAAAAACAGCCAAGTGCGTGTCGGACACACATATACAGTAGTCACAGCCAATCTATATGTTTGTGAAGTTAGGCTCTGTGAACGTTTGCGCAGGTACTGCTGTGGGGATAAAACAGCATAAAGTAAGAGAATAGAATTAGATTAGATATTAGATTAGAAATAGAGAAGTATAGAATATGCGAAAAACGTCAGCGTGTGAGCGAGGCAGTTATACAATGCTGTCTTCACCTTCATTCAACATTGGGATTGCGCCTGAAAAATAGCAGTTTGCGCAGCGACAGCTTTTGAGACTCATACTTCCGCTGCGACTACTGTACTTAGGGTTTCGTGGGCAGGATCCTAAGTTACTTAACTGTGAAAACCGCAATGCGATCGGTATTTACATGGTATGCTAACAATGTTGGACTAACTTGGTCAGCTATATCTCATAAATGTGTAAACTTTAGATAGCCTGATAATTCTGTGTGTATATTCCGTATTATTTGCTACATTCGTATTATTTACTGAAAACTTTTGGAACTGTACTTTATGAGTTAAAGAAAAATGTTAATTTTAGAGCCGAGTATTTAATATACAGAACCAAATAGAAAAAAGACATGGAGTCTTCAGTATAATTTTAAAATACCTATTCAACGATACACCTTTTCAATGAGATACAAACTTTTTTTTTCATCTTCACATTTAATGAGTGCGAGCAACAGTAAAAAAAAAACAAGTTACATTTCACTCAATTCACTCACTCAATTATATACATATTTATAAGTGTACCAAATATCAACTTTGTAGTTATAGCGTCTGAATAAAATGTTTGTGACATACAGATAGACAGACGGACAAACGGAAATTGCAAAATAAGGGTTCTTTGTTAGACTACGGAACCTTAAATAATACAAAATATCAGTTATTTCTTCTTCAATAAGGTTACATTAGCTTCTAGAGGTAGGAATAATCGTTCTTTGTCGTTTCCGGTCGTAGCTCAGCATTCTCGGAAATGTAAAAGCCTCCCTGAGGGTTGGTAAATATTTTTATTATTCGTACCTTACCTATCTGCAGCGATAGGAACCGATTGGGTTTTGAAGGAAATCAAATAATAATATTTTGGGTTTAATCGACTACCTACAAAATGAAAATTATTTTTTGTGCAATACTTGTTGGTACTTGTATCTGTAATGATTTGTTGAGGTCACATTCATGTTACATCCAATTAGATACATATAAATGCACCTACTAACTGGTTGAATACATTTATTTTTATGTCTTCTCTAAAAAAGTTATCTAGTAGTTAGTAGTTAGTGCTGGTTTTGCCCGCGTGGTCATTTAATTTAAAAGTCGCCCATACGGGTTATTCCAGGACCAAAACTACCTATAAAGTACAATATACTACATTTCTTCAAAATTCGTTCAGCCGTCAAATATTTTTTTATCGATTGTCGGCATCTAATTATCGGATTAAGTTACCTAGTACCCCAGTTTTTAAGTCAAGCCCTAAGCTATCCAACAGTGAAAATCACATCGCATACGGTCCCGTAGTTTATACGTGATGCGCGAACAAACATATAGACAAACAGACAAACAGATAGAAAGCTTGTTCAGTAGCCTATTTAAAGTACCGTAGATGGTCTATTTTTTAATTATCTTCTTTGTCTGTTTTTTTGGTACTTACTGCTTTATTATAAATATAGATATAAATAATTTATAACTAGTTGTTATATTTATAAATTCATTTATCGAAAGAAAATACGTGAAAACAGCGATACAACAAAGCCGTTACGAAATTTGCACAATATTTGTTTGTTTTTTTGCTTTTTTTTCCGATTAGCGTAAAATGGAGAGAAAATAATACTTTTCACATAGACCCGATGGATGGTCAAACTAAGAACGGGCTATCACAATCAAATGCGTGTGTTAGATTACTACTTATTGTAAATATAGAAATGTATAAAAATAATACTTGGTACATGTAAATGTTATGTATCCAGCTTTCAGAACGAAGTATTCGAAGACTACCGACATCGTCCGAGCTATTTAAGTCATTTGAAAACAGATCATCGAATATCTACCATTTACTTTATTAATTACATTAGTCTGATAGTTGTATTGGAATACATTATAATAATTATGGCATAATAATACATATGTTTCATGGTGATGGATGTCATACATCGTAAGTTTACACGTGGTACTTTACTTTTGTTTTAAGTAGTCAATACTTCGTTTCAGAACGAATACTTCGTTCTGAAAGCTGGATACATAACATTTACATGTACCAAGTATTATTTTTATACATTTCTATATTTACAATAAGTAGTAATCTAACACGTGCACAACATTTCGTTTCTGTGCTGTTGACCGTTGAGGATTTCCGTTATCTTGAGTTAATCCTGGATATCGATTCAGGTCATGCTTACCATAAAAATGCATTGTCATCGGAATTGAACCAATATATAAAAACTCAACTTCCGTAGGATAAGAGGAAGTGTTCTTCATTTAGCTTGCAAGATTTGACCTAAACATACATACATTTACATACTTATACACATATAGACATTGCAAGTTAAATAAAAGCTTTTAAAAACGAGCAACGTTCCAGGCCGACTCGGTTTTAAAATCAAACTAAAATATCTAAGACAGGAAAACCCGACCACTTGAAATTAAAATATTGTTTAAACTAGTACGAGTAAGTTGCTGAAGTCAAGCTACTGGAAGATAGTCGCCTTAAAAAAGTAATTGGAACATAATATCTGATTTGTAAATATTATAAATGCAAAAGTTTGTTTGTTTGTAGGTACCATTGTATGTTTTGTTAAGCGCTGAAACGGTGGAAGTTTGGATGGATCTAATAAATATTAAAAAGGCGAAAGTTTGTATCTGTGTATGTATGTCACCAATCAGCGCTGAAATGGCTGAACGTATTTAGAAATTCATAGGTCCTGAAATAACTATAGATAACTGAAATAACTTTTCATCGTCATAATCCATCATCATTGTCCACGCGGGTAAAACCACGGTGCACCGCTAGTTGTCAATAAAAGCTCCTACAATAGAAACTGATACGATAAGTGTCAAGTAAAACAAACATTTGAGGAATATGAAACTATTCACAAAAGCTACTATTATCTTAACGGTGGAACTTATAGTTAATATCTTTGCTATAATTGTGTGTGCGTGTGCGTGTGTGTTGAGGGTGTGTGTGTGTGCATGTGTGTGTGTGTGTGTGTGTGTCTGTCTGTCTGTAAGTGGCATCGTAGCTCCTAAACGAATGGACCGATTTTGAAGCAGTTTTTTATGTTTGAAAGCTGATGTGATCGAGATGGTTCTTAGCTATAATAGGGTGTATCCGACCCCCCCGTCGGGAGTTATATAATTTATTAATTTGTACTTGTTTTAGTATAACAAGTTCTAAGGAGAGAATTAACTGCACATAGTAATTATCTATCTATACTTAAGATAAAACAGTAAGTTACAAAAAGTCTGTACACTGAAGATAATTAAAAAAGAAAGACATAGGGAACAAAGATATGACATTTAAAAATAGTGAATGTCTGTCTGTCCGCGCATCACGTGAAAACTACTGGACCGATCGCGATGTAGTTTTGAAATAAAAACTGAGGTACTTGGTACTCGTATCTTATTCCAATGAGAAGAAGCCGAACAAGGAATAAATAAACATTCGACGTCTGAACGAAGTTTGATGACAGGTATAATGGTACTTTTGGTTCTGGAATAACACATAGAATCCTTATATCCCAGAAATATAAACACGTGGGCAAAGCCGTGGCATAGCTAGTTATAAGATAAATGACAGCTTGGACCTTATTCTCTATTGCCACTCGGCCACGTAACGCGCCGCGTTAAGATATCTGCGTGGAATTGTTTGTGCATGTTCGAGAATTGCCGTACTTTTCCGAACGATTCCACAGCGAGACGCATTACGCGTGTGACTGTTCATAGATAATAATGGCCCTTGGCAAGTAATAGATGTCGTTATTTTTGTTGTAGAAGAGATTAAGCATCATTTGGTTTTATCAATGTAGCACACAACACATATCTCACAAAAATGGTAGGATAACAAAACCGTAGACTTGACAGCCCGAGGAAAGTTGACCACATAATTATCATCACTATCATCAGCTCGCGTTCCACTGCTGGACATATGCCTCTCCCAAAGCACGCTACTGAGCCCGATCTTCGCTCTCCTTTTCCAACTGCTACCAGCCATTTTGCGTATATCGTCACTCCATCTAGCAAGAGGGTAACTGCACTACGTTAGCCAAGTCGCAATATCCACTCAAGAACACATCCACTCCAATGGTTATAAGTCCTTCAGCAATATGTCCAGCCCTCTGTCACTTCAGCTAGCTTATCCAAAGGACTATGTCGACAACTTTGGTTCTCTGTCGGATCACCTCGTTCCGGATACGATCTTTCGGAGAAACTCCGAGCATAGACCGCTTAGCAACCTTAAATTGGTGGACTAGTCGTACCGTGAGTGTCCACGTCTCGGCTTCGTTAGTCATATTATAACAGGTAGGGCGCACTGGTTGAAGTTGAAGTGATGACCTCCACTAAACTAAAATAAAAAGCTTAAAAGCTAAAAAAAACACGCCTGCTCTGCCAAAAAAGAACTTATGCCAATAAATTATATAGTGTTAGAATGTGCTTATCAAGGCCTTCTATTTGATACCCATTATGTAAAATATAAAGTATTTTTTTCATTTTTGAAAATGGAGCCATACTGACGCCACAACGAATTTTTCAAAAAAAATTGCCTACGTATAAAAAGGTGTTACACGTTATCTCTGATCAGTGATGAAGCAATCAGCAACAAAAAGTATCCATTACAGGACCATTAGGTGGGTATCCACACCAATACTCGTAACTGTCGATTAGTAACAATTCATCGAATGATCGAATCGGACGGTTCCATAACGCGTTATATTACCGTCGCCTTGTCGAAATGTAATGTGAAGTGATATCGATTGTGAGATGGAGAGGCGAACCGATGAAGGCAGAGCTAGAGCAGCCGGGTCTCAGGAACAAGGTATGTAACTTAGTTTAAACTTAATGCTTTCTTAGATGGGAGGACGTCTTCAATCGTTTTCCTGTACGTGAAACATTCCAGCGTTCAAAATGAAAATCTATATTTGAACCGGCATAATAATCGGCAATCGCGGTACGGGACAGGTTAACTAGTGTTCCTGTACGTGAAACATTCCAGCATTCAAAATGAAAATCTATATTTGATCAGCCATAATAATCCGCAATCGCGGTATGGGACAGGTTATCTAGTGTTCCTGTACATGAAACATTCCAGCGTTCAAAATGAAAATCTATATTTGAACCAGCATAATAATCGGCAATCGCGGTACTGGACAGGTTAACTAGTGTTCCTGTACGTGAAACATTCCAGCGTTCAAAATGAAAATCTATATTTGAACCGGCATAATAATCGGCAATCGCGGTATGGGACAGGTTAACTAGTGTTCCTGTACGTGAAACATTCCAGCGTTCAAAATGAAAATCTATATTTGAACCGGCATAATAATCCGCAATCGCGGTACGGGACAGGTTAACTAGTGTTCCTGTACGTGAAACATTCTAGCGCTCAAAATGAAAATCTATATTTGAACCGGCATAATAATCCGCAATCGCGGTACGGTACAGGTTAACTAGTGTTCCTGTACGCGAAACATTTCAGCGTTCAAAATAAAATCTATATTTGAACCTGCATATTAACTAGTGTAAAGTCCAATCAAAAAATCTACTTACTTTTTGTCGTCTACTTCTTTCGGTATGTTCCGCCACGGTTCCACAATAACCTTAAGAGTACAAAATAGATACCAAATTTCATCAAAATTAGTTTGGATAAAATTAGGTACGGAAACTTCCGAAAGATTTACTGAACGTTCCGAAAACGTAAATTTGTTAAGGAATACTGTGTTACCTTTTTTATGGGCGCAATTACATCTAACATTGCGATTTTAGGTTCAATAGCCAGTTTGAACCTAATATCATTCATGTCCACTTAATTGACCTACTGCTTTTTACCCGACTATGGCGAAGCAAGGGTAGGCTATGTATGTATGTTTGTTTAGACGTTCCACCAAAGCGTCGCCCCTATTGGTCCGATTTTGACAAGCGATGAATCAATCGATTCGTTTTCATCGTAAGAGTGACTGAGGCTATTTTTACCTGACTACGGCGATGCAAAGGAAACAAACTAAAAAACTACTCAATGATATATAAGTTATAAATTTACCAGTATTAAACCGCAAGTAAAGCGCAGTCCCATTGCTCTAAAGTTATAAATTTATAAAATTTTGTAAAAATTCTTGTTTGTGACTTTTAGCCTACTAAGATGGTAAGTAGTCTGGTTTCAGTTTTTGAACTTATGTTTTTGTGAGCGAGTTGGGGCATCCAGACTTGGTGAGATCGACATAATTTTGCGTTAAAGATTATTATTTATTTCTGAAGTTCAGTATATTATTCGGATGTTAACTATTTTAAAGTATTCTTTTTGCTTTTTGATTTGACGGTTGATTCTGTAAGTTCCTTTAGTTTCTTTTATAGTTTTGGAAACTTATTTACGCTCTATAGCAATGGGCTGCAGTTCTCTGGAAATGATTTATTTTCGGACATTTTATATCTTGAACTTTTATATATAACTAATTATGTCTAACTACTAAAATAATAGATTTAGCACACTTTGAACCAAAATTTTGGTGTAATTATTAAGGTTCTAAGAACAAAGATTAGGCTAGTGTCGTTAAGTTTTAAAGGGGTAACCTTTTGGACCACCTACTCAATTAACCCTCAAGCTAAATATTAATTACTTCCGTACGCAGACTACGCCACTACCTGCAAACTCTTTAGATAAGGTATTTGGGAAATTAATTCGCGAACCTCTACAGTATCAGACTACCAATTGGGACAATTTATATTTTAGTTTACCTTCAATTTTCACTATAAAATATTTTTCCCAAAAAAATTAAATCAACTTCATAATAAAATTGTTTGTTTGTAAACTACAACTAATAAGAATTAAATGATTACAACTGAGCGAGTACAGTATCACTTTTTCGAAATTACCAATGTAATAATAATGCATAAATACAACATAAGATAAGAATGAGTTTTTTGAAGGCGATGCCAAGTCGAGCTACAATTATTAATATGGTTGAGCTTATTCAATAAGATAATGTCTTAAACGGCTTGACGAGCTATACAAAATAATAAGCTTTTAAAGTTACTATCTACAAAAACTGTATCAGTTACTAGATTGCTGTATTCGTGTCAATCGGTTTGTGAATGTGTGAAAGTCAAAATCTGCTCGTGTGAGTCTCCTGTTTTGTCTCTTCTGCGTTTCGTGTTTTGTATGAGGGTGCGTCATAGACAACTGCATATTACTTCGTACGTAGAAGGTATGTATTAATTTTGTAAAGATCTTAGATTTAAATGATGCCTGGTTTTAGCACCCCCCTCAAAAAACTCTTTCTTATCTTATGTTGTATTTATGCATTATTATTACATTGATAACTTCGAAAAGTGATACTGTACTCGCTCAGTTGTAATTATTTTTCAAATCGGTCTGCAATTGACTGAGATATCGACCGACACACATAAAAAAAACATACATACAGCCGAACATATAACCATCTCCTATTGTGAAGTCGATTAAAAATACCATCGCATATATATCGGATTATATATATCACACGAAATAGAAGAGCTTCCCTAATGTAATGTAAAAAGCTTATTTAAATTTTGCGAAAAAACGTATACATAGTATTTTTTGAGGTTCAATGCAACTAAATTAAAAACGGAAATAATCCATAACAATATATAAAAGTTTAACGTTGTCTGTTTGTTTATTTGTTTGTTTGGGGAGCTTTCACGCGATAACGGCTGGACGGACTTTGATGAAATTTGGAATAGAGATAGCTTATACCCTAGAATAAAACAAAGGATACTCTTAATCCCGGAAAAATTGTAAGTTTCCACGGGAACACTGGAAAATATAGATTACTCGCTGTAAGGAACGGTTGCCATGGAAACGCAATAACTAAGCTAAGCCAAAACTATTAATAATAAAGTAATACTAAGTCCGTCAAAAAACTTCAAGAGCATTGGTGCTATACCTACTTTTGCATTGGTTTCCAATATCTTAGAAGAAAATAGTACGCTTTTTTCGCGACAAGCTGTAGTCCGCGCGGACGAAGTCTCGGGCGGGAAAGCTAGTATTTCTTACGCTCAAATAGGAAAGAACCATCTGCACATTCAGCGTGCCAAGAATCCCATAAACCCGAAAGTCAAATAAAAACTTGGTGCTTTAACCGTATTTAAACTTTTATTTCTGCTTATCAAGTCTTTCTCTTATATTTAGAGTTTATTTTGTATTTTTCGCTTTTAAATATGGTAGAAGAGGAGTTAAAGCACAGGGGACAAATATAAATTTATATGATGCAAACATTCTCTCAACTACGCAATAATTAAAAACTTCAATTATTACCGCATTCCGCTCACGTTTGTTCCATTTACCAAGAATGGTATTCTTACATAACTCAGTGAACTATTTACATGACATGCTTCAATTTTCCATTCTCAAACAAATTAATGCTTTGAAGTCTTTACTGCTCACGCATGACGCGTGCCTTTCCTTTAAGTGGAGGAAGGCGGGGTAGAAAAGCTCTCGCGATGTGCCTAATTTTGGAACGTTTTTACTGTCAGTCTTTATGCGAGTAAAGATTAGATTAGGCGTCCTCGGTAACGTAGTAGGTTGCTGTTGTTGTTGGCTAAGCGACGGGCGGCGACGCTTAAATGATAACCAGTGAAACATACAAAGGCGCAAGGCGGCATTTCGAATGCGTGAACGCCACGTTGAATTTAATTAACTAATTACTATAAGGATATAAAAACTATTTACCACCTTAAATTCTTGAAACTACACAAAAGTAATTATTAAAAATCTCTAGGTAATATTTACCATGAACGCGGTTCGTAATGGCGTGCAGCAGAAATAAAAATGACTATTTAAATTATTTGGGTGCAATTTAAATAATTTAAGTTAGGTGAATAGATAATCTAATTAATTACTACAGAAAATATTTTAAATCAGCGATTAGCAAGGCTCTATACACAGTGGTCACGGTGGCAACGAAAACTCAGTACAAAAACCGCACGCGGTGTACCGGAGGCATAATAAGATGGCTTGCGAGCAGCGCTGCTGCCGCTGAGCTCGTGTCAAAGTCATAATTTCGCAATGCAAAATGACGAGTTTGACAGGAATTCAGTGGCAGCAGCGCTGCTCGCTAACCATCGTAATAGGCCGGCTGAGCTTTAAAAAATTTCCGGTGTACAGATTTCCGTTACTTGAATGTATTCCGCATATACTAAACATTTGCATTCAGAATGGCGGTAAGGCAAATCGGAAATGAAATGGTCTAGTGCGTTAGTTGTGCACGTATGCGCGACTTTGCTTTTTTATAGAGGTTTATAGTGCTCGGTATTCGGACAGTATGCGGTATTTAAAGAAAATAAAACTATAATTCACTACGCTTCTGTACTTAACATTAAGCTTGGAACAAAGTGAACTGATTTCAGTGCCTTGAGCATAATGTTCCACACCGAGCTCTCTTAGTAGGTAGTGAACGTGCTTGCTTACATAAATAAATAAAATAAATAATTATATTCGGGACAATTCACACCAATTACCTCGCTCCAAACTAGGATACCCTGTACTATGGGCACTATATAACGGATAAACATACATAGATACAAATATTACATCCATGATTCGGAAATAAACATTTATGCTCATAACACAAATGATTGCACCTTGCGGGATTCGAACCTGCGACAGTTTGATTTCGAAGTTAGAGTCACTAGACCAAATTTTATTGCTTTTCATATTACTCGAGCCACCGGTCCAACTATAGCACAACTTAAGATCCATGATGATTATTGCCCTTTTGTGAACTCTCACTCAGTTCAATCTAATTGTTCCTGCAAAAGCATCGAAAAAGTAGACTCCACTAAATATCTGGGTGTAACGATAGATCAGAAGCTGTCGTTTAAAAAACATATCACTGTTCTATCAAAAAGAGTGCGCAAGCTCATTTATCTAACAAAAAAATTGCGTCCCGCTGCAAGCCCTGAAGTAAGGAAGTTAGTATACATCTCACTATGTCAGTCGCTTCTCCAATATTGCATAGGAGTATGGGGTGGGGCAGCTAAATCCCACATGCTTGAGGTTGAGCGTGCCCAAAGAGCAATTCTAAAGGTTATGCTGTGTAAGCCGCGCCGATTCCCCACCGACAAGCTTTACAATGAGGCATCTGTTCTACGTGTTCGTCAGCTGTTTGTCATGCGTGCATTTGCTAAAAGACACTCCTATTCCATTCAACAGCAAATTAGGAAACGTTCTCACCGACCAGTACGGCAATTGCTCCCAAAAATTAAATCTACGTTTGCCGGTCGCCTCCCGAAATACGTACACATCTATACCTACAATGTACTGTAACTGTACTGTACTGTGTGTAATGTATTACCCTCAAAGATTGTACGTATGCCGAGGCTAAATCGAAACTGAAAAGATGGCTACTTTCGCTATCTTATGACAGTACAGAAAGACTTGGTAAGTCTGGTGGGTTTTGAGCAATGTGAATTAACTTATTTTAGCTGATGCCAGGATATCTCTGGATCTCTTTCAACGTTGATGAGTGTTTCTGTTTTGCAATAGATAAGGATATTTATGACGTAAACAACCAGATCACGCACTGTTTTTAACAAATAGCACAATTTTTGAGTATGGACAAAGCCTTACATTCGTTTTAGAACACATTTACTCGTCTCACATTTACTCTTGCACATGCCCACTATTCTCATACACTCATATCTCTGCACTTACCCTAACTCAGCCCTACACCAGGTATAATTTATACATTATACCTATTATTACTGATAGGTTATAATTGGATTCATAGGGGCAACGCGTCGACGCTTTATAATTTGTGTGTACCCACCTACTCGACAATAATTAAATAATTGGTTTGTTTTCCTAAATGTTGTTACAATTTATCAGCAACAGTAATTTCGATTCAATGATGTTGAATAAATTACAAAATATTCTTTTTATATATTTTCCATGAATTGTTTTGTTCCCATACATTTTCCATACTTTCATTAGAACATTAATATTAATCCTAAATAGCTAATCCATACTCCACTAACCTATATTGATAAGAGGGATGTGTATCCTACCTACATTATTTTTTTATTTATTTTCTGTTTTTATATAATATATTCATATTATTAATCTAATAGGCAAATTTTGTATATGTTATACCAATCTAATTACGTTTTCTTATTTGTGTTGCCTGCCTTATTATTATTATTTTTTATGCCTGCCTTATTTTTTTTTTTAATAATGTAACTGTTAAGACTGTTGTAAGTGAACAAGTATAGACCATGCGTATTAATAATTTTGGCAACAGTTGGTCTGGGTTCCCAAGATACAGGCGTTACCTAGTTTGGGGCCCGTAGTCAACACAACTTGTCTACCTATATAACACCTAACTGTACTAAAATGTGATCAATATTTTAATTTACTGTTTCAATTTGTTTTGTTATATTTATGTATTCTGATAGTTTAATTTTTAAATTGATTTAATTTTGTTTTTTCACAATCTGTAGATGTAATGGTTTTCTGTGCAATATTTTCTATTCAATAAAAAATGATTAGACCAACCGGTCGACATGTGAATAATAAAGGCAAATATCAAATAGGATAGATTGCGCGAGTATCCTCTGTGCTGGGTTCGAGTCTAGAAGCATGCGAGTCGTATAATCGGTTCGTTTATTTGTCGGATTTAGTAACCTCGAAGCAGTTACGACGGAATGCCTATCCTTTCAAGGAGCAGCACCAAGCGTAAGTCACTTATAGTAGTGTATGTTTTGAGATTGTATTCACGTTTGTTAGGATACTAAAGATTTTAATGCGCTATTTATTTTTTAAATTCTACTTAATACGGTGGTTACTCGTATCCACCTCCATCACCTCCATCTCCGAATCTTGGGTGTACGCTGTTTCAAGGTAATCCTCATCCCATGGCAGGTAGACCCCAAGATGTGTAAGAAAATTATATTAACACTCTAGGTACTAAAGTTACATGTTGTTCCTTCAGGAGTCACCATTCTCCACTGGATCCAGAATAGCCAGAAAACTGTAGTTTTCCCTCTCTAATCGGTCCCATGATCTTTAATTGTAGTGGCTACATCCTCCTTCTACTTGTAATTGGCTCAAATTATATATAATAGGTTCTCAGTCTATGTAGGTAGTATGGCAGTAGGTAGGTATGTGTAATGTGTAGGTATATGGTATATCTCCATTTTAAAGGGAGTTCTACTACTGTTTTCAAAGCTCGTACTCTGGATTTCATCGTGCTTCCGTAATGAGAACCGGAAAGTGGAAAGGCTCAAACCAGACATTGGCGTCCGTAGGCTTTTTATCTAATGGATCTTCTAAATGCACCACGCATGTATTTGATGTGAATGCTGACGTTAACTTTATCTTGACTAAGTCAGTTTTCCGCTACTTTGATTCGTGAGGCGGGAGTCTGAATGAAGTAAATGAAAAAATAATAATAATAAAAAATTGCTACATGATTTTGATTCTGATTTTGTGCTAAAGTGGTTTTATAAGGAATGGAATTTTTACCATATAATTTTCTAGTTCTGAAAATAAAAATAATCGAAACCCGAGTTTAGATTATTCGCCACTTGCAAGCGCCATGCCATGCGTGACTACGGACAACGTAAGGTGAGTTTGGGCTATGTTTATACATAATGTTCAACCCTCTCCCGTGCTCGTTTTTATACTCAAAACAAATTAATGTTTCGCTAGGTAAATATCCAAATCCTAATGTTGACGTGAGTAATGAAAGTAATGTAAAAGTAATGTAACTTAAATTACTTTCATTAATAATAAAGGTAAAAACAGAATTTTAATTTATTGTTTAGTTTTACTGAATATCTTTTTATTATCACACTAATGTTATAAAGACGTACCCTATTTCTTGGGATAGCATTCTTAGTAGTAGTCAGAAATAGTTGCGGCATTATAAACTTCTCGGGGAAAATGTGGAGTAGGAAGTCAATCTGTTCAGATAAGCGAAACTATTATACAAGGGCATTTACAATAATTACTGTAGCCTCTCAGAATGCGGCAATGTGGTACTTTACGGGACTTGGTAGACTCGTAACATTTTAATTCTAATTATAAATTGTTATACGGTTTGTGTCAGGAGTACGGAATTTTGAGATTAATATTTCGAGGTTTAACGAAGAATCAAAATAGTGTTTGAGGTTGAGGTTCATAATTTTTCTATGTTCCTATACGAGCAAAGCGCTACCGTACCATAGCGCTTTATGAACGGTTGTGGCAGAGCTTTCGAGTAAACAACCAACTTGGGAGCTTGCCCGAAGGGCATTATAATGTTTTTCAACGACACCTTGAATTTGCATGCACAGTACTACCTTTTCTTTGTACAATGACCTCGTATGATGCAATGACCCTCAATGAGCAACGGAATGATTTAGTTAAGATCTCAAACAGACCGATAGATTAAATTAAAACATCTTGTCAATAGCTTACGAAAGCGCAAAATTTCGCAGAAGACGCAGACGTCCTGAATCCAGCAAAGTTGTTTGTCATTTTGATTAAATTTATCTTGGATAAAGGTTCAACGTTGCTTGTGATGAATTTTGGGCGAATATTTACTTTATAAAAGTGTTTGGACTAATGGAGCGTTCACATAACGGAGCACGATATCAGGCATATTGTTTTCGGGTATGGCAAATTTGTTGCTCAAAGTCATTTTGATTTGGTTAAGGTTTACGCAAAAAGCTCGGGTTTTATTTCGAGATATTCAGGTCCAGATTGCAAAGTGTGGGCAAGTAGAATCAGCTATTTATTACACGATGGCCCAAAAAAGGAGTGTAATGTTTTCAGGGTTCATATATGTAGTATGTATGTATGATGTATGTGAGCTTATTTATTCCGCCATGATTTTAAATACCTGAACAGATTTTGATGTATGGGTTGTCGTTAAAAAGTTCATTTTTGGCGTGGAATTGTTTCTTCTCTTAATTTGATGATGGACTTGTTTAGTACGGGGACCATCAATTTACATTTTTTATTTTTTTTGCTTTTCTCCCATTGTTTTATCAGATCCTGACAGAACCAGGGATCCTGAACAATTGTAGTTCCAGCGCTATCCCGCTGCGATTTGTACTTTTTGAGATATTTGCAAAATAACTAATTTTGTGACCTTGGATAACTTAAGACTTAAGATAACTTAAGAGATTTTATGAAACTTTTGAGACAACTTTTAGAATGCCAAAATAAAGGTTATTATTTCACATTCCGAGGTGAAACCCTAATACTGGGCTATATTTATTTGTAGGCTATATAGGAACTTCTGTAGTAGGTAACCCAAAGACATCTAGATACATCAAATCAAATATTATTTTTTTTGACTATAAAATATATGAAGTGTCAATAAAACTAATATGGCGGCTTTCACCTGCCCCATTGTATTTCTGACGCAACAAGAAATTACCAAAACCTATCGAGTGAGGTATCAAAATGAAGGTATTTAAAAGACCATTCCAAAATATATAATTCTTTTACCTAAACACTAACAATTGTCTTTATAGCTTCTTCCAACATTTTTAATGTTAGATTATTCAAGTTAAGTACTATAGTCCAATGTTGCAATTGCAACTATTAAAGTAAAGTAAAATATGGAAGTAAATAATAAATTAAATAAAATTAATCCAGGATATAAGCTATCCTGGTACCAAATTTCATCCAAATCAGTTCAGCCGTTTGAGCGTGAAGGAGTAACAAATATACATACAAACTTTCGCCTTTATAATATTAGTGATTATTTTTGCGTGCGGTCAGCTCGCATGGCGCGTCCGTCCACTATCGCGGCTGAAAAGTAAAATGCCGAGCGTACGTTAACGTCGATCCACCCGAGGCTTTTGACGAACGTCGGAATGAGATCGTTTGATTATCGCCATTTAGGCGCTGATACTTGATAGCAGTAGTTTGGTAGTAGTGAGCGTCCATGGAACTAACGTACTTGTGCTATTCTTTATTCTGTGATTAACTTCAAGAGACGAGACAATTTCAATTTTAGTTTCATGGACGCTCGGTGGGGGCGCTTTGAATCTGTACAAACGAAAGTACGGCAAAGCCAATCCATATATATATATATAGAGATCAGTGATTTGTATATTCTTTGTATTTGACTGTTGATACGCTTGGTTTCTTATGTATCTAAAATTGTTGTTTATAATATAGCAAACTATGTGCACAGAAGAAAACTTAAATATGATACAATTTATATATATATATATTAATCCTTATGTGTAAATAAAGTACACAATAAACAGAAGTCTCCGGTTTTATTTCTGCACAAAATTAGTTTTTTTAAGCATATCGACTTCTGCTCCATTATAGGTCCAGTAACTCCATATATATGTCATCTGCGAGTAGTTATTTTGAGACGGTGGGCCAACTCTCGGGGGCATCAAGGCCTCGGGGGGCCTCCGGTGATAATAGGTACTACAAAATATAATAAAGCGTTACATAATATTATGCATGCACAGTATCATATAATGTAAACTCGGGCTAAAATATACTGGAATTTAAGTGAAAACTACGTTGACACATCGTTGAAGATATAGGAAACCGTGGCTCCAGCACCACATTAATTTATCACGAGGACCTTGATGGGGAGATTGCTAATTACATCGCTGATGCACCTCACTTAGACGCATTTGTCACTTGATTTTTAATCACAGAATAATTAATAGAATAAGACATAACTTTTATCCAGTTTCCCTTGCGTGGACTACTTTATGGGTCCAATGCTGAAGCCTAAAATTCTTACATCCACTACTTATATTAAAAAGTATGGTTTTACTTAAATGAGATTCGTTTAATTTCTATCGCATACATACATTACATTATTTATATAGAAAACAGTTTTCTAATTCCCTTTTAAATCTTGATAAATTCTTAAGTAAAAGTACCTACCTGAAGTGGTCTTCTATATTTATAATAAAGCAATAAGTACGAAAAAGTATGTACAAATCAGACTAAAGAAAAACTTCCGATCAAGAATATAACATAAAAAAACAAGTCTATATGTTTGTCTGTCTGTTTATTTGTTCGCGCTGAAGTTTTGATATATTGAATGTTGGTATATTGGTATTTTAGGTCCTGGGATAGCACATATAGTAATTTTAACATAGGGAAATGACAACGCGTGCGAAGCCGTGGGCACAGCTAGCTTTAGATACTCGTATAATTGCGCCAACAAAAAAGGTAGCATAGTATTCCTTAACAAATTTACATTAGTAAGTTTTCGGAACTTTCAGTATATCTTTCGGTAGTTTCCGTACCTATTTTTATCTGAACGAATTTTGATAATATTTGGTATCTATTTTGCACTTTATAGGAATTTTATCATAAGAAACTTGTGGAAGGAAACTGTGGCGGAACACACCAAAAGGAGTAGACGTTAAAAAATAAGTAGTTTTTTTTTTTATTTGTGCTTGTTTAAGAGGCGTATCAAATTTGTATGAGAACATAGCGTACATCACACGGGCAGCGCAAATAGTCCTCTTTATTTACATCATCTAAATCCATTTGTTTCATCAAAACCATACAGCCATTACGGCAGAAAAAATGCAACTTTCTGCCCAACCCCATTCCGCCCCCAAACTTATCAACACTAACATAATAAAACTTGACGTACGGGTTTCGGAACCAATTCTTGTTGTTAGTGTATATTTATATGGACGTAAGTTGTTACTCATCTTTTGTAGTGGGCCATTTTTATGTATCTAAATGGACCAAGTTGGACGCTGACTGCTGAAACTTGGTTTATTAGATTAAAACTTTAGTAAGAGTAGATACATACAGTTTGAATGAAAGCGAATCAAACTTCTATGAGGTATGTGGCTATACCGTTATTATACTCTGGGTTCCAGAAGTGCTTACCTACCTACCTACTTTCGAACAAGTGCCTTACCATAACATCTGATAAACGGGCTTTGTACATTTTGGCTTCAGTAAATAAGTTAGTCAGTAATAAGGTAACTAAAACCTATAGGTCATAGAATAAATTATAGTTACCAAAACTTCACAGTGCCGTCTTTTGTTAGTGAAGCGAAAATCAACATTTTAGTTTTACACAAGTGGTTAGACCATGTATGTTCGTTCAAACAATCCATCTCTGACATCGGTGTCGACACCTGCTAGTTCTCCAAAGAATTTATGGTTGCTTTTTACAGACTAACAACATCATAAGTTACGAAACGTTGGAGTTCTGAGAACGTGGAAGCCCGGACTTTATAATCCATTAGTCTGTGTCATTGTCTTGTGGGAAGGATTGTCAAGAGCGTAGAAGCAATTTCCTGGATTAGGTTTTCATATTAATTTTGATTTTATACCCGTGAAATTCTAACAGGGTTTCAGCTGAGGTGCGTGATATAAAGTGGGTCATATACGTATAAAATCTGCAGTCGTTATAGAAATAACTTTGCCAAGGTAAAATATAGTTGGCCAACCCTACGATCATAACAAATGTCGCTGCAATGTGGAACTACAAAGTCCGGTGCAGCACTCTCTGCTGATCATATTGGACATTAATTTATTCATCAGCAGTTTATTCAGTTATGTTTGGGGTTCCTTTACTACATGAGATCTGGAATGAGGAAATCCACAGAAGACTTAAAGATGGCGACAAAGATCTCCAAATTAGCAAGTTAAAGTGACAATGGGCAGGCCACATAGAATGTAGAACTGATTCTTACTTTGCGAGCCGATGGCAAATCTGTTTAAATTTTACCCGCCTGTATTGTGGAATCGGTAGCCTTGCATAAGTCTTCATGGGATCAGGTATCGGGAAACGAGGGACACTCAGTTAAGTGAACCATGGTCTGGATAGCGCCGCAATCGCACAGGTTTTTATGCTCGCCGGTGTAACCCCACTTGCATAAGCTGTCTCTGCATCTGCCTACCTGAGTGTGTAACCTATTTAGAGACTTCCACTTCGGCCAAGGTAGCTTGTGGCCAGGTGGAAGGTTTTCATCAGGTGGAACGAAGGTATGAAGAGAGTAGGTACGTTTCGTGCCACAGGTTGACTTTTGCTTTTGGTGCATTATCGGTAACATAGGTTATGCTGAAGATAAAACTATTCCTGCTTTTCAATTGTTGTGGCGCAGATATATAGACTACAACCATATAGAGGGTCCTGGGGTCCGCATCTTGTTTTTTTTATACGGAACTTGTAATAGTTCTACGTAAAATAGGCGGTGCAATGCCAGTGGATATAGCATCGATACCGGGGTTGGCTTGCGTCACTTTTCACCTTAGGCTCCACTGACTTCGCATGAGCTGAATGATCCCAAACTGGACAAGCATACTCGGCCGCGGAGAAACTCAGCGCCATGCCAGGCCCTAACTTTCAGTTTAAGCTTTGAAAGTTTTGTTTATATGTCAGTGACCTGTCTGAGGTGACCCCGAGGTACTTTGGATGGTCCGAATGTTCAACTGGCTCACTTTGCCATGTCAAGTTAAGATGGCGACTGGCAGCGTTGTAGCGGAGTTGAAATGCGCAAAACTGGGTCGTCAAGTCAAGGGGTTGGGTCTCAAACCGTATTTTGTCGTAATATTGGTTCAGATGATCGAGTGCAACTGACAATTGGAGACCGCTGCAGACTCTTCAAAAGACTTGGTTTGTGCAGCTAGAGCAAGGTCATTAGCGTAGATGAAACGTTTTGTCTCCGAGATCTGGGGTAGAACCGATAACCATTAGGAAAGAATAGTTCTCACGTGATGACTATGGACTCAACGATGGAGCCTAGGATGACTCCCACGAGGTCCATGAGGACTAATGGCCAGCAGGTGAGATGCAAACAGAACCCGTGGTGTGTGAAGGCCTACGTTCGGCAGTGGATGTCTTCTGACTATTGATTATGATGATGATGATGATGACGATGATGATGATGATGATGATGATGATGATGATGATAATGATAAGCTTATTCAGCTATATGCAGTGTCCTCACTTCCAATTCACAGCTGAGTAACGGTGAAATGCTCGACCAGTCGTACGTATTTGTTTATTTTATTTTAGGAAGACTATCGACAAACAATAACACAATATGCACTAAAATATAGTAATAAAAAGTCATTAGTATTAGTATCTTCTCAATGAAAAAATGTTTCGTCAAAAATATCGACGTCTAAACTCCTATCATTTCATTATATATATTATTATATATTTTGCCTAGTCAGTAATAAAAAAAAAAAAAAAGTTCGAGAGTAGTTACAAACCGTCTCGCTCGTAGGTTCGACGACTTTCAGCCTCCCGAACAAGCTGGATTCCGGAAGGGCTTTAGCTCCGTAGACCACATCCATACGCTCCGGCAGATTATACACAAGACCGAAGAGTATAATCGGCCACTATGTCTAGCGTTTGTGGACTACGAGAAAGCCTTTGATTCAGTCGAGACTTGGGTAGTGTTACAGTCATTACAGCGATGCCAGAATGACTACCGGTACATCGAAGTGTTATCGTGTTTGTATAGCCAGGCCACCATGACTGTCCGTCTCCAAGATCAGAGCACGAATTCTATCAAATTGCAAAAAGGGGTGAGACAGGGAGACGTTATTTCTCCGAAACTGTTCACCTCTGCACTGGAAGATATATTCAAGCTTCTGAACTTGAACGGATATGGTATTAACATAAATGACGAATGCATCACTCATCTTCAATTTATTGATGATATAGTCATCATGGCAGAAACCCTGGAAGACCTCAGCTCAATGCTCAGTGACCTCAATGTTGTTTCCCAATAGGTGGGTCTTAAAATGAACATGGGTAAGACGAACAAAATGTCAAATGCCCACATCGCACCCATGCCGGTCTATGTTACATAGGTCTACATAGGTCAGACGATCCAACTGGGTAGATCCAACTTCGAAAAAGAGGTCAACCAACGAATACAACTCGGATGGGTAGCTTTCGGGATATTACGTCATATCTTCTCGTCACAGATACCGCAGTGCCCCAAGACGAAAGTTTACAATCAGCAGTGCGATTCTGTAAGCAACTCACTTGAACCCGCAGCGCGGATTCAGCGCTGTCGCAGCGCTGTGGCCAGATTGGCATTCAGTAACATCGATCATACGATAGCGGGCTCGACAGCGAGATCACGTTCGAGCTTCGTAGCAATCTCGACTCGTTTTGTATGGGATGACAGATTTATTGGCATTCTGTAATCTCGAAGCTAGCTGTGTTCGCTTGACCTTGGAGCCCGTCGTTCGAGTTTGAGCTGTCAAATGAAAAGTTACTAATTCGCTAGTGAACCATGAAGACGCAAAATCTAAAACCCTTTGTGAACATTAATAAGACTATAGAATAAGACATTAATAAGATAAACAGTGTTAAGTTCTAATAATGTTCTAATAATGTTCTAATAGGACAATAGTATTGCTCGATTTTTGTACATATTGGCAACTAGTTAGAAGAAGCAATTTTCCTTGATAATCCCAACATCAAGCACGTAGGTAATAACAGAAGGCAGCAGTTACAATGCCGCTACTAGGATTATCTGGAGACTCTTCCAAGAGTTAGTTGAAAGTTTGGAATGTGATACCAAACCTTGAACACGGCTCCTACAAAGAGGAATATCAATAAGAATGAAGGTGAGACATGATCTATACATTTGTTTATAAACAAGTACTTAGGTACTAACTCTATTGATTTTTACCATTATTCTTCGAAATTTCATATTTTGTGCACACTATCATTTTTAGCCAAAGCTGTTACCAAAAAACAGTCATATAGATATGTAGACACCCTATATACTTCCCTATAAGCACCTTTTTATTTACTTTCCAGGTAACTCGGGATATGCAAAGGGTCCGTATGGTGACGACTGTCTTGAAGCTTGAAGTTACACCGGAGGGCCATTGCAATAAGCTATATAATTATTATGCTATCGCCCGAAACACAGTGGAGAGAAATATTGGTTTATTCAAATACTTACTAGTGCATCCAGAGTTCTTCATTACCACCCCAATATGGCGGCAAAAATGATTGTACATCGTCAAGAGTTAGTTCACTCTGGATAGCTCGGCAAATAAATTTGTGATTCACTAATCACAAATTACTACTTACTTTTTTACTTTCATATCACTATATGAAAGTAAAAAAGTGATGAAAAAGTGAATATAATTCTTTTTTCCACGTTTTTATTAAGTCACTTTCTTGTTTGTCTGACGTTCCGGCTGGAATCTAGCAACTCAAATTTCGAGCACTACCCTATTATTATTTATTATCTAGGTTGAAACTTTCAGGGTAGCTCACTAAACGATGACAATGCATTAAAATAAAAAAAAACGTTTTTTAGATTAGTTTTATAGTCTACATTTGCTGCTTTTTTGTTCTAAAATCTACCGGACAAATAAATAATTTATTTGTAAATCATTCTTCTTGATCCTCACTTTTTACTTTTTGATGTTTGTAATGGATTAACTCAAAAAATAATGTGCAACATGTTTCGTAATCATTATTATCCACAAAAAAGACCGCGAGGCTATATGCCTAATTATTATAATTAAGTCACAATAACCGTTTTTTGTTCAAATTAGTCATAACACGGGTAGAATCGTGTACAAATAAAGAGAAACCCTTAGCTACCAGTGCGAAGCCGGGCCAGTCAGTAGTATAGTATAAGCAGGTACATACAGACAATAGACATAAATTTTATTTATCTATACTATTTTATCTTTAACAAAGTGATATTTACGAAAAAGTCTGTACAAATTATTTTTTTAATTGTCTTGTGTACCTGCTATTAATAAGCTACTGAACAAGATTTTTATTTTTTTAAATCGTGTCTTTCTGGTTGTATGTTTGTTCGCTCTTAACGTAAAAATTAATGGACTGATTGCGACGCAGTTTTCACTGTCGGATAGCTTAGGGTTTGACCGTTTGAATTAAAAAGTGGGGTACTTGGTATTTCGATCCGATGAGAAGAAGCTGCGGAATCGATAAAAAACTTTTTGACGCCTGCAGAGAAATTTGATCAAATGTTGGTATATATATTGGTATTTTGGGTCTTGGAATAGCACAGAGAGTACTTTAATCTAGAGAAATGACCACGCTTGCGAAGCCGCCGGAACAGCTAGTGCAATATAATGTAACAAACAAATTGTACAATGTTAAATAAATATATTTAATTATTACTATTTTGTCCTGTATTAATAAAAGTCATATACTGATATTTGTTTTTTTATTGCCTCTGCCCACAATTTTATGCTTTCATCCGTGTAAGCGCCACTTTTAGCATTCGGTCTCGCTCATGGCTCATGGTTCCACCAAGCTATCCAACTGCAGCTGCTGTTCCCATCAAAAATCTTTCAGACAGGCTACTCAAGTGACTTCGACGTTGAGAAGGTGAGAAGCTAGAAGTCGAACTTCTACGACTGTGGCGTGGAGCTGAAAAGAAAAATAAATATGAGTAAATTTTTGATCAACATAAAAGTCTTTGGAATTTCGAACCGATTTGGATAATTCTTTTTAATTTAAATGTTTTTTTATTGAAAGATAGACTTCCAATGTATAGTTTCATATATACTATACATATAATATAATATATAATATAATAATATATATATATATACACATATATATATATATATATATATAACACGGTTTTTAGATTCGTTTTTTTAATCTACATTTGTTATTTTTTTATCAATTGCTCACCTTCTACTTATCGGATTGAGATAAAAAGTACACTAGATTTTAAGTCGACACCTAAGCTATCCGACAATGAAAACTGCATTTCAGTTGATCTAACAGTTTTTGAGTGAAATACAGAATGGTATCTATTCTAAAAAAGTTATATTCTTGTTGTATTGAAAAGTTGGTAGTGGCTTATTCTATGTCCCATAGACCATTTTTTTATTAATTGTCTTCATTGAACAGACATTTTGTTACTCAATGCTTTATCATATATATATATGATAAAGCATATAATATATATTTTAAGCCGAGACAAAATATTTTAAGCACTGTGTAATTTAACTTTTTTACTATACATATACTTAAGTAGTTTACTGAGGGGATCTTATTATTAGAAACAAGTGTTCTCGATCAGTTGCCGTTTATTACTGTCTTTCAATACAAAGAATATTATACATTGAGTACATAGTAGTTCTTACCCACATAGACATTGTACTTACTTACTACACCTCACCTCAGGGGTGAGAGAAAAAGAAAAAGAATAAAAGTTTATTTTTCTTTTTCTTTTATCATACTTAACATACTTCATTATCATGATTTATGTTATATAAGGTTTTGTTCTATTTTTATGGATTACATAATCATTATTATTTTTAATAATTTTAACATTAACACCCAAGTCCTCTTTAACAATAAATGGGCCATCCCATTGAATATCTAATTTATTAGCCGTTTCATTTTTTACTAATAGTAATTGTCCATTATTATATGTTACATTGTTTACATACTTATCATAACTACTCTTACAATTTTGTTTACCTAAAATTAAATTATTACGAGCATCTTGGTGTGCTACTTGTAACCTATACTTAAGATCTAACGGATAACTTTCTGGATTATATAAAGGTTCTATATATTGACTTACTCTACATGGTATTACACTAGCTCTACCAAATACCAGTTCGAATGGTGTGTACTTTGTCTCCGTATGAACAGTATTATTGAAACTGTAACACCAAAATGGTAGCCATTGACTCCATGTTTCTTTTTGACCATCACACTGTATTCGCAAAAATGCACCTAAACTTTTATGCGTATTCTCAAGCGCACCTATAGATTGATGGTGATACGCTGTAGATGTCAACTTAACTATTCCCAACAATTTACATACCTGTTCCATTACTGAAGAGACGAATTCTGTTCCACGATCAGTCGCTATGGTTTTTGGTATTCCAAATCTTAAAATAAAATTATTTACTAATGCTTTCGCTACACTTACCGTTTCCTTGTTTTGTAGTGGATATGCCTCCACAAATTTAGTTAGTTCACACTGCAGTGTTAGAATGTAACGATTACCTTCAATGTCCCTTTCTATAGGACCTACGATGTCAATATAGATTTTTTCAAATGCATGTGAAGCCGTTGTAGTTATCTCCATGGGCGCCTTGACATACTTACAATGCTTCATTTTTTGACATTTAATGCACTTGCTCACAAATTCTTTTACGTCTTTATCTAAACCTGGCCAGTAAAATTTTCTCTTAATATTATTCGTCATCCTACGTACACCTGCATGACCAGCGGTGGGTAGTAGATGAAAATCTTGCAAAATATAGTTTCGTTCTTCCATGTCATCAATTATTTTAACTCCTCTTAACACATAAATTCGTGGACCGGTCCAATCTTTATTATTTTTTATTTCCTTCAATAAATCTTTAATAAAACTCTCATATTCTTTATTTTTCACTATGCATAGCTCATTTATATTAATATCTTTGCAAAATTTACTTAACTTAGTCACAAATTCGGCTCGCGTAAATTGTGCCCTAAAGCTAAGATTTATATACAACATTTTCCTACTTTTATTGTAAATAAAACATTCATTTTCTTTATCTACTTTTTGTTGTCTTTTTAAATTATTTAATTCGTCAGTTCTTATAAAAGACATTTCCACAGAATCACTTGGTATTTTTAGCACCTCAACAACGTGTGGTTGATCAGGCCACGAATCATCTGGTTTACTAAAAATAGGTGTTTTTATTTGTTCATCTAAACGTCTCTTCTGTGCTTTAGTCATAACCGAATATAATATCTTCATTCATTTGTTTTAAAGTATCTGATGTTATACTTATTCTAGACAATGCATCTGCGATGCTGTTATCTTTTCCTTTCACATATAAGATTTTAAAGTTATACTCTTCTAATGATAATCTAAATTTAAGAAGCCTGCTTGATGGATCTTTCATTGAAAATAAATATATCAAAGGTTATAGGGTAACACATTTTATAAGTTTTCACATTTTAAATCCATAGTACAAAGTCAGTGGCAAATAATTGAGGTACGTACTTGTATGTCCGTCTGACCAATGCTTGTTATAACATAAGTCTTCTCTTAGGTATTAATACATTTTTGTATTAAAAGCTTTTATTTAACTTCACATGCATTTATGTATCTATCTATGTATCTATGTATCTATGTATCTATGTATTTCTGACTGTCCTGGAATCTTGCGACTCAAATTTCACTTGCACTTCCCGATTAGCTATCCTGCTGAAACTTTCAGGGTAGCTCACTAAATGACAATACAAAAAAAAAATAGATTAATCGTACTTTGGTGACTTTTCAGAATATTTCTTTTCAAGCTCATATAGCAAACCTCTCTAGCAAACCGCAGCGCAAAGGC
Source organism: Alsophila aescularia (assembly GCA_946251855.1). NCBI lineage: Eukaryota > Metazoa > Arthropoda > Insecta > Lepidoptera > Geometridae > Alsophila > Alsophila aescularia. The sequence continues at coordinate 52,554,981 of OX276379.1, forward strand.
TCAAATCATCTCAGGGCTCTTTTTGGCGCACTCTTTCCTTCACTTGGTTCTTTTGCATTTTATATTTTTCGAGGGAATATAACGTCCGTCTACGTTTATTACATAACTTTACAACCTTAAGGCGTTTGTCCAAGGTCGGCGCTTTATTAGCTTGCAGGTAAAGAAAAATAAAGTTAAGTATTATTATATTAATAACTTTTTAATGAAACTTGTATCTATGAATCTTATCTTCTCTTATTTCTGAAAATGTTTTTCTCTACTTTTAAAGGTTTTCTATCCAATAATTATCTCTAAAAACTCGTTACAATTTAACGGAACCTGACTAAATTTATACCTACATGTATCACTTTTGTAATCAAATGAAAGCTTACAACTTTTAACTATGTGTATCTATTGGACTTGTACATTTTGTCAAAGTTACTTGACACAGATTATAAACACCCACACTGTCCCTACCTAAGCTCTTACCGACCTTACCGTGTACCTAATTACTATGGATAAAGCTATGGAAACTCGTATAGAGCTGATTTAGACTTTAAAATTACGTGACCACTTTTACTATAAGCTATTTCATTCCATAGATAGATAAACGGATGGAATTTATATTGAACTACCACAGAATATAAATAAGCAGTATGATCAGGCGATCGGCGCAGCACCATTCATTTATAGTTGAAATACCACGCACAAGAACGAAGCATTACGTTTTTTATCCGACTACGGCTAATTAAAGGATGGATTATGTGTTCAAACTAACGCATAACTAGGGTTATGTGGTCCGATTTTGACAAGCGAGGTATCAATCAATACGTCTTCGTCGCAAGAATAGGGTATTTTTTACCCATCCATATTCAATTTTTAGTTTAGAATTGTCTTGTTCATTTATTATATGAACTGCAAAGGAGTGAACTGCTCTGCCTTCGTCAGTGTTTTCGGTAAATTATAAACCAGGGCCTGCAGTCTCGACATTGACAGCGATTGCTTTACAACCAAAATCGGTCGCAAAGTCCGATTATAACGATATTTGGTAATAGTCTCTACCAAATATCGATATCAATTATGATCAATGTCAGTACATATACCGATAAAAATTGATACCTTTTGACAATAACTGTCATACCTAACAGTTGTCATCGGTATGTACCGTTTTCGATTGTAAAGAAATCGCTATCGATATGTCGAAACTGCAGGCCCTGATGTCTTCATGTCTAGATTGAATATGTTACTACTAGGGAAGCGTGCTACACCTTCGACCACATCATCGCTTACCACCTGGTGATATCTTGTTCAAACTATTGGCTAGTACCACAGAATAAAAAATAGTACTGCTAGAAAGTCATAAAAATACTTAAATAGCAAAAACGCGTTACAATACAGACACCACACAAACAGAATTACCTACATACCTACTATAAATATTTACTTTCTATCATATTGTTAAATGTTTTACTTAATTATTAGTTAAAGAATCCTTATAAGACAAAAGCGTAATTTATCATTATGCCGGGAAAGTACATAAAAGTTTCAATGAAACGAAACGATAAACAACATCGAAATTCTGAATTCTCTCTAATTTGAACATTTCTTGTTGGAAGTTAAATTTGCATAGGCTTATTTACTACTAGTGACTCGCCCCGGCTTCGCACGTACCGAGTTCACACCGCTGTTTTTTTCTTACTTTTACATATAAACGATTGGACCGATTCCAATGCAGTTTTCACTGTTGGATAGCTTAGTGTTTGATTTAAAACCTGGTATACTTGGTATCTCAACCCAATGAGTAGAAGCCGAGCAATCCATAAAAACGATTTAACGTCTGAACGAAGTTTGATGAAGTTTGGTATATTGGTACATTTGGTTCTGGTATTACTCACAAGACCCATACTTATAACCCAGGAAAATTGCCAAGCGGGCAACGCCGCGGGCACAGCTAGTATCTATACTTATAATAAAGCATAAAGAAATAATATAAGATAAATAAAAAATAAAAACTTTAATGTAGTAGCCATGTCATGGTGAAACTTACGGGTTATCACAATTAAATGCGTATACAACATTTAGTGTCTGTGCTATTAACCGCTGAGGAGTTCCCTAGTTAGGACTCAACCCGATCAAGTCCAGCAACAATGTCAAGGTGAAAATTCAAACCGGCTATCATCATAAATTGGGTTTACAAAATTTCGTGTCTGTGCTGTTGGCCGTTGAAGAGTTCCTTTATCTGGAACTAATCATGGACCATTCAGGTCATGCTAACCGTAAAAACTGCATTGTCGTTGGAACTGAACCAACGTGTAAAAATTCAACTCCGTAGGCTATGAGGAAGTAGTTCTAATTCAGCTTGCAAGATTTGACCTTAACAAAGATACTTAACATACAAACATTGCAAGTTAAATAAAAGCGTACAATGAAGATAAATAAAAAAAATGTCTAGGAGACTTTTTTATTTTTTACCAGACTACAGCAAAGCAAGGGAAAGTTAATGAGTTTAACAGTCTATGTATGTATGTATCTATGTATGTGGGTATGTGGATGTTCCACCATAGCGTCGCCCCTATTGATTCGATTTTGACAAGCGAGGTGTCAATCGATTCGTCTTCGTTTATAGAATGTCATTGGCTTTTTTTTACCTATTTCAAAGAAAAGGAAGAGTTATGCGTTCAAACTCAAAACTTGGTGCGATTTTGACAAGCGAAGTATCAATCGATTCGTCTACATCGCAAGAGTTTCATAGGCTATTTTTTGCCGACTGTTGTCGGTTATTAATTTTGAACTTTTGTCTTGCTTTAAATGTATTGATTATAATATTAATAATAATTATAATAATTATGTATTTATTAATGGGCTTTGTCGCTTTGCGACCACATTGCCCTAACGTGGAATAAAAAAAATCAACAAAGCAATTAACTTAAACCTAATTCTGCTAACCTATATACATTTTAAATGCCTGGTCAGACATGGGACACGCTAGGATACAATTACAAAAACCCACATCAAACATTTGCTCGAAAACACGATCTTCTGTAGCTTTCATTCCGCACACATTCCATCAAAATATGTTGTACATCCCGCACTCAGCACTTCTAGGGGACTTAAAATAAGCTACTGAACAAGAACATAATTTTTTTTTAAAACATGTCTTTCTGTATGTTTGTTGGATAGCTGAGGGGTTGACTTACAAATTAGTGTACTTGGTATCTCAATCCGGTGAGATACAAGCCAATACAAATACACTTTATTGCACACAAAAAAATATACAAATAAGTATATAAATTACAAATTAAAGACAAATCGAGTAATCGATAAAAAACATTGGTTCTGGTATAACTCATAACATCCTTATATCCCGAGAAAATCGCCACACAATTGTACAGCTAGTTTGTATATCAATTGCCAAAAAAGATACAGTGCTTTTGGTTCTGCCCATTGTTGTGTTTTTTGTATATATTTTAAATTCTACGTTCTCAAATACAACCTAGCGCTCCAGGCGAAAGCTGATCCGAAGTTTAGCACAGAGTATACCAGTAACGTTCTCAAGTTAACCCTTCCATTTTGACACTTTGAAACTTTTTAAATTCCCACAGGATATAAATACTGCACTGCAATTTATTATTTGAAATGGTTAGCGATACATAGATGTGCTATCTACATGTATAATTCCGGTGTCAGCGGTAAGCTACAGGCCATATTCTGTGTAGAGTTGTTCACATAAGTGCAGAGGCTCTTCCGGTGCCCCACATCCGGAGGTTTTATCTCGGGACGTCGTTTGACGCACATTGTGTTCTAGGCTTTATACGGTTTCGATTTTGGTTTACTTGTTACATAATTCGTTAAACATTACCTTATTTAGTTTTTTGTTACATTTGAGGTAGTCATGGACTTATTTTTTAATTATTTTAAAAGCTTTTATTTTAACTTCACTTGTATGTATGTATCTATCTATCTTTGGATCTATCTATGTACCTATGTATTTGTCTGTCCTGGAATCTGGCAATTTAAATTTCGAGCACTGAGTTTTAGCAGGATAGCTAATCTCCCGATTAGCTATCCTACTGAAACTTTCAGGTTAGCTCACAAATCGGCAAAAAAAAAACCTAAAAAAGAAAGAAAAAAAACAAAAAAGTAGTGACAATCATTATAAAAAAAAGTTTAAAATTTTATTTGTTTAAACTTTCGTACGGCTGGTATACAAAACACAGTGCAAGCTGGCGTGCGAGCTGTAAAGGTCACTCGCATCGTTGAAATTCTTTCGATAGTAGCTCACAAGTCAGAAGACAAAATCCTCTCTGACGCGTTAATTTTATTTCAAACTAAAAATGCCGGCGTATAGTGTTTTTCTCAGGACAATATTAAATTCATGAACCTGTACATAGAGCAAGATAGCTCATTGAATGTTTTTGATCAAAGTTATAAAACAAAGATATTATGTATTTAGTATTTTCGTCATAAATGTCATCGTATCCTTTTTTATATCATTGATTCAACATTTCAATATCCAAGCGCTTTACGCAACGGTCAACTCAAAGCTCGCAATGTGTGTGACTAGGCAGCTGCTCCGAGCTACTGACGTTTAAGTACACAATGCAAGCAACTGTCTACTATCTGAGCAGCAGCTCACACAGTGTAATCCAGACATGTTATATTTTTGTATTTTATGGCATATTTTTAACCCCCGACGCGTAACGAGGGGTGTTATAAGTGAAAGAAAACCCAACTTCCACAATTCTGCTACATTCAAATACACCTTAATAACGCACGTATAACTTCCTATCATCCTTAATATAATAATTCACCTTTTCTTTTATAATTAAATATACCTAAATCTCACTCCACCTTGCTATCGGCCACCATACCATAGAGTCATTGACAGCCAAAAGCGCGGCAAAACCCAAATCCTCGTCACAGAATATATAGATCGTACAGATTCCACTAGCCAGAAGACTAGGTTGCTAACATTAGTTTAGGGTGTATATCTATGTGCCTGTCTGAGGCATTGTAGCTCCCAAACAACTGGACCGATTATGATGCGTTTGTTCTGTTTTAAAGCTGTTGTTTACGAGATATTTTTTAGATATAGTGGGGGTAGAGGGTTATATATTTTTTTTATTTGTGCTTGTTAATGTGGTAAGAGTGGTAGTGCTTACTAGATAACTTAAACAATGCAAAAGCTTAATATCTGTGAACCAATAAACGACACCTACAATACAGAAAGAAACGTTCTTGACCAGCACATTTAAGTTGTCAAACATTTTAAAATAATAAAAACTATAATTTTCCCATACAGATTCTCCACTTGTAAAATAAAATTTGAAATGAAACGGTTTTAATTGCAGCAGAACGTTTAGTAAAATAGATTTTATTTTGTCTCTTTTCTAATTGCTCTGCTTTTCTATTTGTACGAGTTTTTAATATTGAGGTTTATATTGTGAAACATCCCAGCGCCGAGCAGACCGGCAAGAACGTCGAACTGAAATTTCGTAGCATCTGGCATTCTCTTATCACAATTCCGTACTTTTTTAAATTGTATATACATATATATATATAATTGTATATAATATATTATTGTATATAATATATTATATATGTATATATATACTAGCTGCGCCCCGCGGCTTTGCCCGCGTGCAATCTTCTTCCGCATCCTATTTAAAAATTCTACAGGTAGCGTTACAATCATGTCACATAATTTAAAAGAGTTTTTGGTTGTATATATTCTTTACATTGAAGTTATTTTTGAATAAAAAAAACCTTCTTGTGAGTAGGTACACGAATAGGTCTAACGGTTTCCAAACACGTGAGCACGGCACATAACAATTGTCCATGTGAGGAGCATTTATTTTCCAAATTTAATCCATATACTTATAGTGTTTATACCTGCGCCTTGCTTAGTAATTGCAATAAAACCTTCCTTTGTGCTCTTCGATACTCAAGGAATCATTAATTTTCAATAAAAACACTTTTTTAAGAAATAATAATAGAATCTCATTTATCTATTTTGTTTATTTAAACACACAAAAGCTCTGCTAAATACAAATGTATTGCCAATTGCAAGACGTTATCAATTTAAGAAAAAGTTTTGATGAACTATCACACTAAAAAAGGGGACGGGGCCAGGGGGAGGAGGATGGGACCAAAATAAGAAAGAAAATGGAAGCTCTGAAGGAATTTTTAAAATGATAAGTGTCAAAGTCACAGGTCTCAAAGTGACAGGTGTCAAAGTAGCAGGTGTCAAAGTGACATCCTAGGGATGCAAAAAGGAGGGATTTAAAAATGTCTTTTCTAATGTGGTGGGAGTGGCAAAGATTGACCGCGATTGTGTGTGTGTTTGTTGCTTCTTCACGCTCGATCAGTTGAACGGATTTGGATGAAATTTGGTACCAGGATAGCCTAAGTTAGAGCACAGAATAAATAATAGTACAAGGTTAGAGATACAAAAGCTCTGCTAAATACAAATGTATTGCCAATTGCAAGACGTTATCATTTTAAGAAAAAAGTTTTGATAAACTATGTTTTAATAACTATGTGTTTATTTATATTTGTATTTATATTAAAAATAATCACACAATCGTTATCAATTAAAGACAAAGTTTTGATAAACTAATAGTATTTATTTATATTTGTATATCTATTAAAAACATTATATTATAAACGCAGTGTCATAGTGCATACTTTTTTTAAATATAATCACACCATTTAATATTCATGGGGAGGTATAATCTAATAACTTTATTTGTCAATTTTGTATCTCTAACCTTGTACTATTATTTATTCTGTGCTCTAACTTAGGTTATCCTGGTACCAAATTTCATCCAAATGCGTTCAACTGATCGAGCGTGAAGAAGCAACAAACACACACACAATCGCGGTCAATCTTTGCCACTCCCACCACATTAGAAAATACATTTTTGAATCCCTCCTTTTTGCATCCCTAGGATGTCACTTTGACACCTGCTACTTTGACACCTGTCACTTTGACACCTGTCACTTTGACACCTGTCACTTTGACACCTGTGACTTTGACACTTATCATTTTGAAAATTCCTTCAGAGCTTCCATTTTCTTCTTTATATAATATATTATATATGTATATATATATATATATATATATATATAATATATATTAATTATTTATTACATATATATAGATTTATATTTGAACAAGCATCATACGAAATGCACTATAGACAGAACAATGAATGCACTATAGGTATGTACCTAAATAATAACTAGCTTAAAAGCTAAAAAAACATGCCTGACCTGCCAAAGAAGAGCTTTTGTCAATAAATTATATACTGTTGGAATGTGCTTATTTGATACCCATATTGTAACTTTCGAAGAAACTTTTTTATTTGAATTTGTAAATGTTGCTACACTGGCAACATAGATAATGTTAAAAAAAAAAAATTGCCTATGTTACCCGGGGGGCGTAAGGATTCTAACCATACCCCATACATATAAATCTGTTCAGGCATTTAAAAGTTATAATTATGTTATATATACAAGCATACATGAATGCTAAAACCATACCACTCCTTTTTTTGGGCAGTCGTGTAAAAATAGGTCCATTCGTTTGGGAGCTACAATCCTCATACCCCCTTCCCCCCAAAAATAGCCATCTCGATCACATCAGCTTACAAACAGAAAATACGCATTAAAATCGGTTTTATTCGTTTGGGATCTACGTTGCTACAGACAGACATACGGATACATACAGTGATACATACATACAATGATATACACCCTAAACTTATAACAGCCCTCTCTTTTGGAGTTTGGGGATTAAAATAGAAAGCCTGCTCAAATTGCGTAGTAAACTATCCCTGGTAGTTTTAGGTGGTAGTTGAACACAAGTGCACACTATTACTCCCATAGATATAGCCGAAAGTTTAAACTGGAACTGGTTTGAATTTTAGTACTTTTTGCAGCTGTTGCATATGAACTCCAATAATTTAGACAAATCCGTTTATTCGTTTGTGCTCAAAATTTAGCTGATTTTACAATTTCCCAACCACGAGGGCAAAACGTGCTAGATACTCTTATTTATCAAATACCTTTCATTTTCTAATTTACAAAAGGAGGATCTATGTTCGACTGCATGTTTATACACGACTGCCCAAAAAAGGGAGTGTTATGTTTTTATTAGCATTCATCTATGTAGCATTCCAGAAGGCGTTTGATAGGGTCAATAATGACATACTGCTGGAGAGGCTTAATGTGCTAGGCTTGGCCCCTGGCCCCCCTCCTCCGTTTAATCGCCGATTACCTTCGCGGTCGCCAGCAGTTTGTTCGACTTGGTCTTTATGAGTCCCGACCCTATCACACGCGTTCCGGGGTGAGTCAAGGATCGATACTTGGCCCTCTGCTGTTGATCCTCATGATCAATGGTCTTTTTGCAGTCGTCAAACACGCGCAATGTCTTCTCTATGCCAATGACTTAAAGCTATTTTTAGACATAAGAACAGAAGAAGACTTTTTAATGCTTCAACGTGACGTCGACTCGATCTATAAATGGAGTGTGGATAATAAAATGGAATTCAATCCTTTGAAGTGCTTCGAGATGACTTTTTGCAGAAAGCGACATGCTGTAGAATTTCTCTATAAGCTGGATTCTTGTATAATATCAAGATCCTCTTCTGTTAGACATCTGGGTGTCACGTTTGACCAAAAACTCACTTTTCATGACCATATAACGACAGTGGCTAAGGAATCTTTTCAGCGACTAAGTTTTGTTCTTCGGAACTTCAAAGATTTTCAGAACATAGGGGTCATTACGTTAATCTGCAGCGCCTTGGTTTGCAGTAAGCTGGAAGCCAGTGCATGTGTGTGGCATCAACACGAGAGTAAATATGCGCTTTTATTAGAAAAAGTACAGAAAGCTTTTCTAAGGTATTTATACAAGCGCATATATCGCTATTACCCTTACATGTACCCAACGAAATTTCTTCTAGGTTGCTTAGGATATAACTCTTCGGAGGTCAGAAGATCTCGTGACCAATTTGCGATGATGTGCAAGATTCTTCGAGGGAAGGTAGATGCCCCTGATCTAAATAGTAAGCTGTGTAATTATTTGTTCCCAATAATTACCATCGGAGCAGAAAACATAGATTGTTTGCGGTCCCGGTGTGTCGTACCAAAGCCCGTTCTAGATCACCTATACCGCGAACCCTCAATAATCTCAACGCCCTCCTGGTAGCTAGTCCGAATTGTGATGTGTTCGCAGACAAATGGAAGGTGCTCTTATCGGGATGTTTGGAGTACTGTGAGATGATTGCATGATTGTGATATCTGGATTTTTGTTAATTATTTATATTTTATGTATATAAATTTAGATTTTTGTAGTGCGTGTAATTATTATTGTAATTTTAACAGATTGAATTTTTGGTCATAATGCTCTCGATATTTCTATTGACTATGTATGTATTGGAAATATTTTATTTGATATTTATTATTATTTTGTGACATTCTACTTATAATTCAAATTTCTGTGTTTAGAATAGGACTGAATTTAATGTATACTGGAGTTTAATGTGATTAATTGATGTAAAATTCGTAGGAGTTACCGTTTCAATTGAATAAATAAATAAATGTTTGTATATATGTCAGTTTGTAAATAAATAAATGTTTGTACATATGTCCTTTGCCCAGCAGTGGGACAGAGTAGGCTAGAAAAAAAAAGTGTTTTTTTCCACCATAACTTTAAAATTTCTGAACAGATTTAGACGTAAGGGGTATCGTTAGAATCCTTTCATCCTCCCGAGCAACGTAGGATAAATTTCTTTTTGGAAAATAAAACAATATAGCTGCAGTATGGCTCCAAACGGAAAAGAAAAAAAAACTTCTTATTTTACAATAAGGGTATCAAATGAAAGGCCTTGATAAACACATTCCAATAGTATATAATTTATTAGCATAAGTTCATTTTTGGCAGGGCAGGCATGTTTTTTTTTAGTTTTTAAGCTAGTTTAAAAATGTTTGTTCACCGATTTTCATTTGCAGACTGACTGAAAATTAATTTTTTATTTGAAAGAGTATATCAACATATAAATTGTGTCAAAATTGTATTAGTAGTATTTTTTAGTTAATCCATTTGAAGACTTTTTGATCTTAGCGTGATTATTAGAGGCCAGTGAGGGAATGGGGGGGGGGGGGGGACAGATTATTACGTCTTTGACAATTATTATTATGGAAAAAATCTGGTGTTCTGTGTTCTATGATGGCTGCTAGTGAACCCACTACTTTTTTTTGGGTGACGCGGAACCGCAAAATACCAGATAGATTATGGGGGGTAGCAAGAAGAATAAAAAAATGACGGGTCCATACCGCCAAATAAACGAGTGAAGCATAGCCATGAGTGCGTGAGTGGATAATTTGTGGTGTTTTGTGGTTGGTACACAATTTCCTTACAAAAGACTGCATAATTTTTTATTTTTGGTGAGAACTTGACATAATTAACACTACTTTGTTAGTAGACCGAGACCTATATGCGATGTGGCGGCCGATCGGCATAACATGGAATAAGTGTGTGCGTGAGGTTTGTGCGTACGAGCGGATCGGCACAGCTTACGTGCTTCACTTTAGATTTGGCGGTGTGGACACAGTGTTTTTTTTAAACATTCATTGTTGGTAGAGTATAATATATGCATGTAAAAATGAGATTCATTAAAAAAAAAATAGTCGCTGACAATCGGACATGTCAAAGTTGGTATGACCCTTTTGTCAAGTAGGAAACGAGCTGATGATCTTCAAACACCTGAACGGATTATGCGTCGGGGGTTAAAAATAGAACTGTCAAGAATATCTCAACCGATTCCGCAATTGCCTATTTTAAATTTAGCTCAGATTATAAGAATGAGTCTGAGTTTTCCTCGTTTACATAACACGGCCGTCCCTTGCCAGATATTCACAGAGGATATGTAAAGCGTACAGTTTCAAATTATCTTATCTCGGCACCCGCCCCAAAAAAAGTTCTTGCATTTTCTTTTTTTGTGGGATTTTGCTGTTATTTACGACTGGCTTTTACTACTGGTTTCTGTGTGAGCAAGTAAAATCCATCAGACTAGAGCGTGAAATAGGGAGAAGTCTGAATGCAGATGTTGTATCTGCATTCAAAAAATACAAAAGATACTCATGCACATACCGAAAATGTGAGTTATTCGCGTTTCTGCAATATTGCTCGAAACACTGAAATTGTGTTATTTATTGTCTAACTAGCTGTACTCCACCCACTCCAAGTATCTCTAGGTTAAAAGTATACCTAGCGGCACGTAAGTCTAGCGGTGAACGAAACGTGGCGGGGATCTTGGCACAGTCAAAGTTTATATAATGTGTTAAAATGTTGATTACTTTTTAGCCCGAAAACTGACTGTGCCAAGATCCCCGCCACGTTTCGTTCACCGCTACTTACGTCCCGCTAGCTATACTTTAGTGTTATTAAACACTGAAATGGTGTTATTGTCTAACTAGCTGTGCTCCAGCTATCTCTAGGTTTGTTTGTTTGTCGGATGAGGTAGTGCTGGACTCTGCTGTCAGAGTTTATCAAGCCGCACGAGGGCCTCTGGCATGGCTTAACGACTGCTATTTATCAATAACAGCCGGGACCGATAGCTTAACGTGCCCTCCGAAGCACGGAGCGATGGAAAATCGCACATAACTCATAAAAGTCATTGGTGCGGGCTTAGGTTTTGAACCCGGTATCGTTGGATTCTAAATTGCACTATAGAATCGTTAGGCCACCATCGCTCAGGTTAAAAGTACTCTATGTGCTATTAAACACTGAAATTGTGTTATTGTCCAACTAGCTTGTTCCAACTATCTCTCGGTGAAAAGTACTCTATGTGCTTCTAAGCACTGAAATGGTGTTATTGTCCAACTAGCTGTGCTCCAACTATCTCTAGGTTAAAAGTACTCTATGAGCTATTCCAAGACCTAAAATACCAATATACCACCATTTGATCAAAATTTCTTCAGCCGTCAAAATGTTTTTAATCGATTCCTCGGCTTCTACTCTTCGGATTGAGATACCAAGTACACCAGTTTTTAAGTCAAACCCTAAACTATCAAACAGCATCGCAATCAGTCCAGTAGTTTTTACGTGATGCACGAACAAACATACAGACAAACAAACAAACAGACACACATTATTTTTAACACGTTCAAAGCGGCAGTGATTTTTCTATTCTTTCCATTCCTGCTGTACAAGGCGTTGTACGCCTGGTCATAAAACTATCATTGTGGCGGTACACTGCTTATTAAACCTACAAAGTTTAAGAAACTAAAACCTTTTTTTTGGCTTCATGTAAAAATATATATGATTTTTTTGCTTTGAATATTAACAGTAATGAATTAATTGACATGAACCTGAAGGCGTACGTCAACAGCTTTTTTGTTTAATAGTTATAGCTATAATAAAATACAGGGTCTTACGCACCCTGTGCCGCACTGAATAAGGGAAGTTTTCTACATATTTTAGGGATAAAAATAAAAATATGTTGTCCCCACTCTCTTCACGAACATCGTAGTTTATTTTTTTACGGCACCTTTTCGTCGGTCTTGACGCCATGTCGACGCGTGCGTTTCACTCGAATGCGATCCAACACTAGCCGCGCGAAGCTAGCGTGGGGTGCGGTACAAGGTGCGCGAGATACCAGGAGCATTCAACCTGTTTTCGCACTATGATGAAATTTTATCTCTTCTGTGCAGTACCTGGCCGAAGAAATCTGGTATGAAGGTAGCCACACCAATGGACACTATTTTAATAACACATCTTAGATATATATTCATCTCTTTCGTACACCGAACCAAATTGGATTTTTTGCCTTTCGCACGACAAAGAGTTCTATACTTTTCTTAGTCGCAATGTAAGCGAGGCATAGACAAGGTGTTTCAGATCTGGTTTCGCACTCAACGTGTAAAAATGTTATATTTTTGTTCAGTACCCTACACCATATTTTTTTCTTCTCTGTAGAGACATTTTCGTTCTTATTGCTTTATTATAAGTGTAGATAGATAGAAGATAGATTCTGATCTAGCTTCCACTACGAATTTCCGCAAACAACAGTTTAAGTGCGCAATTTTGACAAATCTGTTTTGCTATGTTCTTTTTCGGCAGAGAGATTCCTACAGATAAAGCTACTTTGCCCGCGTGGTCATTTCTCTGGGTTAAAAGAAACCTGTGGTAATTCAGGGCCAAAAAGTACTACATTTCATCAATTGTTTAGCCAGTCAAACAGTTTTTTATCGATAGCTCAGCTTCTATTCATCGGATTGAGATACTAATTACATCAGACTTTACATCAAAACCTAAGCTGGTAGACCAATGACACGGCATTTCATCGGTCTAGTGGTTTTTAAATGATGCGCTAATAGATATCCAGACAGACAAACAGACAGATAGACACATGGACACCATTTAAAAAAATGATAAATTCCAGTTACCGTTAAAAAAAAATATGTTGTTCGTTGTTTCGTTTCTTTACTATATAATAGGCACTGAATTGGCCGAGTACGTTACTTAAGTAAATAAAATAAGGGCCGTAGGTCGTAGGTAATTTATCATTGGTCTAGCAGTTTATTTGACTTGCAAATGTATCTAGGTAATCTAGTTTACCCACAGATGAAACAATACCCATGCTAAGCGATCATTCTCACTAAATAAATGAACCCTTTACCACTAATCGAAACTCACACAGAAAGTTAAAGGTGAAGTACCATATAAATTGAAGGTATGCGTATGTAGATATCGTATCGTATATGAAAGAAATCATCAGGTTAAACCATTGAATATAATTTAAAACAAATCTTGCACATCAGTGCAGATATAAATAAAGTGTAAATTCCATTTGACTTTAGTGCGTAAGTAATGGAACTCGGTGAGTGTTCTGTATTATCTGGCGATTTTTTTCGCATAATTATGCTATACAGCAAATGCATCATTTGCTCATAATAATCAGCAAACATGAGCCGAATGCCACCAAATACTGGAAATGAGCTGTTAATTAAAGTTTAATCTCATTTCACTCATTTCATCACAGCAATAATGGTACAAAATAAGTAAATTAAAACATTAAAAAAAAACTTTTTCACCTCACAAGCTCGGAAAGATTCTGTTTGTCATTCGAAATCTGAGTGCAAAATTGCATTTTATCCGCTAGCGTGGAAAGAGTTTTTAAAATTCGAAGCTTTCTTTTAAATAATTTTCTATACCGCCAGCTTGTACTATTATTTGTTCTGTGCCACCATCTAAATTGTATTATTATTCTTTTCGATTCGACTCTACTCGACTCTATTTGACTCTATTCGACTCTATTTGTTTCTATTTGACTCTACTTGACTCTACTCGACTCTACTCAACTCTACTCATCTGTACTAGAATCTATTCGACCCTACTTGACTCTACTCAACTCTACACGACTCTATTCGACTATACTCGACTCTACTCGACTATGTTCGACTATTCGAATCTATTAGACTCTACTCCACTCTATTCAACCCTACTCGAATCTATTCGTCTCTACTCGACTCTACTCGACTCTATTTGACACTATCAAATCTATTCGACTCTATCAAATCTATTCGACTCTATCAAATCTATTCGACTCTACTCGACTCTATTCCACTCTACTTGACTCTATTCAGCTCTACTCGACTATATTCGATTATTCGTGTCTATTCGACCTACTCGACTCGACTCTATTCGGCTCTACTGACTCTATTCGTCTCTCTTTGACTCTATTCGACTGTATTGGACCCTATTCGTCTCTGTTCGACTCTGTTCGATTCTATTCGATTCTATTCGATTCTATTCGATTCTATTCGATTCTATTCGATTCTATTCGATTCTATTCGATTCTATTCCATTCTATTCGATTCTATTCGATTCTATTCGATTCTATTCGATTCTATTCGATACTATCCGATTCTATCCGATTCTATTCGATTCTATCCGATTCTATCCGATTCTATTCGATTCTATTCGATTTTATTCGATTCTATTGGATTCTATTCGATACTATTCGATACTATTCGATTCTATTCGATTCTATTCGATTCTATTCGATTCCATTTGATTAAATTCTATTCGATACCATTCGATTCGATTCTATTATGTTTACACATCTACCAGGTGTACCGCACCGGCATTTTTTTATTATTACTATAAACACTAATTTAATATATTATTAAAGCTGTTTTTGTTGCACCTACCATTTTCCTCGCTGTAGTGAGGTGAAAAGTTGTGTGTTTCACACGGCAGCAAAGGTTTTTTGCGTCTCGTATTTTTGAAACCCTCGCTACGCTCAGGATTCTATATTTGAACCACTCGCTTCGCTCGTTGTTCAATCCTAGAATCCTTCGCTTGCTCAGGTTTCAATAGTAAGTACTCGCGTCAAAAAATCACTTTGCAGCCTTGCATAACAAATAACTATTATGCAGTAGCCATCTCGTGGTGAAACTTAAAACGGGCTATCTCAATCTAATGCGTATACGAAATTTCGTGTCTGTGTTGTTAGTTAACCGTTGAAAAGTTCCCTAGTCAGGAGTCAACCCGGAGTGCAGTAACCACGTCATAGTAAAACTTCAAACCGGCTAGCATAATAAAATGCATACACGAAATTTCGTGTCTGTGCTGTTGACCGTTGAAGAGTTCCTATATCTGGAGGCCATGTCATGGTACAATTTAAAACTGAATATCATAATATTATTCGTACACAAACTTTCATGTTTGCGCCGTTAACCGTTGTAGAGTTCCTTTATCTGGAACTAATCCTGGAAGTCGATTCAGGTCATGCTTACTATAAAAAAGAATTGCCATCGGAACTAAACCAAAATGCAAAAATTCAACTCCGTAGGATAAGAGCTTTGAGAGATAAGAGGAAGTGGTTTTAATTCAGCTTGCAAGATTTGACATAAACAAACAAACATACATACAAACATTGCAATTTAAACAAACAATTTGAAATAGGATGAAATTAAACGTCCTTTAGATGCTGCAAATGATTTGCATTTTAAGTGGGGTAATTTGGGTCAGCCAGTACAACAGCTCGATGTTTGCTTTGCCCTCAGAACACAGGCTTTGCTCTCGGAATCGCTGCCTCAGTATTGTTCTATCTTAAATGCGAACGGATGAGGAAAGATATTATGTGTAATGAAATCTTTTGTGTTAGAAATGTGTTGGTGAAGATAGAGATAATGTCAATCTGTTTAGATTATGTATAGTATTGCAATGAGTGTAAATAGTAATGTAGGTAAATAGTAATGTAGGTAATGTGGTAGGTATAAACTGTACGGAAATATGTCATTAGACTTGGTGTATTAAGGCAGTGGTGTAGCAAGGTAAATAAAGGATCCAGTGTAAAAAAATAGGGCCCTATCTGAACTGGTTAAGATTTATTAAGTACAGCTATGGTAACTTGACGTGGGGTGCTAATATGCAAGAATAAGCCGTCGAATGTACGGCCGAAAGTTAATAGTTTTTGATATACAAGGAGTAACTTGCTTTATTATATAGGGTTAAGTAGGTACATACAAATTAATAAACAAGCAGGTAAATAATACTAGAACTAGACAGCAAGCTGCAAAAAGTGGACAACGTTCCAAAAATGCTGGCAGCATTGCCACGTTGTATGGCAATGCTTAGTCTTTGGGCAAAGTAAAGGCCAACATTTTGGTCACGTGTTGCTTCGAACAGACGCCCTGATAGATCTTTAAGACGCTCTGATAGATCTTCAAGTAACTGAATAGCCTTATATATACGCAGCAGGTTTGTTTCGACCAAGCATGTAAATTTATTTACGTGTGCTATGGTTGAATACATCGTATTTAAAATTTCCATACAAAAGTAAAATCTTAGAAATTAGCGACCATAAATGATTGTTTACTAGCACCTTGCACCAAAAAGTAGGTTTGTACACATTGTTCCATCTGCTCCTCTCACTGGAACGCTGGTGGAAATACCTCGTTGAGTGAAAGCCCCCAAGGGTCTCAACCGGAGACGGTTCAGCAGTATTGACGACGGTGCAGCAGTCACGCACACAACAAATTTACAATTTATTCTCTTGAACCTACAAATTTTATGATAAAATTCCCTGTTTACACAAAACACTGTAGAAAATTCTTACATTATTTTCACTATGACGTCTACTTACGTCTACTGACAAGCAACTGACTTTAGGTAGGTACTACGCAGCAGCTTTTGATTGCGCAATGTAAATTCAAGGTCAAGAGTTTATTCTGTGCTACTACAGGGTTTGATGTAAAGTAAAGTCTTTATAAGTAAATTCATGAATGAAAAGTTTCGAAATTTCAGAAGTCGTTAAACTAACGTTATTTTATGAAACTTATACATGTAAATGAAACTTATCATTTTTTTTTAAATACTCGTAATACCCAATTTTATGCAGTTGTGACAAGATAAAAAAGAAATGGCAAATTGAATGTCATCTAAGTTATTTTTTGTATAACTTAGATGACATTCAATATTTGTTGTATTTGTATTTGAATTAGCAACGAAGCTTAATCTATACTTATAATAAAGCAATAAGAACGAAAAAGTCTGTACAAAGAAGATAATTTAAAAAAATGGTCTAGTGTAGGTACTTAAAATAAGCTATTGAACAAGAATATATCATATTTAATAATCGTGTCTGTCTGTTTGTCTATTTGATCGTTTGTTTGTTATTTTGTTTGTCTGTAGGTTTAATAAAAAAAAAACTTAAACGAAAAAACTTAAAAACTACTGAACCGATTACGATGTAGTTTTTTGCTGTTGGATAGCTTAGAGTTTGACTTAAAAACTAGGTTACTTGGTATCTCAATCCGATGAGTAGAAGCCGAGCAATCGATAAACATATTTTTAACGGCTGAAGGAACTTTGATCAAATATTGGTATATTGGTATCCTGGAATAGCACATAGAGTGCTTTTAACCAAGAGAAATGACCATGCGTGCGAAGCCGTGGGCATCAGCTAGTCTCTAATAAAGTTTTTATATGTGTGATAAATTTTACGTATCTAGTAAAAAACTTAATTTAGTTTAAAAAAAAAACGAGTACACTAATTGTAAAAAAAAAACTAATAAAACTTCCTCGTTTCTTATTTGTATAGACAAATTTAACGCCTGTGGATAAGCTATCCAAAAATGTATAAAAGTTGATTTATTTGTGAAGTAAGGAAGGATTTGTCTAAACTACAGTAAGAGTTTTTTAATGTTTTGATGCCATACCCGTGTCTGGTAGCCATCACAACAAGGCTCTTGTAAACAGGTGCGTTGTCCTGTAAAAGCAGCACGCGTTGAGTCCTTTTTCTGTTCCTAATTTCCACAATGACAACTTTTATATTACCTTTGTAATAGCGTCATATACCTTCGTGATATTGATACCTTAGTTTTATAATTGGTTGACAAATTACCCTCCAAACCCCAAAAAACAGTGACAACGAACTTTCCTTTGTGACACCTTGAACATTTTAGGGGGTCACTTGATTTACAGTTACTTTAAACTCAAATTTCATCTACAGTAATGATCTGGTTTAAAACTTCCTCTCTGTTTGCGCTACAGAGATCTGAAAAGTCGCGCGAACATTCGACGTGTTTTTCAATTCAAATGTTTTGTGCTTTTTCGGCACTCATCTAGTGCTGACCTTAGACATGTTAATGGAGAAAACTCCGAATGGTCTTAAATGATAATAAAAGTATTTTTGCTATCTGTTGTTTAACGAAAAAGCATCCTGAAGGACAAATTTGACTACTTTTACTGCGATATTTGAGAAGTGGCCTCAATCGGCCAAATTCTGCAACGTTATGCAACTGAATGTCTGTATTATTTGAATAGACCATGCCATTTATAAATTATTGTTTTTCCATGGCAAGAGTTACCGTAAACAAAAAGCATCACATTCAAAGTGATTTGTTCCATTTTTCTTAGCTTAATTCGGAGTTTTATGACGACACGAAAATCAATTTTCTCCATAGTTGTCATTTTCTTCCCGAGGGAATTGTTAATCCAGCGATATCTTAAAATTTAATAATCCAATTTAGCTAAAACTTGGTGTGTATAGTTGCATTGAGTAACTATTAGGACCTAGTAAAAAAACTACCCTTTCCCTTGTCTAAGCCCTTCATCCCGCGAACTTTTTGACCTCCCCTCATATTTCTTATCCTTTCCTCGGATTGTTTCATTAGCCGGAGGTTTGCTGGTCATTGATATGATTTTAATAGTTTGAGTTCAAAACAGAATATTTCTTTTAGTAGGTAATATGAAGAAGTAGGTATGCAAATATGCGATATTTCCAGGCTTAAATAAACGTTTTACCGGAAAAACGTGAAATGGCAACACGAGTAGCAATTAAACCCTTTTCAATTTCAATTTTAGATTAAAGCAAATATTTTTCGCACATTTAGCCTCCATTTACTATGTCGCATTATTATTTATGTGTCGCTATCAAAATAGCCCAGGCCACACTTTACACATCATAAAATCATAAACGCGTCAGCGTTTAAAGTCCATTTGGTTTTGATTACCAATACATACAAATGTGGCCATGCACGCAACGGTTTTATATACTTGACAAGTTTACCAGAGCAGATTTACTTTTCAGATATATCGAAATTCCCTTGAAGAGATAACTGTACAGTTTTATCATATACATGTTCCGGTTTAGCTGTATAGGTAATCTGTTCAATAGGACTACCACCTATCAGGTTTACCCGTTGCGTGTATGGCCACCATTATACTCAGCACCTTTAAAAGTATTGTTTTTTTCTGCAATATGGTTTTCTTGCGACCGGTTAGCTCCGAAAGTATTGATTAAATTTTACTGTTATTCGCTATTACCTTGCAGACATGTAACTCGTCGTTTAACAATATCTTCGTTGAATTGTCATAATGACATCACGCGTTTTCTGCAAGGAATTGCGTTTGGCATAGCCAATAAGTGCTCTGAATCATAAATACAGATATGATTATGCAAAGTATTTCCATGACGCTCTTGCGTTCATAATTTTTCTTTCATTACTTTGGTTCGGAAAGTCTTTTCTAAATTTATCGCTTAAAGTAGAAACGCGTCGCCATAAAATCTCTTTAAAACTTCGAGCCAGTGAATCTTCATAAAGCTAAGAGGATTTGTCTCTGATATACACACATGCAATCAGGAAGCCCTTCGGCGTGATGATGTGGAGTAAATAAAAAGGGAAAGAGTGTAATGGAGTTCTCTCAGCGTTAGATTCCGTTGATGGATATTTTATTGGATCAGTGCAACATTTATGAGGTAGGGACTATACATAACGTTCTCATGAAATTTTAACTGAAGCTAATGGAGGGACTAAATACGAGTAAATATGTAAATCACTATCGAAGGCTGGAGTGCATTACACTGACTTGAAGCTCAGTAATCATGAATTGCTCATTATGAGGAACATGTACCTACAAATGATGAAAATATGGTACCTACACTTATTTTTATATTCACAGAATATAATCACTTATGCAGCCAATCAAACAAGACATAAAAAAGTGCTAAGAAACCTGACTGGGAACTGCGACTGCTTTAAATCGTTATAGATCCTAAATGGTCATGCGAAATGAAAAATAATAAAATAAACCTGAAGATGATTTTCAAATATCTATTCAATGATACCCCACTTAACATAGTTCGTTAACTTTCATTTTATTATTTTTCACAATATTGCATCTGGTTGTCGCCATATTGAATTTTGATTGATTAAGAATAGCACTTGTAAGATTAAGACAAATAGATTGACGTAAGAATCATCAACATCGCGTTTGGTCTATATAGTGCCACAAAAGAAACAAACATACATAGGCTGATAAACACATTATTATCCTCCACAAAGTCGGGTAAAATGTAGGTGGAACACTTATTCTCAACCCATACAGACTCGATTTTTACTTGCAAAACGGAGTTATAATTTTGTTACGTATGAAATTTTTAAGGTATTGTAATTTTATAAAAGCGGTCTATTCACTTTTCGTGTGCCTTGCCATGATCCAATTTTGACTGAACATCGTGAATACGTTTTCTTTTTGATACACACTTGTCTCAGTTTAAATTTAAAATATTTCTAGGTGTGAAAATTCTACTACCATAGCACAGTACATATATAGCCCTTCTAAAATAAAAAAAAATAAAAAATCACCGACCATCTCCAGCGTTTGTCTTCCACTATATCCACCTGTCATTGGCAAAATTGTAACAATCCGCACAAGCCATTATAGAAAAGAAATGAAATGAATGAAAATGGTTTCATATCCATGACCTATGGCGCTGCATCTGATATCTCATCGCAATAAACAAGATATCATCAAAATTGACGGAATGAGAAATGAAACGAAAATTCATCATAGCTACGAATATTCGTATGAAAAGACGAAACATTTTGAGTGTAGTTGAAAATGTTTTTGCCCAAAAGTTCTAATACACACTATTATGTACACACTTCTGTAGTACAGTCAAAATCTCGTTCCTAGTGAGGTCATAATTATAATAATCTTCCAACATGAACGGGAAAAACACAAGTTCAAAAACTAGGACTATATGTGTACTGTGACCGTAGTAAGGTATAATTGTCAAATTTTCATTAACCTTAAACCTCAACGACCTACATCCTTAAACACCTGAATCAAGTATTCCGTTCACAAAATCGTCTGTGCGAGTTAAATCGACTGGGCCAATATTGACCAGCGTTCAATTTGCATTTAAATCAGACCGTGGGGAAGCGAGCGGTTAACTTCCTGATATTGGTACACAACCTGACTTGAGAAGAAATGAAACCGAACTTTTCTAGATTTCTGATTAACCGAGTACGGCGAAGCAAGGGAAGGGTAATGAGTTTAACAGACCAGTCTATGTATGTATAGTATGGTCATGTGGATGTCCCCTAGCGTCGCCCGTATTGGAACGATTTTGACAAACGAGGTATCAATCGATTCGTCTTCAGGTATAGTGTCATAGCCTTTTTTTACCCGACTACGGCGAATCAAAGAAAGGGTTACATGTTCAAACTAATAACTTGGTCCGATTTTCACAAGCGAGGTATCAATAGATTCGTCTTCATCGCAAAAGGGTCATCATCTATTTTTTACCTGACCGTAGCTACCGAAATTATTTTTTGACTGTACTACAAAAGTGTGTAATAGTGTGTATAAGAACTTTTGGACAGCAAAATTTTCAACTACACTCAAAATGTTTCCCCTCCGGCCACGTGGTTCGATCGCGTAGTTCGATCAAGTGAACCACGAGGATTTTTAGGTCCATAAGGTTCTTTTCATACTAATATTTGTAGCGATGATGGATTTCCGTTTCATTTTTTTTACGTAAATTTTGATGATATTTTGTTTATTGCGATGATCGTGAGTTTGGATGCTGCGCCATAGCTCGTGGATTTGAAACCATTTTCATTCAATTCAGTTCTTTTTATAAATGGCTTGTGTAGCGTTGCTACAATTGGACCAATGTCGCGTGGATAGAGTGAAAGACAAACGCTGGAGATGGCCGGTGAATTTAGTTTTTATCGATTTTGACTGAGTATAAAACCAACCGTCCAACAAAGAGCATGATGTTTCGATGGAGGAAAAAAAAGTTGGAAATCTTGGTAGTAAGGCACTTGTGTCTCCTAGCTATCTACCACTCCGAAGCAGAAACTATATAGCCTTAGCACTTGGTGATGTTGTAGTCAAATACTATCCATAATATTTGAGTAGGTATACTCGAATAAGGACAGCCTTCAAATAAGCATTAAATATAATTACTTGCCTTTGGTGGAGTGACGACCTGTGAAAAGCGGCTGGAAGAGAATGGACGAGGGGAGTTGAAGACCGAGCTCAGTGGCGTGAATTAGGAGAGACATACGTCCATCTGTGGATAGATATAGGCTGATGATGATGATGACGACTAGCCTTTACCCATGACTTAATTCGTCCACGCGTTTATCGCGATAAAAAGTATCCCAGGGTTTCAAATTATCTCCATTCCAAATTTCATTAACATCGGTTTCAGCCGTTTAGTCGTAAAAAGCTAACGAACAGATAGAATATTCTTAGTGTAGGTTCTGCACGTCACTACAACGCACACAAGTCATTTAAGTAAGAATTACTTCTGAATTTATTGTAAATTGTACGTGTATTTTGAGTAATAAATTATTATTATTATTAGAAGAAAGAGAGAGAGAGAGAGAGAGAGAGAGAGACAGAGAGAGAGAGTTAATTTCGCTTTTATAAATAAGTAGTGGATGGATGTTTATATTCGAATATACATTTAATAAAAATCTTTGATCAATACATATTATAAGTATGTAATATCTAAACGTAAGCATATGGTATGTCAATTGATAAATGGTTGTTTGATCGCCAAAAGATAGAGAGTAATGTTTTAAGTAATAAGTATTAACTTATCCACGAAAATAATGGGGCAAAAGTGGCAGAATTTTATAGTTTGATGTATTGGCTCGAAACTTTTTGACAATGCTTGCTTAATTTTTTAGATAACTTCCAACAAATCTGTAACAAATTTCTCTGTAGAATGTCTCTCAATTATACCTCTGTAGAATGTCTACATAGATCAATTATTATTTTAGTCAAATACTCTTCGAGCATCCATTTGTTTTTAATATAATCTATACATATAATTAAACTGTAACTGGTCCAATTCTGTACATTGAAGATATTTAGTTTTTTTTTTGGATGGTTTTCTATATTTGATACTGAAGCCAAAACGTCTGTCTGTATCTTGGCTAGACATCACGCCAAAACTACTGAATAAATTCAAATGAAACTTGGCATAATTTGAGTTCATACTACGAGGTAGGACATAGGATACTTTTCATCCCGAAAAGTGAAAGGAGTCCCGCAGGAAAGGAGTTGAAAGATTTTTATAAGAACACCTATCACGCTGAAACTAAAAACGGATTTTGAAGCAACTTGGCACAGTTATAGTTTATATGATGATTGAAAATTAAGGATACGTTTTATCCTGAAAATATAAAGAGTTCCTGTGGGATAAAGCATCCAAAAGTTTCTTTTTTTCCTCTTTCTTGGGAAATAATGTGAGAAATTATTCCAAATCCAATGTCAGTAAATTAAAGAAATTTATTAAATATTTTTGGAATCTGTTTTATAGTCGGTACTGAAGCCATAGCTGTTTTCATATTTTTTTTGTCTGTCTGTCTGTCTGTACCTTGGCATAGCATCACGCCGAAACTACTCAATAAACTCAAATGAAACTTGGTATGATTTGAGTTCATATTTCGAGGTAGGAAGGACATTGGACACTTTTCATCCCGAAAAATATATGGGTTCCCGCAGGATAATACTGGAAAGGTATTTAAAAGAACACGTATCACGCTGAAACTACTTGACGGATTTTGATGCAACTTGGAACAGTTATAGTTTATATCCTTAGGGATATGGGTTCAAATTCTGTACATAGAAGCTATTTTTTTTCTCTGTATTCTATATTGAACCATAACTGTTTTTTTTTTCATTTTTGTTTTTCTGCCTGTCTGTATCTTGGCCAAGCATCACGCCGCTAAAACTATTGAATGAGTTTAAATGAAACTAAGTAAGATTTGAGTTGATACTACGAGGTAGGACATAGGATACTTTCATCCCGAAAAAATAATGGGTTCTCGCAGGATAGGGGTTGAAAGTTATTTAAAAGAACATGTGCCACGCTGAAACTACTGGACGGATTTTGATGCACAGTCTTGGATAAAAAAGGGATTAAAATTGAGGATACCTTTTATCCCAAAAAAAGTGTTCCTGCGGGATAGGAGTCCAAAGTAATGTTAATTTTGAAGTAATAAATGATACATTTTTGGAGGGTACTCTATATTCGCCATAACTGTTTTTTTTTTCATTTTTGTCTGTCTGTATCTTGACCGCGCATCACGTCAAAACTACTGAATAAATTAAAATGAAACTTAGTATGATATGAGTTCATACTACGAGGTAGGACATTGAATACTTTTCATCCCGAAAAATTAAAGTGTTCCCGCAGGATATGGGTTGAAAGTTATTTGAAAGAACACGTATCACGCTTTAACTACTGGACGGATTTTGATGCAACTTGACACAGTCATCTAACTATACTTATAATAAAGCTTATAGGTACTAGAAAGACTGTACAAAGAAGTCAAATAAAAAAAATGGTCTAGAGTACCCTACAATAAGCTAAAATTTTATTGTTTTAATTCATGTCTTTCTGTCTGTTTGTCTGTATTTTTGTACATCACGTAAAAACTACTGGACCGATTGCTATGCAATTTTCAATATAGGATAGTTTAGGGCTTGACTTAAAAACTGGTGTAATTGGTATTTATATTTTAGAAGCCAAGCAAATGTTAAAAATATTTTGATGGCTGAAGGAATTTTGATCAAATGTTGGTATATTGGGGCCCTGGAATAGCACATTATGGTACTTTTAATCTAAAAAAATGACCACGCGTGTGAAGCAGCGGGTACAGCTAGTTTATATCTATTATTTAAACTTATAATAAAGCAATAAGTACCAAAAAGTCTGTACAAAGGAGATAATAAAAAAAAATGTTAGATAATAGGGTACTTTAAATAAGATTCATTATTACAAGAATATAATATTTTTAAAATTCGTGTCTTTCTGTTTGTCTATAAGTCTGTATGTCTGTACGTTTGTTCGCGCATCACTTAAAAACTACTGGACCGATTGCGATGCGGTTTTCACTATTGGATAGCTTGACTTAAGAACTGGTGTACTTGGTATCTCAATCCGATAAGTAGAAGCCGAGCAATCAATATAAACTTTAAGACGGCTGAAGGAATTTTGATCAAATGTTGGTATCTTGGTATTTTAGGATATGAAATAGCACATAGAGTACTGAGTACTTTTAACCTAGAGCAGGGCGGTCGCACTCCGCAACAAGTACAAATAAATTTGAGGGCGCAATATTCGGGTCCGTTCAGTCGAGTGTCAAGCGTGCGCTCGATGAGTCGCGCGCCTTGTACTTAGCGATAAAGTAACTACTTATGTAAAGTTATTGACAAATTTTATTCGTGTTTTAATTATGAGTACCAATACGTAACATAAAAGGTATTGCATAGCATTCGGTTGTTTGAATAGTGATATAAATGACGACTTTCACTCATTATAAAGCAAGGAATTCAGACACCTTTAATCATCAAAGTGCAATACCTATAGGATATAATCATAATCAACCAACGACACGTAGGTAGGTATCTCACTAAACTTATCGGCGTTCTGAAAACGGGATAGGTAGGTAGTAAAAATGAGGTAGTAAGTCTATTCTGATAAGAATGTCATAGTGTGTAATAGAACTATTTAATTTATAGTAATAACATAATACATTATTACTTATTTATTCTGTTACAATATCTAAGTCATAACATATCACAGAATAATTAGTAGTACAAGTACCTAGTCATTATCTTAATACAACCCTACCGAGTGAAAAAGGGACAGAGCGATTCTGAAACGGTTAGAGCAATGGAAGTTCTCGCGCGTTGTGATACGGTGCATTCTAGCCTGCACGCGATGGGCGAGCGCCTTCTAGGTAAATATAATTGAAAGCTCGCGTCACTGTGCGAGTTAAATTGCACATTATAGCGTTATAGCGAAAGTCGCTATTTATTTAAATTGTTTTACTCAGTTATCCTTTTGTACTTGTACTATTATTTATTCTGTGCCTAGAGAAAATACAACGCGTGCGAAGCCGCGGGTACAGCTAGTTCTTGAACATTAATATTATTTAAGGAAATTAGCACACATTTTTTGTAGGTAGGTACAATCTGACCTACATATTTGTACCTTACTAAGTTAATATCCGTACCGTAGCAACACAAACATAATATTTCAGATAAAACACATTTTCTTCCCACTACACAGTAATACGAGTATCACCACTGTTCACCTAAAACGTAAGCAGAAAGCTCCTCATTATTACTGCTCATCTTAAAAATGTGCAGAAAGTATGGAAATCCACTACTGCAGTATTTTTAATAAAAACAGCGCAGAAAGTACGTATGGAATAGCTTCTCTGTCTACGATGGAAATCCATTACCGCAGTTTTTTTTTTAAATGTTTTGTCCTCATCTAGAATAGAATGCGTGAAAAATTGAAGACATAATCATTTCTGCATTACCTTTAGGCTCTTTGGCTACTTACTGTATTTTGTGTTTAATGCTTTTTTTTTGACCACAAAAAGAATAGAATGTTTTGTTTTTAAATTGAATATTTCAGAAACATTTCTGTATCTGCGTAATTACATTACTACCTGTTAGCTCTTTGGCTACTCACTGTATTTTAATGATACAAAAACCTATTACCAAATATCAAAAAGGTTATGTAAGTGGAGTTTATTCGTAGGCCTGGAGGCACTTTTACCTGTACTTTTTATCTGTAAGAGAGTCACGAAAATAAGTAAGTTCCTTGAATACCTACGATTGTGGTATTGTCCATACTAATATATAAAAGAAAAACGTTGCCCGTTTGTTTGTTTGGGGAGTTTTAACTCGATAACAGCTGGACGGTCTTTGATGAAAATTGGAAAGGAGATAGCCTATACCCTGGAATAACACATTGGATAATTTTCATTTTTCATCATCATCATACTTCACTCTCAAACGGGTGAACCGATTTCGATGAAATTAGGAATGGATCTAGCTTATACCCTTGGAATAATACATAAGATACTTTGCATCGTCATCATCATACTTCACTCTCAAACGGCTCAACGTATTTTGATGAAATTTGGAACAGAGATAGCTTATACTCTGAAATAATACATAGGATACTTTCATCATCATCATCATCATCATCCCTCACGCTGGTGAGTCCTCTCCACATTTGAAACAGAAGGGAGGCCGCCTACTTAACGCTTCCTCACCTGATCAGCATCGCCTCGCCTCGGCGTTTCGAAGTAACTATTTAGTAATCTATGCTTACGGCACGTGGTAAACCCGCCCCGTCACCGCGCTTATGTCTATAGGTCGCAGCGCCGGCCGACGTGGCGAAGGCTCGTGGACACCGCGGCTACGGCTCGCGATCGCCGCGGCTACGGCTCGCGCGGGCTTCACTTGCTCCTTGCAAATAGACAACGTTTCACTTTTATGTATTGGTATAGATTACACAGACTGCAATATAATTATGAAAAGTTAATATTCTACGGTTTTCATTCAGTTAAAATGCATCTAAAATCGAGGTAGTTAGTTCTTATCAATAAGATCGAAAATTGACTGATACCTTCTAAATGGTTTTGGATCATTACAAAAAATGGCGTCACATGATTTTAACCCTTATTGACATTAATCAGATTTAGTCAGATTCAGCATTTACTGTGTTTATTTAGTCAAAATACTTTAAAAAACAAGGTAGGTACTTAGTCCGGATCAATAGCGTTGAAAATCGATATCTGACACCTTTAAATTATTTTAACATTAAATAATATTAATCGGATGAACAATGTGCGAACGCATAATTTATTTTCAATAAGCTCTTCAGTAGAAATTATTATAATAAATATTTTTTTCAATAAGTACCAGTCAAAAATAAGTATGTTACCCAAATAAAGGAGCCTGAAAGAAATAAAAATCTCATAAAATAAATGCGAATGATCTATATAAATGCGAAAATAAAATAAATGCAAATAATCTATGATACACACGGGACTTCAGCTAATTAAAAATTTCGTAGTCCAGTTAATGAAACCTCTGGGAAGAAAAATCCAGAAAAAACATAACAACCATAGCGGGACACTGGGAATACACCGAGTCGCCTAGCCTTCAACCAGCCGTAAGTGAGGCGTCATCGCGTCACCCCGTCATAACCGGATTGACAACTCGGAGATGCGGAGCCGATCCGGTGCCGAGGCGTTAAGTGAGCGGAGACCTGAAGGCAATAGCATAATATGCACTTTTCTTGTATGGGCACCCTCAATATACAATTTCATATACCTACTATTGTATGATTTTCCGTTTTGGGAATTTAGTTATCATTATGTATACATTTCAATTACCAATTTTATTTTTTGTGGTATTTGAGGCCAGGCCATGAGAGACGGACAAACAAACAGACAGGCAGTATTGCCACAACAACAAGGTTCCCTTTGGACCAGTACGGAACCAAACCATACATATTAACACAACATAAACCAACGACAAACTTTGGATGACTGATACAAAATTTTCACACTTGAATGTTAGCAAAGGTATCAGTCTCGTTGATTCAACTAAGGTGTAACATGACTTTATCACAAACAAAATTGTGTTTGCAGACACCAATTCTATCGTGTGCGAAATATTAACAAAGAAAGCTTTTATACCATTTGGGGATCATACCCTGTTTTTTAAAGTGCCTTTTTCAGGTACTATAATAATTCCCATAAAGGCAAAAGGAATCAGACCTTGACGTTTACATCTGCCTACCGCAAGGTGATATTGCATTTATCGATAAAATTCATACCTTTCGCGTGATATGGAATATCGACGCTTGGAATAGTTCAATTTAGACATCAAAGCCTATTTTCTTGCAAATGTACTTACGGAGATTTTCTGTGTCAATATCGTGCCTTGGGCTGAATGATATTACACTTCGTACGCCTTTATTGAATAGAGATTCTGCAGATGTGAGAGTGGTAAAGTAATATGATACCTCTTACCTACAAAACTTGAAAGTTTAAGTGTTTTAACTCTAATATGTCCATTCTGTGAAATCTATGTTCAGGTAATGTTGAAAATTGCAAAAAGGCCATCAAAATTATGCATTTATCTTTTTTAAGGATCTAGTTGAGCGGATTCTCATGTCTAATACAACAGGGTTGAACTATGTTATGATTTTCATGATTTTTATTATTTGCGTGCTCACACGTTAAGAGTATAATCCAACTCTATTTACCTCATCGAAAAATGGAAATCTTTATTAATGTTTGCAAACTTATCATGTAACATTCGTAAGAGTTACATGATTTTACAGACACTAGCTGTTGCCAGCGGCTTTGCCCGCGTGCAAACTTTGCAACCCTCGTTCACACCTTTAGGAATGGAATTAAAAAATAGCATATTTAGCGCACCCCTAGGTTAATCCTCCAAATTTCATTAACGTATTAACATTATTCTAACAAGTGCAGAATCGAATGAAATCACAGCCTTCGACCATTTTGCAGCTTTGAATTAATTGGAGTATGGCGAAGCTTTCATTCTGAACGGTTATTTATTTATAGTGCCCTTGTTAATGAACCATTTTTACAAATGAAAAAAAAACTTGCATGTACGTAATGTATGTATAAATATTACGTGAATGCTAAGCTGAGCCAGGCCTGTCTCACTCGATGTACTTGCGCGCACTAATTTCTGTAACGTCCACGTTACTCTAGCCGTGGGTTGCCGGAGATAGACTGAGTCAGAGTTACACGTTAGAACAAGACGCATATAAAATGATACGCATCAAGGTCGTGCGAGCTGAATTGCACTTTATTGAGTGGCGGCAAGAATCGCTTTTAATTTAATTGTCTTAGTGAAGTGAGCCTTCTGTACGTTAGTGAATTCTGTGGCTAAGCGTACTTTAGTTCTAAACTACGAATTGTTTTGCTAGGATAATGATTACACTAATTTTCTTTGCATTAAACAACTCGAGCTTTGAGTTTCTGGTTTCTCTTTTTCAGTTTCTGCCTTAA
Organism: Alsophila aescularia; assembly: GCA_946251855.1. Lineage (NCBI taxonomy): Eukaryota > Metazoa > Arthropoda > Insecta > Lepidoptera > Geometridae > Alsophila > Alsophila aescularia. Next base: position 52,585,647 of record OX276379.1, read on the forward strand.
CACGAATCTGTCGTAAAAATAATCTGCACTAACCAGAATCTGTCGTAAAACCAATCTGTCCTAACGCGAACAAGCGGTACAGATTAATGCCTAAGATGCGTGCGAGGCATAATTAGTTTTAAATCAACATTGTATTAGAATTTGATAATTTAATATTAAGGAAATTACCATCGAGTTTGTTATCTGTTGTTGTATCTCGAATGTTTGTATTCCGAATCCAGTGGTAGTCATTTAACTTTCATAATACAGGACTATGAGAATAATCATTTTTTGATTTGATTTTGACAATCCAATACAAGAATCACCTAGCCCCAAACTAGAAATCCCTGTACTAAGGGTACTAAACAACGGATAAACATACATAGATACGAATATTACATCCATAACTCGGAAACAAACATTTCTGCTCATCACACAAATGTTTGCACCTTGCGGGCTTCGAACCCGAGACTTTGCAGTCAGGACAGCTAGCCACTCGGCCAACCGGTCGTAAATTCCAGAGACCTAATTTTGGTGTAATGTGTTCTTGAGAAATTTTATCTCAAGAACGTCACAATACACCAAAATCATGTAAATTGTACGCAGTTACAAATGTGAGAGCCCAATAATGTTGATTATTATATAGGTTCTCATGGGTACGGTCTTTGGTTGAACCAGCGTTTTGTAAGTGTTCATGACTATTCAATGCGGCTGCTTATCTCCGTTACCGAATCTGTGAATAGACCGGATGGGATCCGAGATTCGTCACTAGATATATTATACAAATAGATTCAAACTCCAGTTTATACCAGGCCTAAAGTTTTAGGATTTCTGTGAGTAGTTTTCGTGCGTATGCAAAGTTGATATTTCATGCTCTGATAGATCATTCATTAGGACAAATGAATCCTAAAGGATATCATAACGAATATAGTAAGCGATATTGGTTATTTTAGTGTAAAAGTTTTCGTAAACCTGATACATCATTTATAATATCACTACCGGCTATGACTCACGTGTTTATAGTTCCGACGTGTCGGGATCTCGTGGCGTGAACTCCTGAGGAAGAGCGTCGGATACGCTCGAAACCTAGATCGATGTTTTCGACAATAAACACGTGAGACATAGCCGGTAGTGATATTATAAGATATTGGTGATATTACATTCTCTATTGGCTTTATTTATGAGCGAAAATTGTGTGATATTCTTTACGATACTTTTTTTATGGGCAGAAGACAATGGTAAAATCCTTTAAATGAAGTAGATACTTATGTTATTTTGTTACTCATTATTGAATTATATAAAAAAAAAAGAATTATTACGAAGTTTTCATATGTTAATGTACGTGTTATCTTTTCAATAGTTCTGCTCGTTCACTAAGAGTTTGTAAAAACTTGATTTAATTGTATATCAAGTTTATTTCTAATGTAAAATATACCTTCCACAAAAACATTAACATAGTAAATCATTTAAAGAGATTAACAAGTACATAACACTAGAATTGACAACATTTAAAATTTTACTATTTTAATTTTACACTGAATGAATATTGTAAAATAAGATATACGTATATTTTATTTTTCCAATCTAACTTATGTTATCCGAAAAATAATTATTAAAAAATGAAATAACTGCAAGAGTTCGGTGCTAAGAATAAGATTACCGAAGCCAAATTCGAAAAAAATGCATTTATATCTGTCAAAGTCAGGCTCTAGCGTAGTATTAATTTTTCCTTTACAGGCAACTGATTTTTTATTATTCCACCGAACTCTGCTTGGTTGAGAGTTATTCCTTAATATCTTTGTAGTCACAGCACTAAAATTTTTGAAAAAATAAGAATAATGATCAGCGTCGCAATATCTCGAAATGATTTTCGAATTTCATTGCCTTATGAAATATGAAAACTAGTTAATTATTATAAACTAGGTAAGTAAACACCTTTTGATCAATTTATCGAAGTAACTATTAGAGACGCTTCAAGCGTTTTACATGGTTTTACCTTATTACGTTTGAAGTTAATTCAATTTAGACCTTTATCTTCTATGATATGATTTTATTTACTTTGAAATTATATTTTCCCAAGTCCTTTTGAATAAAGAAAAAAATAACTATTGTATAGTTCTGGACGTCGCTCGTCCGCTAGGTACGTTGGTAGTTTCGGTTATATTTCGTTGGCCTCAGGGCCGGTCTACTTCCATTTAAATCCTCTTGCTTTATGTTTATTTAGGAACTCAATTTCAAAGGGTAACGTCACGTGGGCGGCAAAATGGTATCTATAAAAACTAGGAACCGGGAAATGGGCCATATTTTTTTAATAAAATTATGTTTTATAGTATATAGGTGAATTGAACCTTTAATTGTGGTGATTATCTTGAACATGTTTAATGTTATAGCATACCTACTGCATTACGTTTTAACTGACTTAAAAAATTGAGGTTATTTTTTGTTTTATAGGCTAGCGTTTGACCAATAACGGTGTTATATGACGATACTATTAAAAAGCTATGGTAAAAGAGCTATTTCTTCAATAATAATATAAGGTTCCGTAGCCTGATCAAGCCAGATCCTACATGCAACTCAAGTAAAGATGACACTAGAGAGCCGAATATTTTGTAAACGGAAATAAATTGAAAAAAAAAACTGTCCCAGTAACATTGTCACGAGGCGATCCTTGGGTTTGGGTTTGTTCCACTAGCCCAGCGACCAAACCTCAGTGACACAAAATTACAGGAACAATAGGAGCATAGACTTTTCGTGCTACAACAATCTGGATCCAAAACAACCACTTACGAAGGTATTCTCATATATATTTAAAAGACTCATATATATTTGTAATAAACTTATGTAGGTATTTTATAACATATTATTTTGTAAAATTGCAGTTTTTGCTAATCCAAAAGACAATATGGGAATGACAGGTTATTTGAATTTATAATTAATAATGACAAACTATCAAATGCAATGAAATGGATTATGAAAGAATTAAGAGATCAAATGAGTATTATTACGAAAGAGGTTTTCACATCGTCACAACATCAAGAGAACTCTAAAATACCTTTTCAACGAGACCCCACTTGATAGGGTATAAACATTTATGGCATGTGCAGGCACATCTTCTAAATATATAAAACAAAGTCGGTTAGTTACACCATTTATAACTCAAGAACGGCAGGACCGAATTTATGATTTTTGATTTGTTGATTTTGTCTCCACCCTGAATAGCATGATAACTATTAAAATATCGAAAAAATAATAAATAAAAATTTACGAAAAAAAATAATTTCCACATACATTTTTATAGAACGACTTTTTTGATGATATCTCGAAAAGATGAATAAGGGGCGGAGTTTGTTTATGTTTGGGGGGTTGGGTTGGGAGATTTTGTTTTAGAGGGGTCGGGGGGAGGAGGGGGAGGGGAGGGAGTGATGTGGGGAGGGGAAGGGTAAAGGTGGAGCGGACGTGTTATGGGGGGAGGGGCGTAGAGGGAGAAGAAGAGGAGGGGCGGAGGGTGGAGTGGTGCAAAATTTGTATGCATGCAAAGCCGCGTGGCGCAGCTAGTAAATAAATATTTTTCTCTTTTATTAATCATCTATGCAGCGATTGTAAATATCTATACTTGTGCCAAATTTCATCTTTGTAGTGTTTGAATAAAACGGCTGTGATATACAGACAGACCAACGACAAGACGAAAATATACGGGTTTGTTTATGATTACAAAATCCTAAAAATGAGAGTACTACCGCCGGAATACTCTGAAAGCTCGATTCATATCATCTGCAGACACAGTACATCACAGGCACGTAACAGCACACACGTAAGAATATTATTAGGTACCTACTACATTATCTTTGGAAAATGATTTTTTATATATTTTTATTGTTTTTTCGAGTCATGGGTCATTATCATGGTTCAAATACACCATTGTGAAAAATTTCGAAAAACTAAATCGACATAAAAACATATAAACATCGAACCTGCTCACAAAATTTCACGAGAATCGGTTGAGAAATGCGAACTGTAGAGGTGAACAGCCGGACAGCTGGACATACGAAAGCAGTTTTGCCCAAGCTGTAACGGAGACGCTATGCTCTCGTTTCGCACTCGCTCGGTCACTATAGTATGGTAGTTAGCCAGGCGAACACTAATGTGTCCCCTGTGGTGTCCCCTATCGCGAAGGATTTATGGTGACGTCCTTCATCAAGCTTATTTATGCTCATTTTACAATCTCAGCAGTTGGTTTTGAACCCGCTCCCTGTGTAGCGTGGCGAACATCCTTACAAAAATTAAGAAAAAACTAATTTTTGTATTTAAGACCAGGCTCTGCTTTTTAAAGGTTTTTTCCATAAATATACTGGGTCAACCACAAACCTGATAAATGTGAAACTCAACATACATGTTTTTGAGATCTTTATCTCTCTAAGACTAAGACAAAAACATGATTAACAGAATTTCATTCGATACATTTTCTTATCAAAAATTACATTATTTTCAGTAATGTTTACATTTTTCTACTCAACGGCTTAAGTTTTATCTCTAAAATAAATCTCACAGCAAGAAAATATAGTTTATCATCTAAGGCTAACACAAAATGTACCTAACTAAATTATTAGCCTGCCAATAAAATAAATAAATTTTGAGACATTTAGTTCCGAGCTAAATTGTGTGTTGAAACAGCGCTCGCGATATTCAACCTTGTTACGCAGGCACTTCTTTGCTTATTGCGGGTAGCGGGTGGTTGAGTGCAGGGTAGGTGGCAGGGGAGTAGAGAGTGGGAAAATGTAACCTTGGAGCCTGGCCTTAAGAAAAGCGTATAGTTTATTTTTGATTGACAACTGGACAATATTTGATAGAAATTGAGGGTTACACAGTTAACAAAATAGTTTTCAATTTAAAACAGTCGGGCTTATTTGTTTTGCTCTCATTGTTTTTAGTTATTTTAAATTATCGACTAAGCAAACATAATCGCTTTATAGATTCTATCGCACAGACTTCCCTATACCACGGTACATATTATAGACCATGTATTTACTGTGGCTATACACTGTGGATGCGGTTAATAGTTGTACAAACAATAGAAAAACGGAAACTATCCGCGCGCTTTCTAACAGCAAAGGAAATTAAAAATACTGCAATGAAGATGGAGTTGGTTAAGTAAAGTTAAGAAATCAATTAAGCAAAATTGTGTTTTGTTCGAAACGTCATTAAAAGTTATGCAGTAAAAATTGATTATATCTTACTTAAATGTTGTGACCTTATGGTTGATACATTTTCTATACGCAGAATTATCACTGTCTAATGACGATAAGGGTTACCTAAATTTTCAATATCACTGTTTATCATACTTTAGAAACTTGACAATTTGTGTTGTCATGTCAGCACTTTGAGTTTTTCAAAGCGGGTTGGTATTGCAGTGAATAAATAAGTACACAGATAAGAGAACGAAAAAGGTTGCTAGCCAACCCAATTTATCTTTTTGTTCACATACGAATATATTACATATGAAAAAGTCTGTATACCGTATAAATTTTTTATGCAGAATCCGTGCTGAAATTTCAGTTGCGTATGTAGCACAAAGGGGGTATTTAAACCGCCCGCCCGGAAGTCGCCTTCCGTTCTCGTCAAGGGCACACAAAAGCGTTCTACTGTAGATGATTCCAACTCTGTCGTATACTCGTACCTGTGTATCTGTTGAGTACACGGAGTAATGTGCAGTTGTCTATGGTTGAGTATCTTAAACGGGACTACTATTTTTATTAAGATTTCAAAGAAAATATTTGTTTACATAAGGAATTAACATTTTAAACATTGATCATTGTTTATAAAGCTATAGATACACTATTTTACCGCAAACCAAACCTTACCTTACTTACTTCGCATAAGTTTCAAACAACTATGAAAGGCCGATAACTAACTTTTATTTAGCAAGACCTTTATAAACCTAAATTAAAAAAGAAACCTATTTCACTTCTGATTTCACATGACTGTGACCGGAACACGCTGTCATGAACAAATGTGTGGGTCACGAATGTGGTATGCAAAACATGTTAAAGAATTAACTGGCAGGAAAAATTATGTAGGCATATCACGCACTTTGTTATTGTTTTTTTACACGTGGTTAAAAAATAAAAATAATTAATTTTACATCTCATATTCTGTAAGTAGGTCCTTATTACCCCCAAATGGGGCTTGTAGGTGACCAATTAGCGCTCTAGGGTAATAATAGAAAAGCCCTAGGGCCCTAGCTAGAAAAGCCCTAGGGCGGTAATTAAAAAAAAAAAAAACTCTTTAAAAAAGTTCGCGTACATGTAACCATCGTACTGGCAATAGACATCATGCATTCAGCCCAATGACAAAAGAAGTCGCTTCGCTATTCAGCCTTGTCTTCGTATGATTATAATAGTCATCAATTTTAAATATCGAACGGCGAAGCTCAATTTCGTTTATGAAAAAAATAATTTAAAAAAAGATGAAAAAAGGCGGGAATAGAAAACTTTTACTTTAAATATTGTTTGTTTTTGGGTTTTTTTTATAATTACGTGCTAATTAGGAAAAAAACATGAGTTCTGCAAGTGATGAAGATATAAGCTGCACTCCCGATTCAATGAAAATGGAAGCTGAAGCAGCAATTAACAATATTTTGCCTGAAAGTTCTAAAGAGAGATATTTGAAAACTTACGACGAGTTCATGAAGTGGCGAAAAGAAAAACGAGTAAAGTCTTTATCTGAGACTGTATTCTTAACATACTTTAGTGAGCTATCAAAAAAGCTGCAGCCATCTAGTTTGTGGTGCATTTATTCAATGTTAAAAGCAACTATGAGTACTAAACACGATATCAATATCAAGAACTTTTCAAAATTATCATCTTTTCTAAAAAGACAATCAGCTGGGCACAAAAGCAAACAGTCAAAGGTTTTTACAGCGCAAGACGTGAAAACATTCATAAATGAAGCCCCTGATGACATATATTTAGCTGTTAAGGTACGTAAAATAACAAATCACATAATCACATAAATACTTCATCATTTATCTTTTAAATTCTTACAATCCTATAAAACATACTTACTTATTTTTATATTTCGCTTGTTTTAGGTGGTTCTTATCTTCGGTATAACTGGCGCATGCCGAGGTATTGAATTGACAAATATAACAATAGAGAACATAGAACAACAGGGTCAGTTGTTAGTAATTAAAATACCGAACACAAAAACTAAAATTGATCGAACATTTGTAGTTCCTCAAGAATTCTCTGAATTCATACAAAAATACAGAAATATTCGTCCTGAAAATGTAAACACCAACCGATTTTTTTTGAAGTACTACCAAGGTAAATGCTACAAACAAGTTATTGGAAAAAATACCATCAGAAGTATGCCGAAGCAAATCGCAAGTTATTTAAAGTTAGATAACCCGGAACTGTACACAGGTCATTGCTTCCGGAGAACATCGGCTACACTTTTAGCCGATGCTGGGGCTAACTTAACCACTATAAAAAGGCACGGTGGGTGGAAATCCAGCAAGGCGACTGAAGGTTACATCGAAGATTCCATACAAAATAAAAGTAAAATTACCAACCAAATAACGGAAACTATTCAGCTTTCAAAAAATGAAACCTCTTTCTCAAGAGATGATCCGCAACCATCAACTTCTGCTGAAGAAAGCTTCACCCCGTCAGATTTTGTCCATGACCAACAAATATTACAATCTCAAACTATTAACATACCCAAAAAACACCTGTCCCTAAAATTTGAAAATTGTTCTCATTTCACTATAAATTTTAACTAATAAAATGTTTTATTCTTGTAATGCCGGTTTTTTTCTACTTACCTCACAGTCGAGATGTAAAGCAGAGTAGTTAGCTCGGGTGTAAGCATCAATTGCACCCTCGAACTATAGGCGCCCTCGCTGCGCTCGTGCGCCTAAATATCTCGGGCTGCAATTGATGCCTTACAGCCCTTGGCTACTAATCTACTATTACACAAACATAAAAGAGAGCATGCCTGAGAACACGACAATAATGGATTTTCAAAGGAAATTGCTGGCCGCAAAACACGACAGTAATGAAATTCCATACAACTTTGCTGGCGCCTATTCAAGAAGCGCGGCCAGGTCGACTTTACCCAAAGCAGGTTGTCGAAATAATGACCACATTACAAGCTTGTTTGAATAAAAAAACATTACTTACTCAAAACAAAGCCTCGTAGAAACTTGTTTTTTACACGCAATTTTGATTTATCAGTGTCCACAAATCTAAACTTATCAGAAACATGTTTTTCACTACTTACAGCAACTGTCGTTTTATTTATAAACCTACAGAATATAGTAACTACTTCATAGATTTGTATGAACGTAGCTCAGTTCTCATTTCCTAATGCATGCTGTACTTGCGATATTTTGTATTAATACAAAATACCTGTGTAACATTAAAGAGAGGTAAGCTTGGTCAAGATAAGATGCTCGTGTCTACCTATTGTTTTATATTAATGAAACGCTGGATGTATAGTTTCAATAAATCGGTGTATATTCTTTTTTTAAATAATTTGAATGCAACGTATGGAATTTCCAATGTATGCCTATAAATTCCAATCGTAAATCTTAGCATCAAAATTTTGGTGTATTAGTTCAAACATTAAACGACAATGAATTATTTTTAATAAAATGACAATTTATTTCAAGGCACAACCTTTTATAACAGAGAGGGGGTTGAACCACCCCCTTTCCTCGCCACCGCCCATGAAGCCAAGTGAACCATTGTATTTCAGAAAGAAAAGGCATTTAAATTCATCCCTGCCATTGTAAGTTTCTCAATGACAATATCGAGAAAACACAATGAAAAACTCCAAGATTGCTTGCTTCAGCACTTTCAGGATGTCGCCGGAACGCATCAATCATTGGTTTCTAAAGAATGCTATAATGTTTTATTAATGGAAGTATCGGCATTATTCTGTAATTTACGAGTCGCTTGGGTGTAGGGTGTTTTTAAATGTATATGTCACTGTAAAAGCCCGTTATTTGGTAAATCTTAGGAATCACCGACATGAGATGGTAAAACGTTATTTTCGGGCTCTTATCTATCAATATTAGTAAATGCTTGGTTTTACCAATGACAGCAGGTAAATGCTGGTTTTGGTTAGGCTAGATAAGATAAGTTTTTTTTTGCCTTGGTGGTGGAAATCCTCATGGATACCGCGGGAAAGCGGTTTTGCCAATAAATTATATACTGTTGGAATGTGCTTATCAAGGACCTTCAATTTGATACCCATATTGTAAATTTAGTTTTTTTATTTTTCTATTTTAAAAGTTACGGTGGAATAATGAAACTCACATACAAACATACATACATACATGAATGCTAAAAACAATACACTCCTTTTTTTTGGGCAGTCGAGTAATTACATGCACTTTTTTTATTGGTTTCTTCTGGTAAAGAGATTCATACATGTGTAGGCTCAATAATTGGGCTCCATATGAACCCTTTGGGTACGGAATCCTGAAAAGTACCCCTATATTTGTTTTGCCATAAACATATTTTCTTATTAAGATTTGATCCGTATCGCCAACACAATCGATTGGTGCAATGATACTGTAACATAACTTTTTTGGAAGCTCTTGAACATTTTTCTTTTTTGACATTAGTCGTGCGAATCCTTTCACTCCCTATCCCGCAGGAATCCTTTTTTTTGGGATAAAATTTATTTGATCCCGAAAAATTAAAGGGTTCCTGCGAGATAGAAATTGAAAGTAATGTAAAAATTTTATTTAACCAATTGATAGTGTTGGCGAAACGGATGAAAACTTGAAAAGAAATGTCATATGACAAAACAAAGATACAATTAAAATAAATTTTATCCCGAAAAAAAAAGGATTCCTGCGGGATAGGGAGTGAAAGGATTTGCACGACTAATGTCAAAAAAGAAAAATGCTTTAACATTTTTCTTTTTTAAAATACAGAATAAAAAAAAATGCACAGATAATAATATTAATATTTAATCTACAGATTTGGCCCGGTTACAGTTTTATTATAGTAATAGATAAATAGATTAGTTTATGTTTATGTTAACTCAATTCAATTATGATTTATTCAGATATTAGAAATCCATAAAAATAAGCATCCATACTAATTTTGATCCATTGAATTTCAAACATATCAATCAATGTTTGAGCTACTGCCGCTTTAATTTATAATCAAATTTTGATTTTAACACCTGCAGAATTCAATCTAACTCTTGATCAAAGGTTCTATTTAAATATATTCAGCATCAATTTCACGTATGAAATAAACACACCGAAATTAACGACCGATTCATTAATGGAAAAACGGGTCCAATTTAAATAAAAATTACTCGTCGTGAGTCACGCTACCGTGATGTATGTCTCAGTATATGACCCACGTTAGTCAAAATCGCGACATTAGGACGGAAAATATAATATAATTATAGAATGTAATTATTATCACTCGACACTACCAGATACTACTGCTTATCGTTTCGTCTTCTACCATAGCGTCCGCAGCTTTTGTCGCGTGCACTATTTTCTGCGATAAAATAATCTTACAAAAGTATAAATAAATTGAAAAAAAACATTCATTTTTTAATGAATGTTTTATGTTATTTTTTACTTATTTTGATTAAAAATTTTTTGTTTGCTTTTTCATTTTTTACGTTATAGGTATTTAAATATATTTCATCTTTTTTTTTCTTTGTTTATATTTCTTTGTCATCGATTTAATTGTGACCTACCCTGAAAGTTTCAGCCAGATAGCTAATTGGGAAGTACTCGAAATTTGAATTGCAAGATTCCAGGACAGACAAAATACATATATATATATATATATATATATATATACATCGATACATACATACAAGTGCACTTACTTACTACTGCACTTTTAAAATGTGTGTTATTCCTGTACCATAAGTGACCTCTATAGCAAGTTTCATTAAAACTCGTTCAGGCGCTAATATTTTGTATCATTCGCTCAGCTCCCTACTCGACACATTGACATGTAATTACTTTGTATTTTTTTTTTGGTCAGATGACCAGAAGCTTCTTCGTAATGCGAAAATAAACAGAAAGACCATTTAAAAAATATTATTATTCAGTATTGTCCGAGCAAATAATATCTTAAAAATTGCTCGAAGTTTTATGTCCTCTAGACCATTTTTTATCCGACTACGGCGAAGCAAGGGAAGGGTAATGAGTTTAACAGTCTATGTAGTATGTACGTATGCTTCTTTTTTATTTATATTTTATGTCAATCGTTTGACCATGATCTCACCTGATGGAAAGCGATGATGTGGTCGAAGGTTTAGCACGCTTGCCTAGTAGATACCTATTCACTCTAGACTTGAACACACCTGGGTTATATTTTACCGGAAACACTGACGAGGGCAGGGCATTCCACTCCTTTGTAAAAATAAATGAAAAAACGTAACGCTTCGTTCTTGTGCGAGGTAGTATCTTTAATATCAAAAATAGGTACAGAACGGAAGGACGTTGCCATGGAAACGAATTAATTACAAGTCTATCAAGTTCGTAAATAATAATGCAGTTGGCGCTTTGCCGATCGTCTAGTCGTACGGTGATGGAATGGTGACGTGGGAATCAGATTGTGCAGTTCTTGTGCGCACTCTCCATAGTGCAATCTGTAGAATACCGCCAGCCTTGCTACCTCACGTCGATGCGCCAGACTTTGAAGCTTACTCTTTACCAGAGTGTCATCCCCAATGAGCCTGATAGCACGTCTCTCAATTGAATCCAAAGACTCGAACTGATACTTGGCAGAACCGTCCCAGAGGTGGCAGCAGGTCCGATCTTGTATGGCAGTACTCCATACAAGATCGGACCTGTGCTTGATATAGATTCAAAAGCTGTCCCGGTGTGAAGTACCGCCTAACTTTAGACAAAATACCAAGTTTCTTTGCAGCTACCTTGGCTTTGGATTTAATGTAAGACCCAAAAGCTCCAGATGGTCGCCTATTGGTATTGTTACACTACGGAAAGACAGAAATCGGTTTAGAGGACTCTTTTTAGCAGAGAACAAACACACCTGTGTTTTAGTAGCATTAAAATTAACCAGGTTAGCATCGCTCCAATCGGATACGGTTTCTAAGGCTAAATTCAAACGGTCCACTATAGCCTCTCTCTGTTACTTTCTAAATCCCTGTGTTATCTGACCAAATGTACATATAAAGTACAATTGAAAAAATATAATATATTTACGAATAATTAATACTAATTAGTAATTTTATTTCGTAAGTACTTATTAGTTAATTAATGCAATTTAAATCGTAAGTACTTACTAGTTAATTAATGCAAGTCAACAGTTCTAATTGAATTAGGAAGGTATAAATTGCTTCTAATTGTATAGGAACGGAATAATTTATGTCTTCCTTCGGTTTAAATGACTTCACTCATTCTTACATAATTATGTTAATTAAATCAGAATTACACGTAATTATTAAATGTAAGGTGTAAGGGAAAACGGGATATAAATAAACTACCAGTTATATGATGAGGAAAACTACCTTTGACCACATCGTCAAACACACATCATCATTTGGTGTCATTTAACACCAGTTGATAGAGACAAGAGTGATGTTAGCCGACGGGTTTACCATACCGGCTTCGGTCCTCGGCTCCACACCAATGACTTTTCTGTGGTGTGAGGATTTCTATCGCTCCTTGCTTCGGAGGGCACGTTGAGCCGTCGGTCCTGGCTGCTATTGGTTGATGATGTGTGGAAGAACTGCGATTTAGACGAAATGCGTACTGGACCAAGTGCTATTAGATCGATAGGCGTCGTTGGGTCATGTCAGAGGCTCTGACCAACTCTGACACCAGAAGCCAGCACAACCTTAAAAAAAAGCAAGCACTAGTATATAGATATCCAGTAGCTAGATATAATTATTATAAGCAACACTTTTATACATCAATCTTGTACTAATTTTTAACTATTACCTAATTGAAAACCACAAAAGTAAGTTAAGTTGTTTACAAGAGTAAACAACTTAAAGAATCGGAGAATATGATAGTTTTATTTAGCTTATGTGATTCAACATATTTAACTGCTTCTAAAAGAGCTACTGACTCACCTGTGTAAACAGATGAGCCAGCAGGGCACCTAAAATTTAATATTATTCTAAATTTAGGTATCCATACAGCCGAACCATCCAATCCATTATTTGTTAATTTGGATGCATCTGTAAAAATAGTCAACCAATTGGGCCATTGAGAGTTCAGATTATCATAGAATATGATATTAGCACCAGGAGTGTCCTTATCAATGCCAAAGTGAAGGAGGATGTTAGGTCTAAAGACTAGACTTTCATACGGAATACTAAAAAGAGGGTGGATAGGAAATTGGAAGAGAGAGGAGGGCCAATTAGAAAGATTATTATAAGAATTTAAAAGACAAGGAGGATCTTTATGTCGCCAATAATTTGATGTAGGAACTAGGTTAGAGAGAGAATAAAGCTTATGCAAGATGGGATGTTTAGAGAACTGAGCGGCTAGATAGAAAAAACGATCAGCAAGATATTGTCGACGTAGTCTTAGTGGAGGTTCGACGCACTCAACTTGGAGCGCATTTATTGGGGAAGACTTCATTGCTCCTGTGATGATCCGAAGACATTTAGATTGAATGGAATCAAACAATCTTAAAGAAACTTTACTACAAGGTTCTAATAAAAATCCAGCATAATCAAAGTGGCTTCTGATGATGGCATTGTATAGTACTTTTTGATTAAAAGGGTGTGAACCCCACCACACACCAGACAGGGCACGGAGGATGTTCACATTTCTTTCGCATTTATTTTTTATATAGTCTATGTGTGGAGTACCTGTTAATTTAGAATCTAAAATGAGACCCAGAAGTTTAGTTTGATTACTGACTGTAAGACTATGATCGTTTATATAAATTTGAACATCCGGTATAATTTTTTTTCTAGAGAACACTACCACATTACTCTTATCTGGAGCTAGTGATAAGCTATGATCTGTTAGCCATTCACTAAGATATGAAAGAGCCGCATTAAGTCGAGCTACTGAATCAGAAATAGAATTAGAAGAATAATAAAGAGCTAAATCGTCTGCGTATTCTAAGATCTCACAAAATGAGTTTACACTTTGGTGAAGATCAAACGTATATAGATTATACAGTAATGGGCTTAAAACTGAACCTTGAGGGAGGCCTTTCCATACCAATCTTGGAGAAAAAACCGTATTTTGGAACCTGATATGAATCTAGTTATTAGGAGGTTGCATATGACATGTGTCATCCTCGCTGGTAATCTCAGCTGTTGCATTTTTTGCCTGAGAAGAGGAAGATGAACATTGTCATAAGCTGCTGTAATGTCAAGGAATACACCAATCAAATGTTCATTCCTAGAAAAAGCAAGGCGAATATCAGTAGTAAACACACTAAGGCTATGAATAGTGCCAAAACCTTTCCTAAAACCAAATTGTGATTTAAATAAAATTTCTCTTTGTTCCAACAACCATTCCAATCTATTTTCAAGAAGATTTTACTTACTTGGTGTTTCCAAATTTCAGGAAAATCACACTTTTCATAAAATTTGTTGACAATATCTAAAAAATATTTCCTTGTTAGTATAGATGATCGACATATAAACGAATAGGGTATCCCGTCCAGACCAGGAGCTGTATCTTTAAGATGGTTTAAGGCGGCACAGAGTTCATCAAAGGAAAAAAGGTCATCCATAGGTGAAAAAGGAATATTGACAGGAGAAGCAGCAGTTAGGTATTCCTCAGAAGGAACGAAAGGAGGGGCCAATTTATCAATGAAAGCTTCTAACCAAGAAGTGTCATTCGAGCTTATATTCTGAGAATTATTTGTTGAGCTACGGTATGCTTTAATTTTTTTCCATATAAGAGAAGATGGAGAGCGAGGCGAAAGACTTTCACAAAATTTAATCCAACCTGATTTCTTTTTTTTAGACAACACTCTTCTAGATTTTGCTAGAACCTTTTTAAAAAAGAACAAAATTTTCAATTGTAATGTTGTTATAAATATATTTTTCAGCTTCATTTCTTTCTCGGATGACAGATGTACATTCAGAATCCCACCAAGGAGGAGAGGGGATTTTGAAACGAGAATGTTTTAGAGGAATAGTGGCATCTGCTGTTGCGATAATATTATTAACAAATTCAGTATAAAGAAGTAGATAATTGTAATCATCAATAGGAGGTAAAGAACTGATTTTAGAATTAAGGGAAGTGGAAAAATTGTCCCAATCAGCATTAGCAAGTTTGTATTTTAAGAGTGGAGGAAGAGGTGAGGAATTGGAAGACTGAGTAGAAGTAGAAATAAGTATAGGAAAGTGATCACTTCCATATAGATTTGGAAGAACTGACCATAACAATTGGGTAGCCAGGAGGGAGAAGATAGAGTTAGATCTACAGCACTAGGATTCTGTAAAGGAGAAGTTTGGCGAGTAGGAGATCCATCATTAAGAAGGCATAGATTAAAGTCATCCATAAGGTCAATAAGAGTAGAAGAAAAAGAGTCAGTAGAGAGTGAACCCCACATTTGATGATGGCAATTAAATTCCCCAAGAATAATAATAGGAGAGGGAAGGGCCGAAAAAATTGGTGACAGTTCAGCAATGATAGAAGCACTAGGGTGTGGGATATAAATAGAAAGAAATGAAATATTTAAAGTTCTCACAGCAACAGCATTAAAGCTATTGCAGTGAGATGGAAGAGGTAAAAGAGAGTAAGAATTAGTCTTTTGAATGAGGAGGGCGCAACCTCCCCACCCGTCGTCGCGATCGTCCCGAAAACAGGCATAACCAGGGAGCCTAAAAGTGGCTCCAGGTCTAAGCCAAGTCTCCGAGACAGCCGCGACGACAGGCTTATACTTATTAATCAAAAAAATTAAGTCAGGAGTCCTGGATCGGACACTCCTCACATTCCATTGTAAGATTTGATCCATGTTGGTTATTTACAAGAGTCGATATTTTTTGCAGTATATGCAGGATGTTGTTCGGTAAAGTGTCATTGAATTTGGTTATCATGTTAAGTAACGTGTATGACATAAGTTCTAGAAGATTATCGTTGGGAGAACTGTTGAGGGCACACCCATTGGTCATACTTGAGGAGGGGGTGGTAACTATAGCATCATGAGCCTCTTTGTCATATGCTTTGTTTGGAGTTGGAATGGAGCGACGAGGAATAATTATTGTTTTTTGGTAAGAAGTAGGAGTTGATGGCCGGGTTGGCATATTTCCATGGATGGGATGAGGAACTGTGTTATTTTTTACCATATCAGCATATAAACGGCGGTTGACTGCAGGAAATCGTTGAGATGCTTCGTTGTAGCTGATATTTTCTTCTGAGACGAGTGATTTTATTAATTTTTGTCTGCCGTGCTCAGGGCATTTCTTGTCGGTAGCAAAATGGTTGCCAGAGCAGAATAGACATGATGCTTCTTTTTCTGGTATTGGGCATGTGGTGCCAGAGTGGGGTTGAGCACATTTAAAGCAACGGAGCTTGGATCTGCATAGTGTTTGGATGTGTCCAAACCTACAACAAGCTATGCATTGAATAGATGGTAGTTGGTATGTCTCTACAGGAATTGCGGCATTGAAGCAGAACACTTTTTTTGGCAAAAGCTTGCCCTTGATAGTAATTGTAGCTGTTTGGGTAGGAACCCACACAGGTTTATTTTCTACAAAGGTTTTACGATTCAGTCTTCTTGCTTTGATTACACGACCACTTCCAGGTGGACATTCTAGTGCATTGACCAACTCTTCCATAGACCACTCAATTGGTATACCTTTTATTATACCCATACGGGTAAGGTGAAACACCGGAATTTTTGTTTCATAATTGTTGGAAGACAAAAATGTACTATCCAAGAAATTATTAGCATCCCTTGCAGTTCTAAATTCAATTGATGCCTTATTGCGACCAGTAGATTTAATTCCATCAGACGCAATTCCACACACTTTATTTGAGAATAGTAACTGGGCCAGTTTCAAAAGTCTCATAGTAGTGCCAGAAGCAGGGTCTGAAACTATTTTGTTGATATGAACAATATATGGACCTAAATCAGTTTCATCATATCGCAGATCTTTAGTCTGAGCATATTCAGGGACAACATAAACATGTTGATCTGATGATGCCGGAGTTGTTGAGGTCTTTTTAGGGATTGCATCCTCTCCATTCGTAGAACGCAAACGTTTTCGAGACTCCAATGGAAGTGGGGTATCTCCCACCACCATGGACCCATCCGGTGGGTCGGCGTCGGGAGGATCACTCATTTTTCCGTAGAAAAATGAGCGATCCTAACGAAATACTCACTCACCAGACGGCACAGGACAAACACAAATAATAATATATACAAAATAAAAGAATCTAAGCCAAGTATGTTAAGAAAAAACAAAATAATTCGTAAATGCCGCGTAAATGCGTACACCAACCAACACACTTGACAGCAGACCAAACACTGGCCTTAGTACTACACTTTTGATGTCTGTTTGTTCGCGCATCACGTTTAAACTACTGGTCCGGTTGCAATGCGATATTGTTGGATAGTTAAGGTTTTGACATAAAAACTGGTGTACTTAGTATCTTAATGAGTGATTGATCTTAGATGAGTAGGAGCCAAGCAATTTAATAAAAAATGATTTATTTTTAAACGTGTGGTACTAAGTTTTAAATGCTAGTGTAGTTTTTACACGACTGCCCAAAAATAAGGAGTGTAATGTTTTTAGGATTCATATATGTTTGTATGTATGTGAGTTTCTTTATTCCACCATAACTGTTGAATGCCTGAACAGATTTAGGCGTATGGTATCATTAGAATCCGTACATCCCCTCGAGAAACATAGGCTTTTTTTTTGGAAATATTAAATACTAGCTTTCCCGCCCGCGACTTCGTACGCACGGACTACTATTTAGCGCGAAAAAAAGCTTCCTATTTTCTTCTAGGATATTAAAGACCAATACAAAAGTAGGTATATCACCAATGCTCTTGATGTTTTTTGACAGACTTGTTATTTCGTTTCCATGGCAAACAGAACATTCTGTGATGGCAACCGTTCCTTACAGTGAGTAATCAACATTTTCCAGTTTTCCCGTGGAAACTTTCAGTTTTCCGGGATAAAAGTATCCTATGTTTTATTCCAGGGTACATGTATCTCCATTCTAAATTTTTCTTTATAATCAGTCAAGCCGTTATCGCGTGAAAGCTCCTCAAACAAACAAACAGACAACGTTTCGCTTTTATATATTGGTATGGATGACGGCAGTATGACTCCATTTTCAAATGCGAAATAAAATGTATTTAATCAAATTTTTCCATATACCCATATGGAAAAAAATCAAATTGAAGGCCTTGATAAGTAGGTACCTAAACATTTCAACAGTATATAATTTATTGGTATAAGTTCTTTTTTGGCAGGGCAGGCGTGTCGTTTTAGCTTTTAAACTAGCTATCCTAAACTAACTATTATTTTAAACTAGCCTTCCTTTCATCAACATTCAATAACTAGCAGCCAGTATTGTTTGAATACTCCCATCGGCTATCGCTAGATCTGGGTCAGACCTGTTGCGATGGTTACGACTGAAAATAAACGTTTTTTTCTTTGTACCCATTGTTGTAGCGGAAATAGATTTGCTAGCTTTGTTTGCAGTGATAGCTTTAGCAGGCTCTCTTTAGACTTCTTTTGTTTGTGCTTCTATAGTTTTGTTGATGTATAAGTTGTGTTCAGTTTAGTGATTTTCATTAACACTATTACTCTCGCACTTGTTAATCGTACTAGTACCTATCTACTTGTAATGTACTGAATTACTGATGTCGTGCTGTTAATATTTTTTCTAACACCAACGTGTGAGCAATAATTACTTTACACTTTCCTCTAAGCTTGGTTTGTATTCTAAACGAGAAGTACTGAGGACAGGCACTATATTAGGTACTAGTTGTGCCCGCAGCTTTGCCCGTTTGGTAATTTCTCTGGGTTTAAAGTAACCTATGGGTTTACCAGGACCAAAAGTGTGCAGTACTACATTTCTTCAAAATTCGTAAATCAACCTTCAATTAGTATTTTATTGATTGCTCGGCTTCTACTTATTAGATTGAGTTACAGTTCCTACGATTAAGTACCTACTTCGGACACCGACCTATCCGACCACTGCGGTACAGAGCACTATTATTAATTCTGTGATTAAGGCTACATCTGACTGGTCGGTATCCGAAGTAGGTACTTAGTCGTGTCAGCCAATTTAGAACGTCTGTTACGGGTATAAAACAGACCGTTTTTTTTCCGTGGGGAAATCGTCATGGATACCACCAAGCTGCGGGGGCAGCAAGGTGGTTATGTCCGGACTCTTACCGACTAAAACCCCACGGTGTTCCTCACGACGCCTTGTGCGGGGCTACGGGTACGCTTTCGCACTCGTCCGCGGCCCCGACGGCGCTGGTACTGTTGAGGACCCCCTCCTGGTTGGGATGGAGCTGAGCCATTCCCCATCCCATGAACGCCATTAAGGGGCGCACAGAACACCATGCGCACCACCTCGAGGCCTTATGCTGGGGCAGACACCCAGTGGTGGGGTGTCCACCAAGGACGCAGTACCGAGCAGTGAGTCAGGATTTGAGAGACCATGGCACGTCACACTCCGAGCACTACTGCAATACAGTAGTGCTGAGAGCGGACCACCTCCTCGAGCCGGCGCCGAGCGCCCGGGCCCCACCTCCTCGAGCCGGTGCCGAGCACCCAAGCCCCACCTCCTCGAGCCGGCGCCAAGCGCCTGGTCCAAAATAAAACAGACCCAACCTAACTTACATAACATTCCTATTAGCGTACGTAACGCGAGTGCTGTCAGAACAAGCAAAGGGAATACAGGGAATGGGCAGCTGCATTATTCTGTGTAAGTATCAACATCTACTGCGGTCACCAAGCCTCCTGCCAAGCTTGCTCATTATGGCTCATCAATTATGATGATGATGATGATGATGAGTAACCTAACCTACATAACCTAACGTACATACTTTGTTTATAAATCCACTTCAAAAAGAGAGCTCAATTCAACTGTATTTTTCACACGATTGCCCAAAAAAGGAGTGTATTGTTTTTAGTATTCATGTATGTTTGTATATATGTTAGTTTCTTTATTCCACCATAACTTTTAAATGCCAAACAGATTTAGACGTGTGGGGTATCGTTAGAATCCTGACATCCCCCCGAGTAACATAGGCATTTTTTTTTTAAAACAGTCTTAATGGCGGCAGTAAAGGCCGCCAAAATTCGAAAAAATATATTTTTCTTAATGTTTTACAATATGGGTTTCAAATTGAAGGCCTTGCTTGATAAGCACATTCCAACTGTCCATAATTTATTGGCAAACGCTCTTTTTTGGCAGGACAGGCGTGTTTAGTTATTTGGTATGTTCAGTCATCGTCGAGGCTATCCAGCTTCTCGACAACACGGATATCGTGACAAGACTTAAACTGGCAAAACGCTTTGAGTTAGTTTAGTAATGTGATCATGTAATGGATTCAAACCAAATGAACACATGAACAAAGTGAATTTTCCGTAAATAGAGAAAATAAGTAAAGTGTTATTGGACACATTCCTAATTATATACTCTACTTAGCAGCTTAGGTTGTACATTTACTTGATTGTATTTTAATGAGACACCACCAATACCGTGGCGCATCATTAACAGAATAAGTTAAAAAAGACATTGAAAAAACAGTAATATATGGTTTAAAACTAACATGGTCTTGTGACACGGGAACGTGCTTATTTTGCTTTGTGAAGGATAGCACAGAGAAATCTTCTTTACCTGGTAGTAAAATTGGAGGGGGGGGGGGGGTTAGGGGGGGAATTTGGCCCCCTCTGCACCCCATTTCCACGGTCCTTGTTATAAGTTCTAGTTTTATGCAATAGCCATGTCATGGTGATTCTTAGAACGGTCTATCACATATAGACATTTCCTACGTCAATCACAGTTAAATACTTATACTAACATTTCGTGTCTGCACTGTTAACCATTGAGGACTAGTCAGGACCCAATCCTGAGTGCAGCAACCATGTCATGTTAAAACTTATAACCTGCTATTTTTTTCGTGTCTGTGCTGTTGACACCTTAACTTCTCTACCAATCATTATTAAATTTTGTACACACGTCAGTGGTACAGAAAAGGACATAGAGTACCTGTCATCCTGATATAAGAAAAAAAGTTTTTACGAAAATAAGCGCAATTGTTAATTTTGAATGGGAATTGCCACATGGATGTCAAAGTGACGGGAGCCACAGTGACGGTTGTCAAAGTGACAGGTGTCAAACTTCGCAATACCAGTAGAGCTCCGCAATTTTGTAGTATTATTTCTTGAGAGATAATAAATTATGATTATTCTAGAAAGATGTAATTATTTAGAGTGGGACTAATTAGAAATGTTCCAATTAGAAATGGAACATTTCTAATTAATCCCACTTTTAATAATTACTCAGCATCATTCTGTATTATTATAATAAAGCAATAAGAACGAAAAAAACTGAAAAAAAAGGAAGTAAATAAAAAAAAAGCTCTAGGTACTTAAAATAAATTACTGAACAAGACAAGACTGAACTTTTAAATATAACATTTTTTAAATCGTGTCTGTCTGTTTGTTAGTTTGTCCGTACGTTTGTTTGCGCGTCACGTAAAAACTACTTAACTGATTGCGATGCGGTTCCTTACTTAGGGTTTGACTTAAAAACTGGTGTACTTGATATCTAAATCCGATCAGTAGAAGTCGAGCAATCGATAAAAACTTTTTAGCGGCTGAAGGAATTTTGATCAAATGTTGGTATACCCATTGTTATTTTAGGTCTTGGAATAGTAAATAGAGTACTTTTAAGTTACTTTTAAGAAATTACCACGAGTGCTAAGCCGCGGGCATCAGCTAGTAGGTATATTTATATAAACATCGATTAATTTCCGTAAAGTTAGTATGAATGGAGATTAAATTTAAATACCTTTTGAAAAAGTGTGAGAGTTGAACGACCTCACAAGATATAACATTTGCTCTTGATTCAGGACTTAAGTACCAAAAAGTTTATCCATTTATCTTTGTTGAAAATCCCTAAGTTCCTTTACATCTCGTTTCTTGGAACTTATTGTCATCGTTTGCTTAATGGCAACTTATTCTTCCTTAGAAAAATATTCGTGTAATCTTTAGCCATTATAGGACCTGCTAAAAATAATATTCTGTGCTGACAGCACTTTAGGTAAGTACTTTTCCATTCTTGGTAACTATTTGACTAGAACATTTCACTGTTGCTTTTGGATTTTATGAATTTTCCTCCGAGTTACTCAAAAGGAAATTGGATCCCACGCATATATTTGAGACTAGCTGATGCCCGCGGCTTCACAAAGTGTTTATTTCTCTAAGTTAACAGTACTCTTTGTGCTATTCCAGGACCTAAAATACCAACCAACATTTGATCAAAATTCCTTCAGCCGTTAAAAATATCTTTATCGATTGCTCGGCTTCTACTCATCGGATTGAGATACCAAGTACACCAGTTTTTAAGTCAAACCTTAAGCTATCCAAAAGTGAAAACCACAGCACAATCGGTATAGTAGTTTTTACGTGATGCACGAACAAACATGCAGACAAACTAACAAACAAACAAACAGACAGACATGATTTTTAATAATGTTCTACTGTTGTTCAGTAGCGTATTTATACGCTTTATATTAGCTTCACTTGTATGTTTGTGTGTTTGTAACCGACTCCTTTGGACGCTATTTTGACCCACTTTAAACGGTCAGATTTCATTCAAATTTTGCACACCTGTCAAAGACCGATGTCAATGCAATAATTCGAAAAAAAAAACTAAATAGTAGAAAATAAATAATAGTTTAAAACAACTAAAAAACACGCTTTATATAGAAAACCAAACTAAAAAATAGAAAATAAAATTTAATAGTGTAAATATGAAAAAAATGTATTATTTACACTATTAATTTTTTTTAAGTACCCTATACCATTTTTTTCTTAATTATCTTATTTGTACAGACTTTTTCGTTCTTATTGCTTTGTTATAAGTATAGATATTTGAGATAATTCAAAATTTACATAAGTTACATAATGTATGTACCCATATAACAATTAACAATGAGTAATCACGTAACATAACAGCTTCGTAAATTAGTTAGGGCCACGGGTATCAGATAATTGGTCAAACAATCTCAGTTATCGAAATTATTATACCTAATCACACTATAACAAAATACTACGAGTATATTGTAGTCGTTGCATAAAATGCTCATACAGTTATGCTAGGAATCTTTCGTATTCACGAACAATTTTATTCAGAACAAATATATCGAACATAAATTGCATTTGCCTTTCATAAGTAGGTACTTAGGTATGTATTGATCTAAATAATATTGTTTGATAAATATCTCAGGCAGGCAGTAAACTGAGCGGTTAGGTACTTTGCAAACAGACAAACTTCTAGATAATATAACTTGATCCTCGACATGGTCAGAAGTTTTTGCCTTTGTAACTCCGCCTTCTTATAGAGTAGACTTGAGTTCAATTATTTCTCGGACAGTTGGTGTTTTTTGTTGAGATTGGCTGTTAGATAAAAAGGATTCTGCTATAGTAGTTTTATTTTCTTTAGTTCTTCAATAATCACAATAATCACGCTAAGCTTGCAATACAGCCTGATGAAAAAAAAAATGTATCTTCTTGATAGTTAAGAAGTAATCTACTCTTGATACTCTTGATAATTAAGAAATAGTCGTAGTAGTCTAGCCTAGTTCGTGCTTTGGAGGGCACGTTAAGCTTTTGGTACCGGTTGTTATTGATTAATAACAATCGTTAAGCCATGTCACAGGCTCTCGGGCGGTCTGATAAACTCTGATACCAGCAAGCAAGTAGTCTACTTTTACCGATCTGTCTTTGTAAGTTACAAAACGCGCGGAGCATTCACCTTATGACTAGTACGCGGTATGGGTGAGGCTACATTTTTAGGTCTAGTAATCTTCTAAGTCTTATTGAGATTCTGATGACGTTTAATGGTTGCTAAAACTTCGAATATGAGGGAACTAGAAACTGAAACTTCTGCCAAATGTGAGCATTCTGTAATCTAGAAGTTGAAGCAAATCTCCAAGTTACATGTTTCATCTTTTATTTGAGATATGGTACTTATAGATTCAATCAGGCAGATAGCTATGTCTATATTGTAATTCCACAAATGCCTGCCTGTGCTTGTCCTAACGTAAATAAAAGAGTTGGTGACCCTGACGTTATGTCAAGCATAATGATTTGATTTATACAAACTTCGGTCGGAGTTGCCATCTTGTGGAGAAATTTATAGGAAATGGGATTTGGAAAGACGCGTTCCGTGTTGAAGGTAAGGGTATTTTATTTTGTTATGGTGTTCGGAAAATGGTTATAGGGAAAGCCATTTATGAAGGGTAAAATTTATTGAGAGTTTTTGGATTGTTACTTTGAATGTATTAAAACTTTCGACTATTAACGAAACAATAGCGTTTTTCAACAACTCAGTAGTAATTTCTTACAACTAGCTATGCCCGCGCGCTTGCTCGCATGGACATTTATCTGGATTTAAAGGAACGTACGTTATTCCAGAATAAAAAGTACCTATAAATTACATTGTACTAGGTTTCACCAAAATTCCTTCAGCCGTCAAATAGACTTTTACGATTCCTCGTCTTCTACCTCTCAAATTGAGATACAAAGTTTTTAAGCCAATGAGATGACAAAGTTTAGTTTAACATTAAGCCAATACCTAAGCTATTTAACAGTGAAAACCGCATTTAGATCGGTCCCTTAGTTTTGACATGATGCGCGAACAGACAAACAGGTAGACATTATTTTTTTAAAATTTACATTATTGTGCAGTAGCTTATTTCTAGTTCCATATATCATTTATTATAAATTATATAATTTAATATTCACTGTACAGAATTTTTGTTACAAATTGTTTTATTATAAGTAATATATATATATAGATGTACTATTATTAAGATTAAACAATACAAGTCTATACTAAAGTTAATATATCTTGCAGGCAGAGCACTAGTCTAATGAGCCCATTAAAGTTGTATACGTTGATTAGTTGCTGACATCTGATTAGGCTCTAGAGGCCTTCAAGATTCTTGTTTGTAAATCTTGTAAAAATTTCATAGAATATCATTGATTTTTATTATAAGCTTTTATTAAGTTTGTTTGGAATGTTGTGTGGGTCAAATCTTGCAAGCTGGATTACAACCTCTTCCTCTTATCTTATAAGGAGTTGAAATTTTACATTTTGCTTCAGTTTCGATGACAATGCATTTTTGTGGTAAGCATGACTTGAATTGACATCCAGGATTAGCTCCAGGTAAAGGAACTCTTCAACGAAACAGCACAGACACGAAATTTTGTTTACGCATTCTATTATGATAGCTGGTTTTAAGATTTACTATACAAGGTTGCTGCACTCAGGGTTGGATCCTGACTAGGGAACTCCTCAACGGTTAACAGCACAGACACGAGGTGTTGTATACGCAATTAATTGTTATAGGCCCTTATAAGTTTCACCATGACATGGATACTGCATAAAAGTTTTTTTTTAATTCAATGTTTTCGATTAACTTGTTACAATGTCATTGATATGAAGAGAAAACATAATGCAAAATTGTAAAACAGCAAAAATAAAAAAACTGGAAGAATGGGGTCTTCAAGACAAATCCACCAGCAAGCCCAAAAACATATCTAGAGCCATAGATGTAAACCATAGATGTGTAGAGCAGCTTAATTATTGTATAATCTATGCAACAAACCATCTAATATATTTATCTATATATCTTCTATACTTGTAATAAAACAGTAAGTACCAAAAAATCTGTACGATGAAGCTAATTTTAAAAGATATGTTCTAGAGGACTTTAAATAAGCTACTGAACAAGAATTAAAGGTTGTCTGGAAGAGATTGCTTTTAGCGATAAGACTGTGACGAGGTCCAAACCTCTTTCATAATAATACTCTTTTCATAATCCATTTCTTTTCATTTTGATAGTTCATCATTCATTTCGAAAGACAAAGAACCTGTCATTCCAATATATGGATTTTTAGCAAACCCGAAATTGTTATAAAATACCAATAATAAGATTATTACAACTGGACTCTTTTAAAATACATAAAATAATACCTTCGTAAGTGGTCGTTTTCATCCATATTGGAGCACCACGAAAAAGTCTATGCACCTGTTGTTCCTGTAATTCTGTTGTCCACTGAGGCTTGGTCCCTGGGCTGGTGGAGCAAGCCCAAACCCTGGGACCGCCTCGTGACAAGACCATGCCTGTTTTTAAAATAAATTCATGTTTTTTCCCCTTAATACTGGTGCAATAAGGTGTTTCGCGCAGCACGTAAAAACTACTGGACCGATTGCAATGCGGTTTTCGCTGTTACAGACTTAACAACTGGTGTACTTGGTATCTTAATTTCATGAAAAGAAGCCGACCAATCGATAATAAAAAAATTGACGTTTTGAGTACTTATTGGTATTTTAGGTCCTTGGAATAGCACTTATGGTAATCATAACCCAGAGAAATAAGCACGCGGGCAAAGCCGCGGGCACAGCTAGTAAAGATAAAACATTATTCACTGACATAAAAATCATTATTATTGATGTTAGTGCTCCTTACGGTCATGTTTCGCGATGTTGAAACGCAGCATTATGTGAATAACAAGGTAATAAAGTCGTCATAAATATTGATGTCTTCCAACATTAGTCGGAGTAATCTCTAAAAAAGCTGCACTGCTTGCTGTGAAAATGTGAAATGAATATATACAAATTGTCATTGTACAAGATTGAGCAAACTTTTGACATACTATATTTACTATATACTGTATACTTTTTGGAATCCCGTTTGTATCGTTTTGCATAAAGGCACACGTTCGCAACGTCACAAAACGATACAAACGGGATTCCAAAAATGTTTCGGCATAATAGAAAGTGAAAATTTGGTAAATTGTATACTATTGAAAAATTAAGACAAAATAAAAATAAAATACACGGAAATAGAAAAAGCTTTAAAAGCCTCTAAAATTAAGGTATTAATGATGTTTAGTGTTTTTTTTTGCATTTTATTATATTTCATTGGTATTCTAGTCCAATTGCATATTTGGTGATATTTTTCCTATGGTAAGTATAATAGGTACATTACTATTTGAAAACCTCTTTTTAGGGTTCCATCATGTTCGTCTGTCTGTCAGTCTATCCGCCCGTCCGTCTGTCTGTATGTCAAAGCCATTTTATTAAGGTACTATTACCAGGTATTTTAAAATTATAATGAAGTTTCTTGGAACAGTTTTTTATTATTTGGATCCGTTATTCGGAAAAAGGTACTGCGCTCGATGTCATGAAATACAGTATCAAAAAAACCCAGATAAGTGGGACTTGAACTCGCATGTAGCCCTCTACATGCGAGTTCAAGTTCCGTACGATGAAGAATCCATATACTACTACTACTAGTATTATCTCACAATATCACAGAATAAATGATAGTACACATTATTTGTGATATTTACCACTATAAAACCATAAACTTAGATAGATAGATAGATTGATAAATTCTTTATTGTACACACCACAAACAAAAATAACAAAAATGAAGTAACAAAAGTAGAAGAAGTGTTACAATGGCGTTGGCGTTGGCGGCCTTATCGCTAAAACCGATCTCTTCCAGGCGACCTTTGGATGGAGAGGAATTGTTACAAGCGTGAAGGACGGGGTGCACTATGATACAAAAATATTAGAAGGAAACAGTAAATCAAATTTCTAATGAAACTAAAAACTATTTTATGATTATTATTATATTATAATTATTATAATATACACACAAATATATATTTAAAATATAAATACAAATATTATATTAGATGACAGAATACATAAATATATATAATTACGATATGACAAAAAGAAAGAAGAGGAATATAAGCAACATGACAAACGCGTCAACATAATATTGGCTAACCTTCTAAGTAAAACTTCTTATTGATTTTCTTGTAATATGTAAGTAAATAACTATTTTCTGTATAATTTATATTTTGTTATGTCTCATAACTTCGGAGCTAAGGACGGGCGAATCATTTTATTTTAAAATAATATACAATATGAGACCCTTTCATTGAGAACTCATATACAAAATTCATTTATTTACGTTACAAGTCCAATTCGGGTAACAGAAATTCAAATGTGTACCAAATTTCAACTTAATCGGTCATCAGTAGATTTAGAATCCAACGATACCGGGTTCAAATCCTAGGCCCCGCACCAATGACTTTTCTGAGTTATGTGCGGTTTTCCATCGCTCCGTGCTTCGGAGGGCACGTTAAGCTGTCGATCCCGGCTGTTATTGATTAATAGCAGTCGTTAAGCCATGTCAGAGGCCCTCGGGCGGCTTGACAAACTCTGACACCAGAGGCCAGCACTATCTCATACGACAAACAAACAAACACCAGTAGATTCGGAGAAAATTAGCTGTGATGTGACAGATGAACAGACAGACAGTCATACGAGTGATCCTATAAGGGTCCCTTTTTTATACAGACGTACGGAACACTACAAATTTAAACCAAAATTATAGAATTAACTAGTGTTGGAATAATACGTAAAAACTACTGGACCGTTTACAATGGGATTTTCATAGTTGGGCAATGGTTAGCTTGGGACCCTGGCTACGGCACCCTAAGTCTGTGCGTTTCTAATACGCACTTGGCCTGTTTTTTTTATTACTGGTATTCTATTTATTTTATTTCTTATATGAAAAGGTTAATTTCCACGTCTGCTCTAGAATAGTTTCAAGTAACCTATTGAGAAGCTAGTGCTCGCATGGAGGACCCTCTGAAACTAAA
Source organism: Alsophila aescularia (assembly GCA_946251855.1). Taxonomy (NCBI): domain Eukaryota; kingdom Metazoa; phylum Arthropoda; class Insecta; order Lepidoptera; family Geometridae; genus Alsophila; species Alsophila aescularia. The sequence goes on from OX276379.1 coordinate 52,614,516, forward strand.
CTCCTTGACCTACTAAGCTACCTGACGCAAGGTTCTCTCGGCTCTGCACCTTGAATTAGCAGTTAGAAACTATGTGACGACATGAAAACGACATTTAATTGCGATTAAATTTTTTAGAAAAAGACTTCATAGTATTTTCATACCACCTGCTCGACAATGTCCAATTACATATCACGAAATCTCAGCGTAAAGCAAGTCAATATATCCCAAGGGATATAATGTGATTTGAATTTGGAACGTTAAAATTCGTATGATTCTTAGCACAGATTCGGGCATTGTAAAGAGAGTTTATTCGAAAATCGTACTGGCCACCATAGGCAGAACACAAAACAAGATCAAAACAAGTGCAAAATTAAAACCCGACTACGGTCGGGTAAAAAATAGCCCATAACACTCTTGAGATGAAGACGAATCGATTGACACCTCGCTTGTGAAAATCGGACCAAGTTTTTAGTTTGAACACAGAACCATGCCCTTGCTTCGCAGTAGCCGGGCAAAAAATATTTCTATGACATTATTATTTATTATTTAATTTCACATTTCTGTAGCTGAAGACGAAACGATTGACTCCTCTCTTATTAAAATCGGACCAATAGAAGCGACTGCTATGGTGGAATATCCACATGACCACATACATAGATATATAGACTGTTAAACTCATTACCCTTCCCTTAATTTGCTGTAGTCGGGTAAAAATAAGATAAAAGGCGAAATTGTAAAGGATGTGGAACAAGAGTCGGTGTTTGGTGTTATTTTAAAAGTATTTATATTTTGTATTTTCCGTATTTTATGAAGTTGACTCAAAAATGTCGTCGACCGATAGTGATTTGACTCCGGAGTTTATTATAAATGCTTTATTTATGTAGCCCTGGGTTTTTATTGTCTCGCAGAAGGTATGAAAAGTTGAATAAATAACTTAATAAAGAATAAATAAATAATTCAAAAACGAGCTGCTTGGGGATTATTCATAATCTACTACTAAGGTAGTAGATTATGAATCAATATCAAAAGATATATACGAAAAAGCCTTTAACGATTTTAATCAATGGAGAACAACAAAAGGAGTCAAGGCTGTGTCCGAATCCGTCCTTTTAGTTTATTTCCAACCCTTAGCATCAACTCGAAAGCCAAGCAGCCTATGGTGCATTTATTGATTTTATTGTCTTGCAGAAGGTATGAAAAGTAGAGTATTCACTTCGAGGATAAAGCTGGTCTTACGTCACTGGCGGTAAATTGGACCCCACACTCGCTTCACTCAAGAATCTACATACTCCTGAGCGAAAAACCCCTTCGCTACGCTCGGATGTTAACTCTAGAGTCCCTCGTTACACTCAGGGTCGTAAGATACTGCTTTATACTGATAATGTCCATTTACATATCACGCAATCTCAAATTAAAGCAAGGCATTATATCCCAAGGGATATAACATTATATGAAACTCCGAAGGGATATATAATGTGATTTGAATTTGGAACGTTAAAATTCGTACGAAAACTCTTAGCATAGATTCGGGCATTGTAAAGAGTTTATTCGTAAATGTAACAGGCCATCATAAAGCAGAACACAAAAAATAAAAGGCGCGATTGTAAAGAATGTGAAACAATATACGGTGTTTGGCGTTATTTTAACTGTTCTATCCATCCATACAAATAAATAAAAGTGAAACGTTGTCTGTTTGTTTGTTTGGGGAGCTTTCACGCGATAACGGCTGGACGGATTTTGATGAAACTTGGAATGGAGATAGCTTATATCCTGGAATAAAACATGGAATACTTTTTATCCCGGAAATTGTAAGTTTCCATGGGAAAACAGGAAAACTGGACAAATGTTGATTACTCGCTGTAAGAAACGGTTGCAATGGAAACCAAATAACAAGCATGTCAAAAAACAACGATAATGGTGCCACAGAATATTATCGTTGTTTTTTGTAAATAATTTTTTTTAATATCCTAGAAGAACATAGGATGTTTTTTTCGAGATAAACTGTAGTACGCGCGGAAGAATTCGCGGGCGGGAAAACTAGTATTTCATAATTTTCAAGTCGACACAAAAATGTTGTCAAGCGATAGTTATTTGACTCCGGAGTTTATTATAAATGCTTTATTTATGTAGCCCTTGGTTTTTAATGTCACGCAGAAGGTATGAAAAGTAGAGTATTCACCACGGGGATAAAGACTATCTTATGTTACGGGTGGCATGTAACATAAGATAGCCCTCGCTTCACTCAGGACTCTACAGAGCTCCCAAACGATCTCGCTGCGCTCGGGAGCTAACTCTAGAATCCCTCGTTACGCTCAGGATCCAATATGCCGCCCATGACACTGGTTTATCCCCTTGGTGCACAATCTACTGTTATGACTTGTAGGTACAATTCGTACATAATACAACACTATTCATATATTTACAGCCGCTTTTTTTGCTGAGCCAAAATAATAATAATTACTAATACTATTAATACTTAATTGATATCTATCTAGTTGTACCTGCGGCTTTGCCCACGTGTACATTTTTCTGGGTTAAAAGTAACCTATTATTTATTCCAGCACCTAAAGTACCTATAAAGTAAAAAATACCAAATATCGCTGAGTCGTCATATATAGTTTGTATCGATTGCTTGGCTCCTACTCATCGGATCGAGATACAAAGTCCACTAGATTTTAATTCAAACCCTAAGTTATTCATCAGTGAAAACTGCATTTCAAAAGGTTCAGATGTTTTACGTGATGTGCGTACAGACATCCAAACAAACAAACAGACACCATAAACAAAACTTGTTCAGTAGCTTAATTTAAGTCGCATAGACCATTTTTTTATTTAGTGTCTCTGTGAGCTGTAGACCTCGCGCATACAAACTATTTTGCAAACAGTAGGTAAAGAGCTGATTCCACTGATAGAAACCTAAAAGTGAGAAATTTACTGCATTTTGAGGAGCTATTCTGCTCATCACGCCGAAGATCTTAATCAGATCTTCACCATATTTTTATAAGACTAACTTCAACTTACTACCTTTCAAATGAAAAAAGAACCATCGAACTCTGATTTATAGCTGAGATATTCAGTAGCCCCCTTTTTACCCTTTATTGGGGGAAGGGTCAAAAATCAAAAATCCCCGACGACTAAAAGTTCGTTAACCTGTATACCAAGTTTCGTCTAGATCGGTTGATAAATGCGACCTGTAGAGGAGAACAGCCGGAAATTCGAACAGACATCCGGACATAGAAAAGATTTTTTGCCGAAGCTGAAACAGAGACGCTTCGCTCGCGCTTAGCGCTCGCTCGGTCAATTATCTTCAAAGTACAGTCATTTTGTAACTTACTGCTTTATAGAGATAGATAGAAGATCTCTTTGGTTTGCTTGCTTCTCGTATGAGGTAGTGCTGCCTGACCTCTGGACCTCTGACGTGGCTTAACGCCTGCTATCAATCAATAACAACTTGGATCAACAGTACGGACACGTGCTGTTGATCCAAGTGTTATTCCAAAGTCCAAAGCACGGAGCGATGGAAATACAGGCATAAATTAAAAAAGTAATTGTTGTGAGGATCGAACCGTATTGTTGTATTCTAACGAATACCTAATCCCTATAACTATGTACCTAATGAAACATCAGACAAAACTTCCCGTTCCAATAAAAATACCCGATGATATTGAGATGTAATTGATAGTATGATGATTAGTATATAATTGATAGTTGATGATATGATTGATAGAGAGATTGCTATACTCTAGAGATAAATTGTATATTTTTTGTAATGTATATTATTAACTAGCTGCGCCCCGCGGTTTCACCCACTTGGATTATGATGATGGTTGATGATGATGATGAAAAGTAGCCTATGTGTTAATCCAGGATATAAGCTAACGGTACGAATTTTCATACAATTCAGCCGTTTGAGCGTGAAAGAGCACACACGCACACACACACACACACACACACACACACACACACACACGCACCCTCACACTTCTAAAGATAAAAGATAAATGGCGCGAAAGGTTTTTTTATGACGTTTTGTTTGGACTGTCAGTTCTAATGTGTGGAGTTCTGCACCGCGCATGCGAAGTTATCCGCCCGCTATGAGAGTAATTATTTTTAATACACTAAGCCCTGATTGGCCTGTTTACGACAGTGAATACACTTCTCTGATTTATAATATTAGTGTGATGTGATGTTCATCAGAAATAACAAGATCTTGAAAGTATAAGGAAATATAATGTTTCTTATCATTAGTCATTCTATGCCACAATATCAATTGGAACTTTGTACGAAGTTTGCGAACTTGTTATTGTGTGGTAGGTAGGTACGAAGTTACTTCGGCTAGGAGATAAGTCTCTATGTTTGATGATGGCAAAAGTTACTGCTAAATGTATTATGAACTAAGAATATTTTGCGTGTAATTGTAATTTTTAGTTTATTATTACACGATTGCCTCAAAAATGAGTGTAATGTTTTGAAGGTTCATTTATTTATGTATGTATGACATTGTATGTGAGTTTCTTTGTTCCACCATAAATTTTCAATACCTGAACAGATTTGGATGTATAGGGTATCATTAGAATCCTTACATCATCCCAAGTGACATAGGGTTTTTTTTGATAGAGTACATTTTTGGCAGGAGGGCAGTCATGTTTTTTTTTCTTACTTTGATGATGTACTTGTTTATTTAAGGTAAAACGTTGCAGTGCGCTAGGCAGGTAGGTGGAAAGAGAAGGCATTGCTTATAAAAAATAATATAGTTTTTTTGTTAAATTAGTAGAAAATAAACTTCTTTTACTCAAACAATACTAGTAATGTGGTCATTATTTCGACAACCTTCTTTGGGCAGTCGACCTTGCCGCGCTGCTTGAATAGGCGCCAGCAAAGTTGTATGGAATTTCATTATTGTCGTGTTTTGCGGCCAGCAATTTCCTTTGAAAATCCATTATTGTCGTCTTTTGTCGTAGCACTATTATTTATTCCGTGGGTTCGTTAACCCTGAACGCGAAAAGAGAGGCGTTGTAGCTCCCAGACGAATGGACCGATTTTGATGTTTTTTTTCTGTTTGAGAGCTGATGTGATCGTGATTGTTGTTGTTGTTTCTGTTTCTGTTTATATTTCTGTTTCTGATTCTGACTCTGATTGTTTCTGTTTCTGTTTCTGTTTATGTTTCTGTTTCTGTTTAAGTTTCTATTTCTGTTTCTGTTTCTGTTTCTGTTTCTGTTTCTGTTTCTGTTTCTGTTACTGTTTCTGTTTCTGTTGTTGTGGTCGTTCTTGTTTTTTTTTTTTTTTTTTTTTTTTTGTCGTTGTATTCGTTGTTGTTGCATTGTTTGAGTAAAGCAATATACAAGCCTTGGTCCGTAATGACTGCCCTGCTGGCCACGCTATGATGGCCTCGAGCTTTGCTTAGTTAAGTTCTCGACCATCATCATCGCTGCCAGCAACGCAGTCATTACAGACCGCGGCAGTAATGTACTATTACAACAGTTTGCGCGATCTTACTCATCTCAAAGATAATGGAACTCATTGATAGACATACTATCGGTCCAGTTGGTCGGAATGGATGGATAGCTTTGGATGAATGTATATTAAAGCTTCAACTCTTGTATACTGAATTAATTCACTGAATGTTACTCACGCATGCAAGCAAAAAAACGCTAGCCTAAAAACACACCAATTTCGAAAGGCTTAACATCTTCGTAGCTCAATGGTTCAATTATTGGATCCGCAGTCTTGAGATGTAGAGTTCAAACCTCAGAATTGGTGTCGTGTCGCTTGTTCCCAGCCATAGTAAATTATGCTAGATTTAAGTTTAGTCCCGTCAAACTAGACTAAACTAAACTAAATTTAGCTTTCCGACTAAAATTAAGTTCTAAATGTAAACATCAATGCGATGGAACTAAGGAGCTTCGGGAGAGGGAGTGTTGTGTTCTGCACGGCCGTGGATGAGGATGGGGGTGCCGAGGGCGTGGGTGAAGAGGGGCTGGGGCCAGGGGAGTAGGCGGCGGTGCGGGGGGATGGTGGGTTGCAGGGGAGGGGAAGGAGGGTGTGAGAAAGTGAGTGCAGGGAGGGTTGATTTAAATGTTCATACCCCCGAGTAACCCCTCCTTCCCTCCACACTATCCCCCCGATCACCCCCCAAACCTCTTTCCCCGCACCTTTCTCCACCTATAACCCCTCGCATCCTAAAAATCACTTTTGTCAATTTTCTCATGACGTTGATCACGAGGGCTCTTCATTCTCCTACGACGCAGAATAGGTATTCCGAGTAGGGAAGAAACGTGTAAATATAATAACTCGAAATATACTGAGTGTTTTAACAGAGATCTGTATGGCAGCTTTGATAACAATTAAAGATTTGAAAAGTGTGTTCTTAGAAATCTAGAGCTTTGCAAACGTATTAAAACTGAATTTAAGAATATTTGAAAAAATTCAACGGATTAACATACATCATGCGATTATCCATAACTTGGAAACAAATGCTCATAAATGTTTATGCGGGATTCGAACCCGCGACTGTTGACTTCGCAGTCAGAATCACTAATAGCCACTCGGCTAAACGGTCGATTTAATTCGCGTACACGTTATTTTTAAGTTTTTAACTGTCTGCATCCAAAAAGACTTTTATTTACGAGTATTTGAACGCGAAGCTTAGCAACAGCTCAACGGCAACTTACAAGCAATCTGAGTAATTGATCACTGTTCTTGTTAAAGCCAGCCTAATCGCCTTTACGACGCCTGACTACTTATAGGTAAGTGGCTCCGACAGTTATGCCCGTGATCACGCAATGTTGTGCCGAGACTGAGACCGAGATTGTGTTCTGGGTAGGTTAATAATTAGTCGAGAACACAACAACATTTACCAGCAGAGAGTCATTTGCTAAGAAATGCTTGCGTGCTGGTTTAAGCACATTTCGTTTATTAGGATACTCTTGATTTGTCTTTCGTTTATGTATCTACTAGGTGCGCCCCACAGCTTCGTCCGCGTGCATACTATGCCACCCCTTTCACCCCTTTACGGATGGAATTTCCAAAAATCTCTCCTTAAGCTCCCCTAAGGTACTCAAGGTATATATGCTCCAAATTTAAAATCTCTAGGTCCACCGGTTTAGGCTGTGCGCTGTCTGTGTATCAGCCAGTCAGTAGGTATGTCACTGTACTGTTTTATAGGTATTTAGATATTTATCTGTATGTTTTGTTTTATTGTATGTTCTATTCACCAATTTTATCGTGCTTTTTATTTATTAGAAAGGGTAGACCTCCAGTGTGGCACCGTATAAATTTTATTAAAATTGATCCAGTTATATTTTTATCGTACATTTTTTTATCAAAGTATTATTTGTTCGATGGTTTAGTCACGTCCGATGTGCTCATTTTTTTAACTAAGCTAAGTCTGATCGACAGGGTGATCTAGTTTGGCACGGGGCCAGTCCACGCTACATTTTTAAGTCTTTTCCCTAACGATATCGGCCCTTTGTTAACATTGGATTGCTGCCTGCAGGCTACGTGACGTGCCTCTTATTTTCTTGTTCAAAATCAATATTATACTGAAAGCTTGACCGTGTTTTTGTGATGCTACGATGTGGCACGGACTGGAGACATTGGTACACGTAATATATTGGCTTTATCATACTCATATTATTGACTCATATTATTGCACGCTTTCCTTTGTTCGTTTTGTTTTGGGTCGTGCAACTGACGTGAGACTTATCACAACACGGAATATATCGCAATGTTTAACATCACAGGTAACCTAGACCTACTAGGATAATTTCCTGGCGATTTTGATCCAGTAGTACATACCTTTTCAATTACCCGAAGTCGCTAAATTATTAGTGGGCACACTTCAAACTCTTTTACCATTACCAGAAAAATTTCACGTAATGAGAAAACAGTTTGTTGGATTGTAATGTTCAAATAAAGCTCCTACTCACCAAATGAACCTATTTTGATAAAACAGGACTAAACATTACACAGACAACATTACACAGACACTGTTGGCGTTACATCTCATTACTCAAAAGCGAAATGTGGGCTTCCATTATACATATGAGCGATTAAAGAGGTGTTTATTCAGGAGTAAGCGCAAATATTTGTGTTGGTTGCGGTAGTCTATATTTCATACGTCATAATCGTGAGTTACATACAGTACAGTAGCTAAACCTTCTCCACCAAATATGTATATTACTAACGTACCTTTTCCAAGGCTAGTACGTTATAGTGCATTGATTTACACTTGATTTTACCTTATGTTTAACTCGGCAATGGAGCAGGGTTAGAATGACCATGTGCATTATGACTTAAGTGAGGTTTCGTGATAAATACACATCGCTAAAGTTCTCAGTTGCTGAGCTAACCTCAAATAAATAATGCGCAAACGTCGAAAAGGTAAATATGACCTCACAGTCAGTTTGTTTTTACCAGACTGCGCAACGCAAAGGCCCGGTAATGTGTTTATCAGCCTATGTATATATGTCTGTTCCTTTATGGCACTATATAGAAGACAAAACGCATGGACCGATTTTGATGATTCTTATTAGTTGGATTCACAGTTAGGTTTGACTTTTTTTTTTAAATATTGATTGTGTAATGGATTCATTGGCATTTATTTCACAAAGAACTACAGAATATACGTATATCCATACCAATATATAAAAGTGAAACGTTGTCTGTTTGTTTGTTTGGGGAGTTTTCATGCGATAACGGCTGGACGGATTTTGATGAAATTTAGACTGAAGATAGGTTATACCCTGGAATAAAACATGGGATACTTTTTATCCTGGAAAATTGTAAGTTTCCACGGGAAAACTAGAAAATGTTAATTACTCACTGTAAGGAATGGTTGCTTTCACATAATGGTCTATGGTTGCCATGGAAACGAAATAACAAGTCTGTCAAAAAATATCAAGAACATTGGTACTATACCTACTTTTGAATTGGTTTTTAATATCCTAGAAGAAAATAAGATGTTTTATTTCGCGAAAAACAGTAGTCCGCGCGGACGAAGTCGCGGGCGGGAAAGCCGTAATGTATATAGGTAACGATGTAATAAAAACAAATTAATGTAGGAGCAATTGTTCCTGTACGTATTTAACAGCTTTTTTCTCATTTCTCTAAAATTTAAGTTGTAAAAGCTTCGCAAAATAAAATAAATGTAAAAAGCGAGCCGAGCCCTAAACCAGGCAGAACGCTCTAATTAACTATTGAAAGTCGTAAACAACTCAGTTTAATTTACGATTCGTCCGTGTCGCTTCTCTTTTGCTCCAGTTTATATCTCCTGAGACCTCTGACCTCGCTTAGTCCAGTTTTTGCTGACCGTAACCCGGCGAGGGTGTGCATACATCATTTTAGTCGCTAGACTGTAGTTACGCATGCTATAAAATACGGGTAAGGGTGGCTTCTGAGTAATTACTTCCTCCGTAGTTATACGGTACAAGAATTTATTGTTTTGTTAAAGTATGTAGACTGGCACATTATACTGGATTATGAAGTTAGGGTTTACAATTTTAATGAATGTTTGATAGACTCTCGTAACGTGCCTACAGACTTTCGTGCGATGAAATTGATCTGCTGTTTGATTCGACGATTGCACATCGAATTGGCGACGGGCTCGTGCTCGCACTGTTTTGTCTTTTATTCATCAAGTTCATTCGCGACACGTCGGAATAGACGGAAGTAAGTTTTGTAACATTAGTAACAAGATTTTATAAAACGATGTGCGTGATCGTCAAGTTATCGAACAATCCCGCCCCCACATCCCATATTCAACTGTTTGAATAGGACGTATATTCAATGAACGGCAAGCTATAGTAATCTCTGGCCATAATAATACCTAAAACGGAGCTGTGCTTATGTTGTAGTTTTCCATACACGTATCTTATCAAATCACCCTGCTAACAAAAATAGCACAACAAAAGTGACACGTCTTAGCGAAAGTCAGGCAAGATCACGTTCGATATCCAGACAGGGCGGCCGCTTGAAGGCGCGGATATAACACCCATCTCCGCTCAGTAGAACGGATTTAAAGCTTACCGGTATTACCATAGATCTAGTTAAAGAATGAAGATTCTGCACGCTTTAATATCACAACTATATGCAAACACCCACACAGCTACATTTCCACTATTGCATCGTGCTTCATATGCATACGCATCAAAGATAAACATACGCAGACTGTAGCGCGGAATGAAGAGTCACTGCGAATACAAAAGCCAATTCGATTTTATCTAAGGCCAATTGAGTGCGTTGCACCTAATTTTTGCAATCCACGCCCGAGGAGCTGGTACCTAATCTACTCACTTTTAAGTAGGTCTATGGGTTACTGTATTATCCATGGCGCAGCTTCATCTCCGCGTCTGCCAATCACCCACCTACTTGCGGTTCGTCGCTTTCAACACTGGCTTATTCTAATCTAAAGGAACAACATAACTTCATTAGCTCTTAGCTTCATAAGTTGATACGTCAGCAGAACAAAGTAGCGATACCGGGTCCGGTACTAGGCTCTGCACCAAAGACTTTTCTAAGTTATGTGTGATTTTTCATCGCTCCGTGCTTCGGAAGGTACGTTAAGCTGCCTGTTTTCGGAAGGTACGTTAAGCTGGCTGTTATTGATTAATAGCAGTCGTTAAGTAGTAGTACGCCTCGCGGGCGGCCTGACAAACTCTGACACCAGGGGTCTCACACGAAAAAAAAACAGCAGGAGAAAGGAGCTTAGAGGGAATTTTAATAGAGGGGGTAAAAATGGTTGATTCAACGTCAAGTGTGTTTGATTATTGTGCTTATCTATTAAAATCATTGACTTGACTTGCTTAGTCACAGCAAATATTTGCTTAGTCACCGCATTTTTTTTTTAATATTATGACTACCCTATAACCCGACCAATGTTACCGTACGCCCGCTCCCCCCCCCCCCCCCACTTCGCCCCGCATCGTTTTATTCAACAGCAACAAAAAATATATATGAAATACTAGTTGTAAGCTACTACCGCGGTTTTACCCGTGTGGACAATGATGATGAATAATGATGTTGATGATAATGTATCCTATGCTGTGACTTAACATATATACCAAATTTCATTCATCTTTCTTCTTCTGTTTGTAATTCAGACATTTTAGCGCTGAATGTTAAAAAACATAAATACATATAAACTTTCTCATTTATAATATATTTATTATACAGGCTTGGGAAAAATTGTGGGGATCAAGGGTACTACTATATCAACTCAAAAAGGTATGAAAAAAAGTTTCTTTGAGTTTTTACAAAATCTAACGAATTGGTCCAGTAAGTTACTCTCAGAAAAGTTTTCCTGGTGGGAAGTGACTGAGACCAATTTATTTTAAATTCTGTCTGTTTTTTCCCCATCCAGTATAATGACACTAGACCAGCAGGGATTTGAAATCAGAATATCTTTAGTACGTATGACAGAGATAGGTATTGCAGACCGCTGCAAAATACATTTTCACGTAAAATCAAGTCGCTTTCAACATACATATCTAAAACGATTTTTTGCAAGCCTTTGTAGGTATCGCTTCTTCCGAAATTGTCCAATCAACTCGTGTCAAAAACAAGCATTCCATTTATTTTTGAAGCGAGATATTATTTGATATACTATCCTAAAAAGGCGACGTCGTATATTTCCTACAAAAAACCGATATTATTCTATAGCAAAAGTCCTTTTATTTACAAACGTTTGTTATATTTGCCTGGCCGTCGTTCATTCCAACGCGTTTATTCGTTCGTCTGATAAAGGTTCACTTTTTAAAAGCTTTTATTTAATTTGACATGTATGTATGTTTGTTTAGGCCAAACTCATAATATTTCGTACAAATATATGTTTACGAAATATAATGCTAAAATAGTTTCGCGGAAATAACATTACAAGAAGGCAACAAAAATTGTATGCTCCACAAAGTATTAAACACTAACGGTCCCAACACACTTGGGCGATGAGAAGTTGGTTTGCCTATACATTTTGTTATCTAGGTACACTTCTTTCACGTTTAAGCTCGCCTAGTATCATGCCTACACAGGTTATGTTTACATGCCGCCGAAACTGCTATATTGCACAACAATGTGATTTGTATGGCCCCGAAAATCTATACTTATAATAAAATTGTAACGGGTCCAATTCTGTACATTGAAGATATTTAGTAAAAATTTTTTGGAGGCTGTTCTGTTTTCCATACAGAAGCCAAAACTGTAATTTTTCATTTTTGACTGTCTGTCTGTCTGTCTGTATGTCTGTCTGTCTGTCAGTCTGTCTATCTGTCTGTATCTTGGCTAAGCATTACGCCGAAACAACTGAATGAATTTAAATGAAACTTGGTATGAGTTCATGCTACATACGATACTTTTCTTCCCGAAAAATTAAACGGTTCCCACAGGATAGGCATTGAAAGTTACTTAAAAAAGACTTACTGACTGAAACTACAGACTGAAACTACAGGACGGATTTTGATGCATCTTGGCAAAGTCATAGTTTATATGATATGTGAAAATTGGGGATAATTTTTATCTCAAAAAAATAAAGGGTTCCTGGGGGATAGGGGATAGGGGTCCAATTTCTGTATTTTTTTTGGAGTCTGTGTTCTATATTCGTACTGAAGCCATAACTATATTTTTTCTTTATTTCTTTTGTCTGTCTGTTTGTCTGTCTGTATCTTGTACGCGCATCACGCCTAAACTACGGAATGAATTCAAATGAAACTTGGCATGATTTGAGTTCATATTACGAGGTAGGACAAGTGATACTTTTCATCCCGAAGAATTAAATGGTTCCCGTAGAATAGGGGTATTTTATTTCGAGTTGGTATTAATGTTTTACGCTTTATAGTTACTTCCGTAGTTCACTTCTAGGATACTCAAGGAATATTCCTCCAACTACTGAAGCCATAGCTATATTTTTTCTTTATTTCTTTTGTCGGTCTGTTTGTCTGTCTGTATCTTGTACGCGCATCACGCCTAAACTACGGAATGAATTCAAATGAAACTTGGCATGATTTGAGTTCATATTACGAGGTAGGACAACTGATACTTTTCATCCCGAAGAATTAAATGGTTCCCGTAGAATAGGGGTATTTTATTTCGAGTTGGTATTAATGTTTTACGCTTTATAGTTACTTCCGTAGTTCACTTCTAGGATACTCAAGGAATATTCCTCCAACTACTGAAGCCATAGCTATATTTTTTCTTTATTTCTTTTGTCGGTCTGTTTGTCTGTCTGTATCTTGTACGCGCATCACGCCTAAACTACGGAATGAATTCAAATGAAACTTGGCATGATTTGAGTTCATATTACGAGGTAGGACAAGTGATACTTTTCATCCCGAAGAATTAAATGGTTCCCGTAGAATAGGGGTATTTTATTTCGAGTTGGTATTAATGTTTTACGCTTTATAGTTACTTCCGTAGTTCACTTCTAGGATACTCAAGGAATATTCCTCCAAATATCAAATACTAATTCTACTTTTCAATATGTCCACTGGTTTAGGCTGGGCGTTTTTTTTTTTTTTTACGGACTTGGCAATCGTTTGGCCACGATCTCACCTGATGGAAAGCGATGATGTGGTCGAAGGTGTAGCACGCTTGCCTAGTAGATACCTATTCACTCTTGACGTGAACACGTTATAATTTACAGGAAACTCTGACGAGGGCAGGGCATTCCACTCCTTTGCAGTTCTTATAATAAATGAAGAAGCGTAACGCTTCGTTCTTGTGCGAGGTATTTCAACCATGAAAGGGTGGTGCTTTGCTGATCGTCTAGTCCTACGGTGATGGAAAGGTGATGTGGGAATCAGGCTGTGCAGTTCTTGTGCACACTCCATAGTGCAATCTGTAGAATACCGCCAGGCTTGCTACCTCACGTCGATGCGCCAGACTTTGAAGCTTACTATTTACCAGAGTGTCATCCCCAATGAGCCTGATAGCACGTCTCAACTGAATGCAAAGACTCGAGCTGATACTTGGCAGAACCGTCCCAGAGGTGGCAGCAGTACTCCATACAAGATCGGACCTGTGCTTGATAAAGATTTAAAAGCTGTCCCGGTGTGATACTTCACACCGGGACAGCTGAATCTGCGGTACTCCGCAGACAAAATACCAAGTTTTTTTGCAGCTACCTTGGCTTTGGAATGAATATAAGACCCAAAATGCAGGTTTGATGTGAGTTCGACACCCAAAAGCTCCAAATGGTCGCCTATTGGTATTGTTACACTTTTCTGTCAGTCAGTACTGTATGTCACGGTACTGTTTTATAGGTATGATTAAAATAATGTAATGAAACACATATTTTTATAATATGCCCAAAAGTGAAAGGCATCTTATACTTATAATAAAGCAGTAAATATCAAAGGGAAAGTGGAGAAGATGAGTGAGAAACCAGATTACCGATTTAGCTGCGGTTTTTAATTATTCAAAGCTGAGGTACTTAAACGTGATAGTTCTTAGTTATAATGGGGTGGGGGTTGGGTTTTTTTTTTATTTGTGCTTGTTAGTAGTGTGATATTATTGGGATAAAAGAAAAAAACACCGCTTTGTCTTTTCCGCTCTTTGCGTTCATTTGTCCGGTCAACCGAACAACGGAAAAAATATATTTTCCATAGTACAGTTGACCGGACTACGGAAGATCTAGTTTAAACTTTTTGTAGGTTTGACCTTTTTGTTCAACTTATTGTTAGGTAACTAACTATCATCACTAAGTTTTAGATTTAGTTAATTTGCTTATGTAATTTTTATGGTGTATAATAAAGAGTTATCTATCATCCAGAAAATATTAGTAATGTGTATTGCTTATAAGTTTGATTTTTCGTTTTACATTTGTTTTTCATGCATTAATTAATTGGTTGTTAGGTTCATGCATTGGAGTAAAAATGAAATAATTATTATTGAGTACATAGTTAAATATTTAAACGGGACTCAATCGCGCTGAAAACTTAATATTTGTTTACCTCGACGTTTCGATCAAGTTGCATTGATCGTGGTCACGAGAAGACTGAAGTAGCGGGTGTCAGCGTCGAGAAGGGCGAGTGTTGTCTCCAACTACCCGCATTTGGTTTTGTAAAAATTCAGAATTGTCACGACACACGATACTAACGACATCTGCAGATATCTTCTGACATGAACCGCGACGCGAACACTTGCTTATCACGGGATTCCAGGACGCAGCCAACTTGAAACCATCCTCTCGGTTGAAATTGGGATACTTTTTAATTTCAACCGCTTCACGTACAATCCTGGAGTAGTAGTGACGTTCCGTGGAGAGGATCTTCGGGTCATGGATTTCAATCCAGTAATTAGGGCCCGATTCGAGCAAGTGCTCAGCGATTGCAGATTTATTTATCTGGCGGTTCTTTACAGCTGCAATGTGTTCTTTGACCCTTTCCGCTATAGTACGCTTGGTTTGTCTAATGTAGGAACTACCGCAGCTGCAACCTATCTTATATACGCCAGGAGTTTGAAAAGGAATGACATTTTTCGATGTTCTAAAATGCCTTGCTAACTTGGAAAAAGGTGTATAAACGGTCTTGATAGAAAAGTCCTTTAATAAAGTACCGACTTTATCCGTCACTCCTTTTACATAAGGCATAAAATTCGGCTGTCTATCGACGTCAGACCTACTCTTATTATATCTGCGTCTAGGACGCCAACGTCTGGTCACCACATATCCGTTTTGCTTGAGTACCTCCTGAACATGAGACACTTCGGCATCCAAATGTTCAGGGTCACAGAGGGCATGAGCTCTGTCTAAAAGTGATCTGGCTACTGATTGTAAATGCCGCGGGTGGTGATGTGAAAAGGCGTTGAGGTATCTGTCAATGTGCGTTGGTTTCCTATAAACAGAATGAGATAACGAGCCATTAGGTCTCACCGACACTCTGATATCGAGGAAAGCTAACGTTTTCTCCACCTCCAGTTCATAGGTAAACTTGATGTTGCCATGAATCGAGTTTAGATGGCCCAAGAATTGTTCCGCTGTCTGTTCATTGACTTTCATGATACAGAAAACATCATCCACATAACGCTTCCGATTTCAATCGATCTACAATCGTTTGCGATTTCACCGCAAACGATTGTAGATTTATGGCCTCCTCAAAATGCTCCATTCAAATATTGGCCAGAACAGGTGCCACTGGACTACCCATAGCGATGCCATCTATCTGGAGGTAATGCTATCCACGGTACAGAAAGTAATTTCCTTTTAGGCAATTCCTCAGCAAAACAATCAAATTTTCTGAGAGATGGTTCTCCCTCAACTTTTCCCTTACGATTTCAAGGCACTCTTTTACTGGAACGTTGGTGAAAAGAGATTCCACGTCGAAACTCACCATGATGTCGTCTGGTTCCAGTTTAAGATCCTTGATAATCTTGACAAAATGGCGAGAGTCCTTCACAAAAGACGCAGTCTTACCGACTAGAGGCTGCAACACAGACGCAACATGCCTCGCTAGACCGTAAGTGGGCGAATCTATCTGACTTACGATAGGACGCAACGGCACGTTGTTCTTATGTATTTTCGGTAAACCATATAATTTTGGTGGCTGCACTATTTGAGGTCTATATAGATTTCCATAAACGTCTTCTGAGAAAAGTTCCTTGTAGTCTCTAATAATGGCTCAGATACGGCGTGTCACTCTGGCAGTAGGGTTGTAGGACACAGGTTTGTAAATACTTCTGTCCTCCAACAAAATCCGTAATTTACACTCATAATCAGACGAATTAATCACCACAGTGGCGTTTCCCTTATCGGCCTGAAGCACTAATACGTCCTCATTATCGCGAATATTTTTGAGTGCTAGACGCTCTTCCGTGGTAATTACTCATAAGTAACTCAAAAAAAACTGCAATTGCTGAGCATTTGCTCGAATCGGGCCCTAATCACTGAATTGAACTCCATGAGGCGAAGATCCTCTCCACGGAACGTTACTACTACTCCAGGAGTGTATGTGAAGCGGTTGAAATTAAAAAGTATCCCAATTTCAACCGAGAGGATGGTTTCAAGTTGGCTGCGTCCTAGAATCCCGTGATAAGCAAGTGTTCGCGTCGCGGTTTATGTCAGAAGATATCTGCAGATGTCGTTAGTGTCGTGTGTCGTGACAAATCTGAATTTTTACAAAACCAAATGCGGGTAGTTGGAGACAACGCTCGCCCTTCTCGACGCTGACACCCGCTACTTCAGTCTTCTCGTGACCACGATCAATGCAACTTGATCGAAACGTCGAGGTAAATAAATATTAAGTTTTCAGCGCGATTAAGTCCCGTTTAAATATTTAACTATGTGTTCGAATCGCGCAAGTTTAAAAGTTATTATTGAGTATCTCGGCTATATAATTATTCTTTAGAAAAAAATACTTAACCCTGTAATTTTGAGTCTCCTCCAATTTAAAAATATATAATCGGACTATGTAAAATATTTATTTATCAAACAGTAACACTGGTCTATAATTTGTTGGTTGTATAACCATGGAAAATATATTTTTTCCGTAGTCCGGTTGACCGGACAACTGAACCGTACTACGGGCAAAGAGTGGTCTTTTCTAAGTGGGAGCACAAGGACATAAAATGTTAGTTACCTTCTGCTCCTACTAAGTGGTAGGAGCTGTTAAAATGAGTATTTATTAAAGATCATTTTCATATCTATGTCGTCGCTAGGCAACGTTGTGTTGTTATGAAAAAACCTTGTCAATGTATTCCTGCACATTTTTTTTCTGTGTGAACGTCGTAATATAAATAACAACTTATATTTTGATGTTGTTTATGCCTCACATCCACGAACTTTATTAGGAGCACGAGGAATAGCATGACTTCAAGCTCTACTGGAGCAAACCCAGTAAGAGCACAATGAAACGCCCCCCGATACAGTTAGCTGAGAAGAACTTGGCTTCACTTTTTTTTTGCATTTGCACGGTGTCTAGTAGTTTCCTCAGACGTGCGAGTCAGCTTCATGCTGTAGAGACAGGTGTACTCACATTATAGTACAGCAGTCGGAATTGGGCAGTGAACCAAAAACGCCGTTTGTGCGTTTCATTGTTATACGAGCGCTGTAATTTACGCTCTGCAATCGGAGCCGTGACAATGCTGCCTCGTAACTTGTACATTTTGGAGAATATTTTTTTGAAATGAGTGAAGGGTGAATGTTCTGGAGCTTTTATAATCAGCGTTTTTCCTGAATTGGGTACGTTTTAGTTACAAAATCTGATATCCTTACACGATCTATTTATATTACAAAAGCAAATATTTGTTTATTTATATTTTTGATCTTTTATTTTTCTTTGTTACTTACGAATATATATTTGCATATATAATGGAACTAGAAGGTAAAGCGGGGCCATTATTCTCTATGTACAGTCACACGAGTAACGCGTCTCGCTGTGGAATCGTTCGAAAAAGTACGGCAATTCTCGAACATGCACAAACAATTCCACGCAGATATCTTAACGCGGCGCGTTACGTGGCCGAGTGGCAATAGAGAATAAGGTCCCAGTACGTAAACGCGCGCGTACTTATACCGGTTTTGGTACTGAGTTTTGGAAGCCGCTGCACGGTAGGGTCGTGCTGTTAAAATAATAAAAATCAAAACTTTAATATAATATATAATTTTAAAAACAAAAGTAGCCCCATTAAAACATGTGCTAAAATAATAATAATTACAGCCGCCATATTGGATTTATGTCAGTATCACACTATTCAGAGAAGTGTAGCCACTTTCGTAAACATACCAATCAGAGCCAGAAAGAAATAAATACTTACTCTCTTATCGAGCTGAAAACTTCGCATACGCGATGCAGAACTCCATACATAAGAACTGACAGTCCATACAAAACCTAATAATATGCTTATAACCGATTAGCGCATCTATCTTTTATCTTTAGAAGTGCGTGAGTGTTACTCCACACGCTCAAACGGCTAAACAGATTTGGATGAAACTCGGTACCAGGATAGCTTACTCGTATATCCGGGATTAACACAAACACTTTTCGACATCTTCATCATCATCTATCATCACCGCAGGGCTCAGCTAGTTGGTTCATTTAAACTATTATTTTATGTAACTCTCAAGATTAAGACAACTCTAATGTCACTTCATTATGACATTAGAGATGTCTTGGCTATAGGATGCGCCAAAAGACACACGAAAAACATAACCCTCCCTGGACAGTCAGGTAAAAAGGAAAATGGGTATATCGTTAACTAATCCAGATTACAGCAAATGGGAAACCAGTATCTCGCAGGAAAATTTCCATTCTCTGGCTCCATTATGAATGTATAGGAGCGAAGCAGCCTGTGGTTATCTGTTGATGGAATGTAGATTGCGGAACTAGATTAGGTACGTAATGTCAGTACACCCTCGGCGAAATAAAATCTGTGACCTTAAATCTGGATACCTACTTTTTTATTCATTTAATAATATTGTAGCAAGCGGTTATAGAGCAGCTGTAAATACTTTTCTTAAATAACTGGACCATGAATCATCATGTGCCTGACGGTGATTAATGCTAATGACTTTTATTACCGCTGTGCCCATATTCGTAATTTTTTGTAAAGGTTGAAACTAGCTTAGTTTCAGAGTGACTGTAATTTATTTTTGGGGTTTATTTATTTTAGTTAGATCGACCGATGTGATTGTGGACGTACAATCGATATTATATCGACCTGAAGCCCCGTTTCTTTCAATTGTTGCCAGACTCGCGTCACTACTACTCGCGTGACTACTTACGGCTAGTGAAAAATGTTTTTTTTTTACACGACTGCCCAAAAAATTGAGTGTATTGTTTTTAGCATTCATGTAGGTATGTAAATATGTTTGTATGTGAGTTTCTTTATTCCATTATAACTTTTAAATTCCTGAACAGATTTAGACGTGTGGGTGTCGTTAGAATTCTTACATCCCCCCGAGTAACATAGACTATATTTTTTTTCGAAAACATTCAATATGGCGGCAGTATAGTACCATTATAAAATTAGAAAAAAAAGTAAGAAAAACTTCGAAATTTACATTATGGGTATCAAATTGAAGGCCTTGTAAGCACATTCCAACAGTATATAATTTATTGCCAGAAGGTTAAAAAAAAAAACTTGTTTTCTAAGTAAGTATATAACTAATTTATGTATTTTTATGTTATTTAATTACAATACAAGTGTATTTATTATTTTTATATCTATATGTATTTGTATTATTATTATGTATCTATATATATAAAAGAAAGTCGTGTTAGTTACACTATAATATATACCTCAAGAACGGCTGAACTGATTTGTCTGAAATTTGGTATGGAGGTAGCCTATATCCTGGATTAACACATAGGCTACTTTTGATCACGAAATAGGGAAAAAAATATCGTTTTCTTAAAGACCTGCAAAAAAGGAAAAAAGAAGCAAACATTATTTCTAAGTACCAGGAGAGCAGAAACACTTAAGAAGTTGGAGATACAAAATTGACAAATAAAGTTACTAAAAGTAAGTATACCTCTCCATGAACATTATATCGGTTAATTATATTAAAAAAAGTATTTCTTAGTACCAGGAGAGCAGAAACACTTAAGAAGTTGGAGATACAAAATTGACAAATAAAGTTATTGAAAGTGAATATAACCTCCCCATGAACATTAAATAGTGTGATTATATTTAAATAATGTTTTTCTAAGTACCAAGAGAGCAGAAAAACTAATATATTAAAATAAAAAACAAAGTATCATGAGAGCAGAAAGAAGAAGTTGGAGATATTACATTGACAAATAAAGTTATTAGAAGTGAGTATACCTCCCCGTGAACATTAAAATATTGTGATTATATTTAAAAAAAAAACATTTTAGAGTACCAGGAGAGCAGAAACACTTTAGAAATTGGAGATATGACATTGAAAAATAAAGTTATTAAAAGTACTCGAGAGTGTAGTAGCCGAAGATCGGGCTCAGTGGCGTGCTTTGAGAGAGGCCTATGTCAAGCAGTGGACTGACATGGCCTGATGATGATGATCATGATGATACCTCCCCATGAACGTTAAATAGTGTGATTATATTTAAAAAAAAATATTTAAAACTACCAAGAGAGCAGAAGTATATTAATGATGATAAAACTTCTGTTTTATCATCATTAATATATTTTTGCAATTTTTTTGTCAGTGACATGGCGAGGGTGGAATTTGAGGGTTGTTGGTAGAGGTTTTAAAGGGGACGGGGCCAGTGGGTGGAGTATGGGACTAAAATAAGGAAGCTAAACGTAATGTATGGTTAATTATAGTAGAATTTAGAAGTCGTTCAGTTGTTAAAAATGGCAGAATGAGATCATTGGTACACTGCATTCTTTCAAATCAATTGACTGTGTAACAAATGAAGATGAAGCCACCAACTATCCAATTGAATTTTTAAACTCCTTGGATGTGCCGGACTTACCACCGCACAATTTACGACTAAAGGTTGGCTCCGTAGTAATCATGCTTCGAAACATAAACCAACCAAAACTGTGCAACGGAACGCGTTTGGTGGTAAGGAAATTGATGAGCAAAGTGATTTACGCGACGATACTCAAAGGAAAATTCGAAGGTGAGGAAGTTCTCATTCCAAGGATCCCGATGATCCCAACCGACATGCCGTTTGAGTTTAAACGACTTCAATTTCCGATCCGTCTTGCATTCGCCATGACCATCAACAAATCACAAGGCCAATCCTTAAAAGTTTGTGGTCTGAATCTAGAAAATACATGTTTTTCCCATGGTCAATTATATGTGGCATGTTCACTGGTCGGAAGACCATCTGCGTTATTTATTCTGGCACCTGATAATAAAGCGAAAAATGTCGTGTATCACAAGGTGCTTCACTAAAGAGTGGAACCCATGCACTAAAATACATGGCCAATAAAAAAACATTAAAATACTTCCTTTTTTAATTTACATTAATTATACAAATAAAAAATTGACCTGGATAAAATCAAAAGCCTGCTCATTTATTGCCTCTAAGGCGGAACAAAGTTCGCCGGGTCAGCTAGTATATATATATATATATATTTTCCATAACAGACAGATTTACAATCTAGGTAGGACCTAGGTACTGTTTATTTCGAAAATGAGAGTACCTGAAAATGTTAAAACTAATATTTTCTAAAAATAAAAGAGTTACTGGACAAAAATACCAAGGACGTGGCCGATTCAATCAACTGAGAATGAACTGAGCAAATGTTAGTACCTAGTAAGTACTTCGATCATTCAGGCTACCGTACTTAAAATAACGAGCCTAAAAGCTAACACGCCTGCCATGCCAAAAAAGAGAAAAGAAAAGAAATAAAAAAGTTTTTATTGACACAAAAAATTAAATTACATATATATATATATATATATATATATATATATATATATATATTTATGATATAACCCCTTATGTATTTTAAATAAATTTGCACCTAATTTTATAATCACCCGCGTGGGGCCTTTCTGAAAACTAGCGATTTTTACTGAGCACTGGCCCTTTTGGTACACTCGCGTAGCTTATAATAATGTACATGTTAATTTATATTATTTTTTGTATATTTTACTTGTTGTGCCAATAAAAACTTTTTTATTTCTTTTCTTTTCTCTTTTTTGGCATGGCAGGCGTGTTAGCTTTTAGGCTCGTTATTTTAAGTACGGTAGCCTGAATGATCGAAGTACTTACTAGGTACTAACATTTGCTCAGTTCATTCTCAGTTGATTGAATCATCCACATCCTTGGTATTTTTGTCCAGTAACTCTTTTATTTTTAGAAAATATTAGTTTTAACATTTTCAGGTAGTCTCATTTTCGAAATAAACAGTACCTAGGTCCTACCTAGATTGTAAATCTGTCTGTTATGGAATAATATATACATACTTTAATCAGTGATTCCATAACAGGTAGGTACATTTGATTACATACGAGTACGAAGATGAAGGGTCGCGTCAAGGTTGTCGGTATGCCGCTATTGTGATCCCTATAATATTCGGCATTCTTCGGCAGGCGTCGTATTTTAATATATTTTGCTCCAGTGCCTCGCGGGATGACAGGGTATCACTTTGAGTATCTCACAGGGATAAGACATTGATGTCTTGTGGTCTGTTCCTTTTTTCTTCAGCGGAAATAGCTTGGAGTTTGTGTTGTGATGTTATATTATGTGGACAAAACTGATTTAAAAAAAAACATAGGAACGAAGTGAATTACCAAACTGCCTTTCCCAAAATAAAGACAAATAGGAAACACTCAAATTTTCTGATAATCCTCCCTAATACTTCCTTTCCTCGACAAATAAAATTATAAATAAAAAATTAAAGCCATACCAATATATAAAAGTGAAACGCTGTCCGTTTGTTTGTTTGTTTGAGGAGCTTTCACGCGATAACGACTGGACGGATTTTGATGAAATTTAGAATGTAGATAGCTTTTTATCCCGAAAAGTTGTAAGTTTCCACGGCAAAACTGGAAAATGTTGATTACTCACTGTATGGAACGGTTGCCACCACAGAATGGTCTGTAGTTGCCATGGAAACGAAATAATAAGTCTGTCAAAAATCATAAATACCATTGGTGCTATACCCACTTTTGCACTGGTTTTTAATATCCTAGAAGAAAATAGTTTTTTTTCGCTATAACGTCCGCGCGTACGAAGTCGCGGGCGGGAAAACTAGTATACATTATATTTGGGACAATTCACACCAATTACCTAGGCCCAAACTAGGATTCCCTGTAATGTGGGTAATAGACAACGGATAAACAATAGTAGATACGAATTATAAACAAACAATTCTGCTCATCACACACAAATGATTGTACCTTGCGGGATTCGAACCCACGACCGTTTTGATTTCGTAGTAGTCTCTAGCCACTAGACCAAACAGCCGTCATGACCGGACGCCATACTATACCTAGATATGCACATACTTTGGCATTTGAGTAAAGTGTAAACACAATTTGTGCGGGGAGGCACTTCAATCTCAGCACTCTGATTGCGGAAAATATAAGCACCCCTAAAATTTAATTTGTAGATATTTAAGCCCAAACTTGACCCAGATTCTCCCAATTCAGTCAACAGTGGTACTGACTTGTTCATTGACTTATGCACTGTCAATACGAAATATCACATGGCAATATTATAATATTATTCATAACTATCATTTTAATATCATTACAAACAGACTTTTTTTTTTTCACTCCTTAACTCATTTATCTATACTTCTATTTATGTACTTATAATAAAGCAGTAAGTAACAAAAAGTCTGTACTAAGAAGATAATAAAAAAAAATGTATAGGGGTCGGGTCATTGATTTTAATGTATCGAGGATAGGATTAATGTATCGAGTATTTAAATGAGCTACTGAACCAGAATATATCAGTTTTTTTAAATCGTATCTGCCTTTCTGGATGTTTCTTCGCGAATCACGTAAAAGCTACTGGGCCGATACCAATGCGGTTTTCTGTTGGATAGCCTTAGGATTTTATTTAAAATCTGATGAGCTAACTAATCCCGATAATATCTGACATCTGAGGGATGATGTATGGTGCACACATACATACACAAACACACACATACATACAAATTTTCGCCATTATAATATCAGTGTGATGAAACTAAAACAGCGAGCAAGGTTTTGCACAGCGCGCGCTCTCATTGGTCAACTGTGAATCTTGCCTTAACCTATATTACTAATATATAAGTTTGTGCAATGTTTTACTCACTTATTTTTATCGATTAAAAGAAAGAGAGTAAGGAGGGTGCAAACCCCCCCCTCCCCCCTCCCCCCTCCCTATTAATGCCAGTTATTTTACTTTATCACTCATTGGGTTAAAAGTAACCTACGTGGTATTCCAGGACCAAAAGTATCCCATAAAGTACATTATACTACATTTCTTCAAAGTTCGTGGCGTCAAATCGTTTTTTATCGGTAGCTTGGCTTTTACTCATCGGGCTGAGATACCAAGTACACCAGTTTTTAAGTCACACACTAAGCTATCCAACTCAGGAAACCGCATTGCAATCGGTCTAGTAGTTTTTACGTGATGCGCGAACAAACAGACAGACAGACACCATTATATGAAATGTTGTATTCTTGTTCAGTAGCTTATTTTAAGTCAGACTTAACTGTTATTGTTTCCCATTTGAGTCAAAACGACGCCCTATTTATACATTATTATAAATTTTCTATGAATTAAATACACTATAATACATTTGTCAATAAATTAATATGGGATGTATGGGAGCGAAAAAGTATCTCACTGCTCCAAGCGAACCTCTCCTGCACGCGGTCTTCATGCTGGATAACGAACCAGGCTCTGGCAACCGACAGATAGCGGTATAACCATCTTAAAACAATAGCCAAATGACACAGGCCGTTAATGGGCAGCAGCGTCACCGGTAAGAGAAGCTACGCTCTGCGATCGCCAACCCGCATGCTCAGCGTGGCGATTATGGGCAAAACCACCTCATGAGCAGCAGAACGAAAAAATGCCCCCCAGTTCCCGGTCACCCTGCTAGTCCTGACCACGGTGGCGGTCAAGGAAATGGCAGGGCAGGGGGTGCAAAGAGTCCCTGGGATACCGTAGGCCACCCAAAATAAAAACAACTGACCCTGGCTACGTACAACGGACGAACGATTAAGCTCGGATGAACACATGGTGCAACTCGAGTCGGAGCTAACTAAGATCAGGTGGCATATTCTAGGGTTAAGTAAAGTCCGAAGATACCGACTGGTTCTTGATTGGAGGACACAATACCCCTGGAATTGGGCCATCTATTCTACTTTCGAGAGGGCGATCAGCAGTCTCAGGGTGGCGTGAGGTTCCTCGTCAATAAAGTTCTCATTGATAATGTTGTAGAAGTATCCAGTGTAGCGTACTGATGCTGACTGAAAGGATCTTAGGCCTTAAGATCGTACAAGTTTAAGCACCGACCTTGGCAAACTCGGATGATGAGGTAGAACATAAGTTTGCTGACATATCTTCGGCCCTACATAACAACCACACAGGCCCACTAAGGACACTAAGGACCTCCTTGTGAAGCCTTTGCTGCGTTGTCAAGTGGACTGGTGATAAATCGAAGTGCTGAGGTTTCTGTATGACGCCACGACTTTGAGCGTCCAAGTACAAAACCAGCAGTTTAAACATATCCAACTGTACAGGAGAGTGAGACAGGGAGATGTTATGTCCCCGAAACTGTTCACTAATGCCTCGGAAGATATTTTTAAGACGCTGGGTTGGAAAGGAATGGGCATTAATATCAATAGCGAGAACATCTCACACTTACGATTTGCTGATGACATAGTCCTAATGGTGGAGTCTGCAAGACTTGCAAAGTATGCTAACTAACCTAGTTGATGCTTCTCTACGCATTGGTCTTGGAATGAACATATATAAGACCAAGATCATGTTTAACGATCTTATTGACCCAGAACCGATTGCAGTCAATGGTGCACCTCTTGAAGTAGTCCAAAAATTTGTTTACTTTGGGCAAATATTGCAATTAGGTAAGAACAACTTTGAGAAGGAAGCCAACAGAAAAATTCAGTTGGGTTGAGCAGCATTCGGCAAGCTTCGTCAAGACTTTTCGTGGTCAATATCGCAATACCTGAAGACAAAAGTCTTCAAGTCTTTGGTGTTTCTCTGAAGGACAAGATCCGGAACGAGGAAATCCGACGGAGAACCAAAGTCACCGATATATCTTAGAGGATTAGCAGGCTGAAGTGGCAGTGGGCTGGTCACATTTGTCGAAGAACGGACAACCGCTGGGGTAAACTGGTTCTTGATTGGAGACCACGGCTTGGCATACATAGTGTAGGACGCCTACCGGCCAGGTAAAGTGAGGACTTGCAAAAGGCGGCTGGCAAAAACTGGAGGAGAAAGGCTGAAGACCGGGCTCTGTGGCGTTCATCGGGTCTATGTCTAGCAGTGGACGGATACAGGCTGATGATGATTATGATGTAAGGATTCTAACGATACCCCATGCATCCAAATCTGTTCAGGCATTTAAAAGTTATGGTGGAATAAATTAACTCACATACATACATGAACCCTGAATGCATTACACTTCTATTTTGGGCAGTCGTGTAATAGACAGCTGATTCTACTACATCCACACTTTGCAATGTGGACCTGAATATTTGAAATAAAACCCTAGATTTTTACGTAAACATGAACCACATCAAAATGACTATGAGCAAAATTTAAGGTCGCTCAGCGAGCTATGGAGAGAGCTATGCTTGGTGTTTCTCTGAAGGACAAGATTCGTAATGAAGATATCCGACGGAGAACCAAGGTAACCGACATAGCTCAAATGATAAGCAAGCTAAATTGGCAGTGGGCTGGTCACATTTCCCGAAGAAACGTAGTACGCCCTGTGGCCAGGTGGAGTGACGACCTGCGAAAAGCGACTGGAAGAAAATATGTGAGGAAAGCTGGAGATTGAGCTCAGTGGCGTGCATTAGGAGAGGCCTACGTCCAGCAGTGGACAGATATAGGCTGATGATGATGATGACATTTGACAAATATACAAACACCTGGGACAGTAAAATTCACAGATTTTAATAAGAAGGTTAAACGGTATCTGACGTCAAATGCCGCATTTTTTGTTCCATATTTAGCCCTCGGTCTGTGCTACTATATTAATGAAATCGCCAACATTTAAATTCATGCTGGGATCCGACTGCTGTTGAATATAAGCAACAACTTCCTGAAACAAAAATAAAAAAAACCGCTAACAAACTCTAACAGCGTTTTATGCTGTAAACTGAAAGCTATCTATCTATCTAAGTTCTTACAGTAGAGCAGTAAGTAACGAAAAGTCTGTACAATGAAAAAAAAAGGTCTTGGGTACCTAAACCTAAAATAAGCTACCAAACAAGAATGTAGCCACAACAATATTTAAAAGTGAAACGTTGTCTGTTTGGGAAGTTTCAACGCGATATCGGCTGGACGGATTTTAATAAAACTTTGTAATAGGTACAATGTAGAGACCAACATAGGATACTATTTACCCGGAAATTGCAAGATTTCACAGGAAAACTGGAAAATGACGATTACTCCCTGTAAGGAATGGTTGCCACGGAAACAATATAATCCTCAAACAACAACAACAACAACAATATATTGCTCTTGATCCTTGGGTGGGTGAATTGGGAAACTGTAATGCCCACCCACAGGAATGTTAGAATAAATAAATAACAAGTCTGTCATAATGCATCAAGAGCGTTGGTGCTATACTGTTGCATTGGTTTTTAATATCCTAGAAGAACATAGGATGCTCTTTTTCGCGATTAAATGTAGTCAAACGAAGAACGCGGACCAAGTCGCGGGCGATAGCTAGGTGTACTAAAAGCGAGTCCAATTTGTATTACTCAGGTTACGCTACGCCCCACGATTTTATTGTTTTTTTTTTTAGAGCCCTTTCATTAGATACCTATATTGAGAGGATTGAAAAAAAGAAGTAAACCACCATTTTGTGGTGGCGGCCATCTTGGATTTGGAATTTTCATGGTGTACTGTATTCTACTATTTAAGCTCCTTATTTTGATACCTATATTGAGGGGGTTAAAAAAGATGTAATCCGCCATTTTGTGGTGGCAGCCATTTTAGATTTACAATGTTACTGAATATACGTAATTGTATTGTAATCAAAACTAAAGGTGTGTACCAAATTTCAAATCAATCGGTCAATAGGAAGGGGGTTCGTTCAATTATTAGATTTGACCCAAATAAACAAATTAAATAAGTACCTAAAACAAATTTTTAAGTTATATGGTTTCATATGCACTAAAAGCTAAAAAAAAAAACTTGTGAGTCGAATTTCTATTACTCAGGTTACGCTATGCCCCACGACTTTATTATATTGTTTAGCTTTTAATACACATAAAAACAATAACCATAAAACAATATTTACTTTTTTTCACGATTAACAGTAGTCCGCGCGGACGAAGTCGCAGGCGGGACTGCTAGTAAGCCATAAAAGCGAGACGTTATAACAATTTTAGAGACGGTCCCTTTTTTAGTCATGGTTCCCCGTATGTAACGGTCATTCCCCATGGCACCGCCAAAAAAGACACCACCAGGGGCCTAATTCTCTAATTTTAAGATTCCAATTCCACGCCAATTCCACGCCGCCTGCGTGGAATTTGTTCGTGATTCCACGCAGGCAGCGTGGAATCGACGTGGAATTCGCGTGGAATTGGAGTGAGTGGTCATACAGAATCCAGGCCCTGGTGTGTCATGGGGAATCATTATTCCCCGTGACCCAACATTCTGTTTACTTTTTATTGAGTACTAGTCTTCCCGCCCGCAACTTCGTACGCGCGGACTACTGTTTATCGCGTAAAAAAGCATCCTATTTTCTTCGAGGATATTAAAAAACCAATGCAAAAGTAGGTATAGCACCAATGCTCTTGATGTTTTTTGACAGACTTTTTATTTCGTTTCCATAGCAACCACAGAACATTCTGTGATGGCAAGCATTCCTTACAGTGAGTAATCAACATTTTCTAGTTTTCCCGCGGAAACTTACATTTCGCCGGGATAAAAAGTATTCTAAGTTTTATGCTAGGGTATAAGCTGTCTCCATTGTAAATTTCATCAAAATCCGTCCAGCCGTTATCGCGTGAAAGCTCCCCAAGCAAACAAACAACGTTTCACTTTTATATATTGGTATGGATGTCCAAGGAATTTATATACTAAATTACTATTAGTATATAAATTCCTTGATTACGTCATATTCGTCGCACTGTCACAACCATTTCCGTTTATTGTGCTTTTTTAGTCATGGTACCCCATATGCAAGCAGTTTTAAGTCAAAAGGTTAAACGTAAAATACATAAATAGACACTTAATTACGTAAGTTTGCAATTTCCCCTAAGTGCAAATATACATTTAGGTATTTGTAGGTCTTATGTACCAATCTCCAATCAGTTTCAGAAGTGGTAGCGAATCAGGGAATCTAGGCTATTGGACCGTTGTGAAAAACGCTTCTGACCCGAGTAG
The DNA here is from genome assembly GCA_946251855.1 of Alsophila aescularia. Lineage (NCBI taxonomy): Eukaryota > Metazoa > Arthropoda > Insecta > Lepidoptera > Geometridae > Alsophila > Alsophila aescularia. Next base: position 52,644,449 of record OX276379.1, read on the forward strand.
TGATAAATGGCTACCATTTTAGTCTAGTGGCCTAGATTTAGGTCCCAACCGTATCTATGAATCGAAGTTGTTAACATCTTGAGAGATTAAATTGAAATTACCAGAGTGACATAGATATCATTATTAAATTAAACTCTTTATTACTATTTTTATCGTGATTCTTAATTCTAAAAAAAGCTCTCATTCCTTTAACTAACGCTGCCTCAACATTGAACTGAATGCAGAAGATGCCTTTATTAGTAGACTTCCATGAATTTCCGATTTTCAGTTTAGCCAACCGTTAAGTTTGCAACTACATTGAGCAAATTCATAACTCAAATTAGTTCTGACACTTTATAACTGGATTTAACGCGCTCTTTAATGCTTTGCAAAACTCTTATATTATACCTACCTTTAACTAACGGTGCCACAGAACAAATAATAGACCCTGTTGCAACATTTGAACTAAATTCAGAAGATGCTCTTGTTAGTGCCTAGGATGTCCATAAAATTCCGATTCACAGTTAAGCAGTTCAGTTTGCAAATAAGTTAAACAAGTGAGCACACTCATAATTCATATTATTCCTGACACTTTATAACTGGATTTAACGAGCTCTTTAATGATTTGCAAAACTCTTATATTATACTTACCTTTAACTAACGGTGCCACAGAACAAATAATAGACGCTGCTACAATATTTGAACTAAATACAGAAGATGCTCTTGTTAGTGCCTAGGACGTCCATAAAATTCCGATTCACAGTTTAGCAGTTCAGTTTGCAAATAAGTTAAACAAGTGAGCACACTCATAACTCAAATTATTCCTGACACTTTATAACTGGATTTAACGCGCTCTTAATGCTTTGCATAACTCTTATATTATACCTACCTTTAACTAACGGTGCCAAAGAACAAATAATAGACGCTGTTGCAACATTTGAACTAAATTCAGAAGATGCTCTTGTTAGTGCCTAGGGCGTCCATAAAATTCCGATTCACAGTTTAGCAGTTCAGTTTGCAAATAAGTTAAACAAGTGAGCACACTCATAACTCAAATTAGTCCTAAGCAAACGAGGCAACGGCTACATAGACTGTTGTGCTACACTGTTAAGTTACCAAAGCTGTATTTATTGAGCGACGAATCCACTTCGAGCAACCACTGTGTGCTGCTACCACTTGCGAATAGTCTGATTGTGATTCTAAATATAGTCACTCATAGTTTCTAATACATTTCCCTAGATACAGGAAGAGTTAGTTGTGGTTGCAATATATATATTCCGTGATACTGACCGTCTGCCGCATGCCGCTGGGCTTTCATTTGGCAATAGTGTTGCGTTGCGTAACAAGAGCTGATATTTGTTGTGACTACTTATCCACTTAACTAACTACTATCCACCTGCCATGTTCCTACCTGCCATCATTTGATCTATGACAATCTATCCAAATAAGGCTGTACACAGTAAATGGGCTTAACCTGTAGACAAATTAAAAATATGTTTTTTTTAAATAACACGCAATTGCCTCGTCTTATAATAGACAAACACTCCGTAAACAAAGTTCACATGAATAAACCAACCTATATAAAAACTTGCACGCGTGATCAAAACTGTTGTCATTCAACTTCAATTTAACATTTCAAATCAATGGGGCAATGTCGTCAGCATGATGGGTATGCTGTAAACTGATAGTGGGCTAGAGGCGCTAGATCACTTATTCTTTATTGCAATAGTGGCAGCCAATCTATATGATTGTGATGTTAGGCTCTGTAAACGATTGCGCAGGTACTCCTGTCGGGATAAAACAGCATAAAGTAAGAGCGAGATAGAAAAACGTAAGCGAGGCAGTTATACAATGCTGTCTTCACCTTCAACATTGAGATTGCGCCTGAAAAATAGCAGTTTGCGCAGCTTCCAAGACACATACTTCCGCTGCGACTACTGTGGCCCAATTCCATAACTTGGCTACAATCGGATTATCACTTTTTTCATAGCAAATTCGACTCTATCGCAAGGCATTAGTGGCTGCGATACTGAGAATTCGATTGAAGCCAAGTTATGGAATCGGGCTGCGGTAGTTTGTAAGTTGCTCGTACCTTGCATTCGAGATGATGCAGTGGCGTTTTGGGCTGTTTCGATTGCCATTTTTGACACTAATGATCCTGTCCAAACCGAACTAAAAACGACCTTAATACCTAGGGAATAAAGTCACTTTTCCGATATCAAATGTAACTGTCATGTCCAAAGCGAACGCTGATCGAAACATACTTAGCGTTTTTAACTGTTATTTACGATAATTTTGGATCAAAACGAACGGCCCCTTTGTCAGTTATTAAAAACAATTGCCTATTGAAAAAAATAATAAAGTACGAGTATGTAATGCTTCAGCTGTTCGTAAAACAACAAATCAACAATTAACCGTTCACATTTTTACTGCCAGATTAAACCAAGATAGAATCGGACCGAACGTAACCACTGACATAACATTTATCAACACCTCCAAACAAAACCTTCCCGATTCGTTTATACTCACAACCTGTGTGAAATATGGATAAACTCAACGATGTAATCGGATTACAAATGTAGGGGAAAACGGGAAACAGTGTTAATAACAAGCTGTACCCGCGGCTTCGCACGCGTGGCCATTTCTCTACGTTAATAGAACTCTATAACTATTCCAAGACCTAACATATCAATATACCGACATTTAAACAAAATTCCTTCATCCAACAAAATTTTTTTATTGACTGCTCGGCTTTCACCCATCGGATATGGATCGTAGCTCCCAAACGAATGGATCGATTTTGATGCACGGGGGGAGTTGAAAAGAACGGGGGGAGTTGAAAAGAACGGGGGGAGTTGAAAAGAACGGGGGGAGTTGAAAAGAACGGGGGGAGTTGAAAAGAACGGGGGGAGTTGAAAAAACGGGGGGAAGGAGTTGAAAAAAGGGGGGAAGGAGTTGAAAAAGGGGGGAAGGAGTTGAAAAAAGGGGGAAGGAGTTAAAAAAGGGGGAAGGAGTTGAAAAAAGGGGGAAGGAGTTGAAAAAGGGGAGGAGTTGAAAAAGGGGAGGATTTGAAAAAAAGGGGGAGTTGTTGAAAAAAGGGTCAGGAGTTGAAAGGGGGGGAGTTGAAAGGGGGGGGGTTGAGAATGAATATTATCTTTTAAACGAATGGACCAATTTAACTGCGGTTTTTTATGTTTCAAAGCTGAGGTAAACGAGATGGTGCTTTGCTATAATGGGGGAGGGGGAATGGGGGTGAGAATCGTAGCTCCCAAATGGAAGGACCGATTTTGATGCGGTTTATGTTTGAAAACTGATGTGATCGAAATGCTTCTTAGCTATAATGGTGATGGAAGAATGGTGGGTCGGGGGTTACATAATTTTTTAATTAGTTCTTGTGTACTAACAGAACTGTCGCAGCCGTGCGTGAGGGCGAGCAACGCGAGTCATTAAATTAAAAGAGGTGTTAGCTCCTTCCTATTGCCTCGTTCTTATTGTTTGTGCACTCACATTTACTACACATACATCATTCAGCTCTGTTTTGATGTTAACTGACGTGAGGAAACGATTTCACACGGAAGTTGACACAATAAATCGGTCATTACGACGGGTGGTTACTCGAGTTCTGCCGGTACCACGTCTCCTTTTGTAAGAACCTGTCTCTATAAACCTTCTGAACACTCTAGGTAACGTGTAGACTGGTTTGAATTTAAAAGCCTTGCCTCACCAATGCCACAATTTGTGCGGCTTGTCCGGACGAATTATCCTTATAATTGTACCGAAAATCTTGTTGAGTTAAAAAATACCCAACAATTCAATTGGTAACAATAATTCAATTACCATATGAAAAAAAAACCAATAACAATCAATTTAAAACTTTACCATATAATAAAACGCAAATCTGAGAACACGTGTAAATTTCTTTTCCCGTCTATTATCATTTGTTTTGCTGCAGTTCCTTTTCTAAATAATGTTTTTTTATGATAAATGGCCTATCTTCACTTCTTCATTTCTGTAAATCTAAAAAGTTTGCATGCTTAATTATTAAAAATACTCATTTTAAAGTATTCCTGAACTTTGATGCAGTTTATGTGTCCGTCGGTGTATAATATAATAAATGTTTATTTAAATGAATTTAAGATTAGAATCCACGTGCTCATTGTTGATGTCCGCCATGTTGTTTTGTTATCACACACACCCGGCGCAGGAGCTGTTTCGAGAACAAGAGAATGAACCTCGATCAAACCATTGTACGTAGGGAATGTGTATAGGATCAAACCATTATACGTAGGAAATATTATTCTATGGATCAATCGAACTACTGACAGATACAACGTTGGCAATGACAATTACTGTCAGCCTTTCTATGCTGTGCGATTTCCTAAGCCAATGCGATTTGTTGTAATCAGATTCTCATAGCAATATGGACTCGCCGCATTAAGTGCACTTGATAATGAAAATATGATTGCAACACGTTATGGAATTGCCCCGCTAGACTTATGCCACGACTATATACAACTTGTGTAACCATGACGTTTGAGTGGTATTTAAGTTCGAATAAATTAATAGCACAGAAATAAATGATGACGCACATTCCTATTCACTACAATCTCTAACAAATATATCGCGATAGTTTCCAAAACAATAACCAAACTCGAAATTAGTCACGAATGCAAATAAGTTCAGTGGGAAAATACAATGGGAAACAGAATGAATGTACCAAACGAATTTATTGTTTACGATGCTCTGAATAACATTATTCCATTATTAATAACAATTCACATAATTATATCCTACGTGATCAATGTTAATGATCTTAAAACGAAACTCCGGGCTCATACACAGAATAAATATTAGTACTACGACATAAACCATATAATTTAACATTATATACACTGGCCTTCATAATTTAGTACCACAGTTTTAATATCTGTCTGTTCACGCATCGCCTTAAAACTTTGGACCGATTGCGATGCTATTTTTACTGTTGGATAGGTTAGTTTTTGACTTAAAAACTGGTGTACTTGGTATTTCAATCCGACGAGTAGGAGCCAAGCAATTTAATAAAAACTATTAATTTTAAAAGTGTGGTAAGTGCTAAGTTTTGAAGGCCACTGTATTTCGAATACCTAACGAGTGATAAAATATTTTTTGATTAACGAACCTATTTTATGATGGATTTGCGATTTATTTCATTTGCGACCAACCCTAGCCGTATTTCAAGCAATTCCGTCAATTTCTAGTCTAGATGTGTACAGACTGGCTTAAAATACGAAAAAGGTCTCAGAGTTTTCGCAACGCTTGGCATACGACTTTTCAGTTGCTTGGATGTATTTTTAACTCTTGTAGGATGAACATGATTGTTTCTGTATACAAAAGTAAGTGTTTGTACTTAGGCTAGAATTTAAGGTAACTTTCTGAATCATACCGTTTTTTCCCCAATAGTAATTTCCCTAATATTGTTCGTTTATTTCCGATTCAATGAGAGACAGATTTCAGTTGCTTGGATGTATTTTGAACTCTTGTAGGATGAACATGATTGTTTCTGTATACATAAGTAAGTGTTTGTCTTTAGGCTAGAATTTAAGGTAACTTTCTGAATCATACCGTTTTTTCCCCAATAGTAATTTCCCTAATATTGTTCGTTTTTTTCTGATTCAATGAGAAACTGATTCTAGTTAGGAATAACAGACGGATATGCTGTCCAAGTCCGACTTGTAACAAGTAAGTCGCAGAGATAGCCGACTTATCCGATAGCTTCTTTTTTACTGATAGAATTTGTACGGGAAAATATTTGCTGTTTTTATTATGACAAATCTGAGCAAACGATATTTTTGATAAAGCGAGTTGTATGACGAATACATCGCCTCCAGCTAATAATTTCTCATTGTTATCATCTTGATGTCTTGTTATTATTATTACACAATTACAGGCTTTTCGGTTATAAGTATAACCGAAAAGAAAATGTTAATCTCGTATTGTTTTGTAGATATCGATCCTGCAGATTGCTGCAGGATCTTGAGTAAATGCTGACCAACCTAGCTCACGCCTCTAGACGTATTTGGTCTCGGGCTTAATATGGATAAATGCAAGGTATTGTTTAACGACCTTCGTCCTTAACGGTGCCCCCCTTGAAGTTGTTCAGAAATATGTTTACCTCGGGCAGACTATGCAATTGGGTAGAAACAACTTTGAAAGGGAAGCTGACAGGAGGGTTCAGCTGAGATGGATAGCATTTGGTAAACTATTCAGGTCTTTTCATCATCTATACTACATGCCTAAAGACAAAAGTTTTCAATGCGTGCGTTCAACCAGTTATTATCTACGGAACCAAAACGTGGACACTCACCGTGGTGCTGGCCCACAAATTTAAAGCCGCTCAGCGAGCTATATAGAGACCTATGCTCGGAGTTTATCTAAAGGCCAGAATCCGGAATGAGGAGATCCGCAAGAGGACTAAGGTAACCGATATAGCTCAAAGAATTAGCAAGATGAATTGGTAATGGGCCGGTCATATAACTCGAAGAACAGACAATTATTGGGGTAAACGAGTTCTAGAGTGAAGAACGCGCCCGGTGGAGTGATGACTTGAGAACTGCGACTGGTAGCGGCTGGATGAGGATAGCCGAAGATCGGACTCAGTGGTGTTGACAAGGAGAGGCCTACGTCCAGCAATGGACGAATACGGGCTGATGAAAAGATATCAGAAAACAAAATAAATATGTACATACCTATGAGTATTAGTATTTATGACAATAGTTTTGTTACAATAATGAATACTAATGTCACAAAACATATTTATTATTTTTAGAGTCCTAAAAACCTAAGCTTTCAGTTCTATTTGGTGATGTTGCTAACTTATTTTTTCAAAATCATACAGTTGTACTATCAAAAAGTCAGTTAGTATAAAAGAGGGTTTACTTTAATTTTCAGATTGTGCAACGCAATGGACGGTAAAGTGTTAAATTTGTTTGCTTTTCTAAATTTGCGAGTGTCATTAAAGACATAAATCAAACATAACAATATATCATACAGTATAACATAAAGTATTACAATATAACATAAATCATACAGTAATCATAATGTAATTAGGGCAACAAGCAGACGCCTACTACTACTCGAATTTTAAAAAGAAAAAATATTAGTTGACGAACTATTTAAGTGGTGTGTCATTGAATAGGTATTTGAAAATCATCTTTAGGTTTCTCTTATCATTGTTCATTTTGAATTACCATTTAGGCCCTATGACTATTTAAAGTTGGTTAGCAACCATTCTCACTTAATATTTTTGCCTCTTTTTAGTTTTGTTCGCAGTTGATTGTCTTGCTTAACAGAATATTTGTTGATTTTGGAGAATTTTATTTGATTTAATTTATTTTTAGCTCTGTAAACAATAACGTTATTTATAACCTTTGTTTATCTCCTAAGCGCAGAAACAGCGGAAAATAAATATAAATTTTCTTAATTTCTTCGTCGTTTTTTTTTCGGTATGAAACAATTCACAATGTTCCCAGTAGAGAAATTTGAGGAATTTTCTGGAAGGCCGCATCACCCCCCTGGGGTTGGCCCGTTGATAACGTGTCTAAATAACTTCTATCCGAAAATAGCGGTAACTTCTATTCGAATGAAATATGCATACCACATCACAAAATAAAATAAATTAGAATTAAAAATTCACGGGAGATGGCGTACTATGTCCACGTTTCTTGTTACTTTGTAAAATAAAATAACAAACTACCTGTATATGTTTCAAAATTGTGCTTTATTTATATTTAAAATATTAAATATAAATAAAGCACAATACGTTATAGTACTGAATTGTAAAAATGTAACCTGTCATATCACTTTTACAAGTCAAAATGTTAACGTCTCATGAATAAGGAGAAAAATATTCTTATTAATAGACCAAAACCATAAATTTTACTTTGTGTTTGAAATGGAAATTTCCTCCTGATGTGCTAATTCAGTGTTGCATGGCGCACAGGAAAAGGATTATTGAGCCCTGACTTTACCGGTGCTTCGAAAATAGAAATTCTACAGGAATATAAGTTTATCTGTTTTGTCTTATATGCATATTTTCGCATGTACCATCACAGAAGTAGAATACCTACAAACTTACATATTGCCACAGAATAAATAATAGTACAAGTACAGAAGGATAACTGAGTAAAGTCATTTAAATAAATAGCGACTCTCGCTACAACGCTAAAAAGTGCAATTTAACTCGCACAGCGCTGCGAGCTTTCAATTATATTTACCTAGAAGGCGCTCGCCCACCGCGTGCAGGCTAGAATGCCGTATCACAACGCGCGAGAACTTCCATTGCTCTAACCGTTTCAGAATCGCTCTGTCCCTTTTTCGCTCGGTAGGGTTGTATTAAGATATGACTAGGTACTTGTACTACTAATTATTCTGTGATATGTTATGACTTAGATATTGTTACAGAATAAATAAGTAATAATGTATTATGTTATTACTTATTATTATAAATTAAAATAGTTCTATTACATACAATGACATTCTTATCAGAATAGACCTACTACCTCATGTTTAATACCTACCTATCCCGTTTTCAGAACGCCGATAAGTTTAGTGAGATACCTACCTACGTATAAGTGTCGTTGGTTGATTATGATTATATCCTATAGGTATTGCACTTTGATGATTAAAGGTGTCTGAATTCCTTGCTTTATAATGAGTGAAAGACCTACTTTCAATATCCTTTGGAAGCGTAAAGAATGACAGTTCGTCATTTCTATCACTATTCAAACAGCCGAATGCTATGCAGTACCTTCTAGGTTACTTCTTGGTACTCATAATTAAAACACGAATAAAATTTGTCAATAACTTTACGTAAGTAGGTACTTTATCGCTAAGTACAAGGCGCGCGACTCATCGAGCGCACGCTTGACACTCGACTGAACGGACCCGAATATTGAGTCCTCGAATTTATTTGTACTTGTTGCGGAGTGCGACCGCCCTGATATTGCCAAATTTATTTTCGGAAATGAGACTTCTCATTTGCCGTGATCAAAACTGGGATAAAAATAATAACAATGATAATTACTATTACAAATTGAGCTAGACCAGTCCCCACTGCAGCATCCGTTCATGTACCCGAGTATGGCTAGAGTCGTACTAGTAGTTATATAACACAAAAGTTAAAAAAGCTAGTATTTTAAAACTTTATACTCGTATATACCCATATTTATCATTGATTCATGTGTTTTGCAGTGAGTCTTCGCGCAGTGAATAAACTTTACCTATGTTTAATAATGCAGTAAATAACAAAAAATATCATTAAAAAAACCTAGCTTACTTAAAATTAGATACAGAACAGTCTGTCTGGATGTTTGTCGCGCCTCACGTAACAACTACTGGACCGATTGAAATGCAATTTTGAGACAGGTTAGGTTTTGATTTAAAACCTGATGTACTTCGTGTCTCAATCCAATGTGTAGAAGTTGAGCAATTGTTTCAAATCTGTATGACGAAATTAGATTAATTTTGATATTTAGTACTTTATAGGTAGGTACTTTATCCCAGGAAAATGTCCACGTGGACAAAGATGCAGACAGCTAGTATCAAACTATATTTTCGTGACCGAGGTAGTCTTATTAGTAGCGTGATAATTTATTATATCTAGTATGAGATTTCAATATATATATAAAACTTTACTTTATTTTTAACTAGTTTTTTAAATACTTTCTTAATTTAAAGTCATGGAACCGGTTTTAGACCTGAATTTTAACCCAGAAATATAATCATATTTTTTTGTGTATCACTTTTTTCATATGTTTTTTATTACTTTTATTGACGAGACGGGCAGGTCGCTCGCTTGATAGTAAGCGTCACGCCTACTCATAACAGTTGCAGTGCCACCCAGAACTTTGGTTGCAAAATCTTGCGCGTCACTGCACTGCGCTCGTCACCCTGAGACATTGGTTGTTAAGTCTCATTGCCCAGTAATTTCTCTGGAAACATTGCCCTTCAAACCGAAACACGGAAATTTTTACACACTACTGCATGGCGGTTGAATATCTGACAAAGGTGTGGTACTTTCACAGGTGACCTCTTGCGTAAGAGGCCTACCACTACAAAAAAAGATATGAACAAACTTACTCATCTACCGGTTAAAATATATTTGAAGAATGAAGCAACGAAGTACAATTCCTATTATTCTATGTAACAATACAAAACATTTCTCGTTATAATCTGAGCGTACGCTAAATATTTGTGCCCTTGGTTGTGTTAGCATAACGCTGCCGTTGTTTAGTTTGGAGAAATTGGGTAATATTAATCAAAATATTGAGGTTCCTAGAATTAATTAATGAGGTTACCTACGGTGCCCTTTATGTATTTTAACCGACATCAAATATATTTATTTTTGTTCACCACACCACTATTAGTCCTGTTTTATATGGAAGGAATTTATTTAACGCCTGAACTAACGTAAGTAGACTACCCTATGTTATTCCTCTTCAGCTCTCCTATTTTTTCTTATATTTTCAGAAGGAACACACTAGGTATAATAAAGTTCTTTTCACCTCACAAGCTCGGAAAGACTCTGATTGTCATTCGAAATCTGAGAGCAAAAGTGCATTTTACCCGCTAGCGTGGAAAGAGTTTTTTAAATTAGAACCATTTTATTCAATAATTTTCTATACTGCCCGTCCACTAAAAATACATCAATACTTATATATATTATGGTATTATTCGATTTGACTCCACTCGACTCTATTTGACTCCTTTCGACTATATTCAACTCTAATAAACACGACTCGACTCTACTCGACTCTAACCGACTCTATTCAATTCTAATAAATTATGATCGATTCTATTCGATTCCATTCGATTCCATTGGATCCATTCGATTCCATTCGATTCCATTCGATTCCATTCGATTCCATTCGATTCCATTCGATTCCATTCGATTCCATTCGATTCCATTCGATTCCATTCGATTCCATTCGATTATATTCGATTCCATTCGATTCCATTCGATTCCATTCGATTCCATTCGATTCCATTCGATTCTACTCGATTCCATTCGATCCTATTCGATTCTACTCGATTCTATTCGATTCTATTCGATTCTATTCGATTCTATTCGATTCTATTCGATTCTATTCGATTCTATTCGATTCTATTCGATTCTATTCGATTCTATTCGATTCTATTCGATTCTATTCGATTCTATTCGATTCTATTCGATTCTATTCGATTCTATTCGATTCTATTCGATTCTATTCGATTCTATTCGATTCTATTCGATTCTATTCGATTCTATTCGATTCTATTCGATTCTATTCGATTCTATTCGATTCTATTCGATTCTATTCGATTCTATTCGATTCTATTCGATTCTAATCGATTCTATTCGATTCTATTCGATACTATTCGATTCTATTCGATACTATTCGATTCTATTCGATTCTATTCGATTCTATTCGATTCTATTCGATTATATTCGATTCTATTCGATTCTATTCGATTCTATTCGATTCTATTCGATTCTATTCGATTCTATTCGATTCTATTCGATTCTATTCGATTCTATTCGATTCTATTCGATTCTATTCGATTCTATTCGATTCTATTCGATTCTATTCGATTCTATTCGATTCTATTCGATTCTATTCGATTCTATTCGATTCTATTCGATTCTATTCGATTCTATTCGATTCTATTCGATTCTATTCGATTCTATTCGATTCTATTCTATTCGATTCTATTCGATTCTATTCGATTCTATTCGATTCTATTCGATTCTATTCGATTCTATTCGATTCTATTCGATTCTATTCGATTCTATTCGATTCTATTCGATTCTATTCGATTCTATTCGATTCTATTCGATTCTATTCGATTCTATTCGATTCTATTCGATTCTATTCGATTCTATTCGATTCTAGCATTTTCATCGCTGTTGTGAGGTGAAAATTTGTGTTTCGCACGGCAGCAAAGTTATTCGGCGTCTCGTACTTTTGAAACACTTGCTACGCTCAGGATTCTATATTAGACACCGCTCGCTTCCCTCGTGGTTCAATCCTAGAATTCTTCGCTAGCTGAAGTTTCAAAGTACCTACTCTCGCCAAAAAAACACATTGCAGCATTGCATAACAAATAACTATTCAGCTGTCATAGATTCACTGTCGATATTATATAGTCACTTTTGTTATTTTTTTAGGCTTTGCAGAGCCAAACATCGGGCTCTGTGGCACTCATTAGGAGAGGTATACGTCCAAATGTGGACGAATACTGACTGATGATGATGATGATGATAATGACGATGATTAAAGTCACTTGCTCTTAGTAGCATGTTATTCACAGCCGGTTCAGGATTTGGTATAACACAGATTTAAAGTTTTATTATATAAAAAGTGGTAGAAAATTAGATGGATCAAAGTGCTTACGAAAGTACATATATTATGTAGATACAAACCCTCAAGAGATCTTACCAATTGATCGAAGTTGCATTAAGCTATATACTGAACCAATTGAATAAATAGGTACAGAAACAATGTTTTGTTGGAGACAATATCGCCACCGTAGAGGAAATATATTTGTATTTGTCAACGCGCCTCCAGGATCATAACAAAGAGAGTAGAAATATCTCCCGTTCTCTTTTTTATTATGCAAATTACGTGTGTTATAAGGAACATTTATTGTTGTGAGACTACAATAAATACGCAGTTTTGTACGAAAGTTTATATTACGTTGGCTTGTCCATATATTTGTTTTATGCTTGGTAGATATCTCTACAATTGTTATTATATCTAAGGAAGATGCCAAACTGTGGTGATTGACTATTGGAGCATAGTCTAAGATTATATTCTCCCTGAGCCAATGATATGCTATGGAGCCAGCTTTGCTTGGAGTTTCTATAAAAGGACAAGATTCGCAATGTAGTGATCCGACAGATAACCAAAATAACCGACATAGCTCTAAGAGTAAACAAGCTGAAGTGGCAGTGGGCTGGTCACATTTCCCGAAGAACCGACAACCGTTGAGGTAGACGTGTTCTCGAGTGGAGACTGCGCTTTGGCAAACGTAGTGTAGGGCGCCCTGTAGCTAGGTGGAGTGATGACCTGTATAAACGTGGCTGGCAGAAACTAGTTCAGAAAGCTGAAAGCCGAGTTCAGTGGCGAGTGGCCTTGTCCAGCGATGGACAAGTGCAGGCTGATGATGATGATGATGATGAAGCCAGTAATAATCATTTCTCTAAGCACAATCTCTCTTTACGGCATTAGCGTTATAGGAGTATGTTCGGATATTTGTCGAATGAGGAAGTGTCACCACTTGTGTCAGAGTCAGGCCGCCCAAGGTCTTTTTACGTGGTCTAACGACTGCTATACATTGTTTTTGTTTGTTTGTCGTGTGAGGTAGTTCTAATTTCTGGTGTCAGAGTTTGTAAGGTTACCCGTGGCCGTCTGACATGGCTTAACGACTACTATCAATCAATCATGCTATCCATTGTTAGCAATCGGGCCCGAAGGCCCTCTGAAGCACTGAGCGATGGCAAATGCGGGCTATATTTAATATAATAATATAATATATTCGGGGCAATTCCACACCAATTACCTAGCCCCAAACTAGGTTACCCTGTCCTATGGGTACGAATAAACATACATAGATACCAATATTACATCCATGACTCGGAAACAAACATTTCTGCTCAACACACAAATTATTGCACCTAGCAGGATTTGAACCCGCGGCCGTTTGATTTCGTACCTAGCCACTAGACCAACCGGTAATCATTTATTTAGGTATACATAAATTTATTAAGTTTATGCCACAGGTTCTATTACTACTAAGTCGCGGCATAATAAACATCTTTAAACAAAGTAATGCCATCATAACCGCAGGTAATAACAAAAGGAATTAAATTACTTGCGGTCATTAGATCCGGTCGATATGCAAATTCCTACATTGTAAAGGCAAAGCTGTGGTAGTCTGGAGCGGACTGGCTTTGGAAAAATGTTACCAGATTATATCGATTAGCTCCTACAAAAGAGATATATTCTTTTAAAAATTGTGGAGGTCATAGTCCTTTTCTTTCATCAATATATGAGCAAGAATACATTGATGAAAGAAAAGGACTATGCAAAGTTGAAATCAAGTGGTGTTCCTTCTTTGCCTATCCCAAAATGGATTTAGCAAGACGTTAGTAGGTACTTCCTTCGGAAAGAAGTATGATAAATAGCTAGAGATAAACAACGATAACATGACTCGCGACAACCAGTTGAGCAACTGATGAATAAAGATTTCAACAAATCTATGAAATAATTTAGCTAAGGCTGTGCACCCACAAGTGCATGTGAGACTTGCACGTACTTTGGAAATAAAGTCACAAATAATATAATAGATACTTCTATTTCTTATTAGCAACGGCGTCCTGCAAAGGCGTGTTGTGCTATCGTGATTAAAATCAGTTGCATCATCTGCTAAGCTAGTATCATCCTTTAATGGCTTTGTTGTGTTTTGAAAGATTTGTTTTACTGATCCAAAATCAGTACATATTTAATGTTAGCATTGATCCAACACCATATCAACAGCATTTATCTGGAGTACTACTGTGCAATGTTTCCCATAATACAACGTCAGAAGTTTTGGCTAAGGTCGCACTACCATTACATTCAAAACGGTTAATACAACGCCACCTTGTAGTTACGTTTAATTTGTTTTCGCTCCATGATTATTTGTGGCCATGAGCAGTACTTGTTTTCCTCTTTCAATTGAAATTAATTTTATATTAGTTGAATTATTTTCTATCACAAAACATGCGTTTTGCGTACTCAGTAAAATGAGAGTGACGTAAACAAATGAAGATAATATAATATCATCCGCATATTGTTATCATTATAAATACGCTGTGTGACGAGGTCCAAACCTCTTTCATAATAATACTCTTTTCATAATCCATTTATTTTCATTTTGATAGTTCATTATCCATTCTACATACAAATATCCTGTCATTGACATTGATTTTTAGTAAAAATAGAAAAATATTCCACTTTAGTGTTTTCATTGATTTAATTTATAAAATATATCTTTCGTCCTTCCTTCGCTAACACTAATATAAAAAATCTAAAAGTCTGCTGCTCTGGTTTGAGGAACATCATTGAGTTGCAGCGCCCGATCGCGTTGCACTCGATGAACGGCTTCGCGCGGCTTGCTTGATATCAGACTCTGGCCTGCCGAGTCTGCTCCCGCCGTGTGCTAGAATCAAGCGGAAGGAAGTTCCTGTAATTCTGTGTCAAAGAGGTTTGTGTCCTGGAATAGTGGGAGCAACCCAAACCCGGGGACTGCCTCGCGACAGCTGTAATAATATATAGCTATTACAACCTTTTTTATTGATATCTACTTTTTGAACTTATTTTATGCATCTTTATGCCCATTTTCACTAACCAAGAATAAGGCGACGCCTAACTAGGAACTCCTAATGTAAGCAAAGTCTTAAGTGTAATCTTCTGTGTCACCAATCCATTTTTAATGGGTGTTTCCTAAGCGACGCGCGCTCGCTGTCAGTTTAAGAGTTGCCTATCATTAAGCACCTCCAAATCGATGACATAAATTTAGGGGAAGTTATTATTTATCACCTAAAGTTCGGGGAAACGTTTTTTTGCCCTTGGCAACTCCTAAATATTTAGAGATCTGATTTAGGCGACTCCTGGGGTTAATGAAAACGGGCATAAAATGAGTTTTATGTTTTTTTGCTTTACTGTACATTGAAAAATGCATAGGACGAGTTGAGAAAGAGTCAAAATACAGCAAGAAACGAGTAAAGAAAACATACTAAATGCACAAAGTGACGTATTATGAATGTGACCTATCAGGGAAAGCGACGAAATAGCTAATGTGACGAAAGGTCATCATCCGATAGGATTATGAAGTCGATAAAAAGTATCATATTATGTGTTATTCCAGAGCTTAAAGTATCAACCTACCAAATAACATCAAACTCCATTCTGCCGTTTCAGGGTGAAGACCAAGCATAGGTACATAAACACATACAGAAACATTCGCATTTACATTAAGTGGGATTCATAAAAATTCTTCAAAGGTTGAACTTGAAAGAGTTTTCTTACGAAAATGCTTATTGACACAGAAATACGAACCGACCGTCGAACTTTTTCCTTTCATGCATGGTTAGTTCACTACATAATAATTGGTTGTTCATTCTATCGTAGCAGGGAAAAAGCTTAATGAAAAAAATAAAATTCGCGTATTTAAACCGCCGACGGACAGACGAATAATGGTACGGAGGACTTAAAGTTAGACAGCATTTTATTTTACCAACCAGCTTTAATATTAAATTCCCCATAATTTTGCAACACTGCTATATTTTAATCTGGTGAATAAACCACTGACGCTATTGGCCTGAAAACTCAATTAGTGGTACAATGGTCGGTCAATGATTGCATTGCATCAAGCGGTGGTGAGGCTGGTGCAGTATGTTGGACAGCTGGATCTAATCTAATTAGCGGGAAATTAGGTATAATTTACTAC
Source organism: Alsophila aescularia (assembly GCA_946251855.1). Lineage (NCBI taxonomy): Eukaryota > Metazoa > Arthropoda > Insecta > Lepidoptera > Geometridae > Alsophila > Alsophila aescularia. The sequence continues at coordinate 52,660,940 of OX276379.1, forward strand.
GTATAGGCGGAAAGCTAGTACTCGTAGTAATGATAATCCTACTAATTTTCTATAAGCGAAATTTTGTGTGTTTGTTAGTATGTAAATAATGATGTAAAGAATAATCAGTGATGTAAAGATCGACGATTTTAACACATTCGCGTTTGCGAATTCTCTACACTCACATTCGCGAATGCGAATGTTTACTTTCAATCTTGTCGCCATTTTTCTGCGGCCATGATAAGCAACTATTAACGCACGAGGGCACGTTAAGATGTGGGTCCCGGCTGTTATTGATTAATAGCAGTCACCAGGTTTTAGGGTTTTTTCCATAAATATGCTGGGTCAACCACAAACCTGATATGTGTGAAACTCAACATATATGTTTTCGAAATCTTCATCTCTCTAAGACTTAGACAAAAACATGATTAACAGAATTTCATTCAATACATTTGTTTAACAAAAAATACGTAATTTCCGGAATATTTTCTTTTTTCTACTCATCGGCTTAAGTTTTATCTCTAAAATAAATCTTACAGCATAAAAATATAGTTTATTAAATATAGTAAATATAGCTAAATTGTGTGTTCAAACAGCGCTTGCGAGTTGCAAGTATTCAACCTTGTTACGCAGGCACTTTAGTGCTTATTGCGGGTACCGGGTGGCAGAGTGTAGGGGACGTGGCAGGGGAGTTGGGAGTGGGAAAATGTAACTTTGGAGCCTGGCCTGCCAGGCCCGCACTATCTCAAACGACAAACAAACAAGCACACCACTGAAGGTTTTTTGTTATGAAATTTGTAGTGTATATGTATTATGTCCTGGAATACAACACAGGATACTTTTTACCCCGTCAAATTGTACAATTTACTGTGGGATAGTAACAAAACGTTACTTATCATCTACAGTTTGTGATCATTGTCCACGTGATTGTAACCGCGGGGCGCAACTAGGCATATATATAAACACAAGGTACGCTCCGTGGTTTCATCCGCGAGGTTTATGATGATGGATGATGATGTCGATGAAATTCCACACTTCTAAAGCTAGATGGCGCTAAACGGGTTTTATGCATTCTATGACATTTTGTATGGATAGTTAGTTCTAATGTATGGAGTTCTGCATCGCGCATACGAAGTTTTCCGCTCGATAAGAGAGTATTCATTTTTTAAACTCTAAGCTATGATTGGCCTGTTTACAAACACTTCCCTGATTTATAATATTAGTAACTAAAATTATTATTAGTTTTTTAATTATTACTATGTATTAAATGTATATATAAAAATATGTATTGTAATTGTATTTATTTATGGTTAGTAGTAAGTATTGTATTATAATTAGTTTTTCATGCCTATTTGTAGTCCAATTCTTAATTTCACCTAATATATTTCTACAAGTTTTCCCACCCGCGAATTCGTATGCGCAGACTACTGTTTATCGTGAAAAAAAACATCCTTTTTTCTTCTAGGATATTAAAAACCAATGCAAAAGTCATAGACATATATATTTACTTCGTAATTCTATGGCAAAAGTACTCATAGATATAACACCCTTGCTCTTGATGTTTTTTGACTGACTTGTTATTTTGATTCCATGGCAACCACACACCATTCTGTGATAATAACCGTTCCTTACAGTGAGTAATCAACATTTTCCAGTTTTCCCGCGGAAACTTTCAATTTTCCGGGATAAAAAGTATCCTATGTTTTATTCTAAGGTATAAGCTGTCTTCATTACCTATTATCTAAATGTTTTCCTATGTTTGTATATTTTTATTTTCTTGGTGTCAATAAAGAGTTTATCTATCTATCTATCTATCTATCTATCTATTAGTGTGATAGTGTGATGGGTAGTTACATTTATTTATATGTGATGGGGTTCTGCGGCCGTGCATGTTACTATCCATTCACAAAACTCTCTTGCGTCACAGACGTACCTAAGCTGTCCTTGGGCGTAGCCTAAAACTTGATGGAGTATATAGCACTACACATGTAAGGACATTATGTGTACTGTACCATAGTCTACTATAATATCATTTTTACCTCACAAGCTCGGAAAGTTTTTGAAACAGTTGTGTTTGTCATTCGAAATCTGAGTGCAAAAGTGCATTTTATCTGCTAGCGTGGAAAGAGTTTTTAAAATTCGAAGCTTTCTATTCAATAATTTTCTATAGGTACCGCCAGTCCACTGAAAATACTTATTTATACTATTTTATTTTATTATTTATTGTATTTGATTCTATTCGATTCTATTAGATTCTATTCTATTCTATTCGGTTCTATTCGATTCTATTCGATTCTATTCGATTCTATTCGATTCTATTCGATTCTATTCGATTCTATTCGATTCTATTCGATTCTATTCGATTCTATTCGATTCTATTCGATTCTATTCGATTCTATTCGATTCTATTCGATTCTATTCGATTCTATTCGATTCTATTCGATTCTATTCGATTCTATTCGATTCTATTCGATTCTATTCGATTCTATTCGATTCTATTCGATTCTATTCGATTCTATTCGATTCTATTCGATTCTATTCGATTCTATTCGATTCTATTCGATTCTATTCGATTCTATTCGATTCTATTCGATTCTATTCGATTCTATTCGATTCTATTCGATTCTATTCGATTCTATTCGATTCTATTCGATTCTACTCGATTCTATTCGATTATATTATAATCCTAGAATCCTTTGCTTGCTCAGGTTTCAATACAAGTACTCGTGACAAAAAACAACTTTGCAGCCTTGCATAACAAATACCTTTCTGTTTGGTGACTGTGAAGTACTTACGTTTTAGAGGCATGGGATGGAAGTTTTTGGGAAATTATAGTTTAATGCAAAATCATTTGCTCCAAGGCCCAACTGTGAATTAAGTGGCCTTTTAGGCCATTTATATTTTCACTGCTTCGGGCGGGACGCTATCGGAGCTATATATATAATGTTTTATCAGAGAATGTGCAGAACACGCTACTTGAGCAACATCACAAGTCCCCATAATTTTATATTCTAAGTTTCTTGAATACAAAATGGTAGCACAAATGTGTGCAAAGTCACTGTGCATACTAGGTAAATATTTAGCAGTCACTTGACAGACATGCACCTTATTTAGCTAAGACTGCAAGGATAAGTCTCATCGCGTTAGAATATTCCAGACAGTGGTTATTTGTTGCTTAGGCAATTGAGTTTGTTAACTTTGGCTACAAAAGCCAACAAGTTGACTGAGGTAGTTAAAATCATTGGCTTTCTTGAAATTAACGAGACAAACTTAAGTTTTAACTGCGGTGGCTGAGCTTGACAATTCATACTAGAGATTTAACGCATATCTGGTAACTATCCGGTATCCGGTAATCCGGACTATCTGGCCTAAATTTGATATCCGGCCGAATAATAAGCAAGCATACGGCCGGATAATGTTTTTTTTTACTAAATGTCTAATTTAGGTACTGTATTTAATCCACGTAACAAATATAATCACCATATTTTCTTATTATAATAACAAAAAAATAGTAATCGTATTGGATTAGAGGCAAATTTTGGTGAATGAATGCGATATTTATCCACATTAACAACAACGGTTTTGCTTGTCTTCATAGACAAGGCCAGCTTCAGAGAAAACATTTTTGTGTTCATAATATGTAGGTAGGTACCTAAATATACTTAACTAACCATAACATCCAATTGATAAATGTATCTGTCAATCCCATGAAATAATTAAAAACAAAAGAAAAAAGATTGGCTAGTTTTGTTTGGTATATACCTGCTTTTTTACATTGATGCCACGATAAATTTTAACATATCAAACAAACAGCAAACTTTTGATCGTCACTGCTTATACTAACATATTTACACGTATTATTTATGACATTGGTAAAGAAAAGATTGCTAAAGGCAATCTTTTCTTTACCAATATAAAAAATCGCAAATTTTTTTAGAATTATAAAAGTACTCTTTTAATAACCTCAAACTACAATACCACGTTTATAATAATCTCAAGTGATCGTGTTTGCAATCAATTCTATGTTTTTTTTTAAGTCAAAGAAAAACACTTGCTAACTTCGCTCATGAACGAAAAGACCCGAATTCTCCCGAACCCGGTCGATCGTTCATGCGCCACCTACGCGAGCTTGCTCGTTATAATTTGCCAATCAGTAATGTTCGGCCGGATATCCTGTGGCCGGATATGCGGCGAAACAGCTATCCGTTCATCTCTAATTCATACACTTAAGTAGTGTTTGGGGTCGTCGTCCAACTTAGGCTGCTGCCGTATCTAGGTACCATTGTACACCAATGTAAGTTTAAATATACCTATCTACTTTACACAAAATTCCTCAAGCGCCTCTTTAAGAGCCTCCTTAAGACTCAATTGTAATAAATTGAGTATATAAAATGTCGGCATCGAATTTCTTGACAATTTTTCTCGAAGTCTGATAAGAGAAGGCCTACAATCTACTATAACGATATCTTTCATCAGTTCGAGTTTTCATCAATCAATTGTCTCTTACAAAATGCCTAATTATTCCCACACATATTACAAACAGCTACTCACTTCGGTTCTAACAGCTACTCTTCTCGATGCAGTTTCATCGTTCCTAACTGATTTGACTATGAGGAATATTTTTCCTCGTGGCCAAACCAACTCTCCTCACTACTAACAGCCACTCTCCTCGTTGCTAACAGCCACTCCCCTTGTTCCAGGAAGCAGTTCCACGTCGTGGGAGCAGTTCGTGAGAGAGTCACTGGTGCAGGCAGCGTGGCCAGTAGCGCTGGTGGCGCCGCCTCGACGAGCCCTCACCGTGGATCACCAGTACGTCCCCACCATTAACTACATGTCATTATATAGCCTATTAGAATAAAAATAAACTGCCATTTGGAAGTCGGGCATATATATAATATAAGTCATCGGGACTTACCCTATAGGTTTTGGTTACCTTGCGAGAGTCAAAATATACGGCATAAACAGCATATCTTTTGATTGGAATGACTTTGGTTTTTTTCACAGGTCCAAGGGATTGCAAACTTGAGTACTTATTTGATATTAATTTCAACTTTATCCTCCACGCGTTCCTGAGAAAAAGGGTCTTGACAGACAGACAGACAGACGGACGGACAATGAAGTGATCCTATAAGGGTTCTTTTTCCCTTTTGAGGTACGGAACCTTAAAAATACAGCAGAGGGACGTTTAAACATACATAGAACTTAGTTGAAAAAATACTAAGCACTATATTTATTTACCAATGTTGTGTACAATACGCGCCACGAAAGATGAGACTTGACACACCACGTGGTTTGACTTGCGCAGTAGACGATTTATAGGTCGGAAAGAGCGCGGGAGGCGCGGTACGGCGCTGCGCATGCGCGTTAGTTGCCTCCTGTTCTCCTCGCCCCGCGCACGCACCGCTTGACTCCTCCGCAGTAAAGACGAGTTCAACCTGTGTTTATAAATTTCTACTGTGTTTTTAGGTGTGTTGTATACGAGTGCAAATTTGTGAAAGCTGATATGCAATCATGGCTAACCCAAAAAGGATTTCCCTACACTCCGGATATTTGACAACATTTCAAATTTTTAACATTACTATTATTTTGAATGTTGAAAAATAAAATATACGCATTTTTTATTTTTCCAATCTAAGATATATTTTCCAAGAAATTAATAATTAAAAAGTAGCTTATTCTAATAGGTCGTAACTGCCAGAGTTCTGTGGAATAAACAAGATTACCGAAGCCACATTCGAAAAAAATACATTCATATATCTGTCAAAGTCAGGCTCTAGCGTAGTATTTTTTTTCTTGGGCACCTGTATTTTATTATTCCACCGAACTCTGCTTGGTTGAGAGTTATTACATAATATCTTTGTAGGTACTGCTATTTTTTATCAATATTGTGATTAATTTTAATATAGTATTGCTATACACCTAATTCCGAATGTCGTCGAAAAATTTACTTAATAGATTTACAAATTATGCATAACTACTTCGTACACGACTGTACATGCGCAAGCTCCCCACTACTGACACTCGTCAAGTCTCATCTTTTGTTGCACGTATTATAATCGTTGATACTTTTATGTATCACTTGTTTAAATAATAATAAAAACAAATATTGAATTACATAAACATTAAAGTAAAATTTCAATTAATGTAGAGTGTTATAAACTATAGTTAAGTAAACTTTTTAGTAATTCATTAATAGAACGATTTGATTATACTATTCCAAATCTTGTAATGAAGCTATTTAAAGTAAATATATGCAGATTTAACATATCAGCATCGAGATATTCCTAGTAGGTCTGAACACAATATCGATATCAAAATGTATTTGCAGATATTGCATCGAAACGTGACGATACTGGAGTTTATATCCTTCGCTTATCTTTCAATAAATAAGCCAGATAATAATAAAAACAGATCTCGAAAAAGTTACAGTTTACAAAACAAAAAAGTGTCTATTCGCGACACTGATCTCAGTAATATCACAGTACATATATAGTCCTACGGACTTCCTACGGACTATATATATGTACTGTGGTAATATGTGGTAATATGCAGTTGTCAATGATCTGCGAACAGATTATTATCAAAGCTATGATGAAAGTTACTAACCTCGACGTTTATATCAAGATGCTTAGACTGTGGTCACGAGAAAACTCCCAGCCACAGACTTTCTGTCAAGAAGCGAACGCCAGGGAGACTATGTGTTGGCATTCTGCCCATTTTCTGCCACATCAACTTAAAGTTTCTGACATGAACATGACCAACATTTTAGAAATAAAACAATGGAAAAGTCCATTAACTTTTACACTGCGCAAAGTCCCTGGATGGCTAACAAAATAAGGCAACTTTTGTTTAATCTCTTCCAAATATGTCGAACTTTTCCAAGTTGGGCGTTCGTTTTCCGCCAACACTGTGGTACGTGGGCATTATAAAAGTAAACACAGACAACGCGATGCCAAAATGGAAGAATTATTTTAACATTATTTATGTATGTCAAATTATCTCCAAATCGACTTGGACTCGGCGTATGTGTGTTGTTGGACGATAACTTCTGGTTCATAATTTTTTTTCGAATTTAAGTTATAGTAATAGAATTTTAAGATTCAGTTCGGGTATATACATACCCGAACTGATTTGGTGGTTGTTGAGATTTCGGGGTCCAAAAGTACAAATTGAGAATTGAGAATATATATCGGTGGTCTTTCATATGTTAAGTAAATAATAATTTAACCACTCGGTTATCGGTATCCCGTAAGGGATATATGAGTTATTTTTTGCAAAATTTGCAATATAAAAATAATGTAAATACAACCTTTTTTATCTTAAATTTTTTGGTTCATTTGCCAAAAATGGTTACCTACATTGCGAAATAAGAGATTTTAATCAAGCTATTGTTATTAGATTGGTCTGACAATAATAGAGGGTATGGCTATGATAGATATTGAAAAATACTTAACAACGTAGTACCAAATTTTGTGAGAAATTAATCGCAGCCAATGGATGTTATAAATAAACTGAGATGGGAGGTGAAGTTGCCAGCGCTGTAAAAATGCCAACTTTGTCCCTACTAGTAGGGACCAATGGAAGAAAAATTTCGTTCTATCTTCCCTAGTAGGAAATATGGAAAAAACTGTTCTTACCTACCAAGGGGGATAGGATGGTAGGGAGAAAAGGAACAGCCAGTAGCAGAACAATAAAAGTAAGGGGGGTTGGCGAGTAGTTTATACAAGAAAAAACTTCGTATATTTTTTCTATTTATACTCATTATTCAGAAGTTTGCAGTAATCTACTTATAACGTGGTTGATCAAATCTGTACGGCTAGGATGCACTTCCACCACATGCCAGCAAAAAAACCCAAACGAAAAACTAAAAGTATACCAACATCGTGCGACCGGAAAAGGTTCGTCTATTGTTATAAAGTTCTCCTTTATGCTTTATACGCATACTGGTATGTGCATGTATACAGGAGCAGGCTAAGAAAGGCATGCAGGCCTTTGTGAGGCAAGCTAAGTAGGCTGTTGGATTCAATGGCAATTTCGCTACTTGGATTACAATGTTGAGAGTTCGGAGAATTTCCACGTTAAGAATGTGAATTTATTTGAGCGATAAAATTGTTATTATAATATGTAGGACTTCAATTAAATGGTCTGTGTTTACTCGGTTACTTAATTAGGTTTTTAGTTGAGTGTTATTTTTAAATGTAAAAAAATACTACAGTGAAGGTAGTCTAGCGGTATATTAGTGCGGGTAAGAATCCAACGGCACATGGTTTGGTCCTGCCTGGGCTCCGCATCAATGACTTTTCTAAGTTAGGTGCGGTTTACCATCGCTCCGTGCTTCGGAGGGCACGTTAAACTGTCGGTTCCAGCTGTTATTGCATGGTTAATAGCATTTGTTCAATCATGTCAGAGTCCCTCGGGTGGCCTGACCAACTCTGACACCAGAGGCCAGCTCTACCTCACACGACAAATTTGAGTTAATATGATTGAAGATCAGTTTTTCTTCCCTCTATCTGTGATGTATTAGTACGTCCTATATCGAGATATGTATCTTGCAAATTGCGATGAAACACTCAATTTTATCTTATCTTGTGTCAGACACAGACATTATTTTCGCAGTAAAGGAAACACGTTTGCGAGATAATGTAAAGAATGGACATCACAAATCTAAATAATGGACTGTGGAAGAAACGTATCCTTAGACCCTTTCCGTCGTAAGCATAAGATACAATCAAGGAGCTTGCTTAGACTTACCACTTTGTTACTACACTACAACCACTAAAAGTTGCCGAGCAGTCGTACGTGGCAAGGTCCCAGTATTATTGTGACTGTGGCTTGCACAAAAAAAAACTATTTGGTTAGTTATAACAATAACTCAAGCTACAGTAATATAACTGACGGTTGGGGGTCATCAAAACACTGTTCCTGTTTAAACTTTTATCAAAATCAAAATACTTATTTTATTGTAAACTAGCTGTACCCTCGGCTTCGCATGCGTGATCTTTTATTTAGGTTCAAAGTACCATAATGTGCTATTCCAGGACCAATATTCCAACATTTGATCAACATCTCTTCAGCGGTCAAAAATATTTTTATCAATTGTTCGGCTTCTAACTCACCAGATTGAGATACAAATTACTAGTTTTTAAATCAATCCTTAAGCTATCTAATAATGAAAACCACATCGCAATCGGTCCAGTAATTTTTACGTGATGCGTGAATAAACAAACATACAGACAAGATTAAAAAACATGTTCAGTAACTTTTTTAAGTACCCAAGACCATTTTTTTATTTATCTTATTTGTACAGCCTTTTTCGTACCTAATGCTTTATTATAAGTATCAAATCAAAATCATACCAGGTTTCGTTAGAATTCATCCTGTAGTTCCGGCGCAGTGATGCGCGGCCAAGATACAGACAGACAGAAATACAAAAAACAAGAAAAAAATACAGTTTTGCCTTCATTATTGAATATAGACTGGAAGAGATCGCTTTTAGCGATAAGTCCACCCGTTGTACTTTAGTTATAATATTGTTTCTATTTGCTGTAATTTTTTTGAAAACTGGTGTACAATAAAGTATATCTATCTATCTATCTATAGACTAACCTCCAAAAAAAGTGTACAGAATTTGGACCCATATCCCGAAAGAAATCTTATAAACTATGACTGTGCCAAGTTGCAACATCCGTCCAATAGTTTCAGCGTGCTATGTGTTCTTTTAAATAATTTTCCAACCCTATCATGCCGAAACCCTTTAATTTTTCGGGACAAAAAGTATCCAATGTCCTACTCTCGAAGTATGAACTCAAATTATACCAAGTTTCATTTGAATTCATTGAATATTTTCGGCGTGATGCACTGCCAAGATACAGACACACGGACAGACAGACGGATTAAAAAATATAGAACAGCCTCCAAAAAAAAAATACAAAATATCTTCAATGTACAGAATTTAGGACATTATGCCGCAGGAACTCGTAATTTTTTCGGGATATAAAGTATCCTAAATTTTTACCCATTATTTAAATTATGTTGCAACAAAATCCGTCCAGTAGTTTCAGCGTGATACGTGTTCTTTTAAATAACTTTCAACCACTATCCTGCGGGAAACCTTTAATTTTTCGGAATGAAAAGTATCCAATGTCCTACATATGAACTCAAATAATGCCAAGTTTCATTTGAATACATTAAAAAAAAAAACAGTTTTGTCCGGATTTCCAGCTGTTTTACCCTTCAGGTCGCATTTCTCAACTGATCTTGACGAAACTTGGTATACAGGTTTAGCGAGTTTTTATATTTTTTTAGTCGTTGGGGATTGATTGATTGATTGGGAGGGTACTTCCCCAAAAAAATACACCACACCACACCATATTAAATCCGATTTCGATGGTTATTTTTTTATTTGAAAGGTACCTCGAGTAACTTTAAGTTAGTCTGATAAAAATTTGGTGAAGATCTGATGAGGATCTTTGGCGTGATGAGCAGAATAGCTCCTGAAAATGCAGTAAATTTCTCACTTTTAGGCTTCTACCAGTGGAATCAGGCTTTACCTACTAGGTAGGGATAGATGGAGCACCTTGGTTATTAATGTTAGTGTTACAATAAGGTAACTAGATGGCGCTACTTTGCACTGCTAGATTGTTTTCAAAAAAGTTTGTACGCGCGAGGTCTACAACTCACAGAGCCACTAGTAATATTAGTATAGATAATATCAGATAATAATGAGATGTCCCACAGTCATCAAACCATTAAAATGAGAAAAGTAAAATATAAAACAAATGACTCTTCTGTGAATTTATGAAAACCATGTAAATTATAATAAATATGCCATCTATGTTTAGTTTTAGTATAATATTTGAAAAGCTTTAGGTATACTTACATTAGTCTTCTCGTGACAACGATCAATGCAACTTGATCGAAACGTCGAGGTAAATAAATATTAAGTTTTTAGCGCGATTAAGTCCCTTTTAAATTTAAGAGACCAGACTGGACCAGTCCCAACAAGCAGCACATGTTCACGCGTATAACTTGTGTACCAGCCATTAATGTTCTCGAGTATGACTTGTGTACCAGCCATCAATGTTCACGAGCATGACTTGTGTACCAGCCATTAATGTTCACGAGTATGACTTGTGTACCAGCCACCCCTCAACTATTTTAGAAGTGAGTAACCCGGTACATAGATCTATGTCTTTTTTCATGCTTTTCTGTATAAAGGCGCGTGCCTTTATACAGAAAAGCATGAAAAAAGACATAGATCTATGTACCGGGTTACTACATAGATCTATGTCTTTCTAGATTTTTTTTTGTAGATCGACGCAATCATAGCTGTTGATATGCATAATTTTTGTATAGACCGATAGTAGTACGTTTGAACAGGTTGGTTTAATTATTTTTACGATTAAGAAAACGTTGAAATGGTAATGAGAAGTTATGTTGCGTATTTACTGAATAAAGACAACAATGTTATGAGGGCCGTATTTCTCTATGTGCTTATATTATTTCAGGAACATAGTTAACTGAACATAGGTACATGAATTATTGTTATTGTATCTGAATTTGTTTTATTATAGATTCGTTACACTTAGATAATACTTTCTTACAATATTTTTCTTATTCTTTCGTTTTGATGTTTCAACTTAATAATTATTATTGCTTGTTTGATATATAACATATATGGTACTCTGTTATATGTTATCATAAGTACCTAAAAATCTGTCCAAATTACCATGTCGCTTAGGACTTTTGCTGAAAGTGATGGGATGCATCCCATAACTTTCATATCGATAAAGTTACGGCCATGTGTGTGTTTTAACGTAATGTTATCGACATATGAATATTTTGTGTTCAATAATCGCTATTAAACTTTTTATTATACTAACACTATGTACCGGTATGCATATGAAAGTATGTCTATTAGATAAAGTGGAAAATGGAAGGGATCTTACAAAAAAAAGGGCACGAATTTTAATAAAAAGCAATGAGTCTACATAAATATATTATACAAAATGAAAAAAACGTATTCTGTAATTTGTTTTTTATTATAACGAGTAGTGGTCAGCAAGCACAGACCAGATATAGGAGATACGGGGATCAGACGAGAATCTCCGAACAACTAATAGTAGCAACATTCTTTAAGAGTTTGACATATTTTAATCTTCAGACTGGAGAAACCTTTTTATATTTTTATATATTTTATCTATGCCTGGATTATTTGTTTTTAACCAAAGAAGTTTTATAACTCTAATTTTACTAAACGTAACAAAAGCCCTTTTTTAACTAAAATTACAAGGCAGAGAAAGAATTGCCCATACAAACGTAATTCCAAAATCATTTGTAATTGAAGCTTATATTTCAACATATTTATATATTATGATTTTATTCGTATTAGAATAGTAGGTATTTATTTACGTTCCCAAGTATAACAGTATTAAAATTAATCATTTTAAGTAATCCAAAGAATTAATAATTCATTAATTACTCACCGACATTGACGAACATTGCCAGTTGACAGAGAGTTTATAATTATGTACGCGTAATTCTCCTATTTGGCTTATAACAAGTGATCTAAAGGTGTCACGGTCAAGGGAGGGTAAGAAACAAGGAGAAGAGACTGAGAAATATGTATAATTCTAAGGTAAGTTTAGCTATGGCAAAAATTATAAGCATATTTTGTCTTCAAAGATCAACAAGTATTGGCAGTATCTAAAGTCCAAAACCCAAAGCCAAGTCAAAATAATCAATATAACAGCGCGCGTAGTTTATGCTTTCGGTAGAAAAGTCAAGACAAAACTGTAAAATATTCATTACATAAACAGTCCATAGTTACTATGGACTTGATAAAAATATTGGAGCTAAAGAGAACGTCGCTTTACTATTGTAAAGAAAAAACAACGTCCATGAAATATTATTTTCTTTTGTCTATGGTGGGCTGTCAATAATTATGGAACTTCATAGGTGTGCTTATGTCAGGAGTGACTTCTTAGTTTGGTTTTACGTATTCCATTAATCAAAGGATAGAGAGGGAGCATAGGCATAATACTGTGGCTTTAATTCACCACGCTGCTCCAACGTGGATGTAATCTGTCGATTTAATATATCAGTAACATTACTTTCGAAGTACTAACTTTTTAGAAAAATATTTCAACGAAGCGTAACCTAACCTCTAAAATGCGATGTCATCATACTCACCGTCGCGCCAGCCGCGTTAGCAAACAGTAATAAATGGAAAGTGAAACTGACACTCTGACACGTGTCACTCGTCAATATCTCCTGAAAAATATTATTTTGTACACGCACCTTACGACCTACGCTTGGTTTAGTTTCATATGTTTTTATTTGGGGTTGAAGTTGTCAAACTACTATTTAATTCCTAAAGTGTCCACTCATCATTACAGCACATCAATTTAGTATTTAATCCTTAGTAGTTTATTTGATTTCTACTAACTACTAGCTCTCTACCACGGCTTTGCTTACCTTACGAGTACATCTTACGGAACTTTGATCTTTTTGATTGTAAAACGAAGCATAATGGTGCAATGGAAGCATTTAGGTGCGTAAGCGTATATACTCGTAGTTCAATATTTCGTAACATCGAAATGTGCTACGTGATGTCTACGTCGTAGTGCTACATGGGTGCTACGAGTTAATCTCTCTTAGCTCCGTAGCAAGAGGCGAGAACCACGTGTCAATTATACTGGCTTTGCATGTTCCATAACGATGCCGCAGTCACGAACAGGAAATTAGGTTTCTCACGGACAGAGCCTGACGTGACCGCAACTTCATACGTATACAGAATAGGTAATGTGTGCAATGTCAGTAGATGATCGTGACCGCATCATAAACAAAAGCTCGAGTCGATACTGCCCAAAACAAATTGACAAAGTGCAAAACGTAAGGATATAGCTGAAAGTAAAGATAAAAAAGAGAAGTCTGCATCATTGAGAAATCTTCCACGATGAAGTTGGCGTATGCGTATTATCTCGATGAAGTGGTGATGGTGCGCCGTTCTACGTTTAATTTTGCTCATATTGTATTAACATATAAAAAAAAAAGAAGATAGAAAATACATTAGAGAAGAGAAGGCAGCATGATAAATGGCGCATATATTCAGAGAGTTTCTTTATTGGTGCCATCATAGTCATTTTGACTTCGGTGTTCATCCGTTGTGAACATAAAACAGAGCAAAATAAACGGCATGGAACCTAAACAGCTATAAAACTCCAATTACAACGCTTACAAATAACATAAAGTCTAAAAACAACAAAGTTACGATCCATGTTCCGTTGTAAAGTTCCAAACAAACGTTTGAATAGTACACGAATAAACTAGGCACACGGTATGCTAATGTTGGAAGTACGTATATTTTGTTTAAGTTTGGACAGAATCTCACCTTGCGGCTTACCAAAACGTTTGTTTTATACGGTTTTAGTGGCGTTTGCTAATGAAATATCGTATTCACGATATAGTGAACCCAAATGCGTTGAGAAACACCGAAATGCTATTTTTGTCACCGCGTATTCTTGCCACTGAAAGCCGTGAACTTCATAACGTAACAACTAGCTAAAAAACACGCATGCTCTGCCAAAAAAGAACTTATGCCAATAAATTAGATACAACTGGAATGTGTTATCCATCCTATGTTACTTGGGGGGATGTAAGGATTCTAACGATATCCCATACGTCTAAATCTGTCTAGACATAAAAAGTTATGGTGGAATAAATAAACTCGCATTTACAGAACATAACAGTTGATTTTTAATAAACTTAAAACTGAAATATCTCAAAACTAAGCATCTCCTGGGGGAGGGGTACCAGGGGGCGGGGTACCAGGGGCAGCCCTCAACCTTCCCCCCACCCCGCCTCAACTCCTGCTCCTCATTTCTATATATTTCCCAAGACCGGAGTGGCCAAAATAACTCCGGCACCGTACGCGGCATGGCAGGTGGTGGGGAGAAGAGTTACTGTAATCTTGCAGGAAACGCTTGTACCTACAATTAATTATTCTGTACTCGAACTAAACCGTTTCATAAACGGGTGAAAACCTATAAGAGTTGTTTGCCCCGCAACGAGTGAACGTGGAGTAAAATTTTGTCAGCATTGAGCGAGGGAAGGCTAATGGATAAAATGCCCTAAGAAGGATTATCTCCGAAGAATATTGCCTTAGGATTTGCGTGGCGAGGACGCGTCGTAAATATTTTCTGATAATAGCTGAAAGAGGCTTTTTGTTCGCTTTACAATAAAGTTGTATTGAAATTCTTTTACGCTTCGTAAATGGTCTTTCTTGTATTTTGCTATGTTATAAAGCACTTTTTCCCCCCTTCGGCTTCACCCGTGTGGATGATAATGATTATGAAAAGAAGCCTATGTGTTAATCCAGGATATAAGCTATTCTGGTATGTACAACATTTCATAGAAATCCGTTTAGCCGTTGGAGAGTGAAGTATGACAAACTTACACACACACACACAAACACTTCTAAAAGGTAGATGGCGCTAATCAGTTTTTATACATTTTAGGTCTCTTTGTATGGACTGTCAGTTCTAATGTTTGGAGTTCTGCATCGCACATAAGAAGTTTTCATTTTTTAAACTCTGTGCTCTGATTGGCCTGTTGACTACAGTACTTATCTGATTTATAATATTAGTATTAAGTGTGATATTAGCACAGAATACCTAATAATGATATTAGTGTGATAGTGTGCAGGTAATGGTCTGCGTGTTGGAAAGTCAATAAATTACCATGACTGATCCTGGCCCAGATATTGACAGAACCAGCAAAATATTATTCATCGACTACCACAGGGTGTAGGCGATTGTCGGGAATGCTAAATAAGCATATTTCGCGTGCGGCAATGACACCGCCCCTAGCACCGGCAGTCGCCTCCCAGCCGCCATCTATGGCACACTTGTAATAGTCGTTGATAATATGTGTTTCGTATAAACCTAATAAAGGTATTAGAGCATTACCCTAAGTGTTTCCAATGTGCACCCCCACTCACAACACGCATCCCCAACATATCCTCACAAGTAAACATAATATGTTCACACAGGGCGATTCTAATTTCTCTAACTCCGGGATTTCTAAACCAATATGGATGTTTTTTTTTTAATTTCATAGCGGTCATTCAGTCGGTCAGCAGAAGGTAGGTAAATCACGTCAAAGTTTTAGAGGTATAGATTACTAGCTTAACGTAGTTTATTCTGTGATTAATGAAAAAAGTCCAGAATTATTGGATTTGGTTATGGATTATTTATTATTTATGTATTTAATACTTTATGCACAAAAACAGTATACAGAGGAGGACTTAATGCTAAGACAGCATTTTCTGCCAGTCATCCTGGTTGTGCAAGAAAGATGTGTATAGGCGTGCACTCGAGATATGGACAGTAAAATGAAAATAAAGATAAATTAATTGAAATGAATACTAAAATATAAAACTTTGTAAAATATGTATATACAATTATTAATATATATATATATGTATATATATATATAAATAAATATATATATATATATTATAAATATTATATATATATATAATATATATTTATTTTATATATTATTTATATATATATATATATATATATATATATATATATATATATATATATCGATCTCTCTCCGACGGCTCAGCAGCTCTCGAGTTAACCATTTAAAAAAAAAACGTAAATTTCACAGAAACTGTAAGTACCTAAGTGTAAGTGTATTTGCAAAACCTGTAGAAGCCGCGTGGGTTCCCTATCCTCTTAAGTTGATAAGATGGACGGACACATTTTGTACAGAGCGGATTATTTGTAGTCATACTTCACATACCTGTATTGATTGTATCCCTACAAAGGTAAGGTGCGAGCAATAAAATATAACTCAACCCTCCATAAATCAAATGTTAACAAAACTTGAACAAAACGGTATCCAGTGTTCGTCCAATCTCGTTTCAATAAAACTTTTGGGAAATCCCGATCAATCATGGAGTATTGTCTAACGGAAATAAATCCAAAGATGAAAGGCGCCGAGGTCTTTGTTCTAGGGATTCCTTCCGTGGTACTTTGTGACAAAAAGCCGGGTATGTTTTATGATTTCTAACCTTTGATATGGCAGCCTCCTGGTTGCGGGTGTGATTCTCGCGCAGACCAAATTTTATTGTGAACCACATCACAGGTGGCTGCCGTGCATGGATGTTTAATTGTAGAGGAGACCATGGCACTCATAGTTCCGGATTCCATGGGCCTGTTCACATAAACGTTCGAGGACGCACGGATCACCCGCGCGTACACTCGAAATCGTTCACGGCGTCGTCCGGGCGTTCGCCTGGGTCATCCGAAAAATAGTAGTGGAGGGGAGGAATAGTATGAAACTGACACTTGACAGTTGTCAGTTGTATGTGGACGTCCAAAGTCGTTCACGATCTCCGGATGATCGAGCGATAATCGCACGGATGATTCGAGCGTGTATGTGAACACAGCCCTTAGATATCAATCCTACTTACTTGTTTGCTTGTATGGTGTTAGAGTATGTCAGGTTGTCACCTGGCAGTTTGGGTTTAAGAAAGAAATAATTATAAGAAGCCTACTTACCTAGCAGTGGCGGTAGGTGTAGAAAAAAAAAGGTTTAGATAGTAACTACCAGTGTATTCAGAAAAGGCTCAGGGAGCGAGTTACAGGAGGTGGTGTGGGTATGATATTGTCCTTCGGCTTGGGACTTAGCTTTGAGGCTGGCTGAAGATGCATCAGTAGTAAGGTGCGGTAGTGGTGAAGGTGCAGCCGTAGTTGAGACGCAACCGTGGCTCAGCAGCCGTAGGGTTGTAGTGGCCTTTCCGGGGAACAGTTGTTCGCAGAACCGTGGTCGCGCTCTGGTAGAGGGTTATACCTCTAGATATCGAAAAAAAAACCCTAGAACGGTCGAAATTAGATGCCTTAGTCCAGATTCAGTAGGTCTGGCTGCCGTACATCACCAGGTCTTCGTTCCTTGGGGTTCCACCATGCCGGACGAGGCCTCTTCCAGTTAAGCCCCAAGGATGTAGATGTGGCAGCCAGTATGGTACAAAACATTGACATTAAAGTAATAAGTAAAAGAAAAGTACATGTGTGAAAGACCAGAAGGATCGGACATTAGTTCATAAATGTAAAAGTACAGCACGTAAGAAGCATAGTTCTAACAGTATTTCACCAGATGGGAGTAAATTATCACGAAATGAAGGGAATAAAAAAGCGGTATAAAACCGGTACATACTAAAAAGTCAAGTCATTGCGAGTGTTTGCTGGTTTGACTAAATACAACCAACAATCATAGTTTGACCATATTAACTTTCGCAATGACTTGCAATATGAATTATTTAAAAGAAAAGTAAAAAATGAACAAAATCAGTAAATTTTTCCGTTACTAAATTTAAAATTTGTACCGGGCGATATTGCAATCCAGGTCTGCAATATCAAAAGCCTGCCACGTAAGATGCGCAGTAAAGTTACACTCAAGATTATAGATAAATATAAAACGATCAGTTCGTGGATTCACAAGCGTTACAAGAAACAATTTAGAGGTCACACGATATATGAAACACTTACCCAATATTGGGGTTTTTTCACTAGGTAAACAATTGATATAAAATTAACTCTGGACAAAGGTTTGTCCAAAAATACTCGTAAAATGATTTAGAAAACTTTATCCAAGCCAGCACGAAATGACGAAGCTAAAAGAACTATTCATGACCACAGTTTAAATAGTCTCTTTTATTGGTGTTATCTGTGATGGTTGCATTCGGAATACCAGCGTAATGACCAGCCATTCTGTTTCAATCAGAACTTGTTATTACAGTTATTCGATACGGTGCGTTGGAGTCGATATTGCCATGAAAATTTGTTTGCAACAAGTCATATTGGCTTGGTAAAATTTCTGTTTACGATTGTAGTGTACATAACATGTAGCATGAACATACTAGTTCAAAGACAATAAATACTTAAAATCTTGACAACACATAGACATTTTAAGGTTACGTATTTCTTTGTTTATTATGGACTGTTTATTTTATTGGTTATTTTATTGTGAAATTAGACTTATTTTGTTGATACTACGTGAAAACTCAACTAAACGGAATAAAAATAAACGTGAGATGAAGTGAGACGTTACAAGGCCACCCGAGATCCTCTAACATGGCTCAACGACTGCTGTTACTCAATAACAACCGGGACCGAGACGTGCTCTCCGAAGCATGGAGTGATTGGAATCCACACATATTTTAGAAAAGTAATCGACTCAGAGCCGACGATCGTACTTGGTATCGTTAGATTCTAGCACGCAGTGGTGTAGAAAGTTTGGGCACCGGAGCTCTAATATCTATCGGAAATCCTAGTTGAAAATCTATGGTCAAAATCTATGTATGTGATCGTGACGCATTATTACTAAGTATAATTAAGTTGACATTATCGTATGCAAAGCTATTTCAGTATCCCATTTCCATAATTGGTATTACAATATAAAAAGTATTAATATATTAATAAGTACCTACCTATATATGTAGTGGTAGGCCTCTTACGCAAGAACTCCTGGGGAAGTACCACACCTTTCTCAGATATTTAACCGCCAAGCAGTAGTGTGTAAACATTTTTGTTTCGGCTTGAAGGAAAATGTTTTCTACGAAATTTCTGGGATAACCCAGTTCCAACCAATGTTTCATGGTGACGAGCGCAGTGCAGTGACGTGCAAGATTTTGTAATCTAAGTTCTGAGTGGCACTGCAACTGTTATGGGCAGGCATCACGCCTGCCCATAACAGTTGCAGTGCCACTAACTACTACATTACTAACACTAGTAAGCATCACGCTTACCATCAGGCGAGCGACATGCTCGACTCATCACTCAACGGAATAAAAAAAAATGACAATGGTCATCACCTCTCCAAATCTGTTACAAATTACTTTTGAATGCACTCTATATAAATCTATATAATGTTTGTATGTTTGTCGTATATGCATTCCTAAACCACTTATTAGATTGTGATGAAACTTTGATAAGGTCTTCTGAAGAAGACAAACAAGGTTTATGGCCAAAAAAACATCACAATTTAGAAGAAAAAATTAGGAAAAAATCGAAGTTGTTAATTTTCAGGTGTCACAGTGACAGGTGTCATAGTGACAGGTGTCAGAGTGACAGGAGTATAAGTGACAGGAGTCGAAGTGACAGGTGTCAAAGTTACACGTCTCAACATAGCGGTGCAATAAGGAGAGATTTTTTGAAATTTCATTCCTAAAGGGGTGACGGGGGTGGAAAAGTTTGGACGCGGGCAAAGCTGCGCGCAGCTAGTCCCAGATAATTTTGATTAGGGATAACATTTATTGTTTGATTCAGCATCATCATTGCCCTGGAACGATTCCACTGATGGGACGCAAAGCTTGTCTTAGAGAAAGATTTTTAAATTATACTCTGATACTAAACCAGTGAACCTTTTCCACAGCGCACTACATTGAGATTTGATTTTTATAACGTACTTACCTGCTAACATTTAATTTGATTACATGAAGGTAATTTGGTTGTATCACGCTCTCCCTGGGGGCTTTTAAGTAAGCCTGAAACCATTGATGTAGTCGACCGTCCCAGACTAAAATGTATTTTAAATGTATAGACAAGAAAGAACGTTTCATTTTGTTTCAAATATTGTCCTTCAGACCGGAGCATTGCCCTAGTCCCTGCTCAATACAGCATAGAATTATTTTTGTAGAGAGTATATGTCGTCGCTTTACCTGAGGTAGCAAATTCACATCCTTATAATCAAGGTAAAAGGTAAGTTTTATAATGCCATAGGCAGCAAGAAACGCTAACCTAAATCAAGCCCAATGGGTTGTTTGCTGCGCACAAATGCACTCATATCCCGTAGTCTATACTCTATATAGCATGCATGCGCAGTGTTTCTGCGGTAGTTTTATAATCCGCTGTAAGCCGGATTATTTAGGGCTATAAACGCGTCAAGCCGACCGTTTATAACGGAGCTCTAATTAATCGAGAGCGGTGAACGTTCACGTCGCTCAGGTATTGTGTATTACTGCTGGTAGTAATGGAGCGAAAACGTTAATTAATCCGCTTGAGTTTGAAAACATAACGCGAATGTGCGCTGCCGCGAACACGCTTGCATAAGCGTGCTGGCGACCGTAGTGCTTGTCGCGACTTGCCGGCATAACTCCCTGACGAAGGACTTCTGCAAATACGACTTGCAGAGTTAAACTGGTGATTATTTTGTGACTTTTATACTCATACTCATTTATTGATAACAATATCGTATCGGTCATGTTGTAGGTACACAATATATAGGTACATTTTCAATAATAACAAATACATATTTAAATCATACAACTTGTAAAAATCTATGGGTAAAAAAAAAATATAAAATGTCAAATGTTCAAATAAAAATATTGATCATTTAAATAATTCATCAAATGAATAGAATGTCTGCTCGACAAGCCATTTTTTCATTCGATGCTTGTAGGAACTCATTGAGGTAGCATTTCGAATAACTTCAGGCAGCCGGTTGTAAACTGCCGGTGCCATGACATGGACCAACTTTGATCTCTTGGTAAGCCGGCGCGGGACCGCCCTAAGACGATGCGCGTTCCGCATGCAGAATCTATGTCCGTCACCGAGCTTCGGGTACTCATTCAAGTGTCCTCTTGCATAGAGGGCTGCTTGGAGAATCACCATGGACGGGACGGTCAGTATCCTCATGGATCGGAACAAAGGTTTTGCAGGTGTGTCTTGTGGCACTCGCAACATAGCCCATACTGCTCTTTTTTGCATCCTGAAAACGCGTTCCCAATCAGCTGCGCGTCCCCAGAGCTCGATGCCGTACTGTATGAGTGAGTGCACAGATGCGTAATAACAGTTTCGGATCATCTCCAAGGGTAGAATGGCAGACACACGCCACAGTGCGAAACAAGCGCGACCAACCTTTTCGCATAGCTTATCAATATGATACTCCCACGTCAGACTACTATCTAGTTGAAAGCCAAGGAATGTAGTTTGCTGCACCTGATCAATCTTTGTTTCTCCAACGCTTACATTTAGCTGATTTTGTTTACGGCCCGAAAGATTAAAGCACATGAAGTGAGTTTTACTAATATTTAAAATAAGCCAGTCTTAAACCAGTGGTGTAAGTCAAAAATTACGGCATTAAGCCTCATCTCCAGCTGGTCCATAGACGATGCAGTTATGCCGCAACGTCATCGGCGTACATAAGTACGTGACCATCATTTACGTTCTCCGGCAAGTCATTTAAGAGAAGAGAGAACATAATGTTGGAGAGCGATGATCCTTGAGCTACCCCTATAAAAGTCTGCAGCGGTTTTGACTTCACTCCACCGCCCTCACCAACTACCACTTGGCATCGACCGGTCATGAAGTCAGACAAAAGATCGAGTGCAGATTTGTCAATACCATAATGTTTCATCTTAGCACTAAGTACGCCATGGTCAGCGACGTCGAAGGCTTTGGACAGGTCGCAGAAGACTACTGCGACGTGTTGCGAGCCCTCGCGGGCCTCCAGTATACGTCTCACCACTTCTCGCGCCAAGCATGTCGTGGATCTGCCAGTTCGGTATGCGTATTGCCTGTCGGAAAGAGTTCCGCACGATGTGAGGTATTCGATCAATCTATAACTGAGCCCGTCTTCAAACACCTTCGCTATACCTGGGATGATCGATACGGGTCTGTAGTTGTCAATGTCTCCTTGCTTTCCCTTTTCCTTGTACAACGGCGACACTTTGACTCGTTTCAGTGTTGGTGGGTAAGTACCATGCTTACTGCACTGGTTGTACAAGTTGGAGAGAGTAGGAGCTAATTGGGCAGTTACGGTGCTAATAAGAGACACAGACATGCCGTACACATCATGTCGATGTGTACGGCATGTAAGAGACACAGACATGCCGTACACATCTTTCGACTTCTTATTAGCTACGCCGGTCGTCAGTATGCGAAACACTTCCGTGGCAGAGAAGGGTCTTAGCCTAAGGGAGCGGTCAGCACGTGCGCGTCAGCGTGCCGCTGCTAAAGCGCGTCTCGCCGCAACGACGTTGGCAGCGGGCGCGCCTCACGCCGCAGCAGCACTCACGAAGTGCGCATTTACGGCGTCCACCGCGTCGGCCTTGCTGGGGAACATGGAGCCATCAGATTGCGTGAGAACATCGGTGTAGTCACGGAACTTTCTCGATCTGCCGGTTTCTGTATTCACAACGTCCCCCATCGCATTTGTAACATCTGTTGTTTTTTTTATCGTATCACATTCGTCGTATTCGTCAATTTTTAAACCTAAATCTACATTTGTTGGAAATTGTAATGTCATAATTTTCATGCAAATATTAAACCATTTAAATTAATTAAATCATTAGTGACCCAACAATCTTTTTTGATAATTATCGGGTTATGTCGTATGGGGAAACATATGTCAATTCTGTTCTTTAAAACATTTACCGATTGTTTTTTAGGTTTGGATATTCTCACTGTATACTTTAATTACATTCATTAGACTTGAAACAATCGACATAGGAATAAAAAATATAGCGAGCTTGTTTAAGCATTATTTAGCAATCTGATCGCTCATTTCGCTCAGGCTTTCGCACGGTTGAGCGGATAATCTCCTTTGCGCGACTGAAAATTTAACGTCACTTGGGGAAATAACGAAGTTCACGTTTATACACGAATTTAATTTTATCACAAAGACGGCATCTCATTATTATATATTCATTGTAGAACTAGCTGCAAACCGCGGCCTTGTGCTCATTTTTCCGGGGGAAAAGTATCCTATATTTGTTACACCAGGATCAAAAGTATCCTTAAAGTACAACATATCAAACATTATTCAGCTTTTAAATAGTTTTTATCTATCACTCGGCTTTTACTCATTGAATTCAGATACAAGATACTTCAGATATTAAGGCAGAACTTAAGCTATGCAACAGTTAAAGGCGTATGTAGGTTCTTATGGAATTTCTTCTCACCTTAAGTTATGATGAAACTGAAAAAATGTTATTGGTTGATAAATAACTTTCTCAATTATAAATAATATTTTTTAATAAGATTTTTTAACACAACTTACATCCAATATTATATACTTCTATGTCAATAATATTTTTTGAAATTTACCATAATTATTATCAAGTTTATTTCATTATGATCCCCACGTGGTCTATCAGCAAGAGTTTTCGAAAATAAAATATATTTCGTTTTATTTATATTTAAAGTAAGAAGGTTCATACGGGGTCAAGATATAACTTCTTTCAGGCCTATTTCCGCTACATGCATTACTTCATCCCAAGTAGGTGCAGTAAATAAAAGGGCAGTGTCATCAGCAAAGGCCACTATTTTACTTTTTCCAAGTATTAGTTCACAAAGGTCGTTGGCGTAAAATAAAAAGAGTGTAGGACCCAAAATGCTACCCTGAGGAACACCATACGCTACAAGGATTTCTTCATCACTTAACAAGTTACCAATTTTAACCATTTGTTTCCTTCCAGAAAGATAGTCCGTGAATAGCCTGAGAGCAACACCTCGGACGCCCACCAACTCCATCTTATTTAGCAGGATAGGGACGGAGACAGTGTCAAATGCCTTAGCCAGGTCCAAAAATATACCAACACATTTGTTCTTTTTATCTACGTGGTGTACAATATAATTGGTCAGCTCGGAGACAGCGTCTTCAGTTGACTTACCTGATACAAAGCCAAATTGATTATTGGAAATAATTTAGAATTTTGATAAATACGAGATAAGATGTTTATTAAGTAAGCGCTCAAGAATTTTAGACAAGGATAGAAGAATGTAAATTGGCCTAAAATTATTTATAATTTCTCTACCCCCTCCCTTGTGAATAGGTTTAATAAGGGCTATTTTAAATTAACTAGGAAAACGCCACTCGATAAACTTAAATTACAAATGTGAGTTAAATGGGGAACAATCGCGTTTTTAGCGTATATTAAGACCTGGCTTGGGATACCATCATGACTTGTCGCACTGGTTTTTTTAAGGCTGGTAATAATTTAATCAATTTTAGCAACATCAGTAGAAAAAAGTCCAAAGTTTTGAGTTGAAAATTTGTCTTTTAGCAAGGTAGAATAGCAGGTATCATGTTTGTTTTGCGCTAAAATTTCATTTGCTAGAGTATTACCAATACTCGCAAAATAATTGTATATATAATTAACAGAATATATTGCATTTTTTTAACATTTAAATTCTTGATCTAAGCTAATATTTTAATATCCAAATTGCATTTCCAATAAATTGCGTTCAAGATAAGTAGTAGGTACCAACATAAAAAAATACATTAACTTTTTACGTTCCCACTCGAGTATCTACAAATGACACTACGGGGCTGCGGCGCCTGAGATCGTATGTTCCGCATATTGGGGGTAAATGATCAGAAATGACAAATTTTAATATCCTTTTTGTATCATCAACATCATCATCGGCCTATATTCGTCCATGACTGGACGTAGGCCTCTCCTTGTAAACTGAGCTCGATCTTCGTGCTTCCTCTTCCATTTGCTGTCAGCCTCCCTACAAGTCGTCACTCCACATGGAGGCTGGGTGGGCGCCCCACCTACTACATACACACTAGGGCATGTAAACCGGATACCCGATTAACCGAAAAACCCGGATAACCGACTGATTTGAAACTCGGATTTTTAAGATTGAAAACCCGGGTTTTTTGGGTTTTTCGAGTTTTTTCATTCTTGATGGTTTAAGTAAAATACTACCACCAGAACATTAATAAAGAATCAAACTTCTCAAAAACTTACCGTTTCCCTATTTCTACTCTATTGAGCGAATAAATTGGACAGGCTCACAATATATTATAATTATTAGGTATTAGGGAGTAATATGTTGTTACTTGTTAGGCTTTGGTCAGACGTTGAATGTGAGGCGCTGCGAGTCAGCGCTACGAGGCTACGGGAGTCATCTGGTAACGGCGGATTTTATTGAACTTTTTGCAGTTATTACTGTCAAAGTAAAAACTTGTCTAGAATCACAAAATGTTCAATAAAATAGTAAAAATTGTGCAGATTTATTATAACGGTCCCTTTATAACTTGACAGAGGATCTTAATAATAAATTTGCACCATTTCTATTTTCATTTGATTAGGAATCGTATTAGTCTATTTTTTTTAAAGATTGTCCTTGATAAAGAATTAATTTTAATTTTAAGTTACTATATAAACAATAAATAAGTCTTATTTTATGTGATTTACAATACGATATGAAACACTTTATTGTAATTACCATTTAGAAAACACACACATAATTATAAGATAACCTTATTTTTTTGTTGATTTTGTTTTTAAGTGCTACTTAATAGTTAATTATAGATAAGGTGTTGCATAGATTATCGCATGTATGTGTGTGTGTGTGTTTTTATGTGTTTGCGTGTGAATGAAATGTACTTTCTCTTTATCTAAATGTGTTATCTATAAAAGGGGAAGAAATTTGTTTTTTTATCATCGTCATCATTATGTCGGCATTTAGAAGTCCACTGCTGAACTTAGGCCTCCCCCAAAGAGCGCCATGACGAGCATTCTTGTGCCACCTTTATCAACAACTTACTAGGATGGGTACAATGTCGTCGGTCCAGCGTGTACATACACACACTTCACTTGCTTGTTCGTGGTCGCCATTCGAAAACCTTTATTCCCCAACGGTTGTTGGTTCTGCGAACTATATGGCCTACCCATTGCCACTTCAACTTGAAAACTCTGAGAGCTATGTCGGTAACCTTGGTTCTTCTACGTATTTCCTCATTTCGGATTCTGTCACGTAGTGAAACACCAATTATTGCTCTCTTCATTGCATGCTGCGTGACTTTGCGCTTATGTATGAGAGCAATAGTTAGTGACCACGTCTCTGTGTCATCACTGGCAACACGCACTGATTATAAACTTTCGTCTTGAGGCTCTGCGGTATCTGCAACGAGAAGATATGGCGTAATTTCCCGAACGCTGCTTATCCGAGTTGAATTCGTCGGTTGACGTCTTTGTCGAAATTGAATCTACCCAGTTGTAGTTGGATAGTCTGACCTAAGTAGACAAAGTGATCAACAGCTTCGATAATATTGCTCCCAACATAACCCGGCATGGATGCGACATGGACTTTTGACATGATGTTCGTCTTACCCGTGTTCATTTTAAGACCCACCTGTTGGGAAACAATATTGAGGTCACTGAGCATTGTGCTTAGGTCTTCCAGGGTTTCTGCCATGATGACTATATCATCAGCAAATCGAAGGTGAGTGATGCTTTCGCCATTGATGTAAACACAATATTCCTTCCAGTTCAGAAGCTTGAATATATCTTCCAATGCAGAGGTGAACAGTTTCGGAGAAATAACTTCTCCCTGTCTCACCCCTTTTTGCAATTCGATAAAATTCGTGCTCCGATCTTGGAGACGGACAGTCGTATTGCCCTTGCTGTACAAATACTTCAACACTTCGATGTATCGGTATTCAATCTGGCACCGCTGTAATAACTGTAGCACTGCCCAGGTCTCGAATGAATGGCTTTCTCGTAGTCCACAAACGCTAGATATAGTGTCCGATTATATTCTTCAATCTTGTGTATAATCTACCGGAGCGTATGGATGTGGTCTACGGTAATAAGCCGTACGGTCTAAAGACTTTCCGAAATCCAGCTTGTTTGGGAGGCTGAAAGTCGTCAAACCTACGAGCGAGACGGTTTGTAACTACTCTCAAAAACAGCTTGTAGACGTGGCTCAGCAGCGAAATGGGCCTATAATTCATCAAGAGGGTGTTATCACCTTTCTTAAAGAAGAACAACACTACGCTCCTGTGCCACGCCCCTGGCGTAGTACCCTCGAGGAAGACGGAGCTTCTGAAGGATTTTAAGTACCGGTGTTCTATCCGCTTTCAGTAGCTCTGTTGTTATTCCATCCTCCCCTGATGCCTTGTTGCTCTTAAGCTGTTTGAGAGCCATTCTGATCTTGTATAGGCTGACGGCCAGGATATCTTCGATATAATGTCGGGTCAAACACGCTCTTGCATCGCTAGCCATGCTAGGTGGACTACGTGATGAGGTGTAGTGTAGTGATCAACAGCTTCGATAATACCGTTCCCAAAATAAACCGGCGTGGGTGCGACATGGGCATTTCAACTGATGTTCAACTTACCCATGTTCATTTTACTCGTAAGATCCACCAATTGGGAAACAATATTTAGGTCACTGAGCATTGTGCTTAGGTCTTCCAGGGTTTCTGCCATGATTACTATATATTCAGTAAATCGAATGTGGGTGATGCATTCGCCATTGAAGTTAACACCATATCTGTTCCAGTTCAGAAGCTTATATATAATATCTTCCAGTGCAGAGGTGAACAGTTTCGGAGAAATAACGTCTCACCCCTTTTTGAAATTCGATAGAATTCGTGCTCCGATTTTGGAGACAGACAATCAGTTTTTTAGTAAACCAAATATACTAGTACCAAATGTTACTTTGATTATTAATACTCGTAGTACATATACCAAATGTTACTTGATTGATCTCTTGGTAAAGCTAAAAAATAAGAACACGAAAGTAAAACATATTTTAATTACATTTCAGCCTTTTCTTTACTTACACACACTTATTATAGTTCTTTCAAGACCCAAATAAAGAAAAACTTGAAAAATCCGTAAAACTCGAAAAAAAATACAGTTTTTAAAATTGTAAACTCGAAAAACCCGGGTTTTTAAAACTACCCGAGTTTTGCATGCCCTAATACACACACATACTCAAATTACTCACTTTTGTGCACTACTATAGAATACACACACATACAAATCGAAATAAATGAATGTTTGCTTGTCGTATAAGGTAGTGTTAGTGAGGCCACCCGAGGGCCTATCAATAACAGCCAGGACCGACAGCTTAACGTGCCCGACGGAGCGATGGAAAACGACACATAACTTAGAAAAGTCATTGGTGTGAAATCTAGGACCGAACCCGGTATCGTTGGATTCTAAGTCGCACTAGCAAGCCGTAGTAGGCTACCATCGCTGTATAATCGAGTTGAAAACATCCTCATTTTTTAAGTCAGTTAAAATAATTAAGCAAAGTAAATGCTTAAGTAGTGCTTGCTTTCGGTTTCATGCAGAAATAGATAATAGGTGTAAATATTTTATTTGTATTTTGAAACGTCTCATTCTCAAAATTATTAAAGAGCAATCCACACAAACCTTACAATTTGCTCAAAGAGAATGAATTTAAATAGGTATACTTGAATCTAACAAGAACATAGAATAAATATGTATCTTACTTCAAAGAAGTCTCGACATAGATTGCATAAATTGCATAGCATTTTTATAAAACGACTTTATTTTTCAAATAAATTTCGCTTTGAGCTTTAAAAGATCTGCACAAATTGTTGTTTAGTTATTTATGTGTATATAAGCTTGGAATAGAATATCGTTTAACTTAGGAAAACTAACATGGGATTATCTGTAGCCATTTTGGATCTGTGGAAGAGGTTTCACTAAAGTTGTTTATGCCCACTGCTCGATATAATGAGATGAATGGAATCGACTAGGCGATAACTGCCCTAAGACAGATTAACGATCTACTCATCTCTGAAACTAAGACCACAATGTGATCAAAATTGAATGCAAGTCGACTGACTAGTAAAGTCATAGATTGACTAGTAAAGTCAATATGACTTTACTAGTCAATCTACGAACTGCCGCGCCAGGTATTTAAAAAACTAATCGCAAGTCATAAAATTGCTTGTGTTTGTTGAGATTGTGGGATTGTTGTCACGGATGACAATGTGCAGCTGAGAAAAACATTTAAATGGCGTTTGCGAGCACATAATTTAAATATTTTATGTTTTTTTATAGCAGTTAACGGCTGCTTAGCGTCTATATATATAATAATATTCAAATGGAAAAATGTGGATCACGGACGAGATTCGATCTCGCATACTGTGCCTCAGCGCGGCACATGCCTTTACCAATTCGGTTACCGAGACCTATGCGTATCAACCAAATCTTTCCACTAGCTTCTTTGAACCCGTCTTATGGGGACGGCAACGCTATCTATTGGTAGTATTACGAACTAACCAACCAAACACGTCTATTATTGATTAACTTCGTGTCTGGAAGATAACGCCTCCCAAATCTGTATTTTATGTTTTTTTATAGCAGTTAACGCTTGTTCAATATTAGCCGTGTTTGGTTGGTTAGTTCGTAATAGCGTTACTGTCCCCATAAGACGGGTTTATAGAAGCTAGTGGAAAGATTTGATTGACGGCGCCTAGGTCTCGGTAGCCGAATTGGTAAAGGCATGTGCCGCGCTGAGGCACAGTATGCGAGTTCGAACCTCGTCCGTGATCCAAATTTTTCCATTTGAAAATTATTATAAACATATTTTAATTATTTACATTATTAAACAAACGGATTTTAACGAGTCTAACCTAGAATTTACGTTTTGAAATCCACACTTATATTATATAAAAGTGAAACATGGTTTGTTTATTTATTTATTATTTATTTAATACTTTATGCACAAAAACAGTGTACAGAAGAGGGCTTAATGCTAAGACAGCATTTTGTGCCAGTCATCCTGGTTGTGCAAGAAAGATGTGTATAGGCGTGCACTCGAGATATGGACAGTAAAATGAAAATAGAGATAAATTAATCGAAATGAATACAAAAATATAAAACTTTGTAAAATATGTATATACAATTAATATAAAAATTACATCATATAATATCATAATACATATGAATATTATAAAATTAAACAGCTGGTGTTGTTAATAAGTCTTTTTTAAATGCTCTCGAGTTAACCGTTTTAAATTTTCTTTAGTTTGACACTTTCTAATGTCAATTGGAAGTGAGTTCCAGAGACGGTCTGCTGAATCCTGGAAGGAGTGATCAAGGAAAGAAGTGGTATGAATAGGAGGGGGTAATATAAGAGTGTTTGAAGAGCGAAATTGCTTGTCATGAGTGTTTGATAGGAAGTTAAATTTACATTTTAAGTATACAGGTGAGTTACGGTCATTTAGGACGGAAAACAAAAGACGAAGAATTCTAAGATTTCTTCGCTCACGGATAGAGAGCCATTTCAGTTTGGATCTGTACTCAGACACGTGATCATACTTTCTGAGGCTATAGATGAAACGGATACAGTTATTAAGAAGGCGGTCAAGTTTGTTAAGAAGGTCTTCAGTTAGGTTTAAGGAACATACATCGGCATAATCTAGAATGGGAAGGAGAAGCGAGTTTACTAATGTAATTTTGGTATGAAAGGGGAGTAACTTTTTATTTTTTTTTGCTTGGGAAGCTTTAATGCCAAATCGGCTATCCGATTTTGAGCTTTATCAATTTAGTTGTTTTGTTTTTAATCGACTTCAGAAAAGGAAACGGTTATATGTTCGGCTGTATGTATGTATGTTTTTTTATGTATTTCGGTCAATATCTCCGTCAATTGCGGACCGATTTTTCTCATTTTTGTTTAAATGTGTATACTCTCCATGTAGTCCCATATAAATTGTATCAAAATTGGTTCAGCAGTTTTTCGAGAATAAATAGTTTTGTTGAGTAAATCCATTCGATTTTGTGTCTGTATTGCCTTTATTTTGTGTTTATCTCTAAGATTTCTTAACCGATTTAGATGGTTGTTTTTTTATTCAAAAGGGTAAAATTTCCGTGTAGTTCCATATAAACTACATCAAAATTGGTTCAGTAGTTTTATTGGAAAATCAATTTGTTTTATTTTATAGTATATGTTCTCTAATATATGGATATGTTATATGTTATCTATATGGATTTCTGAACCGAATTAGATGATTGTTTTAACTTGAATTGAAGAAGACCTCTAGTGTGATACTGTATAAATTTCATTAAAATTGGTTTAGTAGCTTAACAACATAAAATTGGTTTAGTTGCTTATTGGTAACAAGCTTTAATTTAATTAACTGTGTTATAATAATTAGGACTGGATTGCAAGTAGATTTTAAACAATTTAAGAACGTCTAAAGATGCTGAAGTTTTGCACATAGGAGTAGTTCTGATGAAAATTACAAACTACAGTAGTAGTAGTAGTAGTAGTAGTAGTAGTAGTAGTAGTAGTAGTCAAAGGAACTACACAATTGGATTATGGAATCCCTTCGTGTTTGGGCTCATTTGGTTTGTCTTGATGAGATCATGTCTGGTTTTATGTGGTATCCAGGGTCTGATGATGGAGCCGGAAGGAAGTCACAGGAAATCAACAACAAAATGAGAGATCCCCCTTCGTGTTTGGGCTCATTTGATTTGTCTTGATGAATTCTCTGGTTTTATGTGGTATTCAGGGTCTGATGTTGGAGCCGGAAGGTATTCACATAAACTCAACAATAAAATAATGGAACCCTTTCGAGTTTATGCTCATTTGGTTTATCTGGGTGAGTTCTCTGGTTTTATGTGGTATCCAGGGATGATGGAGCTGGAAGGTAGTCACAGGAACTCAACAAAAAAATGATGGAACCTCTTCGAGTTTGGGCTCATTTGGTTTGTCTTGATGAGTTCTCTGGTGTTATGTGGTTTTCAGAGTCTGATGATGGAACAACAAAATGATGGAAAATGGTCAAAACTAGTTCAGTTGTTATATATGTAAGTTTTATTCATCCTTGGTTTTGAGTCTAAAGTGAGTGAGCGTCTACTATTCTCTTTGGCATATATTCTTTCCGAGATTTGCTTAAGCCACTAAAAATAAAAAAATACAATATTTTTCTAAAAAAACACTACTGCATAATAAAAATGTTATTTTGTAAACAACCACTAAAAAGAATAAAATAATTACAATTGAGCCAGAACAGTATCACTTTTTCGAAATTACCAACGTAATAATAATGCACAAATACAACATAAGATACGAAAGAGATTTTTGAAGGCGGTGCCGAACCTAGGCATCATTTAAATCTAATATCTTTACAAAATTAATACATACCTATCTACGTACGAAGTAATATGCAGTTGTCTATGAAGCACCCTCATACAAAACACGAAATGCAGAAGAGACAAAACAAGAGACTCACACGAGCAGATTTTGATTTTCACACGTTCACAAACCGATTGACTTGAATACAGCAATCTAGTATATGATAAAGTTTTTGTAGATAATTACTTTAAAAGCTTAATATTTTATATATCACGTCAAGCCGTTTAAGACATTATTTTTTTGAATAAGCTCAACCATATTAATAATTATGGCTCGGCTTGGCACCGCCTTCAAAAAACTCTTTCTTATCTTATGTTGTATTTATGCATTATTATTACGTTGGTAATTTCGAAAAAGTGATACTGTTCTGGCTCAATTGTAATTATTTTATTATTTTTAGTGGTTGTTTACAAAATAACATTTTTATTACGAAGTCGTTTTTTTTTTGGAAAAATATTTTATTATTTGTGTTCTTACTTCACCTTCACAGTATAGACAAACAAATTATTCCGTGGTACTATTATTTATTCTGCGTCTATGTTACATCTATACGCGGGCACAGAACACGTAATAATAAGCGGACATAAAATATTTCTATACGGATACGCGTATAGAAATATTTTTAGTTCAGTGACCTTTATTAAATGCCAGTAACATTTCAAATACCGAATACATTTTTCGTACAGAAAGTAACTTTGAAATAATCAAAAAACGTATGTACAAAGAAGTGAATTTAAATTGTGTATAAAACTTTCATCTCATTTCACTCTTTAATATTATTTACTTAAAGGCATATAAGGGCGGTATCTCTAGTTACCGGTACACTATACAAAAAAACGGTCTGCACAGCTTTTAATCTCAGTTCATATTTTTTCATTCGTTCTTCATTATTACAATTTAATTAAAACAGATAACTTTCATCCAACCTTTAGTAAATCCCGAGTTTATTTTATATTTTATTTTAATACCAACATAAAATGTAAGCTGACAAAGATAGTGGCGCACTCATCTGACACCATCCCACCGCAGATTTATTGCTTTTCCAATAAACTGTACGGTCATACTCGTAAATATATACACTTAGAGCGGGAATCGTTGAAAATTTCCAGGGAATTGATGGCTCGGAAATTTACTGAACATCTACTGAAAATACAATGAACAAATACCTTATCTATCTCTTAGTTGGTCTGCCTACGGCTACTGTGGGGAAATAACACCAAAACTGATGGGTTTTTTTATAGCGCAAAAAATGGGTTTGAATTTTGGTAAATACAGAATTTCTCAAAGTGACCCAACTATTTCGATTAAAAATATAAAACTATTAAACTTATGTATTGTTGTTATTAATTATTTGTAACAATGATAAGATAATTAACATATATATTTTTATACAATATTGCTTAAATGAGGGCCATTGCATTGGCGACACTCATCAAATCAAATGCCAACTCTATCGAAGACTTTTCGAAGAAGTTGTCGAGGAATGAGCCTTATCTTTTTTCAATATATTTTCTTATATCTCTTTAATTTCGTGGGTTATTCTCGTACACCACGCTCTTAAGATAACGCCCCAAGAAAATTATGGCACCGAGGTGGCCAGTGGCCACTCACTCACTCACCTCTTCTGGAAATCACCCTTTCGAAGGAAAGTTTTTGTAATGTAATTGTAATGTTTTCGTTCAGAGCTTGCACGATCTGAGTTTTATAGGCCTTCAAATGCAAATCAGATCACAATGCAGTGTATCGTTGCTCTAGACTAGACAATCCCAACTGAGACTACGCTTTCTGACACTGAGTCGAGGCTGTCGTCTTACAGAATTTGCAACTAACTCAAAGTTTCCAGGGGCCGACCGACGTCGTGTCACGACAAGGAGAAAACCGAATCTATGGGCGAGCTAACAAATTAGTTTGATCGTTTAATTAAGCTATTGTTTGATGGAAACGTGAAGTATGACCAACAAAGTTGTCAAACAAATTTGATCGTTTACAGAGCGCTTAACTTCGCTTAACGAGTTGACTCGATCGCACTCACTTCGACATACATTTGTAAAAAAGTATCCAAACTTAAAAATAATAATAGAAGAATATATACACACAAATAGACAGACAGACAGAACCAATCTAAAAAAAAAGTTATATTCTTGTTCAGTAGCTTATTTTAGATCACCTAGACTTTTATTTTAATTATGTTCTTTATACCGACTTTTTGTTACTGTTTTATAAATGTAATGTACGCGCGTCCGCGCGGACTACTGTTTATCAGAAAAAAAAGCATCCTATATTCTTCTAGGATATTAAAAACCAATTCAAATGTAGGTATAGCACCAATACTCTTGAAGTTTTTTGACAGACTTGTTATTTCGTTTCCACGACAACCGTTCCTTACAGCGAAATATCAACATTTTCCATTTTCCCGTGAAAAATTTAAATTTTCCGGAATAAAAAGTATTCTATGTTTTATTTTAGGGTATAAGCTATCTCCATTCCAAATTTCATAAAAATCCGTCGAGTCATTATCGCGTGAAAGCTCCCCAAACAAATATATAAGCAAACAAACCAACACACAGACGATGTTTCACTTTTATATATTGGTAAGGATAGAGTACTGATAGAAGAGCAGTTCTTAAAGAAGATATGATGTTACCATCTCATTTTTTAACCCCCGGACAAAGAGACGGGTGTTATAAGTTTAGGGTGTGTACCACTGTTGTGTGTGTGTGTGTGTGTGTATGTCTGTGGCATCGTAGCTCCCAAATAAAAGAACCGATTTTGATGCGTTTTTTCTGTTTGAAAGCCGATGTGATCGAGATAGTTCTTAGATATATGGGAGATGGGGGGGAGAGGGAGAAGGTGAGAAAAGGGGGTTGAGAATCGTAGCTTCCAAACAAATGGACCGATTAGATATATAGGGGTTGGGGGAGGTAGGTGATACAAAGGGGTGAGAATCGTAGCTTCAAAACGAATCGACCGATGTAGCTGCGGTTTTTTATGTTTAAAAGCTGGGGTAAACGAGACGAACGAGTCCTTCTTCCCATAATTGCTAAGAAGCTGGTTCTTAGCAATTATGGGAAGAAGGAAGGGGGGAGAGGGGGAGGGGAGGGGGGGAGGGGGAGGGTTGGAGGGGGGGGGTAATGTAGCTTCCAAACGAATGGCCCGATATTGATGTGGTTTTTATGTTTGAAAACTGATGTGATCGGTCGTGGTCGGGGGTTATATAATTATTTTATTTGTGCTTGTTACATTATCGGATTTGAATGAATCTGAAAATGTTAAACTCAATAACGTCATGCAAAATTAACCCAGTCCTATCTATCTAACCTAAAAAACTCTAAGGTCAACAAACCACAATTGACTATAATGAAATAATGTAAAATCGATACCCGCCAGAGGTAGGTATCCGAAATAATACAAATATGTAAATGTAATGAAGATAGCTTATCGAGCGCTTCCTGCGGCTGGATAAATGAATTGGAAGTAATGTACTGCTGCCACACCTGCTCGGCACCTAACTTACCTCATTCCAGACTACTTTATCATTTCCCTTTCAAATTCACGGAGTCAGTTAACCTATTTAAACTTCCTGCTGAGAAGAAAAGTTTTTTGTGTTATGGAATCTGCGGCGATTGCGGCAATTTCGCCAATGTCAACTCTTTAGATTTAACAAGTCGTATTGTCACGTCATCGACAATTATTAAAGAAAAAATGAATTATTTTTTATTTATTAAAATGCTTTGTCTCTATATACATTGCATTAAAAATTTGCTTTGTCATCGATTTGTGACCGCTTGATTGATTTTATGCGCTACAGTCACTTTTTTTGTTTTTATTGATCATCGTAACTAACGCTACAGTCACATTTTTTGTTTTCATCGATCATCGGACCACTCGATAGTGACGTAAATTTTGCCACTCGATTTTGAACATTATTGACCTCAATAATCATTCAAATCTAAGCGTGTTTATATAATTTAGTGTGAATTTACTAAGGTAACTTTAGAAGTTTTATGTTATGCCTAAATCATAGGTTATTTTTTAGCCGACTGAGGAGGGTTATTTTTAATTTGTTGCTACACTATCGCATTAGGTGAAATCCTGTAATGGTAGTTCTAAGTTTTGTAAATAAATAAATAAATAAATAAATAATTATTTTGCTTCGAAACCCACAACATAAACACTTGAAATATGTGCCGTACCTATTTAGCTCCATAAATCACCAGTTTGTTTATCTAAGCGCTCAATGGTCATAAAAACTGTTTGTTTACGCAAAGTCGGCGCGGCCAGATGTGTCGCGTAGACCTTCTTTTTTTTTTGTGGGTTGACAATCAGAAACCTGTGATCTCGGCACGTACCCTATAAATCACCAGTTTGCGGCCAGATGTGTCGCGTCGACCTTCTTTTTTTTGTGGGTTGACAATCAAGTAGCTGTAGTCTCAACGCATATACAATCAATTACCAGTTTGCGGTTAGATGTGTCGCGTCGGCCATTTTTTTTTTTGGGTTATCAGTTTAGTTCTGTGGTCTTCAGCGCGGACAACCGAGCGGTTTATGCGTTTCATCGAATAGTTCCTATGCCGTCATATTGGCACCCCTGTCTGTCAACAGTGTCAACACGCTAAGACGTATCTGCAGGTTTTTCAAGGTTTTATTGGATTTTCTTGAGAAAACCATACCTAAAACATTAAGAAGTGGTGAAAGAGTGATGGTGTTGAAGGTGAAGGACTTTTGTGAAAGAGAAAAACGTAACGAGGCCCTACTTATTCCAATAAGATGTGTACAAGCTCGGGTCGCCGCCATTACAGGTTAGTAAAATAGGGTTACCAGCAACAGTTTGATTAGGCCCTTAATCATATACTTATTATCATTTATACTAAACTCTTTTTTTTTGTATTTGCTGTTATATTATCTCCTCCCGATCTTTTAAATAAGGTAAGTAAAAATACTGAAAATAGTCAGAGTCAGAAATACCCATATAGATTATACATGTACAGCGTTCTCTAGAGCTATAAAATAGAAACACTGTATCTACTTCAAAAAATGAAAATCCAAAAGAAAGGTTTTGATGGAGAGATATGACATCGTCGCGTGGCGTCATCGATACTTGGAAGAATTGAGAATAAATCGTCTTGGGACTCAGCGGTCAGTTGTGTATTTAGACGAGACATACATACACGCTACATATTGTGCTGGAAAATGTTGGCAAAGTGAAACTGAAGAAGGCGTTTTATCCTCCGATTCCAAAGGACCACGATGGATTATCGTTCATGCAGGTGGCGCCATGGGCTTTAATGCTCAGCTGTTTTTTAGATCACAATCAAAATCAGGTGATTATCATGATGATATGAATAAAGTTAATTTTAATAAGTAGATTAAAGAAAAATTAATACCAAATCTACCTCCACAGTCTATTAATGTCATGGATAATGCCTCCTACCATACTGTGCAGATCGATAAGCCACCCACAATGTCCAGTACTAAGTCAGAAATGCAATCTTGGATCACAAATAATGGACTTTTTTATTTGCCTACGATGATAAAGGCACAACTGTATGAAATTATTAAAGAACACAAACAGCCACCTGTATATGAAGCAGATGTGATGCTGGAAGAGAATGGCCATAAAGTGGTAAGGCTTCCACCTTATCATTGTGATTTGAATCCCATTGAACTCATATGGAGTGTATTAAAAAGACGAATTGCAGAAAAAAACGTGGGTCAGGAAGCCAGTAAGATAGTACAAATTACTGAAGAAGCATTTGCAATAATCACTGAAGAGGAATGGAGGAAAGAATGTGAGCACGTAATAAAAAAATAAGATAAATACTACGCCGATGTCCTATCTATAGATAGTGAAATGGATAGGTTCATAATCGAAGTAGATGATAGTGATACTTCTGATGACAGCGAAGATGAGGAAATGTCAGATTTAAACATTTTAGATGAACACAGCTACTGTCGAAAATAATAAAAATATTTTTTTGTCGATTTTTTTTACTCATTGATCCTGCATTTTTAAATTCCCTACTGTTTCTAATATACTAATGATATAAACTAGCATTTCCCGCGACTTCATACGAGTCTTGTAATAGGACTTTCATATAGTCGACTTTTACAACGGTTATGGCTATGAATGGTATCCTATTCGTATAACACTGGTAATAAGTTGTAATGTGGACGAAATTTTGAAAGCGGACAGGTTTATAATTTAGATTAATATAATTTAAAGCTAAATGTTTTAAAAAGAGGAGATCGTAAAAGTCATTACATAAGGCGCGTACGAAGTCGCGGGTACTACTCAGATACATGATCTCCCTGATTTTATGGTAGCACAGAATGGGTAATAATGACAACACTTATTTGCACTACTGCTAACATGACGGCATAGGAACTATTTGATGAAACGCACTCTACCCTGAAAGTTTCAGCAGGATAGCTAATCGGGAAGTGCTCGAAAGGACTATGCCAGATCTCTAAAGTGACTTAGACTCGATCTAAAAACAACTGAATAGTATTTTTATTTTTAAAGCATTATGTTTAAAGCTTTTTTGTGTTATTAGTTTTTTCTGGGAACTTTTCAAAAATAAGTTATGAGGAAATAAAGTTAACTTTTGTGGTTAGGTGACTTTATAATATAGCCAAGATAATTATTGAAATCTAATATAAAACTGATATATTATGTAGGTACCTACACTTTACGATCATGTTTAATATCATTTATAAAGTATTATTACCTACCTAAACCTGTTCGCGCGCATTCTCTGCCGCAACGCTTTATTTAGTGCATTAGCACCGTCCCTTGCTTTCTCAGCCAGTTAGAAAGAGATGGGGGCAATTTAGCGATGCACTTCTGTGTGACCGCGTGGCAACGAGACTCGGTCAAGGTCAGTGGCAAGTTAGCAGCGGCGCGAATTACTTGCAAGAAAAACAATTATTATAACCTACCAACGCCTCGCTTAAAAATATATAAAATACGAAGTAATTTATATCAATCCGTGAACATTAATATATAATTTAATTTCTAATGTCTTAGATTGACTTGGAGTGCATGCGGTGTCGGTTGTTAATGTTGACCGAAAATATTTAACAGAACTGCAAAGATCTTCGAATACTAACCACTGGCTATAATCGACTTCAAATTCCTCATCATGTTCTAACTTGAAAGTGTTGAATTCGTCACATAACTTACTATAATTATCGCACAGTCTGTCGATATTTGCCGATTTTGCTAAAAACTCATATTTTATGCGTGTGTCTGCGGTTGAAATCTTAGATTGTGCGTGTAACGTACTTATTTGTTGAAAAATAGCTTCCCTTTTAGCGACATTTAATTTAATCTTACACTCCATTCTAACCAAAAATATTACAATAACAACTGGTTCAAATGACCAAATGTTGTATTTTAAAAGCGGCCAAATGATATATTTGATTAATTACTGGTTCAAAAATCGGCTCGACGTGGCCAAAAATGATAATATTTTACTGATTACTTGTTCAAAAATCGTCTCGAAGTGACCAAAACTGGGGACGCGAGGGGCATAAATGCATGCCTTCCATTCATGGAGCGAAAGCGTTGGTTTTCGATGGAGGTGTAGGTAATATTTAATATAATAGGGATAAAGGGAGATCATCCAGTAAGAGAAGAAAAGGACACTAACCTGTGAATTCCTTCTTGTGCCGTGCCTGGAAGTTTCTATGGATGGAAGGACTTCTGTGGGCGGCCGCCCTTCTCGAACTTTCTGGATGTAGCACTACACTCTTCGTATAATTATTATTCGTATAAGTAATAATTATCTTGTTTACAGAGGTGAAGAAAAACACAAAATAGACCAATCATCCTGTCTTATACAGCTCTAAAAGTTATCGTCCACTCAAAAGGTGTAATTGGAGATCAAGAAAAATTAGTTACAAGGATTAATGGTGAGGTTACCAAAAAATAAAGTAAAAACCGACTTCAAAATGTTTATTCTTTTTGAAGTCGGTTTTAACTTTTTTTTTAGTTTATTTTATTTTATTAACAACATGACAGTTTAAATTTCTTCAAAAAACCCAAAATAAAGGCTACTTGAAGCAAACTTTCGAAAAAAAACCGGATTACATGGTTTTTACAAGTTCTTACCATCAGTATCAGGTTTTACCATGTACTGTATATATCCACACCAATATTATAAAAGTGAAACGTTGTCTGTTTATTTTCATTTGTTTGTTTGGTGAGCTTTCACGCGATAACGGCTTGACGGATTTTGATGAAATTTGGAATGGAGTTAGCTTGTACCCTAGAATAAAATATTGGATACTTTTTATCCCGAACGGTTAAAAAGTATCCAATATTTCCGAACGGTTGCCATGTAAACGAAATAATAACAAGTCTTTCCAAAAGCATCATGAGTTTTGGTGCTATACTTTTGCATTGGTTTTTAGTAGCTTAAAAGAACATAGGATGTATTTTTTCGCGTTAAACTGTAGTCCACGTGAACGAAGTAGCTGGCGAAAGCTCATTAAAAATTATGTATATTATTTTTCGCAGTCTTTTTTTTTTCATCACCCACGAGGTTTATTTGAAAACCATCGTATAATGCAATGCACTGGAGGGCGATTCTCAAGGAGTGATATAAATATCACTGTAGATATGTGTCAAAAAATCCATACATTTTTCGATATATATCTATTGTGATATTTATATCACTTCGTGAGAATTTATAAGCCCCTTTTGACACACTCACAAGCACATTTTGTCTATGTTTTTAATATTGTCGCGTGTCGGATAAATGTTTCCTTGTTTTTCTTCTTTTCCGTCTACTTTTTCTCGATAGTTCCATCAATTTGTTCAACCAATTTCACCAACTTTCCGTAAATGGTATCTTCTGACTTACGTCTGAGAGTCATCAAATAAAATGCCAATAATTATTGTTTCTTTTCAACTTCTTTCCATTTGATCGTTTGCAGTTGGTAATCAATATACGTGTGCTAAATACAAAACGAGTGCGGCTTTATTTGTTTGACCATGGTTATCACTGTTGTTTTCAAAAACCATGGTCGGGTGTTGGTGGCCGAGCGTTAAATGTATCCTTTGCAATATAGTAACACCGGGTTCGTTCCTCAACCCATGACTTTAGATTACATATGAGGAAATTTTCCATCGCATGACTATGATCGCACGGGACACTTTCTGACATGAGGTCTGAACCACCTCATTCGACACATATACACACAGTTCTTAAATATCTGAATACACAAATCTTAGCGATAAAGGCTTTAGTGATCAATTGATGTTACTTATATACAGACTCAAAAAGTTTTTTCACAGATCTGCCCTTGCTCCATTCCGCCATTCCGGAAACATGCCACACGATATTGACACACACTTCTCCGGGCTATTAGGGCGGCTATACACAAATAGATTGCTACGGATCCATCAAGATGCGCAGTAGTGCGAAATGATTCGATGCCCGGTAGGTTGGAAACCTCTGTCGGGTTTTATTACATCGTCAATATGCTATATCTCCAAACGATACCTTATTTTCTCTGAAGCCAGATTACGTAGCAAAAAAGTACGTCAACTTTCTAGACTGGTTTAGAAAATGTAGATTTATTTTAAAACTTCATAACGCGTAAGTAGCCTTTTTACTTAATTTTGAATTTTGAATTTTTCATAAGAGTAATAAACTAATAATTTATAGTCAGTGCAACTTTTAATATAAAAAAATGGTAACGTTAGTGAGAGCAGTAGCAAATTAATTATTATGCGCTTTTCGGCCCTAACAATGACTTACCCATATTGTATACCAGTAACTCACTCCGGCTTCGCTCGGGTAATGCTCACACCGCGACTTTTTTCTTACTTTTAGCTTTTATATACACGTCGCAACTTCTAAAAAAAAAAACGCCAGTAAACGTAATTCTTTTTTTTTTTGCCACCATTACAACGCCTATGCTGTTGTATCACGCTTACAATGCAATTTAAATAAGAATAGGACTGGATTCGTGACAAACTTCATACTGACAGAGACAACTAAGTAAAAGTAGCGTCAGCACAAATACCAAAAAATAATAATATTATATTAAAATAAAAAAACATATGCCGTATATTATAGCCGTTGCGGGATGCCTGACAGGATATTATTGAATATGGCCGAGCTGAAGCAGAAAGAGCCGAAGCACGAGTCGGCGTTTCCCCCGTACCACGCCATTAGATGTTTACACATCAAAAGAAAAATGATTTATGGAAATACGTTCGTATAAACATATTTTTTAATGTTTGACACCACACCATTAATCGATTCAGTAATTGATCGTCACTTTGATTCAGTAGCCCTATTACAGAAGTCAATGCAACCAGTTACAATGAGATTTTCATTCTAATATATTTAGTGAAAATATTATTTTTGTTGCTCGGTCACCATATTCTTTTTATCAGATTCTGAAAGAACCAAAGACCCTGAACAATTTTAGTTCGAGCACCATCCCACTGAAATTTTCACAATTTGAGATATTTGCAAAAAAAAAATTGTGCCCTTTGACCTTGTATAACTTATGAAGCAGACACGAGATATTAAGAGACTTTTGAGTTAACTTTTAGAATGTCAAAATGAAGGTTTATACAAGTTTCCCGCTTATTATCTCATACACGAGGTGAAAACCTAATTTGACTGGGTTACCAGAGATTTTAAATTTGGAGGGAATATTGCTTGAGTACCTCGTTTTCTTTGAGTTACTTGACGAATGAGGGATGTAACGGTCATATCGGTATTAGCGATGTCTATACCTATATATAAAAGTGAAACGTTGTCTGTTTGTTTGTTTGTTTGTCACGCGATAACGGCTGGAGGGATTTGATGAAATTTAGAATGGAGATAGCTTATAACATAAAACAAAACACCCTAAAACATAGGATACTTTTTATCCCGGAAAATTGAAAATTTCCACGTGAAAACTGGAAAATGATTACTCACTGTAAGGAACGGTTGCTAACACAGAATGGGCTGTGGTTGCTATGGAAACGAAATAACAAGTCTGTCAAAAAAACAACAAGAGCATTGGTGCTATACCTACTTTTGCATTGGTTTTTAATACCCTAGAATAAAATTGGATGTATTTTTCGCGATAAACAGTAGGCCGCGCGTACGTAGTCGCGGGCGGGAAAACTAGTAAGAAATAATAGGTGATATGTTTCAGAACGTCTTACCAAAAAACATTATTTAAATAGCGGTATACCTGACTGTAGCTATATTAAAACACTTCAGCTCCATTAGTTTGTAAATCTAAGTGAAGAAGACATCAGTGTGAGTGGAATTGAAAAATTGTGTTCACTTAATTTATAGGAATAAAAACTTGGTTACTACAATCCTTGACTTTTTTGCACACAGTAGGTACTAAAATAAATTGAAGTTGTTGACAATCGAGGATCAAGATGGCGCATTTTCAATCCTATTCTTATTTAAATCGCTTTGTAATATGAGGCATGATCTAAGAAACAAGGTCTCGCACAAGGGAGTGACACATGCTACGTCACTATCCGGTTGCCACTTTATTGCAACAAAACACAGAGAATTGGAAAATAATCTATTATTACTCTATTAAATTAGATAAATAAATCATTTATATTGACATTTTGTTCATCCGATAAAGCGAAGCGATTCAAGTTGAACTCGAATTAACGTAGTAAACCTCATAGTTTTATCGGATTCGGACAGGTAATATAATGAGGTCGGGGAGTAATGATTTCACGCTTCTGGTAACACAGGAAACAGCTGTCTCATAGAGGTTCCGTAATTTTGACATATATCGTCATCTCTCTCTAACCTGTAAAAAATACTTATTCCGCTCTTCTTATCCACGTGTCCACGATGATTCGCAAACTTTTATGGACGTGTAAAAAATAATTATTTATATTCATGTTTCTTGACCACTTTAATAAAATGGTCGGATCGGAACTGTAAAAGTAGAAGTGTAAAAGGCTGGACA
Organism: Alsophila aescularia; assembly: GCA_946251855.1. Lineage (NCBI taxonomy): Eukaryota > Metazoa > Arthropoda > Insecta > Lepidoptera > Geometridae > Alsophila > Alsophila aescularia. The sequence goes on from OX276379.1 coordinate 52,705,812, forward strand.
ATAAGGTTTTATTCATTTTCCACAAAAAATGTGTGGCTGGAGAATGGCTTCGCTATTTTGGACCTAAAACTACTACTAGAAATGGAGTGTATGAAAATTTTAGTATGTTTTTAATTATAAGAGGTCTCGATTAGAAGAAAACTACTATTAGGAGAGTTTTCTTCTAATCGAGACCTCACACTATCCGAGAGTTAGGTTTACTTGCGCCAACGATAAATCATAGGTTAAAGTCAGTTTGAGTGTCAATTTTCATATAAGATAGCAGACATTAACACGCAAATGTTGGCGCAATGTGTTCCTTTGTGGTAGATGGTGAAACTGTGGGCACAGCTACACAAAAAATATAGTACACTATAATTAGTTATTTTTTTATTTACTCTAGATCTATTTTCCCCAAATTTTAAAGTTTGAGACCCATCTATAGCAGAGATAACGTAGCCTTGTGTCACCCACGTGACCTTTGTGTCTCGGAATGCCATACCTGGCGTATAAAGTATTGTACCATGCTATGAGGAATGTTCGTGGTGCTTTTTGACAGACTTGTTATTTTTCGTTTCCACGGCAACGTCATTCCGTTCCGTTTTTATAGGCAAATTTTTGATACATTTGGTTACATTGTTGTAAATTTCATAGAGATATCTAATTATTTGTATAATAAAGTACGGCCCATGTTACTCGCTGATGATATATCTTTCTATAAGTGAATTATTTTTTTAAATCGGTTCAGTATTTTTTGAGTTTATCCATTACAAACAAGAAAACATGAAAATGATCAAATCTTTCCTCATTATAACATTTGTGTAGATTAAGGTCGGGAGGATACCTGCATTTCCAAGATCCTCAATCCATACCAATATATAAAAGTGAAACGTTGTCTGTTTGTTTGTTTGTTTGTTTGTTTGGGGATCTTTCACGCGATAACGGCTGGATGGATTTTGATGAAATCTGGAATGGAGATACCTTATACCCTGGAATAAAGCATAAGATACTTTTATCCCAGAATATTGTAAGTTTCCACGGGAAAATTCCATGGGAACGAAATAACAAGTCTGTCAATAAACATCAAGAGCGTTGGTGTTATACCTACGTTTGCATTGGTTTTTAATATCCTAGAAGAACATAGGATGCTTTTTTTCGCGATAAACTGTAGTCCACGCAGACGAAGTCGCTGGCGGGAACGCTGGTCCATACCAATATATAAAAGTGAAACGTTGTCTGTTTGTTTGTTTGGAGAGCTTTCACGCGATATCAGCTGGACTGATTTTGATGAAACTTAGAATAGAGATAGTTTATACCCTGGAATAAAACAAGGGATACTTTTTATCCCGGCAAATTGTAAGTTTTAACGGGAAAACTAAAAAAAACTGGATATTTTTTGATTACTCGCTGTAAGAAACGGTTGCCATGGAAACGAAATAACAAGTATGTCAAAAAATATTAAGAGTGGTGCTATACCTACTTTTGTGATTTTTAATATCCTAGAAGAACATAGGATGCCTTTATTCGCGATAAACAGTAGTCCGCGCTGACGAAGTCGCGGGCGGGAAATCTACTCGTTGTATTCTATATTTACCAAACCGCACTGCGTCAGCTGGGTGGATTATCCTCTCTCTATCTCTCTCTATTTGTATCTCTCTCTATTTGCATCTCTCTCTCTCTCTCTCACTCTATATCTCTCTCTCTCTCTCTCTCTCTCTAAGGCCTGTGGAACGTAATAGGCTGATGAAGGTGAGGGTAAAGTTTTTCAATAAAATCTGCAGGTAATTACACTTCGCATTAACTCTCGGTCTACAAGTTGCTTCTAGAGCAACAGATGGTGCCGCAATTTTCTCTCCGCGCTGTATATGAACAAGTTTCTTTCAGATGGAGACTTGTCAGCTGCGTGACCTGGAACGGAATAAAAACACTACATCGTTTTAGGTACCACTGTATTAGAGATATAATAAGACTGCGAAGAAGCACAGTGTTCATTGACAAACACGTTGTAGGTATATTGAAAGCGTTAACTGATAATTGTTGTTAGAGTGCTATTGTATAAGTAACTTATATTAAACTTTAATAGAATTATTAATAATGCTAGTTTCACGAGCTAAGTTTTCCCGTTTCTATGGTAGTGGATAAATCGCTTTATATCGTCATGTTTATATCAAAATAAATACATGAATCAAGGAATCGTTTTTTTAATAGTATTAGCCTGATGTACCCCACTGTTGGGCAAAGATCTCCCTTTCTTGTTTACACTTTTCTGGGTCAAGAGCTAACTGAGACCAGTCCTTTGCAAATGTGTCGAGCTCATTACGCCATATTCTCGCCTCTGTCTACCGCGACGTCGTTTTACGTTTTGAGGGCTCCATTCCGATGATGCTCTGGCCCAGAACTCATCCGTCATGCGGCAGACATGGCCGGCCCCATCCTACTTTAAATTAGCTGCTTTGTATTTTGGAGCGCAGTACCTATACTGTTTCTGATGCGGTCTATTGACCGGACTTTTAGGCTACTTCACGCCATTGCTCGCTGGCATACCTCGAGTGCGGACTTTGGATGATTTGTTAAAAACCAAGCCAGAGAGGAATATAATTAAAAAAAGAGGTTTTCTGACAGCTGGAGTAAACATAGTTCTGTAACCTATGTCCACTGCATAGGCCTCCCCCAAAGATCGCCACGACGAATGGTCTTGTGCCACCTCCATCCACCAACTCCCTGCGATGGCTACAATGTCGTCCGTCAATCGTGTGGGGGGTCTCCCTACACTTCGATTGCTTGTTCGTGGTCGCCATTCCAGAACCTTTATTCCCCAGTGGTTGTAGGCTCTGCGAACTATATAGCCTGCCCATTGCCACTTTAACTTCCAAATTCTGCGAGCTATGTCGATAACCTTGGTTAGTCTACGGATTTCCTTGTTACGGATCTTATCACGTAGTGAAACTCCAAGCATAGCTCTCTTCATTGCACGTTGAGTGACTTTGAGCTTATGTATGAGAACAATAGTAAGCGACCACGTCTCAGTGCCGTATGTCATCACTGGCAACACGCACCGACGACTGGCAAACTTTCGTCTTGAGGTACTGCGGTATCTGTGACGAGAAGATGTGGCGTTTTCCGAACGCTGCCCATCCGAGTTGGATTCGTCGGTGAACTCGTTGTCGAAGTTGGATCTACCCAGTTGGATCGTCTGACCCAAGTAGACAAAGTGATCAACAGCTTCGATAATATCATTCCCAACATAGACCGGCATGGGTGCGACATGGGCATTTGACATGATATTCGTCTTACCCATGTTCATTGTAAGACCCATCTGTTGAGAAACAATATTGAGGTCACTGAGCATAGTCTTCCAGGGTTTCTGCCATGATGACTATATCATCGGCAAATCGAAGGTGAGTGATGCATTCGCCATTGACGTTAATACCATACCCGTTCCAGTTCAGAAGCTTGAATATATCTTCCAGTGCAGAGGTGAACAGTTTCGGAGAAATAACGTCACCTTGTCTCACCCGTTTTTGCAACTGGATAGAATTCGTGCTCTGGTCCTGAAGACGGACAGTCAACGGTGACCTTGCTGTACAAACATCTCAACACTTCGATGTACTGGTAGTCAATCTGGCACCGCTGTAATGACTGTAGCACTGTTCCGGTCTCGACTGAATCAAAGGCTTTCTCGTAGTCCACACTCGCTAGAAATAGTGGCCGATTATACTCTTCGGTCTTCTGTATAATCTGCCGGAGCGTATGGATGTGGTCTATGGTGAAAAAGCCCTTCCGAAATTCAGCTTGTTCGGGAGGCTGAAAGTCGTTAAACCTACGAGCCAGATAGATGGTTTGTAACTATTCTCAAAAACAGCTTATAGACGTGTCTCAGCAGCGAAATGGGCCTATAATTCTTCAAGAGGGTGTTATCACCTTTCTTGAAGAACAACACCACTACGCTCCTGTGCCACGCCTATGGCGTAATACCCTGGAGGATGACGGAGTTAAATAGCCTCTGAAGGACTTTAAGTACCGGTGTTCCACCCGCTTTCAGTAGCTCTGTCATTATTCTGTCCTCCCCTGGTGCCTTTTTGCTCTTAAGCTGTTTGAGAGACATTCTGATATCGTATAGGCTGACGTCTAGAATATCTTCGGTATAATGTCGGGTCAATTCCAATACTTAGCATCAACTCGAGCCTATTGTGCATTTATTCAATGCTCAGATGTGGGTTTTTATTGTCTTACTGAAGTTATGGTACGGTATGGTATTCACCTCGAGGATAAAGCATAGTTTCGTTTTGGGCGGCTTGAACCCCTCGCTTCACTCAGGATTCTACATAACTCCCAAGCGAAAAACTCCCTCGCTAAGGTCGGTAGTCAACTAGAGTCCCTCGTTGCACTCAGGGTCTAATATGCCGCCCGTGACGTAAGAAGAAGAAAAAAAACAGAATGTTTATTGACACAAAAGGACATAAAGGACTATACAAAAAAAAACAATAAACTTAGAATATAAGGTATAAAACTAGAAATAATTATTATTAACATTAACATGACACATATTTATAATTGAATTTTACATGTATATTGTTCATTATAAAGTTATATAAGCCTCAAAAACCTACGCTAGGCTAAGCCTGTGTTATAGGGATCTGTGCTCCCCCAACTATATGACTTATGAAATTAAGTGTATTATGACGTAAAATTTTAATTAATTAATCATAAAAACGTAAATAAAAAATGGTATGTAAGTATTTTTACCTAATTGATTTCAATTATTATACAATTTTTTTTTTTTTATTACGGACTAGGCAATCGTTTGACCACGATCTAACCTGATATATATAAATATTCACATTTAAAATTTACAATTGCTAAAATCTCGTAGAAAACTATATCACGCAGTACAGTGTGTCAACAAATGTATCCTACATTAGGGTGTGTAAACGGAAGTTAAAGTTATGTATGAAATATGCTGGGTTGAGTATTGGGAAGATTTGGAAATGAATATGTATGTATGAATGTGTTGGTAACAATAAAGTAGAGAGAAGTATACTATAACACTATCTCAAAACCGGAAAAAGCTCCTCAGTTTGGTCATAGGAATAAGCTTTCAGTAAATTTGTGACCGTTTTTTTTCAAATTAAAATAATTAAGGTGATGAATTTGTTTAACTTTAGATAATTTATTATAAATGAAGCCAACTAGGAAACATGGAAATCTCTTAGCGAAAATTTTATTGTATTTGGGTACTTGGAAAACCTTATCAGCGTTAAGCATCATATCAGGGGATAAAGCAGTAAGACACTGCTTTATCCCCTTGGTGCATGGTACTATTATGATGAGATCACTTCATTCAATTTCACTATGCTCGCTTATTTAAATGAAGAACCAACCTTATAGCTTCCTACAGTTCATAAAACGTGATGTATGATATCATAAAATTATTTCTATTGTCATTCGAAGCACCGGCCTTGAAGAGTTATGGATATTACGGCGACAACAGCTTTACTCACGTGGTTAGATGCGAATAGCAATACTGCTATTGCAGTGCCCTAAATTCAGTGACCTACCTTATCTTTAGGATATGAAATCATCCCAACTAATCTATTTATCTATACTTATAATACAGCAATAAAAACGAAAAAGTCTGTAGAAAGAATAAAATAAAAAAAGGTCCAGGGTACTTAAAATAAGCTACTGAACAAGAATATAACATTTTTTAAATTCGTGTTTGTTCGCGCTTAACATAAAAACTACTGGACCATTTGCGATGCAATTTTCACTGTTGGGTAGCTTAAGGTTTACATAGTATCTCAATCCGATGAGTAGAAGCTGAGCAATAGATAAAAACTTTTTAACGGCTGAAGGAAATGGGGTCTTGGAATAGTATATAGAGTACTTTTAACCTAGAGAAATGACCACGCGTGTGAAGCCGCGGGTACAGTTAGTAGGTATTAGGTAGGTAGGTATATTATAAATGCAAAAGTCTGTGTGTTTGTTACCACAGCTCGGTAACAGTTGATTGGATTTTGATATTATATTCTTAGCTCCTAGACACATGTCATCATTGTGCACGCGTTAGAAGCCGCTAAAAGACACATATCATTATTGTTTACGCGTTAGAAGCCGCTAAAAGACTACATATCATCATTGTTCACGCGTTAAAATTCAATAAAATACACATGTCATCACTGTTGAGGCAGAAGAAGCCGCTAAAAGACATATCCCAGGTAGGAATTTTACTTCATTATGACTTTGCATTAAGGGCAGTCACGGACGTAACAGACGTCGTGACGTGACGTCTGCTTAACGTGCCTTGTGACGTCAAAATATCACGGGCACACTACGTTATATTATGACGTCAGTGGAACCTACGAATCTGGTAACAATGAAAAACCAAAATTAAAAACAACATGCGACGTATTTGGAACCAACAAATGGCCTTATATGTAGTTTGAAATGTTTTTTTATTGTCTTTTATTTGTTTCTTTCTCGTGGAGCGGGTGTGTACTAGCCAGATGTTCAAATTGCTCTAAGTTTTATTAACCCCCAAACAAAGAGACGGGTGTTATAAGTTTAGGATGTGTATCACTCTGTGTGTGTGCGTGTGTGTGTGTGTGTGTGTGTGTTTGTGTGTTTGTGTGTGTTTGTGTGTGTTTGTGTGTGTTTGTGTGTGTGTGTGTGTGTGTGTGAAAATGTGTGTGTGTGGGTGTGTGAATGGGTGTGTGTCTGTCTGTGGCATCGTAGCTCCCAAACGAATGGACCGTTTTTCTTTTTTTTTTTGAAAACTGATGTGATCGAGATGGTTCTTACATTTATAGGGAGGGGCAGGTGGAAGGGTGAGTAAAAGGGGGTGAAAATCGTAGCTTCCAAACGAAAGGACCAATTTAGATGCGGTTTTTTATGTTTCAATTTGAGGTAATCGAGATGGTTTTTAGCTATAATGAGGGAAATGAAGGGGGGGGGGGGTGCGAATCATAGCTTCCAAACAAATGGCTTTGCATTATTTAGCTTTAATTTTACATCGCGTAAACAGATTCAATAAATATGTTAATACCCGAAATTTGGGTACGGAACCTTAGTCATGGTGAAAGTCAAAACGTCATTGTCATACTTTGAGAAAGCAACTAATTCTGTTCCGTCTTGGCGTACAACGTCACGTTGTCAAAATGTCACACTGGCACAACGTCACGTTTATTTTATTTTTCTCGCAAAATGTCACAGTTAATGTTAGTCCGATTCTTGGTTGTTTGCTCGAATTTTTCATACTTCGAACTACCTTTAAACACAGTCTATATAGATATTTATACGGTCATTCCAAAATTATGTAAACTTCGTGCAAGCAGCTTTGCACGAAGTTTACATAATTTTGGAATGACCGTATAAATATCTATATAGATCTATCTTTCAATACCTATATTTCAGCAACTAGAAACGGTATCGACTTAAATATTAGCTGTGTGCTACAATTTTCCTCTAAGTAGGAGTCTAACTCGTCCCGCCATCTGCGTATGGGCCTACCACATTATTAAGAGTACCTAATACGAGTAATTACTGTATAGGTTTTATTTTTTAAGTATTGAATAGTTGATAATCCGATCAGCAAATTAAGTCTACAGTTATGAACATTACACTATTCAGTAACTGACTATAAGAGATATTTCATTCCAACGGTTTCTGTGAATGGGCAGGCTGTAACTGATGAGCGGATTTCATTAATAGACGGCTCAATCATTATTCAGGCCTTTTGTCTGCACAGGCGATGCTGACGTCTGTAGGTTCCGCAATGATAGAGTAGTGTTCGCGTCAGTCATATTGCTTTCAGCGAAGATATCATGAAAATAAGTCTATAGGTAGGTACTTAATTTCTAAAGTATGTGTGGCAAACTGCTTGTTTTCGCCTTTGAGGTGGTTATCTAACATAAAGGGAAGTCACTCACTTATGCCGCTCTATGTTTGAGTGCAGGCGTTATACTGCCTCGTATGTTTTGAGTCTACCACTTCTAGGAAAATATGGTGATAAATGATAGTACGAGTACACATATTCTATACTTATAATAAAACTGTAACGGGTCCAGTTCTGTACATTGTAGTTTTTTTTTTTTGGAGGCTTTTCTATATTCGATTCTGAAGCAAAAACTGTTTCTTTTTTCTATTTTGTTTATATGTCTGTCTGTCTGTATCTTGACCGCGCATCAAGCCGAAACTACTAAACGGATTCAAATGAAACTAGGCTTGATTTGAGTTTATACTACGAGGTAGAACATAGGATACTTTAATCCCGAAAAATTAAAGGGTACCCGCAGGATAGTGGTTGAAAGTTATTTAAACAAACACGTATCACGTTGTAACTACTGGATGGATTTTAATGCAACTTGGCACAGTAATATTTTATATGATGGGGGATTATTGAGGATACGTTTATCCTGACAAAATAAACTGTTCCTGCGGGATAGGGGTCCAAATTGTGTACATTGAGTATATTTCGTAAATATTTTTTTGACGCTTTGCTATATTTTATACTGAAGCCAAATTTTTTGTCTGCCTGTCTGTCTGTATCTTGACCACGCATCACGCCTAAACTATTCAATGAATTCAACTGAAACTTGGTATGATTTGAGTTTATATTACGAGGTAGGATATTGGATACTTTTCATTCCTTAACATTGAAGGGTTCAACTTGACACAGTAATAATTTGTATGACGGGTTAAAATTATGGATACATCTTATCCCGAAAAAATAAAGGATTCCTGCGGGATAGGGGTCCAAAATTATGTTTATTTTAAAGTAATAAATATATATAATTATAATAAAACAATATGTAACATAAAGTCTAGTCTAGTCATAAATTAATACAATGAAGATAAAAAAGTGGTCTGGGGTCATTGACAAGGTACTAACTTAAAATAAGCTATTGAACAAGAACATAACATTTATTTAAAATATGTCTCTCTGTCTGTATGTTTATTTGTTCACACATCACTTAAAAACTACTGGACCGATTGCAATGCGTTTTCAATGTTGGATAGCTTAGGGTTAAGCTTAAAAACTGGTATTTTTAGTATCTCAATCCAATGACTAGAAGCCAAGCAATAGATAAAAATATTTTTGACGGCTGAAGAAATTTTCATCAAATGATGGTACATTGGTATTTTAGGTCTTAGAATTGCACATAGAGTACGTTTAACTTGGAGAAATGACCAAGCGTGCGAAGCCGTGGGCACACCAATTAAATTCTATAATTAAAATAATTTAAATCAAAAAATCATCTTACAAAATAAAAGCAATGAATGGGGCTGATTCGGTTAGGCCTTAAAATCTCCTACCTCCCATTTTCTCTTGCATCCTATTTCATAAACCAACAAGTATAATATCTAAGTTCCTTAAGATGTTAATCATGCAAGATAACACTTAAGTTAGTCACAAAATGTTGTTATTCGCAGCTTCGAGATCTAGATAAGCCTATTACAATGTTTTTCTACTTAATTCAGCTGAGTGAAGCCCTGGCGAATCGCCAAAACGTAACTACCTTTGCACTGATCATCCATCTCCCCAAAAACAACATTACCTTGAGCTGAAACAGAAGATTTATGTAACAGGGGGTACCTGTATACGGGAGGGTACAATAGACTTACCAAAAGGGAAAAAACCTGCGAGACGCAAACGGTAAGGTATTTAGAGTAATTGCTTGTAAAGCCGGAATCTCCAGAATCCGACCTTGCCTTCAGGCTGAAAACTGGAAAGAGCCAGAGATGAATCCGATGCGTGCTCTTTTGGGAATTTAGCACAAACGATAAACATGCCAGTTCTTATCAGCCTTTGTAGAAACTTATTTAGGAGTGATCGAATTTTGAATATAGCTTGAATAATTTTATTTAAAGCTACAGCTTAATTAATATTTGTATGAGTGTACAAATAAGTATGAGTGTATTCACAACCTTCATGTCTATTCTTGTCTTGCATATAGTACCTAAGAGAACGTTCTTGATAGTACCTGCCTAAAATTTGTTTTTAGGACGACATTCAAGAAAATTATAAAACTTACTAAACTTATATTTAAAAAAAAAAGTTAACAAGAAACTAGGATTTTCAGTTCCATGTTTAATTTATTAATCTTAAATGCACTTATTCTCAACTTTTACAGCGCTCGCTATCTCCTGCTTTTTAGTACCACTTACTTTACTGCAGTGCTGTCTGATCCACATTCATTAAATGAACGCACACAACCACAGGGCAACGCGCCAAGCCATGCGGGCCACGCCCACGCTACTTAATTGGTGACACTTTACGGCTTTGACGGACACCATTAATTTGTGGTATGAACATGTTACGAAGGACCAAAATAGTACAAGTATTTTTATTCTAGATGAGAGAGGTTTGTACAGTTTCTACTCTATTACAGCGCTATCTCACCCTAACATACATCAAATAAAGGACTTACATCAAATAAAGGACAAAAGCGCTACATTCGTTTTTCTTTTTCTGTAATGAGTTTATCCGAGCCATGCGGGCCGCGCCCTCTCTAATTGGTGACACCTGACACCTCTGACGGACACCAGTAATGTGTGTAGCGAAGGACCAAAAAATAAAAGGTTTTCGCACACGTAAAGATACATTTCAAAATAAGATTATTTGGATGTAGGAGATATTTTTCTACACAGACTCTAGTCTGGTAGTCTTTGTTCTAAGAATTTATAGCCTGTGTAGAAACATATCTATAATTAAGTCTATATACTTTAGTATATCAGTAATTCTTTCAAAATGAACATTATAGTGGTTTAATATTGGATTATATTTTATAAATCCTACTCTATTCTTCGAGACAAAACAAAAAATTCTTTAAAATAATATAAATATCATAATAATGCGCTTACATAACATAAACATTAATTTACCCCAAGCGCAAACAATACCTTCCAACATACCGTTTTAAATCCTTGAAATAAAACCGCCTCTGGGCGACTCATTTTCCTTTGCCTAATTTCAAAAATGCTGGTACGCTGCTCTAATTGGGACTACGCGACACCTGACCCCCTGAGGGGCGTCTCTGATCTGAGGCTACTCTGTGTTTACCATAACGAGGGTAACATTGAAGGACACCTGTGATGAATCACTCTGTGTTACCCATAACAACGGTAGAGAGCTGTTATATAGAGAAACCACCACCTTCTCTGATCTATTTTAATGTTGTTCACAAGTAGGCATGATTGAACCCTTTTTTACCCGACTGCGCATGGTTATGTTTTTGGGCTGTATGTATGTTTTTGTGGATTTTGATAAATGAGGTTATCGATGGATTGGTCTCAATCACGAGAGTGAGTGTCCTATGATATATGAAATGTCAAGAAAACTAATATGGCGGCTATGATGCTATATTGTATTTCCGACGGAACAAAAAAAAAAGTAAAACCTATCGAGTGAGGTATCAAAATGAAAGTATATAAATGACCATTTTAAAATATATAAGGGTAACTAAAAACTTAAAAATAAAAATAAATTATTACTCATCATCATCATCATCATCATCATCATCATCATCATCATGTCAGCCTTTAGAAGTCCACTGCTGAACATAGGCCTCCCCCAAAGAGCGCCATGACGAGCGATCCTGTGCCACCTCCTTCCACCGACTTCCTGCGATGGCTACAATGTCGTCGGTCCATCGTGTGGGGTGTCTCCCCACACTTCGCTTGCTTGTTCGTGGTCGCCATTCGAGAACCTTTATTCCCCAGCGGTTGTAGGTTCTGCGACCTATATGGCCTGCCCACTGCCACTTCAACTTGCAAACTCTGAGAGCTATGTCGGTAACCTTCGTTCTTCTACGGATTTCCTCATTTCTGATTCTATCACGTAGTGAAACACCGAGCATAGCTCTCTCCATTGCAAGCTGCGCAACTCTGAGCTTTTGTATGAGACTAATAGTTAGCGACCACATCTCAGTGCCGTATGTCATCACTGGCAATACGCACTGATTATAAACTTTCGTCTTGAGGCTCTGCGGTATCTGCGACGAGAAGATATGGCGTAATTTCCCGAACGCTGCCCATCCGAGTTGGATTCGTCGGTTGACCTCTTTGTCGAAGTTGGATTTACCCAGTTGGATCGTTTGACCCAAGTAGACATAGTGATCAACAGCTTCGATAATATCGTTCCCAACATAAACCGGCATGGGTACGACATGGGCATTTGACAATCATGTCACGAACATCAGTTCGTCTTGCCCATGTTCATTTTAAGACCCACCTGTTGGGAAACAATATTGAGGTCACTGAGCATTGTGCTTAGGTCTTCCAGGGTTCCAGCCATGATGACTATATCATCAGCAAATCGAAGGTGAATATATTCGCCATTGATGTTAACACCAAATCCGTTCCAGTTCAGAAGCTTGAATATATCTTCCAGTGCAGAGGTGAACAGTTTCGGAGAAATAACGTCTCCCTGTCTCACCCCTTTTTGCAGCTGGATAGAATTCGTGCTCTGATCCTGAAGACGAACTGTCATGGTGGCCTTGCTGTACAAACACTTCAACACTTCGATGTACCGGTAATCAATCTGGCACCGCTGTAATGACTGTAGCACTGCCCAGGTCTCGACTGAATCAAAGGCTTTCTCGTAGTCCACAAACGCTAGACATAGTGGCCGATTATACTATTCGGTCTTCTGTATAATCTGCCGGAGCGTATGGATGTGGTCTATGGTGCTAAAGCTTTTCCGGAATCCAGCTTGTTCGGGAGGCTGAAAGTCGTCAAACCTACGAGCGAGACGGTTTGTAACTACTCTCGAAAACAGCTTATAGACGTGGCTCAGCAGCGAAATGGGCCTATAATTCATCAAAAGGGTTTTATCACCTTTCTTAAAGAACAAAACCACTACGCTCCTGTGCCACGCCTCTGGCGTAGTACCCTCGAGGATGACGGAGTTAAACAGCTTCTGAAAGACTTTAAGTACCGGTGTTCCACCCGCTTTCAGTAGCTCTGTGGTTATTCCGTCCTCCTTCTGGTGCCTTGTTGCTCTTAAGCTGTTTGAGAGCCATTTTGATCTCGTATAGGCTGACGTCCGGGATATCTTCGGTATAATGTCGGGTCAAACGGGCTCTTGCATCGCTAGTCCTGCTAAGGGGACTACGCGATGAGGTGTATAATTGTCCATAGAACTTTTCTAGCTCACTCAAAATCTCTGGCTTCGACGAAACGATGCTGCCACTGTCGGTTTTCAGCTTCGTCAACAGGCTTTGCCCAATAGACAGATCTCTTGCGAACATTTTGGAGCCCTTGTTCCGCTCTATTGCGTTCTTAATACAAGTAGTCGACTTGGAGATCTGTTTATTAAGCAAGCTGTAACTCGACATATCCACTGAAGACTGCAGCCTCATCTCGCCTCGTTCTGCCATAAGTTTGAGTGTATGCTCAGAGAGTTTATGTGTTCTTTTTTTGCGGGGGGCCTTAAAGAACTCCGACCCGACCACGTGGACAATTTCCACCAGCCCGTTATTTAGCTCGTCCACTGTATCGCATTCGGTAAGGATTTGGAAGCGATTTTGGAGCTCCAATTGAAAGCTCTCGGGGTTTTTGATTTGGGCAGGACTTGGGCGAAGAGTAGATCTCATCAAACGAGACCTTTCCAGCTTCACGTTGATATTCAATGAGCCTCTTACCATGCGGTGATCACTGCCGGTCTTAACCCTGTTGATCACAGAGACATCATTGAATATATGCCGATTGGTTGTCAAAATGAAATCTATCTCGTGCTTATGACCGCCGGGTGAAGGTCCATTTCCTGGAGGGGCGCTTCTTGAAAAAGGAGTTCATCATAAAGAGTCCCTCCTTCTCCATGAAGTCGGCCAATCGCTGACCCTTTTGGTTCCGCTGTCCAAATCCAAACTACCCCACTCTCAGTTCATCGCCATTCCTCATACCCAGCCGTGCGTTGAAGTCCCCTGCTGGGGGACTTCAACTTCAATGGGGAGTGTGTTTTCGGGGCATGTATGGCATTAGAAATGTCATCATACATAGAATCCACTTCATCGTCCGGGCGTTTCGAGTGTGGGGCGTACACCTGTATGACCTTCAACGAATACCGTTCGGTAATTCTGAGTATAAGGTATACCACCCTGCTCGAAACGCTTTCGATCTTCACAATGTTGTTGACGAGGGACTTGTGGACGAGAAACGCGACACCATGTTAGGACTGCTGGTCGCCCTCCCGTAATAGAGTAAGTTGCCGGAATTGAGGGTCATCGTATCCTCTCCCTATCTTCGGACTTCTGATAACCCTATAATACCCCAGCGCAACTTACTTACTACTTCTTCCAGCTCTATCAACTTCTCATCGGTTGAGGACCGATGAGGTGCGTGCGTTATAAGTTGCCAGGTCCAGAGATCGTGGGGGTTGGTAGCTGGGTCTCTGCCGGAGTTTCTTAGCACCCCTTGCTCCGCCGTTACCATGGCTGCTACCGGTGCCAGGAATAACGGAGCCGCCGGGGACTGGGGGCCGTCTTTTTGGTGTGTCTATCATATGGGGGGGGGGGGGGGTTGCCATAGTCACCACGCTTGGCAGGCGGTGCGGTTGACCGCAGTGTAGCAAATGTGCTCGGAGGACGCTGCTGCCCATCTTCCGGTGTATAATCCCTTAGTCGCCTCTTACGACATCCACGGGAGGATTGGGAGGGATCTTATTCTAAGCCGAGACCGCCACGGCTAAATTATTACTAAAAGAAACCAACTGCGAACAAAACTTAAAAGAGGTGAACATAATTTAGATACCTACTTGATTTCGAAACATAAGATGCATTCAGAGGCATCATGCACTTCATTTCTCCTTTGACGGGATCAGCTAGAACTCGGCCAGCTACTCCTACTTTTTGTCAGTAATATTTAGTCCGTGAGTCTTGTAACCGTGATCCAGGAAGATTTTAGCAAAACAGCGTGAAAATCGTGAAAGTACCACGAAATCAAGAACATGACTAGGTCGCAGCACAATGCACGGTAAAACTTAGCAGATAAGGATCTGGATGGTACTGCAATGAAATTATTACCTACAACTACGTAAATAAATGCGATGTTCGAAATATTGAATTGAATTGAATTTACACATAATGACTAAATACTTCATGACAATATATTTAAAGAGGTCTACGTGTAGACTTATCATAGCGTAGACATAGTCTACGGCGTAGAGTACAAGATCTTGTAGCAATACCGCGCAGACTCTACGCGAAACTGAGACAGTTTTAATCATTTTTTAACTGCGGTCCTGGCAGCTTATTCGCTATTAAAAAATTAAAATTATAAATATAAATGTTTATTTCAGATAAAAAATCCATAAATTTGTTAATAACAATAATTATACTTAAAACCTTTTCCTCATTATAGCGTGGAAAACGTCCACGCGTGCTTCCGCGAACATACCGGACGCGCTACAACGCCATGGCAGTCCCAACAGTGCTCTGAAAGCATTGTTATATTGCACCCTAAGAGTGTTGCAGGCTCGTTGCGTATACTGAGCCCACAAGCTGCTCGAGTAGAAATATTGACAGTACGTTCTAAATAGAGTTAATTTTACTTCATTTGTGCTTCGAGCAAACGTGCAAGCCAGCATATTGCTTCTACCGCCAACGCCTAGAAATAATGTAATTAGATGTCTTTATTTCACGTTATTTTATTTATACTTCAGCTCCTACTTTTTTTGCTTATGGTATGAGATTGCCCGTAGAATATAGGGACTCAATATAGGTACATATAATTCGTTACGGTCTCACGACAACTGTAGTCATCCCTAGAAATATTAAGTTTTGTTTCGTCGTATGAGGTAGGTAGTGCTGGCCTCTGGTGTCTGCCCGCCCGAAGACCTCTGACATTGATAAACGAGTGTTATTGATCAATAATGGCCGGGACGGACAGATTAACGTCCCTCGGAAGCATGGAGAGATACAAATACGCACATAAGTTAATGGTGCGAAGCCGAGGACCGAATCCGTTATCGTCGCTTCTAACTCGCACTTATATACCACTCGGCCACCATCGGCATCGGTCATACTACTTCCACTTTAAATTACAAACAAGTTTACGCTTTTTTTACTTTTGATAGAGACAATATAATATACACCTACCACTATTTTGGGTGAGTGTTAAAATGTAGGTATCTATAAATTATTATTATATATTATATAATCACATTTTTAAACGAATTCGTTTTCAGTTTCTTTTGCGTTGAATGAACAGCATGTATATACTTTTGAGCCTATGTCTATTTATCGTCATCATCATCAATAGTATTTTTAGAATAGGAAGAAACACACAGACAAACAAGAAATAATTAAAAAAAAACATGTCTTCTCGGCTAAAAAATAACTTATGACAATAAATTATATATTGTTAGAATTTGCTCAAGAAGGCCTGCAATTTGATACCCAGAATGTAAAAATGGAACTTTTTTCCCATTTTAATTTGGAGCCATATTGCAGCCGTATTAAAAATATGAAAATATAGCCTATGTTACTCGGAATGATTGCACCATAACTTTTTAATGCCTCAACAGATTTGGCTGTTCAGGCATTAAAAAGTTACGGTAGAATAAATAAACTCACATACATACATGAACCCTGAAACATTACACTCCTTTTTTGGGCAGTCGTGTAATAATAGGGCAGACAACCCGGAGCCACATATAGCTACTACAACGAGTATGTTTAGAACTAAGAACTTTATTTTTGTTGTTTCATTTTCTACAGAGTTTAGCACTCCGCAGTATATTTCTCTCGCGAAGATTGTTAGTCGTAAATATCACGTATGTTACTACAGCGAGCCAAGCAGGAACTAAAGATGAGAGCTTTTCTACGATCGATGTGTCTACGGCTAGTTTTTATTTGTCAGATGAAAATGGATGCTTTTTTTGTGAAAAACTGTAGTCCGCGCGGACGAAGTCGCGGATAAAATCTAGTAAACTTTAGAAAGATGTGCATCTGGACTGAGAGATCACATCCTTAAATCCTAGAGACACAAAAAGGCAGGTTTAGTAAAAAATAGTAAAAATATGATGGAGTAACCCAAAAATTTGTAAAACGCGAGTCAAAAAAGCTAAGGCCAAATGACTGGATTCCTCAATTCAGGTGCCTAAAAAATTTAATCTCAGAACATTGAAAGGACCGTTGCCCGGCTAAGGAAACGGACCTCCTTCTCAGGTAAAGGCGAGGAATTAAAACAAGATGGTAAATTCAATAACAAAGGGCTTTATTACAAAAAATAGAAAAAGCACACATGAGTTATCGAATATTGGTACTCTCCCCTTTACTGAGGAATTTAAAAAGAAATATTTTACACTTAATTTAGTTTGTTCTGCATCAAAATAATTATAAACAGCAAGATCTTATAACAGGAAATAACTTAATACTCAAAACTCAAAATTCTCTCAAATGTGAATACAATTTCATCTAACACATAAATTCTAGTACTTAACTTCGGCCTGTATGATATGAATTTACTATAGTACTGGAGAATCCTAGGCCAATGAAACTTAGAGAGTCTGTGCTCAGCAGATTAACATGTATTGGTCACAACGCAACGGAATTTTCTTGACTTTGCCATAGAATGTTTTAAATTAAAAGAGAACTAGTGCAAACAGAGTGTGTGTGTGTATGATTGTGTTTCCCAGAGGGAAATCAAACTCTAAAATAGAAAGTAAACAGAAAATAAACAGAAAGTATCTAGATAATAACAGAAAATATCTAGATAATAATAGAAAATAGACAGAAAGTATCTTTCAACAATATTAACACGTTAGCAGGCGAAGGCTTCCCTCAACACTGTAGCTCGCTGACTCAAAATGATTTGGAGTGGACCAACCTGGAAGCTTCCTGGGACGCCGTACGGTCGTCTCGCGTACCGCCGCGGAACGCCTCCTTACTCCACTCGATCAGCTCTTACTGTTTGACCACGAACGGTGGTGATATCTTCTACTGGACAGGTGGTGTGTTGGAGTCCTTCTGGAGTCCCTCGTAGACCGGCTTCTTCCACGAACGGTGGTGAGCCCCGGGTGATCGCGCACAGCAGCTCGCAGTGGTGACGACAATAGCCGACCGTAGATGCACGATATAACCTGAAACCCACGTTCCTTCGTGTTCAAATGTGTCTCGAAATGCCCGCCTTAGATAGACGCGGTGCAAAATCAAAACAGATATTTCGTTGGATCAAAACTGAAGTCACGGGTAAACACACTAACCTGGCTTTTGCACTGGTATACTTATTTCGCCTGTAACAGGGCAGCTTCGTTCTGGACAGCGTGCCTCGGACGTTTTGTTCACACAAGAGAAACTGCGTATTTTTCTGCCGCCTGCGCCGAATCTATCACGTGCCAACTATGAATGCACAATTCAATTTTACGTCCGAAATCAAAATCCCTTTTACAGGCTTCTCACTAGTTTATATACTATCTTGTTTTGCATCTTCGAGTAGCGTTCTACTGAGACCTTGAACTTCCGGTTATCTCGAAAGATCCAGAACTAACTCTGCCATTTGCTTCGTAAAGTAGACCTTGTCGGCCTAGTAATACTGGTCACTGTCCTCCAGCCAGATTTGGTACATATCAGCCAGCATCCGGTGTTTACTCGAACAAGTCCATACAAAAAAAAGAATTTCTCTGGAACTTTCATGCGATTTAGACATTATGTCAAAACCTTCCATGGTGTGACCATCGCAAGCGATTTCTAGATTTAAATAATTTTCGACATATCAAACGCTCCATTCTGTAATTATTATTTGTTAGCCAACTTAAAGATGCGACCTATTCTGGATTTTAAAACAAGCCGTTCCTCTTCCAAAGTTATTCAGAGCCCGAAATATTCCTGGAACGTCAATTATTAATAGCAACACTAAGAAGCTCGCTACTTGCCGACAGATACCTCCACTTAGTTTTCACCTTTCTTCTAGTTCACGCCACTTGTAGCTAGCTGTCGCTACGTGGATTAACCATTTTATCTATTTTGAGACAGTAGATGAAAACTTTTCCCTTTCACTCGCAGAGGCCAATTCAACCATTATTTCTTGATTCTTAGATAGGCGAAATTATCAATCTGTCTTCAACAAGAAAAGCTTTCATTATTCCTTTAACGAAGAAAGTGGCGCACGCGCGGTGGAGTTCGGCGTTTTTTACAAACTCGGCGTCTGGTTTTCAGATACGGAGAAAACACAACTTGATCTAATAGAAAAGACGCTGCTCCTCGTCAGATGGCGTTGTACAATATATTCTATTATCGAGATCTATAACAAAATCTAACTTGGAGTATGATTTAACATGTTACAATACACCCTCTCCTGCCAAAGTTTCACATGCCAATGTGAAACACTCGCTGCCCTCAGCGATAACAGTCACTGGAACTATTTCAATAAGAGATTTAAAAGCAAACAGAACCAGACTAAAAAAAAAACTCATTGACAATGTGGAAACCAAAAAAAAAAACTTCCTGGACCTCTTTGGGTATATTGTAAATCCCCAAACAAAATATATTGAATCAAACAAACTCTGAAACGCAAACTTTAACGAAGAATGAAAACAAAAGATATGACCAAATTCCCCAACAGAATATCGCAGTTCTAAGTTCACTGCTGCAGGCGCAGGCCGAAAGTTCACAATAATTTCAATCCTGGAACTAAAATTTTACCAAAAAACCTTTCTAAAAAAAAAAAAAAAAAAAAAAAAATTAATTAACCTATGCACTAAGTCCCTCCTTCATTCATGTGACATTTCAACCGGGTACAATATATTTATCAAGATCTCTAATTTAGCATATTTCCTCTTATATGTTTCCTAATCATTTTGTTATAATGCCAATCTATTCGGGTGAATCTATTTGTGGAAACTAAAAAATTTATACATTTACATTGCACTCCTTTTATTTACAAAATCTCTGACAAAAATCAATCACTACAAATCTGGTATAGTCAGTAAGTAAGTCGCTATATATCCTTCTTTCATACCATAAGTCCTGCTACACACCTAATTGTGAGCATTCACTTTCCTTTTAAACAACCTATATAGACACAGTACCGAACATTTAGCTGTTGGGACTTATGCTACATTTGGTAAAACATTCATACTCCCCTAACCCTTGTAAAGAAAAGTATCGAGTGGAAAACCCGCTTTAGAATTTCTGTTACTGGTAATTAGGCTTTTTATTATAGAGGTTACCAGGAAATCCGCCTCTTCGCGCTTTTACTGGTTTTAGGCTTTTCATTTATAGAGGTCACCAGAAAAAACCGCCTCTGTTTGGTTAACTAGTTTCTAGGCTTGAGTTTAAAGAGGTCACCAGTCTAAACCGCCTCTGCGCTCGTTTGATAAAAACTAAAAAAAAATAACATGCTGGACTAGGATCAAATATGTTTCTAAATAAAATAACATAATATGCCTGAACAAAAATATCCAACTACCTAGCCAGTCTCTAAAGTTTACTGTTAAATTTCGATCAAAGTAACATGCCAAACATTGACACAAATAATGTACTTTAAATCGTTTAGTAAATGTCACATGAGTGATTACCCCAATTCTATACATTTTTACCTTATCGAGATTGCCATTCCTTTTTTATTCCAACTGCCAGGACCAATGTTCTACACATCAAAAAAAAAACCTGTCTCGTCCGGGCTAATCCTATATTCTAACACAAAAATTCTAAGTTGGCTGAGCTAAACCTAAAACAAGAAACCAAAACCTGAGAATCTAAACCAAATTTACCCTGCAAAACTCGCCAGCTAATAACAATACAACAAAAAAAAATCACCAAAAATATACCTAAAAAATAATAATTGGACTACCCATAAAATCTTTCTTTCTCTATTACTCCAGTAATCATCTCGTAGTAATGAGCCTTCCCCAGGACAGATGTTCACGCAACCTCATGCGGTCCAGGGTTATTCTATACTCTCCACAAAAAACCTTCATGAAAATCCATGTTTTGACCCAGGCTTCTTTAGTTCAGGTGTTGTCATCCGCACCCGTGTATCCGGCCATCAGTCTAACCCGGCTAAGGTTATTCTTGCCTGAAATTCGCGCATAGACATATGTGCTACAAAATTTGTCACACCACTAGGGCGTGCCAAAAAAAAAAAATCAGATCCGTCGTAACCGGCACCACCCCACCGATTTTCCGAACACGACTGAATCTATAAAAAACGATCATTATGTATCCCATAATATACGATCACCAAAACAAAACCAGATCCGTCGTAACCGGCACCACCCCACCGATTTTCCGAACACGACTGAATCTATAAAAAACGATCATTATGTATCTCATAATATACGATCACCAAAACAAAAACACTCTCTGATTAGTCATTCTTCATGTATATACGCAAAATATGTGTATCGTACGCTGACAATGAGAGGTGAGCGAGAGAAAGCACAAGCGGCCCTACCCCTCCTCTGAAAATATGGAGCTGTCCTCAGCTCTGATACCATCTACCGACATCTCCAATACCATTAAGGTCTGAAAAGTAGAAGATATGTTGTGTATGGATTAACTTTATTCATTACCCAAACGCAACAATATCCACAAAAGGATGATCAATGTTTTGTCCACAATTCATGATCAAAAAACTTCTCCAAGTCATCACCGGTACCATAATGGCGCATAAAAATGTGCCTCAAAACTTCGACACCCTGTATATACTTATGTACAAAGTTCCATTCTATCTAAAAAAAAACTGCTACTAACTGTAAAAAAAAAAGTTACCAAATATCAACAATTACAAAAATTTAACAAAAGATTTAGCCGATGGAACTAAAAAAAAAATCTAGACAAACCTAATCTATTCAACCAACGAAAACATCACAACCTAACTAAAAAAACAAAACTGGACATAAGCAATGAACCTGAAATTGTTCAATGCTTCACAATAGAGGTAGATTTAGAACGGCACTAACCCCCAATCACCGCTTTATGGATTTTGAATTGACGGACTTGTCTTTGTGGTTGTTGACTTTAAAACCTGCCAAACAAATAGAACCCTACTAAATCTGCTCATCTTTAAAAAAAGAATATAGCGTCATTAGGTGTGCTCCATTTGTACTACTGCATACTGTTGTGCTAAAATAATAATGAAACTCTAAAAAAATTATTAACAAACTATCCAAGAAAAAAAAAAAAAGAAAACTACAGAACCTCACATATATTTTACTGACCCCTAAAATACAATGAACAAAAGGTAAATGAAATCCTAAAAAAAATCTACTACCAATCAATTAAAAGAATCTACAGAACCTCACAAATATTTTGAGCGAACCCTAAAATATAATGAACAGAAGGAAAAATGTGTGTATGTGTTTTGTGTAATGAAATTGTTCTATAATGTTTTGGAACCGATATGTCAAACAAATATATAAAAAAAATATCTGTTGTGTTGTGACACACTTGCAATAAAATGGTACATACCTACCTACAAAGTATAAGTCACTCCACTAACAGATCTATACTGTTTTAAATATCACACCAATACATAATCCAATGATAGAAAAAAATACAATCAATTACACATGAATCACCATTAAATACACATAATATTTTTCCTACAATAGTCAAATAACATACCAAGTTTTCAAAATAACACAAACAGTATTATAGGTTCAACACACAAAGAGATATTATAGTTTAGTTTCACATAGTAATATTACACGTGACCACGGGGCAGATTGAAAGATACTTTCATGTAAACACCTGTTTGCTTGTAATTATTTTTAAGCGTTGTGCCTATTATCTATTACAAGAAATCCTCTCTTATATATGATGCAGAAAAAACCAACCAATTTACATTGAACGCCACTGTACCTGAGCGCCAGTTTGTAAGAGAAAAAATAAATGAAAAAAATATATGTAAAATATGAAAAAATATATGTGAATTTATTCAGTTGGGCGCCATTGAAAGGACCGTTGCCCGGCTAAGGAAACGGACCTCCTTCTCAGGTAAAGGCGAGGAATTAAAACAAGATGGTAAATTCAATAACAAAGGGCTTTATTACAAAAAATAGAAAAAGCACACATGAGTTATCGAATATTGGTACTCTCCCCTTTACTGAGGAATTTAAAAAGAAATATTTTACACTTAATTTAGTTTGTTCTGCATCAAAATAATTATAAACAGCAAGATCTTATAATAGGAAATAACTTAATACTCAAAACTCAAAATTCTCTCAAATGTGAATACAATTTCATCTAACACATAAATTCTAGTACTTAACTTCGGCCTGTATGATATGAATTTACTATAGGACTGGAGAATCCTAGGCCAATGAAACTTAGAGAGTCTGTGCTCAGCAGATTAACATGTATTGGTCACAACGCAACGGAATTTTCTTGACTTTGCCATAGAATGTTTTAAATTAAAAGAGAACTAGTGCAAACAGAGTGTGTGTGTGTATGATTGTGTTTCCCAGAGGGAAATCAAACTCTAAAATAGAAAGTAAACAGAAAATAAACAGAAAGTATCTAGATAATAACAGAAAATATCTAGATAATAATAGAAAATAGACAGAAAGTATCTTTCAACAATATTAACACGTTAGCAGGCGAAGGCTTCCCTCAACACTGTAGCTCGCTGACTCAAAATGATTTGGAGTGGACCAACCTGGAAGCTTCCTGGGACGCCGTACGGTCGTCTCGCGTACCGCCGCGGAACGCCTCCTTACTCCACTCGATCAGCTCTTACTGCTTGACCACGAACGGTGGTGATATCTTCTACTGGACAGGTGGTGTGTTGGAGTCCTTCTGGAGTCCCTCGTAGACCGGCTTCTTCCACGAACGGTGGTGAGCCCCGGGTGATCGCGCACAGCAGCTCGCAGTGGTGACGACAATAGCCGACCGTAGATGCACGATATAACCTGAAACCCACGTTCCTTCGTGTTCAAATGTGTCTCGAGATGCCCGCCTTAGATAGACGCGGTGCAAAATCAAAACAGATATTTCGTTGGATCAAAACTGAAGTCACGGGTAAACACACTAACCTGGCTTTTGCACTGGTATACTTATTTCGCCTGTAACAGGGCAGCTTCGTTCTGGACAGCGTGCCTCGGACGTTTTGTTCACACAAGAGAAACTGCGCATTTTTCTACCGCCTGCGCCGAATCTATCACGTGCCAACTATGAATGCACAATTCAATTTTACGTCCGAAATCAAAATCCCTTTTACAGGCTTCTCACTAGTTTATATACTATCTTGTTTTGCATCTTCGAGTAGCGTTCTACTGAGACCTTGAACTTCCGGTTATCTCGAAAGATCCAGAACTAACTCTGCCATTTGCTTCGTAAAGTAGACCTTGTCGGCCTAGTAATACTGGTCACTGTCCTCCAGCCAGATTTGGTACATATCAGCCAGCATCCGGTGTTTACTCGAACAAGTCCATACAAAAAAAATAATTTCTCTGGAACTTTCATGCGATTTAGACATTATGTCAAAACCTTCCATGGTGTGACCATCGCAAGCGATTTCTAGATTTAAATAATTTTCGACATATCAAACGCTCCATTCTGTAATTATTATTTGTTAGCCAACTTAAAGATGCGACCTATTCTGGATTTTAAAACAAGCCGTTCCTCTTCCAAAGTTATTCAGAGCCCGAAATATTCCTGGAACGTCAATTATTAATAGCAACACTAAGAAGCTCGCTACTTGCCGACAGATACCTCCACTTAGTTTCCACCTTTCTTCTAGTTCACGCCACTTGTAGCTAGCTGTCGCTGCGTGGATTAACCATTTTATCTATTTTGAGACAGTAGATGAAAACTTTTCCCTTTCACTCGCAGAGGCCAATTCAACCATTATTTCTTGATTCTTAGATAGGCGAAATTATCAATCTGTCTTCAACAAGAAAAGCTTTCATTAGTCCTTTAACGAAGAAAGTGGCGCACGCGCGGTGGAGTTCGGCGTTTTTTACAAACTCGGCGTCTGGTTTTCAGATACGGAGAAAACACAACTTGATCTAATAGAAAAGACGCTGCTCCTCGTCAGATGGCGTTGTACAATATATTCTATTATCGAGATCTATAACAAAATCTAACTTGGAGTATGATTTAACATGTTACAACATTATAATATATTTGTACGCAAAATTTTCTTTTTACTAAAGAATTTGTTAAAACGTTTTACAAATTTCTGTGCCACTAGAGCGCAGCATCACAAATTGATGATGATTTAACTGGATCCCTCAGTTAAAGCCGAGGGATCTGCCTATAAAACATGGCCTGAGATTTAATTAATTCGTGATAATATTTTTGTAACTGTTAAATAAGCTTCTAGTAGGTCGTAGGTTTGGCTAAATAAATATTGTTGATAATAATGATCCCTCAGTTCAGACGTTTATGAAAATTTCAACTTTCATTTTCTTTTCAACAGGTTACTTTTGAGTCACAATTTCTCTTTTATAAACTCAACCAGAAGCTTATTTAACAGTTACAAAAATATTATCACGAATTAATTAAATCTAAGGCCATGTTTATAGGCAGATCCCTCGGCCTTAACTGAGGGATCCAGTTAAATCATCATAAATTTGTGACGCTCCACTCTAGTGGCCCAGAAATTTGTAAAAAGCTTTTACGAATTCTTAACAAATTATTAAAAAGAAAATTATACGTACAAATATATAATGTTCTGAGATTTAATTTTTCGGGCAACTGAATCAAAAATGCTATGGCCGAATGACTGGATCCCTCATCCAGTCATTCGGCCATAGCTTTTTTGACTCGCGTTTAACAAATTTTGGACTACTCTATCTAATTTTTACAATTTTTTACTAAACCTGTCTTTTTGTGTGTTTTAAGGATTTAAGGATGTGATCCCTCTGTCCAGATACACATTTTATAACGTGTTCAAAAGTACAAAACAAACGCACGAGAAACAACTGTTAATACTAACGTTCACTTGAAATTTAGAATGAAAATGAAGATCAAAGAAGAAGTCCAAACAAATTAGAAAGAAACATTTGTTGGTACTCTTGTTGATTTATGATTTAATATCAGAAGTCGCTACAAGAAGAAACTTCGCTTTCGCATATTAATTCTGCAAGAAATATTTATGCAGTAAAGAGCGGCCTCGGCTTTGCCCGCAATTTTCCAGTTTTCCCAGGGGAACCCTGCAAATTCCGCCCTTAAAAAACATTGTTGTTTTCCTGACTTTCGCTAGGCCATTAGTGCTGAAATCAGCTAATACGTTTTGTCGTGACTAAAATTATATACCTAAGTATATAATTTTAATACCTAAGTATATAATTTTAATACCTAAGTATATAATTTTAATGATTGTAGAGCTGTTGCTTCGAAATATTAATCAACGTTTAGTTAGTAAACTCAACCGTCAAAAGCCTAAGCCAATATCTCATTACTGACTCGACGTGTTTTTTGTCTCGCAACGTTTCAACTTTCATTTTAGTTAACATTCTGACCATATTTAAATTAATAACCATTACAAATTTAACATCACGTAACCGCCTAAATAAATGCCTATAAAGATCATTAGTCGTACATAATTGAAGACGGATAATTCATCATTTCGGGGCGTTCACTTCGGGCCTTGAATGCCGACCCGCATCCGAAAATGTTTTGAATAAAAGGGGTGCGATCTATGCGTGTTTTCGGAATTTCCTAATGATTGTTTTCTCATACTTATACGACAATAAGTTCTGATAAATTTGAGTTGCGTTTACTCGTTAAACGACTACCGATTACCTTCATCAAAGTATTTACGACACATTAATAGCCCATCAACCCCTTGCCAGAATTATTATGAACGAAAATAGACAATAATGTGTGCTCATTTCACTCCATAGAAGTACCTAGCTATAAAATATATCTGGGTTTTATATAGTTCATATATGCGACACATTCATGAGCATCTACTACAGCATCTACTGTAAACGATTTTAAAAATATCCGCTCGTCGGTGTGTTTAAAACTAGCATTCATATCGCTATAACAGCTATAAGCGCTCTCAGAACAAAGCAAATGTTTGATTGGCTGAACACGAGCCACAGAATAAAACCAAGCCACTGCTTACTGTGTGCATCGGCTGAGTCCAATATGAGTAGTTACTGAATGTAGGTAGGTACTGAATACACGCTTCCACGGTTCTCGAGAAAAACGTGTGCATTTCCTGGGCTGCAACTGGCGGGATCGGATTTCATTCTGTTTGCTGTAGGATTGGTATCATTCAGATTTTCCTCGGACAGAAGACATGTTGCCCGCATCCAGCTATCGTGCTGTTTTGAGTTCAGTCCCATATAGCAGCAACATCTAGGGGTCAAATCCCTGT
The DNA here is from genome assembly GCA_946251855.1 of Alsophila aescularia. Taxonomy (NCBI): domain Eukaryota; kingdom Metazoa; phylum Arthropoda; class Insecta; order Lepidoptera; family Geometridae; genus Alsophila; species Alsophila aescularia. Next base: position 52,733,067 of record OX276379.1, read on the forward strand.
TATAGCGCGGAATGCGAAGCATTGGCGAATTTACACTACAAATGGAACCTAGGGCCAAGGATTAGTTTTATCAAGGATTAGTTATATCTAGTTAAAATTAGTGGGGCAGAAATGTCTATTTAATCTGTTAGAAATAATATATACATTAACTATCAACTATCTACTAGAAAATAAAACTAGCTTCCTACTACATGAAACAGTTGGCCAACCCACATGCCATTACCGGCTAGTCCAAGTGTTCTAGTAGCCCACTACCAGTTGGCAGCGTACCCAACATGCTGGTGGCATTTCCCCGTCGAAGTGCTAGTTCGAGTAGCCAAATAAGTATACCTACCAGCATTTTGGGCGCATCGATCAGGCGACAAGATACATTTTTAAAATACGATGAGTACCCGGTCCCCACGGTCACAATGTCACAACATTAAACAGCTCAAATATGTAACCACTACCGAGGTTAGCATAATTTAGCCGCTTAAACTGCTCTGCCAAAGTAGCCACGGCACCAGCCCATCTCTGTCACAGAAATCGGTGACAGTGCCAGAGTGTCGACACAAGTAGCGTCTCATGCTAGAGACCATCCAGGATCATGCGAAACCCGAGAACAAGGGCCTTTTACCATATGGTCACGCATCCGACCATTCGGTTCTAGAATAGCTGCAAGGTTGGTAAAATCCCGACGAATTGTATCGTTAAGGCTGACGTGACTGGAAATTCAACCAGCACCTCTGGAACAAGAGAGGCCGTGATGACCAAGCTGATCAACTGCAGTACCACACTGATAGCGATGGGCACCTTTAACCAAACGTAAGCTAAATTAAGACGGAAAGCAGACTTTTGATTCCTTGGGTTACATTATTGTAATTTTCGTACGAATCTCAAACTTTTTGAAAAAAAAAACTGCCCTTGCTACTCGCTGATAATGCAGCTTTCTGGAGGTGAATATTTTTTTTATTCGGTTCAGTACTTTTTGAATTTATCCATTACAAACAAATAAAAAACAAAGAATCAAATCTTTCCTCTTTATAATATTAGTAGCTGTACCCGCGGATTCGCACGCGTGGTCGTTTCATTAGGTTCAAAGTACCACATTTGATCAAAATTTATTTCTTTTGCCGTCATAAAAACTTTTATCAATTGCTCGGCTTCTAACTCACCAGATTGAGATACCAATTACACCAATTTTTAAATCAAACCCTAAGCTATCTAACAATAAAAACCGCATTGCAATCGGTCCAATAGTTTTTACGTGATGCGTGAACAAACAAATATACAGACAAACAGACTGAGCGACATGTTTTTTTTTAATATTCGTGTTCAATACCCTTTTTAAGGACTCCAAGACCATTTTTTTATTTATCTTCTTTTTACAGCTTTTTTCGTACCTTTTGCTTTATTATAAGTTTAGATATATGACTGTGTCAATTTGCATCAAAAAATCCGTCTAGTAGTTTCAGCGTGATACGTGTCCTTTTTAATAACTTTCATCCCATATATTGCGGAAACCCTTTAATTTTTGGGGATGAAAAGTATCCAATGTCCTACCTCGTAGTATGAACTCAAATCATACAAAGTTTCATTTGAATTCATTCAGTAGTTTCTGCGTGATGCCTACCCACGATACAGACAGACAGGCAAAAATGAAAAATAATACAGTTTTGGCTTCAGCGTCGAATATAGAGATATGCGCAGTCAAGATACGGACAAACGGACAGACAGAAAGACAGACAAAAATAAAAAGTAAAACAGTTTTGGCTTCAGTATCGAATATAGAGAACCGTCCAAAAAATAGTATTTATTACTTAAATATTAACATAACTTTGGACCCATATCCCGCTGCAGCCCTTAAATTTTAACCCATCATATAAATTAAGACGGTGCCAAGTTGCATCAAAACCCGTCCAGTAGTTTCAGCGTGATACGTGTTCTTTTAAATAACTTTCAACGCCTATCCTGCAGGAACTCTTTAATTTTTCGACATGAAACATATCCAGTGTCCTACCTCGAAGTATGAATTCAAATCATATCAAGTTTCATTTAAATGCATTCAGTAGTTTCGGCGTGATGCCTAGCCAAGATACAGACAGACAGACAGACACACAGACAGACAGACAGACAAACAGACATATAGGCAAAAATGAAAAATAATACAGTTTTGGCTTCAGTGTCGAATATAGAGTACCCTCCAAAAGAAAATTTCAAAATATCTTCAATGTACAGAATTGGACCCGTTACAGTTTTATTATAAGTATACATGTATATATAGACTGAAATTATTATTTATTTACAGGATAAAATGTACAAAAAACAAAAGTAGTACTATTATTATATATTATTATTATTATTCATCTTCACTTCTATAGTGAAGATGATCTCGTCTACCTGTACGTAAAAGGTCTTCTTCAGACTTCGTTTTAAAGAGATGATGAATGGTTACCCTACCTACTGGCACAGAATAAATAATAGTACTCCGTAAACTGGTGTATATTGACAAACTGCAGTGCAGTAATACTACAACCAAACGTATTGATTTGATTCGAACGTAAACGACAAAGCTTTGTGTGAGATAGAGCGTGATGCTAAAAGTGTTGATAATTCTTGGGGTAGGTAAGTTCATTGTGCCTTTGCTTTGTGTTCTACTATATTTAAGGAACACACACATTTGTGTGTGTATTCGTCGCTGACTCGCTGTAGCATATTTTATACTGAAGTTAAAACATATGTTTCAGGCGAAGTAACTGGGCTAATTAATCATAAAACCGAATATCTATCTCATTTAGGTATTTTTAACTCCAAATATTTAAGCCCAGTGACCAAAGAGTATACAAATATTCTACGCTGTTTAACGTGGTTATTCCCGCCGATCACCAGAGCCCAACGTCCATAAACCAAGCTCACGTACCGGAACTAAAGCACAATATGGGAAACCCGTAAAGTAACAAAACCATTCGAACGGGACATAGAACGGCGAGATAAACAACCAAGATCCCACCATTTTCGTTTTACTCCATTTTTACAATGCATTGCAATTTTCGTTTTCTGCCGCATCTTTGTAAAACGTTTATTGACCGAGTGAGCGCGAATTGCGAGCGAAGCGTCTCCGTTTCAGCTTGGACAAAAATGCTTTGTATGTCCGGCTGTCCAGCTTTTCTATTTGTCATCGGGGATTTTTGATTTGTGGGGTAATTTCACCAAAAAGGGGCAAAAAGGGAACTACTGAATATCTTCGCCTTATTAGATCCGATTTCAATGGGTCTTTTTAATGTATTAACTTTAAGTTGGTCTTATAAAAATTTGGTGAAGATCTGTTGAGGATTTCCGGTGTGATGAGCAGAATAGTTCCTCAAATTGCAGTAAATTGCTCATTTTTAGGTTTTCTACCAGTGGAATGACACTCTGGTAATGAGTAAACTTCAAAGTCTGGCGCATTGATTTGAGGTCGCAAGCCTATCGGTATTCTACAGATTGCACTATGGTGAGTATGCGTGCACAAGAACTGCACAATCTGATTCCCCCATCACCTTCCCATCTACGACGATCGGCGAAGCGCCACCCTTTTATGGTTGAAATACCTGTCACAAGAACGAAGCGTTACGCTTCTTCATTTATTATAAGAACTGCAAAGAAGTGGAATGCTCTGCCCTCGTCAGTGTTTTTGGTAAAATATAACCCATGTGTGTATAGGTATCTACTAGGCAAGCGTGCTACATCTTTGACCACATCATCGCTTTCCATCAGGTGAGATCGTGTTCAAACGATTGTAAATAAAAATGGTATCATCCCTTTACTACTAGATAGGGAATGATGAAGCTTGGTTGTTAATGTTAGTTTTACAATAAGGTAAATAGATGGTGCACCGCTAGACGCATTTTGGCAAACAAGCAAAATTATTTGTATTCAGAGCCACTAGTTTTGTTGTAACGTTTATCGTGATAATGATCTTTAGCGGCTATATCTCTCCTCTCCGTGGAAAAACAAAGTTCACGTACCGGAATATAAGTGCATGGACATTTGGACATTGGCCACAGCTCGTATCTTGTAAATCATCGAACAAACCCGTTCAATCGGTATATGCATACATGTGAGCCGTAAAACAAAAACGTACCTATAGTTACCAATACATAATAGTATAAAACAAAGTCGTTTTCCGCGTATATATCTCTCTCTCTCTCTCTCTCTCTGTCTGTCTGTCTGTTTGGCCGCTAACTCCTCGTAAACCGTGCAAAGGATTTTGATGCGGCTTTCACAATCATTTTTCACGGAAGATTTATATATATATATATATATATAACTGGCTGTGCCCGCGGCTTTGCCCGCGTGAATATTTCATTTAAAAGAACCAGACTCCTCCTAAATCAAGCAACGGATTTTGATGAGGTTTTCACTATCAGATAATTTTTCACGAAAGATTTATATAGCTGTGCCTGCGTAGTTATTTAATTTAAATAACCAGACCGTAGCGAGCGGGGAGGCGGTGAGCGAAGCGAGCCGCCGAACCCCCAAGCGGAGTGGGTCAAGGTCGAGGGTGCGAGAACTTCACATTTTTCACTGTTTTTTTGTAAATTTCACCCGTGTGAAGCCTGTAGCGACCCTCTAGTAGGTACTATTTTATTGGTAGGACATTTTTAGTTAATCTACTTATATAACACTAGCGACCCGCCCCGGCTTCGCACGGGTGTAATATAGAAAACAAACGAAGTGAAATATATGAAGTTCTCTCACACTCGGCCTTCACTCCGCTTGGGGGGTCAGCAGCGGCTAGCTTCGCTCAACCCTCCCCTCTCGCTACGTTTAAGTCTCGTATGCTCGTATTATATAAAAAAATAAACCGTGAAAAATTATCTAACTGATGGTGAAAACCGCATCAAAACGCGTTGAAGAGTTAGCGGCCAAACACACAGAAAGACAGAGAGATAGACAGACGTGGAAAGCGACTTTGTTTTATACTATGCATAATGTTTTGTTTTGTTTTATACAATATATATATATATGTATATATTGTATAAAACAAAACAAAATATATATATATGCGGATTTCATATTATTTATATTGAAGAATTTAACACACTTTATCACGTTACTTCCATTCCACAATATTATCTATTAATTCCGAGGAATAACCTATATCTAATCACATAGAAGTAGATATATACACACTACACTGGTTCTGAATACCTAGAGTAAACAACAGAGTATTGGATAGTAGTGTAGATGACTATGATTGGGCGCGGTCAGCCGAGACAGAACTGTCTGCTCCCGTACTCTTGTTCATTAACAGAGAGGTGTAATTTGTGGGGAAACAAAGATTGGACGGTCGCGGAAAGAACTTTCTAGGCTTTTCAATAGAAATGTTTTTCATGCTCTGACGTAGGATAGGATCGGTTAATTTGTCCCGAAACAGGAAGTACTTAGGCTAATAAAATGTACTTACCTATATTGACGTAACTATGACTTCCCTGGGTTCCTGGTATAAATAAATGAATTGAAATGTCAAGAGGCAGAGTCAAGATAGATATTTGTATGATCTGCAATAATATTATTTAAGTTAATTGTTCTCTTGTTGTTAATATAGGGGGAGTCAATAATGTACGACCAGTTATGTACGAGCAATAATGTACGGCAGATAATCCAAGGTCAACCATAGACAAATAAATAATATCTCCTTTTGCCTCTTTTGTGTAAGCAAGTGTCACGAAAAGAAAAAGTGTTAAAGAATCGAATCGGCCAACCCAGACTCCACGTGGTCTTGTCTGCCCTATACTAGAGTGTTTTTTTAAAAAGCTGGAGGCTCGGAAGGAGGGCAGCACCCGCCCGCTGTAACAAAGTGCAGCTTGCCTCCGCAGCTTCGGCATCGGCAGCGGCAGCCTCTGCCGCTACAGCTCACCCTGGTACCTGCACTTTTTTACGCAAGGGTGGAGAGGCTGCATTTCCCACAGCGCCGGAGCAGTCGCGATTCATAATCTGATACTGGAACATAAAAGGATACTGGAACGCTCTGAAATGGCCAATAATGCACATCCTTAAAATCCATCAATTACAATCATCTTTTGTATCATTTTAAAAGGTACATCAATTGGCTTCCTTTTCCTGTACAAAATCTGCTCATGTTGATAATTTACAACCAAGTATTGTACGGCCCGTATTGTACACCCTCATAATCCGAGGCTAGTTCACGGAATATTTGCCGCGAATTATTGGCTGTACATTATTTGGTCGCGACTTATTGGCCGTACAATATAGGAACTCAATATAGGAACTTAAATAAAGCTCATTACGGTCTCACGAAAAATGTAGGTAGTCATTTCTAGAAATATTAAATTTTGTTTTGTCGTATGAGGTAGGTAGTGCTGGCCTCTAGTGTCAGAGTTTGACATGCCACCCGAGGGCCTCTTGGCTTAGCGACTGCTTTTAATGAATAAAAGCCGGGACCGACAGCTTAACGTGCTCTCTGAAGCACGGAGAGATAGAAAACCGCACCTAACTTAGAAAAATCATTGGTACGGAGCCTAGGACCGCACTTGGTATCATTGGACGCGGTTAACTAGAGTATCTAGACCGCTAGGCTAACACCACTTAATGAAAAATGTTTAAGCTAAGCATTAACTGATATTAAGGTGTAACCTTGAAAATTTTGATAGGATTCCACAGAAGAAAATAACAACAGGGAAAACATACAAGTAAATTCCAGGTCGTTTTTTTAGCATTTTGTTATTTCTCTTAATTCATTAATTACCTAATTTGTTTTGACTTGTAAAAGATATATACCTAATACTGTTCCTAAGTATGTTAGATTACCTACTCACAATAATTAATTTCTTTGAAGTTTCAAATTAAAAATGTATCCAAATGAAATAGTACCAGGGTTCATCAAGAATTCCAGTCTGCTCAGAGAAATTTAGAAATAATAATGAAAATCTCGACAGCTATGACCTCTTTGTGGAGTTATAAGCTAGGATTTGTATTTGATTACCTTTTTAGTTGCGAGACTTGAGCATTATAAAAGAAAGTATGTATTACGCTCCTGGGAGCCTAGGGCTTAAGTGCCAGAAGGGTCATAAGTATAAGTATCTAAGGTTTCCACACATTCTATCATTATTCCTGCTATTCCAGGATGACTGGTAGAAAATGCTACCTAACATTAAGTCGTCCGTGTAAGTGCACTTTTTTGTATTAAATAAATAAATGGTTAAAAGTTTTAGTAAGTCGCGACTGCTGATACGAACACGATAGAATAAATATAATGGTACATCCATACGATACGTTTACCGATACCTCCTAAAGTCAGCCCAAAAAGATAAATTGTAATAGATGTCAAATAGCTAAATTGTAAGTAATTAAAACAGACTTCTTAGAGTACCTAAATAAAAAAAATACATAAACACAGCATAATTTAAACAAAATTGTATAGGTAGTAGGATACCTGTGTTAAAATTGGGCTAGGTATTGTATTGTATAGATAGGATGCCTACCTAGCCCAATCTCAAAATTTATATCAGTGTTAAAATAGGGCGATTTATCTTATAATAGGAACAATACTAAACTGTAATAATTAATGTACCTACTTCTTTTATACACTTTACATTGTAATATAAGTAAGTATCTACATTACACAGATAGTCACAGAATTAATAAAGTACAAAATTGTATTATTTTCAGTGAATCAAATGAAAAGTGGACCTAGGTGAGTCTAAAGATGGTAGAGTGCACGCTTTACACGCTTCTAGGAAAGAGCTGCATTCAAGGATCACTACTGCAGGATCACAATCAGTAAATGGCGCATCCCTCTTAACATCATCTATTTCATATGTAAAAAAAAACGCCCAATTTGTGCCCAACGCTACAAATGCGCGTAGTGTAGGTAGGTACTTATTTAATCTATGGCTTGGCAAAAATTGCCCCTCGCCATTGGGCGATTGCAAATTTTAAATATTTGACAAAAGAAGGTTTTCTTTTTTTAAACCTTTAGTTTCACAGTAATTTTTTGGATAGCGAAAAGATGAGACCTATGAGGATATGACCTCAGTATTGCAATTAAGCATTATACCAGAGGTCTGTAGATAAAGCCGTGGAACAGACACATTTTCATCGAGATCAAAACTAAAGTCAAATAGCAAAGTTTGATCCGAAGAGCAATTTTATCTTCTCGCAAAATTTACCGATTTGACTTCGATAAAAATGACAGTGTGAATTCATAGATATCGCGATGCATGTAAAAGTGGCAGAGTAAATCAATTGCACAGCCGATTGGACCTTCGTTGAGCTGGTGAGCTGCATGAATGGAGTAGGCTATAAGTATAGGCCATATGCAAAGATTTACGTGTTGCTTGGCTTTAAAAGTAGCTTCCTAAGGATTATGGTAAGAGTTCTAGAACTCCTGGTAGAAGCTATATAAGTATCTCCAAATCTGTGCTAAGATTAGACCAAAACAATTCGCTCTATAGATTAAATATGTTGTTCCTTCAAAACTTAGTACCACACTTATATTGTGTCTGTTCGCGCATCACGTGAAAACTACTAGACCGATTGCCATGCGATTTACACTGTTGGATAGCTTAGGTTTTGACTTAAAACTGGTTTACTTGGTATCTCAATCCGATGAGATTTATTTTAAAAGTAAATCTCATCGGATCGTTCGGATCGGATCGGATGTTTGATTAATTTTAAAAGTGTGGTACTAAGTTTTGAATAAAAAATACTGGACCGATTGAGATGCGGTTTTCACTGTTGGATAGCCCAGATTTTGACTTAAAAGCTGGTGTACTTGGTATCTCAATCCGATGAGTAGGAGTCAAGAAATTAAATTAAAACTATTCATTTTAAAAGTATGGTACTAGTAAAAGGAGGCCATAAAATATTTAAAACTTAATGTCCATTTGGAACACCTTTCGGTCAACCCTTCTGAACTGATGTGTCCCTTGCACCAGCCGCGACCCTCGACGCAAGTTGGCGGGAAACATCAAGCCTGTATTCACACCACGCGAAAATCTAAAGCTCTATTTATGTTCAATATCATTAAAGTAATGGTTCTCGTTAATCGCATTAGGGTTCGGAATAATCCAACAAATACAATAGAATAGTTTCAAAGTTATTCCAATATTTTGTATTTCATTTGAATTAATAATAAAATACCATATATGAAAAAACTAAATTATTTAACAACTTAACAAGCAGTAAAACAAACTTATTACCTACTAGAACTGTTGAAGAAAATATTTTTTAGCCTATCTGCAAATTATATTTTGCTCGTTTGTAAAGGTCAATCTAATTTGTAAACCAATTCCAAACATTATTTTCTGTTAGAAAGCAACATTGTCTCAAATGTATGTTTTGTTAAAAAAAGTTTATGGATCCATAAGAGATGTGTCAATAAAGTACAGAAATAGGCGCAGCCGGTGTGTGTGTGTGTGTGTGCCTTAATATATTGTTTCAGTTGTCAATAAAATATTAATAAAATTACTTACATTTTCTCGGCCAGCAAATAAAAATTAAGTAGTGCATTAGGTACCTATCTACTTCTAACGTAAATAATTAAGTATATAGGCAACTATTTAACTAGGTAGAGCAATGTTTTTCATTGAAAAGAAATAGCCCTACCATGGTCAGTAGATTTATTATAGTCATATTTATGTTCTAAAAATCACCATTGTCTCAAATGAGTTTCCTACAGAAGTTTCTTTGAAATTTTGAATGTCTGTTAAATTATATACCTTTATATATTTGGATAAACTGCGATGAAAGCGGCGCAGTTAGCTATAAAGACAAATAAGTACTTTAATTTACAAAATAAAACAGCCAATATAGCCCATTCTTAGTAGCTGTCGCATCGCGTAGCTTCGCCTAACTACATACCTATATAGGGCTTGGAGTAGCCTGTGTTCAGTGTTCCAAGCCACTGGCTCCTCATCAGTCGGCGGCCGCGATAGTCGCAAACTGAAACTTGACGCTTACGGCCGCAATTATAAAACGTGAGCTTTAAAATGGGGGTTTTCTTAAATGTGGAAATATGTGTGACTTGTGTTGAATAATAGTGGCTTGAGTTAGTGATTAATCTATAATTGTTTATGTGCATTTTTATAACAGACTTACTTAAAAGATCCGTTACAACATAGCTTTAAACTTAATTTAGTCCTTATTGCACAACTGCCCAAAAAAGGAGTGAAATGTTTTCAGGGTTCATGTATGTTTGTGAGTTTCTTTGTTCCTCCATAACTTTTAAATGCCTGAACAGATTTCGATGTATGGGGTAACGTTAGAATCCTTACAACATCCCGAGTAAAACAGGTTATAAAAAAATGTTTTTTTGCCAGGGCAGTGCTCTTGCTTTGATGATGTACATGTTTTTATATGGAAAAAGAACAAAGTTTTTTTAAGACACAACTTTTAAGATTGTATTCATGGTGGTGAGTAGTCATTTGACTATAGAAGTGAAAGTTGTTCCTTTTTGTGTTAATCTAAGGTGTTCTTAAGCACACTATGCTCTATTGTGATGTTTTAGCGCTTCCTTTCGCACTTGATCTCTATGTAACGAGGCGAAATAATAATTAAGTTGCCTTAGTAACAATTTGATGCATTCTATGACCTTTTGGGTCTATTGAAGACAGTTTCAGTACTGTCTGCATTCTCGGAGAGATACTTTTGTTGATGGCTATACAGAACAACACACAGCTTTACCACATCTTGTGCGAATGTGAGTTGCATTCGACATTGTAGTAGTTGAACCAGCATGGCTATTATGCTTTCTAACTCTTTAGTGTGCAAGGCAAATAAAGAAGCACATAAATACTTTTTAATTTATTTCACAAACTTTTTCGTACAGGTATGAGTCTTTCTGCCGGTAACAACTTCACTACACAATCTGTGCAGTAATCAGTCCCCGCATTGTCCGTCCATCGAGCACCGAGGAATCCCGTCTTCTGGCACCCAACGCACATGCTCTTAGTCTGGTACACTGGAGCCGCCTCATCAAGTAACCTCTCTTCTTTTGCAGCTTTCAGCAAATCTATCATGTATTTACTACTACTGCTGTTAATATCTATAGCCGGCATGCTATCGTGACCTTCATTGCTGTCATACGGATCGTCCATGGTAACTGGGACATGTAGTTTTGGGAAGAATGTGGACTTTTTGTAGTAAATAGACTTATTTCTTTCCCTGTTGAGCCTTTTTGGCGCTCTTCCTGGTATAGGTAAGCCAGCTTTTGCTAGCTTTGCAAAATACTTTTGTATTCTGCTCATGACTTGAATAGGTGTCCTGGTTCCTAATGCTTCTGCTATTTTCTTGTACCGTCTAGCTTCTATGGGCTCTTCGGGGTAAATCTCGAGTAGTTCTTCCAATCTCTTCTGCTCTTGACATGACCACAGTTGGTTGAACGACTCAGGTTTGCTGTCGGTGAACTTGCGGCCTCTGACTTTCATCCCTTGGTCTAATTCCTCCTTAATAGGCTTCACATCTTCACTGTCAAACACATCTATCCCATAGCTTTCCCAATCAATATTTGGAAGCTCTGCTATATGTTGGTGAGCTGGAAAACTAATATTACCAGATTTTAATTTTCCAATAAAAGTTAAGGGATCATCCAAAGCCTTTTTCTGTGTCTCTGCCAAATTTTCAATGTCTTTTAAAGCCTGCACTTTTTGCGCTTCCAATTTTACTATATACTTGAGTAAATTACAGTAATCTTTGTTCCCTCGCAGAGCTAAATGGTCAGTCTCAAAGGCAAATTCATCTTCAGATTCTGGGTTCTCAGATTGCTCATCTTCCGTCATTGCAACTGAAATGGAATAGATAAAGTATAATTAAGTACAATGAACGTAACAACTGGGTTAAAACTGCCAACAAGTCCAAAGAAACTGAGTGTAAAAATTTTGAACAAACTCAGCAGTGTACAACAAAAGAAATGCAAACCTGAAAATAGGAGCTCTTCCCTTGAAGGCTGGTCTGGTCGGTAAGTAGAACTTATTGTTTTATTAGTACATACCGGAACTAGAAGCTAGGTATTTATTTTCTATAATTTTAGCGCAGATTGCGAAATCAAATTGGAATAAGAGTTGTTGTTTGTTTTTTAATAAAGAAACAATGAAAGAGTGAAGTGAAACAATTAATGACATTGACTTACCATGACACTTGGCTTGACAGATCCCGTTCGAATTCGAGAATCATTCGCGTTTCGACCGAAATCTGTTGTGACTGTTGTCTTATTTTTCAATCATATTGATAAAAATGTTTATTTGATACAAAAACTCTATCTGGGCATATTTCTTTCAATGTGTCTTTCGCTAGGTGAAAGTCAAAGACTGTGTGTCAAAGAGCTGTAAGTAACACAAAGACTTGGATAGGTACTTTGGAATGCACGCCTTTGTTTTTGTTTTAGCGCCACCTATCAGAATTTGTAAGAACTACGTGGTAACATTGAAATTAGAGCATCTTGATTTTTACGTAAACATCACAGATGGCGCTTTTCACAATTTCTATAGTGTTCTTGTGAGGAACCAGATGTCGCTACTATATCGTTTTTGAAAGAATTCATTTTCACGTGCCGCGGTACGGCGAAGTAAGGGAAAGGTAGGTAATGGGTTTGTTAGTCTATGTATGTATGCATGATTCGTCTTCATCGCAAGAGTATCACAGGCTATTTCTTCCCGACCGTAGTCGGCTTTTAATCTTAGTACCTATGCTAGATTATAAAAACAAATATGAAAAAATGACTTAAAAAAATACTATGTTAATGTCTACACTCACTATCGCTCACAGCTTTAGCTTGCGCTTGGAGGTAGGTCCCATATATATCCACCTTCATTATCATAATACATAAGGTAGTTATATAACTGCAGGCCGCAGCTCCGTATATACCTCCCTGTTAGTCTCGTATTGATGATACACCAACAAGTGCAGAAGATGCATAAATAAGTGGATAGCACTGCAGTGGCTATGAGCGTGGCGCTTACCATCAGACGAACTCAGTTGTTTAGAAACAAGACATAAGTTAAAAATTGACTGTCGGGTAAAATATTGCCTATGACACTCTTGCGATGAAGACGATTCGATTGATACCTCGCTTGTCAAAATAGGACCAAGTTTTTAGCTTGAACACATAACCCTTCCTTTGCTTCGCCGTAGTCGAGCAAAAATATATAATTATGAAACTCTTTAAATGAAGACGAATCGTTTGATAACTTGCTTGTCAAAATCGGACCAATAGGGCGCCCCATACATACATACATACATACTAGCAGCGCCCCGCGGACTCACTCGCACGGATGATGATGATGAAAATGAGCCTGTGTGAAATTCAGGACATAAGCTATCCTGGTACCAAATTTCGAACAAATCCGTTCATCCTTTTGAGCGAGAAGGAGTAGTAAAAAACATACACATACACACAATCCATACAAACTTTCACCGTTATAATATCAGTGTGACATACATAGACTAAACTCATTACCCTTTCTTTGCATCGCCGTAGTCGGGTAAAAACAGTTATAGGTTAAACCATTATCTATCTTTTATAATACTAGGCCCTCTGAACACGTGGTCCGACAGCTTAGTAGGTACCTCAACTGAACACATGGTCCGACAGCTTAGTAGGTACCTAACTACCCATAAATTAGAAGCAAAGTAATGTGTTTTAACTTAACACAGTGGGAAAGTTCGTTACACACTAAATCAATTAGCTTATAATAATATTATGCTCCTGTATTAATATGCTAAGTACGTTAATTGAGAATGAAAGAGCTAACTCGTTTGTTTGAATGGAAAATTACCGCACTAGCTCATATCACTTCTTGTGCTTACTTATCACTTCTTGTACCCATAGGGACCATTCACACGTACCACAACCACACCACATCGCGGCGACAAAACGTGGTGACGCTACGCAGTGCTTACGCGATAGCGTCGGTGCGGCTTTTTGCAGTTGCGTTATGGTTACTAAAAAATGATGTGGTTGCGTTGTCGCTAGCAGTCGCAATGTGGTTGCGTTGTGGCTGGTGTTTACAGAGATCGACTCCGGCTTTCGATGAGGAAGCACGCCTTGACTGGACGAACTCATGGCACAGAATAAATAATAGCTCATGGACATCGGAGAGGAGTAATTATTGTTGTAGCTATCGGTGGCGGGCGCAGACGCGGGACTTGTGCGCATTGCAGTGTCGTTGCGTCGACGCAACGTTGTGTTTGCGATGTGGCCGGTCGCTAGTGCGCGGTGTTGCTGGTGGTTGCGATGTGGTCGTTATCGGCCACGCGGTCGAACGCGACAGCAAAATGTGGTCCATGTGAATTAAACTAATCATTTTCATACAAATTAGCACCCGCCCACGTGGTATGGTTGTGGTGTGGTTGTGGTTGCGGTGTTGTTGTGGTACGTGTGAAACAAGCCTTAGTTTTTAGAATTCCGTTAAAAAAACGGGCATGTGTGTACTGAACACACATAGACTTAGGGTTCCGTAAACAGAGTCCTAAGCCACACAACAACTATAAAAACCGCATTGCAATCGGTCCAGTACTTTTTATTGAAATGCCAACAAAGTTGGAACTCGGTCAGCTATACCTATCTCGAAAATTCTAGATACTTATTTGTGATAATTTTGTTAGTAAGTCCATATTGTCAGCTATCATATATATTTTAAAGTTAAAAAAAAAATACTTTAAGAGTTAGAAGAGGGAGACATCAAATGATACAAAAATGATATTATAATGTCGAATATTCCGTAAACGGAACCTACCTCATTATAATTTTAAAATACCTATTGGACGAGACCCCTTTTAAGTAGATATGGGAGCCAAGAACCAAATTTTTCTACACCTACCACATACCATATGTAGCGACACGGTCTACCTACTTACGAAACAGTTATAAATTTAACTACACATAAATATTCCAAATGTCAATCTTGTAGTGTTAATAGTTTGTGAATAAAATGTTTGTGACATACAGACAGATGGCCAGACGGACGTACGGACAGAAGGACATGACGAAACTTTAAGCGTTCCTTAGTTGAGTTCGGAACTACACTCCTACATAATACCCTGGTGTCTGTCTATCATAGTCATAGTTTGCCAGAGCTAAACGGAGCTGATATTGGCTAGTGGTTAGAAGTTTGATATGTCGCAATGCGGAGATTTCAATGGGAATAAAATAATAATTATATATAGTGGTACCTACGTATCGACCATTTTCAAAGAGCAATAAATAATTCGATATATCGAGTGATTAACTTTGTTACTTTTTGTTTTTTAATTAAAAACCATTTATAAATATATAAAATACCACTTTTATCATAACTGTACGTACTTAGTACTGATTCCAAGTCATGAACAGTTCATTGGACTTGATGTCAATGTAAGGCCCCGCCTCCGATGTGGGAAGCTGAAGTCGGTGGGAGGCTGGGAGCTCTGAAGTGTTTTTATATTATCAAATTACCTACTGTATCTTGATAATGATAATATTTTCACTATTCTTCCCGTCGTCTCGGGGCGATGCGCGTCGGAACGTATACATTTTTGAACTGTTTATTAATTATTAGAGACCCTACCAGTACCACGCAGTCTGCTTCTCCTTTCAAGTAAATATTGATTTCCACGTGACTGAAAGTACTTACCTACCGGCAGGGATCGCGGAAGTGGAGTGCAGAGAGGGCCAAATGTCCCCCCTAAAATCCCCCCGTTTGATTTTGGCGCGCCACCTCTAATTTTACCACCTGGGAATGAAGATGTCTCTGTGCTATCCTTCACAAAGCTTTGTTTTTTCTTATATTACAAAGCGCTTGTACGTAGAAAATATTGCCGGAGAGAGCAGAGCATAAGAATGTTTTTTATCACACTTATTAGTTCCATCTGTATGAACGTTTGTTTGTAACGGAATTTTTGAACGTGTTTTTTACCAATTTCAAAACTTCAGATTGAATTGAAACTTTGCATACTTATCAAGGACCGACGACAATACAATAATTTGATAAGGTTGTCCCATTGTCCTGGGGGAAGCGAGAGGGCGGGGGGGGGCAAACTTCTGGTAATCAAAGAAATTTGCCCCCCTGTCATGGAGTACTCCCGCGGTCCCTGCCTGCCGGTATGATTTATTTCAGGGTGAGGAAGTTAAAGTTATCACGCTCGGGACACAATGAAAAAGGGGCTCGCATTCCGTAATAATCCGAATTGTATACCTACTCCCTATTTCCTGCTTCGTATACATACATATTGTAGTTTTCTTTGTATCCTATTATGGCACGAAAGGATTAGTGTAATCGTGTCCTTATATCCATTATTTTATTTGAAAAAAGGTTCAGACAAAAATTTTTGTTCTGTTTTTTTCTGCAATCAGTAGCACTTTTGGCAGATCTGTTGAGGAGTTTGATGTATGCGAGTGTGTCCCCCAGTGGAGACATCTCCTCATTTTATTTGGCACTGTTCCCTATTCAGGGGGAAGAACTCTTTTTCTCTTTAGTCTCGGCGCACAGCAATGGTTGGTCAGTTGGACAGCCAAGATATTTGGGTGCCTCCTTAGTCGGTCTAAATCAAAATTAAATAAGAATAATAATTATGGTCACTTCACCCTTGACCAAATTTAAATCTAAAGAGCAAATTAATTCTAATAATAAAATAAAAATATTAACAACAAATATCTGTAGTATAGTAATATGAATTAGTAGCCAACATAAACATTTACTGAAGTAATTAGGTGGTACATAATATTTTTTCAAAAAAATAAGATCAACATATTTTTTGCCAGTTAGACAATCTATGAGGATGGAAAAGTTTTTTTATTGTTGAAAGATCACAAAGCTGGATACACAATAACATTCAAAAAATTAGCAAGCCTTCCAGAATTACCTTTCGTTTCCAAAGGGTTTTGTGAATAACAAACGACCGTTTGTTATTCACAAAACCCTTTAATCAATGAGTTATTACAGTGGTTTCATTCAAACCTTTATAATTTGCCAAATTGAAAAAAATGTTTGGGCTTTAAGAAAATAATTATTAATGACTCTTTATTCTTTTGAATCGTACCATTGATTCATTGCAATTTTACAAACATATTGGGAAAACATGGTTGTGTAAAGATTAGCACTACCCAAGCATTGGTAAAGTATATTACCGACAATAATTAATAGTAGTATGATACTATTGCATAATATTACCTACTATTACAGGAGGGCAGACTACTTAAATACTTAACCTATGGTTAATAATCAGATCAAGAACGAAGCGTTACGCTTCTTCATTTATTAACTGCAAAGGAGTGGAATGCCCTGCCCTCGTCAGTGTTTCCGGTAAATTATAACCCCGGTGTGTTCAAGTTAAGAGTGAATAGGTATCTACTAGGCAAACGTGCTACACCTTCGACCACATCATCGCTTTCCAACAGGTGAGATCGTGGTCAAACGATTGCCTAGTCCGTAAAAAAAAAAAAAGATTATACAGAAAACAGTCAGTATACTCAGTACTACTGCTTAAAATAGCAAAGAGAACGTAGGCAATTAAAAAAAAAACTTGAATATACAACCCACTTAGCTAGTGACTTTGAGACAATCGTAACCAGTCCGGCGCAACCACAAATAAATTCTCAAATTTGGCTCATATGTATGAAATTTGGCAGAACAGTGAAGTTCATTTGTTTTTCAGATCCCAATAAACGAGCCAAAAAGAACGAAATATAGAGTCCAATCATGATAATATTACTATACTCTTTGGTCCAATCTCTTTGTGGTACTGGCATCCCCCTAGCACAGCATGCTTTCTCTTTCTCGCATGTGGATTCTGAAGATATAGGTATTTCTTTGTTTGAAATTTGTCAAGAATAATCTAAAATTTAGGTTATTGTTCTCCGAATTTTAAATTTTATTCATATTATTGTTAATAACGTGCTGTTTTGTGTTTTCTTTGAAGAATCATATAATTATAGTGTTAAACCAGTTTATATGATAATTTTAAAATGCCACCAACTTAAAAAAGCTACAAAAGATGTGTTTTACGTCGTGTTCCCGCCAGTTACGAAAACCAGAACAAAAAGGAAATTTATGGCATGATTTCCTATTGATCAGCTCCGGTAAGCATTAATTTTGATATTGTTTAGTGCCACCTCCCATTAACGTGACCATAAATGATAAATTACATGATTTTTATTTTGTATTTTCATATTGTTTTAACACTAGGGATACGCAAGGTCAAAGAAAATGAGGATCTGCATACATTCCTGCATACATTCCTGCATACATTACTATAGAGACCAGTCGTAACATACATTTATGAATGTGAGTGCGTGAGATACAGGTAGAGTAGGTATATTGCATGGTCTCAATTCAGGCTGAAGCACTAGTAGGTAAGCTTACCTATGTTTGCAAAATACATTTTCGTATTTACATTGTAAAAAGTATTATAAATAAATTGATCCGTTGTTCAAAAGTGTTTTATTTCAAAGTGTTTTATTACATGGCTCCACATTCACCTGTTGCAATGGGTATCCAATAAGCCCAACGCTGTTGCATTGTGAGAAAACAACGTTGGGCTTATTGGAACCGTCTTTCATTAATATGAAACCTCGACGAGGGCATGCATGTTTTATCGATATCGATAAAACCAAGAATACGTGCAAGCAAGCACTGCTCTATCCGTTATGTTGTTAGGTTGGTAGCATTGTCGAGATAGGCTAGTGTCTGACCTTTAATGTTAGTAATGTTGGATGCTTTGATGCCAATAAATTTCTGCCAAAGTGCTTTCATTGGCTAGTAGGGAGGTCCCACCTCTTAAAACGTAGTATACGTAGTGATTATATTTTCTTTGATCACTTTACTCACTTTGTTTTTTTTTTTTTTTGTAACGAAAGTACTTATAACAACGTGCAATGAACTGTTGAAAAAACTATCATATATTTCTGAATCTATTGGCACTAACATCAAAGGTTGACCCAAAATCAATAATAAGAATCGTCAAAGGCAAAAATCACAACATGTTTTTGATCTCTCACGTAATCAAATTCAATATCAATCGAAATTGGTGCGATCTATGAAGCGCGGAATAAATATCAAAGTGTTTACTAGCTAACTCTCTGTTTCGCCCTCTAAGCTTGTATTGAAAAAATTCGGCTGAATAGGTACAGACCTATCCATACAAAATATAATAGCTCAAAATCTGACAACTGAAAAATGTAGGTAATAAGTACTAGATACGGCTTCAGCGGTTTGGTCTTCTGAATTAGGTAGGTTATGATTAAATTAAATCATTGATTTAACTGAAAATTTATTGATAATTTTAATCATTAGCCGCCTTATTTATAAAAAGTTAAGCAATGATTAGTAATACTGCTCACTACAATATTGTACTGCGCAGTACTAATTGACGTTCATTAACTTTTTATAAATAAGGCGGTAGGTCTCATATGGTTTACTGGTTTTATTAGATACTAGCTTTTGTTTTTTTTTTTAGTGGATTCATAAGTATACCATGTATAACTCACATTTGCCAGAAGACTAATGAAAAAAAAAGCATAATGACTATGCAGACAACGTTTTCCTCACGCGCTGCTAATACGCCCTTAGACGCGCTGCAAATGCCTTCGCAGCCTATCTTTGCACACGTGAATTGCAAAATATGGTTTAAATAAACCTTTGGCCATTTGTCAAATTAGCATCCAAATGTACCAACTTCCGACGGGGAGAAACTTTGTGAATGTAAACGCCAAACAAATACAAATATTGTGTTATTGTGTTATCTTTCATGCTCGCCGGACACCAGACCAGTTTGCGAGTCTGTTCAGTCACTGGCATTTCATTAGCGTCGTGTACGAATACATTTGAAGACATTTCAGTGAGTAGGTACGTGTCTTCAAATGTATTCGTACACGACGCCAGTGAAAGGCCACGTGTCTTCAAATGTATTCGTACACGACGCCAGTGAAAGGCCACGTGGCTTCAAATGTATTCGTACACGAGGCCAGAGAAAGGCCAGTGACTGAACTGACTCACTGAATTGACTCGCAAACTGGCCTCTTGACCAGCGAGCATGAAAGATAACACAATGTTTGTTGGCTTAACGACTACTATTAATCAATAGGAGCCAGGACCGACAACTTAACGTGCCCTCTGAAACACGGAGCGATGGAAAACCGCACATAACTTAGAAAAGTAATTGGTGCAGACCCTAGGATAGGACCGAACCTGGTATCATTAGATTCTAAGTTGCACTATTGAACCGTTAGCATCGCTCGCCTTCCTCGCCATAAAACATATTCATAAACACATGTCATGTTCTGTGAAAATTTCAACCGGCTGCCTATTGCGGCTCAACATATTCATTAATTTGTAGGCTCAATAATTGAGCTCCATTTGGACTCTCTGTGTACGGAACCCAAAAATTACCCCTCTTTAAAATATTATAATCTTTTTTTTCTTTAAACGTTATTTTCTTTTTAACATGAATTTGATCCGTGTCGCTAACACAATCGATTAGTGCAATTATAAGGTTACAAACTTTCATCCCCTTAGACGGCCGGTTGGTCTAGTGGCTTGAGACCCTACTACGAAATCAAACGGTCGCAGGTTCGAATCCCGCAAGATGCAATCATTTGTGTGAAAAGCAGAAATTATTGTTTCCGAGTCATGCATTTAATATTCGTACCTATGTTTATCCGTTGTCCTACCTATAGTAGGTACCTATAGTAGGTACAGGGTATCCTATTTTGGGGCTAGTTGCTTATTATCCCAAAAAATGAGTGTTCCTGCGGGATTCAATACTAAAGCCAAAACTGTATCTTTGTAATTGTTGTCTGTCTGTCTGTCTGTACCTTGGCAGCACATCACACCGAAAATACTCACTGAATTCAAATGATTTGGTATGATTTAATCTTATACTTAGAGGTAGGACACTGGATACTTTTCATCCCGAAAAATTAAAGAGTTCCTGCAGGATAGGCGTTGAAAATTATTTAAAAGTACACGTATCACGTTGAAACTACTGGACCGATTTTGTTGCAACTTGGCACAGTCATAGTTTATATAATGGGTAAAAATTTAGAATAATTTTTGTCCCGAAAAAATAAAGAGTTCCTGCGGGACAATGTCCCAAATTCTGTAAATTGAAGATATTGTGTAATTTTTTTGGAGGCCGTTCTATATTCAATATTAAAGCCAAAACTGTATTTTGTAATTTTTATCTATCTGTTCGTCTGTCCGTCTGTCTGTCTGTACCTTGGCAGCGCAACACGCCGAAAACACTCACTGAATTCAAATTAAATTTGGTATTATTTGAGTTCATACTTCAAGGTAGGACATTGGACACTTTTCAGCCCGAAAAATTAAATAGTTCCTGCAGGATAGGGGTTGAAACTTATTTAAAAGAACACGTTCCACGCTGAAACTAATAGACGGGTTTTGATGTAACTTGGCACCGTCTTAATTTATATGATGGGTTAAAATTGAGGACACGTTTTATCCCGAAAAATTAAAGGGCTTCTGCGGGATATGGGTCCAAATTTATGGTAATATTTAAGTAATAAATAATATTTTTTGGATGGTTCTCTATATTCGATATTGATGCCAAAACTGTTTTACTTTTTATTTTTGTTTCTCTGTCTGTCTGTTTGTCCGTATCTTGACCACGCATCGCACAGGAACTACTGAATGAATTCAAATGAAACCCGGTATGATTTCAGTTCATACTACGAGGTAGGACATTGGAAACTTTTCATCCAGAAAAATTAAAGGGTTTCCGCAATATAGGGGTTGAAAGTTATTAAAAAGAACGCGTATCACGCTGAAACTACCTACTATACGGTTTTTTTTATGCAAATTGACACAGACATATATCTACACTTATAATAAAGCAATAGGTACGAAAAAGGCTGTAAGAAAAGAAGATAAATAAAAAAATGCTCTTGGGTGCTTAAATGGGTATTAACACGTTATTTTTTTGATCGTGTCTTTCTGTCTGTTTGTCTGTATGTTTGTTTGTTCACGCATCACGTAAAAACTATTGGACCGATTGAAATGCGGTTTTCATTGTTAGATAGCTTAGGGTTTGATTAAAAAAGTGGTGTAATTGGTATCTCAATCTAGTGAGTTAGAAGCCGAACAGTGAATAAAAGTATTTTTCACGGCTAAAGAAATTTTGATCAAATGTTGGTATAATGGTCCTGGAATAACACATTATGGTACTTTGAACCTAAAGAAAACACCACGCGTGCGAAGGCGCGGGTATAGCTAGTCAGCTATAATTTTGTTAAGTTGCATTAAAATCGGTTTGGTAGTTTCACCGTGATGCGTGTTCAAGGAGACAGACAGACAGACAAACAAAAATAAAAAATAAAAAACTATTTTGGCTTTCATATCGATAACTCAATTATAATTTTCATAAAATAATTAATGTACAGATTTGACCCAGTTACAGTTTTATTTATAGTAAGTAGTAAGTAATAACTAATAGGTTATATAATAATTTTCTAATGGAAAAATTTGGATCACGGACGAGATTCGAACTCGAGATTTGGTTGAAGACGCATAGGTCTCGGTAGCCGAATTGGTAAAGGCATGTGCCGCGCTGAGGCACAGTATGCAAGTTCGAATCTCGTACGTGATCCAAATTTTTCCATTAGTAAATTATTATATATATTTACGGTAAGCAGGCGTTAACTGCTATAAAAAAACATAAAATATAGATTTGGGAGGCGTTATCTTTCAGACACGAAGTTAATCAATATGAGCCGTGTTTGGTTGGTTAGTTCGTAATACTACCAATAGATATCGTTACCGTCCCCATAAGACGCGTTCAAATAAGCTAGTGGAAAGATTTGGTTGACGACGCATAGGCCTCGGTAGCCGAATTGGTAAAGGCATGTGCCGCGATGAGGCACAGTATGCGAGTTTGAATCTCGCCGTGATCCAAATTTTCCATTAGAAAATTATTATCTATATCTACGTTAAACAGGCGTTAACTCCTATAAAAAATCTTTATAAACTATTAGGTTGTTATTTTGGTGAAGCTGTCATCTTGAAAATTATTTCTGATATCTTGAGATGAAACTTTTGAATTTATTGAATAAAATCTGTGAAATTTTAGATTATTAACACATAAGCTTTGTGATTAGCAAATTGAAGTGGTAACGGGTAGGCCACATAGCTCGTAGAATCGATCGCCGTCAGGTTGAAAGGTTTTCGAGTGGAGGCCAAGGACTAGGAGACGGAGCGTGTGGGAGGCCCCCCACTTGGTGGGCCGAGGACCTGATGAAAGTCGCGGGAGCCACTGTAATTACTTTCTATGAGGGAAGCTTATGTTCAGCAGGAGACGTCTTCCAGCTGATGATGATAATGATGATGATGATGAAGATGAGTTTCTGTAAAAACATCTAAGGAGTATAGAAAATAACCACTGGTTTTTGTACTTATGTCTGGAAAGGGGATAACTACGTGGCATCAAGTAGTTACAGAACCCAACTTTATGTGTACAATACAATACAATACAAATACACTTTATTGCACACCAAAAAATAATACAAATAATGATAAACTTATAAATTACAGAGTACAATTGGCGGTCTTATCGCTAAAGAGAGATTTCTTCCAGACAACCTTAGTATGGAGAGAATCAGACCTTTCAGTCGATGGCACCTGAATAGTAAAATGGGTATGTACAATACATATATACCTACTTATCAAATGAATGGATAACCAACACAAACATAAACAAGTATTCAAGGTTCTGAGAGGAGACACTTTATCTTATCTCTACCGTCCTATATATTCAGTCGACCGTAACTGTTTAGGCGTGGTCAACATCAGCGATTCCTTTAGGTATTGGGTTGTCGGGGTCAGTAAATCTCACGTGTTCTGCTTATTAGAATGATTTCATGATACCTATTTTTATACGCTTTATATTAGCTTCACTTGTATGTTTGTATGTTTGTAACCGACTCCTCTGGACGCTATTTTGACCCACTTTAAACGGTCAGATTTCATTCAAATTTTGCACACTTGTCAAAGACCGATGACAATGCAATAATTCGAAAAAAAACGCTCTTGTTATTTATAAGAGCGTTTTTTTTCGAGACCCAACCAACCTAAAATGTATAAAATAAATAATAGTTTAAAAAAACTAAAAAACACGCTTTATATAGAAAACCAAACTAAAAAATAGAAAATAAATTTTAATAGTGTAAATAAGAAAAAAAAGTTTTATGTAAAAAAAAGCGTGGGGTGCTTTTTAAGATATTATCGAAATGATAATCCTTCTTCTCATATCTGTCTGTTTTTTTGGTCGCGGGTTCGAATCCTGCAAGGTGCAATCATTTGTGTGATGAGCAGAAATGTTTGTTTCCGAGTCATGGATGTTGATATTCGTACTTATGTATGTTTATCCGTTATCTAGTGCCCATAGTACAGGGTATCCTAGTTTGGGGCTAGGTAATTGGTGTGGAATTGTCCCGAAAATATTTATTTATTTATTTATTGAATGTTTTATTTCAAAAAAATCGTGGGGTGCATTGGACCCCACGATTTTTTTGAAATAAATAAAACATTTTTTTCTTATTTACACAATTAAAATTTATTTTCTATTTTTTAGTTTGGTTTTCTATATATAGAGTGTTTTTTAGTTTTTTAAACTATTATTTATTTACGATTAATACTCGTATTTCATACGAATTATAGGAAACTAGGTAGATGTTCATATTATTACTAATCCACACCAATATATAAAAGTGAAACGTTGCCTTTTTGTTTGTTTGGGGAGCTTTCATGCCAAAACGGCTGATCCAATTTTGATGAGACTTTGTAAATAGGTACTGTACAATATAGATACCAACATAGGATACTTTTTATCCAGGAAAATGGTAAGTTGCCACGGGAAAACTGGAAAATGACGTTTAGTCGCTGTAAGGAAAGGAATGACATGTTGCCGTGGAAACGAAATAGTAACAAGTCTGTCAAAAAGCATCAAGAGCGTTGGTGCTATAATTTGCATTGGTTTTTCATATCCTAGATGAACATAGGATGCTTTTTTTCGCGATAAACTATTGTCCACGCGGACCAAGTCGCGGGCGAAAGCTAGTATTTTCATATCTGCCAGGAATAGCTGCTAGAGATCCCTGTAAAAATCAATAGTCCTAAAATCTATTTTTTTTATGGACAGGCGTGACGCTTACCATCTGGCGAGCGACCTGCTCTACTCATCACACAAAGAAATAGATATTTTTTTGACCACTTCATATTCTTTTCGTAAGTTTTGACTTTTCTTTTAAGTTTGTGATCAATCAAGTCGCACTTTAGGTTGATTCACGCTATATGGAATTTAATTCCATTAAAAATCTACTAAAGCACGTCCCCGATAGCCCGATAAATTCGTACAATGACCCTTACTACTTATCCCTGTCGCTCGCGCATAAATGTTTATTGCCGTCGCGCTTTCACATATGTGCGAGTACGACGGCACTATCTATCTATCTGTATATCCGTCTATCGCAGCCGTGCTTTACGTTAGTATCATTATTTTTGGTAGCACTTAGTTTACGCTATCTTAGTGATGTATTCTCGTTGTC
This sequence comes from Alsophila aescularia, assembly GCA_946251855.1. NCBI lineage: Eukaryota > Metazoa > Arthropoda > Insecta > Lepidoptera > Geometridae > Alsophila > Alsophila aescularia. The sequence goes on from OX276379.1 coordinate 52,758,580, forward strand.
CGCATTGCAGGTTTCTCCATTAAAATAAGTTAATAAAAAAGGTATAGCTTTATGCAGTAGTCATGTCATGTCACGAGATCCAACCGTATGCCAAATTTCAGCCCGATAGCTTCAGTGGAAGTGGGTGAAATATTGATTGTAAAATTCCAGGACATACATATACCTAAGTGAAGTAAGTAAAAGCTTTTAACTTTTAATTAAAACGCGCTAAACCTTGCCAAGAAGCAAAATAAAGCGTGCATTGACTCTAACACCAACTGCATTACAGTTATTTTTGGCAGCGGTTTCTATGTTTTGACATCTGCACTTTCGTACTAAAGTATAAATAAGTTAATTAAAAACCATTACAAAAAACTTTTATGCAGTAGCCATGTCATGGTAAAACTTAGAACGGGCTATTACACTTAAATGCATATACAACATTTCGTGTCAATGCTGTTATCAGGAAACAAAAGAAACGGAAAATCTCCAGTTCGGGTTCCTTTACTTGGATGTCGATACAAGTCATGCTTACCATAAAAATGCATTGTCATCGAAACTGAACCAACATGTAAAAATTCAACTCCGTAGGATAATAGGAAGTGATTCTAATAGGAAGTGCTTGCAAGATTGAACCTAAACATACCTAGATTCATTGCAAGTTAAATAAAAGCTTTATGGGTTATAATGTAATGTATGGGTTATACACTTTTACGTAATGTATTGTAATATAATGTTTGATGTAGTGTATAAGTTTCGACTTTGAGCTTGTGTATCCGTTCTAGTTCAGAAGCTTGAATATATCTTCCAGTGCAGAGGTGAACAGTTTCGGAGAAATAACGTCTTTCTGTCTCACTCCTTTTTGCAATTCTATAGAAATCGTGCTGCGATCTTGGAGACGGATAGTCATGATGGCCTTGCTGTACAAACACTTCAACAATTCGATGTATCGGTAGTCAATCAAAAGGTTGACTGGAAAATATCGCTTTTAGCGATAAGTCCGCCCGTTGTACTTTAGTTATAAGATTGTTTCTATTTGTTGTAAATTTTTGAAAACTGGTGTGCAATAAAGTATTATCTATCTATCTACTAATCTGGCACCGCTGTAATGACTGTGCACTGCCCAGCACTGCCCAGGTCTCGACTGAATCAAAGGCTTTCTCGTAGTCCACAAACGCTAGACATAGTGGCCGATTATCTTCGGTCTTGTGTATAATCTGCTGGAGCGTATGGATTTGGTCTTCGCTACTAAAGCCTTTCCGGAACCCATTTGTTCGGGAGGCTGAAAGTCGTATGAGACGGTTTGTAACTACTCTTGAAAACAGCTTATAGACGTGGATCAGCAGCGAAATGAGTCTATAATTCTTCAAGAGGGTCACCTTCACCTTTCTTAGAGAACAAAACCACTACTCTCCTGTGCCACACCTCTGGCGTAGTTCCTTTGAGGATGACGGAGTTAAACAGCTTCTGAAGGACTTTAAGTACCGGTGTTCCATCCGCTTTCAGTAGCTCTGTCGTTATTCCATCATCTCCTGGTGCATTGTTGCTCCTAAGCTGTTTGAGTGCTATTCTGATCTCGTATAGGCTGACGTCCGGGATATCTTTGGATATACGTGATAGAATCTGTAACGAGGATATCCGTCGAAGGACCAAGGTTACCGACATGGTTTGCAAATGTAAGTGGCAATGGGTGGGCAATATAATTCGCAGAACCGACAACCACTGGGGAATAAAGGTTCTCCTCGAATGGCGACCACAAACAAGCAAGCGAAGTGTAAGTAGACCCCCCACACGATGAACCGACGACATTGTAGCCATCGCAGGAAGTCGGTGGATGGAGGTTGTACAAGATCGCTCGTCATGGCGCGCTTTGGGGGAGGCCTGGGTTCAGCAATGGACTTCTAAAGGCTGACATGATGATGAAGATGATGAATGTATGGGTTCCATACCCAAATGGTCCAAACGGAACCCTATTATTAAGCTTACCTGCTCCGTCCGTCTGTATGTCTTACCATTAGAGTATCTAACTAAGTTATAAAACGTAATATTTTTTAATATATCATGCATTAAATGTAAATGTACATGCGTACTCATTAAATAAATATCATTAGTTTGTAAGTTGAAATATTGCATGCCTGATATAGGTAAACTGTTACGAGATATCAATTACCTACTATGTTGCTTTCTATAGTTATTACTGGCAGTTGAGCAATAAATATTACTTTACTTTACTTTATTTTACTATTAAAGGGCTGAAAAAAATACATATTAAATAGTGATACTGACTCAGCCCCCTTACTCTCGAACACCATTCAGATTCAATCGCGATCCTAACAGTGCAATTCAGCTAGAATACCTAACCGGCACTGCAACGTAATCGTTACCTTTCGGTGTGGTAACGTGTACAAAATCTTGGTTTAAAAAAGTTACGTCCTTCCCCCACTTCCCAACCTTTCTGCTACTTCCCCCCACCCTTCCCCCTTTCTTCCTACCCTTCCCTTATTTCTACCCTACCTTCCTCCACTTCCCCTCACTCTTTCCCCATTTCCCCTACCACTTTTCAATTTCACCCCTTTCTCCCACTCTTCCCCCACCCTTCCCTTCAGTCTTCCCCCACTTTGCACCACTTCCTGCATCCTTCCTCGATATCCTCCACCATTCATCGATTTCCACCTCCCCCACGTTGCATTGCATTGCAGTTAGGTGCAGTTAGGAATCAAACTGTTGAGATCGTGATTGAATCGGAATAGTGTTTGGGAGGACCGATACCTATATAAGTGGCGCAATAAAGAGGAGGCCTATGTTTGTTTCGTTCAGCAGTGGACTGATACTGGCTGCGTATTCCAAAAACATTATAGAGCTCAGCTGGAGCACTCATTGTTTTATTTTTTATTTTAGGCTGAATCCATTGCGTGCTACAGTGCTTAGAACTCTGAAATTTACCATGTTTTCAGAGTGAAATCTCTGCATTTTACTAGAAATCGTTCTGCAGTACTGCGCCATTCATACGAGTATATTTCAATTCACGTTTGGCCATATCATGAAATATCATTATGATGGGGTTTTCATGAAATCTAAGGTGTTCAAACAGATCGGTTTTCGAGGCTAACAAAAAACACGTTCTAACCTATCACGGCCTAGTCGGGCTTACGCCCTCGCCTCGCCTTAAGACACACTTAAATCTATGTATTTAATGAGCTGCATTAATTTAGTGATGCATTAAGAGATTTTATTCTGGAAACATTGTACAGCTCAGAGCGTTTTAGAGTTGTGGCACGCAATGGTTTCCGTTTAAAATAAACAAGCACATATAAACAAAAAAATATATAACTCCCGATTCCCCACCTCCCCATTATTAGCTAAGAAGCATCTCTATCACAGCAGTTTTCAAACATAAAACCGCATCATAATTGGTCCATTCGTTTGGGAGCTACGATAATCGCCCCCATTCCCCCCTCCACCCCTCCACACCCCCCTCCACCCCTCCCCCTCCCCCCTCCATCGCCTCCACGATGCCACAGACAGATGCACAGATACACACGCTAAACTTATAACACCCGTCTCTTTGTTCGGGGTTTAAAAATAAAACATTGCTTGCTCCAGCTCACCTTAGCGCTGGGTTCAACAATGTTTTTAAAATACGCATTAGGGCTGATGAAGATGAAGTTTTTAGATAGCGTTCCCATGTACGTACTAACTACCAACCTTATTAAGAAATCTTAAAAAAAACATTAACTAGAAAACTGACCCATTTTCTAATAACTATAGCCAAGCCTGAGTCGTGATCGTGACTCGCGCATTCAGGGTTCCGTGCTACAAAGACCTTATTTTAATAGCCGTAAGACTCATTTCATGAACCGCAAAATGAAATAATAATAATAATAATAATAATATTCGGGACAATTCCACACCAATTACCTAGCCCCAAACTAGGATGCCCTGTACTATGGGTACTAGATAACGGATAAACATACATAAATACGAATATCAACATCCATGACACGGAAACAAACATTTCTGCTCATCACACAAATGATTGCACCTTGCTGGACTCGAACCCGCGACCGTTTGATTTCGTTCCTAGGATCTCTAGCTACTAGACCAACAGGCCGTCAAAGTGGTCAAAGTGGCGGTGTATAGCTTAGTAATACCAAGTACTATTATTTATTCTGTGGTAATAGAACAAATATTATGTTTATTTAATTTCAATATTGGACAAGTTTAGAAATATAAAAAAGATAGGAGCGAACCTTACAGTAGTCCCATAAAATATGATGTGTAACATGTGACATCTCACATTGGTAATCTGTTGGGGGTAATCTGTAGCCGCAATACAATGCTCGCATAACTAGCACCGCGCGCGCTCATTGGTCAAATCAAATAGCGCGCGTTTCCCCGGATTCCTGTTACACACTTCCGATTACACATTGGTTACACTTTTCACGAAATCACTCCCATAGATTGCAGGAATGCGAGCGGAAATATAATGCACACAAAATATTTATTGACCTAGATAATAAACAATACAAAGTAGTAAATAAGTGTGATTGATTCATGAATCCATACAAACTATGTAGTAAAAACTGTGTTTCAGGAAACAATGACTTCTCCCTTATCGTTTCTTGTTCTTAGGTCAAACGTATGCCTATTCCGTAATATAAAAAAGCCTTAACAAAAGTTTATTTTTAATTTAAACTACAAATTTATTTTAAAACATGGATTCCAAAACAAAAAAAAACATAAATAATTTACATCTTGAAATATATACAGAATGTCCAAGGAAGTAGTGATAAGCGGAGGTCCCGAGGTAGAGCACACCCAGGGGCACCCGAATAACCCCCATATATGTTCCGCGATTTTTGATATTTTCGGAGTTATTTTATTTTTGTTTTTTTTACAAAATTCCAGATTTCGTCACAAACTTAGTAATTTTGACCAGACTAACAATAGTATTCAGTTGATTTTTGGAATGTTGGTAGTGCAGTAGTGAAACTTTAATGAAACATCAAAACCATTTTAAATTATTAAAAAACAATAAAAACATAAAAAATAACTTAAAATTTTGTTCAAAGCAAAATATCCATTCAAAGTTTGGATGTCCCAAAAATAAAAAGAAATAGGGCATGTTTATTTTATGTTCTTATCTTAAAAACTTCTTCAATTCACTGGCAATAAAATACCTCACACTTAATTGGCCTAAGCTTATGGCAACACAGCATAAATCTCACCCGAGTTGGGTTTGGATGTATAGATATAGGTAGAGATGGTTGGGGATTGGTAGGGATGTGTGATAGGTGAAGTTGGGTTGGGATGGGTTTGGATGGGTGGGGATCGGCAGGGATTGATAAGCGGGAATCGGTGGGGATGGATCGAGTTGGGTGGGGATGGGTCGTGTTGGGTGTGGATGGGTGGAGAAAAATTTGAAGTTTTTTAAATGTTTTTATTGCTTTTTTAATATCATTTTGATGTCTCATAAAAGGGTCACTACTGGACTATCAACATTCCAAAAATCAAGTGAATACTATTGTTAATCTGGTCAAAATTACTAAGTTTGTGACAAAATCTGGAATTTTGTGAAATAAAATCATAACTGGAATAACTCCGAACATATCAAAAATCGCGGAACATACATGGGGGGGTTATTCGGGTGCGCCTGAGAGTGCTCTACCTCGGGAATCCGCTTATCACTACTTCCTGGGACAGCCAGTATATATATTTTATGAATTTTATGTTATGTATAGTATTATATATTATAGTATATTATTAGATATTTACTTTATTGTATTGTGACGAGGTCCAAACCTCGTTCATAATAATACTCTTTTGATATCTAAATTCTTTCATAATCCATTTCTTTTCATTTTGATAGTTCATCATTCATTCTAAACACAAATAACCTGTCACTTTTAAATTATCATTGATTTGCTCAAGTCTGTGTTCTTGGACCTAACTTTTAAAGAAACAGAATACACACGTTATATATACTAAACTAAATATATTTCATTTCAAAACCTAAGTTTGCTGAATATAGCTGAAGGAAACGTGTACGTATGAAGACTAGCAGCTACGAAGCCTCCGCTGCCCGTTGAAAAATGAAGGCTCGCACTACTAAGTACAATTACATTATTGTGAGCAAGGAGTCCCTTTGAGCTGGTAGACACACTCGGGGGGGCTCCGGCTACAGTATTGATATGTATTCTTATTAGTTATACTATTTATTATAGTTTAATTAACATATTTTTATGATACCTAGGAGTACACCACCGTGTCGTATTGATTTCCTCTCCATACAAAGATTGTCTGGAAGAAATAGCTTTTTAGCTATAAGACAGCCCATTGTACAATAATATTTCATAAGGTTTTAGTTTAGTTCATTTGTGTATGTAAATTTTTGGTGTACAGTCAAGACTTATCTAACAATTTATCTATATCTTGAGTATAAATAAATAGATAAGTGCGTGATTGTGTGGGTGTGTGTTTTGTATGTATGTGATTATTATGTTAATGTGTATATATTATGAACTAATTAACAATGTAAGTTACTAAGTTAAAACGTTTTTAAAATAGCACCGATAAAAGCAGACTTTGTTTACGTGTTTGTTTATTAGTTTATCACTAGATGATGTTTATAAAAATACATAGATACGAATATTACAACCATGACTCGGAAACAACTATTTCTGCTCATCACACAAATCACACAAATTATTGCACCTTGCAGGGTTCGATCCCGCGACCGTTTGATTTCGTAACTAGGATCTCTAGCCACTAGACCAACCGGTTGTCAATTGGTTAAGTATTTTATGAGATATTTGTGGACAGACACACACACAAACAGACAGACGCAGACAGACAGACGCGTTCGGTGACCTTCTTTTATAATACGTACCGATAAATGGCTAAGTCCAATATGGCATTTTGTGGCACTTTGTTATTATTATAGTTGTACTAGCTGCACTCCGCAGCTTCGCTCGCATGCAAACTTTGTCACTCCCAAAAATCCCTCTTTATTACACCCCTAGGGTTGACATCTGTAACTTTGAAACTTGTCTCTTTGATACCTGTCACTTTGGCACCTGTCACTTTGACAATTATCACTTTGACATCGAAGTGACAATTACCATACAACATTAATTTTTTCGTCATTTTTCCTAAATCGGGAAATGTCCTTTTCTGTACCCCTGACAACGTGTGCAAAATTTCTTAATGATCGGTTGAGTAAAAGCGTAACAAACAAATAAACAAACTCACTTTCGCATTTATAATATACGTAGGATTTATGTCACATTAACATTAATGATTAGAAATTTGTTTAATTTAAAAGTTTTTTAGTTTGCAATGTTTGTATGGATGTATGTATGTAATTTTGTTTATGTCAAATCTTGTAAGTTCAATTTTTGCGTGTTGGTTCAGTTCCGATCACAGTGCATTTTTATGGTTAGCATGACCTGAATCGACATCCAGGATTAGCTCCAGATGAAGAAACTCTTCTACGGTCAACAGCACAGACAAGAAATTTTATGTACGTATTTTATTATGACAGCCGGTTTAAACTTTCACCATGACATGGCTACTGCCATAGATTTTATAAGTACAACAAGATACCTAGTAGGTATTTCGTACATACTTCCACTTAAATGAAATATTCCACTCCGACCGACCGACGACCGGTTGGTCTCGTGGCTAGTGATCCTAGGTACATAATCAAATGGTCGCAGGTTCGAATCCTGCAAGGTGCAATCATTTGTGTGATGAGCTGAAATGTTTGTTTCCGAGTCATGGATGTTATAATATTCGTATATATATGTATGTTTATCCCTTATCTAGTACCCATAGTACAGGGTATCCTAGTTTGGGGCTAGGTAATTGGTGTAGAATTGTCCCGAATTTATTATTATTATTACTCAATGCTCGATCTTCCCGCCAGACGCCAATGAACATTTACTGGAAGAGTCGGTGCAATTTCATTTAGAAAAAAAAAACTGTTTGTGCAGTGTAATCACATAAAAAATATATTACAAATAAAAAAAGTGCACCAAAAACACATTTCCTAAAAAAGTAGTCAACTTTCCCGTGCAATTCTTGGCGAAAAGATAAAAAAACGAACATTATTTTTTGTACCACCATTACAGCTGTTTCGGGTTTGCCAAGGTCATGAATGCTATTTAGTGCTATTATACCCATGTTTTAGCTACGCTAAAATGAGTTTCACTAACTTAGATTTCTACAAAGTAACGTCTAATTCTATTGAATCTTATGAATATAATGTTGTACCCACACTAATATAAAAAAGGGAAACGTTGTCTGTTTGTTTGTTGGAGGAACTTTCACGCGATTACGGCTTGGCCGAATTTAATGAGAATTTATGTGTAGATGATGTAAACCATAGATACCATAGGATGCATTTTGTCCCCGAAAAATGTACTTGCGGGCAAAGCTGCGGGGCGCAGCTAGTAAAATATAAAAGCGAAAAACTACGCACTGATTAAAATCTTAAAAAAATACTTTAAAATATACCTATGGAACTGAAATTAGGCAGGTAGGTACAACGTAGGTAGTTTATAGGTAGTAGACGTCAATCAAGAAAGGATTTTGTGACAGGGACGAATTAAGGGAGTCTAATGGCGATTGAAAGATTAGATGATATTTTTTTTGCTGTGTAGGCCTGAAATTTGGTATTTAGGTTAATAAAGTAAAATAAATAAATACATTGATAAGTTATTATTTTCGACAGGGACGGATTAAGGTGGTCCAAAGAGTATTTCAAAATACAATGTTTAAACGTAAGCTGAATGTTTAAGCGTAGGCTGAGCAGATTTTTATGAAAAGTTTTACATAGATACTTTGGATCCTAGAATAGCACATAGAATACTTTTCATCATTGTCCAAGCAGGTAAAACCGCGGGCCGCAGGTAGTAATATTATGTCATAGAACTGTCCTACCACTTATGGATCAAAAAGGAGGGTAAGCTTTTCAGGCCTATCAATGTAATGTTACGTATGTTCAACTATTTGTAATAGTTTAGGAGTTACAGGATATTATAGTTTTTTTAGCCCATTCTAGATTTCATTAGAAATTTAGTAATTGTGACCAAACTAAGAGCTCCAACCTTTTTTTTTTTGTAGATAGTACATACATATTAATTTCCAAATCTTCCCAATACTCAACCCAGCATATTTCATACATAACTTTATCTTCCGTTTACACACCCTAATGTAGGATACATTTGTTGACACACTGTACTGCGTGATATTATAGTTTTCTACGAGATTTTAGCAATTGTAAATTTTAAATGTGAATATTTATATACAAATATATTATAATATAATAATTAAAATCAATTAGGTAAATATACTTACATACAATTTTTTTATTTACTTTTTTATGATTTATTAATTCAAATTTTACGTCTTAATACACTTAATTACTTAAGTCATATAGTTGGGGGAGCACAGATCCCTATAACACAGGCTTTTAGCCTAGCGTAGGTTTCTGAGGCTTATATAGCTTTATATTGAACAATATACAAGTAAAATTCAATTATAAATATGTGTCTTGTTAATGTTAGTAATCATTATTTCTAGTTTTAGTTTTATACCTTATATTCTAAATGTATTGTTTTTTTTTTGTATAGTTCATTATTTCTTTTTGTGTCAATAAATATTTTTATTCTTATTCTTATAATAAAGGGTATTTTAAAATAAATAAATACCTCCGTGTTATAAACTATAGTTTTTGTAAAAAAACCTAACCATTGAATCTTTTACCTCGAACAAAAATAACTATTCCACTTTCGAAGTCACTTTTTGCTGTGTTGCCCTAAGTTTAGCCTAACTAAATGTATTTATGACTTATAAACATACAATTGGAGAAGTTTTTGAGATATTAACTAAAACAATATATTGTTACTATTCAAAATTATAGCCCTGTAAATATTAAAGACAGTTTTTGTATGAGATACATATTTCAATTGTTATGTGTTTTTCACAGAATTTCAAAAATATGATGCAGTAGTATTAATGTATTTTAAAGGACCCATTATTATGCTACCTACACAAAAAAAACACAACGTTTGTGCTAATAGTTTGGTCATAATTACTAAATTTCTAATGAAATCTAGAGTAGGGCTAAAAAAAAAAATATGCCGTAACTCCTAAACTATTCCAAATCACTGAACATACATGGGGTTAAATCGATAGGCCTAGCGGTGTTCTAGCTCACACCCCATTTTGATCCACACTATCGAAAATATTTATGCACGGTGTTTGTATATGCTATAGAGCGCTAGGGATGGTGGCGCAGCCAGTCATAGTGTTTGATATTTGCGTAAAATCTAACCTGATATCGCAAGATCGATAAAAATACAAAAGAAACATTACATCCATTTTGGAATCCAAAATGGCGGACATGTTTTATTTCAGTAACTATGATATGAGTGTTACTTACAAAGATGGCGGACATGTTTTTTTTAGTAAAGTTATGTGAGTGTCATTTTCAAGATTTCCCGGGGAGTGTTATTTTTTTATATTTCACTATTTAAATACAAGTCCGCCTTCTTCAATTTCATCTCATTTTAATATTAAGCACCCGGGGAAAGCTGTAAAACGACATTTATTAAAATCCTATCATTTTATTAAAATTAAATCAAGTCCGCCATCTTCAATTTGAAAAGAGATGTCACTTTAGTTATAACTAAAGTGACAAAAAAAACTTAATAATACCAACTTAATATAAACATATAACTTTCCTAAAAAAACATGTCTGCCATCTTGAATTTGGAAATGGATGTCATTTTTGTTATAAACATCCCGAGAAACCTCGAAAACGACACCCACATCATTTTACTAAAAAAAAACATGCTCGCCATCTTGGATTGGAAAATAGATATTTTTAAGCACACCGAGAAATCGAAATTGTCTCATCAAATTAGCATTGCAGTTCAACGGGGCAATGCCACCAGCATAGTTGGGTACGCTGCCAACCAGTAGTAGGCAAGACCAATTGAACTTCTATGGCATACGGGTTGTCCCACTATTTCATGTTTCGTACCTATACGCTATTACTTGTTTGAGTGCTAATATTTATTCTGTGGTACAAGTTGTATTTTTTAGTACTTAATAAACAAATTACTTGTACCATAGATTTATATTTAAATTGTTTTTTTTTTTCATCTTATATTTTTGAACTCCCAAACTAAAAAAAGTGCTAATTATTTGCATAATCTCTAAGTACTGGTATCACTCGCGTCAAAAAGTGCCAAGAACCTGCTTCATAAATTGAAATGAGCTCAGTATTGAAATTTGGCCTCTGGATAACAGTGTGTATCCAAACTCCTTGGCTACTGCATAAAAGCATTTTTTATGTTTTTAAATTAACTTATTTTTAGTTAATAATAGTTTGATAATAATGCTGATTGGTTGTTCGTTTTGAATTCAATTTGCTTAGTAAGTACGAAAAAAAACATTGAACTACTTTATCTGGCGGCGGTTTTTTTGCTACAATTAACTTGCCACTAGAGGTCTTATGTTCTTTGGCACCGTATATTAATACTTTATTACTCGTAATCGAGGAAAGTAATGTGTTTATCAGCCTATGTATTTCTAAATATATTCGGGACGATATGTTTGTATATTTGTTCATTTGTGGCACTATATAGACCAAACGCGTGAACCGATTATGATGTTTTATACGTTAATCGATTTGTCTTAATCTTTCGAGTGCTAATAAAGACATCACAGTAAGCAAAATTCAATATGGCTACAACCAGATTCCATATTTAAAAAAAAAGAGTCGATAAACTATGTTAAGAGGTTTCTACTTGAAATTTTTTTTTAAGTTTCTCTTATAATTTATCATTTAGAATGTCAATTTAGGATCAATAACGATTTAAAGTCGGATAGCAAACATTCTCATATTGGTTATGGTTAGCAATTATTTACAAAAATAATATATAATAGTGCAAAGGTTATAAAAATATAAATGTTTTTTAAGACGAAAACATTCAATACAAAAACACGTCGAGCGCGAGCGTACTGCGCTGTGTTACCACAGAATAAATAATAGTATATTTTATAAGCGGCTTTGGAAGGTTTATGATCGTAGGGGCTACGGTGCTACACGCCTCCTAGCTCGTAGACCTACGCTACGGTTCGTAGCACACCGTAGCCGAGTCCGCAGTCGCAGAGAAGCGCTCGGAGTAGCCACGTGTCGGGCGCGATGCGCGGTCATGATCGGCGCAAAACTTCTAAATAAACAATTTCACGTCCCAGTTGAACTGTTCTATGAAAAAGTTGGTTATCGCTAGTATCCCAAACAACTTTCGGGGATTACGCAAATATAAGTAAACAGTATCGCAAGTGATGGGTTCGCCCAATTTTACTAATGCAATTGTTTCTAGTCTAAACTAGACTTAACACCTGCACTGTCATCTGATAAGCAGTGATTTAAAGTTTTTTTTTTATTTCAGTGAATACACTTTTAATTAAGTAGAAAATAGTGCAAACGACAGTGTTCAAAATTTGGTTTTATTCCCCTTTTATTGAAAGTTATATTACTTTTCTTGAAGTTTATAATGTACACGGCAAAAAGAATCGTGGTTTGCACTTTTAGAAGTTAAAAATTCACAGCGCATTAGTAATACATCTGCATGAGTGCTTCCAGACAAGACAACTTTCAAACAGTAGTAAATTAAATTCATACAAATTTTTGTTTGAGTTACACTATCTAAGTACACAATAATCCATTTTTGCTGCTTCCGTGGACAAGAATCCGATGCAAAAGGGGGCGATATCATTTGAGCTAAGCGAGTGCGATCACGTAGTGATTTACGTAACGCCAGGCGCAGACGAGAGCGCGGATGGTGTGCGATGGTGGCGCCATGTTGTGTCTCGAGTCGCTGATGGCGCGGTGGCGTGAGCGAAGCGAGCGCGCGGGCGAGCGGCGCGCGCGCTCGCACAGTCTTTGCTCTTCCACTGGCGATGGCAGCTTGCTTCAGCTGCTGCACAGGCGAGCCAGCAGCGCTATGTAAGTACTTACTGTCTGTAGCAATCGAGTCGCTGATGGCAGGGTGGCGTGAGCGAAGCAATCACGCGGCTGAGCGGCACGCACGCTTGCACCTCTTCGGCTCCTCTACGACGACAGATTGCTGCAGGTGCTGCACAGGTGCAAGCAATGCTATGTAAGTATCAAAGTAGCGATGATGTGCATCAGCAAGCGGTTTGCTGATGGCTTGCTGACATGAGCGCGAGCACTTACTGAGCGCGAGAGAAACAACAGCACTGGTACTCGAGCAGCACTTTGTAAGTCATTATAACTCATCGTCATTTGCCTTTTCCATTTACGATGCCATTTGCCTTTTTGAAATGATTTAAACAGCTTCATTAGTTCGTATTTCGGCATTTACGGAAGTGGCTAATGAGGACGATGTGGCCGGGAAAACTGAGTTTCTTCGTTTATATTATGTTTTATCCGTCAGTCTGTCTAGTTATTTATTGTAGCACGCAAAGAGGCTCAAGGCTACAGGTTCATGGTGTGTGAATGTTATTTATGAGGTCAATGACATCTTGTAATGCAGAATACGGTTACTTTACCATTCACATAGCTTTTTGTCGCTAAATAACTATGCAATTATTTTGCCTTATTCAATCTTTTGTATAAAAATGAATATCCAATCCACAAGTCCAAACTTATGCGTCAGCGTGACCTGTCGTAGTAAACCTGGACTAGACAACTGACAACTGCCTCACATGCAAACATCTGGACTAGACGGTACTTTGGCGTGCTCTGATGGTCGAACGCACGAACATCAAATGTTGTATGAAAGGAAAATAATGAAAGTTTTTTTTATTTATATCCTAAATTTATCAAAATGAGAATGCATTTATGTGAGTGGATTAAAAAGAAGATATACTCATATATATCAGTTTACTATTAACAAGACTTAAGTTCAAAAACTGAAACTTATGACCTAGGTAAAAAATTGCCTATGACACTCTTGCGATGACGGCGAATCGATTGATACATAGCTTGTCAAAATAGGACCAAGTTTTAGTTGAACGCATAACCCTTCCTTTGCTACTCCGTAGTCGGGTATAAAACCTACCCTGTGACACTCTTTAAATGAAGACGAATCGATTGACACCTCGCTTGTCAAAATCGAACCAATAGGGGCCACGCTATAGTGGAATACATACATACATACATACATACATACATACATACATACATACATACATACATACATACATACATACATACATACATACATACATACATAGTCTGTTAAACTCATTACCCTTCCCTTGCTTTGCTGTAGTGGTTAAAAATAAGAAGTGGCACCAGATAAGTTGTTATATCATATTTATAATCAGCTATACGTTTTTAAGTAAATATCTGCTCACTTACATAAAAAAGTGAGTGAAAAAAAACTACGTAAACAAAATAATCTGTAAAAGACTTGTTGATAAAGTGGTTTTAAAATTAATATGAATATCTCATAGTGGCAAAACATTATACCCAAATTAATCTACCCATTACAGGACCTTACAAAGGCAGTATCACCGCACCCAGGTGCCATTAATATCATGTAACATCCCGCAACGGCTATAATTAATTTTCCCCATTCCGTCACTCACTTGTAAGGCCGTTGATCCCTAGTAATTAGTACAATCCACAAACAGTTTGCTTTTTAAACGCAAAAAAACACACCAAAGCGTGACTGGCTACATTGGCGACCTAGTTCTCCCTGAAAATTAGGTCATTTCACACAGCGATCGGCAATGAGATGCAACGAACTCCAAACTTCCTTATTGCCTTATAAAGACAAGATTTTCCTCAACAATAGTTTCTGTGGAACGCTCAAATCGGCGTATAAAAGTCACGTGAAAGTACGTCCTCGTTGAAAACGGCGCTTTTGAATTTTATAGCACGTATTAGCGCGGGATAAGCTATAAATTTAAAGTTTAATAGATGTTCGAATCTGTTTAGGTGTATAAAACTGACTTCAACATTGTCGGAATATTTTGCCAGTGATTACAAACCTTATGATATGTTACATGGAAATTTATGTGTTCAAGTTTTATTGTAACGATGACAATCACATACGGAAATAAGAAACTGCAAGAGACTGCGAACTTTAAATCATTATAGATCCTAAATGGTCATTCGAAATGAAAAATGATATGAGTAACCTAAAAGATGATTTTCAAATACCTATCCAATGATACCCATAGACAACAGCACGTTACTGTTAGTATTAGAGATCAGTGATGATACTCCACTTGACATAATTCGTCGACTTGTTTTTTTTTTATTTTTCATATTGTGTTTTCTAGTTGTCGCCATATTGAATTTCGACTACTGTCATGCCTTTAGTAGAACTAGCAAGATTAAGGCAAATCTACTGACGTAGGAATCATAAAAATCATCCCACTCGTTTGGTCTTTATAGAAAAGACCAAATGAGTGGGATTCAATTCAGTCAGGTTAAAATGCTTGCCATTTCTATGCGTAACACCTTGATTAATAAGAAGAAGGTTTCCCTTGCAGATGGTGGAATAAGTTGCCAATATTGATTATCTTTATGGTATAGCAATGCAAGAGTTAGAGCATTTACGTCTTAAAAACTGCAGTAACTAACCTCAATAACAACTTGTGAGCAAAATAAATAACTATTTAAATAATTGTGTCTAGTTTTTCAATTATACTTCTACTCCCTACTTCTCTATAGTGCTTTGAGACTGCTTGTCTTTAAACCGTTAAACCGTCCGAATGCTAATTGGCTTGGACAGTAATTAAACGCTACGACGAAGCTTACTCGTAATTGAAAAACTTGTCACTGTTTTGCAATGCTCTTTTTTAATTTCAAGTTGGAGGCCGCAGAAGTACCTACTTGTGGTACAGAACAAGCTTCTTGTGGGCTGTGATCCGTGTGTAACCTGACTCCCAGCACTGGAAATGTAATGTAGTCTAATGACTACTCTACCTCTTTGATGTAATCCTTAACATCCACCTGCCCTTTAATTTGTGGTTCTTGGGCGGGCCCAATTCGGTTTTTTCTTTTATCATCCTCAACTCTATATATAGTATACACAAAAGAAAACAAAAAATTACAAATGTCAGACTCATAGTAAACGTGCTTTTTGTTACTACAAACATAATACATCTCGGAACGCGTTCCAGAGGTCTTTGACTCCTTATTTTGTGGTAAATGTGGAGGAAACATTTTTGTCAATGGCACAGCTCATAAATCAGTTGTAATCTCAACTTTTTGTTCCTCCATTTGCAAATGTTTTTTGCATTTTCGCCTTTACTTTAAGCGGATAAGGTTCAACTGATTTAGAAGCTTATATATCACACTAAAAAGCGTGAATTTTGATTTTCGCTAACATCAATTTACCTAGAGTTATGCGTCTCTCGGCGGTTTGCTAAGTAATGTTTTTACTGGCTGAATCCAAACTAAAATTTTCGGATTTCCTAGCCAAGTGGAATAACGGACCTCTCCTTGCACTAGGATTCCGTGAATTGCGGTGGCATGGACATCAACATACTAAAAGCATCCAAGACTCAAGAACAAACATTTATGCTCAATATTTCCCCGGAGGGATTCAAACCTGGGACACTAAGCTCAGCAGGCAGAGGCACTACCAACTACGCCACTGTGTCGTTATTATCAGATGTTCAGTCGTCTACTTCGGTATACAAAATATTATTTTGTATTCATCAACTACATTGACATTTCTATTCATTGAAATATGTATTTTCGATTTGTTATTTGTTTCAGGGCCTGCAGTCTCTACATAGATAGTCATTGCTTTACAACCCAAATCGGTACATATACCGATGACAATCGTTATCTTTGACAGTTATTGTCAAAACCTATCGACTGTCATCAGTATCTGTACTGGCATTTGATCATGACTGACATCAATATTTAATAGAGACTACCAAATATCGTTATAATCTATAGACATTTCTTACTATCGTTGTTCTAACCGCACTTTGTGACCGATTTTGGTTGTAAAGCATTCTCTATTGATTTCGAGACTGCAGCCCCAGAATCCTACTCTAAACAACTTCACCTGAAAATAATTAGTAAGCGTCCGAAAGTTGTCCAAGTGAATATATTCGAGTATCATATGAATTGCAAGGAATAAGTTTTGATATTATGAACTAAGTTAGCAGATAAGCGGGGAAACATTGCAATTCTCGCGCTTGAAGTCTTCTTCAACTTGTCTAAAAAGATTGTCTAATAAAGAAATGTGAGCCTTATATATGTTATCTGTATCCTCCAGATGTCTAAATATGGATATGGACATAAGAATATTATGGACGAGTTTTAACTTTCAAAATAATAAAGGAGGAAGGAGAGCTGTCCTAGAAGGCCGAAGGTAGATAATGTGATAGCTAAGGTAGAACTTAAAAACATATGCAGTAGGTTTAACGCACTGCGCTTTTCACCGTCAACAAATAAAAGGGAAAATAACTACTGTTTAACCGACTTCAAAATGAGGAGGCTCTCAATTCGACTTTTTTATGTACATGTATCTCTGTTTTGGTATATACCTCATACCTTCTCTGGGGTCACTGAACCTATTCAGATAATTTAGTTTTAAAGAATTCGCTGGGTCTTAAAGTGCATTCAACCTAATAGCTTGACAAAGCACTAAGTTTGAAGTAATCGGTCATTCGCGTCGTGTCAATGTTACGCGAGCGTGCGGGTGTTTATGGCGGCCGTAATACCCTATTTTGTTGCGACTCGATAGTGTCGACCGGCTCAGCAATGCTAAATTATGTTAAATAGTTAGAAAGGCAACAGCAGACTAGGTATTTGATATAGATAGACTAGCTTTCGCGTCTTCGTCCGCGTGGTTTTGACACCTGTAACTTTGCCACCTGTCACTTTGACATCAATGTGGTAATTCCCAACCAAAATTAAAAATTACAATATTTCGTTTTTTTTCCTAAATCGGGATGAAAGTTCTCTGTCCTTTTCTGTGCCCCTGATAAAGTGTGTGCAAAATTTCATAATGATCGGTTGAGTAATTAAGGCATGAAAGCGTAACAAACAAACACACTAACGCATTTATAATATTAGTAGTGAGTAGGATAACAGATTATTGCACCTAAAATAAAGGTATTATGAACACAAAATACATTTCTTAATGAGAAAGTAAGAAGTACCTATAATTTAAGAAAGAAAATTTTAAAATAACAATTATGACCTTTTTTTTAATGAATGAAAATTATTTAACATTTTTTTTTTATCTTTTATTTCATTTTCACTCTTTACATTTTTACGTTTTTTTTCTTTTTTTTTGTTTCATTTTCACTTTTTACTTTAGTAATCAAGTAATTGTTTTATCACATCACCAGTAACAAAAATGCTGGTGGGCGTTGCCCCGTTGAATTATAATACTAATTCGATGATTTAAAACTTATGATTAGAACAATTTTTGAAAGCATTACAATCGCCATCATCACAGGCTATTCCATCTAAAGAGATGAATACATAATTGAATTGATTCGATTCAGTAGCTAAAATATTTAAAAGAAGATTAACTTTTGCGACATTACTCACTCTGCTTCACTGGCTTGATGTAAATGTATCGAATCCAAGCGTCATTAGCGAGTCAAATGAAATATTTGAAGACTTTCTGAATAATGTAGGTAAAAACGATAAAGAGCTTTTTTTGTATACGTTTCGTAGCAATGTCGTAGTTTGGTGCAGAACGTACAAACCGACTTTTTATACGCTTGGATACTCTTATTATGTAAATATACTTCGTTAATATTATTTAGCGGTGTATACTCGTATTGTATAAATGTGTATCCATTGATAGATAAAATAATAATATGTGTAGGAACATTACAAGACTGTAGAGACGAGAGGGGGGGGGGGGGGTGGAGAGTGCCTTCTTTTTTTATCAGATCCTGGAAGAACCAAGGAACAGGTTTTTCAGGAACAGGTTCTTCAGGAACAGTTTTAGGTCCAGCACTATCCCGCTGCGATTTGTACTTTTGAGTTATTTCCAATAAATCGATTTTTGGGACCTTGAATAACTTAAGATTTTATGATTCTTTTGACTTTTATAATGCCAAAATAAAGGTTTATATAAGTTGCCAGCTTAATATCTCACATTTTGATGTAATTTTTAGCTTTATTCACTATACTAGAACGGAAAAATGTGTGCTCCGCAAACGATTCCCGGTTCCCCTGCCTGCTTCGAACCTCGCATCAAAAACTTTGTTCAGTGCGCGTTTGCAATCGTTTCAAACCGTGAAAAAAATATCAAGACCATAGCAAAAAGTGCTAATACTATTAATCGCTTACACGTTGGTATTAGTAGCACGAAAGTTCCGGAATGAACCAAAAAAATAACAAGCACGTTGCTATTGTTGCGACAAGTGCTTGTTGAATGTGTTTTATTGATTCTGTGATGATTGATTCAATCATTGATTCTGTATTGCATAGAGCATTCATATTTTAAAGTCAACATTTGAAACGGGATATTTACCATGTGTAACTATATATTTTTCGAGTTTCCATGTTTTCAGCCGTGATCATGAAATTTCTTATATTTGACTTCAGTGTTAGTTACCATGTAGGTAAGTTTAAATCCTGCTTTTCATATTTTAATTTATCAATTCATCAAAGTTTTTGTCATGCCTAAACCAATTATCAATAATCTAACGGCATCAATTAGAAATTTGTTCTTCTAAGAGCTTTCTAGATAATCTGAAACACAAAGAAAACACAAACAGTTCTTCATCACAACATCGATTAACAGTGAAAAATATCATAACTTTTTTTGTACATTAAATCAGAGTGACTAGAGAAGCAGGTCGTTTGCTTGGTGGTAAGTGCCATGCTGGCATGACCATAATAAGATATATTTCTTACAAAAAAACATGAGACAAAAGCTGTCCCCAGTGAGGTATCAATCAGCGCCGCCGCAAGCGACAGGCTACGCGATTTGTACGTGCTCAGAATTCAAACAATTCTATTTCGCTCGTTGTTCGAAAGTACCTAAGATCAGAAAATCACAAAATTATTGTTGAGGCCTCGATCGTTGTGGTTAAATTATTTTTATACATAAAGATAATCGAAATGAAAACCATCACACTAATATTATAAATGGGAAAATTTGTGAATTGTGTGTGTGTGTGTGTGTGTGTGTGTGTGTGTGTGTGTGTGTGTGTGTGTGCGCGCGTGTGCATGTGTGTGTGCGTGTGTTCGTGTGTGTGTGTGTGTGTGTGTGCGTGTGTGTGTGATAGTTACTTCTTCACGCTGAAACAGCTTAACAGATTTTTGATAAATTTGGAATGGAGATAGCTTATACCGTGGAATAACACGTGGGTTTCTTTTCATCATAATTTTAATAATCCACGCAGTTGAAATCGCGAAGCGCAGCTAACATCCTATAATTGTATAGGTATTTCATAGGTGTAGAACTCAAAAATTATTCTATTTTTATCTTAATTATTACCGCACTACGGCGAAGCAAGGTAAGGGTAATGAGTTGAATAGTCTATGTATGTATGTTTGTATACATGTGGATGTTCCACCATAGCGTTGCCCCTTTTGGTCAGTTTTGACCAGCGAGGTATCAAAGTGTGTCATAGGCAAAAAAAAAACACGACTACAGCTAAGCAATGGAGCAATGGAGCAATGGAAGCAATGGAAGGGTTACGTATTCAAACTAAAAACTTGTTACGATTTTGACAAGCGAAGTATCATCTATCGATTCGCTTTCATCGCAAAAGTGTCATAGGCAATCTTTTACCCGACCGTAGATAGTCGGGTTTTAGATTTTGAACTTTTAAATAATAATATGCACATAAAAACAGGGTTCACAAAATTACAAAACAATTAGATTATTTAGAATGATATTTGATTTATTAATTAAACTCTTCACTCTTTGCATCTATACAGTTTTCCCATTTCCTAAGTTTTTTTTTTGCAATTTTACTGTAATGCGACACGTATCATCTGACTTTTAACCTAATTTCATCAAAATCCGTTGTACCATATAATCACGTCAAGGCGCGACACGTTATGTCGCGCCTTGATGTGATTATATGGTAGGTAACATCCGAAAGTTTCGCAATTATAATTTTAGTACGATTAAATAAATGAACAGGGTACCTAATGGTAAGATAAAGAGACTCACATATATATATAGCTATATATAGGGCATAACCTGATGATGAGATCACGATGTAAGTTTTTACTGACTTTATGTACAAAAGTTCTAACTTATCTACTACTCTCATCATAAAATAAAAACTATCACTTGTAAAGTTCAACAGATTGTATTTTCCAACACGGTTGCCCTTATGCCCTTCAATTCTTTAGCATATATATTACCTAAGTATTGGACCGTAGGGAAAAATTTAAAAAGAATGGACAGTAAAGTTGGGCAATATCCAGCTAAATTACCGTGTTAATTTATTGGTTGGTTTCATGCAGCATTTAAATCTTTAGATATCTAAAAATAAAACATATTTGTACCTACATAGATTCTAGGCCAATCTAATTATTACAACTGGTGCACTGCGACTGCTAAAGATCTATCAAAAACCTGCCAACATTATTAATTGTTATAGAAGGGCTCATTATGGGCATAGATTAAATCATTGGTTCTAATACTCTTCGTGATTATTCGCTAATTACCCGATTAACAATGAAAGACAAAAAAAACACCCAAAAACTCACTTCTAACCATTCAGGTATTATTACTACGTATAGAGCAGACGTCACGAATAATATCTTTGCGCATTGTGGCAGGCTAACGAGTCAAAGATGCGACGCAAACTGCATAGATGCGACACTTTGTTTTAATCTGCCTATGGAATTTCTGTGAACGAATAAAAATAAAAGATCATCTGATAAAGTTAATAACAGAGTTTAGTTTATTTTCCTTTAAACAATATAAGTTTGGTAAATTTCTGGCGTTCAAATAAATATTCATTGTTGACTCTGGCTTCGTGATTTAAAAGTTTTTTTTTAATATTTGTGGATGATAGCTCAAATCAGATGAACCTTATGATTCAACGTGAGAGGTTGATTGGAAGCATGCTGAATTAAACAAGTAAATACTTCTTTCTCAATGAATAATTTCAATGTGTTGACTGTTATTTAGGTGGATGTATACTTGAAAGCTTTACCACCTTTTTTTTAATCAAATGACGTATTACCATCTCTTTGGAATGGCATATTTTATAAACATCTTCTGAAGAATAGCACAATCCACCCACATCTTTTATGGTTATTAATTTGTGATGCGAGAGTTTATTCGTTGTGGTTAAGCTGTCAAAACATTCTTCACATTTCAAAGTTTTTGTTAGAAAGCGGGATACATATCCTGATATATACCCTACTATGAGTTGTGAAGCTTGATTTGCATTTTCATGACACAGAACATTTGAAAAAACAAACAGTTTCTTTCAGCTTCCAAATCAGATTCAAGTGCTCGAATTGTCAGCAAAACTTCGAATGCTTCTTCATGATGTCTGCTTAAGTTGGATGTGCTATTGATGAAATTTACAGACGCTGAATTTAAAATACAGAAATTGACTAATTGGATACAATTGCCACTAAATGATGATCGTAGTTCAAGGTGATTCAACATGTTTTTATATGCGGCTCTAAACTGTAGAACATTAGGATTGTTGTTGTAGCCGCCATGTTTTCTAATCAATCCTATAAAAAGTTCTACGTGATACTTAAAACATAAGTTTTTTCTTCTACTAAATAGGTAGGTATATAGTGTCATCATAGATTCAATGCAGATAATGGCTCCAAGAATTCCAGTTTTGTTAGAAGGGTTCACAATTTTTTTTTAAAATAATCGAATTAATACAGAAAAAAACTGGTAAGTAAAATAATAGAATACAACTGCACAAATTTGGGGTTACTGAGGCAGGGATGTCGGTAAGCCGTATGAAGGAAGTTTGCTAATAAGGCTGTTATGCCAAACCCTGTCAAAACCTTTGAGATGTCAAGGGATAAGATAATAGTTTAGAAGGGGGAGGGGAGAAAGGGAACCCCCTCTCCCTCCTCTTTTAACCCGTGTGTTTTTTTTCTAACGTAACCCCTAACGTAATTCTGAGATTACGTGATACTTTTAGCCGGAAAAACTGTTAGAGAAAGCTGCAAAAGCTATAAAACATTTACTAAAGTAAAGGATTCGTTTAATTACCGATGAAATGTCACGCCGCTATCGTTCTGTTTCACACTATAATAATTTGTACATGTTTTTAAAACACAAGATGGCATTGTTTTGATTATTTTTTGGTTACTAAGAAACGTTCGCGTCACGTTGAGCGTGGAAAAAAAAGAAGAAAAAAAAAGCGTGGCGCAATAATTTTTATTGCGGTGTCAGCTCTATACGTAGTAATAATACCTCAATGCTTCTAACGCACTTCGAGTCAAAACAAAATGTTTCCAAAAATAACACACTATGTACTCGTTTTCTCGTTGTTTTTCACCATTCTCTTGTTTTCTGTAAAGTTTATTTTTTGTTTTTAACCCCGACGCAAAAAAGGGGTGTAGTAGGGGGTTCTAAGTTTGAAGCCTCTGCGTTTATGTCTGGCACCGTAGCTCCCAAAGGATGGATCGATTTTAATGCGTTTATTTTTATTTTAATGATGGTTTAGCTCTATATGGAAGAAATCGGTGCAGTCGTTCTCAAGATATTCAGCTCTTATCTCTCTTTGAAAGGCGATCTCGGGACATGCAGCTAGGAATTTTGAGATGTTAAATTTGGATGACATTCTTCGTATATACCCGATTAAATGAGGGTCCGATGACGAGTAGCAGATAGACCTGAATCAAAGGCATCAATAAACTTTGTAACGTCGTCTTAAACATTACAAGACGGTTATAAACAGTGTTTTGTCAGAGAGTTTTAAATTTTGACGAAAATTATATATTTAAAACTTGGCTCGATTATGTGCGATGCGAGAGCTCAAACAGCAATTTCTATCAATTATCAAAAAACTAATGAAGTTCTCCGATAGGTATTCAAACCTAATTTTACTCAGATTAGCAGGAAGTGTCTATAAGAAGACCGCATCCAAAACCACCGATGGTCCTACACAGAACTTTAGATGACAGGTGACAGCTAGTATTTATAACACAGTGTCAGGGTTAATAATATAACGTAGTCCCAAAATAATCAATTCTTGACACACACGACCTTTCGCACGTTAATTATAAAAAGGATTTTTAATTACGATATTTTTTATGCGTAGGATTATAATTAGTTATTTTTGTTCTACAGACCTTTTTTAAACAATGCGTAGGTTTTTGGCAAAATATTTGGATATCCAGTCACCTTCTTGGTCATTGACCAAGAGGGTTTACGAAGGGAAACACCCGCGCGTCCTATAATAATGCAAAGTTGGTATTTTGGGAATCGAGACGGGCCGTTGAATGTTAAATTTGGTCAAGCTTCGATATCCGCAAATTAGCATAAATGCTAGTTACGAAGTGGAATTTGGTTAAAAGGGCAGCCAGCGTTCAAGTAGTTTCGTAGTATGTCGAATTCTGTGAGTTAGATTGTCGCTACAAAAAAGTATTTGTTTCGTATCTGAATATTAGAGGCCTGGCCATCCAAATTGGTAGTTCCCGATTTTCAAGATTCAGATCTTCTTGGCTTATAGTCAATTATAATAAGTATTATTTAAAAAGTGAAATTTAAATAAAAGCTTTTATGAGTTTTTTTAATGCTTTATCACTAATTATGTTTTGAAGTCTTTTTGTTTTATTGTTTTATTTCAATTGCACTGTCATCGATTTGTGAGCTATCCTGAAAGTTTCAGCCAGATAGCTAATCGTGAAGTGCTCGAAATTTGAATTGCAAGATTCTAGGATAGACAGAAATACATAGATACATACAAGTGAAGGTAAGCTTTTAAAAACAGATCGTAAGATAGATAGATAACACTTTATTGCACCAAATGAAACACTTACAAACAAAATAAACTTAAAAATATAGTACAATCGGTGGCCTTATTGCTAAGCAGCGATCTCTTCCAGGCTATATTGAGACACATATAATAGAGGCAGTTGTTGGTGTGCAAAGTTTGAGTATAATACCCAAAAAAGGTGGTGTAAGTATGGTGTAGTTATAATATGATTTAATAAAAGTAAGCGACGAAACGAGCAAATCTTTCTCTCAAATAATTTATTGCAGCATCACTAACACTTTCCTGGTACACAGGTAAGACCACGGAAGTGGGAAATTGATAGACTGCGAAACTAATTTTGTATGAAACCTAGTAGTATACCTAGTGTCGCCTGTTGCATATTCAAACGTAATATTTTCTTAGTTTACGCACATATTGTACAGATATATAATTATCCTATTCGTTACGTTTACCATACACTATTTTAAAAGCAATATACGCCATTACCTTACTAGCTTTCCCGCCCGGGACTTTATCCGCGCGGACTACTGTTTATTGCGAAAAAAAGCATCGTATGTTCTTCTAAGATATTAAAAATCAATGCAAAAGTAAACGCTCTTGATGTTTTTTAATAGACTTGTTATTTCGTTTCCATGGCAACTGTTCCTTACAGCGAGCAATCAACGTTTTCCAGTTTTCCTTCGTATGCTAACCATTTTCCGGAATAAAAAGTATCCTGTGTTTTATTCCAGGATATAAGCTATTTCCATTCCAAATTTCATCAAAATCCATCCAGCCGTAATCACGTGAAAGCTCCCCAAACAAACAACCAGACAAACAAACAGACAACGTTTCACTTTTATATATTGGTATGGATTATGGAATATACAGATAATTTCCCCACGAGTCTTTACGAGCGGTTGCTTGTGCTTTGCATGAATATGTACATTGAGACGTATCGCGGCGCGCCCGTCACTAGCGTGCCTACAAAACCTCTCTACTTTAAACAAAAATACTTCTTTAAGAGTAATACTCAGTGCCCTTCGAACATGTTTGCATACTACTGCTTGGTGGTTGAATATCTGACAACGCGGTAATGGTGCTTCCCCAAGAATACTGAGCTTATTGACGTAACATTAAATTCGATAGATACTGTGGATAACCAAGCTGGTTGGGCAATTAAGCAAATGTTTGGCACACGACCAATGCAATTGACACGAATAATTCAAGTGGAAGCGTATAAATTTATGTCACTAAAATTGATAAATAAAAAGAGCCAATATATCGTTGGCGAGAACAAGCCACTGCTAATTCCGCCCAGCTAGACAATGATTGATTGAGCCAACACGAAATGAATGCGCTCCACCGTACATCCTTCCTATATGGACCGTGTCGCGACAATCATGAATGGATATATGGTCGAGCATTCAAGTTCTTTGCAACACAACGCTATTGCGATAAAGTTCTTTGACTTTCTTTTATTGTGGCGCTAATGATTTGAGGCATGTTTTTCATCAATTGTACAAGTCAATGTTCTTGGTAAGGTCAAGGGAGTTTACGCTGAAACCCGAGTTAATCGCGTGCTAAACCTCGATGCTTCAGAGCCATGGAGGGCTATTTAATTAAATTACCATATCAATAATATAACAGTAATCAATCGTACCTTCATTAAGTCCACGATACTTGACGTTTATCGATATTGGTTTATATTAACGTATTTGATTGCAATTAGGAATGAGGTCGAGAGCCAAATGATGCATATGTGTAATACTTGTTTCTGTTTTTTACGCGACCGCGGAGGGATATGTATTTGGGCTGTATGTGTTTCTTTTGCGCGTCCTACAGTATACAGTACAGTACAGTATCAAAATCCATCAAGTCGTTTAACTTGATGGATTTTGATAAATGAGGTATCATTGGATTTGTCTTAATCACGAGAGAGACATAGGGTATATGTGGTGTCAGGGAAACTAATATGACTAAGACCTATCGAGTGAGGTATCAAAATGAAGATACTGAAAAGACCATTCCAAAAATATATAAGGGAAAATAAAAAGTTAAAAATAAAGTAGTTAATATAAAAAAAACAACTGCGAACCAAACTAAAAAAAGAAGCAAACAAGCTTTAGATTCTTGATTTTGAAATATAAGATGCAGTCGTAGTAATAATGCATGTAATTGCATCTTATATTTCAAAATCAAGAATCTAAAGCTTTTTTGCCTCTTGTTAGTTTTGTTCGCAATTGGGTTTTATGTTTTTTTAAGGTTTACCGATTTGAAAAATGATAGTGCAAGTGAATAAAATTATAATGTAATGATGGTGGAGGAGTGAAAGTAATCACATTGTTATCATAAGTCAATCGAAAAATTCTAAAAATATATCCGCCCACAAATCGTGATTGAGATTTCGGTCACGATTGCGACATCAAGGTGAGTCCCTACTTATTTATCAAGTGAAACAATTCGTCCTGACGTCAGGTGGAAAGCATTATTGTCTACGGGACACGGATCCAATCACTTGCAACGTGACTGGCCAAAGGACGATCGGTATCTAGGGGTTCATTCCACTCTGTTTCCATGTGGCTTTTGGGTGTGAGTACCAATGCCAGCAATATGTGGCGTGATGACGATTTGGACGCATATGTATCGACGTAATTGGTCAGATAGCAGTGAAGGCAGTGCAAACAGTGAGTGATAGCTATGGAAGGAAGTGGGGAGTTGCACAGCAACGGGAAACGAAGTATAAGAAAGTTATTTAACCTAAACCGCTATTCAACAGTTTTTTTAATTTGTCTTCTTAACTTGTAGCCTCCTTGAAAAATAAACTAGATAGTAATAAACATTAATATAATTGATCAATAAGTATCCAACTGATATATAAACTGAGAGGTACTTACAGTATAGAGTTTTTCCTATTACAAAAGCAAATACAAAACAAAACAAAGATGACTCTACAAAAAGTAAGTGAACGTAATTATCTACAGAAAGACTGCGAAATTATCAAATGGAAGACATATTATCTCATCAAGTTTGTTTTAGTTATATATACTGTAAAAACACGTTTTTAGTCACGTCAATTAGTACGTACAGATGGCGTTACTGTCCCCATAAGACGGGTTCAAAGAAGCTAGTGGAAAAATTTGGAGGTCACGGTAGACGAATTGGTAGAGGCATGTGCCGCGCTGAGGCACAGTATGCAAGTTCAAATCTCGTCCGTGATCCAAATTTTCCTTTAGAAAATTATTATATATGTTTACGCTAAGCAGGCGTTAACTGCTATAAAAATCATAATTTAAAGTATACTATGTTTTATTACGGGGTACAAGCTATCTCCATTCCAAATTTCGTTAAAATCCGTCCAGCCGTTATCGAGTTAAAACTCCCCAAACAAATATACAACGTTTCACTTTTATATATTGGTATGGATGTTTGACCACTATCTCATCGGATGATATGCGACGAAGTAGCTAAGGGTGCTGGAGTTAAATAATTTGGTTATTTACCAACAATTTAACTACTGTTGTGCATCAATTAGTATGTACCATTAAAATTCTGTAATTAGTACAGAATTTCTGTACTTGATGGGGTTTTAAAGTCTCAACAAAGATTGATGACCGCCATTCGTTACAACGTAACACGCCCGACCTCGTTCGTCCAACCTTGAATAATATCTACACCTTAGGGTGAGACCTTATAGCGTGGTGAGACAGTCGCCGCTACGCTACCATAATACATTCGCATGTAGATTTATCGCCGTAAATAACAAAGAAATAGCTTGGATGTTCTACCGTAGTGGTTCTCAAACTTGCCTGATTTATCGCAGCTTGAGTCGCCCAACTAATATTTATGTCCTCGCAGAAACAATGCGTCAAATGTTTTAGAAAAACATAATTGGTCCATCAAATAGGCTATAAATAGTGTATTGCAGACAAAGATAATGGTGTCGTATTTGTCCATATTATTACGCACTAGCTTTCGTCCGCGCGCACTACAGTTTATCGCAAAAATAAGCATCCTATGTTCTTCTAGGATATTAAAAAAAACAGTGCAAAAGTACAGCACCAACGCTTTTGAGGCTTTTTGACAGAATTGTTATTGTTTCATTTCCATGGCAACCGTTCCTTACAGCGAGTAATCGTCAATTTCCAGTTTCCCATGGAAACTTACAATTTTCCGGGATAAAAAGTATCCTATGTTAGTCTCTATATTGTACAGTATCTATTTACGAAGTTTCATCATAATCGGATCAGCCCTTTAGGCGTGAAAGCTCCCCAAACAAACAAACAGTCAACATTTCACTTTTATAATATTGGTGTGCATTGATGACCGCTTTTCAAAAGTCGGACGTCTGGTATTTTGCCTCTTTTAGAATATGGATGTACTAATTTCTAAATTAATGTGCATGGGAAAGTCAATAAAATGAAATCCTAGTTCTGTAGATATGTAACGCTTTAACAGGCAACAGAACTTTGGTAACAACAGATCCAACACAATGCGTAATTTATGCTGGAATCCACGTCACAGCATCAATGTCGAGTGATTTAGAGTTTGTTTATCACGCAACCGAAGTGACGAGCTACAATGTTTACCATATAAAAGGGTGTCACAGATCATTTGCGGCGACTCCACCCGCCGGCAATTTGACGCCGCTCGATGCCAAAATGACAAATATCACCGACCTAGTTCTCTGGCCAACCCAGTGACGCACAATGCGATGCAACCACACGAAATTAGAGTTAATTTATATGCCGTCTAGAGACAAGAGTCGATCAAGCGACGAAAACATGCCCATCCGGGATTAGAATCAAACAAATTGTGTGTACACAACACTATAATTGACCTAGTAGTCATCAGATCACATAGAACACAACACAAGTGAGTAATTGGACATTCTCTGAATGCCGGCATAATTTTACAGCGTTTTGTCACGGAAATATGACAAAAGCGTGGCTGTTGAAATAGAGCCGCCACTCATTTGATTTGATTATAAACGTCTTGTATACGACATGGGTGTAAAGCTATGGTCAATTGGCGTAATAAATGATGTTGACAGCAAACAAATGGAATATTGAGTCAACTTTGTTTGTTGTATTATTTAGTGAACGCGAGGCAAGTCGTAGAATAGTTTTCACAATGGAGCGCTTGTTTACGGCTATGGGCACTTTTAACGAGTCCCTCGTATCTACGCTCGCTAGTTATTTTTAATGGCGCAGGCTGGCATTTTTACTATGCGAAGGTATTGCAATGTCTGTCTGTATGTCACAATATGTTACAATCCAATAATATTATATTGTACTTACCTAATTACAAACAGCTGAAAAAAACGCTAAAACGTTTGCTTTGTGATTTTCATTATATGTTTACTTAATTGGTAAGCGACAACTTTAAATTGCTAACCGATTGAACCCAATACTACTGATCACGCTTGAAAATGGATAAAAATGGGGCAAGACAAGATGCATAATTCTAATACAAACAAAAGTAGTCCCAATAAACTAACTAATTATGATTGCAATTGTAAGTTAGAAGTAAGGTAATACGGGCACCGACCACCTCTGGACCAGCAGTCTCGACATCGACAGCGATTGCTTTACAACCGAAATCGGCCGCAAAGTCAGATTAAACTACATTTGGTAGTCTCTGCCAAATATCGATGTCAATCATGATCAATGCCAGTACAGACACCGATGACAATCGATAGCTTTTGACAATAACTGTCAATGCTAACGATTGTCAACGGTGTGTACCTACACCTACCGATCACGGTTGCAAAGCAATCACTATCTATATGTCGAGACTGCATGCCCTGGAAGGATAGGTTTAATTTTAGCGTCATTTAACTTAAACCGAAGTTAACTAATAACAAGTTATATTTAATTTTATCTGCCCCTTAATGCTAGTGATTTCAAGCAGTAAACCTCACCCTGATGGATGAAGCTGATAGGTGAAGCTGATAGGTATTGGAGGTTAGGTCATGTCAGTCATAAACCTACTGACAATAGCTTTTAGAAATTGAATTATGATCCTACATCAATTTATTATTATCGAAGTTTATATCTTGTGTGTACTTTGTGTTTTCTACAAGCACATATTAAAAATGTATGTAACTCCCGACCACCCCACCCCCCGTTATAGCTAAGAAGCATCTCGATTACATCAGCTTTCAAACATAAACAACCGCATCAAAATCAATCCATTCGATTGGGAGCTACAATCCTCCCTCCTCTCCCCCCCCCCCCCTACTTTTTCCCCTCCCCCCTCCAGGTAATAAGAACCATCTCGATCAAATCAGCTTTCAAACAGAAAAAACCCGCATCAAAATTGGTCCATTCGTTTGGGAGCCACGATGCCACAGACAGACACACGGATACATTGATACATGCAAGCACACCTTAAACTTATAACAACCCTCTCTTTTGGAGTTCGGGGGTGTTGGTAAAAATATATGTCAAAATCATCAATTTTTAATTACCTCTTATAATAAAAGTGTAACAGGTCAAATTCTGTACATTGAAGATATTTTGCAAATTTCTTTGAAGGCTGTTCTGAAGCCAAACCTATTCTTTTTTCTCTGTTGCCTGCCTATCTGTCTGCCTGTCTATCTGTACCTTGGATGCGCATCCCGCCGAAACTACTGAATGAATTCAAATGAAGTTTGTCATGGTTTGAGTTCATACTACGAGGTAGGACATAGGATACTTTTCATCCCGAAAAATTAAAGGGTTCCCCGCAGGATAGATGTTGAAAGTTATTTCAACGAATACTTATCACGCTGAAACTACTGCACGGATTTTGATGCAACTTGGCATAGTTGGTCATAGTTTATATGATTGCTAAAAATTGAGGATGCTTTTCATCCCGAAAAAATAAAGAGTTCCTGCAGGATAGGGGTCCCATTTCTGTACATTAAAGATATTTTATAAACTTTTTTGGAGGCTGTTATAACATATTCAATACTGAAGCTAAAGCTGTTTTTTTTTCTTTCTGTCTGTCTGTCTGTCTGTATCCTGGCCGCGCATCACACCGAAACCACTGAATGAATTCAAATGAAACTTGGCATGATTTGAGTTCATACTACGAGGTAGGACATAGAATACTTTTCATCCCGATAAATGAAAGGGTTCCCGCAGGATAGGGATTGAAAGTTATTTAAAAGAACACGTATCACGCTGAAACTTACTGCACAGATTTTAATGCAACAGTCAAAGTTTATATGATGAGTGAAAATTGAGAATACTTTTTATAACGAAAAAATAAAGGGTTCTTGCGGGATATGGTTCTAAATTATGTACATTGAAGATATTTAGTATATCTTTTAGAGGCTGTTCTTTTATACAGTTTTTTTTTCATTTTTGTCTGTTGTCTGTCGGTCTGTCTGTCTGTCTGTCTGTAACTAGGTCGCGCATCACACCGAAACTACTGAATGAATTCAAATGAAACTTGGCATGATTTGAGTACATACTATGAGGTTGGATCCTTATCATACTGGTGAATTAAAGGGTCCCCGCTGGATAGGGGTATTTTTAAGGAGTTTTTATTCGTGTTTTACGGTTTATAGTTACTACCGTAGTTCATCTCTAGGATACTCAAGGAATATTCCTCTAAATTTCAAACACCTAGGTCTACCAGTTTAGGTTGGGCGTTGTTTGTCAGTCAGTCAGTCAGTCAGTCAGTCAGTCAGTCAGTAGGTATGTCACGTTACTGTTTTATAGGCATGGTTAAAATAATGTAATAATACACATATTTGTATCATTTTGCCCAAAAGTGAAGCGCATCTTTACTTATAATAAAGCAGCAAGTACCAAAAAAACTGTAAGCGGAAGATATAAAAAAACTACGGTTTTAAAAATAAGCTACTGAAAATGAATAAAACATTTTTAAAATTCATGTCTGTATGTTAGTCTGTTCAGGCATCACGTAAAAACTACTGGACCGATTGCGATGCAGTTTTCATTGTTGGATAGTTTAGGGTTTGACTTAAAGACTGGTGTACTTATTAACTCAATTCGATGAGTAGAATAGAAACCGGGCAATACTTTTTGACGGCTGAAGGAATCTTGTTTAAATATTGGTATAGGTCTTGAAATAGTCAAAGAGTTCTTTTAACCTAGAGAAAAGGCCACGCTCGCGAAGCCGCGCGTACAGCGTAATTTAGTATAATGTCATCGACCTGATTGATTATGTGTACATTATTAATGTATAGGTACTAGCTGCGCCCGCGGCGTTGCCAACTTGATAATTTTGCAGGGATAATAATATAAGGGTCCTATGTGTTATTCCAAAACCAAAACTACCATAACTCTTCATTACGTCAAATAGTCGATTTCTCGGCTTCTGCTCTTTGGATTGAGATACCAACTACACCAGTTTTGAAGTCAAAACCTAAGCTATAAAGTTTTGACGAATCGCGTAATTGACAAATTAAGCTTTTAGTTGTGTACCATTTAACCAACCAAGTATTTGACAAGTCTCTGCGAAACCATCCTAACCGCATCGGAATCGGGTCAAGAGATTTTACGTCATGCGTGAACAGAAAAACAGAAAGTCACCATTTAAAAAAATGTTATGTTCATGTTCAGTTGCTTATTTTAAGTACCCTTGACCACTGTTTTAATCTTAATTGTACAGACTTTTTGTTACTAACTGCTTTATTATAAGTACAAGCTGTGCCCGCGTGGCTGTTTTTCTGGCTTATGATTACTCCATGTGCTACTCCAGGACCTAAATACCAATACTCAAAATTCTTTCAGCGATCAAATATTTTTTTATCGATTGCTCGGCTTCTACTCATCAGATTGAGATACCAAGTACATACCTATGCCAGTTTTTAAGTCTAAACCTAAGCTATCGAACAGCACAATCGGTCCAGTAGTTTTAACGTGACGCGCGAACTGACAAATACGATTTTAAAAAACGTTATTTCCTGTAGCTTATTAATTACCTTCTGTGTACAAAATTTTTGGTACTTTTTGCTTTATTATAAGTATAGATTTAGATAGATAGATAGATAGACAGTCGTACAACAACTTAGAATAATTGACAAACACTTATGGTTTTAATGCAAACAAATCCTACTTTCCAACCAATAATATTATAAATGCAAAAGTTTGTGAGTCAGTGAGTGCGTGTATGTGTATGCATGTCTTGTCTTCACGCTGAAACGGCTCAACAGATTTTGATGAAAATTTGGTATGCAGATTCTTTAGGTCCTGAAATAACACAGGATACTTTTCATCATCATCATCGTCCACGCAAGTAAAACCGCCGGGCGCAGCTAGTACAAACATAAAACTCTTTAAAAGTTTAAATTTTTGTTGAATGATAATTATTATACTAATGTTAAACAAATATATCAATCTTTATTTTTATTACAAACAATTGCAATAATTAAATTGCTTTAAGTTTGAGTTAAAATAAACATGTTTATGTTGTGAAATACGGCACCTTAACATGGAACACAAAAAAGGTTTCAGGGAAAATACATAGAAACACAAAACAGACTTAAAGAGTTCTAAACAAACAAATTTTCTCTGCAGTAAAAGCAAGAGTGCAAACTTTTAAGTGGTGGTGTACATTTAACACAACAGTTAACGTTAACAAGAACACTTACGCACATAGAAAAAACCCCGACTGAGAATGGTTGCTAACCGACTTTAAAGCATTACAGATCGTATAAAGGTCATTCGAAATGAAAAATGATTAGAAACCTAAACATGATTAAGTAATAAATATTTAGTATTTTTTTGTATATATAGTACCAAAAAGGAACAGACATACCTACATAGGCTGATAAACACAATACGCTCCGCTCAGTCAGGTAAAAAACAAAGTTAACTGTATTTTAATCAAGTTTCTAATGCCTTACTAACTCAACCCGCCTTCGGGCGCTATATATATATATATATATCAAAACATTGTTTCATAAAACAATTTGGGCTTAAAACAAATATTGGGAACAAGGCTTTTGAGAACGAATAAGCAATTTTGTGCTACTGTAAACCAACTGTAAACAATCTAAGCTTTGTTTGAAAATTACTGAATGAATATTTGGTCGGTCGACGTTTACCGAGATCAGGATAAGGGTCGAAATCCATACAATCTTGACTGGATACTATTTATCATGTGATTTTAAATCTATTAAAGTACCTAGTGTGTCTCATAAGCGGGTTTGAATATATGGATGCGGTTAACAGGGAAGAGCGGCAAAATTGTCTCTTTCCTATATGTTAATGTAAAAGGCTGTACGTACCAATTCAACACCAGTTGCTTAAACTGCACAGGATCTCTCTTCCAAAGGTAGGACGAAGATTTCTCCCGTAGCTGGACACGTTGCACAACACAGGTTAGTTCTAAGTAAAATCACTGGATTTTTACGGCACGGTTATTAGAAATTATTTATTATTCTTCATGCGAATAGTCTTATATTATGGCTGAACCAGCCATCGCGGAAGTATAACCAAAAATATAGATTTTTTTGGTTCTCAATACATGTGATGCGGCACGGAGGAGCGGACGTTCGACCATCTTTTGAAAGACAGAAGTGCGTGACCGTGGTATGGTTCCTTGCTTCATTCCTGAGGTGACCGGCGTGAATTAGCGCATTTTTGCCTCTTCACAGTCATTATGTGTTATCTGTGAAGAGGCAAAAATGCGCTACCACCTAGTAAATATTTCATTTCGCTAGTAACTCGTGAAAGTCATTAAATTCCTTATAACATTTTTAAATATTCTGTTAAAAATTGTTTAGGGGTGAAAACCTCATCCGGTTGATGTTGAAGTACCTATATGAACAGCAAAAACGATAATATGTATTATAAAGTTGACTATGGCCTACTATGACTATGGATACTATGTTGACTATGGATGTATTGACCTACTGAAATAAAAAGTTTTGTGAATGTACATAGGTTGTTCCAAAAGCTTTTAGCCAAAGAGTTTAATCATAATTCTTTACCCAATCCATCAGACTTATAATATATTAGAGGTCTGTGATCTTTCTACGTTTATGGCAAATCGACCGTTACTCTATGGGTAATTATAAGTTTCAATATAAACCTCCTTAGAAAAATGACGCTGGGCCATCTACAATTACTTTTAATCGTAGCTTTTAATTATTCAATTTGTTTTAATTAAAAGCCAATTTAATTCTTCGATCTTCTTCTGATTGGACATGCCGCTTGAATAATTACGTGCAATGTTTTTTTTTTTCACTGCAGGTACCAGTCAACAGATGTGTATTCAACCTCTGGGGTGTCCAATTACTACACCATCCACTTTACAGTCCAGATCTAGCCTAGTGCGCTTTTTTTGTTTCCCATCAATTAATAAATTCCATGTGGAAGAAGAAAATTTAAGAGTTCTGATGAGTTCAGGCCAGTGTTTTTCAACCTACCGTCCAAAGGAGTCGGTCCTTTGGACGCTATTTTGACCCACTTTTAACGGTCAGATACATACAACAGTCATACACAATTATTTTTGGTGTTACCAATTTATTTACGTTTTATTCAAAAAAACAAAAGGACTTAAAAAAAGCAATTACCATACTAACCTAAAACAAAGTAATACTAAAACTAGTCTAACAAACCGCTACCAGTGGGCAACGTTCCCAAAATGCTGGCAGCATTTCCACGTTGTATGGCAATGCTTAGTCTTTGGGCAAAGTAAAGGCCAGCATTTTGGTCACGTTTTGCTTCGACCAGACGCCCCGATAGATCTTTGTATATTTGATGAGCTCCTGGTCCCCACGGCCCTAGTGTCTCTATTATATTATATAATATAAAAGAAGTCGATTAAAAAGAGGTAGATATGCCATAAACGCTTTCAATACGTCCCCGCGAAAGCGACTTAAAAGTCGTCTTTACTTTGATTCTGCATTCAGTCAGCGTCTAACCTAACATATCGTGCGTGACGTCTGGAGCGACGCATACAAAATGGCAGCTGCTTTCAAAGACTACTACAAATATTATTACGATGAAAAAGCAAATAAATAATAAAGGGATCTTTAAAAAAAATAGGCAACGGACTGCAGCGTCACCGAATTTAAGCTCTTTTTTGTATGATTTTTTGTGTTACCTTCTTACAACTTCTGGAACAGCCCACGTATTGAATTCGCCGCGTGCTTGTTGTGCTTTTGCCCTAGCTTAATTATTGTATTCGTACTTGAGACATAAATACTTTACCTCCACCGGATTGTTTCTACTTCTTACCTATGCATTAAAATGTGCTTATAATTAAAAATGCTGGATGGGT
The DNA here is from genome assembly GCA_946251855.1 of Alsophila aescularia. Lineage (NCBI taxonomy): Eukaryota > Metazoa > Arthropoda > Insecta > Lepidoptera > Geometridae > Alsophila > Alsophila aescularia. Next base: position 52,795,720 of record OX276379.1, read on the forward strand.
AAGAATTAGATGGCAGTCTCGTCTGATAGTACATTTCTATTATCTTTCAATGTTATCCTTTGTATAATCTTTTGTGTAATAATTTGGGGAAAATATATTGGGCACATCTCATGGTTAGTGTAAGACTGGTCTATTCAAGCAAAATTTAACAATAAAATAATTATAATTTTAACTATTTTTGATATATTATCGCGCATGGCTTGCAGCCAGGGAGCTCGGTGGTTAACTGGTTATATCGTCTTTGCTTGCAGCTGATTTTTAACCGACTTCAAAAAAGGAGGAGGTTCTCAATTCGACACGAATGCTTTTTTCTTATGTATATTTCCTCAGAACTCCGTGATTTGTGAACAGAATTCATAATTATTATTTTTTTATTTGCAAGGATATACTTTCAGGAGTATGCCCATAGAAATTTTACCAAAATCGGTGCTGTTGTTTTTTAACCAGTTCCAATAATAAGAAAAAATTGATTCGAGCGTTCGCGAAGTACGAGCGTTTGAAGTCGGTTGTTCACGTTTTTTTCAAAAAATAATAGATGTAAAAGTCGCGACAGTTGTTATGGACACGCTTGCCGCGTGGTGCTGGCGACCGAACAACTTTAATTATGCTTCAATAATCACTCAGTTTACATTAAAGACTGGCGAAAGAATTATTTTAACTACCTCTTATTATCTTGAGTATTATTTGTTTCCTGTTTTTTAAGTTACTAAAATCTCCTTCACCGTTGTGCATATAATTTCATTTCCAAGCCTATTCCCTATTGCTCGTACACTAACTTTCGATTATCATAATTTTCCATTTTAACTTTGTTAGATGGTTTCTCGCTGCAAAACAAATATTTTTGTTGTGTATGAGCTAACATTTTTGTGTATGTTTTTGTAACTATAATCATCGCAGCTCACGACGCCCTAGATAGGTACCTAAAGGGAAGCCCATTTAGGGATCAAAAAAAACCACTCCATTTAAGTGTTAGAATTTTGTAGCGTAGATCCCACATTCTGATCACAAGGTGGAGACCATGTGCGTACATGTATGTTATATAGAAATCTGAATAAATATACTTTTGGATGTTCATAAATCCTGCAAAGTAAAAAATATACGGCGTGCCCTCGATTCGAGCCAATATTTCATCCATAGTTGGAGATCGGAGCCATTTGTATGTGAAGCACGTCCGTCATGCGGGCAGGTTGTTTGTATTGTTGTGGATTTAGGCCGCAGACAGCCTGTGTGAGCCCTCTATGGGGACAACTAACGAGTTTCAGTAAAAATGTATGGTTGACTAGCACACGTACCACTACAGCCCTAAAATGTGACAATGGAAGGACTTAGTAGATATCTATATCTATACTTATAATAAAACTGTAACAGGTTCAATTCTGTACAATGCAGATATTTAGTCAATTTTCTTTGGAGGCTGTTCTGTTTTCTATACTTAAACCAAAAATGTTTTTTTTTCATTTTTGACTGTCTGTCTGTCTGTCTGTAACTTGGCTAGGCATCACGCCAAAACTACTGAATGAATTGAAATGAAACTTTGTATGATTTGAGTTCATAGTACGAGGTAGGACATAGGATACTTTTAATCCCGAAATATTAAACGGTTTCCCACAGGATAGTGGTTGAAAGATATTTAAAAAAGCACTTACACTTACACTCTAAAACTACTGGACGGATTTTGATGCACCTTGCCACAGTCATAGTTTATATGATAGGTGTAAATTTGAGATACTTTTTATTCCGAAAAAATAAAGGGTTCCTGCGGGATAGGGGTCCAAATTCTGTACAATGAAGATATTTTGTAAAATTTTTTGGAGGTTTTTTTTTTGTCTTTCTGTCTGTATCCTGGCCGAACATCACGCCGAAACTACTGAATAAATTCTAATGAAACTTGGTATGATTTGAGTTCATACTGCGAGGTAGGGCATTGCATACTTTTTATCCCGATAAATTAAAGGGTTCCCGCAGGTTATGGATTGAAAGTTATTTAAAAGAACACGTATCATGCTGAAACAATTGCACGTATTTTGATGCAACCAGGTACAGTCATAGTTTAATTATGATAAATAAAATTAAAGATACTTTTTATACCGAAAAAATAAAGGGTTCCCCGGAGGATATAATTAAACCAGCAGGATATTTTATTTGGAGTTGGTATTCATGTCCATTCAGAAAATAATATGTACCTAATTCCTTTTTAAAGTGCGCACACACACTCTTCACCCTCACACAAAACACATACGCATATAATGATGAGTAACAAATTGTAAACTTTTTATTTTTATTTGTCATTGTTAAGATTGTTTTATCAACTTCAGTTATGTTAGTTTAGTACTGATGTTCTCTGAATCGTTATTTTGTTAAACGGCTACGACCTCCCGCGAGACAGGCAAGCCCTAGTGCAGGGGCCCTTAGAAATCATAATACGAATATATAAACAGAATGTATTTAGTTAAACCTAATAAAACTTAACTAACTACTTAGGTACTAAATTATTTCTTCAATGTTTTTATTTTGTGTACTTGTTTTTTGCCATAAATAAAGCTATGTCTATGTCTATGTCTATGTAATATTTACTGTTTCCTAGTTTTTGGATTATTTTTTTTTGTATTTTGTATTTGTATGTTTTACGGTTTATAGTTACTTCTTTCACCTCTATGATACTCAAGGAATATTCTTCCAAATTTCAAATACCTAGGTCCATTGGTTTATTCTGGGCGTTGTCTGTCAGTCAGTCAGTCAGTCAGTCAGTCAGTAGGTATGTCACGGTACTGTTTTATAGGCATGATTAAAATAATGTAATAAAACAGATATTTTTATAATTCTGCCCAAAAGTGAAGGGCATCTATACTTAAGTATAATAAAGCAGTAAGTCTGCTTTATTATAATTAAAGCATGATAAGTAGCAGCATAAAATCTGATAAAGGAAGATATTAAAAAAAAATAGGGTACTAAAAAAAAAAAAAAACATTTTTTAACATTCGTGTCTGTCTGTTCACGCATCACGTAAAAACTCCTGAACCGATTGCAATGCGGTTTTCACTGTTGGATAATTTAGGGTTTGACTTAAAAACTGGTGTACTTATTATCTCAATCCAATGAGAAGAAGCCGAGCAATCGATAAAAACTTTTTGACGGCTGAAGTATTTTTGTAGAAATATTGGCATGTTATTTTAGGTTTTGGAATAGTACATAGAGTAGGTACTTTTAACCTAGAGAAATGACCATGTGAAGCCGCGGGTACAGCTAGTTGAAAATAATTTAGAAAATCAGGCGTTTCTGTATTTCTTTTAAATATAATCAAATAAAAATAATATCTAATTCAGCAACACCAAACAACTGATTACTAATACTATAAACCTGAAATAGGTAAGTACAGACGAAATACGCTTCCTATTATTCTGTGGCTAGTGTATTGGTCAGCCGACCTCTGACCAACAGCTTTCTCTCCTACGATGCCCAACATCATGGTTGCAAAACAATCTATTTGTTTAACCTCGATGTTTCTATCAAATAGCTTTGAACGTGGTCATGACTCACGACAAGACTGGAGAATGCGGGTCTCGTCGTCATGAACGGCTGTCTGACATTTTGTTTTTCTGGATTTTGTCCTTAGTTCTGAAAATTAAAAGCAATGATCAATATTCATCGAACCTAAGTGTCAGCTGTAGCAAATTTTAATTACTAAGTATTTTTCAAGTTGTCCAGAACTTTATTAAAAGAACTACTAGTAAATTAATTAAGCTACGGTTCATTTAAAGTCAAAACGGGTAACTCAAAGAGAAACTTTTCATGTTAATGGATTTCTGTAAAGTAACGCAGGAACTTGTCAATTAACTGAAAATGACTTAGAGTTAACTTAATTTAAAGGATCTTAAACTACTTTTTTTAAATGGCTTGTGCGCGGTTGCTACAATTTCGCCAATGTCGCGTGGATAGAGAGGATGACAAACACTAGAGATGGCCGGGAGGTCATCGAACACCACGGGAAGCTAATAAATTAAGCCGTCAGGTCAGCTGTCAATGTCTATCAGTTTACCGAGTGATCGGTGCACGCGCGCAGTTTGTGACGAGATAAAGTGTTCTTTAGATATTAAAAGATCTCACTGGATAAGATTAGAAGTACGAACTTAAATTCCAACCACCTAAAAATATGCGCGTGATGTGGGCTGTTCCCATGTAATATTTGGTCTGAGGTTCCCATCCACCATTAGTTCCAGAAAGACGTTATATAAAATTGTTTAGTCCTTGGACTACTTTACATAACCGAATTCAAACTGTAAGTTAATCTTGTTCTTGATTTTGTTAGCAAAAGTGATCAAACTGCTTAATCCGGAATATTGAACTTTTAAAACATTGGATAGTTGTTTTGGATCCAGCAACGGGTCTAAATTTTCTCTAGTTCAACACTTTGGTTCGTTTCAATTGTGTAAAAATTTAACGAAGGTCGACATCTTCAAAATCTCTTTTATTTGCCTCTTTCCGATCTCTCGCTCTAGGCTTACTTTTGAACCTCTTATATATCTACATTAAATATGTCATCAATCCATTCCAGTATATAAAAGTGAAACGTTGTCTGTTTGTTTGTTTGGGGAGTTTTCACCCGATAACGGCTGGACGGATTTTGATGAAATTTGGAATGGAGATAGCTTAAATCCCGGAAAATTGTATATTTCCTCGGAAAAACGGGAAAATTTTGATTACTCGCTGTAAGGAACGGTTGCCATGGAAACGAAATATCACACTGAAAAAAATCTTGGCTAATCAAGTTCAAAAGTTGCTTGATTAAAACATTCAAAAATGTATCTTAAATGATAAACGACCATTTGTTGCATCAACAAAGCTAAAATGATCAAATGTCTAACAAGTTGAACATATTTAAAATTATTAAGTAATTACTATCATTCACCTCATACACCCAAATCAAGAAACATGATTGAGGTAACAATTGAGCGTAGTTAAACAGAAAGCGACCATCGACATCGATCGAAAACGCATTTTGAGATACAGCCGTTTAAAGGGGTTTTCACTGCTTTTTTATGTACAATTCAGAATTGATTAAAATGTTATACTTATATCAGAGGCTACGAAATGGGTTATTTATAACTAGAAAATTGATTACTTTTGTTAATAAACTTTTGAGTTAAACACGTAGTCGTTTTCTGCTTTTTACAACAATTCATAATTTAGTTTTTTGCAGAACGCATCCATAGAAATGGTCTCCTTCAGCTTATTGAGGTTTTGACAACAACCGAGAGATATGCAAAGCCAAACCAATGGTGTTATTCTGCAAATTGTAATAACCATATAAAATAAACCTAGAACGACTCAAGGGATTGTTATGCTCGCATGAGTTCTTTCCATAGCGCCCTGCCCCCTGTGTGATGCTACACGAGATCAAAACATGGACGAAATGTTATCAAGAAAAATATTATAATACGCCAAAAAAATTTTTGCAAAACTAGACCATTGCTTTGGTCGGCTTCTGCAAATAAAAAATGGGAATTATTCCATTATAAAAAAGCCAACTTGATTAAAACTATCAAGTGCAATATTATTGCACTTGATGGTTTTAATCAAGTTAGCTTTTTTTAATAAATATATCAAGTGTAATAATAATTGCACTTGATAGTTTTAATCAAGTTGGATTATCGATGCTATAATTACTAAATTATTTATTCAATAATTCGCCTGCATAATACAAGTCGAAACAAGTCCAACGAACGTCCATTTTGTTTGAGTTGTGGACCTCGCACGCATTCTATTTCATTAAAGTGTAATAAAATAGACTTCATAGTGTTCTGTGCCTCATAAGATTTTCGCCGCTTTTTATATATTATGTATTCTAAGTTTTCCTATGTAGGCGTGGTTATATGTATCTATGTTTAAGTGTACCTAGATGTATTGTGTAGTGTAGACCAGTGAAGTTCAGTAAACGGAAATAAAGTTAACTTATCACAACAAATGTATGAAGTGTTTGATCTACTCCAGCTTTGGGGGCTGCTAGAGCGGATACTTGTATCAGTAAAACCAACGAGACCATACGACGACCATAGAGCTACCTAACTTTACAGGAAAATTCAAAAACAACATAATATCTATCTACTTTGTTTTCACAACAAAAACTACAATCATGGCTATAATTTTGTATATCTTCTATACAATAAAAAACTGTAACTGGGCTAAATCTGTACATTAAATATTTTTTTTAAATTATAATTGAGATATACTTCAAAATCGATATGGAACACAAAAAGGTTTTTTTTTATTTTCTGTATGTCTGTCTGTCTGTCTCTCGGTCTGTCTATCTGTCTCTTTGAACAAGCATCACGCTGAAACTACCAGACGGATTTTGATGCAAAATGGCACAATCACAGCTGATGTTATGGATTAACATTTAGAATACTTTTAATCCGAAAAAAAAAGGGTTCCCGCAGGATAAGGGTTAAAAATTATTTACAAAAACACGTATCACGCTGAAACTACTGGACAGATTTTGATGTAACTGGGCACAATCAAAGTTTATATTATCTGTTAAAATTTAGAATTCTTTTAACCCCGAAAAAAATAAACGATTTTTAAGGGACAGGGTTCCAAAATTTATGTAATTATTGTTCGTTCCACTAAGCAGAGTGGTGAAGCGGTTACATGCGTGGAAATGTAATCCAGACGTCCGTGCATCGTAACCACGAATTTGTAGTAATATTTTGTTCCATAATTAAAATCACTTACATATTTTATGCGTTATTTTTACATGTTTTAACCCCTGAACAAAGAGCCCGACTCTTTGTTCAGGGGTTAAAACATGTAAAAATAACGCAACTTATAAATAAATATATAAATAAAATAAATATATTCGGGACAAACTAGGATATCCTGTACTATGGACACTAGATAACGGATAAACATACATAGATTAGAATATTACATCCATGACTCGGAAACAAATATTACTGCTCATCACACAAATGACTGCACCTTGCAGGATTCGAACCCGCGACTATTCGATTTCGTACCTAGGATCTCTAGCCACTAGACCAAGTGATCGTCAAGTTTAGGGTGCGTATCACTGTGTGTGTGTGTGTGTGTGTTCGTGCGTGTGTGTCTCTGTGGCATCATAGCTCCCAAACGAATGGACCGATTTTGATGTGTTTTTTTCTGTTTGAAAGCTTATGTGATCGAGATGGTTCTTAGATATAGTGGGGAAGGGGGGACTGGGGGTGAGAATCGTTGCTCCCAAACGAATGGACCAATTTTGATGCGTTTTTTATGTTTGAATACTGATGTGATCGAGATGCTTCTTAGCTTGGCGTATGGCATGTTTAAAAAAAAGTGAAAACCAACGTTTATGGCCGAGCTGACATCGGGAATACTTTATTAGGATTTCACGTAGCGTATTTCGAAAATATACCTCCATACTACTGTAAGTTTTATTTTAATCTACGCAACGGATTTTAATGCGGTTTTCATAAATAGATAAAGTGATTTAAGAGGAAGATTTATACGTATAGTTTGTTATTGTTTTGTGTTAAATTGTTGAATATGACGCTAATAAAAGTATTCAAAAAACCCTCCCCAACCTCTGACCCTCTGTAACGCTTAATCTTTTAAACTACGCAACGGATTTAAATGCGGTTTCCATAAATAAATAAAGTGATTCAAGAGGACTGTTTATACTTATAGTTTGATTTTGTTTTGTGTTAATTTGTTGAAATATGACGGTAATTGTTCAAGATGTCTTAAAAATCAAAACAAAGTTGCTTCCCGCCCTCTGTATGTCGTCAAACTATTATTCCCCGAAGCGGAGAGAAGGTCGAGTGTGCCAGAATTACATTTTTCACCTCATTCTTTTTCTAAATTACACCTGTGCTAATCCGGGGCGGGTCGCTAGTGAATAATAAATAAGTGAGTCACACTTATAACTTTTCTTTTACATTTGCCCGTTGCACTTTTAAAACGACAAAATCATTTTCAAATTCGAAACTTAGCATTTTAAATAAATGTCTGAAACCACTTCTTGCGGCTAGCCGATGTAACTTTGACCATTTCGGCTTTAAGGGTCAATTGTTCCATCCCTTGTTAAACTTGATTGCTTGTCGTATGAGTTTGCATCAGTTTGTCAGCCCGCTTTTTTTAAACTAATAAGATAGCCACAATGCTTGGACAAAATTTAGGGCCAATTATTTCCTCCATAGTTAAACTAATAGCAAAAATGTATGGAGAAAAATCTAATGCACATTTTCATCCTTTAACTAGTTCGTAGTCGAAATGTATAAAAAATGTAACTATCTTTTGTTTTAACCCATAAATTCTGTCAATCCATACCAATATATAAAGGTTTTCTGTTTGTAGGTTTGTTTGTTTGTTTAGGGAGCTTTCACGCGATAACGGCTGGACGGAGTTTGATTAAATTTGGAAAGGAGATAGCTTATACTCAGGAATAAAAAATAGGATACTTTTTATCCCGTAAAATTGTAAGTTTCCACGGGAAAACTGGAAAATGTTGATTACTCGCTGTAAGGAACGGTTATCATGGAAACGAAATAACAAGTATGTCAAAAAACATCAAGAGCGTTGGTGCTATACCTACTGTTGCATTGGTTTTTAATATCCTAGAAAAACATAAGATGCTTTTTTTCGCGATAAACTGTGGTCCGCGCGGACGAAGTCGCGGGCAGGTAAGTTAGTTAGATATAAATAATGGAGTGGCCTTCCCCAGGATGAACGTTGCTTTGGCTACTTGAATCCCAGATTACGTCAAACGATCAAAACATAACGGTCTAAGGAATTTAGATCGCATGCACAAGCAAAATAAAATAATCATCTCATCATCAGCATATATTCGTCCACTGCTGGACGTAGGCCTTTCCTAGAGAACGCCACTGAGCCCGATCTACGGCTCTTCTCATCCAGTTCCTGCTAGCCATTTTTCACACGTTGATGACGTGTGAAAACCTGGTCGGCGCGCGCCCTACACTACGTTTGCCTACACGTGGTATCCACGTTAGAACTCGTTTACCCCAGCAGTTGTCGGTTCTTCGAGAGATGTGACCAGCCCATTGCCAAATAAAATAATCCCTTTCAGTAGTTCAATAAATCTTAGGTTTATGGCCGAATTTGGCGCAGCGACCCAATACAAAAAGTTATTAACGCTGTTAAATTGGTTTCGAAAATGAAAACAGCGTGAGTCAGATTTTTATTAAATTCTTTGAGAACGTCAATAGAATGAAATGATTTATTTTTGCAGCTAATGGAATTGAATTTGGTTTATTTTAGGTTTGATACTTACTTACTTATTTACTTTTTTGTTTTTTTTTTGTTTAATTTCAAATTGGGTATTATAATATACACAATGCCCTTGCCTCAGAAACGTATGGTGATATAACGTACATGATATGGCCTTACTTGTAGGTACAAAATATATTATCTTATAGTAGTGCCCACGGCTTTGCCCGCGTGGTCATTTCTATGGGTTAAAAGTAACATAATGTGTGTAATTTCAGGATTAAAAATACCTATAAAGTAAAATAAACTACAATTCATAAAAAAATGACCTGCCGTCAAATAGTATTTATATCGATTTCCCGGCTTCTACCTTTTGGATTGAGTTACAAAGTACACCAAGTTTTAAGTCAAAAGCTAAGCTATCCAATTGTGAACACTACATTTCAATCGGTCCAGAAGTTTTTAAGTGATGCGTAAACATACAGACAGACAGACAGACACCATATTTTAAAATATTATGTTCTTGTCCAGTAGCTTATTTTAGGTCACATATACAATTTTTTTAAATCATCTTCGTTGTACAGACTTTTTTTTAGTTACTGCTTTATTATATATATATATAGATAATAGATATTCGAATATGAATTTTCTTTATCTATACATATTTGAATAAACACTTGTATTGCCACGTTTAATTTGATATAAAAAGTTTTAACATGTCATAAAAGACCTATAAACTTCGTCGAGTACGCCTATTGAATATTGAAGCTATCGGCTTTCCTAGTCACCACCGCCACCGACCCACACATATTTAATATACCTATATTATTATATGTCGCAGGCAGATTGCTTAATCCGCAATTCAATTGAAAGACTAGCCTTTATTGAAAGGCGCCGTTCAACTAACGGCCTGAATGATATTTATTATTTAATGAACTAGCTCATTGATTGCTTAGGCCATTCATTCAATAGGGTGGGCATGTGATTAAAAAGACTCAATTCGATCAAACATAGTAGTTTGATCACATTTATTAAATGCCCTTAGTTGTTAAGTTATTACACAATTCACAGAACAAACACTAATTACGATAAAAAAAATAGTAGTGTAAATAAGAAAAAAATGTTTTATTTCAAAAAAAATCGTGGGGTGCATGGGTCAATAGTTATAAATATTTCATTGACAGATATGAGAAGCACCCCACGCTTTTTTTTAAACAAAACTTTTTTTTCTTATTTACACTATTAAAATTTATTTTCTAATTTTTAGTTTGCTTTTCTATATAAAGCGTGTTTTTTAGTTTTTTTAAACTATTATTTATATTCTACTTTTTTTTTCTTTTTTTTTTCGAATTATTGCATTGTCATCGGTCTTTGACAGGTGTGCAAAATTTGAATGAAATCTGACCGTTTAAAGTGGGTCAAAATAGCGTCCAAAGGAGTCGGTTACAAACATACAAATATACAAACATATAAGTGAAGCTAATATAAAACTTATACAAACCAAACAACCAACCTTGATGCTGTTTGTCATATTCAACAAGTTTTCGATCGAAATTTTCTTTAATTTTAAAATTCTAGTCAATCATAACAAAATTTTTGTAACTTCACTCTTCCATATTTTTTTTTGTATAAACGTAGTCAGTCTGTGAGAACCACAAACAATATCGTTGCTTGCCGTCGCCATATTGACAGCTTCAGCGACAGGTGGCAGAAAGTAGAACTAAATTTAAATGACTAGGCTAGGCAAGTACTTAAACGTTATCGATCCAAGTATTTGCCTAGCTGTTTGATTGAATGGCTGAATATAATTCAGCCGGTTACTTGAATGGAGCCATTTAGTAAACAGGCTAGGCTAGGCTAGTTATTGAACGGTGGATAAAGCTGACAGCGACATATAGAATACACTCTTACATGTGCCTGTAAGTACTTGTAAGTATAAACATAAAAGATCAAGGAAATCTATCGTTATACCTATTATTTGACTTTCCAGGTTAAAAAAATGTTTTTCTGAACGTTATAAAGGATTTAACTATAACAAGACGTAAGTTAAAAAACTATTGTCGGTTCTAAATAAAAAATAGCCTGACACTCTTGCAATGAAGACGAATCGAAAGATACATCGCTTGTCGAAATCGGACCAAGTTTTTAGTTTGAACCGTAGAGGGACTATCAATACTCTCTCTACGGTTTGAACACATAACCTCAATATTGCCTTGCCGTTGTCGTGTAAAAAATAGCTTATGTCACCTGTATACGAATCGATTGACACCTCGCTTGTCAAAATCGAACCAATAGGGGCGACGATTTTGACAAGCGATTTGTCAATGGATTCGTCTTCAGGTATTGACTTTGACACTTTTTTTACCCGACTACGGCAAGGCAAAGTAAGGCTAATGTGTTCAAACTACAAACTTAGTCCCATTTTGATAAGGGATATGTCAATCGATTCGTCTTCATTTATAGTGTCACTTTTTTTTTTTACCAGACTACAGCGAAGCAAAGTGAGGGTTATGCATTCAAACTAGGAACTTGGTCCGATTTTGACAAGCGAGATAACAATCGATTCGTCGAGTCTACATTGCAGGTGTCATAGGTTATTTTTTACCCGACCTTAGTCGGGTTTTAGTTTTTGAACTTTTGTTTTAGTAAAACTATAACATGGCCATACAAGTGTTGATCTTTTGTGCGACAAATTTCATTTTCCGTTTGTCTACCCCGTTTTATGTAACAATTTGATAGGATGTGAAATGTTTCCTTCGGATACACTAAGCAACGTACCGAAATACGACAGAGTCTCTTGCTGGACGTTTTTGTTCGATGGGTAGTCACAATCCGTAAGCCGAAGCATACTACATTATATAAAATAGGCCAGTCATTGGGGAAAAATATGAAGCTTTGCCCTACAAATGGTGGTGTAGAAGAGGTTTTGATTTGTATTGCTAAGTTATGAGGTCTTTACGAAACAAACATAATATGATTTTCGTGAAGTCATGCTCAGATTTTCATAAAAAATTAGGAAAATTGTAATTTTTGATGAAAAACAGAGCATGACCTTTTATTTACGAAAATGTTGAAAATTCCTGAATCATGTGTAAGTTTATTTTATTTTGGGAGCTTACATTCAAAATTTCGATTGCTTAATGTCAAAAGTGTCTTCAAAATAGAGGTATTTTCTTAAAACTTGGATCCCCTTTTAAACCCCATGAAATGTGTGTTTATATATCTTCTTTAGGTGTACGTTGTTACCTCTTTATAAGCAAACTCTCCAAATATCAAGTCTCTACATTCAGCAGTTAAGAATATACATTGTTCCGGCATTGGACCATTTTTAGTAAAGATGTTTTTTCTCTTCTTGCAACTTTTTACATAGGAGACTTACAGAACAACTGTGAATGTAAAAAAATATTGCAAATATGGTCTTCTTTATACTTTCCGTAGACACTTTTGCCATAAAGCTAATTAAGTTAAAGAACTATTCAGAAAATAACAAATTTTGCCCTCTTCTATTCAAGATGGCGGCTAACGCTCCCAGCCGCCAAGGTCGAAAACTTGGATTTTTCATCAAATCTAGACCTAAACAACATATGTAAAAATCATTACTACACCACTTTTTGCTAGGCAAATTTCTGTACTTACTGGCCTAAAAAGATAATTATATAGAAGAGATCTGATTAGCACCTTGCGATCCTGAGTAGGATTTCGACAAAGATTCTACAAACTAAGTCCCCATAATTAAGTATGTATTTTTATACCTACCTACTGCTTTATAAATCACATAACACGTTGTCCATCCTAATTCTTATTAGGAAACAACACATCTGCAATGTGGCGCGCGGGCCGCGGCTCGTTCCGCAAACTGCCAGGAGACGCGGAGAAGAAATAATTCAACCTCCCCCTGTGACCTACTTCGTGGTGTTACAGAGAGCTGTTGCTCATTTTTACCGCGGTGTTTGACTAATGTATGGTTTGAAACTAACATAATCACAAACACTAAAAGTATTAACATTAGAAAATTAATTAATTAATTCGTCACAAATACAAGAGCTGATACTGTTAGTGTTGTGTGACCTGATGGAGCTAGAAATGAAAGTGTGAACAATGGTAGGTGTCAAGGTTCATTAGGCTATGCGTTATCTGTCAGTCAGTCAGTCAGTCAGTCAATCAGTCAGTCAGTTAGTGAGTCACGGTACTGTTAAGTAAGTGTAAGTGTTAAGTTTAAGTATAGAAGATTAATCATTTAATGATTATGTTGTCGACTGTACTAAATCCATTCAGATTTTTAGGATAAAATCAGTGGGATGAGTTACTGAACCGAAAATATAATATATATTTTTAAATTCAGAAACTCGTCCCATTGGGACGAGTGTCTTGTGGGACGAATCGCTGAACTAGCCTGAGTAATAAACGAGTGAGAAAGAGGGTAGACTATTTTGTCTGCTTGTAGAAACATATCCACCCGCAGTTACTTCAGTTATCCATGATCATGGCGCTTGCAACAGTGCCGAAATATCGGGAACTCATTAAAAATAATATCCATGGTAAATCCCGTTTCTAAAGTTTATACATTTTAGCGTTTGACAAATTTACCCTTCAAATGCCGCGCGATTGATATCTCTGGTTTTTCCTGGTAAACACAGATGCTGAGTTTAAAGTGATTTGTTATTTATGTATCGGCTATGTATCGGTATATAAAAAATATTTAATTTAAGCGTTTAACTGCGCAGTTGAAAACGCCAGAAAACTGTCTCGCAAATATTTTAAATATTAAAAAAGATTTATGTAGGTAAACTTCTTCGTAGGTGAAAAGTGCTTCACCTACGAAGAAGCACAACAGGCAATTCGCTGACAGGGCAATTATTGTAAGTCCGGGCCTACATAGTCGTAGTTTTTATTTGTAAACTTCTTCGTAGGTGAAAAGTGCTTCACCTAGGAAGAAGTTTTCGTAGCTCTTCGCCTAGTATAATTAATATTCACCTTATTTTATTGGATAAATGGGTGTGTTGGGTACCCATTTTATATCCAAAGAATTAATACACACAATGCAAAAATATACACTGTTTTTACTTTTTATGTACAACTAGCTTTCCCGCCCGCGACTTCGTCCGCGTGGTCTACAGTTTATCGCGATAAAAAAGCATCCTATGTTCTTCTAGGATATTAAAAACCAAAGCAAAATTAGGTATCTCACCAACACTCTTGATTTTTTTGACAGACTTGCTATTTCGTTTCCATGGCAACCGTTCCTTTCAGCGTGTAATCAACATTTTCCAGTTTCCCGTGGAAACTTACAATTTTCCGAGATATAAATTATCCTATGTTTTATTCCTGGGTATAATCCAAATTTCATTAAAATCTCTCAAGCCGCTATCGCGTGAAAGCTCCCCAAACAAACAAACATACAAACAAACAGACAACGTTTCACTTTTATATATTGGTATGGATAACAGTATAGATTCAGGCCTGCAGTGACAGAAAATCTGATGCCTCACGACAACGAAAGTTTTCCTTTGCAAGTTTCTAAGTCAGAATGACCTACTGTGCTTAACTCAGGCTGCTTCTTACTAAACGGTCTTACCTTCCTACATCCGGGTTGAAATGACAAATAATTAAATTCCGGCGTCAACAATAACCGACGGTTTCGGGGATTTCGCTGACAGGGCAATTATTGTAATTCCGGGATTTATTTTTTGTTTTTTTGTAGTTTTTTTTTTTGTTTTGTTTGTTTTTATTTGTTTTGTGTGCAATGTTGTCTTATGCAAAAATTGCAGCTTGTCACAGCCTAAAAAGAACTGGAAACCAGGGAGAGACAGATGACAACTGGTATTGGGCAAGAGTATAGAGCATTCTTATGTCCTTAATACCATATTGGTTGCATAATTAAATTACTAACTGATTAGTACAAAACAATGGTCAAAGTAAAAGATCTGAGTAATTAGGGGTATTTTGCATTTTTCCTCGGGCGACGTATATTGAATCCCGCGCCAGTAAAATATTATTTTGCTCCCTAGTAATACAATTTACTATTTTTTCCCATATACAGTAATATCACCATTGTTTACCTAAAACGTAACCATAAAGTACATTCCTGCTCAATAAAAACAGTGTGGAAAGTATGTATTGAAATCCGTTACTGCACTGTTTTTTTTAGTTTCATGATTCATCACACTAATATTATAAAGGCGAAAGTTTGTATTTATGTGTTTGTGTTTGTGGGTGTGTGTGTGTTTGTAACTCCTTCACGCTCAAACGGCCCAACAGATTTTGATGAAATTTGGAATGGATATAGAATATATAATATACACAGAATAACACAGAATATTTTTCATCATCATCTTACACCACTATAAACGAAGTTTCAGTAAAAACGCCACTGATTCGTGACTTTGACAATTATTGACTGTGACGTGACAATACTTACAATAAACTAAACATGAAATTGGCGTAATGTTAGGGGGTTTATTGCAAAAATTCAAAATGTTGTGTTGTAGAGTTTGATTTTATTCTCAATCCTGTGTTTCTTCAAGTGTTGATGTGTAATTTTGGTGGAATATTAACCATTAGGTGTCCGTTAACTTGCACGAGTGTAGGCAAAAGAATCAAATGCAGATATAAATGGCATTTTGTGATTTTTCCAAATCTCTCTCAGAAGTTTTAGTAAATGTCCACCATTTTACTGATTCGTGACTTTGACAATTATTGACTGTGACGTGACAATACTTAACGGACGTTTTTACTGAAACTTCCTGGAGAGTTTTGAAAATATCACAGTCACGTTTTTTGTTTTTTTTTATTTGCCCACAGTCGTGCGATAACGTGAACACCTAATGATTAATATTCCACTTACATTACTAATTTACTCGAAAAAACACAAGTTCAAGGAAAAAAATAAAATTAACAACGTGACAGCTTGAATACTTTCAAAAACCCATTAGAAAACTCAGAGCAACAAAAATTATAAATTTGCTGTAAAATGACGCTCAACTGACTTTGATGTACACTCACAGATGACGTTCATGAATAATGAAGCAGGAAGCAATTTAAAAGACAAACGACGGGTTTTTAAAAAAAAAAAAAAAAAATTGAGTTGTAGAGTTTGATTTTATGCTCAATCTTGTATTTCTTCGAGTGTTAATGTGTAATATTCGTGGAATATTAATTATTAGGTGTTCGTTAACGTGCACCTGTGTGGGCAAAATAATCAAACTCGAAATAAATGACATTTTGTGATTTTTCCAAACCTCCCTCGGAAGTTTTTATTGGCTATGACGTGACAATACTTATAAATAAACTAAACTTGACATTTGTGAAATTGCTAGTAGGTCAGTGCCTCCGCAGAAGTCATCACAATAAAGAAGAAGATGTAGAAACATAACTCTGTCATATACACAAGAAGTGTTAAGCCAAAACCTCCAAAGGTATGGGAAAAAAGTAATTGATTAATGAATGAATGCAAAAATGTACAATGTTTTTTAATTATTATTTTAATTGGCTCCGCATGACCAGTGCATTTAGCCGGAGCGTCAACTAAAGAGATATTACAAGTTGTTTGTTTTTTTTTCATTATATAGTCAAAATGTTTAAATGTTGGGTGGCAATCAGTCAGGCAGGTGGTCAAAAGTCTAGTTAAGTCACACTCAAAGACACGAGTTAGTAAACTAGTGGAACCTTACTGAAACTTCCTAGGGAGTTTAGGCAAACACGAAATGGCACTTTTTTGTCGTTTGTATCATTTGCCTTAGTTTATTAATAGCTTTAGTTTGCTCGTAACGATCACTTAATGGTTAATGTTCCAATAATATTACACATTAACACTCGAAGAAACACAAGTTTGAGAAAATAATTCAAATCAAACCTACGTATCGATTTTGCTTACTCGCAGAAATCCATTTACAATGTTATCACTACTGTCAATATCAAGTAATACCAACCACAGATAAACTATACTATTTTCGAATACCCAAGTGACCTCTACTTTTATGGAGATTTTTGAAAATATTCATGCTTTCATATTGTGAATTTTAATTTTTTCCTCATACTTGTGTTTTGTCGAGTGCTAATGCTAATGAGTAATATTGGATGAAAATTAATCATTAGGTTTCGTTAACGTGCACGAGGGTAGGCGAAGGATAAAAAATCAAAAAACCGTGACTCTTTGTGATGTTTTCAAAATTATCCAGGAAGTTTTATTAGAAAGTCTTCTTCTTCTTTTTTTTTTGGATGGCTTCTGCGGAGGCACTGGCTTACTAGCAATTTCGTCAATGTCAAGTGTATTATATTTTAAAGTAATGTCACGTCACAGTCAATTATTGTCAAAGTCACGAATCAGTAAAATGGTGGACATTTACTGAAACTTCCGAGGGAGATTTGGAAAAATCACAAAATGCCATTTATTTCTGCGTTTGATTCTTTTGACCACACTCGTGCACGTTAAAGAAGACCTAATGGTTAATATTCCACCAATATTACACATTAACACTCGAAGATACACAAGATTGAGAATAAAATCTAATTCTACATCACAACATTTTGAATTTTTTCAAAAAACCTATTAGATAGTCAATAATTTTACTGATTCGTGACTTTGACAATTATTGTCTGTGACGTGACATGACAATACTTATATAAACTAAACTTGACATTGGTGAAATTGCTAGTTGCCTCCGCAGAAGCCCTCAATACAAAAAGAAGAAGACCTTTATTTGATAAAGGTTTAGAGGTAGCATTTTACCGTACGTCTAGACTAGAAGATCAATTATTATTGCCAAATGGTGCACCCATTTATTCACGTCAACGCTAACAAGGTCTATAATCATGCAGGCCCAGACAACATGTCTGTTGCCTGCCTATATTAAATTTTCACCTACATATTTTATACAAGACATAAAGCAATGTCATACCAAGTAGTCGCATATTTTAGTAACAGAATTAGAATATAGAGTATCCCCAGTCACGCCATTTACACTTTTTCAAAGTCGCGCAAACCCAGTTATACAGAAAATGTTTTATATTCCACTTCTTAATTGGCTTTTAGTCGTAACCTAGGCGTCCTTTTCTTTTTTAACTTATACAGTTAGATGCAAGAGCCCGATCAGGTTGTTTATTGTATTCATTAATCTGTTTTTTATAAATAAAAGACTGAGGAAATGAAGACGTAAGGCAACATAAGACGACAGGGTAAGATCATCATCAGATAGGTGATCATCCCAAGATTGTTATTCTCCTGCGAGCTTGTTACATATTGAAAAGACAGAAAATTTTACTACAGAACACACACAAATGACGTATCAGCGATAAAATACACTAATCATTTTACTATAGAAAATACGCAACTTACATTACATAACTTAATAGGTATGTATACAGTTAGCGATAAAAGTCGCTGAAGATACCCATAAATTTAATTTACTTACACGCAAAATGTTCAACATTATATTGCTCAGTAAGTAAAATGAAAGTGTAGACATATTTAGCAACTTCTCTTGCTAACTGTACCTACCTATGTAGCGTCATAAAAACTCTACATTAAAAATGTTTGATACTTTTCATATTTATCTGCATTTTCGCCGCAGGCCACGCAAATTTTAAATACTGCACTAAATATTAAACGTTTAAAATGCTCATTTCACGGACATAAACGGGAATAATTCTTGCTCCCTTTTAAATTTAAAGTCACTTACCCGGAAATAAAATCAGACACGAGCTTCGAATAGTTGCGTCAATTTTAATTCTTCTTAGCAAGATTCTTATTTTAAAGCAAGATAGGACTGAGAAAGAGAAGAAACCTCTTATTTTACTACAACTTTTTTTCCACTACGCTACATCAGATGGCAAACCAATAAAAATCGGGTGACTTGATGATGATGATGATGATGTTGTTGCCATCCATGCTGATTTCGACAACGGCGACCATTTCTGTTTTTTTTTGTTACTGGCGCGTCCTCACATGACTAATGTACTCTATTTTAGCTGTAAACGTCCGAATACAGGTGCTACACATGAGAACGTAGTTTTTGATGGCGGTTTGATATTTATATGTCCCTTTGTAAATCAAGGTCGCGCCTTCGTATATTTTCAAATTCGTAAACCTTCTTTTGTACTTGCTGTCTCCATTCAGTTCGATTGGCAGCTTGAGACTCCCACGTCGTGGGCTCGATTTCGCACCCCTTCAGATGCTTCTTCAGCATAACTTTATACCTCAAAAACTGGCCTCCACTTTTACGCTTACCTTCTTCAAGTTCTTAGTAAAATATGTGCTTGGCCATCCTTTCTTCGGGCATTCGGGATACATGCCCACACCATCACTCCGCACACATTCGCACGCCTGAGAACATCTGTGTTCCTGACACGGTCGGACCATTTAATGTTTAGAATGTCGCGAAGGCAGTTCAGGTGGAATCTGTCAAGCGTACGTATGTGGTGGAGATACAGGCACCACGTAACAAGGCGATCGATGTACACTTTGATTTTCGTCTCAAGTTTGATGTTGTGTGAGCGAAACACCTTGACTCGCAGCTTCCCAAAAGATCCAGAAGCGGCACTGATTATAGTGTTAATTTTGTAGTCAAGATCACCTTTGACTGCTACGGTGCTACCCAAATATTTGTGCTTCAAATTCGCCCCGTTGAGCTGCACATTCAGGGGCTCCTGTTGGGCGGTGTCGGGTAACTTATTAACTGTATCTTTGCTGTCAATATCAGTTACAAATTTGAAGTAATGCTCGATGCGCCTAGCCGAAGTCATGTCCTCAAAAATTGCTTCTTGTATAAAACAAAAATTAAACAACAATTAGAAATTATGCCAGTTACTTTTGGAAAATTACTAAAAATATTATCTATACATTTGTCAAGACGGATTGGGTCTTGGATATGCAACTTCATTCCATAATTGATAATAATCCTTGAAATTGTGTGCTATCTTTACCTTTAACTACTGTACTTATATTAAAATCACTACAAACTATTATTTTATAGCGTTTTCATTCTAGATTAGATAAGGTAAATTGCAATTTTTCAACAGAGTATTTTTACATCCGATTTAGGGTTTTGTAGATACAGAGCACGTAAAGTTTTAAACATTTTATTTCTATTCCACAGATTAAAATAAATAAATAAATAAATTCGGGACAATTCCACACCAATTACCTAGCCCCAAACTAGGATATGGGTTTATAGTACTATGGGTACTATAAACATACATACGAGTAGATTCGAATATTAATTATAACATCCATGACTCGGAAACAAACATCACACAAATGATTGCACCTTGCAGGATTCGAACCTGCGACCGTTTGATTACGTACCTAGGATCACTAGCCACGAGACCAACCAGTCGTCATAATTTTTGACAATTGCAAGGTTATGAGCTTAAATTTTATACATTATATATTCTATAACATTTCTGCAGAGTACACACGTACCGCCGCGTCGTTGACTTAAACGAGAGTAAGGCTTACATGCAATACTAACAATGAATCGAAATGTCCAGAAGGGTCCTATAGCCCATTTTTAGCCTTAGAAGGCCTAGATTTTGATTCGCCTATTTTTTTCTAAATAAAGAAGCGAAAGGTAGACATTTTTAATTTTTTTTACAGTGAAAGTTCCTACTATTTTTGCACTTATATTGTCGGAGGTTATTTGCTAAATTATTCTTGTCAGGCACTTATCATTTTATCTAGTCATTGATTGTTCCAGGATCCAAGAATTATGCACTTGTTGTGTTTGCCTGCTTTTATCAATCTTATTAGTGTACTAGCTGTGCCCGCGGCTTCGCCCGCGTCTCATTTCATTTAAAAGTATAGCCCATACGTGCTATTCCAGGATCACAAGTATCCTGCACTAGCTGATGCCCGCGGATTTGCACGCGTGGTCATTGCTCTAGATTAAGAGTACTCTATGTGCTATTCCAGAACCTCAAATACCAATATACCAACATTTGATCAAATTCCTTCTGCCGTCAAGAATATTTTTATCGATTGCTCGGCTTCTACTTATCAGATTGAGATACTAAGTACACCAGCTTGTAAGTCAAATCCTAGCTACCCAACAGTGAAAACCGCATTGCAATCGGTCCAGTAGTTTTTAAGTGATTTGCGAACAAAAAGACAAACAGACAGACACGAATTTTAAAAATGTTATATTCTTGTTTAGTAGTTTATTTTAAGGACCCTAGACCATTTATTTTATCTTCACTGTACAGACTTTTTCATTCCTATTGCTTTATTATAAGTATAGATTTCTCAAAATTCGTTCAGCCAATCAATCGTGATGCGCGAACAAACATACAAACTTACAAACAAACAGACAAACAAACAGACAAACAGACAGACACGAATTTTAAAAATTATATGTTATATGGTACTTTTGGTCCTGAAATTTAAATGAAATTAGCACGCGGGCAAAGCCACGGGCACAACTAGTCATAGCAACATGATGAACTAATTCACCAATAAAACCGTATGCTTATCGTAGTCCGTTAGAGAAGCTCGAGTCTTCAAGAAAATATCAAAACGAACTTTATTACAATGAAAACAAAGATCGCACAATTCACAAATAGCGAAATCGTTCATTTTTGACAGCCAAAACGATGTCATCTGCCAGAAACACGTATCCTTGCAAGTCGCGCGGACACTTATATTTCATGGAGACGCCATTGAAACCCGGAAATGCAGTTTTACGATTTTTTATATTACAGTTATAATCCGCATCTTTGATGCATTCAAAACTATCACAATAAATCCTAGTTTTATAAACGAAGTATAACTAAAAATAAGATTTTGCTGAACATGTCAATCACAGGTGGGGCAGGAATGGTCATCGTCCTTTCGGTGTACAAAATTAAGTCATCTAAATTTAGTCTCCGTCCAGATACATTGAAACTATTGCTTTTTAGGGATTTTGTGCATGTTTTAAAACTTCACTCAGTATCCGTTCTCTTAATACTCATACTTGTTATGTACATCCTTTTAAAGTGATCATTCTTCTGTCTTTTCTGCTTAGACAACTTTTTTAGTGAACAGTTATCTATGTTCAGAATATCTATTTCGGTGTGGGCACTAAATAATTGTTGTCTCAATCAGCATTTTAATTTTCAAGAAGAAGTACAGCATCATTTTTAAAAGCTTATATTTAACTTGCAATGATAGTATGTATGTTTGTTTAGGTCAAATCTTGCAAGCTGAATTAGAACCACTTCCTCTTATCCTACGGAGTTGAATTTTTGCATGATGGTTCAGTTCTAATGACAATGCATTTTTATGGTAAGCATAACCTGAATCGACAAGCATGAACAGCTCTACATAAAGGAACTCTTCAACGGTCAACAGCACGAAGTTTTGTGACCCCTTTTTTATGATAGCTGGTTTGAAGTTTAGTTAGAACCACTTCTAAGTTCTAAGTTTTATCATGACATGGCTACTGCATAAAAGCTTTTTTAAATGTTTTTAAACTAATTTATTAAAATTTGTCGATAAGTCCATCATGCTTAAGATCAGAAGGCAATGAATCCGATGAATAGATTGAAAGAGAATCATAACACGTCTTGAAGAATTTAAAATCTTTTTACGCTGAGTTATATTACTGTCCGTCATACGATCCATGTTAAATTAGCTATTTAGGCGATTCAAAATAATCACATGAATCTTTCAAAAATGTGTGATTAAATATATATTTTCCGCCTTGAATTTGGCTTTATTGCATAGAAGTCTATTCAACTATCAAAATATTATCGGTCTTCAGAAAAAGCGTACCCACGTTCACTGGCTAGTCAGTCCGTGTACAGACCTCTACGCCAACTAGTCATGCAATAGCATCATCAAAATAAGCCTATGGTAAGGAACATTACCATTATTATTGGGTTTGAGTATGAATACAAGTAAACTGGGTCCAAAGGTCAATTGTCGCAGCGTAGAACAACAAAGCTTTGTGTCTTCGATTTTAACGGTTCGGTTTTTTGCAATATTTGAAAATACAATCACTTGTTGTTAAATCCAAAGAATTTAATCACAATTGTGTTCACTAAGCAATAGGATAGCTTTTATTGTAATTTTATTACAAAATACTTCACTTATTTATGAGATTCGTTACAATGTTTATATTTGTTATTTTTATCTAGTTACATTTGATATTTTTTATCACAAACTTTCACAACATCACTTATCATTCAACAAATTTTAGTAAACTTGATTTAAAAATGTTACATTTTATTACTTTTATATATTTTTTTAAATAAAAAATCCTCGCCCCTCGCTTTAGTCAAACGTCTCGTATATCGTTATTTTGTTTCATTTATGTGGAGTGATATCAAGCTATGTGAGTTGTTAAGCACATTGTGTAAAAAGCTTTATTCGTATACATAAAATCAGGCATGTACATAAAATCTGTACGAACACTCGTGCAGGAAATAAGTCTTGTTACGATAAACTTAATACTTTTACAGCAACTTTAACAAAAAGGACTTTTCATTCCCTCTCTTCTGTCTCAACTTCAAGCAGGATGCGGATGTAATCGCATAAAGTTTTCCTCATTATTCAGCTTAGCTGTCCCATAAAGAAACTTTGCGGTAATCGTTCTGACAGGGAACCGCATAAGTACTAATTAAGACGACATTTAGTTAAGGCCCTTTCAATTTCTTGCCGACTTTAGGTCTTTCTATTTTATAGATCTATGATAATGATAAGGGACTACTTAATGAAATTTTGAAGTCAGTTTTTTTATGAAATTGTTAATTAAATCGGAATTTGATGGTTCTCTGAAATAATGATTTCATAAAAACAACAACATTCGTAGGTGGTATAATTAATTAATCAATATGTACGAGTCCGTCGCCGATTATCCACATGGGCTCTAAGAAGGCTCACTAGTGTCAAACTCCTGTTTGAAACTAACCTCCGCAGTATTTTTCCGAAATGAACCTGAAAAAGTGTAAATCCATGATTGCTATGTGTATGTTTCGTTTTGTGGTAATAGCCTGTTAAAAGCTGGTAGTCTGGATGGAAACAGCAAACTTCACAAATAGGGCGCCTGTCCAGCAGCGTCTTTAGAAAAACGGCCTAAAGCCTCCGAGCGATCCTTACTGCTGATCTTCGCTGTCCGTCTGTCTGTCTGTCTGCCCTACATTTAGAGGGCTGTATCTTTTGAATCATAATAGGTAGCCGGTTGAAATGTTCACAGAATAAATAAGTATGTGTTCGTATGACGGATGTCTTAACAAATAATTAAAAATAAGAGTACAACTATCCATACCAATATATAAAAGTGAAACGTTGACTGTTTGTCAACGTTTGGTTGTCATGGAAACGAAACAACAAGTCTGTCAAAAAACATCAAGAGCATTGGATATTACCAATGCTCTTGATGTTTTTTACAACAAGAGTGTATTTTATATTTACCTACTTTCGAAATTATTCTAGAAGAAAATAGGATGCTTTTTTAGCGATAAACATTAGTCCGCGCGGACAAAGTCGCGGGCGGAAAACTAGTACTACATATAAGTACGTATGAAATCCTCGGTGCACGATTCTGCACTTGGTCGTCATTCACCAGCCAGTGAACGGTACTGGCGGCGGCACTGGTGGGTTCCACAGCGGTGAAGGCAGTATTTTTTCCGTAAATCAGATGGCCAGATCATAATCGTCGTTACATGTTTTTCTAAACTATGCTGCTGGTTACCGCGCACCTATGATGCCGTGTTGTCGCCGCCAGTGGAAAAACGTTCAATGTTTATTCACTTCATTCACAAAAGGTACGTCCGCCGGGGTACTCAAGAGAGAGCTTCACGGCTGAGTAGAAATAATCTTCACGGCTGAGTTAAAGAAGCTAAGAAGTTCACAGGGTGATGGGACATTTCTGACTGACGATTCGGTACTTATCTTTCTATCCCTGCTATCTACACACGACAAGCAAACTGCTAGCGAGTCGTAGACAGTTGACAAACTCATATATCTGAAAGAGGCAACGTCAAAAACCTGTGTTTGTTAAAATGTTCGCGCGACTGGCGAGGGTCTACTACTCTCTGGAGATCAAATATGCTCATGTGTCCTAGATAAAATGCAAGCTTTAAGTTCCTTCTCGTTTCTAAATGTTTAGGAAAATTTCCAAGTAGGTATGAATCTCATGAACATGAATGAGGTTGGCTGATAAGGAGATTAGTCGAAAATGTTTCCCGCTTGAATATCTTTCGGGATTAGATTTGCATACAGTGAATCTATGTAGGTAGGTACCTAGTTATACATACTTATGTTTGTGTTAGTAGCCAACTATTGAGTATAGTAAAGACGGGTTAATTTTATGCGATAAACTCATATGTTACATAACCATACCGTGAATTCACGGTGTGATCACGCGCTGCAATCAAATTGTGCTCTTCTTATGGTA
This sequence comes from Alsophila aescularia, assembly GCA_946251855.1. Lineage (NCBI taxonomy): Eukaryota > Metazoa > Arthropoda > Insecta > Lepidoptera > Geometridae > Alsophila > Alsophila aescularia. The sequence goes on from OX276379.1 coordinate 52,821,315, forward strand.
ATATCAGAAACTCGCAAACATTCGCAAAAACCATTCCAAATCGCGTTCACGTCCCGCGTTTGCAGAGTTTCGAGGCATGCAGAGACGGCATAACCACACTAAACATAATTCCGTAGAGGAAGAGGATGTAATATGTGTACTGTGACATAACGATCCCGTGCACCGATTCCTAGCTGTTCCTGAAACAATATTTTGTTGACACAATAAGGTTACCCATAAGTCCAGCATCATATTGGACTTGTTTATCTAACCTAACTATCTATACCTTGCGTCAAAGAGATCGATCCCTACGACAAAGCATATTTTTACCCGACTACGGCAAAGCAAAAAGAAGGATTTTCACCGGTATTTATGTTCATTTGTTCCCTCATAACTTCTAAACTACATAATTTTTTAAATGAAGTAGCGTCTTCATCGTCCGCTGGTAGGTTAAGTGACGTCACATTAAAATGAATATGGTGGACTAGAAGACAGGGTTTTTTTTTGCCTGGTTGGTTTTCAAATTAGCACGTTTCAAAAAATTTTTATATTGTTCGCTGTTGATCGCAGCTTTGCTTGCATGCACCCGATAATATATATATATATATATATATAAATATCTCTATACTATAATAAAACCGGAACTGGGCTAACTCTGTACATAAGTATGGTTTGAAACTAAAAAAAATATATTAGAGACAAACTTCGCACGTCTCTTTGAACACGCATAACGCCAAAACTACCACACGGATTTTGATACAACTTAGCAAAATCATAGCTAATGTTATGGATTAACATTTAAAATACTTATTATTCCGAAAAAAACAAGGGTTCCAGCAGGATAGGGGGTTGAAATTTATTTAAAAGATCCCGTATCATGCTGAAACTACTGGACAGATTTTGATGTAACTCGGCAAATTCAAAGTCTATATTATGTGTTAAAATTTAGAAAACTATTAATCCCGAAAAATAATAAGTGTTCCTGCGGGATGGGGGTCCAAAGTTATGTTAAGTTTAAAGTAATAATAGGTACATCCGTTTATAAAACGGTACCCGTAACACTGAGGTCCGTGGATCAAAATCACGAGCTTCTAGAAATAAGCATATTTATAAGCATTTCCATATTTTATGCGATTTTTTACATTGCCTTTGTTATTTTTAAGGTTGCTTTAATTTCCTGAAATGAACCGTCATGTTTTGTTTGAAAACAAGCAGATAAACATATACAGACACCGCGCATTTGCTATATCATGGGATATTGATAATTTATAACACAGAAACTGTGTTGGCGTCGGGTAAGTTTTCAAATCCAGAAAGCGAAAATGTATTCTTCGAAAGTATACCTTTACCCAACATTTACTTGCCGAGCTGACATCGGATATACTTTCGAATTTAGGATTTCGCAAGGTGTATTTCGAAAATATACCTCTACACAACGCTACCGCTACATTGATAGATTTCTGTCAATAACCTTCAGTGGCAACCCGACATGGCCTTGGTAGGTTAGAAGACGAAGCCGGGAGCTTCGCTCCCGCCATATGACGGCCATGTCGGGTCAACCAGTAATGGTTGTAAACACAGATAGGTTCCCAAGGCTCACACATAAAGGGCTACGTTATAGGTCCAGGAATAACACGTATGAGTTACTTTTAAATTAACAAATCACGCGAGCAAAGCTGCGGGTACAGCTAGTTAGGAATAATTTCTAAAATCACGCCTCAGTTGTGAGCCAAACATATTTTTGCTCTAAACCTACCAAAAAATAACATATAATTATAACACCAACATAGTTTAAATATAAATATAAGTTCAAAAACCAAAACACGATTACGGTCCTAATGGACTAAAAAGTCGCAAACAAGAATTTACTTGGTTTAATACTAGTAACTTATATCGCACTCCTACGGCTCTATAGTTTTAAATTACTAAAACGGTTCAAAATTCTCGTTTGTGACTATTTAGTCCACAGACCGTAGTCGGGTTTTAGTTTTTGAACTAATATTTTTTGATTATTTAACATGCAAAATTTTGTGTACCGATGCATTTTATTATGATAGCCGGTTTTAAGTTTTACCATGACATGGTTGCTAAAAGATTGTCATAAAAAAATATTGTGCTTTACTTTTTTTTACTTTCCGATCTCTATTTGATTGAAGTCACTTTCTAGAGTTTTCGTTCACATATAGTGACCTTCTAATCTGCACTGCCGCGCTCCTTAACTATTATAATTTAACGAGGTCTTCCATAGGTCCGCGCGCACTCATAACTTATTTAACACATAACACATATTATATTTCACCTCCGCTGAAATTACACCATCTTCTGTATTTCCAATTCGCAGCCAGCGTCACCCGTGTATCTTTATTTGCAATTTGCACTGTCGTATTAGAAATCTATTAGTGTAAATCGAAACGTGGTAGATGCATGACTGGTTTTTTCACAGAAATCTAACTCAAATACAACTATTTCTCGTGCAACGTTGCAATTTATCTAGGGGTGAAATATTTACGTTCTTGGACCTACTATTAGTTATTCTGTGGCATGAGCACTTAAGGCACTGTACGCTCCCAAATCTTTGTCCTGCTCGTCCAGGTGCAGTTTGAATGGGAGATGAGATGTAGCTCGGGAGTAGACTTCAGATAAATTGCATGATTTTGAACGACATACGTGATGTATTGAAAAATTGTTTGGCATGTAGATCAATTTAAAGCCTATCTTACAAAGTAAATTCCGGGTGACTTTATATTAAACTTAGAGACCAGAAAGGAGCAATATGTGTATAAAAAACATTTTTGATCGATCAAATATAGTGTAATCGTGTTTTTCTTAGGTGACAATCTAGTCAAAAGACAAAATAAATAAATAATATACAAATATTAACGTTGTTACTCGATAGAAGTACCACATTACATTCCAAAAATAGGAATATTGCTATTCACAGTGCCTCACATTGTTGTAAATCTTGCAAGTTGTTTGTAGAGCAGAACTCGTACCTAATGTGTTTGCATGTCTATTTATAATCTACACCACCCGGCGTGCAGACGTAGACTATTATTGTGCAAGGGGTATGCATACTAAATGTGGTCACACAATAAATAATGTGGTGCGAAACATACCGGCCGACTTGCGTGGCCCGCATGCATACCTAGCATAGAATTAATCACGTCCTGAAACCCGCGCTTTTAACACTTATATAGTGCTTTTGTGGTAGAAATTGTCTACATAAGTTCTACACACCATTTGAGAAAATTATATTCATAGAACCTACAAAGCTCTGCACAGTTCTGCAGTTGGAATATAATTCGGTTGTTGAACGGTTTACGACATGTGCAGAGTGAAATTTTTCCTTCCAACTGGAATTTGGTTCAGAAACATGCAAATAAACGAAATAAACTCATTTACAAGTTAGACGATGTATTTGTCGGGTGTCAAAAGTTGACCGTACAGTGTAGGAGTGTAGCTATGTTTAACTTTGTACCTGGTGGAAAATGGAGGCAATGGGCTTAAATTGTAAACAAAATTAGTAATTTGTTTTGTAATTATTTTAATGCTCTACTTATAAACTTATTTTTCGACTATACCTAAACGCGCCAAATTTAAATTTTCTTGCATTTTTTATCAGCTTAATTACTCATCATGGATTTATTGAAACCAATTTCGCGGCAATAAATAGGTTGTGTCAAGAAATAACGGTTCAAATTATCACCTAGATAATATTGGTTTAGCTACAAATGTCAATAAGCTGATTTTCATCTTGGTAACCAATAACCAATAATTGACAAATGTACTTATACTAGCTTTCACCTCGATATTTTGGTTGGTTTAATTTATTGATACAACCTATTAATTACCGCAAGATAAGTTTTCATGAAACCACGACGAGTAATAGAGCTGTAATTGTCAAAAAATGCAAGAAAATACGTATTTGGCGCGCTGAGTGAAACGTATTTACTCCTATTTACAAAGCTACATCCATACCAATATATAAAAGTGAAACCTTGTCTGTTTGTTTGTTTGATTGTTTGGGGAGCTTTCACGCGATAACGGCTGTTTGGATATAGATGAAATTTGGAATGGAGATAGCTTATAACCTAGAATAAAACATAGGAAACTTTTTATCGCGGAAAAATGTAGGTTTCCACGGAAAAAATGAAAAAAGAACAATATTTTCCATTTTTACTCGCTGTAAGAAACGGTTGACATGGAGACGAAATAACAATTCTGTAAAAAACTTCAACAGTATTGGAGCTATACATACATTTGCATTGGTTTTTTTTAAATCCTAGAAGAACATAGGATGCTTTTTATCGCGATAAGCAGTAGTCCGCGCGGACGAAGTCACGGGAGGGAAAGCTATAGTTCTAAATAATATATAGTGTAAATCCCAAGACATTACGAAATTGATTGTGTGAACGTAAAATAAAAATCAGCTGCCACACAGTTTCATTTCACGTATTCTGCTCATTAGTTCTGCTTCATACACGTACATAAGTCACAAAGACTGAAGGAAAGTCCGGAAATTCATCCCCTGCCGTGGTTTCATCGCAGCCGCACAAGCACGATCTGCAATTCAAGGCCATGACTAAGATTTAAGTCGAGGGTCCTCTACTCACGGGTCTACTCATGAATTTTCCTTTTACGGAAGCGCTGGACAATGGGGTCCATTGAGTTACATTATCCACTGCGACCTTAAGAGTGAATGTAGTACCTACTCTTAACAAAGGCCCAACGATATATTTAGTAAAATGTATGTTGCAACTTACAAGGGCATTAATCAAGTTTCAAGAAAACATTGAGAGTAAGTAATAACACTCAACAGAATAAAAAATAAATTAAAATATTTAACACTAAATCAATTTGAAATTACTTTTAATAAGTACTAGCTTTCCCGCCCGCGACTTCGTCCGCGCGTAGATAGATAGATAGATAACTCTTTATTGCACTAAAAAAACTTAAATTATGGCACGTCAACAATGACCTTAAAATAGTACAATCGGGGGCCTTATCACTAAGCAGCGATCTCTTCCAGGCAACCTTAAAACAAAAAAGCATCCTATGTTCTTCTAGGATATTAAAAACCAATTCAAAAGGAGGTATAGCACTATTATTAATTCTGTGGTACAGCACCAGACTTTTATTTCGTTTCCATGGCAACCGTTCCTTACAGCGAGTAATCATTTTTTTTTAGTTTTCCCGTTAAACTTATAATTTTCCGGGATAAAAAGTATCCTATGTTTTATTCCATGGCATAAGTTAGCAGGCAGGGCTACATCAAATTTCATCAAAATCCGTCCAGCCGATAAATCACGTTAAATCTCCCCAAACAAACAAGTAGACAACGTTTCACTTTTATATATTGGTATAGATTTGAACTCCCACGCCAACGTCCTCCAAATAAAGACATAAAGTTATTAGCATTAGCATCCGTCTGTTTCTGATCTCTCAGTTCATTTTAATTTATCTTCAAAAGTCTTTGATAAAGTTTGATATTGCGTTTAAAATATTTCATAAAGAAACTTTCATTATTATAGGGCGCATAATTCGTTACAAAATCGACTGCGAAACGACAATCGAGACAAACAACAAAAATTGAACGAGCAAAATCTCTACAGGTTCTGTTCATACTCTGGTTTCGCAGTTCAGGCTATTATTTATTCTGTGGTTCAGAATTTTGAATTAAGAAACAATATCGAGTTTAAACTTATGCTGGAATACCGAGTTTACGTTTTTTTCTAAATCCCTGCGTATGGCAGGACTTTTTATAAATCCTTATTAAAAATAAAGTATAATACAAAAAAAAAATAAAAAATTTTTTTAATGTATGGTACTTTTTATGTTCGTTTTTTTTGTCCTTTTTTTTCTTTTTATTTCATTTTCACTTTTTACGTTTTTAATATACTTTATATTTTTTTTATATTTTTGTCTCGTTGATGCATTTTTTTTATTGCTTTGTCATTGGTTTGCTCGCTACCCTGAAAGTTTCAGCCGGATAGCTAATCTGGAAGTGCTTGAAATTTGAATTGCACGTTTCCAAGACAGACAAAATACATAGATACATACATAATATATGTACAAGTGAAGTTAAATAAAAACTTTTAATAAAATAAGCAAAAAAAAGCATCGCTTCAGTCACGCGGTAGTCACCATGTTCCTTAGTCGTCAATATCGCGCAGGTTTATCCTAAGCGAAAACAGGAAAATTCTATTAGGCGTCGTTGTTGCTTGTACCGTGTTCGTTGTACGCTCGTGGAAGCGTGGAAACGCCATTTAACTCCAATGTCCCACTTCATAACATATTTACGGCATTTATATTGCAGAGGGAAAGTTTTCTAATATGATTACGCCGTAAATAAAGCAGCGACTTTCACGTGGGCATGTGTTGGCAAAGGACGCGCTAACGTAGGGGTAGGTCAGGCTTAGTTGCTGAGAAAGATGTTCTAAATATAGGACTCGGTGATGCTTATATAGAGGCTATATTTTAGACACATAAGCGTTCACTATAAAGTTTTTGGCAAAGGACCTGGTAACGTAGGGGTAGGTCAGGCGTACATTGGATGGTGTGCCAAAAATAAAATCGATACCGAATAAGTACTGGCAATGGAATGAGTTGGCACTGTCTTAAGAATGCTAGCAGCATACTGCTACGCAAATTTTGCCAGTCTATATTAGCCTCCTATTTTTTACTGTGGTCTATTCAGTAACCTGAAAATGTCCTTCGAATAAAGACTACAGAAATAGTAAACAATTTATCGGGTAAGCCTCCACTATTTTCTCCAAATCTGCGTGTTATCCCTCCGGATGATTCCATTTGACAGGTACAGTTACAAAAGTGCCGTATCGCAGTCACATTGGTAGCACTCACATTCATTCTTTAGATAAATTTAAAATTTTCTTATTGCGACGAGGTACTATCATTTTTAGGTATTTGTAGCTACTGTAGCTTTTTATATAAGGCTTCAGATTGCTATTCCCTCACAAAACTGCCATGCCTACGATTGCCGTGTTGTGATTTATAGGAAAGGCTCGCCTTTTAGAAGGATTTCGTAACCGAAGGTAATAAGGTGTGGGGTTGTCATATGTAATTTATTTCAAAGCCGTATTTATTGCAACTGTCCAAGAAGGGTAACCCTTCCACCCGACACCAACAAATGATTCCGGTTCTTGCTTAGTGTCGAGTGTGAAACACAGCATCACTCAAATTTTTTTGATTACCAGTAGTAGGTATCATGGCATTGTGACGAGGTCCAAACCTCTTTCATAATAATACTCATTTGATCTCTTAATTCTTTCTTAGTCCATTTCTTTTCATTTTTGATAGTTGGTCATCATTGATTGGTTCTAAATACAAATAACCTGTCTTTCGAATATTGATTTTTGGAAAAACCGAAATAATATTATAAAATTCATAAATAAGTTTATAACAACTTGAATTACTCTTTTAAATATATATATATGATAATACCTACCTAAGAGATTATTTTTATCCGTATTGTATCAACACGAAATTGTCCAAGTGCACCCTATTGTTCCTGTTCCTGTAATTCTGTTGTCCACTGAGGTTTGGGTCCTGGGCTAGTGGGACAAGCCCAAACCCTGGGACCGCCTCGTGACAGCATAATAAAAATTATCTTTGCGAAAAAGTTTTGATTGTGTATGGCTTTGCTCGTAAATATACTAGTCTACTAATTAAGTTATAGACAGTCTGTATTGTTTTTAAGATATGTAGGTACCTTTGTAGTCTACCTTTCAAATCATTTAATTCCAATTTATTGCAATCCACACATAGAACATACTAACTTTATATCTATAGGTATTTCTAAGTAAGCATGTTTTGTTCGTAAGGGGATGTAAGGAGGCTACTACCATCTGAATGCTCCAAGTCAACTTCACCTGCCCGTGGTGCATCCTGCCGAATAACAAACGAGGCTATGATGACCGACAGATGGCGGTATAACCATCACAACAATTTCGTAGTGAAATCCCATAGGCCGGTGAAGGGCAGCAGCGTCACCGGTGCGACAACTACGTTCTGCGGTCACCAACCCGCACGCCCAGCGTGGCAAATATGGGCACAACCTCCATGAACGACACAAAAATAGCTCCTAGTTCCCGGCCACCCTGCTATTCTTGATTAAGGTGCTGGTCATGGTAACAGCAGGGCAGGTAGTGCGATGAATCCCCGGGCCTATGGTAGGTAGGGCCACTCACAACTGACTTTGGCAACGTACCACGGATGAACTCTCAAGCTGAGGACTACTTGGAACATCACGTGAAGGAACTAGCAAGGGTAAGGTGGCACATCCTAGGGTTATGTGAAGTCCGAAGAGAGGGACAAATTTTATCGGGTTTCATAGAGGACACCGTGTTTCTGGAATTGAGTCTGTGAAAAATGAGATCGACTTCATCATGACGGATAGAAGGCACATATTCAGAGATGTATCTGTGGTCAACAGGTTTAATACTGGTAGTGACCACCAACTACTATCAGGCTCTCTGAGTATCAACTTTAAACTGGAAAAATCCCGTCTGATGAAGTCTACGCTCTGACCTAACCATCTCCAAACCGTTGTGGGATCAGATCAGTTCCAACTTCACCTGGAAAATAAATTCACTGCTCTGGAAACCACGATGGACGTTGACGAGGCCCTACAACAACTGGTACGAATCCTAAGGGAAGAAGGGTCTAAGTTTTGTCAGTTGTAACGTACTGGTGCGAAATCCAAATTCTCGGTGAAGACTTTTCGGCTTATGGAAGAGAGATGGAATGATGTGCAGGCCACTTCGTCAAATAAGCTGGCCCTCAATCGAAATATTAGCAAGATGGTGCGAATTGAGCTCTGATGCTCTAATACACGCCGCGTAGAAAAAGCTATAGATTAAAATCGAGGGACCAATGTCTTCGCACAGCAATTGAAGACGCCCCATCAGACGAAGCTATAAACAGCTTCTGGCAACACCGTCACCTCAAGGCCGGATATTCTCGCCGTAATAGAAGATTTCTATGGCCTACTGCAGGACTCGCATGCTCCACCAAACCTAACATTGAGGATTCCCGAACCACATTGATCCGCCACCACGCCGATGATCTGCCGGAAGTAAGCCTAGATGAGATCGAGATAGTCCTCAAACAGCTTAAAAATAGAAAAGCCCCTGGAGACGACTGAGTCACTCCGGAGATTTTGAAGCAGCAGGAATACCTGTGCTTCGAGAGGTTAACTCTGTTCTGAACGAGAGTAGAACGCGAAAGGCGTTGAATATAAGTATGGTAGTTTTATTCTTTAAAAAAAGGAGATAAAACTCTCCTTAAAAACGACAGGCCCATTTCGTTTCTGAGCCACGTCTATAAGCTGTTTTCGAGGGTATTCTCGAATCGTCTAGCGAGAAGACTTGACGAGTTTCAGCCTCCAGAGCAGGCCGTGTTTCAATCGGGTTACGGCACCATAGACCACATCCATAAAGTGTGGCAGGTTATACAGAATACCGAAGAGTATAACCAGCTCCTCTGTCTTGCTTTTGTGGACTATGAGAAACTCTGGGCTGTGCTCGATTCCCTGCAGTGATAACAAGTGGACTGGCGATACATCGAGGTGATGAGAAGCTTGTATGACGCTGTGAATATGTTCGTTCAAGTACAAAACCAAGGTCATGTTTAATGACCGTATTACCCCGGACCTATTGTTATAAACGGTCTCCCCGTGTAATAAACGGATTAGCTGTACATGAATATGTTTACCTTGGACAGACTATGCAGTTAGGTAGGACCAGTGTCGCGAGGGAAGCCGATAGGAGGATTCAGCTGAGATGGGCAGCATTTGGTAAACTCCGTCACGTCTTCTCGTTGTCCATACCACAGTGCCTTAAGACGAAAGTTATCAAAGCGTAGGTCCTACCAATTATGACCTACAAAGCTGAAACGTGGAAGTTTAAAGTCGCTCAGCGAGCTATGGAGAAAGCTATGCTCGGAGTATCTCTGAAGGACAGAATGAGGGGATCCACCAGATAACCAAGGTAACCGACATAGCCCAGAGAATAAGCAAGCTGAAGTGGCAATGACCTGATCACATCTCTCGCAGAACTGACAACCGTTGGGGTAAACGAGTTTTAGAGTGGAGACCGCGTTTAAGCAAATATAGTGTGGGTCGCCCGCCGGCCAGGTGGAGAGACCAGAGTAAATTTCGTTTTTCTAAGAAATACTAACCTTTAATATTTTTATCTGTTTACTAGAAGTGTGTCTCCTCCAGACGTCTCAAAGCTTCGTTACTATGTAAAGTGATGATAAACTTCGTTTGTTTATTTTCTGTTGCTGACCTTTCTGTGCTTACATCATACTGGGTAAAAAAAACCCATTAAAGGTACCTTTGACGATTAGTATATAGTCCAAAGGTATTGTGTACTAAAACCACAAGGGCCGCCCACGCCAATTTTACCCAAAAGCTGTTTAAACGACCAAGCAAAAATTACGAAAGCATTTTAATCAATGACTAGACCCTCAAGATATTGGTATTAATCTTAGAAGCGTGGTGTAAAGTGGTCAATCGACCGGGTAGCGTCGAGTGGCATATCTGCAGGAGAGCGAAGGAGCGAAGGGAGCGAACTAAGCAATATTTCAATGGCGTTCTCCCGCGACCTTCCAAGGGGTCACAGCCCCGCAGAGTACCGACGACACTCCAAATTATTGGAAATTTTACTTGGCAGCTGAAAAATAAGCACTCCTATTGCTCATTTTACAAAATTGCTGAGCCTTTCGAAGCTTTGAGCCCGCGAAGAGGTGAGGTAGAATGAGTAGATAGGTAAGGTTTAATTAATACGACAAGAAGGTTTACTCTGAGATTAGTTCTAACCTACGATACATTTATACGAAGATATAAATAGCTGTTTGCAGACCCTCTGTTATTGAATTGATTAAAACTTAAAATTTTAAGAAAGAAAACGTTTTATAGATTCAGGCGTTAATTTGCGGAAATCCATATTTAATATGAACAATATAAATATATGTAGCTTACTTCCGCCAAAACTGTAAGTCAGACAAATGATGAATGGTAAAATTAAATTATAGCAAAAAAATAAAACCCCACGCTAAACAAACCCTACCCAAATTAAACTATCGTAAAATATAAATTAAATGAAAGACAAAGCCTGGGCCTGGCTGTGGCCTGCAGATTACAATACTCACAGTTCTTCTCTCGTTCTCAGTTCAGATTGATCTATGATTATAACTCTGCAATTTATGGCTAAATAGGTTACGTTGAATTGGAATGCTAATTCGATGGGCCAAAAAATTACCGGCAATTTGTTCATGAGTTTATCGATTTTTGTATAAACATAAGCAAAACGTAACACACACAAGGAAAATAAAGTTTCGGTATACGATCGTACCTCGTATACCGAAACTTTATTTTCCACAGGTAGTTCAATAGGGAGAGCGATAGAACGATATTCCATTCGATCAATGTCAGTACAGATACCGATGACAGTCGATAGTTTTTGACAAAAACTGACAAAGCTAACCGATACCGATTCGGTGATACAGCAATTACTATCTTTGTCGAGATTGCAGGCACAAGAAGCTAAAAATAAAAAAAATATCCATACCAATACGTAAAAGTGAAACGTTGTCTGTTTGATTGTTTGTTTGGGGAGCTTTCACGCGATAACGTCTGGACGGGTTTTGATGAAATTTGGAATTGAGATAGCTTACATCCTGGAATAAAACATAGGGTACTTTTTATCGGAAAACTGTGAAATGTTGATTACTCGCTGTAAAGAACGGTGTCCATGGAAATGAAATAACAAGTCTGTCAATAAACATCAAGAGCGTAAGTGCTACGGGTACTGACTTTTGCATTGGTTTTTAATATCCTAGAAGAACATAGGATGCTATTTTTCGCGATAAACTGTAGTCCGCGCGGACAAAGTCGCAAAAACATATTATACCTCTATCCAAATACCAAATGTCTAACATCAATACGACACGTGTTTCGCCTGTGCACGAGGCATCCTCGGGTGATGTTGACTCGTCGAGTGCTGGACTGTCTCTCATTCAGTTCAGTTAGCAGTTTGTTTAGCGTGGGGTTTTACTTGTGTTAATTTTACCATTTATCATTTGTCTGACTACAGTTTTGGCGGAAGTAAGCTACATATTTTTATATTGTTCATATTAAAGAAAATTTTGTTCCTCCATCATACTATACCGACCAGTGAACGGTTTTAGATGGATAAAGAGAGAAAGATAAAATATTTATTCAACACACAACTCTCTTACAAATAGCTTGTGTACTAAGAACATTTTAACAATAATAATAATATGTACCTACTATATATATATGTATCTACTTAATTATGACCATTATTAATACTGCGAATATGTTTGACAATAATTACTAACTTGAGTGTACCTATTTGAATTCAGTAATTTTAAATGCGGTGCTGAAAGGTCGTGCCTCAGCATAATGCTGAGTATCTTGGACACTCGGCGCTGATTTTGAGTCACGGACAAGGGGCGAGTCAAGTGTCAGTGTCTAGCCACTTGCGAAAATAGCGATGTAAAAATTACTACTTTTAATTGCACTATGGATATAAAAAATGTATATACTTATATCGGTAAGGATAAATAGGTAGGTAGGTACTTATCGTCCTGGAAAAATTTGGCCGCACTTGGGTGTCTTATACCCTTGTTTCTAAGTACTAGGAAGGCATGATATTATGTATGGTCTTGAATAATATTACAAATCCCTTTGAAGTCAAGATGAAGCTCTATATTACTTGATTACATGAAAAAGCTAACAGTTCTCATAAAATAATGCGTAGACTCGCTCGAAATATTTACAATGAAAGCAAAACTGAACCGATTCGATTAAATCAGGAACTGAGGCTGCGATACCAAATAGATTATATGCGAAAGAACCCTACTTACTTAGTTTATTTCTAAACATCACCATTAAATTAAATTACACTTAAACAAACGAGTATTTCCATAAAAATATCTATGAGTCTCATGTTTCTTCCGACCGGGCGCTCATAATAAGAAAGTTTATGTCGTACCAAAGTAGTTAGAAAATAAGTGTTATATTCTAATATTCAGTTCGTGTGTGATCGTTCCGGCAAATTTCATGGTTTGTTTTCTAGTAGAAACTGTAAGCGCAGAGTGTGTTCCGGTGCGTCCAGAAAATTTCTGACAAAGTGCGAACGGGCTAAACATAACTAGCAGAGATCGACAGTATTTATAGATCCGACCCGTAATGTGATTTTTAGAAGACATTTTATGTTCTTTGTTTGTTTGTGCCCGATAAAATCAGAAAGTACTGAAAAAATAAATAATTGAATTGATGAAATTTTCGCGCCAGACTACCAGATTATGTATGTTTTAAAACTGTGTTTCCAGAGTTGTACATGTAATAAAATTATAGTATTTACATGGAATAATATCTAACCTTTACAATAATAAAAATTTGCTCCAAATGTAAAAAAATACGCCTGCCCTGCCAAAAAAAATATTTACGCCAATAAATTATATACTGTTGGAATGTGCTTGTCAATGCCTTTAATTTGATACCATATTGTAAAATATTATTGTAAAATAGTAAAATATTAATGTAATACATTTGTTGCCTATGTTACTCGGGGATGTAAGGATTCTGAAAACGTTACAGTCCTTTTTTTGGGAGTCGTGTAAAAATGTCTTTGTCTAATTTCACTCAATCTCTGACATTTCTGAACCAATTTGGATGTTATGTTTTGTCAATGTCTCAACTGTAGTTTTATAAAAACGTCATCATATATGATTCACCTTTTTTGAAGTCGTTTTTTTAATTCAAATAATTAATATTGAATTAGCTTTGCAATTCAGCGTGGTACGCTGCCAACGGGTAATTGACGTAGGTTTTGTAGTGGTAGGCCTCTTTCGCAAGAGGCCCCCTGGGGCAGTACCACACCTTTGTCAGTTGTTCAACCACCAAGCAGTAGTGTGTAAACATTTTTGTGTTTCGGTTTGAAGTGCAATGTTTCCAGCGAAATTACTAGACAATGAGACTTAATAACCAATGTCTCAGGGTGTCGAGGGCAGTGCAGTGGCGCGCAACATTTTGCAACTAAAGTTTTGGGTGGCACTGCAACTGTTATGGGCAGGCGTGACGCTCACCATCAGGCGAGCCTAGTCTTAAAAACTTCTATCATTAATTAAAAACAAAAAAAACTGCTAGTTTAAGTTTTTAGTAGTTAGTTTATAAAGGAACTTTTCTGTTAAAAATATATGAAAATATATATGAAATATAGTATTTAAAGATTATTCAGAGTCACAATAAAATAATGTTATTAATGATGATAAAAATGAATGCATGAAAAGAGCTGATAATGCAGATATTTTTTCAATCTAATCTTGTCATACGGCATATTAAAGACGTAAGCTCTCCATGAACTCCAAAGCAGATAAAGTTAAATGGATACCCTAACTAAAGCTTTATTAAATAAAAATGTTATTTGCTTGTGAAATATTTGGACCTAAATTATGATATTTGCAAGCGTTTTATTTTTAAGATAGAAAGATACATTATTTCAATTTATACATAATGTCTTATTCTCAAATGCTAAGGCTTCGGTTAGGTCAAATGAACAAATCTCGGCGGACTTTTTTTTCTTTTTTTTTAATATTTTTAACTAGCTGTTCCTGCGGCTTCGTCCGCTTGGTCATTTCTATTACGGGTAAAAGTAACCAATGTGTTATTCCAGGACCAAAAGTACCTTTAAAGTACACCTACTATATTTCGGCAACATTCATTCAGCCGTTATTTAGTATTTTATCGATTGCTCGGCTTTTACCGGATTGAGATCCAGAGTACCCTGCACCAGATTTTAAGCCAGAACTTAAGCTATCCAATCAACGGTGAAAACCGCATTTCAAGTCTAGTAGTATTTACGGAATTCGCAAACATACAGACAGATAGATAGACACAATTTTTTCAATGTTACATTCCTGTTCAGTTGTTCACTCAGTACGTTAGTAATAATGCAGTTGTCTATGAGTAGGTTATTTGAAGTAGGTAGGTACCCTAAACCAATTTCTTCATTGTACATACTTTTTGTTACGTGCTTTTAATATTACTTAGTTATTATTTCTCAGATTTGTCTCAAACACACTCACCTCTCAAGCTTACATTACGCAACGTCTGTTTTGTTCTAAAGTGAATATATTAACTCACAGATTTTCCCATTTGTGAATAGCCCACAATATACATACGAATTGAATCAAGAGGCTTGTAGCGTCCATTAGCTAACTTGTTTGGAGCACTTTCAGAAAACATCATGAGTTCAGGAACAATGCACACACAGCAGGGGGATAAATTGGAATGTGTATTGCATGTTGCTTTGATGAAAAAAAGCATCTACTTTGTTTAGATTTGGGTTCCGTAATCGTCGTCTTCTTCTACATTTTCATTTTTAACCCCAGAAAAAGAGAGGGGTGTTTTAAGTTTAGGGTGTGTATCACTGTGTCACTGAGTCACTGTGACACTGCGTGTGTATGTGTCAGTCTGTAGCATCATAGATCCGAAACGAATGGACCGATTGTGATGCGTTTTTTTTTGTTTGAAAGCTGATGTGATCGAGATGGTGCTTAGCTATATGGGGGGGGGTGATAATCGTAGCTCCCAATCGAATAGATCGATTTTGAGGCGGTTTTTATGTTTGAAAACTGATGTGATCAAGATGCTTCGTAGCTATAATGGGGGTGGGGGGTCGGGGTCTTTTTTTTTTATTTGTGCTTGTTTTCTTTTTTGACCTGTATATATTTACATCATACATAATTATACGTTCCTAAGTTTACCTTCCTATACATAGGTGTCTTCTGAAATAAAATCCTCTGTAGGTATTTACCTGAGCTTTGCTCTCCCTAACTGATTACTTTTAGTTTATGTCGTATAATTTATGTAAGGTACTCGTATAGGAACTAAAACAGAAATATCACGCGACTTAACGCAAAGCATTCATAAATTGTAATTCATTAAGTCAAATCGATTGACGTAAGAATCATCAAAATTGGTCCACGCGTTAGGTCTTTATAGTGCCACAAAGGAACAGCCATACATACATAGGCTGATAAAAACAATACCCTCCGCTGGTGAAAAGCCCCGGGAGCGTTGAGACAAAGTTTTTGTATGCGGGCGCGCGTAGAGTGCCATACATTTTCGCCACGAGCACGCCCTAGCACGTGTCCAATACTCATCATCATCGTCATCTACATCAGCCTGTACTCGTCCACTGCTGGACATAGGAGTCTCCTGATGCGCGTCACTGAGCCCGATCTTCGGCTCTTCTCATGTAATTGCTGCCAGCTACTTTAGGCAGGTCGTCGCTCCATCTAGCCTGTGGCTTACGCATACGTATGCTATAACTTAAACGGCAAATGCCTTTATAAACTAACTAGTTCAGAATACAATTAACTTACAGTTACTGCATCAATGATATTTATCTAAACTCATGTCGTAAAATGAGGATTTTGAACTCAAAAATGGTGGCATAATGGCAAACTTTACGCACGGCGCATCTCTAATAAGTTTTTTTTTACATTATGACACTGTTTTCTCAGTGTAATTAAAAAAAAAACATTGAAGCATAACCAATTTAAAGTGTTTTGTTGATAAAAAGTTTTATCCTGATTAAAAAAGTCCGACAGCAGTGTTAGTGAGGAGAATTTGACTCCACCTGACATCACGGAAACAGCAACGAACATGACGAACGAGCTTTTACCAGCAATATCAAGAAAATATTACGACAAACTTTAAAAAAAATTAATTGTATGTTCCTGTTGCATGAGTGTAGTTAAAGTAATAATAATAATAAAATGTATTTATTGCAAACAAACAAACAAAAACAAAACACAATAAAAAAAAACATAGATATTCCACGATAACATGACTCGCGACAATTAGTAACATTAAATTTACCGTGCCGCGCGTCATGTTAGCATGCACATCTGATGTTTCTTTTACAATAATGAGCTTGTTTGACAATTGGGGTATACTCAGCACTGTACTGCGCAGACTAAGAGTCTACGCAGGGCTGGTTTTCAGCATACCCCGTTGCTTGAACTCTGGTGTTAGTCAAGCGCAAATAAAGTGTTAAGCGAGCAGTAATCAAAAAATAATAAATATCCATTTAAGTAGTGTATGAAACGGCTCATAACTAGGTATTAAAATACTGGAGTGATACTATTAATAAACGAGCCGTAGGCGAGTTTTTAAAACTCACTCTCGTGTAATAATAGCCCTCATTATGCAACCGTTTCATAAACTCCTATTACCAAATGAAACAGTTGAAAAAACGCCTTTACGGGCTCACAAGTAGCCCAAGTGTTTTAGCCAACTACCAGTTGGCAGTGTACCGTACCCAACATGCTGACCTTTAATGAACTGATCTTTAACCTTCGGTGGCAGTACTACTTGGTGAATCTTTTATTTTGGAAGATTACAATACTCACAGTTCTTTTCTCGTTCTCAGTTCAGATTGATCTATGATTATAACTCTGCAATTTATGGCTAAATAGGCTACGTTGAATTGGAATGCTAATTCGATGGGCCAAAAAATTACCGGCAATTTGTTCATGAGTTTATCGATTTTTGTATAAACATAAGCAAAACGTAACACACACACACAAGGAGAATAAAGTTTCGGTATACGAGGTACGACCACAGGTAGTTCAATAGGGAGAGCGATAGAACGATATTCCCGGGCTCACAGTTTCGAATCCCGCTTTGTGGTGAAATTTATCCTTTCCCGAATTTAACACACACGTAACGCTCAACGATCACAATTTATTCAGATTAGGTCCATCAGGATCCTAACTCTGTTGCTGTTATGTCCTGGAATCGTCCAAATATATGTATACTATAATAAAAATGTAACTGGGCTAAATCTGTACATTAAATATTTTTTGAAAATTATAATTGAGATAAACTTCAAAATCGATATGGAGTGCAAAAAGGTTTTTTTGTAGTATTTTGTCTGTCTGCCTGTCTATCTGTCTGTCTGTCTGTCTGTCTGTCTGTCTATCAGTCTGTCTGTCTGTCTGTCTCTTTGAACAAGCATCACGCAGAAACTACCAGACTGATTTTGATGCAACTTGGCACGCTTATAGCTTATGTTATGGATTAACATTTAGAATACTTTTTATCCCGAAAAAAAACATGAGTTCCAGCAGGATAGGGGTTGAAAGTTATTTTGAAAGAACACCTATTACACTGAAACTACTGGACGGAGTTTGATGTAACTTGGCACAGTAAAAGTTCATATTATGTATTAAAATTAATCATTCTTTTTATCTCCAAAAAATATAGGTTTCCTGCGGGATAGGTATTCCAAGTTATGTTAATTTGAATGTAATAAATATAAGACATTAAAACGCTATTATAATTTCAAGCGTCTCGCCTTGAAGCGTTGTGGCGAAGTCGGAGAATGTTAGCCATCCAACCCAGAGGTGCGGGATCGAAATCACGCGCTCCTTATAAAATATTTTGCTCCATATTTTTAAGCATTTACATATTTTATGCGCGTTATTTTTTACATTTTCTTTGATATTTTTAGGCTTTGTCATTTCCTGAAGTAAACCGTCAAATCGTTACAACAAAATAGATCACAATAATTCCAATTCCGATAATTTAGAAAAAAAAACAGAAAAGAATTCTGTCAATTTACTTTGTTTTTTTTTCACTTTGTTAGTTTTACCTGAAGTCGTGTATAAACAAGAAATAAATTATCATTTATAATTTACAATACCTCATTTATAATTTACAATACCTCATAAAAAGCGCCCTCTTGCGGCTGTTTTTATTGGTAAACAAACTGCTTACTGTTTTAACTGAACTGCCACAGCCGTGCGTGAGGGCGAGCAACGAGAGTCACTGGACGAGCTGAGATCGGGTATACTTTACTTCCTTAACACGGACGTAAGAATTTTTATTGTAGGACCTCTACACTAGAGAGCCTAGTATCTGTACTTATAATAAAGCAATAAGAACAAAAAAGACTGTATAAAGAAGATTAAGGTTTGATTATAAACTGGGGTACTTGGTATCTTAGGCCTTGCGCGCACTGCCTTGCGGTGGAACGCGGTGCGTTTATTCTACCGTTTATTTCATATTGTATTAGATGCGTTTATTTCACCGCAATACGTTCACTACTACGACACTCCGTACTTCACAGAATATGAGCTATAAAAACGCAAGGCTGTGCGCACTAGCCTTATTCAGATGATTAGATGCCGAGTAATCGATAAAAACTATTTGACGGTTTAACGAATTTTGAAGAAAGGTTTGTATATTGTGCTTTGAAGGTACTTTTGGTCTAGAATAACACGTGTGGGCTACTTTTAAATAAAATGACCACGCGGGAAAAGCCGCGGGCACAGCTAGTACCCAAATAAAAGAGGACGGTAGGTATCCTTTTCAATACGGGAAGGTGTGCAGGGTCGGCACGTCACGGTTCGTCACGTAAGCATCAATTCAATAGCGAGATAGCGCTCCTTCAGCACAATGGAATAGCTGCACTTAGTTGGATTAGGAACGGACAAGATTCGCTAAAGATACAATCGAAGATAATGAAATTTTAGGAAAATGCCCTTTGCTCTACCTAAAGACACGTTGAAAACAGACAATATTGCAAGTTTTCTTATAGTTAGCAAAGACGTCAATATATTGCAGATCTAGGTAGGGACATACATGTCTAAATTCATCTATAGAATATTTAAATGTAGGTATTTTTAATTGAGTCGGCCTGCTATTATGATTGCTATAGGTGTATGTACCTTAAGAGAGTCAAATGTTATCATATATGTATATATGTATGCATGTAGTACCTGCTTATCAAGTAAAACGAATTACATTTTTGAAATTTGCCTGTTTGTCCATCAGCACCACTCTTTGTTTGAGTTGCATAATGATGTTGTAAGCAGCAATAGTCGTCATAAATATAAATTATATGTTCCTAAGCAACGATCAAACTTTATAAAGACAATGTGTACTGCATGGCCATCCGCATTTATAATAAATTAACAGATAGTTTTAAAGAACTGTGTTTGTCGAGATTCAAATTTAAATTGTATAAATTTTTGAATGACAAATGTTACTATTTAAATAAATACTTTTTGGAGGACAAACTGAAATAACTATTTAATTTAATTTTGGTTTAGTGATATTTTGACATAAATTTTAAATTTTATATATTTTTGGCCCATTTCCATTGTAATAATATTCTATTGTTTTTGTATTGTTTTCTTAATTTTAATTTAAGTACATATTTGCACACCATTGTTTATGATGGTAGAATGTAATGAACAATTTTATAATAATTATTACCACCATAATGTAACAACATACTTGTGAATAAATGTTTGATTGATTCATTGATTGATTGAATGGACCGATTTAGATGCGGTTTTTTAATGTTTCAAAGCTGACGTAATCGAGATGGTTCTTAGCTATAATGAGGGAGGGGAGGCGTGAGGATTGTAGTTCCCAAACCCTATACGAATGAACCAATTTTGAAGCCGTTTTTTATGTTTGAAAGCTGATATGAACGAGATACTATATGAGAGGGAGGGAGGGAGTGGGGGGAATTGAGAAGAAGAGGGGTGCGAATCGTAGCTTCCAAACGACTGGACTGATTTAGCTGCGGATTTTTATGTTTGAAAGCTGAGGTAAACGACATGGTTCTTAGCTTGTAAATAAATATATGAGTTGTTAAGTATCTAAAAGCACGTTTTATTTATTTTCCTCATAGAGGGCGATGAAAAGTAGAGTCATAAGTAGAGTCATAATAAATTATTTTTCCTTCAGGCGATGTATATTGAATCCCTCGCTACGTTCAGGATTCCACTCAAGAATCCTTCACTCCGCTCTGGATACAAAATAGCGCCTTCGCCGGGAAAATATTATTTTGCTACTAAGTAAAAAAACAATCTACTAGGTATTTAACAACTGAGTGTTAGCGAAATAATAACTTTAATGGTTTCGTTAGTATTATTTTTTCACAGCAATTTTGTGTTCAAGCCCCATGTTGTCCTAGATCTAAAACAAAATAAAATCGTATCCGTGATCAGAACATATCACACGACTGCTGGTAATGTCACGGCCGTACTGTGAGCACATTGGTAGTATCACATATTACCTGTCGTAAATGCTAACGATTAACCTTTTGGGGACCTTTCAAATATGCAACTCTTTGCAAATAAATAAGCCACATTCCTGTAACTAATCGGTTTTATTTAATAAGGTTAAATAAAACCGATTAGTTAGTAGATGATTGAGAAAATGGCTAGACTCTTTTTAAATGTCCATTATTTAACATTTTAAAACGCCAACTTTCGGTACATAATGATGTAAAGCACCTCTAATCTACTGTTTGTAACTTAATAGTTCCATTGCTTGCCTTTTTTCTCATCATTAGATGTATTTTAATGTCAATTTTGAGTCTGCTTGTAACAAGTATGAAATCACTTGTAACTTTACTACTGACTCTCATTTTATATCTCAAATACACAAACACGGACACGTTCACCACACGCACCACAGCTACACTCATGTACTTAACACTACACAACACTCACACAGCCTTCTCACCACTCGGAACAAATATGTAGCTATGTTTATTATTTTTCTTCTACCCACAAAACTAAATAATTGTTTATTTAGGATGGGGATGCCAAGATAATTTTCTTCCCACGGGAGGGGATCCTGGTGACCTGTACTACAGGTTTTTTTAAACCTATTTCAGGCACCAGCTCCTCACAAAGCTGGGTTTGTTTTTTACTACTGTCTGATCGCAATTACTGTGTAACCATTTGTGAGGAAAAATAAATAAACTTTTGATTTTGATTTTGATTGATTTTGAATTCAAAGTTTTAGTTTTCCTACATATAAATAAAAAGTTTAAATTTTACTCCCGAGATGTATCATCTTTCCCGCTCTACTTGATCACGGATGAGAGGGACGTACAATTCACTGATACCCGGCCGAATGACGTAAGAATCATCAAAATCGGACCACGCTGTTATTGGAACACCTAGTGCCACAAAGGAACTGACATACATAGGTACATTACATAGGCTGATAATTCACTTGGGTAAAAATAACATGCTGAAAAAGAAAACGAATTATCATGACAGCAAAGAGGCGGGAAGCCATTTGAAAAATTACGCGAAAATTTGCTTTACTTTTTAGGCAGAGATCGGCTTTTCCCTCATCATACTGAAATTGATTTATTTTTCTATTATGAGATATCTAGTGTTGCAAACTGCTTGTCCTTTTACCCCTTTCATCAGCATCGAAATGATTCTATTAGAACTGGAATGTAGGTTAGGTGGTTGACCTTTCCGTGGAGCAGTTTGGATTTAATTAGTAAGAGTTCGTGTCATCTCCGTCAGATTGCAAGTAATTGCGGAACGGAAACGCGCCCTACTCAAACCCATGCCTTGACATCTAGAATTAGTAGGCAAAGGGAATAGCCTCTATGTCCATTGACATCTACAGATACCTATAGTATATACCATCGCACCAATTTTTTTATACAATACAAAACTTAAAGTGTGATAACTACTCGACTAAAAACTTTAACGATTATTCTTTTGGACTTACAAATAGAGGTCGTTCTCTATTCGACTGTATGTTTTTTTAAGTCCATTAATTCAACAATAATAGTGCTTATTTTATTACTCCCTCCAGATTCCCCATTAGCTTGAGCTGAGCTGTCCCATTAATCACAAGCCATGAAAATGTCGAAAATATTGCCCTGAAGCCGTGTCCACATTTATGCTCGCGGGCTTTCCCGGCGTGTATCTGAATCGGCCTTTATATGAGGGAAATATTCTAAAATCTCACATTTGTACAGTATATCAATGATGGATATCGTGATATAAATTACGAAAGTAAGCTATACAAGCTAAATAGCATTTGTTTGTTTGTTTCAGCTCGTCAGCCAGCGAGCTAATATCAAGACGAGGGGTCTTCTCGCGACGGCAATATGGATCGGTTGAACAGGTGGGTTTCTCAAGCATCGTGGCGAGTTGAGGTAGTCGCTTATCTGATGGTAAGCGTCCATAACAATTGCAGTACACCCAGAACTTAAGTTGCAAAATTTTGCGCGTCACTGGTTCACTCTGATACAGTTTTTAAGTCTCATTGCCCATTAATGTATTGGACCAAATGCTATTAGATCAAGAGGCCCACCACTACAATTAGAATGGCAGACACTAGGTATCAAAAATAACTAGGATAGCAGATTCGAAGTATTGAGCGTCCCGGTACCTACGTAGCTTTCATCTAGTATTTTGAAGGTTTACTCATCGAACTTAAAAATCTATGTTATTTAGTAAGCTGCATACAATTCCTGTATCACCAAATTAGATATCAAGTAAACAAGTACAAGCACCTTCATAAAACCCGACTGCGAACAAAACTACACGTGACCCTCGGGTGGTGCCAAAAGAGCAACCGAATCACCTGGTGGTAGGCTTTGGCCGCCGGCTTTTTATTTTACCACACCTGGTCAAAGCCTTGGTGCCAAACGACATGTCGTGTTCCATCATTATATTTAGGGAAGCCGTCTGGATGAGTATGGGATACAGTTGTGCTGGAAGGGTGGACCGTGATCGGAATCATGGTGTTTCTGCGTCGGAGGCCTTGCTTCGGACGGTAGCGGGATCCGAAGCACGGTGTTTTCTGCTGGCCGACTGAAAGTTGTAGGGGGCCCAAGTTAAAGTTTAGCTAGCTACGAAAGGCTGCCCCACCACTTGTGAAAAATCCTGAAATGATTCATTGGGCCGGCTGGCGACCGGATGTGAGGAACTGATGAATTATTTCAGGGGGGTTCGGACGTCCCCGCAGTCTCCGCGCAAGTTCTCCAAAGCCGTAGTTATGCCTTGACTTCCGTGGGCTAGCCATTCCGACATCTCCTTTGCTATTACGTGTCCAACCTATTCACACTAATCATGAAAAAAATCCAAAGAAGAAATAAGTTTAAACGGCAGATGCATGTTCTCACACTCAAAGTGGATCTTGCGAATATTCGTGGGATTCACTCCAATCTCCAACTGGTCCACTTGTTCTTCTTGTCGGAGACGCAGATAGGATGTCCAGCTGATACAGCATGCTTGGATTGGCACCTTTTTATCCCAAACGCCGGCGTTTGTGTTTACGCCCGTGATGACATATGCTGTCTGCATCTCCGAAATCTTGAGCACCCTAACTTCTCGGTGATTTGGGTGCTGTTGGACACGGGCATAGAGAAAATTCTTGATGCCTGTGTGTACCATTCTCACAGAGGAGATCGGGGGACGACTTTATTGGTATACTATCTCTGTGAGGCGGCTGGTGTGGCCCAACACACTACCAACTGTCTTGACCTGCTGATGTCGACTGAACCAGACCGATACTCCGTGTCAGTATCCCCACCTCTTGGTAGCTCTGATCACTGTCTGGTTAAGTCCGTCTCTGTGTATTCCCCACCTGATCCTAGCCGTAAAGATAATAGACACGTGTGGAGGTACAACTCAGTAGATTGGGACGAGATGCGACAATTTGTTGCATCGTCCCCTTGGCGGCAAACATGTTTCACTTCCCAGGACCCGTCAACTTGCGCGTCTGCTGTTACAGAGGTAATATATCCGGCAATGGAATATTACATTCCACACAGTGATAAGACTCTTCTCAACAGAGCTCAGCCTTGGTTTAGATCTAACTGTGGTCATGCCGTGGCTCTAAAGCATAAGGCATATCTGGACTGGGCTGATGCTCGAAAGCGCAAATCCTCTGATATTCGGGTTAAGAAACAAAAAATCAATGTTGCCGCTAAAACCTGCAAGAAGACTCTTAGGAAGGCTCATTTTGATCACATAGGTCGAATAGGGGCCAAACTGGCTTCATACCTTGCGGGTAGCAAAACTTTTTGGTCCCTGGCCAAGTCGGTCGAAGTGAACTTCTGCCGCCCCTCACTGCCACCACTGCTGAAACCTGATGGATCACTGGCTCACACTGCTGGAGAGAAAGCGAATTTATTTGCTTCTCTTTTTGCAGAATCTTTGAATCTAGACGCTACCGTGCCTTCCTCATTGCGGAGTTTTTATGCCCGATATACGCTTTCGCCAGATGGAGGTTCTCAGAACGCTTCGAGCCCTAGATGTGAACAAGGCCAGTGGTCCTGATGGCATCCTAGCGATTGTGTTGAAAAACTGTGCACCGAAATTGTCTCCCATCTTAACGCGTTTGTACCGCCTCTCTTTTCACTCAGGTAAAGTTCCGAAGAGCTGGAAGCTTACCAATGTACAACCAGTACCTAAAAAGGGTAGTCATGCTGATCTGGCCAATTATCGCCCCATCTCGATAACCTCCTTACTCTGTAAGTGTATGAGAGATACAGTTCCAATGCTCAAGCCAGCTGCAACGCTGTCCAGCTTCAGAGAGAGGTTATGGTGGACCGTTTGAATTTAGCCTTAGAAGCCGTGTCCGATTGGGGCGATGCTAACTTGGTTAACTTTAATGCTACTAAAACGCAGGCAGGTTTGTTTTTTGCTAAAACGAGTCCTCTTAACCGATCTCCAGCTTTCCGTACTGTAACAATACCATTAGCTGACCATCTGGAGCTTTTGGGTGTCGAACTCACATCGAACCTGAATTTTGGGTCTTACATTGAATAAAAAAGCCAAGGTAACTGCAAATAAACTTGGTATTTTGTCTAAGGTTAGGCGGTACTTCACACCGGGACAGCTTTTGAATCTATATCAAGCACAGGTCCGATCTTGTATGGAGTACTGCTGCCACCTCTGGGACGGTTCCGCCAAGTATCAGCTCGAGGCTTTAGATTCAATTGAGAGACGTGCTATGAGGCTCATTTGAGATTACACTCTGGTAAAGAGTAAGCTTCAAAGTCTGGCGCATCGACGTGAGGTCGCAAGCCTGTCGGTATTCTACAGATTGAGTGTGCACAAGAACTGCACAATCTGATTCCCCTATCACCTTTCCGTTAGCGTACGACTAGACGATCGGCAAAGCACCATCCTTTTATGGTTGAAATACCTCGCACAAGAACGAAGCGTTACGCTTCTTCATTTATTATAAGAACTTCTAAGTTCTAAGTAGTGGAATGCCCTGCCCTCGTCAGAGTTTCCGGTAAAATATAACCCTGGTGTGTTCAAGTCAAGAGTGAATAGGTATCTACTAGGCAAACATGCTACACCTTCAACCACATCATCGCTTTCCATCAAGTGAGATCGTGGTCAAACGATTGCCTAGACAGTGATAAAAAAAACTTTAAAAAAAACTAAAAGACACCTAACCAAATTTTTTTGTGAGAATGGTTGCTAATCAACTTTAAATCGTTATAGATCCTAAATGGTCATTCGAAATGAAAAATGGTAAGAGAAACCTAAAGATGATTTTTATATACCTATTCAGTGATCCCCCACTTAACATAGTTCGTCTTTTTTTTACAATTTATATGGCGTCTGGTTGTCGCTATATTGAATTTTGGTTAATGTTACGTCGTTAATAGTACCGTCGTTAGTAGAACTTCGATTGACGTAAGAATAATCAAAATTGGTCCACGTGTTTGGTCTATATAGCGCCACAACGGAACAAATATATATAGGCTGATAAACCCAATATCCTCCGCTCAGTCGCGTGAAAACTATGTTATTTAGTAAGCATACAATACCTAAATGTCACCAAGTTAAATAACAAGTAAAATAAATTATAAAGCACGCGTTTTTTGTTTTTTTTTTTAATTATGTAACACACATGTCTAGGTTCATTTTCATCATCTACAGCCTTTCTCGTCCCACTGCTAGGTATAGGCCTGTCTTTTAGTAAACTACTCGTCAGTCCTGTGCCAATCGGATCCAGGTTCCACCCGCGATCTTAACAATATCGTTTGCCTATCTTGTTGCTGGACGACCAACGCTTCGCTTTCCCTGTCTCGGCCACCACACGGTTACCGTCCTACTTCAGCTAATCCTGCTTTAGCTTTGAGAAAACATCCAAAGTTGGTTGATTGCACGAGTTGCTGTAAGAGACAGTATTTAAGTGCATTTTCAAAAAAAAGCACTGATCAGTTTTGATGAAATTTATATGAAACCACACTGAAAGTCTTCCCTTTTAAATAAAAAAGAATCATCCGATTTGGTTCAGAAGTCACACACAAAAATTCATTCGATGAAAAAGTTAATGTTATTCAGGACAACCTCATCAACATCAGCAGAGGGACTTATTCCACCAATACTATTGATATTCATGTCGGTAAACAAAAGATTTTCCATTAGCAATGATGTTTTCCCTTTGTAGGCCCTTGACGAGGCTGTGGGTGTAAAATTAAATTAATTTGCAAAGCTCGTTACTGACTCCGTATATTTTTCACCCACGGATTTGAACAATAAAAAAGCCGGACAAGTGCGACTTGAACTCGCGTGGAGAGGGTTCCGTACGATGAGATTTACAATGTTATTTTAAGACCATAGATTTTTTTAAAGTTTTCCTGTAATCTTTTAGTAAAGAACTATTTTCGTGGCTTTTTTCAACATTTTAGGCTCAGTGGTTTCAGAGATAATGGGGGATGGTAATCATCTAATTTCTTAAATAACTTTATCACTAATCAATACATAGTATACAAGTAAAAATTATGATAAAAAAACAAAAGAGCGTGAACAAAATAATTATTGAATAAAAAATTAACCTTGTAAGAAGCTTGAAAGACAATTGCTACTGATTAGGTAAAAAAAAACGATAGGTGACCTCACTGGATAGGTTTTGGCAGCTGTAAGCCGCCGTATTAGTATTCTTGACACTTCATATATCCTATAGCACTCTCGTGAATAAGACGAATCCAATGATACCTCATTTATCAAAATCATCAAGCCGTTTAGGCACAGAATAAATAATAGTACAAGTGGTTTAGGTAGGACGGGACTAAGAAACGTACAAACAAATATACAACCCAAATACATAACCCTCCTCAGTCTGATAAAAAAGTCAAGTCAAGTCAAGTCGTGGACACTCACGGTACGACTAGTCCACTAATTTCGCAGCGGGCCATGAAAAGGGCTTTACTCGGAATATCTCTGAAAGGTCGTATCCGGAATGAGGTGATCCGGCAGAGAACCAAAGTTGTCGACATAGCCTTTAGGATTAGTAAGCTGAAGTGGCAGTGGGCTGGTCATATCTGTCGAAGGACTGATAACCATTGGACTAGACGTGTTCTTGAGTGCTGACCGCAACTCGGCAAACGTAGTGTAGGGCGCCTTCCAGCTACGTGGGGCGACGATGTACGAGAAAGATATAAGATATAAGAGGCTGGCAGCAGTTGGAAGAGAAGAGCCGAAGATCGGGCTCAGAGGCGAGCTTTGGGAGAGGCCTATGTCCAGCAGTGGACTGCCACGGGCTGATGATGATGATACCTAGTTAATTGTTATATACGTATGAACATACTTTAATGATTCGTATTCCTTTTCCTACTTGTTATTTTAATATGAAAGTACAAAAAAATACAGTCGAACATAACATAAAGTTCAAAATAAAGTTCTCCTCTTTTTTATGCCAAAAAATTGGGTTTCTATCAGAAAAAAATATACATTTCGATTATGCGAAAAAAACGATTTTCGGAACATATACAATACCTACCTACATATTTTAATTAGTTCAGTTCAGATAATCGACGATCTTCTGCATTATTAGTTATTCTATGACTGTACTGTATTAGATTTTTAACTTTTGTAGTTGTATATTTGCTTTAGCCGTGCCCTGCGGTTTAGCCCGCCTGCATACTTTGCCACCCAGATCATAATTTCTAAAATTCCTTCTTTGTACTGGGGTACTCAAATATATCCTTCAAATTTCAAATCTCTAGGTCCACTAGCTTAGACTAAGCTTTGTCTGTCAGTCAGTATGTCACGGTGCTGTTTTATAGGTCTTAAAGACTTCTATTTTCAACCATAATCCTTAATCACTAGTGTAAATATTGTTCCCTCAGTTTAGTAAATCCATCGTCATAGTTAATCCGTTTGATGTTGACTGTGCAAACAGACACTTCACTATATTAATGTCTAATCTAAGCTGTCGCAAACAACAAGCGGCGTTAAAGATTGAATGAGCGCTGTGATAATGTTGTAAAGATATCACAGGCAGATAGCTTAATCCACCGTAGCATGTACTAAACGGCGCGCCCCGTTCAACTAGCAGCCTGAATGATATTCAGCCATTTAATCAAAAAGCTAGCCAAATGACTTGGATCGATAACGTTTAACTACTTGCCTAGCCTTAGGCGCAGTTCAACTAGCGTCCTAAATGACATTCAGCCATTCAATCAAGTTTATAAGCATTTGTCTGTTTGCAAACTATTATGTTTGATAGAATTTTTAGTCTATTTTTGTCACATGGTCATATTATATGAATGGCCTAGCAATCAGCCAGTTCATTAAGTTGTACTAGATGCTACGTCTGAATATCATTCAGGCAGTTAATTGAACGGCGCCGTTTAGTAAAAAGGCTAACGGCTGCTTAAGCTATCTGCCTGACATAGACAAAACAGTAGTATGTATTTATTACTTTTTAGTCGGTAACAGTAATAATAATAAAATGTATTTACCAAAAGAACAACAATTACACATGGAAGCAAAAAGTAAAATTTTAACGATTAGGTACAATTAAAAATAAAGTTTCCAAAAATATATATAACAACGGCTCCACACTAGGCTCTAGGCCCGTATCGTGGAAACCGAAAAAATATGTACCTTAATAATTATTTCACATAAACGTTTGAGGCATCCTAAAGATTTCCAAATAAGGCATGCAAGGGAGTATATATATGTTTATGTGATGTGTATTTGCATGTGTGAGAGGGTGTGAATTAGGGTGTTAGGGTTAGTAGCCATTTTTTGTCAATTTTGCAGGCTTTAGAGGTACTAACGTTCTTAATGTCACATACCTTAAGTGTTTTGTTGTAAATACGTGGAAGTAGGTAATTTGGATGACGATGTGCAAAGGCTATATGAATGGCCTAGCAATAACTAACGTAAACACCAAATTTAAATAAAACTATTGTAAAAGGCTGTCAATTTCTCGCTTGTATCACTCTAAGTAATAAAAAATAACAACAAAGCTATCATTGATCCTCCTAATTCCAGTTCCACCACGCCGGCCACGTTCAGCTTGTTCGGTGACTCAGCAAAGCTGTATCAATTTATCCAAACTACCCTTTGTCAAGAACAATAGAGCTCAAACAATGGGTGCATTGTTTAGTACCATATGGCTATAGAGTAGCTCTTGTCCTGTCCCAGTTGATGCGAATAATTAACCACTTGTGATGTGATAACACTGCTATTGCTTCTTTTGGGATAGGACACAATGAGGCAGTATTGAGCTACATCACTTACTTATATATACTCTATCTATACTTATAATAAAGCAATAGCAACGAAATAGTCAGTACAAAGAAGATAATTAAAAAAAAAAACTAGGTTACTTATAAGCCACTGAACAAGAAAAGAAAATTTTTATAAGTCGTGTCTGTCTGTTTGTCTGTATGTTTGTTCGCGCATCACGTAAATACTACTGGATCGATTGCGATGCTGTTTTCCGCACTACTCTAGTAGCCTGTCATTGTTTCACTGTTTTGGTGCACAGTGAAACAATGACAGGCTACTAGAGATGGGAAATGCATGCGAAAAGAAATAACGATATTATGAACGATACTGAGCGCGGTCAATTCAGCGCCGCGCGACCGCTTGAAGGTTAAAGAGATATCATCAGTTTCACAATAGGAATTTGTTGAGTTTACATTTGTTTTCTCTCATCTCGGGGAATCAAATTGGTCACCCATAACTATGATAAATCTATCATAAATACTCAAAGGCAAATATAATTTTAGCAAGTCCACGGCGTACCAACTAAAATGCGTTACTTTTTTCAAAATTCAATTTCAGACCACGGATACTCTAAACTCCTACTTTAAAGTTGTAAATGACTGCTTTATTATAAGAAAAGACAGTTGTCATGGTAGCTATTTTAACAAAGTTTAACCTATAGACTTTAATTAAAACCTCTTGGTTGGTAGGTAGGTATCTAACGCTATCGCAACCGATTTTTCTCATCAAACTGTAAAAAAATTGTTAACTTTTTATTTGAAATATCGTATTACTTTGTACCCTGTACTGTACCGTAAACATAGCTGTTAATAATTTTAAAAGAGCGTTAGCGTTATTTCATAAAACAAGTACATCTTACCTTATCAAAATAGAGTTGTGTATTCGGTTTACTGAGCTACCTTGTACTATTATTTATTCTGTGGCTACGTAATTGTAAAGAAGGCAAATAAAAGGCGGCGGCCAAACATCGTTACATACTTGTACTATTTATTCTGTGGTTACGTGGACTTTGTATCTCGGATCTGTTAACTTAAGCAACACATGGACAAACAAGTAGGTAGTAAGTACAAGCATCCTCTAATATAAAATTTGCAGTAGATATGGGTTGTTGAAGGAAACTAGAATCACTTAAAGTACGAACCAAAGTTAATGGCGGCTGTGAAGTGCGCTGCTAGCGCCGCATCGCGCATTCCCTCACCCCTCGACGGCCACGCATAACACAGAATAAATAATAGTACAAGTACAGATGGATAACTGAGTAAAGTCGTTTAAATACATAGCAACTCTCGCTGCAACGCAATAAAGTGCAATTTAATTCGCACAGCGCTGCGATCTTTCAATTATATTTACCTAGAAGGTGAGCACCTTCTAGGTAAATATTACCCATAATATCTTATCTTATATCTTTATTATTTATATTACCCATTGCGTGCAGGCTAGAATCCATGCTATAATGTACCGTATCACAACGCGCGAGACCTACCATTGCTCTAACCGTTTCAGAATCGCTCTGTCACTTTTTCGCTCGGTAGGGTTGTATCAAGACAAGATATAACTAGGTACTTGTACTAGTAATTATTCTGTGATATGATATGACTTAGATATTTTAACAGCATAAACAATTATGTAATAATGTATTGATTTTTTACTTATTATTATAAATGTTAATAGTTCTATTAACTACATATAATGACATTCTTATTAGAATATACCTAGTACCTCATTATTTGATTATAACTTAACATTTATGGCACGTTGATGAATAAAAGGTGCCTATCTGAATTCCATGCTTAATAATGAGTGAAAAAGAAATGGCTACCTACGTAATAAAATGTCGGGTATGAAGGTATTTTACGAGACTTATCAGACTAAATGCTATGCAGTACATTCTAGATTTCTTCTTGGTACTCATAATTAAGAAAAGAATAAAATTTGACTAAAACTTTACTTAAGAAGGTACTTTATCGTAAGCACACTTAACACTACTGAATTAACCGCAATATTGCGGCCGCAAACTTTAGGTATAATAATTGTTTTTTTGTATTAGGGTTGGCTAAACATTTATCTAAAACGTGTTTAAAACGTACATAAAAACATCATTGTTTTTGTAACTTTTAAACTTTCGCGATTCGAACACATAGTAAAATAAAGTAAAAAATAAAGTTTAAATATATAACATATTTAAACGGGACTTAATCGCGCTGAAAACTTAATATTTATTTACCTCGACGTTAAGTTTTCAGCGCGATTAAGTCCCGTTTAAATATATAACTATCATTGTTTTTATTTGATATTTGTTATATTACATTACTTAATGCAGTTACTTTTGCGCATGGCAAAAGAACAAGCATCACGCGAAAAGTAAACTGAAAATACTTTCCATCTTAGCCACTCTGAAGTTTGGTTTGAGCATGGTTTGAGCTCGATTTCCCCAGACCGAACGTAATTTAGGTTTTTGGTTAGGGTAATTTTATTTATTCTTTGTAAATTCGGCCATCAGTGAGTAATTTCTAAGTTATTAGGACGACCGGAAAATTTTGATCTATTCAAATTCATCGTAAGAAACTTTTTTTGCCTAAAATGAAACTACAAACAAAATAAAATAAAATTAACTCAGGGCGATATAGGTTTAGTATTCCTATGAAAATTATCACAATCACTTGATGAAACTTGATTTAATGTAATTGAAGATATAGTCAAGTACCTACCTACCTACCTACCCTAGTAAAAAAAATATTAGAATGCCCTTGTTGACGTTGTTTACGACTTTCATTATTAAAAGAACAACAGAACAATTAAAATATGCGATATTGAGTAAGCGGGCGCCGTGTTCGAGAGGATTCAAATAAAGTGTTTAAACATGTTTTTTAAACATACTAAACATACCAAATGAAACACTAATGAAAAGAGAACTAAAACATACATTTTGATTATAAAAACAAACATGATGCTTTTTTTCAATTTTTTCTCTACCCTGATAGGGTTATCAGGGTATCAGGGTAGAGAATCTATCACCCTATCACTATATTCACAGAATATCCTATTGTCTTGCGGAGCGAGTGAAACTTTGCAGTTATCGCTATTTTCCAACTTAATATTTATGTTATGACTAGTTGCATCCGCGGCTTCGCGCGCGTGGTCATTTTTCTAAGTTAAAAGTACTATTCTACCCACTTTAGGAAAACGTTTGCAAATTAAAACCAAAGATGAAAGAGAACTCATCAAGACAAGCCAAATGAGTCCAAATTCGAAGGGGTTCCATAATTTGATTGTTGAGTTCCTGTAATATACGAACATTTGATCAAAATTCGTTCAGTCGTCAAAAAGTTATTATCGATTGCTCGGCTTTTACTCATCGAATTGAGATAGGTACACCAGTTTTTAATCAATCCCTAAGCTATCCAACAGTGAAAACCGCATCGCATTTGGTCCAGTAGTTTTTACGTGATGTGCGAACAAACATACAGACAAACTAACAAACTATCAAACAAACAAACAGACAGACAGACACGAATATTAAAAATGTTCTATTCATGTTCAGTAGCTTATTTTAAGTACCCTAGACCATTTTCTTCTTCTTCTTCTTAATTATCTTCATTGTACAGACTTTTTCGCTCTTATTGCTTTATTATAAATATAGATTCTAGGTTATGTTTACAAGTGAAGATTTATAGTAGTTTAGCCAGATAAGAGAAATTGGCTATACAAAAACAAACAGGCGTCTTTATCTGAATTCAAAATCACAGACATTTCTTGTCTCTTGTACTACAGCGTTTCGTTCACTAAAATTCAGAAGCGCTAATACCCTAATTCCCTAAAGGGTAAAGCAATTGCCTAATTCGTGAGGTACCTTTACATGCCTTTATTCGTAGCGTTTGATCAAGACTAGTCACTCGTTCGTTTTGGAAATGATTAGGTAGGTTGTGATGAAAGGGATCGGCCACCGAACCCGTCTTATGAACCTTTAGTGTTCGGCCTTATAGAAGTTTGTAGCCTTATGAAAAGCGTTCTCTACTTACTTTGTCAGAGTTATTACAATCCCGCGCTGTTACTGAACTCGCATACCTTGTATGTGGCTTGTCGGCTTGTAACTTTATAGCAAGAAGGTTTAAAAAAATACCAAATGCCGGCTGCATATGGACACGTGAGTGGATAATTTGTAGTGTTTTGTGGTTAGTTCACAATTTCATCACAACAGGCTGCGTTGTTTTTGATTTTTCGTGAGAACATGACCAAATTAACGACTAACGAGGTCGAGAACCATCATAATATGAGGTAAGTGTGTGTGTGAGGCTTGTGCATACGAGAGGGTCGGCATATCTTGGGTACTACAATTTCGATATCGCGGTGTGGAATCCGTATTTTGTAATAATTCTTGCTTTATTGTCGATCAAGATCATTAGAAATACTTCTTTGAAAAGAGTGGTAGTGGATTTGCGTATGGAGAGTAGGAATCGGCACGAGGGATTGTGAGGTCTACTGGAATTTCGGTCACCCATCATCACACGCATAGTTACGGCGGTCGAATCACAAATAAATATTATAGATTGAAAGAGCTTAAAATAAACTGTAATTTATATCTGTTACTGTAAAAGCCCGTAATCATAGCTTTTACCTGACACGAGTTGAGGCGTCCAGTTGCAATACTAGCCAACGTCTAAGCGAAACAACAAACTCTTTTCTATAAATCTTTACTTTTTCCAACTGGTAAACGTAAGGATTTATCAAAAGAAGATCTTTTTTTTTCGGGCTTTTACTATTAGAATTTGTTAAATGCTAGGGTTTACCGAACGTCTGGTAAATGTTGGTTTTGGGAACTAAACAATGAGTACCTACTAATGAATCATTCATACCGACATGACCAAAACTGATCATGAATTAGCAACGATGCGAGAGTTCTGGCAAGAGCACTCTCGCCAGAACTCTCGCATCGTTGCCCCTTCGCTCCACGCCGCGTTTTAGAATTACACCCGGGGGCAGGGCAAAGTCGGACCATGTGGTGTTCGGGGTGCTCTGATTCCTTTTCGTGAGCTTCTATTTAATTTGTAGCTCTATTGTGACAAACCTTAGCCCGACCAATCAGGAAAAGGGTTACATACAATACAACAGGTGATTCATATATAACATCTTTGTCATGACATGTCTTTTGAACATTTAACGTGTAATTGAAGTAAATCCTAAGATTGACCTAGTGGAAGGTGGTAAAGTTCGAAATGAACGATGGTCACAGAACAGAACTTTTCGGACTTTTACCATTTTGAGATGTTTAAATTTACCTTACCTACTTTACACAGGTTTATTTACGGGGTTTAACAGTAATATATCTATGTAAAACCTGGCGCCTCTTTATGAAATGCAATACCTAACCATAAACTGTCTTAATATAAAAAATATACTCACATTTTTGCTTGGTTTTCCTTTGATAAAAGCGGTAATCCACAAGCAGGGATTCGGCAATAACTCGCTAATCCAGCAACAGCTTTATTAAAGACTAGCTGTACCCGCGGCTTCACACACGTGGTCATTTCTCTAGTTTAAAAGTACTATATGTGCTATTCCATGAACTAAAATACCAATATACCACCATTTAATCAAAAATCTTCAGCCGTCAAAAATATTTTTATTGTTTGCTCCCCTCCGTCCACTTGGATCGGCTTCGGGGTTTTTCTCATCGGATTCAGATACCAGTTACACCAATTTTTAAGTCAAACCCTAAGCTATCTAACAGTGAAAACCGCATCGCAATCGGTCTTGTAGTTTTTACGTGATTTGCGAACAAACAAACATACAGACAAACAGAGAAACACTATGTTCTAAAATGTTATGTTATTGTTCAGTAGCTTATTTTAAGTACCCTAGACTATTTTGTTTTAATTATCTTATTTGTACAGTTTTTTTCGTACTTATTGCTTTATTATAAGTATAGATAGACAGATAGATAGATAGATAGATAGATAGATAGATAGATAGATAGATAGATAGATAGATAGATAGATAGATAGATAGATAGATAGATAGATAGATAGATAGATAGATAGATAGATAGATAGATAGATAGACTAGGTACGTTTAAAGCTCTGCTGCATTGCTTATGCTAAGAGAAAGTAGAGCCCCTAAGTTTAAAACACCGGCCAAGTGCGAATCGGACTCGCGCACCTAGGTTCCGTACTACCATGTAGATATAGAGGTATGTATATCTACACGGGAATCGAGTATCGAAGTCTTTTTTACAAAAAGTATTTTTGTTATGTAACTACAAATTTAGGGTTTTCGGGTTTTTTTCTTTACTTTACTTACTTTACTTTTACATTGCTTCTTGCCAAACTTCATTATTATAGGTCAACGGGAAGTACCTATAGGTTTGGATTCCCTTTGCGAGAGTCCAAATATGCGGCATAGACGGACCGTATCTTTTGATTGCGTTGACTTAGAAGTTTGTTTTTTTAATCGACTTCACAA
The DNA here is from genome assembly GCA_946251855.1 of Alsophila aescularia. Classification (NCBI taxonomy): domain Eukaryota; kingdom Metazoa; phylum Arthropoda; class Insecta; order Lepidoptera; family Geometridae; genus Alsophila; species Alsophila aescularia. The sequence goes on from OX276379.1 coordinate 52,858,143, forward strand.
AAGGAGACGGTTACATGTTGGTGCTACCAAAGGATTGCAGACTTGAGTATAAGGTATTAATTTTAACTTGAAAAAATATTAATTTCTACACAATTTATTAATTAATTTCTCCATGCGTTCCTGCGAAAAAGTGTCTTGACAGACAGACAGACGGACGGACGGACAACAAAGTGATCCTATAGGTGTTCCTTTTTTTGAGGTACGGAAAAAATACAATATCCTTATAATCACAAAAAAAAACACTATTTTATTACTGACTAGGCAAGCGTTTGTCCACAATTTCACCTGATGGAAAGGAATCAAGTGGTTGGAAGTGTAGCACGCTTGCCTAGTAGATACCTATTCACTCTTGACTTGAACACGCCTGTTTTTTTCCGGAATCTGACGAGAGCAGGGCATTCCACTCCTTTACAGTTCTTATAATAAATGAAGAAGCGTAACGCTTCGTGCTTGTGCGAGGTATTTCAACCATAAAAGGGTGGTGCACTGTGCAGCACGAAATACAACAGAACACCTGATGATGGTATTATCACTGAATACCTGCGATTTGGGGAACGGGTCCTACTTCCACATATTACTAACTTCTCTATCGATATCCTAAAAAGTGGTACTCTGCCCAAACATTTTTTGTCACTCTATTATCATCATTTTACATAAATAAAGCAGTAAGTACCAAAAATTATGAGCAATGTAGATAATAAAACAAGACATAAGTTCAAAAACTAAAATCCGACTACGGTCGGGTAAAAAGTAGCATAAGACACTCTTGCGATGAAGACGAATCGATTGACACCTCGCTTGTCAAAATCGAACCAATAGGAGCGACGCTATGGTGGAACATCCACTTACCCAGATACATACATGCATAGACTGTTAAACTCATTTCCCTTCCCTTGCTTGTTGTAGTCGGGTAAAAAGGTGATAAATCTGATTTAGGAAATTATCGACCTATCTGTCTTGTCTCACACCTATACCAAGTCTTTAAGGTTTTAGAAAACAGGATATCCGACACACTCGATAAACATCAATAAGGCAGGATTCCACCGCGGTCTCTCCACTACGGACCACCTTCAAGCTATCAAACTAGAAAAACACATAGAATTCAACCTTCCTTTAAACTTAGCATTTGACTATTCCAAAGAGTTTGACATCATAACACATATAATTCCATATTCAATGCACTTAAAAATCACGAAATAGACGACACATATATCTATAACATTTAAAACATTTAAGTACTGAAATAGTACTGCAGCAGTCAAACTAAACACCACAGGCATATCTTTCCATATTAATAAAGGAGTAAACCAAGGCGATCCAAGATCTCTTAAGATCTTTTAAGCTTTTTACAGCCACTCTTAAGATGTTTAGAAAGCTTGCAGCCGGTTGGGAAGACGAGGGCTTCATCGTCGGAGAAAAGAGGATTACCAACCTTCGATTCGCCGACGACATAGTCCTCTTTTCTTCTTCGGCTTCTGGATTACCATGCTCGAAGACCTGAGCAAGACAAGCCTCGAGGTCGGATTTCGGATGAACATGTCGAAGACCAAATTAATGACTAACAGCGTTAAACGCAAAACCTACGTTGGGGGTGTGGAGGTGGAATATGTCCAGGAGTACATATACTTCCAGGTGGGGCAAGACAAAGAAGTTGCTAGACGCACCGAGAACGCCTAGAAGAGCTTTTGGTCCATGAAGGATCTAATGAAGGGAACTCTCCCAATATCCTTGAAAAGAAAACTCCTGGAGGTTTGCATCCTCCCCATACTCACGTACGGTGCACATACATGGTCTTTGGCAGTTCAGCAGAGGTCCGCACTCAAGGTATGACCACGTGCTATGGAGCGTAGTATACTTGGCGTGAAACTGACGGACCGCATCCGGAACACTGTACTGTGCTCTCGGACAAAAATAATGGATGTAACCCAGAAACCTGCAAAGCTTAAGTGGAACTGGGCAGACGAATGGATCCCACACGTACTCTCTCTCTCTACGATCCCACATGATAAGAAACGGCGACGCGACAGGCCCAGGAGGAGATGGCGGGACGACGCCTACCTGAAAGATTGGCCAGCTATAGCCCAAAATCGAGAAAAGTGGAAGGAGGGGAGGAAGGCCTTTGCCCTGCATTGGGACACTACAGGCTCATAATAATAATATTTTTAAAAGCTTTTATTTAACTTCACTTGTGTGTATGTATGTATCTATGTATGATGTATGTCCTGGAATTCAATCAATATTTCACCCACTTCCACTGAAGCTATCTGAAATTTGGAACACACGTTTGGTTTTCGTGACAATGTACGATTACTGAAATGCCACCATTTTAATCCAATATGGCGGACGTTACAAAATGGCGATTTATTATTTCCACAATAACCCCTATGATATGGGTATCAAATGAAACGGCTTGATGAGCGAAACACAAAAGTAAAGTGACTTCATTCTAAATCTAATATAGCGAACGTCACAAAATGGCGATTTAAAATTTCCATTAAAATATCGTAGGTATTATATGGGTATCAAATTAAAGGGCTTGTTAAGTGACATTACATGGCTATTGAATAACAGGTTTTTTTTTACTATTTTTTTTTACCGTTCAGTTCCTAGTCTTTTTCAGGTGTATTTGTGGGTAGGGAAGTCCTAAGTCCAACAAATCGATCGAAAATGCCTTAGAGGTTCACTGTTCGGGAGAGTAAATAGAGATATGTAATATACGCCTCACAATCATGGGCTAATGATGTAGGTACAAACTGGTACCCAATATACCCAACTTAGGTTATTTTACCGCACAAGGGTAAAATTATCCAACATTTTCAAGACGCGTACAAAGAGGGACGGCTCAGTGGAGGCACTTCGTAGCTAAAATGCGAAAAAATCCCTTTGTCAGTTTCATCATAAAGGGAAACTAATTAAGGAACTCTCCAGAATAAAAACCTTATTGTTTTATCATGTACCGGCCACATACTGTGTAACAGGGTAAGCTTAATAGAAATTCTTATGTTGTGAAAATGAAAACATAAATGTTGAAAATGCTATCGTAGCTGCAGCTTTCGGGCAAGCGTCAATTTACCTCTTGGAAGGTATTCATTGACCTTTAAAACTTCGTCTAGGCAAGTTTGCAGTTGAGTTAATCCATTCGTGGAGTTATACCTACAATTTAGGATCATGTGATATAATGCGGCAAATCGTTAATCCGCGTGTGAAAGCCGCGGTCTTCATAGACTAAGTCTTGATAGAGTTTCTTTGGTAGTTGTGAAGCGGTTTGCACAAAGTTTACGATCGATTTATAGGTGTGATTCGGAAGTTCGTGATGTATGTGTTGTTCGTGATGTATGTTCGTCTGTGTAGATACGTTGTTGTTCTTTGTTGCAATCAACTTTAGTTACTTGCTGAACTAATTGCTTATTTTTGTCTTTTGGTAAATTAATAAGGAATAGTTCCAACTAAGTTGTTGATTCGTGTTTTGATACCCGAAAATTCTTGCTTCTACAACTTCGTAGATCCACCCTTGAATATCAAAGAAGAAAGGATAGTATTATAAACTTATAGTATTGCGTAACATAACGACTGCAAGTATTAATTTCTCTTCTACTGCTTACAGGTAAACAGTAGGTGCTTTCTAACTAAATCTTCTTAATAATATTTTGTATCGGTTTTTTATGTCGGCCACCCGTCGATATACCGTTCCATAGAGGTATATGGGGTGTATGATTGGGAAATTTTATTAGTTATATCGTCGGTATAACAACGAAATTGCCTATTAACGATCCGTAATCCCTCTGCCATTCACCGACGGTACGCGCCCGTTGGTTCGAGTTCAATTATAACTGTACCGAATCGCCTCTTCAGATTTTTTGGAGAGAACTATTCGTGTTGCTTTTGACGAATATGTATTGAGTACGAATTCGAGTAGAGCTTTGATATTCGATAGATTTTTGCGAGAATTCGGAATTCAATTCTGTACCGAAGGTATCTCATCGAAATGTATTTACTTACCTGTTTCACAATTTTACCCGACTACGTGGAAGCGAAAAGGAGAGTTATGATTTCAACCAGTATGCATGTATGTATATATATATGAATTTATGTATGCATGTATGCATGTATGTATGCGGGTGGGTATAATATGTATGTATGTTCAGCTATTCTATCATAACTTCTAATCTACTACATTATCCTTACAGCGAGCAATCAATATTTTCCAGTTTTCCCGTGGAAAATAACATTTTCCTGGATAAAAGTATCCTATGTTTTATTCCAGGCTATAAGCTGTCTCCACTCCAAATTTTATCAAAATCCTTCCAGCCGTTATCGCGTGAAGTATACTTAAAATAGGCTACTGAACAATTTTTTCTTTTTGTCTGTATGTTTGTTCACGCAATACCTAAAAACTATAGCTTAGGGTTTGGCTTAAAAGTTGGAGTACTTGGTATCTTAATCCGATGATTATTTGCCGAGCAATCGATAAAAACTATTTAATGGCTGAACGTCCAGCTAAAAAACGGCTCAATAACAATAAAGAAAGGGGAAGTTTTGTGAAAACATTTTGCTTTTCCTCCTAGCAGTGATATAAACACGATCATTCTCATAATAAAATACTTTTCGCTGCCTGAAAGCATCTCAATGCTCAGTGGAATTTGTCTAGACAACACAAAATAAAGTCATAGGTCATAGTATTTAATCTATGAGGTTATAGTCTATATTGCTTACTTCTCCTTCCTATATTATCTAAAACTGTACCATATGTTTAGGCAGGGATTCCCTCACTAAAGCCCTTGCTGATGAGCAGAATTAGCAGGAAAATGTACCTGTTTTTACCACGTTTTTATAAAGTCACTTTTTTGTTTGTCTGTATGTATGTGTTTGTCTTCTGTCTGTCTGTCGTTCTGGGTGGAATCTTGCATTTAGAGCAATTCTCGATTAGCCATCCGGCTGAAACTTTCAGTGTAGCTCACAAATCGATGACAATTGACAATGCATTCTAAAAACACCTTTTCTATCTACATTTTCTGCTTTTTACACGATTGCCCAAATAATATGTTTTTAGCATTCATGTATGTTTGTATGTTTGTATGTGAGTTTCTTTATTCCACCATAACTTTGAAATGTCTGAACAGATTTATACGTATAGATTAGATTAGATATACCAGAGAGAGACAGATTTAGACATGCCTCCCCCGAGTAAAACAGGCAATTTTTTTGTTGAAAAAAAAACATTATTGCGTCAGTATGGCTCCATTTTCAATTGAAAAAAAAACTTCGAATTTTACAATATGGGTATCAAATTGAAGGCGTTGCTAAGCACATTCCAACAGTATATAATTTATTAGCATAAATTCATTATTGGCACGGCAGGCGTGTTTTTTTAGCTTTTAAGCTAGTTATTCTGTAATTTCACTATCCATGATAGTGTTTGTATGCACCATAATTACATAGAAGTGCAATCTTCCCATTGTGATGTAGGTAAATACAGTTGTAGGTAACTTACATTGAATGTGAATGAATGGCTCGAACTTGTACTATTTATTTATTTTGTGACTATTATTTATTCTGTGGCTCAAATAACAAAAGCTCAAATTTATTAGGTAAGTAAAAGACAGTAGGTATAGGCTAATGAATTAGCAACATTAAACATTAGACGAACCAAGGTCCGAGCATTAGTTCCATATTGACTTTAGTTATAGTCCATATAACTACCAAATGTTGAGTAAGTATAGCTTTCCCCGTTAAATCAGAAGTAATCAGTCGCCCCTTGGCCTCTGCTAACGAACCCAGTGATTCAGCACACAACTGACCCCTGTACTTGGGGCGTCCTACTTTTTACTTTTTAACCTTGCATGCGAAATAGAACGTTTGGAAACCTGCGAAATCCATATTTCACGCCGTGGAAGCTCTATTGTTTTGTTCATAATGGAAATAGCTTGAAATATCAAGTTAAACAAGATAAAACTATTAATGTAAGTGAACGGTTACATTTTAGTCATTTATAAAAGCTATATCAATAGAATCTCAACTCTCACAGTTTAGGTAGGCACTAGTTAGACAGCATCGGAGCTAAGGAATTGAAACTTGAAACCAATGACAAAGTTCTTGATATTACATATTCACCTTACTATATTTATCCTGTAAATAAATTCTTAAACCTTACTAATGCAAAAACGGTCAAATAGGCAGAATCAGGATTTGTGGATAGAAGCTTGATATTTTCATAATTAAACGATTGCCCAAAAAAAGGAGTGTAATGTTTTTAGGATTCATGTAACTTTCTTTGTATGTAATGTATGTAGGTATGTGAGTTTCTACATTCCACCATAACTTTTAAATGCCTGAACAGATTTGGATGTATGGGGTATCGTTGGAATCCTTAAATCATCCCGAGCAACATAGGCAACAACATTTTTTTTGATCAGTATTGAGACAGTATAGCTCCATTTTGAAAAATACTTTGAACTTTACAATTTTGGTATCTAATTGCTGGCCTTGGAGAGCTCATTACAACATTAAGTATATAATTTATTGGCAGAACTCAAAACTTGACACAAAAAAGCAAGAAATAAAAAGGAAAACAAAAAAATAAAAAAATTACCTCTGCACTGCCAATAACTAGCTTACAAGCTGAAAAAAACACGCCTGCCCTGCCAAGAAAGAGCTTTTTCTAATAAATTATATACTCTTAAAATGTGCTTATCAAAGCCTTCAATATGAAACCCATATTGTAAAACTCGAAGAAAAATATTACTTTTCGAATTTGAAAATGGAGCTTTGCTGCCTACATATTGAATGTTTTCAAAAAAAAATAGCCTATGTTACCCGAGGAGGGGGGGGGGGGGGATTACGGATTCTAACGATACCCTATACGTCTAAAAGTGTTCAGGCATTTAAAAGTTATGGTGGAATAAAGAAACTCACATATACATACAAAACTACAAACATACATGAATGCTAAAAACAAAGCGCTCCTTTTTTGGGCAGTCGTATAAAAAGAAACTAAAAATTTATCTCTTGTTTTCGACTTCGTTTTTGGCACTTTTAAACAGGATTATTGGTTATTGGTCACGATCCCATGGCAGGGTTTATTTTTACGTTATTATCCGTACATGCACTTTGAAGTGGGATATTAACGGATTAAATCGGATATTAATGTAATTACTTTAGACGTACCTACCTACGACAAAGAATAAATAGTATAAACGAAGATACAAGTACCTGGTAATATTGTAATTAATCTAGTTCAAGCATTTAACTTAAAATGGCAGTAACACGTGTAATTTCATGGGTGTATAATTCACACGACAAGGTTATACTTAATTTAAGAAACAAATTCATTAATTAAGTAACGTAATGTCGTTACGTTTCGTCATCCATCAAAGTAACGCCATTGAGAGCTAATTGGAGTTCGAGGGCTGTGATGGAAAGGCAAAAAGTGCCCACAGCGGCGGACCAATCTGTCTTGACTTGACTTGACAGAGGTAAAACCGATTAGAAACGAAGTGAAATCAATCCCACTGTTCTAACACACTTGCCAGTGGACAATGATTTGTTGCCGTCGCTCGCTCAATGCCTGCCAAAGCTATGATTTTCGATGACCATTTCAACTCCGCTAGATTTTCCCGCGTTGGGCATTATGTGACGTGACCAGAGATGGGCACTCACTCAGATTTACTTACCCGGATAGTAAATACAAACAAATACAAAATAATTTATTGACATAATAGAACATTTTTGTAACGTAATTCAATTAAGTTTTATTTGTACATTTACGACGATAACTTACAGTGCAGTAGATTATTTCCATATCTTGCTTCCTGGAAATACTTTTATCACAGAAAAAGCACGCAGGCAAAGCCGCGCGCCTGCATAGTAATAGACTTCTTAATTTTCAAATAGCTTTTGTTGATAACTTCTTTTCTTTTTTGTACTAAAATTAAAATATATTTTTATAAAATAAGTGTTAAGTAACTTAGAAGCAAGTGTAAGTAAATCAATCCACATATTATTTTATGATCAACCTAAAAACTTTTAACAATAAACTACCGGGAATAAAAAAAAAACATGTATAAAATACAAATCATAATGAAATACAAGCCTTATAGCAGCCATTTGAAATCATTTTGAGTAAATACTGAGTAAAAACGGTCAAAAAGAGTATTTACTGAGCATTTAGTTTCTTCTCAGTATTTCGTCATCATCATCATCTGCCGATGATGTTTTCTTTCCACTGCTGGACATAGGCGTCTCCTAATGCACGCCACTGAGCTCGGTCTTCAGCTCTCCTCGTCCATTTTCTTCCAGCCGCTTTTCGCAGGTCGTTACTCCACCTGGCCACATGTCGTCCTACACTACGTTTGCCTAAACGTGGTCTCCACTCGAGAACTCGTCTACCCCAACGGTTATCGGTTCGTCGGGAAATGTGATCAGTCCACTGCCACTTCAGCTTGCTTAGCCTTAGAGCTAAGTTGGTTACCTTGGTTCTCTTTCGGATATCTTCATTACGAATCCTGTCCTTCAGCATAGCTCTCCCCATAGCTCGCTGAGCGACCTTAAATTTGTGGACTAGTTTGACCGTGAGCGTCCACGTTTAGGCTCTGTAGGTCATGACTGGTAAGGACGCACTTATGTAGGACAAGACTTTTCTCTTCAGGCACTGCGGTATGGACGACGAGAAGACTTGACGAAGCTTGCCGAATGCTGCCCAACCCAGCTGAATTCTTCTGTTGGCTTCACGTTGGCTTCCTTCTCAAAGTTGTTCCTACCTAATTTCAATATTTGTCCAAGGTAAACATATCTATTGTTGTACAACTACAAGAGGTACACCATTGACTGTAATCGGTTCCGGGTCAACAAGATCGTTAACTATGATCTTGGTCTTATCTACGAGTATGTTCATTCCGAGACCGATGTGTCGTGAAGCATCATCTAGGTTAGTCAGCATGCTTTGCAAGTCTTGCAGCGACTCCAGTATTTTTAGTATCTACTGTTTTAATATTTACTCAGCGTACATCTATACCACGACAGCCAAACCAACGTGATCAAAGAGAAAATTTATATTTGGCTGAAGAACGCGAGCGCCGCGGTACATTGATATTGTATACTAGCTGTACCCGCGGCTTCGTACGGGTGTTTTTTCTTTAGGTTCAAAGTACCATAATGTGCTCTTCCAGGACCAATATACCAACACTTGAACAAAATTTCTTCAGCCGTCAAAAATCCTTTATCAATTGCTCGGCTTCTAACTCACCTGATTGAGATACCAATTACACCAGATTGAAATCAAACCCTAGCTATCTAACAATAAAAACCGCATCGCAATCGGTTCAGTAGTTTTTACGTGATGCGTGAACAAACAAATATACAGACAAACAGAAAGAAAGAAAAGATTAACAAAAAAATATGTTTAATACATTTTTTAAGCATCTAAGAGCATTTTTTTCATTTGAATTCATTTAGTAGTTTGGGTGCGATGCGCGGTCAAGATACGGACAAACAGACAGACAAAATTAAAAAGTAAAACAGTTTGGCTTCAGTATCGAATATAGAGAACCATCCAGAAAATATTTTTATTACTTAATTATTAACATAACTTTGGACCCATATCCCGCAGAAACCCTTTACTTTTTCGGGATAAAACGTGTCCTCAATTTTAACCCATCATATAACTTAAGACAGTGCCAAGTTGCATCAAAACCCGTCCATTTCTTTCAGCGTTCTTTTAAATAAGTTTCAACCCCTAAATAATAACCCATAAAATTTTCGATATGTAAAGTATCCTATGTCCTACCTCGTAGTACGAACTCAAATCGTACCAAGTTTCTTTTGAATTCATCCAGTAGTTCCGGCGGCGTGATGCGCGGCTAAGGTACAGACTGACAGACATACAGACAAAAATGAAAAACATACAGTTTTGGCTTCATAATCGAATATAGAGTAATTTCCAAAAAAAACACTATATCTTTAATGTACATAATTTGGACCCATATACCACAGGAACCCTTTATTTTTTCGGGACAAAATGTATCCATAATTTTCACCTATCATATAAACCATATCTGTGCCAAGTTGCATCAACATCCATCAAATAGTTTCAGCGTGCTAAGTGTTCTTTTAAATAATTTTCCACCCCTATCCTGCAGGAACACTTAATTTTTTCGGGATGAAAAGTATTCTATGTCCTACCTCAATTTATAAACTCAAATCATACCAAATTTCATTTGAATTCATTGATTATTTTCGGCGTGATGCACTTCCAAAGTACAGACAGACAGAAGGACAGACAGAAAGACAAAAAATTTAAAAATACAGTTTTGGCTTTAGTATTGAATATAGAACGGCCCCTAAAAAAAATTACAAAATATCTTTAATTTACAGAATTTGGGACATTATCCCGCAGGAACTATTTATTTTTTCGGGATATAAAGTATCCTCAATTTTAACCCATCATATAAACTATGACTGTGCCGAATTGCATCAAAACCCGTTCAGTAGTTTCAGAGTGGTAAGAGTTTTTTGAAATAACTTTCAACCCCAATCCTGCGGGAACCCTTTCATTTTTCGGGATGAAAAGTAGCCTATGTCCTACCTCGTAGTATGAACTGAACTCATACCAAGTTTTATTTAAATTGATTCAGTAGTTTCAGCATGATGTGCGGCCAAGATACAGACAGACAGACAGACAGACAGACAAAAATGAAAAAAAAATACAGTTTTGACTTCAGTATCGAATCAAGAGTAAGGTCCAAACAAATATATTCTAAATATCTTCAATGTACAGAATTGGACCCGTTACAGTTTTATTATAAGTATAGATTTGTACATGAGTCATTTATTAAGAAAATTTTAAAATAAACGCTTTATAATAATTAATTTAGCAATACATGTTATTCCTATTGATATTAGTTTTAATATGTGTTATATTTTGTTATTTTTTCATAGAGAAGTTTCTATCTTCACCGTGTTATTGCTATATCGATATTAGTCATTAGATGTATCTATCTAAATATGTCCACAAATCCGGTCGTCATGGTCGGGTAAAGCCCCAGAAATTCGCCTTTTCATACAAGGTTCAATCAAAAACCACAAAACAAATCGAAATCAAACTTTGTGGATAGATCGTGTTAGTCTATTTCAATGGTCTAGAAATAATCAAAAATAAAAAGCTTAGGTACAGCTATTTCAAGTTTAGTATTGAAAGCCAAAACTTGGTCTAACTAGTAGACGGCGCGTTAAGTATTTTATTTTTTGCTTTACTAATGAGAGCCCTAAAAGGCATATGGATTAAAATCTAAAAATCGTAAGCAATTTGAATCAATACCCAGCGCTAAGAGTATTACTACTTAGCTTACTAAGGAGATCTTACATTCTTGTCAAGCATCATGTCGTTTATCAAATATCAATAACATCTCAAACACAGATTCTGGTTTCATTTGTTTGTGCTCCATACTTAGGCAACAATTTGATAATCTCACATACCCTATTCGATGGTGCGATGATTGTTGATTTGCGTTGAACAGTTTCAACAAGCATAAGAACAGAGTGTTTACTGTTTAAATGGTAGGTACCTTTTATTATTGCTTGTTATTAATTATAAATTGAATATTATGCTTTAAAGTTACTTCTATAAAAGCACTAGTTATCCCGGCCGCGACTTCGTCCGCGCGGACTACTGTTTATCGCGAAAAAAGCTACCTATGTTCTTCTAGGATATTAAAAACCAATACAAATACATTACAAATGTAGGTATAGCACAAATGCTCTTGCAGTTTTTTGACACACTTGTTATTTCGTTTCCATGGCAACCGTTCCTTACAGCGAGTAATCAACATTTCCCAGTTTTCCCGCGGAAACTTACATTTTTCTGGGATAAAAAGTATTCTATGTTTTATTTTAAGGTATACGAGTAAGCTATCTCTATTCCAAATTTCATCAAAATCCGTCCAGCCGTTATCGCGTGAAAGCTACCCAAACAAACAAACAAACAGACAACGTTTCACTTTTATATATTGGTATGGATTAGAGATGCGCCGAACATGGATTTCTAAACCGAACCGAATAACAAACATTGTTCGGTTCAGCGATTACCGAACCGAATGTTCGGCCAAACTATTCGGTTCCATTTAGGGGCGCTTTGCCGTACTTAACACGTTTGTACAGTACAGGTACGCTAGGCGTCAAAAATACCTAAGTGTTTTTCGTATGATTAGAGTACCAATCAATCGTTCGAAACTAAGCCCAAAACTTCGTAATCTGGGATCAAAGTAGGGTCCTGCAACCTTATCAAAAACAAAAAGCTACTGGGATGGAGCTAATAAAATCAATTTTGCTTAATTAATTATAATTTGATTGATATTTATTTTCTATTTCATTGTGTTATCTGAGATTGAATCAAGACATACTAATTTACTATTGTAATAAAATTGACACCATAAAAACATCAATGTTAAACATGTCATGTTTGTCTGATATTCTTAGCTGGTTATATTTTCCAAACACAAATGACTACTTCGAATAATTTCGGCTTGTACTTTATTAATAATTGGTTAATATTTGATATGTATGCTAAAGGCATTATTATAAAGTCAATAGGTAGGTAGGCCATAAAGTTACATAAGATTAATATTCGGTTAAAATTCGGCACATCAACCGAATATTCGGCCGAATACCGAACATATAAAACCATGCCGAATATGCCGAATACGAATAATTAACGGATATTCGGCGCATCTCTAGTATGGATGGTGCATACAAACACTATCATAGATAGTGAGATGACTGAAAATGCAGCAAATGTAGATTAAAAAGGTTTATCGTTTATATTATAGTCGATTAAAAGACTTCACAAAAGGAGACGGTTATATGTTTGGCTGTATGTATGTTTTTTTTTTATATGTGTCAGTCTATATCTCCGTCAATTACGTACCGATTTTAAAAAATCTTTTTTTGTTTGAAAGGGTATACTCTCCAGGTGGTCCCATATAAATTGTATCAAAATTGGTTCAGCTCCCCAAAGAAACAAACAAACAGACGTTTCACTTTTATATATTGGTATGGATAAGATATAATTTTTAAGGCAAGTTTTTATTGAACTTCGTTTGATAGTTTTCCTGATGGGAATTAGAGTGACAATACTTATTTTAAAAACCCAAAAATGCGGTTGTTTTTTCCTTTAAAATTAGCTTGTTTCTTTAACGACAGACAAAATAAAGCCAAAAGAGAAAGGCCCTTGGTTTAAACTTCAAAAAAACCGCCCTAAGTGCCTCATTATTTTTCCTCGCCCTTTATACTTATCACACTAATATTATTTATGCGAAAGTTTGTATGTGTGTGTGTGTGTGATTGTTGCTCCTTCACGCTCGAACGGCTGGACGGATTTGGATAAAATTTGGTACCAGGATAGCTTATATCCTGGATTAACACATATGCTCCTTTTGATCCCGGAATAGAGAAAAAAATGTTACCATTCTCCTTAAGATTTGAAAAAAAAAACAATTTCAGAGTACAAGGAGAACAAAAGTTTTCTTTAAGAATTGATTAAAAAAAATGATTTATATTTTTAGGTACCAGGAGAGCAGAAACACTTAAGGAGTTGAAGATACAACATTGACAAATAAAGTTATTAAGTTAGTAAGTACCTCCCATGGTATACCTACTCACATACGTATTAACATAATATTAACATATTAAAAAAAAACTAAGTACCAGGAGAGCAGAAACACTTAAGAAATTATATATACAAAATTGACAAATAAAGTTATTAAAAGTGATTGAATAACCTCCCATGACCATCCATTATAACATGAAAACATTAAATAGTGTGATTATATTTAAAAAAAAGTATTTCAAAGTACCAGGAGAGCACTATTTAATGTTTATGGGGAGGAATACTCACGTTTTATAACTTTATTTGTCAATATTATATCTCCAACTTCTTAAGTGTTTCTTTTCTCCTGGTACTTAGAAATACTTTTTCAAATATAATCACACCATTTTATGTTCATGGGGTGGTAAGTATACTCACTTTTAATAACTTTATTTGTCAATTTTGTATCTCCAATTTTTTAAGTTTTTCTGCTCTCCTGGTACTTAGAAATACATTTTTTAAATATAATCACACTACTTATTTAATGTTCATGTGGAGGTATACTCACTTTTAATAACTTTATTTGTCAATGTCATATCTCCTACTTCAGATGTTTCTGCTCTCCTGGTACATAGAAATGCTTTTTTAATATAATTACACCATTTAATGCTCATGGGGAGGTAAACTCACTTTTAATAACTTTATTTGCCAATTTTGTATCTCCAACTTCTTAAGTGTTTCTACTCTCCTGGTACTTAGAAATACTTTTTTTAAATATAATCACACTATTTAATGTTCATGGGGAGGTGTATTTTAAATAACTTTATTTTTCAATCCAACATCTTAAGTGTTTCTTTTCTCCTGGTACTCAGAAATACTTTTTTTAATAAAATCACACCATTTAATTAATGTTCATGGGGAAGGTAAGTATACTCACTCTTTTAATAACTTTATTTGCCAATTTTGTATCTCCAACTTCTTAGGTGCTTATTTATGCTCTCCTGGTACTTAGAAATATTTTTTAATTAGTTTTTTTCAAGTCTAAAAGAAAACGATAATATTTTTTTCTCCTATTCCGGATAAAAATTAGCCTATGTGTTAATCCAGGATATAAGCTATCCTGGTACCAAAAAACACACACACACACACATAGAAACTTTCGCATTTATAATATTAGTGTGATAATAATTTCAAAGTACCAGGAGAGCAGAAACACTTAAGAAATTGGAGATATATTATTACATTGACAAATAAAGTTATTAAAAGTATACATCCCCATGAACATTAAATAGTGTGATTATATTTAAAAAAAAGAAGCGTTTTAAAGTACCAGGAGAGCAGAAATACTTAAAAAGTTGGATGATATGACATTAAAAAATAAAGATATTAAAAGTGAGTATACCTCCTCGAGAGTGTAGTAGCCGAAGATCGGGCTCAGTGACGTGCTTTGGGAGAGGCCTATGACTGACACGGGCTGATGATGATGATGATGATGATGATGATGATACCTCCCCAAGAACATTAAGTAGTGTGATTATATTTAAATCAATGTAACAGGAGAGCAGAAACACTTAAGAAGTTTTATCATAATTAATATATTTTTGCAAATTATTTTTCAAAGTAACATGGCGAGGGTGGGGTTTGAGGGTTGTTGTTAGGGATTTTAAAGGGGACGATGTTAGGGATTTTTTAGGGGGGCCAGGGGGAGGAGGATGGGACCAAAGTAAGGAAGAAAATGGAAGCTTTAAAAGAATTCTTAAAATGAATGTTAAAGTGACAGGTGTCAAAATGACAGGTGTCAAAGTAAAACCCAAGGGATGCAACAAGGACGGAATTTTTAAAATTTATTTTCTAATGTTGTAGGAGTGGCATAATTTGATCGCGGGCGAAGCTGCGGGGCGCAGCTAGTACCTAGTAGTCATAATTAGGTACCTATCTACTTACACATTTATTTACAGTAAAACCCACAGAACACCTAATAATAAAACTCTATTTTATTTTGTTTTACTCTTTTAAAAATTGAAATATTTATTTAACTCCAGAAACCATCATCAGTAAAAAGAGTAAAAAGTATCAGTGTCCTAAATTGGAAACAATTGAATGAGAGAAAATAATGTTTGATGTTGCCATGCTATCCAATAACATTTCCATTTTCCTGGAAATCCATATCGATATTCCTATTTCAAAGGCTCTCGTTGGGTTACTTTATTTTTGCATAGAGATGAGAAATACTCGATGATTAATTCGTAATTTATTCCCATTTTTATTTTCTTTGCACAGTCAGTCGGCTTCGGGTTTTATATGAAAACTGAAATATACTTATTGAAGTACAAAACCTGGTCGGTGTATTTGCCATTAACTTACTGTGAGTTATAGCCGTTTTACATATTTTAATACTAGCTGCACCCCGCGGTTTTTCCCGCATGGATTATGTGATGAAAGTATCATAGTAATGTTACGAGTATTCTAGGACCGACAGTATCTAAATACCAAAATTCAAAATCCGTTTAGTGGTCAACTGTTTCAACCCTGGGCACTTATTCGCTATGCCACACAAAATTACTTGTAGAAAACGTGTGTCGTCCTAACGACAATTCACGAACAATTCCACGACGATATTGTAACACGACACGTTACGTACGTGTCTGAAGGTCATAGCCAATAAGGGCCCTGGGTTTGTGTACCCACATATATATGTACACACAATAAACTTTCACAATTATAACATAAGTAGGAAGTAGAATGGCAGGATAAATAACACTCACGATAGTTTTCAAACTCAAAATTAAACATCAAACAAAACAAAGACAAAAAGGTTTAAAAAAAGACGGAGACAACACCGCCAAACAAATCTCCGTTTGTCTGTATGTTTGTATGTTACGCAGCATGTAAAAACTACTGGACCGATTGCGATGCGGTTTTCACTGTTAGATAGCTTAGGGTTTGACTAAAAACTGGTGTACTTTGTATCCTAATCCGATGTTTACTCGTAGCTTCCGAGCAATCAAAAAATTTATTTGATGGCTGAACGAATTTTGAAGAAATGTAATGTATTTAGGTAACTTTTAGTCCTGGAATAACACGTATGGGCTACTTTTTAATGAAATAACCAACGCGGGCAAAGCCGCGGGTACAACTATTAAAGCAATAAGTACGAAAAAGTCTGTACAAAGAAGATAATTACAAAAAAAAGTCTAGGGTATTTATTCATCAAAATCAGATCAGGCGTTTTGGCGTGAAAGCTCCCCAAACAACCAAACAAACAGACATCGTTTCACTTTTATACATTGGTGTGGATTCAGATATACTCGTACTACCGCAGAATAAATAATAGTATAACTCGTATTATTAGTAATGCATGTAACTTCTGACTCTATGAACTGTACATCCCATTTAGGAACATCTTGTTCATCATTTTCATAACATTTATATGTGGTTTAATAAGCTTTGTTTGAACTTTTGATTTATACAATGGATTGACGAGATACGCAGATCGCTCGACCGATGGTAATCGCCAATGGGCAGACGCGCTTGCCTAGACAACTGCAATCCCAGAACTTTTTAATTGCAAAATCTTGCGCGACACTGCATTGCGCTCCTCGCCTTGAGACATTACTTTTGAAGCCTCACATTCTAGCCGTAGTTTCGCTGGAAATATTGTCCTTGAAACCGGAACACAGTAATGTTTGTACACTACTGCTTGGCGTTTAATAACTGACAATAGTGAAGGTGCTTCCTCAGACGGTTGCAGGTGAGGTCAACCAATCAGCTCTAATTTGTCGTCATCATAGGCCTGGCCGTTTCACTTTGGTTTCCCTGAATGTAAATTAAAATAAAACTATGTTTATGGTACTCAGGGATTCTCTCAGAAAGAGAAAGTGGTATAGGACAAAATCCATCATGCCACCAGCAGTCCAGTACGAACAAATGCAGGATGACCGAGGAAGTTCTATGTACTTACATACAAAAGTACATAGAACTTCCTTGGGTATGACAAACTCTTTGAATTTGTGGTTCCACAAAATGTTGATTTCCACAAGATGTTTCCGTCACTATCGAGAGTTGAAAAATACAAACGATCTGTATGATATGTCCTAACTAGGCAGGCGTTAATGCTTAAATCATAAAAACATTATGTATGTTACCTACCTAGTTATTGGCATGTCATAAGAACTCTGTCACCCGAATCTAAAATCACACGTTACGTTGTCTATAGGTAATATTAATCAGTATCCTTTGTTCCAGTTATCGGCCAGTGTCGACCCAGGAGGAGCGGTGGACGCGGTGGCGCGGAGGTACCGTCTCGAAAATGGGAACTCGCTGGGAGAAAAAGATGAGGTACTTGCCTAAGTTTTTTTACGATATTGTCAAACCAAAAAATACACCAAATAGACGAATATATATGTACTTACTTACTCCTATTATTTTTGAAGAAGGCAGAAAGTGCGATGACCTAAAAGCTTCGAGAATTAAACTATCTCCGTGTATGTTGGTTGGCTACCTCTTCAACAACTTATATATACTTTCTAATAATGTTAATAGTATCCTAACGTTTATCATCATAGCGTCATCATTATCATCATCAGCCTATATTTGTCAACTGCCTCTGTTAGTACACGCCACTGAGCTCGGTCTTCAGCTCTCTGCGTCCAGTTTCTGCCAGCCGCTTTTCACAGGTCGTGTCCATCTGGCTACAGAGCGCCCTACACTACGTTTGCCTAATTATTTATTCTGTGCCTATGCGCGGTCTCCACTCGAGATCTCGTATACGCCATCGGTTATCGGTTCTTCGGGAAATGTGACCGGCCCACTGCCACTTTAGCTTGCTTATTCTTAGAGCTATGTCGGTTAGTTTTTTCTTTTGAATCACTTCATTGCGAATTTAGTCCATTAGAGAAACCGTAAAGATTAAAGCGTTGTTGGTAGAAAAAATATATTCGAGCATGAGGCTGTTTTAAACCATTCCATGATATTGAGCCAGTTGTTAACAACAAAGAAAAGAGTTTTCAAGTCCAACAGAAACTCTAACGCTCGTCCTGGCGCTAATTGCCGCCACAGATGAGAAACTGCCTGAAATGCTCAACTGCTATTTTATGACCTCTCACAAACAAGTGTATTTCATTGCTTTATTATGGGTCCTTGGGGTCGTTACATTATATACTAAGTTTGCTTAATGTATGTATTTCATATTTCATACATTTTAGTTTGCATATTTCATACAACCTTAATGTCCCGGCGCATTTTATTATTCTATTCTATCGATGATTAATATAGAGAAACGCTTAAACAAATACTGAAAATGTATCTCATATTAAAGTCAAGTTACGGAAATGGGCACAACACAAAAATGTAAGTAGAAATAGAGATATAACACAGACATATTATAGGGCTAGGAACTTAGACTTAGGGCAGTAGATTGAGCTAAAGTAAAGGGTTATAACTTATTCTTTCGCAATTTTTTCAAACAAACTTCTGTTATAGTTGAAGTGAACCATTTACCCGTGTTCCAAAACTACTATCAGATCATAATGATATCAAATCAAAGATAGACAGGTATTCTTTTCACAAAACTTACATAAGCAAAATGCAAACACGAACACCGCGTCCTCTTCTACAGAGTTGACGGATCTGCCCCGGATTGGGACCAGAATTGAAAGCGCGATTTTAATTTAATATGAAGCCCGGAACAGGCGACGTTTTCATTTTGTTACCAAAATTATGCGGCTCTCGCGTTTTATGATAACTAAATTAAAGGAAGTAAAACGGCTTAATTGAAAAGGGTAAACATTTTATTACTAGGTAAATTAAAACCATGTCCCTACATATTAATTTAGGGCACAACTGGGCGCTGAACAAACTTTTTTTTATAAACTACTAGCTGCTCTGCCTCACGGCTCCACCCGTAGTTTTCAAGTTATCCCACTTTGCATTTTTCCTGAGAAAAGTAGCCGATGTCCATCTGGAATAGTGAAGCTTTCTTTAATTGAAAGAACTATCACGGTCATGTTTTAAAGATAAATAATATAATTATTTATTAGTAAAGAATAAGCCCCCACTTGGATGATTATGATCATGATGATGATAATGATGATCATGATGATGATGATGATCATGATGATGTGGATGATAAAAAGTAACCTATATGTTATTCCAGGCAATTATGTTCATTGATTCCAGGGCTTAAAGCTCTGGTGTCAAAGTTATGTCATGCCGCCCTGAGTGCCTCTGACATGGCTTAACGACTGCTATTAATCAATAACAGCCGGGACCGACAGCTTAACGTGCCCTTGAGGAGCCTAGGACCGAACCCGGTATCGTTGGATTCTAAGTTGCACTATGGATCCGTTAGGCTACCATCGCATGTATGATGATAATAATGATGATGATGATATGTTTATCATATCATATGTTTTAATTACAGGACCAAAAGTATCTACGAGTATACACCAAATTTCGAACATTATTCGTACGTTCAAGAAATAATTAATGTTTCTTCATATAAACTTTGCCACCGCCGTTCACCCCGTTAAAGAGATGAATTTTCAAATATATAAAAAACGCCGTTATTTTATTTCTCTTGAAGAATATGTTTACAAAGTGTCATGATTTATTTATTTATTTAATCACATATTAAAACACCTGCATTATTATTACAATAATTTTTCTTATGCTGATATTAGTAACAATTTCGGCGTGACAACATTGGCCGCATGTACTCGTAAACAGAATATAAAAGCAATTTAAAAAAGTTAAAATTTAAATTAAGTAAAGTTTAGTCTTGGAAACTGTGTATTTAGGAATAAATAAAAGTATATATTTTGCGTTTGAATACTGCCAAAGAGTTGCTAAACGTATGTCTAAAATTAATTCCTCTATTTTTGTTGTGAACACATTATATTCGTTAGAGATGCGTGAAGAGGGGATTTGCAGTCCAAGATTTGTGTGTTGTTAATTGGATGCCGTGGATACAAAACAAGGGGAAACGTTCGAGTAGGTAATTGACTATATTATATTTTACCGTTAATCATTTATTGAAAGAAGCTCATGTCCATGAGTGCCGAGACAGGAGTGCAAAGGGGTGCCCTTGCTCCCCTGTGGCTTTCAAAATTTTACTAATTTATTACGCTGTTATGTTACGTGATTACTTATTCATACATAAGTAATTCATGTACATACTGTATAAAGTACTTAGTAAAATATATTGCGCTTATTTAGTTACATCTTTTATTTTCATATTATTTGGATGCCTTCCATATTGACATTGATAGAAATTTTCTCAACATTGTCGCGCTTTTATTCCGTGAGATGTCAGACGCTCACACAGTGCTCATTATTATGATACTTGTATGACCATTTCATATAGTTAAGAGATCAGTCCAAATCAGATTATTTAGTCGCAACAGTTGCAATGACTTGTATTCACATGGCGTAGCCGTGATGGTCTCGGCTTAGAATAAGACTCCTCCCAATCCTCCCGTGGATGTCGTAAGAGGCGACTAAGGGATTACACACCGGAAGATGGGCAGCAGCGTCCTCTGAGCACATATTTGCGGTCACCAATCCGGTGGTGGTGACTATGGTGGTGACTATGGCAACACCCTCCAATATGATAGACACACCAAAAAGACGGCGTCCAGTCCCCGGCGGCTCCGTTATTCCTGGCACCGGTAGCAGCCATGGTAATGGCAGAGCAGGGGGCGCTAAGAATCCCCGGCAGAGACCTAGCTACCAACCCCCACGATCTCTGGCCCTAGCAACTTATAAAGCACGCACCTTGAGGACCGATGAGAAGTTGATAGAGCTGGAAGAAGTAGTAAGTAAGTTGCGCTGGGGTATTAAAGGGTTATCAGAAGTCCAAAGAGAGGGAGAGGATACGATAACCCTTAATTCCGGCAACTTACTCTATTACCGGGAGGGCGACCAGCAGTCCCAACATGGTGGCGGGTTTCTCGTCCACAAGTCCCTCGTCAACAACATTGTGAAGATCGAAAGCGTTTCGAGCAGGGTGGTATACCTTATACTCAGAATCACCGAACGGTATTCGTTGAAGGTCATACAGGTGTACGCCCCACACTCGAAACGCCCGGACGATGAAGTGGAGGCTATGTATGACGACATTTCTAATGCCATACATGCCCCGAAAACACACTTCACAGTGGTGATGGGGGACATCAACGCACGGCTGGGCATGAGAAATGGCGATGAACTGAGAGTGGGGCAGTTTGGATTTGGACAGCGGAACCAAAGGGGTCAGCGATTGGTCGACTTCATGGAGAAGGAGGGACTCTTTATGATGAACTCCTTTTTCAAGAAGCGCCCATTCAGCAAATGGACGTGGCTTCACCCCGGCGGTCATAAGCATGAGATAGATTTCATTTTAACGACCAATAAGCATATATTCAATGATGTCTCAGTAATCAACAGGGTTAAGACCGGCAGTGATCACCGCATGGTAAGAGGCTCATTGAATATCAACGTAAAGCTGGAGAGGTCTCGTTTGATGAGATCTACTCTTCGCCCAAGTCCTGCCCAAATCCAAAACCCCGAAGGCTTTCAGTTGGAGCTCCAAAATCGCTTCCAAATCCTTACCGATTGCAATACAGTGGACGAACTAAATAACGGGCTGGTGGAAATTGTCCACGCGGTCGGGTCGGAGTTCTTTAAGACTCCCCGCAAAAAAAGAACACAGAAACTCTCTGAGGATACACTCAAATTTATGGCAGAACGAGGCGAGATGAGGCTGCAGTCTTCAGTAGATATGTCGAGTTACAGCTTGCTTAATAAACAGATCTCCAAGTCAATGCGACACGATTTGCGTTCCTATAATACTACTTGTATTAAGAATGCAATAGAGCGGCACAAGGGCTCCAAAGTGTTCGCAAGAGATCTGTCTATTGGGCAAAGCCTGTTGACGAAGCTGAAAACCGACAGTAGCAGCATCGTTTCGTCAAAGCCAGAGATTTTGAGTGAGCTCGAGAAGTTCTATGGATAATTATACACCTCATCGCGTAGTCCTCCTAGCAGGACTACCGATGCAAGAGCCCGTTTGACTCGTCATTATACCGAAGATATCCCGGCCGTCAGCCTATACGAGATCAGAATGGCTCTCAAACAGCTTAAGAGCAACAAGGCACCAAGGGAGGACGAAATAACGACAGAGCTACTGAAAGCGGGTGGAACATTGTTACTTAAAGTCTTTCAGAAGCTGTTTACCTCCGTCATCCTCGAGGGTACTACGCCAGAGGCGTGGCACAGGAACGTAGTGGTGTTGTTCTTTAAGAAAGGTGATAAAACCCTCTTGAAGAATTATAGGCCCATTTCGCTGCTGAGCCACGTCTATAAGCTGTTTTTCGAGAGTAGTTACAAACCGTCTCGCTCGTAGGTTTGACGACTTTCAGCCTCCCGAATAAGCTGGATTCCGGAAGGGCTTTAGCACCGTAGACCACATCCATACGCTCTGGCAGATTATACACAAGACCGAAGAGTATAATCGGCCACTATGTCTAGCGTTTGTGGACTACGAGAAAGCCTTTAATTCAGTCGAGACCTGGGCAGTGCTACAGTCAATACAGCGGTGCCAGATTGATTACCGGTACATCGAAGTGTTGAAGTGTTTGTACAGCAAGGCCACCATGACAGTTCGTCTTCAGGATCAGAGCACGAATTCTATCCATTTGCAAAAAGGGGTGAGACAGGGAGACGTTATTTCTACGAAACTGTTCACCTCTGCACTAGAAGAATCCTTAACTAAATAAAGATAAAAAATAAACTTCGTACAATAACTAGCTTACAAGCTACAAGAACACGCCTGCCCTACCAAAAAAGAACGTATGCCAATAAATTATACACTGTTGGAATGTGGTTATCAGTGCCTTCAAATTTATATCCATATTGTAAAAAACGAAGATTTTTTTCGCATTTTAAAATGGAGCCGAACTGCAGGCAAACCTATTAATTATTTTTTTAAATAAAAAGCCTATTTTACTCGGGGGGATGTAAGGACTCTAACGATACATCATACGTCTAAAACTGTTCAGGCATTTAAATGTTATGGTGGAATAAAGAAACTCAAATATGTATAATATTATGTTGGTATGTATATACATAGATAGATAGATAGATAGATAACTCTTTATTGCACTAAAATCTTAAATTATGGCACACCAAAAATGACCTTAAAATAGTACAATCTGCGGCCTTATCACTAAGCAGCGATCTCTTCCAGGCAAACTTAGATTAGAAAGCTAGAACATGAACATTAATGAACGATAGTGTGCATGTGCAAGTATACATTTATTAAAATGATTAAATTTATATTTTTAGAATATAAATACAATAAAATATTACATATAAATACCATAAGTACAATATATAAAACAATACATACATACATACATACAACCAAACAAACATACATGAATCCTAAAAACATTACACTCCTTTTTTTGAGCTTTGGTACCGTGACAAAATCAGTGGAACCGTTTTATGAAAATAGCGTTTTATGAAATTCCAAGCCCTGGTTCCAAGTTGAATAGAATAAATTAAATGCAGGCACGTAAATCCCAGGGATGTAGTAGTAGTAGTAGTAGTAGTAGTAGTAGTAGTAGTAGTAGTAGTAGTAGTAGTAGTAGTAGTAGTAGTAGTAGTAGTAAAAACTAGGTATATACGAAAGCATGATTCATATATGTAAAAGAAATACTACAAGACACTATATATCGTAAAAATAATAATTAGGTAGCTACTATTCGATAGAGCATGCTATCTACAAAGTCAGAGAGCGCGCGGCTGGCGTAACTTTTGTCAAGGGCGCATTTTTACGCCCATTCGAGCAAGGTCAACGGCGCATACCTCCCCCTTACTCTAGTTTTCATAAAATGAAAGATACCGTGAACTGCCCGGCGATCTCTTACGAAATACTTACTGATCAATTTTAATTTGGTTTAACAAGTTGCCCCAGTTTCTTTAGACTATTTTAGACAGCCAATATCGCCCTGTTAACCTTTCGTTGAGCAGTGAAGTCTCTTTCGTCGTTCATGTACTCCACAACCTCAAGTTATCTCTTCACAAAATTGCCTATTCTTTGTTTTAATATTTTCTTGTAACATTCTTCTCTTATTTGCAGTTGTTTGGCCCGCCGAGTGCGCCTGTTCTCGAGAACCCTGAATTCCAGACGAGATGGTACTTCAAATACTTTCTCGGCAAAAGTAAGTATCCACCGACACATTTTTAGCTCGTTCTTGCATTTTTCGCCTTTTATTATGAATTTTACGCCTCTTCAGAGGAGTCGAGTGGTGGGAACAAAAGAGCAGGAAATTGTGGCCCACGGAAAAAGTAACTACACATATAATAGACAGTTTGTGTGCAGACTTTTAAAATTCAGCTGGAGAAAAATAAAGCAAGATGATAAGATAGTTTTTCCGCACCGTCGCACGTTCAGTTTTGGAGTTTTGATATTTATTCACTTTTCGTCTTATTCGTCGACGCATTTTGTTACGGCATTCCATTTTTAAACCGACTTCAACAGAGAAGGAGGTACTCATATTAATGCGTATTATTTTTTTAATCGAATCTGAATTTGATAAATAGAAGCTAATTGTGTTTGGTGAATAACACACTAAACATAAATTAACTATTAAACATAATTTGAAGGCAGGCACGCTGATCTCTTTCGATATCGGGCTCGTGCTCGAAACTCCCGTGCTCACCTAGAGATTACTTTGGGGTTGGGTGATTGCTCTATTAGTCTTAAAGTGATCTTTCTTCCTGTGTACCTACGTGTTTGCTGTTTTGTATTACGATGGCATTGTTGAAATGCTATCAACATTTTAAATGTTTATTATTTCAATAATTGTTGCCCCTTACAATAAGCATTGGATCACGAATCACGATAGTAAAGAGTCTGAATTCGCCTTCTCCACGCACAATGTCATAATTACTGGCACAATTATAAACAATAATAAATTTCATATGTGCTCTATACATAGATTCTATTATTTCCGATGTCTTTTAGTTTTCAAAATACTTATAACTTTTTCAAATTACCACCTGTTGCGTTACATTCAAATCCCGAACCAGTAGCATACATTTCGATATCAGAGTTGTAATATATATTCCCATCAAAACAATGAGGTGACACATCAAACATGTCATTTGATTCTCTTCCATTCTCTCTAATAATCACTGATTTGTTTCACGAACTACTTCAATCGAGATAAATGCCTCCTAAACACATCTAATAGAGTCGTTATGGCCTCATGTGCGAATCGTTCACATAAGGAAAGAAGAAATAAATAATCAGAAAGAAGGGAAAATAAGAGAACAATTCTCATTTCCGCCTCGTAAGCAGTCGGTAACTGCTTATGAGTTGGAGTATTTGCGTACTAAAGTTAAAAGGAGGTGCGAATTCCTTTCCTTACATAATTGAACACAGTTCAATGCCATTTGGTAAAGGCTGGAGTACACTCGCGTTAAAACGGTGGTTTTACAACGGGCTAACCGTTTAAGTTGAACTTCGATAACATTTTATAGTAGTAAGTCAACTTTCTCAAGTTGAATAAACTAAGAATAAAGCGGATAAGAAATCGTTGATTGGGGTTTGTGTCTTATTCAAACTCTGCACCTACGAAATACACGTGAGCTTTTGCGGTACTTTGTAATTAACTAGATGTGCCCTCGGCTTTACTGGCGTAGTTATTTTTCTGAGAAAGAAGTACGTACCTTTTTGTTATTCCAGGACCAAAAGCATCTAAATAGTACAATATACAAAATGTAATTCAGACATCAAATAGCTTTTTATCGATTGCTCATCTCCAACTCCATCTTATTGAGATACTAAGTACAGCAGTGTTGAATAGCAACACTTTTGAGTTATAAGTCAAAAGTGTTGCTATTCAACAGTGAAAACCGCATTTTAAAGTCGGTCCAGTAGTTTTTACATGATGCGCGAACAGACAGACGAGATTTAAAAAAAACGTGTTTAATAGCTTATTTGAAATTCCCTACACCTTGTTTTATTTTATTTTTATTATTATGCGAAGACTTTTAGTTACTTACTACTTCATTATAAGTATAGAAGATATATAGATTATAAGTATAGGTATAAATATTGTCACCAATACGTTGATAGATGCATTTTTAGAGCCGCATGTGGTGTTATTGTGGAGTGAAATATTTAAATGTACCTACAGTGCATGTAGCCGATGCCAAGCCTGTCCGTAACACTTCATTAGTGTATAGATAGCCTTATAATTTTTGAAATTTCTAGCTGTACCAGTACAAAATTGTTGTTAGCAACACAACATTGTTTCTATGTTTTATTTAAACTCGCATACCCTAACTTTGTTGTCTTCACAACAACGTCAATTTCAGCGATATTATCTGAAGTTACGTCGACCCATCTGCATAAGTTAACTAGTTTGGAGACATAGAGCTAAAGACAAGGGGCTCTACACAATATAAACTCTAAGGTTCGAGTTAACGAACATTTTAACCACAGTTAAATTTAAATCTAGCGCTGCTCAGTTTGTAAACGCAAGTTTGATCATGTATGGAGTAATCTTTGGAGCGCTTCAACCAAATAAAAACTAGATTCAACGCAGTCAATTGGCCAAGAGGCTCTATAACAATGATACTTTGGTCGAGGTATAAGGCTTCAGGGCCTTATTGACGCAGAGTTGTTAGCTGTCGATGTTTTACCGAATGTATTTTCGTGTGTTGAAATTACCACAGTATAATTCCACAAGCTTACCTTTCTATCACCGTACGAACATAACATATGGCGTTACGCCGCTGTTTTAAGGTGCTACATCTGTACACACAAAGCGCTTTGCTTCAGCATTTATTATTATGCACAGCATACCGCAAAGGAGTACAAGGAGTGACTTGCTAGAATCTGTTTCGCAATAGTTTTTTAACCCCGAACAAAGAGACGGGTGTTATAAGTTTAGGGTGTGTATCACTGTGTGTATGTGTGTGTGCATGTGTCTGTCTGTGGCATCGTAGCTCCCAATGGAATGGACCGATTTAGATGCGGTTTTTTTCTGTTTGAAAGCTGATGTGATCGAGATGGTTCTTGGCTATATGGGGAGGGTTAGGGGGGAGGTGAGAAAAGGGGGGGTGCGAATCGCAGCTTCCAAACGAATGGACCGATTTAACTGCGGTTTTTTATGTTTGAAAGCTGGGGAAAACGAGATGGTTTCTTAGCTATAATGGGGGTGGGGGGCGGAGGTTTTTTTTTTTTAATTTGTGCATGCACCGACCTCATGTAACATATTGGTCGAACGCAAACCTACGTAAATCAAATATGACTTACATTTTCCAAGTTAACTGTTGTTTAAGGAGTTGACCTTCGTTTGAATGTTCGTGAACTCTAGCCACGTTGGGAAGCCAACGAAGCATCAAGCGAGAATACACTTTGAGGGACAATGGAAACCTCTATGGGTGCCGAACTACCAGTCAAAATACGATTTACAACCGCAAATTAATATGATAATTTCGTTATTCGATCATTTTGGATATGGATAATATGTATTTTGGTGAGATTGATAGTACGTAATTTTGAATAAAAATACTGCCTATGTGTGTATAATATAAAACAAGCAATTTCTTGTAGGTACTCATCTCATGTAGGTATTTAAATGTGTAGGTATCTAAATCTTTAATTACGTATCTACTGGTATGTATATACTATCCGTGATTTTTACGCCTGACTCGCTGTGCCCGCGGCTTTGCTCGCGAGGACATTTTACTGAGGATTCTATGGTATATTCCGTAAATATACCAAATTTACCAAATTCACATGCACACATACACACACACAATATACATATACCACAAGCCCACATGTATCCCCACATCTTCTGTCTTATATAATGATGTATTTATTTTATATGTTTTATATATTTATATAATAATATATGAATAGATTTTAGTTGTTTTGTTTCGCTGATATACGAGTATACCTAATGATAAAAAAAAATTTTGAATGTACTTTGTCCGCTAATCACATCTTCCTCGGCTAACACCGTAGTCCGAGCAGTGGGGTAGCTGAAAAACAGCGCGGCGTTTACATTCTCATGTGAACGCCGCACATGCTGAAGTTTATCCCCTTTTCCCTTAAATATAATTGTATACTTTTTGTATTGATACCTTTTGTGTATTTAATTTACTTTATTTCTAGTGGTAATAAATATGTACTTTTTTTTTACTTGACTTTACTTTACCTATTAAATAGTTGTTATCGATTGCTCGACTTCTATTCATCGGATTGAGATATAAAGTACCTACACCAGATTTTTAGTCAAAACCTAAGCTTTCTAACCGCATCGCAATCGGTCCAGTAATTTTTACTTGATACGCGAACATACAGACAGACACCATCTAAATGCGATGCAGTTTTCACTGTTGGATAGATTAAGTTTTGACCTAAAATCTGGGGTTGGAGGATTTGATTTAATACTTGCCCCCTTACTTATAAAAAGTTATGCAATGATTAAGTAATGATTATTAATACTGCGCAGTACAATATTGTACTGCGCAGTATTACTA
Organism: Alsophila aescularia; assembly: GCA_946251855.1. Taxonomy (NCBI): domain Eukaryota; kingdom Metazoa; phylum Arthropoda; class Insecta; order Lepidoptera; family Geometridae; genus Alsophila; species Alsophila aescularia. The sequence goes on from OX276379.1 coordinate 52,887,265, forward strand.
ATCATTGCATAACCATTGCATAACTTTTTATAAGTAAGGGGGTTGGTATCTTAATCCGATGATTAGAAGCCGAACAATCAATAAAAACTATTTGACGGCTGAACGAAAATTGGTATTTTGTACTTTATACGTACTTTTGGTCCTGAAAAAACATAAAGGTTACTTTTAACCCAGATAAAATACCACGCGGGCAAAGCCGAAGGCACAGCTAGTTATGAGTACCTATAAATAGATAGATATAGAAGAAGATATGGATAGATATGGCTATATATTTATTTCAGTTTGTAGCTGCGTTTGACGGCCGGTTGATCTAGTGGCTAGTGACTATTCCTGTGGTTTAAATTGCACCAATATGCGCTATGTGTACTGTCAGCGCGCACAAAGTCGGATTAAAATGTGCATTTATTCTCCACATCGGACACATGACGTCAGGAGTGACGTAATTTAGGTGTGCAAACAACGCTCACAAAAAAGAGGTAGAGCAGCGTATGCGGTAAAGTCAAATTCAATTGACATATGTCATTCTCTGTGTTGATATGTTGACTATGTTGTTGGAATTCCCGCCAGACCGACATCACATATAATAATGATTATCTGCCTTATTTATAAAAAGTTAAGCAATGATTAGTAATACTGCGCACTACAATATTGTACTGCGCAGTACTAATTGACGTTTATTAACTTTTTATAAATAAGGCTGTATATGTTCTTAGAGCAGAAGCGTACGAATTCAACAGAACTAAGCGAGAAATGAGAAAACTAAAAACAAAACAAAAAGTAAGTGGAAGAAGCAGTAAGAAGATTCACAAAACAGCTGACTCAAATGACTAAAGCATGCAATCGTCGGTTTAATTTGTTAGCGTGCATATGCTCACCAACAATTTAAACCGACTGTTAGCAGTGTTTGCAGTCTCAGCACTGTAAGTGCAATTTAAACCACACTACCTGGGAACGAAATCAAACGGTCGCGGGTTCGAATCCTGCAAGGTGCAATCATTTGTGTGATAAGCAGAAATATTTGTTTCCGAGTCATGGATATGATATTCGTATTTATGTATGTTTATCCGTTATCTAGTGCCTATATTACAGGGTATCATACTTTGGAGCTAGGTAAGTGGTGTGGAATTGTCCCAAATATATTTATAAAAATATATTTATTTATTATAACCAGGAAATGATAAAAAAAATCCTCTGTTCTTCCTCATGATGCACAATATTTCCTCGTCAAATTTCATTAAGATTGGTTTAACCGTTTAGCCGTGAAAAGATTTTGTATACATTTTTAAAAAACACGGCTGCCCTGCCAAAAAAGAACTTATGCCAATAATTTATATACAGTTGGAATGTGCTTATCAAGGCCTTCAATTTGATACCCATATTGTAAAATACTTATTATTTTTTAGCTTCTGAGAATGGAGCCATACTGACGCCATAATGTTTTTTTTTTATAGTTCCTCGGGGTGATGTAAGGATTCTAACGATACCCCATACGTCTAAATCTGTTCAAGCATTTAAAAGTTATGTTGGAATAAAGAAACTCACATACATACAAAAATACATACAAACATACAAAAATCCTATAAACATTACACACCTTTTTTTTGGGCAGTCGTGTAAAAAGTGAAGAGCCTAGCTTCACGAATCAGGCTTCGTCAAAATAAAGGTTAATTTTCCCAACTTGTCAGTAACCAGATTGCCGGGCACAGTTGACACAGTTTGTAACTTGATTAGAGTTTTGTATTCCCTCGAATCTGCCGGATTTATCGATGGAGCCTTTCTATGCAAGGAGCTGCTGGATGGTTTATTACTTAAACTTTTCACCCCCATTGGGCTTCATGATTTACCAACAAATACATTATCGTATATCAACCTTGCGGATGCTAATAAATTGTTATAGGCCACAAGTTAGGGTCAGTGAAAGTTAATGTATGACTAAAATAATAACTCATCAGTGAGCCATGGCTTTATTGCAAGTGTCCAAACAAATAGGGGAGTAATTTCTAACGAAATTTCGTAGTAGGAATGAGTAATCTAGTCTGCTATTTTTAGTTTTCAGTGAAATCGACTTATTATGAACTAGCTGTACCCGCGGCTTCGCATGCTTGGTCCTTTCTCTATGTTGAAAGTATTCTATGTACTATTGCAAGACCTAAAATACCAATAACCATCAAAATTAAAATTCACATCAAAATTCCTTCAGCCGTCAAAAAGTTTTTATAGATTGCTCGGTTTTTAATCATTGGATTGAGATGCCAAGTACACCAGTTTTTAAGTCAAACCATAAGCTATCCAACAATGAAAATTACATCGCAATCGATCCAGTAGTTTTTACGTGATGCGCGAACAAACAAAGAAACATATTATAGACAAACAGACAAACAGGCATGCTTTTTAATAATGTATATTACAATATACTTATTCATTAGCTTATTTTAAGTACACTAGACATATTTTTTTAAATTATATTCTTTGTACAGACTTTTTCGTTCTTATTGCTTCATTATAAGCATAGATTCTCGCAGTGTCTCATTGCCTACTCGGACATTAATCGAGACGTGCATCGGCTTCAGAACGGCTCTCGTTATCTAACCGGACTATATTTCAAAAACCGGAACATGCAACCAACTTCGTACATTCAATTTTACAATACAAATCGTTAACCTATATTGCTACGCAGGTTTTAGAAATTTAGAATTGCACAATGAATAAACCAAGAAAAACATACTTTTGTACCAAATTTCTGAAAAGGGAAAGAGAATGCGAGCAACTAATTCCAAAAAAAGGCATACCGCCAACGGCCGCATTGCTCTACGAATCTACAATCTAGCAAAAACATTCCACTAAATTTTAATTGAAGCGCCCGAACAGACCGGCCTAATTATTGCGGGATATTCACGCAAATCGCAATCGCTTTTATTATGAAACGAACTAGAAAACTGCATGTGTAAAAATCAAGGCAACTACGATTGCATATTGTATATTCCCCAATTAGGTTGCGGAAATGATACTTTTTCTATGGTTGCGGATATTTGAGCCACAACAACCAGGAGATAGTTTTACCTTCTGCCGTCTGCAGTCTCGACATAGATAGCGATTGCTTTACAACCGAAATCGGTAGCTTTTGATTAAACTGTCAAAGGTAACGATTGTCATCAGTATATGTATTGTAGAGACTACCAAATATCGTTATAATCAGACTTTGCGACTGGTTCCGGTTGTGTCAAAAGCTATCGATTGTCATCGGTATCGTTACTGTAGCAGTTGATACTTTGTTTTTCGTATGTGGTAGTGCTGACCTCTGGTGTCGGAGTTTGTCAGGCCGCCCGTCGGCCTCTGACATGGCTTAACGACAGCTGTTAATCAGTAACAACCGGGACCAACAGCTTAACGTGCCCTTCGAAGCACGAAACTGTAGAGACTACCAAATATCGACCGATTTCTGTTGTAAAGCAATAGATATCTATATCGATACAGAAGGCCTAGGATTGTCTTACTCTGCAGTACTCAGACAGTTTTCAAATTCAGCTACTATAGGCGTTATTACCTAATGCTGCACGCCGATACAAGAATTAACGCTAACCATGCCATGCCGCCTTCATAAATATTCCATACAATTAATTTGTCATTTCTGACTGTGGCAGGACCCAATTCAGACATTCGGAACATTGCTAACAATCCGCTACGTACGGGCGGGGCCACCTTTATAGTTCGTGCGTGACGTAATCAAGTTTCGTGCACAACTTATGCCGTTTGCCATCTTTATGACTTTATTATCTTGGCGTAGTATCTCGTATCGAAAGGTTCGCAATACACGTATTCCATCGCCAATATTGAGGTCATCGAGCAAATAACACTCTCTGTAAACAACTCACAGAGCAAAAATGGGATGGGCCGCGATCGTAAGCTTACCCATATTAATAATGTGATGATAATAAGATGTAGATATGTGCAGGTAACAATATTGGCGAGAAGTCAACATAAATAGGTGCATGTGTACCTACATACCTATAACAATACGTAAGTAGGTATCTATATACTTACGTGTGTTTTTAGGGCGTGACTTTAATTTCAAATCTAGTCAGTTTACTTGGGGCATGGGATATGCTTACTAACCAAAACATAATATTTTATAGGCCCATAAGTTTTGAAGGCAACGTGAACACTTCACCCCTTGCCTCCACTCCAACCTAGCATACAATAGCAAAAGCTAGGACTAGCTTGATTTCTTTCCATTGTATGTCGGTGTCAGGTCGAAGCGAGGTCGCCGGGGTCACAAACGACGTAACTCGTGCTTTGTAGTCCACGGACTGAACCTATTTACCTAATCTAGATGTGGGTAATGTTAGCTCGATAAATAAACCCGCGGCTCACCAACATTAAAAACCACCGTTAAATCTATATATAAATGTCGTGCTTTAACTAATGTCTTAGAATAACTATACTTATATACCTAATGTCTTATGTTGGTGAACTCCATCCTAAGTCAGTTACGTATTTACTATCATATTCTATAAAGTTAAGTATGATATTCCTTCTTATATTTACGCAGACAAAAAGAGGGGTCAACTAAAAATTCGATTAACGATATTTCTGAGTCATCCATTATACAACATTACTATAGTACAAGAAATACGACGATATTGCAAGCCTGTACGGCGTGCAATATCGTCGTATTTCTGTACAGCCAAGAACAGCAAAGACGGAGCTTTCAGTCCCCTTTTACTACCCGACTACGGCGAAGAGAAGGAATGGTTAGGTGTTCAAACTGAAAACTTGGTTCGATTTTGACAAGCGAGGTATCAATCGATTCTTCTTCATCGCAAGAGTATCATAGGCTATTTTTTACCCGACCGCAGTCGGCTTTTAGTTTATGAACTTATGTCTTGTTCTAGATATTAGATTTTAGATATTAAAACATCGACATAAATATAAGTTTTTATTTTCTCATACATTTTGTATGGAACGGGTTATTGAGGATATCTCGAGAACAAATTGAAGCTTTTGAAGCTTTTGAATAAAATTTCACCAACATTCTTAAGGTTTTTGAACTTTTGAAGCTTTTGGATAAAACTTCACCAACATTCTTAAGAATTTGAGCTTTTGAAGCTTTTGAATCAAATTTGAAGGATGTCATTGAAGTCACAATCATCAGCGGCAAATGTAAAGGAGATAGACAGTTTCCAGTGCGTCTGGCTTTCGCCACAACCATCAACAAGGCTCAAGGGCAATCGCTAAATGCTGCTGGTGTGAACTTGCTTGCTCCAGAGATGGAACGCCAAAAAAACTTTATGTTTACACACCTACCGAAAAAACTAAAATTATTTATTATCCGCTAGCATTAAGTAAAAAGTTAATATATAAACAAAATTTACTTTTTTCCAACAGACAAACAAAATGGTTTTTTTAGCGTAGTAGCACACGCCGGATATCCGCTAGTAATATATATTATCATCATCATCATGTCAGCCTTTAGAAGTCCACTGCCTCCCCCAAAGAGCGCCATGACGAGCGATCCTGTGCCACCTCCATCCACCGACTTCCTGCGATGGCTACAATGTCGTCGGTCCATCGTGTCGCGGGTCTCCCCACACTTCGCTTGCTTGTTCGTGGTCGCCATTCGAGAACCTTTATTCTCCAGCGGTTGTCGGTTCCGCGAACTATATGGCGTGCCCATTGCCACTTCAATTTGCAAACTCTGAGAGCTATGTCGGTAACCTTCGTTCTTCTACGGATTTCCTCATTTCTGATTCTATCACGTATATATTATATATATCACATATATATTGTATATATTATATATTCAGATATTATTATAATATACATTATATAGAAGATAGGTAACATTTTAGGTTTTGTACATAATTAGTTCTAATTTTAATGTTTTTTGTTCTAGTGCCTTTGTTAACTAAATCGGTACTACAAAATATAAACAAATGTAACTTTATTTATCTAAAAGATTTTTGAAATCGGATAAATACTTTGATCTCTACAAACGGCCACGATTTTCAGTTGTATGCATAAAAGTAGGTACTAATAATATAAGTTTGTAATACCGCTAGTTTTGTTGGTAGAGGATACTCGTAGCAAATCTCACTTTATCGATTAAATCTCTTTTAAGCCATTACTATTCCAAATGTAATTTTCCTAGAACTGCTGAAGCTTCCAAATAGTTGTAGGTATGTTTTAATAGTGAAACTTTGTATTTAAATAACTTTGAAACTAGAAAAGATATAAACTTGAAACTTTAGGGTTTACTTCAATTCGTGAAGTTCTAAATTGTGTTGTTTAACTTTCTAGTGCTATCATAGCCGAAGTTAGATATTCACTTTCCCTACATTTACCTTTCATTGTTGCTTATCATCATCAGAATCTCAATGAAACACAGTTCTATCAGTTATAGGACTATGTTTCATTCAGTTCTCAGATCTGAAATGATCTGTCAAACAATAAGACTGCATCAAAAACGAACGTTCCGGCAGGACTAATAGACACACAAACTCCAGATGCATCACACCCTACGTTTTTTTGAGTCGGGGGTAAAGAGCTGCCATCTAAGGCAGTTTTGCTTTATGAGGACCAAAGGCCATTGTATGAAGAGTGCTTAAATGTTATCAAACTCATAACCAAGCAGACGTAAGTTTTTTTTTATTATGGTATAGGCAATCGTTTCACCACGATCTCACCTGATGGAAGTGACGACGTGGCTGAAGGTGTAGCACGCTTGCCTAGTAGATACCTATTCACTCTCGACTTGAACACACCTGGTTTATAATTTGCCGGAAACGCTAGTAATACAAATTAATAATAATAAGTCCTTCGCTATTTGCTCAGAAAATGTACTTTTCTCATTAAATAGAACTTTAAGTGGATGTAAGTATAAAAAGCTTATGACTGAGTGATTAAAATCGGTGATCTAATATTTTTTCTAATTCACAAATCTGAAATAAGCATGTTGTTTACTGGCTACCAATACGCCTTCTCCACATAACACACCTCCAACAGGAAGGTAAACAAGATACTCGTGTAACACGAGTCCAAATAGATAAGAACTGACAAACCCAATGTTTATTATTCTTGTTTACTGTTTCCCCAATCCTTATCTAACGGATTCCAGTGAAGTAACAGCGACAGTGTTTGCTATTGACCCAGTCAGTGGCAGCTGTCCGCCGAGGCCTTAACAATGTGGTGTCCCGTAGAGCCCGTGATGGCTCAGACATTCACGACAGTTATTAAGATACAGACAAAAAAACACCTGTATGTCTAGCAAGTAAGGAAACAGAGGAGTAACTTCAATGTGGAGCGATGGTGGCCTAACGGTTCTATAGTGCAATTTAGAATCCAACGTACCGGGTCCAAAACCTAGGCTCCGCACCAATGACTTTTCTGAGTTATGTGCGGTTTTCCATCGCTCCGTGCTTCGGAGGGCACGTTAAGCTGTCGGTCCCGGCTGTTATTGATTAATAGCAATCGTTAAATCATGTCAGAGGCCCTCGGGCGGCTTGATAAACTCTGACACTAGAGGCCAGCACTACCTCATACGACAAACAAACAAAACAAACAACTTCAATGTCACATAACTATTGCAATGAAGATTCAACACGTCACGTTGGTAGTCACGGTATTCACTTCGGCCGTTTACGAAACCGGAGCTTCGTAACCAGTTGCGATTTCAATTGAATGTCTTAATAAAAAGAAAGAGCAAGACAAGAGCTAGAAGCTTCAAGGAAGTAAAAAGAAGAATGATATCTTCGTGGTGTTTTAACCGACTAGCGACTTCAAAAAGGAAGAGATTTTTAATTCGATGCATATAGTTATTGCATATTTATTTTTTATTCGGGAAGACAAACTTACAATGCAGAATTCATTACAATAACCTGAAGAAGTATGCATTAACTGAAAAAAATATCAAGAACGCTTCTTTGAAGCGTGCGGAGCTGATAAATACCTTCATAAGATGTTGGCAAAGATAATCTAGATCCCAAAAGTGCGACACTACTAGAATTTATAAAAAAAGTGTGAAGCTTATTCACTAGTATATAGTGATACTCGTATTGACCGCACAATCGGCCCTTCACTCGAATTCACCTCTCTACATCGATATAGTATTTCTATAGCCTATTCATTTTATTTACGTCGTAACTCCACAAGGTTGCACTCGTAAAAGGTGATGGCCGTGGATGGGCAGGCCGGATTAGGTAAATAGGTTAATTATTAAATCCAAAAGAAGGTAAGCTATTACACATCCTATTACCCAAAGAGTCCTGAGACGCGTTTTTAAAGGTGTACTCCAGAATCAACATCTTTTATAGGAGATAAGGATCCTGCTGCCTGCATAACTAGACCGCACCATTGCTTACCATCAGGTGAGTTGAAGCAGTCAAACACAACCTAAATTTTATTGCGAGGATGTGATACAAAAAGGGTGCATCGAGAATGTCATGATGACCATGTATTTCATATATTTTTTATTATATGTCAAAGCATTGAAGGTAAAAATATAAATTGGATATATGTATATAAACATATATAATGGTTTTTTTTCAATCCTTAATGTACAATCCTTATTTTACATAGAAAAAATATATTTAGGATACTAAAGTTTTTTTTTTGCTTCACTTTTCTTAGTTCAAGATTTTACGTTTTATACTTAAATTTCGTTTTAACATTATTTAGGGTACGAAATTCATAACTATAAAGATTTACGACGGGTTAAATTCATAATTATAAAGATTTTATCAAAAGTTTTACAATAATCAAATCGTAATTGTAAAAAATGCAAAGATGTTTTTTTTTACGTTTGGACTTTTGCGCACTTGTATCTTCTAGCCCAAACTCCAACTGACCAAGCTGCGGTATTTATAGGACAGCGGAGTTCAATAGCTCCAATTACTGAAAAGTTCGACAGCGTACGAGTGCGGGACAAAAACCTGTACACAAAATAAAATGATCAGGGTCAAATTGACCCTACAAAATCCTAGCCGGGTTAAGATACGGCCGAGGCGCTTGCAGGTCGTATCAGGCCTATACGTTATTATCCGTACATGCACCTATCTACTACCTAAACAAGACATAAGTTCAAAAACTAAAACCCGACTATGCTACGGTCGGGTAAAAAATTGCCTATGAATTGTATGCAATTGTCTAATTGCCTATGCGATGAAGACAAATCGATACCTCGCTATTCAAAATCGGACTACTAGTGGCGACGCTATGGTGGAACATCCACATACCCACATACATACATAGTCTGTTAAACACATTACCCTGCCCTTGCTTCGCCGTACTCGGCTAAAAATACTCTTTGGGTGAGTAGGCCTGGATGACACCCAAAAATTCACGCCATTTTCAATTTCCTGAACACTCACTGAGTAGTCAGTTATTTCCGCCTTATTAACTTTCTTTTGAAGTCGCAGAGTTCGATAAACTTGCTGAAGATTTCGAAGAAGGCTCGAAACCAAAAGTAGTTCATCTTCTGAGAGCAAGAAAGGTTACGACAGCCTAAATATTCATACTTTAACTCAAAACTTTGACAACCTCAAAAACATTTATAATTCTCAAGTACAATCTACATTTAATTAAACCTGTAATCGCCTCAGCTAAAGTCTTGGTAAAGTTTAAGCCAGTTTGCTTTCCAACCCACCTTGTTCAGTTTCTTGCCTTCGACTAAACCCCGTGAAAAGGTGATATTTCAGCCCCTCGTATCCCATTTTAGTCACAAAGGAAGAAACAGGAAAATTAACGCATCTTGTTGACTGTCTTATTGTCTTGGACTAAACCCCGTCAAGGGGTGATATTTCAGTGCCACATGTGTATCCCGTTTTAGCCTCAAAGGAACATACAGGAAAATTTATCGCAGCCATAACTCCTAATTACAGTGGACTTCTAAAAATAGGTTCATAGGTCTAAAGACTAAAGAAGGATTTATAACACGCGACTACGTACTACTCTAACTCTTTGGATTAAATATATTTTTAAACGAAAAAAAAACTACAAATGGATTTATTAAAAAAAACTGAACAAATTTTCATGAAATTTATAGGTATATGGGGCCATGACTTCGAGCAAACAACCAACTCTGTTTAGTTGTTTTCTTGAAGGGCCTTTCTATTCATATAAAAAAGTAACATCCAAATTGGTTTAGAAATCATGTAGATATGAGATACCTACACTACAACCACACATGAAACACACACACTACATGAAATCACGGAGAGAATTACCGATTGAGAACCTCCTACTTTTAGACGTTAGTTATAACATAGTAAATATTGTAAATAAAATAGATAGTTTTTTTATAATAAAATATTGTTTGCCACATTAAATTCCAACAAAGCGAAAATCGCAAAACTATTTGTCACCTCAAAAATAACAAACAATAACAAAACATATATTCAAAAACTAAAACCCGTCTACGGTCCGGTAAAGAAAAGCCTATGACACTCTTGCGATACTACAAATCGATTGATACCTCGCTCAAAATCGAACCAAATTTAAGTTTGAACACATAAGCCTTCCTTTACTTCGTAGAAGTCGGGTAAAAATATATAGCCTATGACACTTTATACCTGAAGACGAATCGATAGACACTATGGTGGTACATCCACATAACCACATACATAGATACAAACATTCATACATAGACTGTTAAACTCATTACACTTCCCTTGCTTTGCTGTAGTCGGGTAAAAAATATTTCCTCAGAAATCTAGGTCCTTAGAATTCAGCACAAAAAAAATGATTCTTAGAGAAATTTCTGTAGCGAATGGAAAACGTTATAAATGTTATATTCAAGTGTTCTTAGTTGAATTTGATAGAACGCACGTTTATTTTAAATAATAATATGTTTTCTGCATTAAATCATCATTAAAAAATATACAACATCAATATGAAATTAATTATTCATCATTTCAGCTTTTAGCAGTCCACTGTTGAACATAGGCCTCCCCCAAAGAGCGCCGTACAAACGGTCTTTGCCGCCTCCATCCACCGACTCCCTGCGATGACTATAATGTCGTCCGTCCGTCGTGTCTCCCTACACTTCGCTGCTTGTTCGTGGTCGCCATTCCAGAACCTTTATTCCCCAGTGGTTGTCAGCTCTGCGAACTATATGATATATTCATCTTGCAAATTCTGAGAGCTATGTCGATAACCTTGGTTCTTCTACGGATTTACTCGTTACGGATCTTATCACGTAGTGAAACTCCAAGCATAGCTCTCTCCATTGCACGCTGCGTGACTTTGAGCTTATGTATGAGACCAATAGTTAGCGACCACGTCTCAGTGCCGTATGTCATCACTGGCAACATGCACTGATTATAAACTTTCGTCTTGAGGCACTGCGGTATCTGTGACGAGAAGAAATGGCGTAATTTCCCGAACGCTGCCCATCCGAGTTGGATTCATCGGTTGACCACTTTGTCGAGTTAGATCTACCCAGTTGGATCGTCTGACCCAAGTAGACATACCTCCCCATTACTATAAAAATGAAACGACTCGTTTTTCCAACGACGAGACGTTGGAAAAACATACTAAACGTCATAAAAAACGTCAAAAAGTACAACACATACTTTTTGACGTTTTTTGTATGGCATTTATGTCAAAAGCTGACGGATAGTAAGCGAAAACGTTCGTTTTATGATATAGGAACCGGTCAATAGCGATAAACAGCTTCGTTCCCAACATAGACCGGCACGGGTACAACATGGGTAGTTGACAAGATATTTGTCTTACCCATGTTCATTTTAAGACCCATCTGTTGAGAAACAATATTGAACACAATGCTCAGTGCATTGTGCTTAGGTCTTCCAGGGTTTCTGACATAATGACTGTATCTTCAGCAAACCGAAGGTGAGTGATGCATTCGCCATTGTTGATACTATATCCGTTCCAGTTCAGAAGCTTAAATATATCTTCCAGTGCAGAGGTGAGCAGTTTCGGAGAAATAACGTCTCCCTGTCTCATCTCTTTTTGCAACTGGATAGAATTCGTGCTCCAATCCTGAAGACAGACAGTCATGGTGGCCTTACTTAACAAACAATTCAACACTTCGATGTACTGGTAGTCAATCTGGCACCGCTGTAATGACTGTAGCACTGCTCAGGTCTCAACTGAATCAAAGGCTTTCTCGTCCACAAACGCTAGATATAGTGGCCGATTATACTCTTCGGTCTTCTGTATAATCTGCTGGAGCATATTGATGTGGTCTACGGTGCTAAAACCCTTCCGGAATCCAGCTTGTACGGGAGGCTGAAAGTCGTGGAACCTACAAGCCAGACTACCCTCGAAAACAGCTTATAGACGTGGCTCTGCAGCGAAATGGGCCTATAATTTTTCAAGAGGGTGTTATCACCTTTCTTGAAGAACAACATCACTACGCTCATGTGCCACGCCTCTGGCATAGTACCCTCAAGGATTACCGAGTTAAACAGCCTCTGAAGGACTTCAAGTACCGGTGTTCCACCCGCTTTTAGTAGCTATATCATTATTCCTTCCTCCCCAGGTGCCTTGTTGCTCTTAAGCTGTTGGAGAGTCAATCTGATCTCGTATATGCTGACGTCCGGGATATCTTCGGTATAATGTCGGGTCAAACAGGCTCTTGCATCGCTATTCGTGCTAGGAGGACTACGCGATGAGGTGTATAATTGTCCATAGAACTTCTCGAGCTCACTCAAAATCTCTGGCTTCGACGAAACGATGCTGCCACTGTTGGTTTCAGCTTCGTCAACAGGCTTTGCCCTATAGACAGATCTCTTGCAAACTCTTTGAAGCCCTTGTTCCGCTCTATTGCGTTCTTAATACAAGTAGTATTTATTATAGGATCGCAAATCGTGTCGTATCGACTTGGAGATCTGTTTATTAAGCAAGCTCTAACTTGACATACCCACTGAATACTGCATCCTCTCGCCTCATTCTGCCATAAGTTTGAGTGTATGCTCAGAGAGTTTCTGTGTTCTATTTTTGCGGTGGGTCTTAAAGAACTCCGACCCGAACGCGTGAACAATTTCCACCAGCCCGTTGTTTAGTTCGTCCACTGTATCGCATTCGGTAAGGATTTGTAAGAAATTTTAGAGCTCCAACTGAAAGCTCTCGGGGTTTTGGATTTAGGCAAGACATGGGCGAAGAGTAGATCTCATCAAACGAAACATCTCCAGCTTTACGTTGATATTCAATGAGCCTATTAACATCACTTTGGTTGGTGATCTCTGCCGGTCTTAACCCTATTGATCACAGAGACATCATTGAATATATGCCGATTGGTCGTCAAAATGAAATCTATCACGTGCTTATGCCCGCCGGGGTGCAGCCACGTCAATTACCTGAAGGGGCGCTTCTTGAAAAAAGAGTTCATCATAAAAAGACCCTCCTTCTCCATGAAGTCGGCCAATCGCTGACCCCTGTGGTTCCGCTGTCCAAATCCAAACTGCCCCACTCTCAGTTCATCGCCATTCCTCATGCCCAGCCGTGCGTTGAAGTCCCCCATCACCACTGTGAAGTGTGTTTTTGGGGATGTATGGCATTAGAAATGTCATCATACATAGCCTCCACTTCATCGTCCGGGCGTTTTGTGTGGGGCGTACACCTGTATGACCTTCAACGAATACCGTTCGGTAATTCTGAGTAAGTATAAGGTATGCCACCTTGCTCAATACGCTTTCGATCTTCACAACGTTGTTGACGAGGGACTTGTGGACGAGAAACCCAATACCATGTTGGGACTGCTGGTCGCCCTCCCGGTAATAAAGTAAGTTGCCGGAATTCAGGGTCATCGTATCCTCTCCCTCTCTTTGGACTTCTGATAACCCTATCCCAGCGCAAACATACTTACTACTTCTTCCAGCTCTATCAACTTCTCATAGGTCCTCAAGGTGCGTGCCTTGTATGTTGCCAGGTCCAGAGATCGTGGGGGTTGGTAGCTGGGTCTCTGCCAGGGATTCTTAGCACCCCCTGCTTATTTTGCTTTTTTTCAATATGAAATTGGAAAAAGCATAATGATTGGACCAAAATGATAAATAAAAAACAACACATACATTGAAAAATAAAATACTGACGACTTGAGAACCTCCTCCTGTGTTAAATCAGATAAAAAGTTAATGAAAGCCGTAATTATGCAAGTTTCTTCATGCACAAACAAGCAGATGTCATTCAAACAGAGCAAATGATGTCATTATAGCATTACTTATATCATTGCCCGATAAACACTTACTCAAGTGCCATAAAATAGGACTCTGTTTAATAAAAGAGACCTAATGGTCTGTCTGCACATATCAGTAAATTGAATCATATAAATTGTTTGTTCGGACCAAACTGGCCGAAAAGAGCTTGATTATGTAACGGGTAAGGAGTATTATGTTTCTTCGTGCGTAAGGCACGCCACTCTCCTAAATTGTTTACCCAGTCCTAGGTAAAGTTTGTTTTGTTGATAGAATTTAGTCGCATCGAGCGGCTGTTAAATCAAGCGCTTCTGAATTTGTTAGTCTTATGAAGTGCCTTGTGGCTTCGCCTACCGAGTTGTTTAAACAATCTTCATTTTTGACTGATGTTTTTTAAAGGGTTTCGGGTCGTTTTTCGGTTTGTTTCAGCCACAAAACCATCGTTGTGGAATATAATGTAATAGGTTAATATTGAATTTCCAATAATATTTAACCTTGTTTTATAAATGGTGTTAGGTCACATACTATTATTTATTCTGTGACAGCACTCTTTTCTGTATACGGTAACATATAGTTCTTCCGAGACTACAGGGACTGCAACAACAATACCCCGAGTGTTTCAAATTTCTATAGGCAATTAAATTCTTTGCTACCCTATAAAAACACATGAAAAACGTTTATCTAATTAACGTTGAACTTTAATTAGATAGATTGCGATAGATTTTCTTTCCTTTGCATCTGCACCTCACAATATTTCTTACCACAAACCCATTATATAAAACTGTCGCTGGATTCAATCTGTTCAATGAAAAGGCACGATCAATAAATACAGTTCTAATAACTTAAATTTAATTACAGTGCACCAAAATTACATTGGAGTAGACGGTCTACGAGAGCCCTATCTACTGAGCGTCGTGCAAGAAGGTGGCGCAGGGCTTCTTCGGGCAATACTCTTCAACAAAATGGTGAGCGCATCTGCAACTAATTGGAAAATAAATTGCCTCCAACTTTCATTCCCTTCTCGTCCCCTCTGCTTATTTCGAAGCAGAATTTAAATCACAGCACTGCACTAACTTTACAAATATATTCAGAATTTTATTAAAGCAGACATAAAAGTTATTAAAGTTTTAGCAAATTGATTTTCCTTTTAGTATTACTAACATTTTCTCATTCGCATTATTCACTGTAGGTAGCGGTACTGGAAAACGTATTTGTATATGTCTGCCAATTTCCACGGGTTCGATTTCAAAGCCTCACAAACTCGGAAGCCACAGCTGTTTATCATAGCGTTCACAAACTCTTTGCAAATAATAAGTTCAGCCGAGCGAAATGTAAATTATATTTTGTAGCAGGAATGAATATTATTGAAACATTTCAGGGTGCTCACAAAATATATTTGCCACCGAGCGCTTGGAATGTCAGCGGGCAGACAGCCACAAGACCCACCATCAAACAGATTCTAGCGCAGTTCTCAGCCATAGATAGGGTTGATAAAATGCCTAGAGAGGTAAGGATGACAACTGAAACCACACATGCCACACTGTTAAATTTCGCTCTTACGAATATTTCACCCATACAATAACCATATAGTATTCACGAGATCATGAAAACTAAAATGACTACATAGTGTTCACGAGATCATGAAAACTACAATAACCATATAGTGTTCACGAGATCATGAAAACTACAATAGCCCTATATTGTTCACAAGATTATGAAAAGTACAATAACCATATAGTCTTCACGAGATCATGAAAACTACAATAACCATGTAGTATTCACGAGATCATGAAAACTATAATAACCATATAGTGTTCACGAGATCATGAAAACTACAATAGCCCTATATTGTTCACAAGATTATGAAAAGTACAATAACCATATAGTCTTCACGAGATCATGAAAACTACAATAACCATGTAGTATTCACGAGATCATGAAAACTATAATAACCATATAGTGTTCACGAGATCATGAAAACTACAATAGCCCTATATTGTTCACAAGATTATGAAAAGTACAATAACCATATAGTCTTCACGAGATCATGAAAACTACAATAACCATGTAGTATTCACGAGATCATGAAAACTACAATAGCCCTATAGTGTTCACAAGATCATGAAACTACAATAACCATATAGTGTTCACGAGATCATGAAAACTACACAGTACCAAATCTGTAAAAGTGTGCTAGTATGCTTAACTTTACTCAGCTGAAACGATAGCTAGCGACCTAATATCCATTTAATATCCCTTTCTATGATAATTCTGCCCTTCAGATCACGTGTGCTGAATTACAAAAGGACGTTCTGCTGCTTGAAGAGCAAGAAGGGTCTGTTAACTTCAAGATTGGAGTTATGCTAATGAATCCTGGACAGAAGACAGACGATGAAATGCTGTCGAACGGTAAAAACTTTTCGTAAAATTGCCGTTGTAAAAATTCACCGTGCATTTTTCACTAAAATACCTAGCCAACTTTAGTTAGGTAGGTACTGTTAATAGACTTTGACTAGAATAAGTTTGTTCTGTTGGTTTAAAATACAGAGACGATTTGTTATCGAGGGGATCATTTAAATGTCTCCAAATCTTTCAGAGAAAGGCGACGAGAAATGGGACCGATTTATTTCACTTCTGGGAGATAAAATTCGATTACGAGGTTGGAACCGCTTCAGAGGGGGCCTCGACGTTAAAGGTAATATCCATTAATATAAACTTTTCAAGGGAACACGATATTTTATAAACGTAAACAATAGATTTTAAGAATAGCGTCTTACCCCGCCGATTTAAATTGCACTCGTATCCACCAGGTGACATGACTGGCAGCCATTCTATATACACAATGCACCAAGGCCACGAAATAATGTTCCACGTCTCGACAATGCTGCCATTTTCCAAAGACAATAAGCAACAGGTGAGTCTAATCTCGATTACGACGTAAAATTTAACGACTAGTCGATTATTTTGTCTTTATTTCGCGAACTAGAAATGACAAAAGTTACTCCATTAAACTTTGGGAGCTCGCACAAAGAATTCGTCGTAAATAGCTCTATTTTTTTAACGGCGTCTTTCGTCGCTCGTGAATGGTTTATCGATCCCAGACTTCAGGCATTAGGTGCTTTCCTTTTTTGCTGCAAAGCGTTTTTGCTGAAGATTCCAGATTTTGTCTGCGGATTTACAAGAGCGTCTTCTGAGATTTTTACATTGAAAATGTAATGGGTGACGTTCCTACCCCTTTTGTGTATAAAATATCTGGATATATTTTCTGAATTTCTAGTTAAATCCTTTCAAGAATATCGTAACTGTAGATTGAAAACTGAAATTCAATTTTAGTTTGTCATTTTTAGTGTTAACGTGACATTCAACAATGTAACAAATTGTTTTCGCGGCGTTTTATCTTCAATAATTGCATTTTCAACTTCAAATATCTTAACTAAGATTAAACGAAACGTATTATAGTCCAGCGACCCGTTAATAACGTCTGTAACAGGGTCTCCATTTCCATTTCCAATAGATTCTTCACTGTTTTTACCTCTTACCGAATGTATTTGTCCTCAGCTCGAGCGGAAGCGACACATCGGTAACGACATCGTGAACATCGTGTTCACAGACGACTCTGTCCACAACACTTTCAACCCACAGTGCGTCAAGAGCCACTTCACGCGTATCCTTTTGTTTGCACTGGGACCATTTGCTGCGGTATTGATCTGTTTTGGGGCAGACAATGATAGACACAATGTAGACACCATAGTGAGAGAAAGAATTCAAACGTAAAAGCTGGTTCACGTGAAAACTACAGAACCGATTTTTACGGAAACCAAAATATATGCAACAATTGTTTTAAGTAGATTAGATTAGCATTAATTGTCTACGATATCTCCTGATGGGATTTAAAGTTGCGATCGAGAATATGTATCTTTCTGTATGTATATCGAATGAAGTAGTGACGACATCTGGCGTCAGAGTTTGTCAGGCTGCCGAAGGGCCACTAGCTTAATGACTAGTATCAATTGTTATCACCCGGGAATGACGGCTTAACGTGCCATCCGAAGCACGGAGCGACGGCAAATGCTGAGGATGGAACTCGGTATATTTGGATTGCAAAACGTACATATTACACTCGGCCACTATCCCTGTAGGTACCTACGTATACTAATTCCTATTCTCGACAGTACTCGTTAACAAAGGATGAGCTAATTATGTGTTATCCCACTGTGACGCAACAGTTTGGCCATGAAGAAAAAGTATTCCTCGTAGCCAAATCAGTTAGGCAACCTAGTTAGGCCACGAGGAAACGCCCATGTATTCTGTGCTATTCTACATTAGTATTTTTCAAACTGTGGGTCGCGACCCCCGCAAAGCTTTTCGCAGGCAATAGAAATAAATTATAGATTAAATAAATAAAAAACACGCTTTAATACCATTAAACCGAACTAAAAAGTAAAAAACAAATTTCAATATAAGAATATAGTGATTAACGAGAAAATTAATGTCATTGTAAAGAGAAGCGTGCAGTGCTCTATATTAATTGTTATTTATTTTTTACCAAGATATACAACAAGCTACTACAAGCTGATGCCCGCGGCTTCGCACGGAGTTAGTGTAAGAATGTCGTGAAAAGCACCCCACGCTTTTTTTTTACAGTGACATGAAAAAAATGGGCATGTGCCGCGCAGAGGCATGGAATGGTGCGGGTTCGAGCCCCGTCCGTGAATCAAATTTATCGTTTAGAAAATTATTACAATAGGTTCTCGCTAAGCAGGCGTTAATGCTAAGAATCATATAAACATTTGTTTATATATTTGTTTGTTTGTAATGGATAAACTCAAAAAATAATAAACCAATTTAAAAAAAACTTTCACCTATAGAAAGCTACATAATCAGCAAGTAATATGAACAAAATTTTATTTTTCAAAAAAATTGTATTAATGCAATAATGTAACCAAGGTAGGTATCAAAAATACAGAACGGAATGACACGTTGCCATGGACACGAAATAATTACAAGTCAAGTCAAGTACGTGAGTAATAATTCTGTGTCTATGGTCAGAAAACACTACATACGATCGTTGCTGCCGAAAATTTTTAATTACGCTACTGACGTTTTTTTTTTAAAGTTACGTCGTTTAAAAGTATGCTAAAGTATGAAAAATGCCGCGGTGTGAGTGCTACCCGTGCGAAGCCAGGGCAAGTCACTAGTGCTTGATATACTTAGTTAAACATATATATCTCCCCTTCCAAAGGATACCTTTACCCTAACGTCGTAGCCTCGTAGTAAGAGGCGCAATATTCCTTGAAATCAAATCGAGCGAACGAACCCGCGAACACAAAAAGCTTTTTCCCATCCAGTGTTACCATGGGAATACCAATTCGTCTCAACGATTTTAATGCTAAATTACTCCCTAAAAGCAGTGGAAATAGCCCAGAATATCAAATTAACATAAAGGTAGTATCTCACTCCCGGAATTATTAGTAAGTACTTTCGGTAAATAAACTACAGGGAAATTAAATTTATGCTGGCTTAAAAATAGGTAGGTCACTACGAACAATTTATTCGTAGTAGCTCAGGAAATTGAATAAATAACACCAGTTTTATTTATATTTTCTTAGAAATCTTACATTTTAGTGAGTTGTAATAGATTGGCTAATACCACGAAACTTAGCTAAAAGCTACGATCAAAAGTAAAAGAAAAGTTAATAAAAATAAGGTTAGTTAGTCTATTAAGTTTCAGACTAATTTCCGATGCCAGATAAGCCTGGTACCAAAGACAATCGAAAGCTGGTACAGAAGGGCACAAGTCGTCAGACATTTTGACACATTTATAGCCGAGTATATCTATAATTATTCTATAGTTTTACGACTTGAATTGGATTTACTAAAAATCACCAATTTTGATGAATTTTCTAGTTACCACGCTGGACTTTACTTATTTTTTCTGACTAAAAGGAAACTTCTAAATCGGTTCAGTAATCACGGAGATATGAGTGAACAAAGCAAAAAAAAACAATGCTAATACATTCTTAGGTACATAGTAAAAAACTTTTTGACGGCTGAAGGAACTTTGATGAAGTGTTGGTATATTGGTATTTTGTCTTGGAATAGCACATTGAGTACTTTTAACCTAGAAAAAGAACACGCGTGCGAAGCCGCGGGCACTGCTAGTACTTATAATATAGCAATAAGATCAAAAAAGATAATTTATAAATAAATGGTCTATCAATGCAACTTGATCGAAACGTCGAGGTAAATAAAAAATAAGTTTTCAGCGCGATTAAGACCCGTTTAAATATATAACTATGTGTTCGAATCGCGAAAGTTTAAAAGTTACAAAAGGTCTAGGGTACTTAAATTAAGCTACTGAACCAGAAAATATTTTTTTGTTTAAATCCTGTCTGTCGGTTTATTTGTCTGTTTTTATGTTCGCACATCACGCTAAAACTACTGGACTGATTGTGATACGCTTGTCACTGTTGGATAGCTTAGGGTTAGACTTAAAAACTGGGGTACTTGGTATCTCAATCTGATGAGTAGAATTTGAGTAATAGATTAAAAATACATGTGACATCTGAACGAAGTTTGATGATTTTGGTACTTTTGGTTCTGGAATATCACAGGATCCTTATATCCCAGAAAAATTACCACGCGGGCAAAGCCGCGGGCACAGCTAGTTTATTTATATTTAATAACTTTGGTTTTCCCGGAAATGCACATTTTCTGTAGCACCTTAATTTTTTATAAAGTACCTGATGACTGAGCTTTGCTCGGCTTTTTTTTTGGTAAATTGTGTTTTTTAGAAATTATATTTAAATACGAATTACATACTGATGAAATGATGAAATATGAATAATATTTTTCGATCTAACCGGCATAATAATAAAAAAATATGAAAAGATTATTTAAATAAAAAATCACGAGTACAATTTTATATTAGAAATAAGTACTTATTTTTTTTTAGTTTATCATCCTATTACGTAAGAAAAGAAAAAAAAAAGTTGATGTTTAAGTTGATTATCGATAAAGTTGATTGTTGAAAACACGAATAAAACAACATTTTCAAAAAATTAATCCTAGCTAGATCGATTTATCGCCCTCGCCCCCTGTATACTAAATTTCATGAAAGCCGTTTCCGAGATTCAGATTATATATATATATATATATATATATATATATATATATATATATATATATCTCTCTCTCTCTCTCTCGTTTAAAGATATAAGATTATATGCCATTTGACTTAATAACATCATTTTCAATAAGAGTTCGAGTGACAGTCCTGTTTGTTTGTTTGTCGTATGAAGTAGTGCTGATCTCTGGTGTCAGAGTTTGTCAAGCCGCCCGAGTGCCTCTGACATGGCTTAACGACTGCTATTAATCAACAACAGCCGGGACCGACTGCTTAACGTGCCCTCCGAAGCACGGAGCGATGGAATAACGCACATAACTCAGAAAAGTCATTGGTGAGGAACCTAGGTTTTGAACCCGGTATCGTTGGATTCTAAATTGCACTATAGAACCGTTAGGCCACCATCGCTCATACAGTCTCATACAGTCCTGTATATAACCGATGATATATAATAATAATAGTAATAATTAATGCTTTCATGATCTTGCCGTCTAGAGACAAAGTATTTTCTTGTGCCCAGATAGTTTCCTTATAACCGCTGCAGACATATTCGCAGTAGTCTCGGAAGCGGAAGGCGAGGGTTACAGGCTGAGCGTGTACAGTGACGACACGGTCCCACCCTTCGGACCTTCGCTGCCGTGCCCGCCGGTTTTCAACGACCCACAGTTGTTTAGAGAGTTTTTGTTGGTAAGTTAATTCCATAACATGCAGCGTAGCTGCTTGAAGAAAGGAGACGAACGGTAGCGATAATAAATAGGTATAACTTATTTTAAATGATATGAGATAATGATCTAAAGGATTAGCAAGCTGAAGTGGCAGTGGGTTGATCATATTTGGCGAAGGACCGATAACCGTTGGGTAGACGTGTTTTAGAGTGGAGACAGCGTATCGGGATAAGGACGCCTCCGCTCGCTGGAGCTACGATAAGCTATATGTACGCAAGGAGACTGGAAACAGTCTGTAAGGAAGAGCCGAAGATGGGCCTCACCGGTATTATTTGAGAGGCCTCTGTCCAGTGGACTGATACAAGCTGATTATAATGATTATACAATGATAACAAGGGACTTACCTACATTGTTAAAACATATCCAACATTCGCAGAAATACTGCTTCAATTTAAACTGCATAAGTAGGTAACTAGGTACTTACGTAAAGAACTCTCAAACAAAAATCTCCACTCCGACGAAACGCTCTATACCAACAAAATTTCTATGAACCTTTCTCGTTAGTACAGTTTAAACAGGCTTGGTGTCAAAGCAATTAATAGTTTCCCGGTTTTCCAGGTAAAACTTATGAACGGAGAGAAAGCAGCTTTTCAGACACCTACGTTCGCGCTCAAACGGCAAAGGACCCTCGACACCCTCATACGTGACATATACGCGGAGCACTGTTCCGACCACAAAGTGGTGAGTACAACTCTTAGGCTTAATGATGTTCGCGAAAAATGCCAGTTAGGGCTTTTGAAAATTGGACCTCGGGATTTTAACTAATTAAGCTGCATATTGCATTAGTTTCACACTTTCATGTCTGCTGCAGGCGAAAATGTTCACTGTAAGAACATTAACTATTTCCCTAAACTATTTAACCTCGGTTGAAGATAGTTCTCGAGTTCAATCCAGCAATAATCGACGCTAGAGTATCTAGCGTAGCGAAACTTGTATAGTTTATGCCAGCGATGTGCTGCCATTTACATTACAACCCAAAGTTATTGACAATTTTCAAAATAACCACATCGCGCTTTCACATTTCGTTCTGACTCGTTTACTTGAAACTGTGAAACAGCGATAATCACAGTAACTACGCAAGGTTAGCTAATGCTTATATCCTTATTTAATGCTAATACTTCTAACTGTAATTATAATTTATGTTTTTTTTTTTATATAAAGAGTTATCAAATATGGAGAAAATCACATCCCCGTAGAATTGATTGGTGCTCTCTTCTCTAACGGGCGTATTTCCGATGCACCGGCAGCCTCAGCCAGGTCCTTTTCCTGTGCGAGATTCAACTCTAGTCGGCACATGAAAAGGAAATTTCCTTTTCTAACTCAAAGTTTTCTATGCATATTTACCTAATTTTATTGATTTGATCTATTTATAATATTTTATGTTTTTCTCCTTGTTAATGAGATATTAAGTTTTTACTTGTAAAACTGCTATTATTTTTCAAATTTACAGTAAAGTATTTAACAATAAAATAAAGATTTTGATTCATCAAACTTTTTCATTTTGTAGCCAATTAAAATGGGCTAAAGCCGGGGCAGTATAGCTCTTGCACCTTCATGTTTGTGAATATTCTTCGCATTTGTCAGATTTTATCCATTGAACTGAGTAGGACAATGACTAACTAAAATACTTGCAGGGAGTTGTTATGTCAACTCAGAATATTAAGTTTTCTTTTTATGTACTAAAAGCTTACTGTATTGTAATTTGAAATTTAAAATAATCCATTAACTCTATTACGCGCATCGAGTTTTTTTTTAATATTCATGGCAATAAAATAGTGAAATGCTCAAAAAATAAAAGGCATCAATTCAAAAATCAAAATCAAAACCCTTTTATTACCCGACTGAGCGGAGGGTGCCCTGCCCTGGGTACGTATTGTGTTTATCAGCCTATGTATGCCTGTTCCTTTGTGGTAGTACTCGTATATAGACCAAATGCGTGGACCGATGTTGATGATTGAAATCGATTCGTCTTAATCTTGCGAATGTCACTAAAGACATGACATTCATCAAAATTCAGTTTGGCGACAACCAGGCGCCATACTGTGAAAAGATAAAAGTGGGGTATCATTGAATAGGTTGGAATTTAAAATCATCTTTAGGTTTCTGTTAGGTATAATTTGTCATTTCGAAGGACCATTTTAGGATCTATAACGATTTAAAATTGGTTAAAAACCATTCACAGTCGGTCGTCGATTTTTCTACGTGCGTAAATTTTCTTGTCAACATTTGCATAGCAATAACGTTCATCTGCCTTCCAGCCAATGTTGTCACGGCGGGCGCTGTCGGATGTGTGGTCGGGCGGCGCGGGCGCAGGCGGCGCGGGCGCAGTGCGCACTGAGAGATTCCTGCATGTCGGGCAGGCACTGAAGCTCGACGCTGTGTTGAGAGGAGATGCTCCTACTAGTTTGGTGTCTATGGGTAAAGCTTTTTTCAAGTTTTCCTACAGCTCATACAGTCTTATAAAATCCATTTCAGAAAAAGAACGAACTGACATGACTGATTTGCATCCCGTTGCATTTTTCCCCAGATTCTGCAACAAATTCCCTCCTCAATATCGATTGCTTAGTGGGGACATTAAGTATTGTTTTTTTTTCCTGAATTCCCCGCTGGTGTGGCAAGGCCAAGAGATTTTCAAAATCCCAACCCAAGTGGAAATTGCGAAATACCCACCGTCTCATTTTGCTGTCTAATAAACAAAATACCCACTTATTTTGTGTGAGTAATATTTTTTGAATTTTCTTGTTATGGAATGGAATGGGAGAAGCGGAAATGACCCAAAATGTCTTAAATTTCTGGAATAACCCAAAAGCACATCTAAGAACCCTGGGCCGGCAGAAACATCACTTTTCAAATATATTTAGAATAGATGCTTTATACTCCATACTGCCGCAACGATTATGCGTCCGTATTATCAAACAATGTCGATTCAGGATGTGGACCACGCAGAGCTCCATGGGAAGGTCGAGTGTGGCGATCAGCTCCGCTGCCTGCTTCGCCGGTCTGTGCAGAGCAGATGACCGAGGGAAGGCTGCTTTTGTCCACTACTTCCAACACGTACATATTAGAAGGCAAGTACGGTTATTACATATTGCATATCAGGATTGTGTTAACACGGACTGTGTTGCTGAAAATACAATCATGTTACCTTGAACAAAATAATTATTAATAGACTGCTATCTTATACTAAGATTGAAAAGAAAGAGGCTGATGATTATAAAACCAAAACTGTATTGCAATTAAAATGTCTTATTCCAGAAAGCGGCACAACTCGAGTAGTACTAAGATGGGAAGGTTGCGTCAGAGCGGCCCGAGTCAGTGAACGAGCAGGAGTGTTCAGAGTCGGCGCAAGAGTGACGATGGGAGGGGGCTCCACCACAGGGGGCGCGGGAGGGGCAGGGATGTACGCACTGCCGATACAAGAGCTGTGCGCAGGCGCATGGGCTATGCGTCCGTTGCAAGACTGTAAGCATGCGAGGCTGCCGCGGACAAAGACTGCGCACTACTTCGACATACTTGAAACTGGTAAGTATTGTCTAAGATTTAAGCATAGATATAGACCGAGTAAGCATAGCGGAATGTGACCAGTATGAAGTTCTAATACATGTATGTTTACGTGTAGGCATTGCACCTAGTGCAAGATGGTATACCTAGGTATTTAAACCTGCCACGAACTAAAGCTGGCCATGGGCAACAGCGACCCCACATCAAGCAGTCAAACCTAAAGTAAATTTATGCTACTTTGCTTGAGTTAAAAGGAATACCACAATCAGTATCTAAGAAGGTACACTCTTCCTAAATAGTAGATGCTAGATGATGCTCATTATTTTGTTGTGTTTTAGGAGAAGGCGGGAAGACGACCTTGGCAATAGCAATCGGTAAGAGAGTAATGATTCTGATAGAAGAAACAAAGACTGAAAGCGAAATGGGATTTGAATATACACATATCAAGGTGAGACCAGAAGACTGCCTTATTTCATACAGGCTGTATATTATGGTTCTCTATCGATACGTATAAAAAATAACGTCATAATTGAGAGTGGCATAACTTTACTTATCCTAATAATGTGCAAGCATAATAATACGATTATGCCTACGCATAAATGTTTAGGCATAATCGTGATTACCTTAACAGTATGCCAAATACTGTTTAAATAATATTAATATTATGTCATTAAAAGTTATGCCTAACTCATTATGGCCAAAGTAAATTAGTATTAAAAAAGTTATGCGAAACAAAGATATACCGTATATTATTTCATACAATAGCAAAGATTCTCATAAAACTTTTTTGTGCTTTTTTCTCTAGGACATCCAGCTTAGTGAAACGCCTGTACTGATTAAGCTAATGGATGGCGAAGTAGGAATAATGGTTGTCGGATATAAACACCATTGGGAAGTTCTAGAGTCTAGTAATGGGCAGGTAAGAGACAGCTACAGTATTTATGTATCCTAATTTTACCGTATCTGAGCGATCGACAAATCAATTCTTGCAGTTTTGAAATTTGGTATGTCTATTGTTGAACTGCAAACGTCGGTTCGTCGTTACCCTATAGATCTAATAGCACTTGGTCCAATACGAATTTCCTCCAACTCGCAGTTGGTCCTCAGTGTATGTTTATACAAATGTAGACATTAGTACATTACTGCCGGTCTGTAATGACTGCGTTGCTGGCAGCGATGATGATGGTCGAGAACTTAACTAAGCAAAGCTTGAGGCCATCATAGCGTGGCCAGCAGGGCAGTCATTGCGGACCAAGGCTTGTATAGTGCTTTACTCAAACAATGCGAGGAATTTAAATAAAACCAGCTTAGTATAATAAGAATTTATTCAAACAATGCAACAACAACGAAAACAACAACGACAACGACAAAGACAACAACAACGACCACAACAAAAGAAACAGAAGCAGAAGCAGATACAAAATCAGAAGCAGAAGCAGAAACAGAAACAACAACAACAGCGAACAACAATCACGAAAACATCAAAATCGGTCCATTCGTCTGGGAGCTACAACGCCTCTATTTTCGGGGTTAACGAACCCACGGAATAAATAATAGTGCTACGACAAAAGACGACAATAATGGATTTTCAAAGGAAATTGCTGGCCGCAAAACACGACAATAATGAAATTCCATGCAACTTTGCTGGCGCCTATTCAAGAAGCGCGGCAAGGTCGACTTTGCCCAAAGAAGATTGTCGAAATAATGACCACATTACTAGTATTGTCTGAGTAAAGGTACTTAACTCACTTCTCTGAGAAGTGAGTCCTTATATTTTTTGTAATTAATTTTTTTACGTGACGAACTTTTGACCTCGATATACCTAGGCGAGTATAATTACATAGTTATTAGGTATTTGCCACGATTCCAACGAATATAGATAGATTAATCTTATGAATTTGTTAGATTTTATTTAGTACCTACTAGTTTTCCCGCCCGCGACTTCGTACGCGCGAGCTACTGTTTAACGCGAAACATCCTATTTTCTTTTAGGATATTCAAAACCATTGCAAAAGTAGGTATATAGTTTTTTGACAGACTTGTTATTTCGTTTCCATGGCAACCACAGACCATTCTGTGATGGCAGCCGTTACTTACAGTGAGTAATCTACATTTTCCAGTTTTCCCGTGGAAACTTACAATTTTCCCGGATAAAAGTATCCTATGTTTTATGCCAGGGTATAAGCTATCTCCATTTTAAATTTCATTAAAATCCGTCCAGCCGTTATCGCGTGAAAGTTCCCCAAACAAACAAACAGACAGCGTTTCACTTTTATATATTGGTATGGACTAGCTGCGCCCGCACCTTCGCCCGCGGTCAAACTTTGCCACTTTAGGAAAGAAATTTCAAAAAATCCCTCGTTGAACCCCTAGGTCCCCACTTAGTATTTTTGGTCTAATTTGATTCAAAAGCTTCCAAAGCTTCAAAAGCTCAAAAACCTTAGGAGTTTTGGTCAAATTTGTCATCAAAAAAACCGTTCCATACAATATGTATGAGAAAATGTTTATTTGTTTGTTTGTCGTATAAGGTAATGCTGGCCTCTGGTGTCAGAGTTTGCCAGGCCGCCCGAGGGCCTCTGACATAGCTTAACGACTGCTATTGTCAATAACAGCCGGGACCGACAGCTTAACGTGCCCTCCGAAGCACGGAGCCATGGAAAGCCAAAAAAAACTTAGAAAAGTCATTGAGAAATAAAAAATATAAAAAAAACTATGTTCATATTTATTATCCTATTCGGGACGGAGACAAATACAAAAAATCAAAGATTATAAAAATCTCGTTCTTTAGGTATATTTGGCCTTGGAGTTTCTTGCCGATTCTTCTTGAAGGTGTATACCGAATCGGTGGTCAGTTATTCAAATAATTCAAAGGGCTCCAGCCATTTCATCAGGGGCCATCGATCACTACTAAAACTAGCGATCCAGGGGTGTTTATTCAGACCCCCGTAATCAATGGCAACTGTCCAAGCCGAGGTTCGTACCCCCTGGGTGCCCTTGACTAAGTCGCCAAAACTTTAACTTTAACGTGCGCCTTCTGCGTCATGCATTGCGGCGGAGCGCTTTCCCGCCCGCCCCACCGCCTGACGCCTAATGTGACGCTGTAGAGGTCAGTTATAGACCAATAACACAAATACTTTCTATAAAAAAAAACTTGAGTTATATAGATTAGATTATACCTAGGTATGTTGTGTTAACCTGTGTTATGTACTGGTTGTTTTTCTTGTAGGCTGTTAAGAGGGCTGAAAGTTCTGAAGACTCCGGAGTCCGACGTGGAGCTCTGGTAAACGCCTTACGTATCGGAGACGACAGGGATGGACAGATAGTCTTATGTTATAATCGTAAGTGATCGGTTTCTGTAACTCCTTATTTGTACCTTGTTTAACTTGACTACGGCGAAGTCGAGAAGAACGGTGTGTATTTTTTGAGGGTCTGAATGTACCTTTGCAGCTCCAAAATTACTTGATCGATAATACATAAATATGATCCCCTTTCATTTTTCTTGTCTTTATGAATCGTTTATATGACTCCACCAAAAAAAAAACAACATGGCGGACGACACCCGCCATATTGTCAATATTGGAGAAAGGTTTTTTTGCATATAACTATATATGTTAAGCTATACTGTAGCTGTAGCTAAAGATATTCACAAAAACATGGTATACACGGCTACATACGGCATGGTACATACGGCTCCAAAAAAGGTTAAGCGTCTATCAACGTATTTGTGACAATATTCATAAAGTGCGTGCAGTGTGATACAAGCCTCACTTGCATTTGTGGGTGTACACTGTAAAGTCAGACATAAATAGGTACGCACAAAAACGGAAATTTATTATTTATTGCTTTTCGCTTCTTATGTTGTCCCGACTCATGTTATTGTAAGAGATCTATTCTTACTGCTATAAATTATTTAAGAACATAACAGCGTCAGGGTCGGTTTTAAACCCTAATAAATTGTCACTTGTTCCAGATACGTGCCATTTTGAAAGGTTAACAAGTAAAGGGTTAGAGAGCGACGGTGAATACGATTTTCATTGGACGACCGTCCCCGCTGCCGTTGGTAAGCTATCTATCTCAAAAGCTTCTCCACCCTAGCTTAGAAACTTTGCAGGGACGATTCGAAACCCTTCCTCTAAAGTTACGTAAGACACAAAGGTCCCCAGGAAATATAAAAATACATAAGTAGTACTTCTACACTTTGTTAAATTTTTTGCTCAAGATAGATTTGCGTTTGCCCTCTAGGTGCCTATATCACACTATTTCAAGTGATGATAGTAGAAATGAACATCAGTGAAATCCTGACCACCTATTCCGAAAAACAGCAGTCGCTTGACATACCAAACAATTTCCTCGGAGGGTGGTAATAGAGTACCTATATTGATAACTCTATTAATAGTTTTAAGTGAAGAGCGATGGTAGTAGGTTTAATAGTATGACTTAGAATTCAAAGATTTTCCATCACTCCGTGCTTCGGAGGGCACGTTAAGCTGTCGGTTACTGCTGTTATTGATTAATAACAGTCGTTAAGACAGGTCAGAGGTCCTCAGGCAGCCTGACACCAGAGGCCAGCACCACTTCAAACGACAAGCAAGTAAAGAATAATATTTTTATTTCAGTGTGTGCATTTCCATACATCATGGCGTTCGCTGAAGACCTTCTAGAAATACGTTTAGTCGCCAACGGGTCCTTAGTTCACGCGGCTTGCATACCTGGACTGAAGCTCCTGTGCGGGCGTAGAGTAAGTAGTAGATTTGTTATTTGGAAAATATAAAACGCAAAGGTAAAGGGGTCAGGGCCAAAGCCAAGGTCATGGCCAAGGTCCAGGATTTATATGCTTTGCCATATCAAACCCAGATAATTATGGCATATCATCGATCTAGATAGATGCTTAATCTACAAAGTTTGGTTTCGATCTGTGTGTATTTTTTAATGTAACGAGAACCACTTTTGTACGTAATACCGTAATTCCACACATCAACCTCAAGCGAAGCCGATAAGATTATCTTGAAGATTCAACATCCAGCAGTGCAAAAAGCAAATACTGTTGATGCTGACTGATTTGGAAGTTTTTTTTTGCTTGTGTTTGGTGTAGCTCTAGGTCATGGGCTTCGTGGTTCCTGAATCCTTAGATGCAAGAAATTCTGATCTAATGTGTTATAAGGCACTGTGGTATGGACGACGAGAAGACTTAACAAATCTTGCCGAATGCTGCCCAACCCAGCTGAATTGTTCTGTTGGCTTCCTTTTCAAAGTTGTTCTTACCCAATTGCAATATTTGCCCAAGCTAAACATATTGTTGGACAACTTCAATAGGCACACCATTAACTGCAATCGGTTACGGGTCAATAAGATCGTTGAACATGATCTTGGTCTTATCTATGTTCATTCCGAGACCGATCCGTCGAGAAGCATCATCTAGGTTGGTCGGCATACTTTTCAAGTCTTGCAGCGACTCCACCATTAGGACGATATCATCCGCAAATCGTAAGTGTGAGCTGTTCTCGCCATCGATATTAATGCCCATTCCTTTCCAATCCAGCGTCTTAAACATATCTTCCAGGGCATTAGTGAACAGTTTCGGGGAAATGACATGCCCCTGTCTCACTTCCCTGCGCAGTAGGATATTTATTTATTTATTTATATTTAATGGTACAAAAGCAGTTATCAAATTACTACTTAAAAAAACTAAACTTAATTATAAAGTACAACTTATTAAATTTGATAACCAAAACAGAGTACACAGCATTAACCAAAAATATTAATTAAAAATAAACAACGTCAAAACTATAGTTACTGTTAAATAAAATTAATTTTGAATAATGAACTTTTAAAACTGCAAAGATTTTGATGAAAAATATCGAGTTCGGAACAAACACCATTATAAAGATGACACATACGATGAAGTGGATTATTACGTGAAATTTTATTGTTATTGGACCTAAATTTGACCCTTGGGGAACTCCTGATGATGGTTCAAATGGTATGGACTCAAAACCATACAAGGCTACCAATTGAGTGCGATTCTTCAGATATGAACTGAGCCAGCGATGAAGATTGCCATGTATGCCAAGGTGTTGTAATTTATTCAGGAGTATATCATGGTTCACGCGATCAAACGCTTTGGCAAAATCCGTATAAATTGAGTCTACCTGTGATTTTGTATTAAAAACTCTGCATAGGTAGTTGGTGTATGTTAAAAGATTAGATGCAGGTGACCTTCCACTAACAAATCCATGTTGATTGGAAGTAAGCCTATGTTTAAAATGGTTGTATAATGGATCGTAGGTCATGCTTTCAAAGATTTTTGCGAAGCAGTTTAAGATACTAATGGGCTGATAGTTAGTTACATCAGATTTATCACCAGATTTGTGAATTGGTGTGATTTTGGCAAATTTCCACAACTCTGGGAAAATACCCTCTTTCAATGATTTATTAAAAACGATAGATATCGGAATAGTTAGTGCAGGAGCACACATACGAATGAAAATTGGTGGGATTCCATCAGGTTCACTGCCTTTTCTTATATCAATGTTATTGATATGTTTAAAGACATCATGTTCAGTGAACCCAATATTACTTAATGTGTAATTTGAAGGAGGATAATTTGGAATGTATGTACCACTTGTTGGATTATTAGAACTGTAGACTGAAGAGAAATATGTTGCAAAAAGGTTTGTTATGTCCGTTCCGGAGTTAGCCGCACAATTTTTATAATTAACTGATCTAGGAATGTCATTAGTGATCCGTTTAGCTTTAGTGTATTTCCAAAATGCTTTTACATTATCTTTAAGGTCACTCTCAATTCGTGCAATGTAAGACTTAAAGCACTGATTCATTAAAAGCTTAGAGCGAGTCCATTGATACCCATAATCATCGTAGTCATGAGGATTATTATATATTTTATATCTGTGATGATATTTATTTTGCTCTTTCAGTGTACGACTAAGTACTTTTGTTTAAAGCGGCTGGAGTGTGCTTATTAATAATCGTCCAGAGCTCATTATAGAACAGTTGTAAAAAGTCATTACAGTTTAGTAATTCTGCTTGAAATGCCAGTCAATTTGCAAAGTCAGTTTTTCTTAAGTTTAATTTGGGTAAAAACGTACTACCTTCTTTTACAATTTTTGTATCTACTTTTATTATTCTCAAGAGAAGGGTGGTACTGGTCTTCTGGACTAATAGGGAAAGAGCGAGTTACATTAAACTGTCCAATATGAGTTAAAATTAGATCATGCACATTGTTAGTATGGTTGGGGATATTGTTATATTGCTCAAAGTCTGTCAAATCCATAAAACTGCTAAGCAAAGAGAGTCTTGTGTTACCCGTGATAACAGAGCTTATATGGTATTTTACCCAATGAGTGTTAGGAATATTAAAATCTCCCATAACTAAAGTTTTGGTGTTCACTGATGATGATAATATCATATCAGAACATCTATTTCAAAATATTTCGAATGTATCATGAGCAATGTGAGAAGGAAAAAAATATAACAACAAAGATTACAACTAGTTATGATTTACAACTAGATTTATTAACTTTATACGTATCCTCAATATCATCCTGTCCCTGAGGGCGTACTTCAAAGTCAAGATTTTTCGATAAAGCTATTAGTACACCACCCCATGACATTTACTATATTTTTCTTTAAAAATAACATCACGATCGCGCCGTATCACTCGATATCTTTCATCACACAATTCAGACGATAATATAGATTCATCTAACCAAGTTTCACACAGACATCGTAGTTATTCCATAAAACCGATTTATGTACATCCAAACATTTTGTTTTCATACCTCTTATGTTTTGAAAATATATTTTCAAAGCCATTTTGATGAATTAAATATCCAAAAAATAAAACAAAATATGAAAAGAAACGGAAAGGAAAACTAAACTAGTCTTTTCAAGGACTGACTGTTCTTAATAAATATATAGCGGGAGTTCTCATCCTTACGGACATAAATATGTCCATCATGGACCCACACAAATTTGTATTGCTTCTCCTTGGCCTGTAGACGTGCGGCGGCGTGCAAGGCCTTATTCACAGGCGAAAGATGCTCTCCAACAAAGATCGCCGAAGTCTCCCCACGGATGCCCACAGCACTCGTGTTTAATCTGTTGTTGGGGTTCGATTTATTGTACCGCGATACATCCGAGATAAACTCGTCTCGGCATCTCGAACTTTTCAACTTAGCAATTATAGTGCATGGTTTCTTGCTTTCTTTATTGAATTTGGCAACCCTAGTGACCTTCAAAAGGTCACTGTCCTCAAGTTTGTATGAAACGCTATTAGCATTTTTTTTTCCAAAATCTCACATACATTTTCAGATCTTACTTCATTCGCACCATGAATTTCTACATTGCTCTCCCTCATTTGCTGTTCAAGCATATTGATTTTGTCAGTCAATTTGTTTATTTCCTCACGATGAGTAGTAAGTTGATCGTCATGGTGCTGATTGTCTATCACCAACTTATTGACTTTCGCGCTAAAGTCATCGTATTTTTCACTCAGGAATGTAATCGAGCTTTGTAAATCTTTCAGTCGCTCTTCCATTGGCGAAATTATTATTTGTTCGCGTATTATCTTAGGTAGCTCTGCCTTAAGCGCAGTTACAATATCGTTTTTCAGGGCCATGATCTGCGAGTCGTTATTCACTTCTAGTGCCACAGGGACATCATCATCATCGTCACCGTCGCTAGTTTGGCATTCCGAGGATGGTGCGGGCTTAATAGGTGTACTCGAGTTATCACCACCCCGCTTAATCTTAGCACAGCAGTCCGGACATGACCACCCTTCAGCAATTCGCGTCGATGGAAGTGCTTTGCTACCCTGATCATTGACACATGTCTGGTGAAAATCGGATTTACATTTCGGACACTTAACCCGATGGCGTTTTATTTCTTCCTTACAGCCCCCACATGTAAATGCCATTATTGTAGTGGATTCTTCAATGATTTCTTTATAAAACAACAACAAAAAATATTGTTAAAAAATATAGTGCAAAATGTAAGCCTCTAATTGGAATTGAACTAGGTTCCGGGCGAGGCGCTCTCTGTATCCGTACGTTCATCACACTAGACCACCGTAACAGATAACTTAGCCAGCGAAATTTATGAGCAGGTTCTCCAGTACTTGTGTTTTGTTTGCAAGACTTATTTTCTGTGAAATTACGATTGAGAAATTGAATTGAATTTTAATTGAATGAATGTGAATTGAATTGAATATGAATTTACGATTGAGAAATTTTACTTGGGGGTAAACCTAAGAAAATTTTCTCAATCGTAAATTCACATTTGATTTGGGTTAATTTACGTTTATTCACTGGGGTTTTTAAATGTATTTTACGAGACCACACACATATACATTTTGTTTACACTTTGCACACAGTAGCTTCAGTCCTTTACAACTCTAAATAATTGATTTTGAATATTTTCGATCAGTGATAGCTCGACAGTGTTCACGCTATAGTGACGTTGGACGCTATGTTTAGACTCCTGGTTAGACTCCTGGTTTTGTACTTGGACAATAATAGTCGCGACGTCATACAGAACCCTCAGCACTTCGTTGTATCGCCAGTCCACTTGAAAACGCTGCAAAGGCTCCAGAACCGCCCAGATTTCAACTGAGTCTAAGGCCTTCTCATAGTCCACAAAAACAAGACGCAGGGGCTGGTTATACTTTTCAGACTTCTGTATAACCTGCCTCACCGTGTGTATGTGGTCTATGGTGAAAACAACTTATAGACGTGGCTCAAGAGTGAAATAGGTCGGTAGTTCTTTAAAAGGGTTTTATCCCCTTTTTTAAAGAAGAGTACTACCAAACTCCTTCTCAACGCCTCTGGAGTTCTCCCACTGTTAAGGACGGTGCTAAATAACCCCTGAAGCTGTAACACAATCAAATGTAATGTACGGGTTTCCCCCTGCTTTACCATCCTCGCCAGGGGCCTTTCCATTCTTAAGTTGTTTAAGCGCCTTCTCAATCTCGTCTAGGCTGACGTCGGGCAGTTCGTCAGTGTAGTGGCGGATCAGTATTGCGCGGGAATCCTCTGTGCTGGGTTCAGGTCTAGAAGCATGCGAGTCGTACAATCGGCCATAGAAGTCTTCAATCTCAGAAAGGATCTCCGGCTTAGAGACGACGGTTTTGCCATTATTCGTCTTGAGCTTCGTCAGATGGGATCTAGTCAATTGCTGGGCGAAGACTTTTGACCCCGATTTTGCTCAATTGGCTTTTCTATTTGGCGTGTATTTATTTGAGCATCGGAGGTCACGTCGCACCAGCTTACTTATTTTTCAATTGAGTTCCCTTTTTTCTGACGGTGCATCTTGCTGTTGCTCCCGTCGCTCGTCCATAAGTCGAAGAACCTCATCCGAGATTTTAGACTTCGTGCCCGTACGCTGCAGCTGACAAAATCTAGTGCCTTCCTCCCTAAGGATTCCCAAAACTTTTTGGAGTACCTCATTCACGTCATTGGTGGTTTCCAAGGCAGCGAATCGATTTTCCAACTTGAGCTGAAACTGTTCTGATCCAACAGCGGCCTGGAGCAGGTTGGGTCGGAGCGTAGACTTTACCAGATGGCATCTTTCAAGCTTGTGGTTAATATTCAAGGAGTCTCTGACAAGTCGGAGATCACTACCGGTATTAAGCCTTGCGATCACTGAGACATCCCTGGATATGTGCTTACTGTCCATCATGATGAAGTCAATCTCATTTTTAGTCACACCATCGGGACTTTGCCAAGTCCAGTCTCTGGGGTTGCTTTTTGAAGAAAGAGTTTATACATAACTTTAAACTGGTCTCATAAAAAATTGGTGAAGATCTGATGAGGATCTTCGGCGTGATGAGCAGAATAGCTCTTCAAAATGCAGTGATTTCTCACTTTTAGGTTTCTACCATTGGAATCAGCCCTTTACCGACTAGGTAGGCATTGATGGAGCACCATGGTTATTAATGTTAGTTTTACAATAAGGTAACTAGATGGCGCTAGTGTGCACTGATAGTTTTTTGCAAAATAGTTTGTACGCGCGAGGTCTAGAGCTCACAGAGCCACTAGTATTAGTATGGATATGGATATTGAATAGTATGGATAGTGTATTCGAGTATTTGTCTATCCCCGATGTATCCTCAGGAAAGTGATGTATCCTTCAAGTTTTAGTCAAACCATGATGTTCTAGTTTTCATGTAGGTTAGTCCAATTTGGTAAAAGTTCTGATAGTTAATTTCCTTTCAGGACATATTCTACGTAGCGTGTGCACCGGAGTACGTCCCACTGAGTCGAGAGTTAGACCCGTGCCTCAGTCTCCACGACTACGAGCTTGTGAGGCAGATGAGCAAGCAAGGGGGTCCTTACTCCGTCGATGAGGACGAAAATAATGAAAACAAGTAAGTGCTGTGATGTTCGTTTTGAGCACTGATCTCTATATTATATATAGAGTAATATGCAGTTATCTATGAATCATATTTTACGTTACGTGTGCTTTTGAGTGCGTTTCTCTCAGCCGATAGAACCAATAGTAGGCAGTAGAACCTAACGTAACCTATTTCTTGTGATTATTCTATACACATGTTTAGGGGCTTGTCAGTTCAATCACGAGAGCGATGGTAGCCTAACGGTTTGATGGTTCAACTTAGAATCCAACGATACCGGTTCGGTCCTAGGCTTCGTAACAATTACTTTTCTGTGCGGTTTTTCATCACTCCGTGCTTCAGATGCCACGACGTTCAGCTGTCGTTAAGTCATGTCAGAGGCTTTCGGGCAGCCTGACAAATTCTGACACCAGAGGCCAGCACTACCTCAGACGACGAAATAATCAAAGTTCAATCGCTATATATATATATATATATCTCTATATATATATATATATATCTATATATATATATATATATATATATATATATATATATATATATATATATATATATATATAGATAGATAGATAGATAGATATATATATATATATATATGTATGCTGATGCAATAGACGACCAAGCAATTATGCTTATATTGTATATCTGCTGGAGTCCGATTCGTTACATTTATAATGGTGATAAGTACTCCTAGTCCAGAAAAAAACTTTAGAGTTTTTTTATTTTGAAAAATCTTTGAACGACGCTTGTGAGTGATCCTTTAAATTTATGTTTCGCGACCTTACATAACTAGATTTGTAG
This sequence comes from Alsophila aescularia, assembly GCA_946251855.1. Lineage (NCBI taxonomy): Eukaryota > Metazoa > Arthropoda > Insecta > Lepidoptera > Geometridae > Alsophila > Alsophila aescularia. Next base: position 52,924,936 of record OX276379.1, read on the forward strand.
TTTTTCTTATGGAAAGTCTCCCGTGTTGACTAGAAATAACAAAGTTCATAAAATCAAACTATTTTTCTTCAAAAGCGACTATCATGTTTCAGAGGTGATAACTGCAACCCAGTCAATAGAACATCCGAGACGAACTCAGCATCAAGCAGAAGCAGTTCCATTTCCTCAGACCAGGAGAACATCAGGCCACCGCTGCAGAGGATGGCACCTGTCTCGCCGCCATCGACTCCACAAGGTATGATCAGCTAGGTTAGATCGCTATCTCATGTCACTTTAACGATGTAGTCGAAGGTAATAAACTGCTATTTTTCAGGCGCAATCCCAATGTTGAAGGTGAAGACAGCATTGTATAACTGCCTCGCTCACTCGCTTACGTTTTTCGCATACTCTATCTCGCTCTTACTTTATGCTGTTTTATCCCCACAGCAGTACCTGCGTAGTCGTTCACAGAGCCTTACTTCACAAACATATTGGCTGCGACTATTGTAATGACTGGTAGTACTGTGGATTGTAGCTGTGATTATTTGCCAACTCTATAGTTTCTTAAAATTAAAACTAGCAGTGCCCGCGGCTTTGCCCGCGTAGTTATTTCTGTGGGTTAAAGTAACATCATTATGTGTTATTCCAGGACCAAAAGTACATACCCTTAAAAGTACAAAATAAAAAAAAACGTTCAGCCGTCATATAGTTTTTATCGATTACTCGGCCTCTACTCATCGTATTGAGATACCAATTACGCCAGTTTTTAAGTCTAAACCTAAGCTATTCAACAGTGAACCCGCATCGCAATCGGTCCAGTAGTTTTTAAGTGATGTGCGAACAAACATACAAACAGTCATCATTTATAAAAATGGTATATTCTGTCCCCTAGACCGTTTTTTTTATTTATTTTCATTTCATATACTTTTTCTTACTTACTGCTTTATTAGTACAAGTTTGCCCAAAAAAAGGAGTGTAATGTTTTTAGGATTCATGTATGTATACATGTGTAGGTATGTATGTGAGTTTCTTTGTTCCCCAATAACTTTTAAATTCCTGAACAGATTTGGATGTTTGGGGTATCGTTGGAAACCTTGCATCATCACGACTATATTCGTACATGGGCTATATTCGTTTTTTGGCTGGGCAGTCGTGTTTTTTCTCTTACTTTCATTATGTATAGATTCTGAAGATCTGAAGGCTGTAAGACTGTCGAATTGTGATCACCATAACGACATGTTCCCAAGCACTATTGAGTGTACCTATTATCAAGATATCTCTGATGAGCCTCAACATGATCACAAATTTGAATGTACTTCCAGTGTTGCCCGAGAACAGCGGCCGCTGCGTGCGCATCTACAAAATCCCGCAAAGCAATTTAAGCGCCGGTACTTACCAACGGCAGTCCGTGTCAGCGGATCAGGTGGTCACCTCTTACTTCCCGGACAGGCTGACCAGGTATGTCAGGTAAATGTAGCTTTATTACATTTACCAACGGCAGTCCGTGTCAGCGGACCAGGTGGTCACCTCTTACTTCCCGGACACGCTGACCAGGTGTGTCAGGTAAATGTAGCTTTATTACACTTACCAACGGCAGTCCGTGTGTCAGTCAGCGGACCAGGTGGTCACCTCTTACTTCCCGGACACGCTGACCAGGTATGTCAGGTAAATGTAGCTTTATTACACTTACCAACGGCAGTCCGTGTCAGCGGATCAGGTGGTCACCTCTTACTCCCCGGACAGGCTGACCAGGTATGTCAGGTAAATGTAGCTTTATTACAATTACCAACGGCAGTCCGTGTCAGCGGACCAGGTGGTCACCTCTTACTTCCCGGACAGGCTGACCAGGTATGTCAGGTGAATGTAGCTTTATTACACTTACCAACGACAGTCCCTGTCAGCGGACCAGGTGGTCACCTCTTACTTCCCGGACAGGCTGACCAGGTATGTCAGGTGAATGTAGCTTTATTACACTTACCAATGGCAGTCCGTGTCAGCGGACCAGGTGGTCACCTCTTACTTCCCGGACAGGCTGACGAGGTATGTCAGGTAAATGTAGCTTTATTACACGTAGCAACAGCAGTCCGTGTCAGCGGACCAGGTGGTCACCTCTTACTTCCCGGACAGGCTGACCAGGTATGTCAGGTAAATGTAGCTTTATTACACTTACCAACGGCAGTCCATGTCAGCGGACCAGGTGGTCACCTCTTACTTCCCGGACAAGCTATGTCAGGTATGACTAGGTATGTCAGGTAAATGTAGCTTTATTAAACTTTGTAAATCCACTCTATTAGTCCACTCTTTCACTTTAGTCTTTATTTGTCCCCTCACTACAGTGGACAAATAAAATATTTGATTCAAGAAATTTGTTACTATATCTTACTTAATTTTACCACTTCTTTTTCTTTATTTTACCTCTCCCTAAAGTCTTTAAAAACCAATCTTTATAGTCTTTAGTTGTCCACACTTTGTAATCCTCATTTGACCACTTTTCACACTTTATTTGAACACTTTTTACAGTACATAGTTTACCACTCTTTATAATCTTTATTTGTAAGGTCGACAAATCCACTTTTTAGCATGTATTTGCATTTCATCGTTATCGGTAGGCCACGAATAGTTTGTATACAAATCGTTTCCATGTCTTTTCGGATATTCATTTCAATAGAAAATATATTTTTACCAGACTGCGCAACGCAAATGACGGGTAATGTGTTTATCAGCCTACGTACGTCTGTTCCCTTGTGGTACTATATAGACCAAAAGCGTGGACCGATTTTGTTGATTCTTATGTTAATCGATTTGTCTTTATCTTGCGAGTGCTAATAAAGACAATGCCATTAATCAAAATTCAATATGGCGACAACCAGACGCCATATTGTGAAAAAGAAAAAAGTGAAAGTCGACGAACTATGTTAAGTGGGGTATCATTGAATAGGTAACTACCTATTTGAAACTTATCTTTGGGTTTCTATTATCATTTTTCATTTCGAATTACTATCTTAATTTAATTTATTTTATTTTACTATCTTATTTTACTTTACTATCTATAGATAGATAGATAGATAGATAACTCTTTATTGTACACCACATAGAACAAAAAATACAATAATAACTAAAACATTTATACAAAATAAATGGGACAATGGGCGGTCTTATCGCTAAAAAGCGATCTCTTCCAGACAACCTTGGATGGAAAGGAATTAATATACGGCAAAGACGGTGGTGCATTATAATATAACAAATAAATAATAAAAACTGAATACAATGAATAAACATATATACACATATATTCCAATATACCTACACATAAATATGTAAATATATAGTACATAAATATATATCCATATACATAGTATATACATTATAATAAATTACATTTACTACTTGTTATTTACTGTTTGTATATATTTTGTAAATGTATATACATTTACAAAATATATACAAACATAATAAAAATAATATACAGTGAAACCACAACAGAATAACAACAAAATAGCAAGAAGTGATATTAATTAGAGAGATAAAACTTCTTTACTTGAAGTTTAAAAACAGGGAGTGACTGGGCTCGCCTTATAGTAACTGGCAGAGCGTTCCATAGGCGAACTGGTTGGATGGTAAATGAACTGCCATAAAAAGAGCTTCTATGTAGAGGGATCATCAAAGCTAAATTTTCTGATGACCTGAGTGACAACTTGTTAGAATCAGACAGGAAATTAAAACGTTCCATAAGATATCGCGGGGAGGAGGGATTAAACAAAACTGTATAAAGAATAGAGAGTATATGAACATTCCGGCGGAGGCGTATTGGAAGCCACTTGAGCTTAGTGCGAAATTCAGAGACATGATCATATTTGCGCAAACCAAATATAAATCGAATGCAGAAGTTTTGAAGACGCTCAAGTTTGTTTAGCTGGTCCTCAGTAAGATCTAGATAGCAGGCATCGGCATAGTCTAAGATTGGGAGCAGAAGTGACTGCGCAAGAGCAATTTTAGTGGCAGTGGGCAAACAATTTCGGAGTCTTCTGAGGGAACCTGCAGAAGCAAATAGCTTTCGACTGACGGTTTCCATCTGAGGAATCCAAGTAAGGCTCTGGTCTATAATTAGACCAAAATTTTTGATACTCTGACTATATGGAATAGTGGACCCTCCAAACACAACTTTGGGTAGAACTGACCAATCAACTTTTGATATCATTCTGGAGCTGCCAAGAATTATTACCTGTGTTTTAGTAGGATTTATTTTTAGCCCATAAGCTTTACTCCAGTCAGAAATATGGCGTAAATTGGAATTAGTAGTTTCTATGGCAAAAGAGAGAGAGCTAAGTGGGGCTTGGCAATAGACTTGGAGATCATCAGCATACAAGTGATAAGGAGAGGTTATATGTTCTGATATAGAATTAATAAAAATTCCAAACAAGAGAGGAGAAAGAACGCCACCTTGCGGTACACCAGAAGTTGTATCACACCACGAAGAAAAATGTTCATCGAGGCGTACTCGCTGCCGGCGACCATGCAAATAATTGCGAAACCAATCAACCACTGCAGGAGATAAGTTAATAGAGCGTAGAATGGCGAGAAGAATATCGAAGTTGACAGTATTAAAAGCATTGCTGAAATCTAATAATGTCAGCACAGTCAGCTGACTTTTTTCCAAGCCGAAACGTATGTCATCTGTTATTTTAAGGAGTGCAGTTACCGTACTGTGACCAGCCCGGAAACCGGATTGCATAGGATTAAGTAAACTATTTATATTTAGGAAACTACAAAGCTGATTAAGGACGAGGCGCTCAAGTACTTTGGATAGGAAAGGAAGTATAGAAATAGGACGATACTCAGAATAGGATTTAGGATTGGATTTCTTAGGTAACGGAATAACTTGGGCTTCCTTCCATTGAGAAGGATACACACTATTTGATATACAAGTGTTTAAAATGTGGCAAAGTATAGGAATAACCGAATCCAGGATAGGTATCAACATGTTTCGGCTAATACCATCACCTCCCACCGCATTGGATGTTATTGACAATACGCTCTTCTTAACATCACACACAGAGAATTGATTAAAACTGAAAGGATCGTAATCAGGAGTTGGAATGGTTGAAAGACGCCGCAAAGTCATAATTTTGGTCGAATCGTCAATGTTAGAAGAAGAGGAGAAGTGAATATTAAGCGAGTGAATGTCCAGATTCTTGGGAATTGAAGCCTCCCTTGATTTGCCAACTCCTAAAGACCGTAGAAATTTCCAAACTTTGGCTGGATCTTCGTTTTCAACAGATTGATGGATATGGCGACGTTGAGCATCTCTAAACACTGTATTGCACCGATTTCGAACACGAGCATATTTAGCCTTATTAGCATCATTAGGACGACATTTAAATCTATTTTTTGCTACAGCTTTTTTATGCATAAGAGCTTTTAGTTCATCATTGAGCCACGGTGCAGGAATGTTTGTGTTTTATTTTAACAGCTCTCAAAGGAGCATGTACATCATAAAGCTTGGTGATAAGTGAGTTCAAAATAGCAACCTGGTCATCTACCAACTCCACGTCAGTAATAGGTGACCAGTCTATGGCCTGCGCATCTTTGACATTTTTTTCCAGATTCATGCCACTAAAATTACGCTGAAGAATTATTTTAGGTTTAGGTTTAGGAGGACGGACTTTATATGACAGGAAAACCAAATCATGATAAGAAAATGCATCAGCGGGAAACTGACCATGCTTAGCAACATGCTGAGTAGATGACACGAAAATAAGGTCAAGCAAAGATGGAGTTGAATTTGGAAAGTGGTGAGTCGCGTTGACTGGAAGTATATGCATGTTGCTTGACGTAATGATAGATTCCAATGATGCAGACCGAGAATCTTTTTTAAGGAGGCATGTGTTAAAATCACCCATGATAATGGAGTGATTGTAGGAAGGGATAAGATCTTCTAAGATCTTTTCAAATGAGGAGAAAAAGTTGATACGTAAAGAAGGGCTATAATAGACTCCGAGAAGAATTTTGTTATGAGAAAGAATAACTTCAATGAAAAGATGTTCACCAGCGTTCAGCGGCGGTGGCTGTGCTGACAAACTAACTATCGAGAAAGGAATATGAGCACGTAAATAAATGGCCACACCGCCACCACCACCACCAGTTCGATCATTTCGTAGAGACGAAAACCAGGCAAAGAATAAGTTATGGAAGGGAGACATGGTTTGAGCCAGGATTCAGAGACTAATATAGCATGAATGTTTTTATGGTTAAATGATGCCAGCATATCGGGGAAATGTGCCGGAATACTTTGCGCATTGATATGAATAACATTCAAGTTTTTCGGTACATCAGAAAATTCATTTTCAAGCGTATCAGAGAGTGTGGGTAAACTAGAAAAGCTGTCTTCACTGCTGCAATCAGAAGAAGAAAAAGAAACATAATTATCATTATCACTAGTGCTGCTATTAAAAATATTTAACATACTAAATAATATAAATATAATATAAAATGAATAGAATAATAAAATATATGTATTAATAAGACTGAATTCAACTCAAGATTTCAGAATTTCTTTCCACCCGCTGGCTATGTTAAACATAACTTAAGATTAACCAATAAATCACACACCTACCATTAGATTTTATATTTTTTATGAATCTTAATTTACTATCTATAAAGTCAGCAACCATTCTCACTTGAATTTATCTGTAAAGTCAGCAACCATTCTCACTTGAATTTATCTGTAAAGTCAGCAACCATTCTCACTTGAATTTATCTGTAAAGTCAGCGACCATTCTCACTTGAATTTATCTGTAAAGTCAGCAACCATTCTCACTTGAATTTATCTGTAAAGTCAGCAACCATTCTCACTTGAATTTATCTGTAAAGTCAGCAACCATTCTCACTTGAATTTATCTATAAAGTCAGCAACCATTCTCACTTGAATTTATCTATAAAGTCAGTAACCATTCTCACTTGAATTTATCTACAAAGTCAGCAACCATTCTCACTTGAATTTATCTATAAAGTCAGCAACCATTCTCACTTGAATTTATCTACAAAGTCAGCAACCATTCTCACTTGAATTTATCTATAAAGTCAGCAACCATTCTCACTTGAATTTATCTATAAAGTCAGCAACCATTCTCACTTGAATTTATCTATAAAGTCAGCAACCATTCTCACTTGAATTTATCTATAAAGTCAGCAAACATTCTCACTTAAATTTTAGCCTCTTTTTAGTTTTGTTCGCAGTCGAGTTTTTTAGCACTTCCGATGATGTATTTGTTAATGTGTTGCTTCACACCCCACTTATCCAAAAGTAAAAATATTGTGAGTTTGCCCAAAACGAGCCAACTATCTTTGACTACCCTCATAATCACAGAGCAACAGTATGTTTACCGCGTATTTAATGGGTCACTTTCTTCTTTGTCTTTCTGTCTTTCGTTCCGGGTGGAATCTTGCAGCCCTGAAAGATTCCGGGCTGAATCTTTCAGGGTAGCAAAAAAAACGGTTATTAGATTAGTTTTTTAATCTACATTTGCAGCTTGTTTTCCTTTATACTCATCAATATTATACCTATGTCGATTTAGTTAATGTTAGTGGTCTACAAGTAAACCGAAGGAATATTCACTTGACTTTATTATTAGTAGCGATTACTCCAAGTAGATTTTCCTATTTCAGGCCAAACAGTATGAGACAACGACTAGCTGAACTAAGACTGGACAGCAAATCAAGGGGCGGAGGCGATGACGAAAATATGTAGGTAAATAGTTTCTAAGGTCACAACAGAACCAGAGAATTACTTACGGATCAAGAACTGCTAGGTATGTGCAATTTTTGTAAAAGACCATGTTTAAAGTATGACTCCTTGTTCATGCATTTCATAGTACTTCAAACGCAGTATACAATCAGTATGGGCAGTGGACACAGACTCGATTTTTACAAAATTATTGTTACATAATCTAGACTCTATTGGAATATTCGAAAAACACATCAGTATCAGCCGAATTTAAATCGTGCTTATATTTAATACTGAAAATTTACAAAAAAATATAAGTCTCATTACCCCATAAAATAAAAATAGTCAATCTGGAAATACTTCCAAGTGGATTAATAGAGACAGAGAAAAAACGAGCTGTTCCGAAGTATTGTCCAGCTTATCCATACTGCTTGTATATTCTACCTTACTTGCAACTTGGTAACTCAGGTTTAGAAATCTTTTGGAATTTGTTGGTAAGTTATATTGAAATCGAAGATGCACAATTTTAGAATGTAATTACATTATTATTGTCTAACGTCTGTTTGTAATAAAAATATTGATGTTCAAAGCTGTAAGCGTAAGATAGCAAAATAAACATACATTCTTAGGTACACACGCGAGCAAAGAAAATCGACCATTTTCTTGTTCGCGAGTGTATAGTTACTTAGACGTTTCAAATTAGGTTGAATGTAGTTAAAATTAGATATTGATTGGATTGTAAAGATATCCATACAATTTGTATAGGTATCTAAAGAATGTGTCAAAAATATAATTAAATAATAATAAAAGCATGTCAGAGTCACAAACAACCGTGGTTCAAACAAATGTTTGCCCTGTGCGGGAATCGAACCCGTAACGCTTTGTAGTCGTCTCATCACTACGCCATGGAGGTTCTCATTAAATGAGATCATCATAAATACTAATCTCATATCTTTTGCAAATTCAATGTTCAATATACTAAGTTCCGATCTAAACAATAAGTATCTATAAGTGACCACAGCCACAGAATAAATAATAGTGCTCGCCTCGGCCATCGACCGTGACAAAATCGTTTTACATGTACAAATGGTCTTGCGTCGATTTTATGACTCTCAATCAAAGCAAAGTGATCGACGCGGAGGGATATCGATCGATCCAATGGTGGCCGTGACAAACATTATGACAAATAACCCATATCGATTACTATTTTATTATTTATACCTATAAAATAATACCGTGACATACTGATTGACAGACAACGCACAGCCTAACCGGACCGGTTTGAAATTTGGAGGAATATTCCTTGAGTAGGTACCCTAGAGGTGCACTAAGAAGGGATTTTTTGAAATTCCTTCCCAAGTAAGAGAAAGGGTTATCATTCGAACGCGGGCAAAGACGCGGAGCGCTGCTAGTTATGATATAAATATGTGCTGATTGATACCTATGCGGTATGTAATTTGTAAATGTTACTAAGGAATAGTATGAATAGTTGTGCACAAAATGATGCTCAACATTTGGTAAAACTAACAATGATAAAATTATAATTATTAAAGCAGTTTAAGTTTAGAAATAGAAACGGGCATTTTAACAGCATATTTTAAGATGTTAAAAGAAAAAAAAAGTAATAATATGAAGGAATGGTATATTTTATGAGTTTAAGATAAGTTTAATTATTATATTATGAAAATAAATATAGTTATGGGGCAAAAGGGGTTGAAAATGTTGTGTGTTGCGTAGTCTACTGTATTATACAAGGTGAAACGAAAAGCATTAGAATCTTTTCTAACTAAGGCTCTACACTTGACACTAATTCTTTCCGGTACAAAATATAATGAAGCCAATGCTTGAAATGATGCCAATGTTTTCCACCTCACCTGTATAACAGAATCTCATTGACATACGTAATTATAATTATTTTATATTTATAATTCTAGTCACATGACTATGTGCAACATAAGACAAGAAAGTGATGTAAAATAGTTGTAAAAATTAAGCTAGGTTGTTATTAACAACAACAAAAAAAACTAAATTGTATCAGTGTGCGGAACTATGGGGCTATTCCGTAGAAGTGGCGCCAGTAAATCCATGCCTTCCTAGACTAGCTAGAGAGAAAAAGTGGTATAATCTTCCCAAACATAGCAAAGCGATAAATCGTCTAACTTTGACGGCGCTGTCTGACATTTCATTGGGACAATACCATATTCTGTGGTTGGGATATAAGGCGGCCTTGTCAAACAGAAAGCGAAGCGAACGCGCGGCGAAAGCGAACGAAGGAGCGTTGTGGAGACGCATTTCTAGACTTTCCATATTTTTGTTATTTGCTATGCATTTTTTTAGTATACTAGTTTTCCCGCCCGCAACTTCGTCCGCGCGGACTACTGTTTATCGCGAAAAAGCATCCTATGTTCTTCTAGGATATTAAAAACCAAAGCAAAAGTAGATATATCATCAATGCTCTGGATGTTTTTTGACAGACTAGTTATTTCGTTTCCATGGCAACCGTTCCTTACAGCGAGTAATCAACATTTTTCCAGCTTTCCAGTGGAAACTTACAATTTTCCGGGATAAAAAGTACCCTATATTTTATTCTAGTGTAAGCTATCTCCATTCCAAATTTCATCAAAATCCGTCCAGCCGTTATAGCGTGAAAGCTCCCCAAACAAACAAACAGACGTTTCACTTTTATATATTGGTATGGATAGTTACAAAGAGTAGGTCTACACATTGTAGACCATGTTATATGTGGTACACGTCACAAATTAAGTTATTTTTAAAGCATGCAATAAAATGATCGTTATCCATTAAGATAACGATCTGTGTCAAATAGCTTACTTATTAAGAAACACAACCTCGCCCTCGCATCAAGTCTTGCACTCACTGTCTTTCGTCCGACCTCTGAAAATACAGTCAGCTAGTACCTACTAGATTCTCGCTCACGCCTCGCTTCGCATGTTTGTCATGGCGTATAGTTCGTCACGTAAACGCGAAAATGCGAATACCAAGCTACTCTTTACATTACAAATTAAAAACGCTTCGCCACGCCATGCGCCCGCATCGCTTTGTTTGACAAGGCCTTTAGGCTTATACTCTCATTCCCGTGGCATAATTCGAATTGTAGATTGTAGACCTATCTAATATTCTGGCACCTTTTTCGGAGTATCCCTACTGAGTGTATGTTAACTGTGACTATACTTACTCTTCAATGTCTAATGACAGCAGAAAAGAAATGCCATCCAATTATTTCAGTATCTTCCTAGTGTAATAGTGTAAAACTATGATAATTTGCGATGCAAGAGAATTGAAATCTTATTTAAGTGTTAATACAGTCTATCTTCACTGTACTCTAGTGTTATGAAGCATTTCTAATTATAAAATTACTTGTATGCAGCTATAACTTTAATTAATTAATAAGTTTCCTTTTTTGTTATTTCATAATAGTATTGACAAGAAATGAGCAGAAGATCTTTTTATAAATGTCTTTAGAAGAGAGTGTCTTGAGAAGGGGTATAAGTGACAAATTCAAACTTCTAAGATTCTATTGTTAAGGCTAGCCGCGGTTTGCCTTTGATCCCTAGACCTGACAAACCTGAACTTGTCAATAGGCGAGTTGGCTGCTATTAAAATACAACAATTTAATTCCTATATCATACATAGTGAGTTTTTTAACAGGGATCACTATGGCAGCTTTAACCCCCATTCCTAGAAAAATAAAACGAGTCGTTTTTCCAACGTCTCGTTACTTTTTGACGTTTTTTGTATGGCGTTTATGTCAAAAGCTGACGGACAGTGAGCGAAAACGGTTCGTTTTAAGACATAGGTACCAGCCCTAAGATGAGAAGATGTTCTTAGATATTCATCTAGCGGTGTTTAAAAGTATTAAAACTGCGATTAAGGATTATTGAAAAATCAATTTTATTTACGTTAGGTCGACTAAAGATTTAAAAAAAATAAGATTTCTTGTGAATTAGTAGTATCTTATTATTAGTTATATTAAGAAAATGTGTTCCTGAACATTTTGACTTACTTTAGAATAAAAATATCTTATATTAGCTTTTTGTCCAAATCCAATTCTGCGTAAAAAAATATTTCGAATGTAATCGATATTAGGTAGAAAACCCTATTTTTCAAAAATTCTTAAATGCTGTTTTATAATACTTTTGAAACCCTATAGATGGTGTCAAAAATTTAATTTTATCAAAGAGCCCAAACCAAATGATACAAACTTATTGATACTAAGGCTGGATTTGACCAAACGAGAGAAAATTTTATTCATAGAATAGTAGCTAATGACGGTTATTCTTTTATTTCTATGCCATTAATTTAAAAATAAAATTTACTCACTTTTGGTCGAAGTATATTTGCAGAGAGCACAAAGTAAATTGAAAAAAACTAAGTTAAGTTGAATTTTAATTAGGACCTAGTTGTCATTGATGCAGTCATATTCTTGCATTTAAAGTATTATAATACTAGGAGAGTGTATTGTGTATATTGAGATTTGAAGTTATTTGTTCATGTAACAATATCTACTAACGTATGGATGAAAATGTTTGACTAAACATTCATACTGAGGGTAATAAAACATGAGCAAGCGACAAAACCCTAAATATGTCTAAGTACTATAAAATCAGGCCAAGTCCTGTTTGGGTAAGGTAGAGAGAACGGATCTGTTGAAAAAGTGTTTATTAGAAATTTTAGTATAAGAGTAATTACACCAAAGTTAAAAAGTACAAGTTAATGTGAGAGAGTCCTAAATACCTCTGTGAAAAAGTGTAAAATGTACGATGTTATATTTAAAAGAATATTCAATATATTTATTAAATAAAGAGACATTATTTTTTGTGAGTAGGCCTGGCATTCCTTTAGTTCAGAAAATGTGATAAATGAATAAGCCTATGAAATATCGAAAGTGAATATTATATGTTTTGAAGTAGTGAAATGTACCTATCATAAAATGAATAATATACGCATGTTGGGTGTACTCAGAGTGTACAGTCAGAATTAAGTGTTCCAAGAACATTGTATTATTATGTGTTACAACTACATGTAAAAATTAGGAGTTTACTGTTATTTTCTGTAAAGTTTAAAATAAATGTCTGTTCAAAATCACTGTTTTATTTCTTAAATCACATTAAAACATAATAACTAACAACTATATGTACAGTAATAATATTGTTACCGAAATCAAAAATATTGGTCCATAGTTATATTATAAAATAGTTACGTAAATAAAGTAATAACAAAAAAATACAAATAGTTTGTATGGTCAAGTGTGTTGCTGTTACATATTAATAGCCATACATAAGGGATTAACGCAGAAAACATTTACATGGAAAGTTAAAAATAAATGTTGCTTACAAAAACTTAGGTTGCTGCTTCAACGCAGTAATATCAAGAAATCTTGGGATCTCACCTTGTGGCGGCGACTTGGATTGCGCGGGCAAACCTGTAACAAAGTAATTATAAAATATGAGTCGGCGGCATGAAGGGGCAGGCGGCTACCGGGGAAAAACACACAGAAATAAATACAACACAACGCCGAGGCGTAAGAAGCGTTCGGCCGCCCGCCAGCACTTTTTCTCGCGCGAGAGAACGAGACGCCTACAAGCGGCAGAAGGCGATAAGCTGTAAATGCGGCTCTTGAGGCCAGGTCGGGTCCGTTCCGAACCCTTCAAATCCATCCAGGAATTGTCTGTCAAGTGTTTGAAGATGGTCTGTTACGCATACTTACATAACAGTTCATTGACACTTTCGGTATATAAGAGCAAGCTTATGCTAACGCAACGCAAAAATGTTTTTCTCTCATTTTTGCGTTTCGGACGGAGCGTTCGTCGAAACAGACATGTCGCAGCGCACGCTGTTATATGCGTTAGTTCAATGGGATTTTGCTGGATATTTGTACCGACCTTCATCGTGGGCCATTGAGCTGCTAATATTTGTCTTATTAACAAACCTTGTAACAATCTATGCTGCTCCATATAGTTCCTAGTCGCGAACGACATGTCTATAGGAGCCGAGGTCGGATTGGACACGGGCCGTGGCACTGCCTGTGCCGGCACATTCTTCAAGTACTTGGCTGCGAGCTGGTTCATCTTCAGACTGGTCTCGGTGGCAGGCGCAGTGTAGATGTGCGGTTGGTGAAGGCCGAGAGGATCGTCGCCGAACTTTACTCTGGAATTGATTGTTTTTGTGATTTAAATGGACAGATAGACTAGCCCCCAATTCCTATGAAACGAGTCATTTTTCCAACGTCTAGTTACTTGTTGACGTGTTATGTACGTCGTTTATGTTATAAACTAACAGACAGTTAGCGAAAACGGTTCTTTTTAAGATATGGGAACCGGCCATAAGATTGTCAAGCTAGGGTCGGAAAATGTTCCAACAACAGCACCTGCACCAAAGTAGGTACCCCGAGGAGAGCTTAGATTGGAGTGTCAATTACTAAAAGGAGATACTAAGGTAAAAAACAAAAACTCAACATAAGTGTACCTAAGTTGAGTTTTTGATTCAAAGAATTATACAATTAATTAATTAAGGTAATATTTTATTCTCTGAACCAATGAGGAAAAGTTTTGCATCAAAATAAGTAGAATAATACGCGTCATAAACAACAAGTTTATGACTTTGGCAAGAAATAGGAGTAATTTACACCTACCAGTTGGACATCATGGCGTGCTGCTGGACATAGGCCTGTCCCAAAGCACGCCACTGAGCCCGGTCTTATCATATTTCGGGAGGGTTATTGCCCATAATCGCCATGCTGGGCAGGCAGGTTGGAGATCGCAGAGCGCAATTTCTTACACCGATGAAGCTGCTGCCCGTCACCGGTCTGTAGAATTTTGACATGGACAGTTGGACAAGGCTAAGTTAAATTATGTAAAATGACTACAAACCTCTTGGTTACACTGACATTAGTCTTGTCGATGTGCATCTGAACACACTGCTGACGCATGTTCCTGTACATCGCGCTCGCTGACGAGGGCATCTCCGAGTTTTGCAACATGCCGTTCACGTGGGTCTGAAATTTAAGGAACAACAGTGACCATATTGGAAATCTTCCGGCGCACCCTGCATAACCCTGAATTTGCTAGTTGGCTTGTCCTGTCTCCATGTTTCAACCAAAACAACCTGTCTCAAGGCGCAATGGTTCAACATCATGAAGAAGAATAGATTTATCAATACTTAGAGAGAACTTAATACAGCATAGACAAAATATATAATTAGAATATACACTACAATATACTTTCATGTTATCAGTTAACACACTCGCACTTTGCATTTTCTCGGGGAAAGAGAATTCTCATTGTTTTCTAAGTCCTACTGGAATAGTGTAGCTTTCGATCAGTGAAATAATTTTCAGACTCAGTAGTTCCAGGGATTAGTGGTAACAAACAAACTTACAATAAACTTTACTTCTTTATAATATTAGTGTAGATAGTCTAACAAGAAAACTACGGCCCGAGCTGTAGGGCATTGCAGCTAGTTAAAGATATTAATCAATGCTGTTTGCTATTGTTCATGTAAAGTGTCATACGTCATAATACCTACCATAACTTTGTTATAATAAGTCCATCCAACATTGGACTGGTCATTACTGCTTGCTTCGGAACTGCAATAGGAATAAAAAATTAAACTTATATCACACTTGATTCAAATAAAGTGTAAAATATTTTATGTACTTACTCGCTATAGTCTCTTACATCCAAATACAATGTTTGCTCGGGAGATATTAATGGAGTTGTGGCATTATCAACTTGTACATTGCACAAGCTTAGTTCATTTACAGTTTTGTCTTCGCAAACATTCTCAGTCAGCTGTCTGTGGCTTACATGTTCATTCTGAGCTTTCTGTTCAACATTTTTTGGCATTATTCCATCTAGAAAATTCATATTAGCAGGTTTAGATACCACTTCTTTTATACTTATTTGTGACCTGTTACACTGAATCTGAGCATTTTCATTAGTTTGTGTCACAAGCTCTTTATTTATAACGGTTGATGTCCTTATCATTTCAAAGCTAGTCATAACTCCAATGGACATTTTATGTTGATCATTCTCAACAGTATTCACAGCAACATGTTCCGTTGAACAAGTTATTGTAGGCTGTGCAGTTTGTCTACTCGATGACATGAACTTATCAACTTTTTCTTGGAGCAATTGCAACTGTTCATTCTGGAGCTTAATAATTTTAAACAAGTCGGCAACAGTGGGCTCTCTTTTCTCTTTAGAAACATTAGTTTGTTTCTCAACTTCCACACATTCAGGTTTTTTGCTCTGCTCATACTTTTCTATAGCCCAAGTTTTTTTATCAGCAGCATTTTGAGGTTTTGGACTGAAAGCTGCAGTGTTACGACAGCTACATGTTTTGCTTACATTCTGTTGTATTGGGGGTGAAATGTGGTTGCGGCAAGAACAGATTTTGTTCCTTGGAGTTGAACATACACAGCTATATCCAAACTGTTCTCCTGCTTGATGATAACGAACCTGTTTATCTTGACTAGCTGCAGGATGCACATGATCAACATTTTTAGAACTATGGTGACAGTTACATTCATCATTGAAAACCGGACTCACAGTCGTACGTTTTATATAAAATGGATTGTTAGAAGGTACACTGATACCGCCAGCTTTCATGATATCAGCTTTTCTTGCTAATGGATCATTTTCTTTACCTAAGCTTAGTTTATTCATCTGAGCCTGTATAGGATTTAAATTCAAATGGTACTTGTCTAAATTGTCTCGCCTAATGAAGAAGCTGTTATCTTTCACTAAAATATTAGGAGGGACATTTCTTGAGTTATTTTCAATAGTTAAAACTGCTGAGGCTTTTTGTATGCCTACAGAAACATTTGAAGCTACATGAGCACCATGCATTTTGTTTTCATCAGCCTCTTTTAGTACAGATCTTGAAAAAGTTGGTTGTCTAGGTTCATGATTTGACGCATCAAGCAAACTCACGTTAAGGTCATCGGATGGCACCCAGCGAAGTTCCTTTTCTAGGAAACTAGGTACTTGTAATTTATGTACCATCGGATATGGGCTGCTGTTGCTTGTTTCATATCTTTGTATGGGGTCACGATTGTAAGGCAGTACTCTGGGATAGTTGTTTGTAAATTCAGGCGGGGCAGACTGCAGCTCCCGCTCAATAAACGGTCGAGGAGAGTGGCACTCCGAGTCATTCATTTTAAATATCTGCCGCTTTTCAGGACTCTCAAACCTCACCTTCTTCATGAAGTACGTTATGTTCAAAATAAAATGACAATGTTGATTTTCTATGAAGCACCCTCGGAACAAATGTATTATCTAACAGCCCACATGAGTATCAAGAGCTTGATCACTTAGCAAGGCACTGCATACGGAATACATTCATTTTCTTTTTGTAAATACTGCCTCTTCAGCAGCTGTAGTAAAATTCAAAACAAACTAACAAACCAAAGTCCAAACGAACGCTCACGAAAAAGAGGTAGAGCAGCGTATGCGTTAACGTCAAATTCAATTGACATATGTCATTCTGTGTTGATATGTTGTCGGAACTCCCGCCAGACTGCCAGTACATATATATAATAATGATTATATTCTTTTAGCAGAAGCAAACGAATTCAACAGAATTAAGAGAGAAATGAGAAAATTATAAACAAACAAAACAAAACAACAGTAGGTAGATTCACAGAACAGCTGACTCAAATGACTTATGCATGCAATCGTCGGTTTAATTTGTTTGCGTGCAAATGCTACGTAGTGTTTATATACTCTTTGCCTACGCTGACCAACAATATAAACCAATCGTTAGCAGTGTTTGCAGTCTCAGCACTGTGAGTGCAATTTAAACCACACTGTAAGTACGATTTCGAGGCCATGCTAGTTTGTCTCCATTATATCGTCGTCTTACTTTCTCAACCTCGTATCTCAAAAAAAATATTTTTTGTATCATTGCTCCTATATATTTGTTGCTGCACATTTCATAACTACAGCTAACTCGTATATTGATACTAAGTGAAGTTGTCAACATATTTTCTATGCAATTTGCTTGTATATTCATAGCAAAGATTTTATAACTGCAACAAACTCGTATCATGAAATACGAGATTACAAGTCTAAACCTTTACACAAGAGAGTCTATTTTTGCTAACCTTGTCTGGTCAGATGCGAGGTTGCTGTTCTTATTAGTATGAAGTTAGGCAACATTTTGATGGTTTGAGAAAGTTTAGATCAAATTGTAATTTAATAAATAACTAGTTTTCCCGCCCGCGACTTCGTACGCGCAGACTAATGTTTATTGCGAAGAAAAGCATCCTATTTTTTTTCTAGGATATTAAATACCAATGCAAAAGTAGGTACATCACCCAATTCTCTTGATGTTGCTTGATAGACTTGTTATTTCGTTTCCATGGCAACCACAGACATGAACAGACAGAATGACTTTTATTCTGTGATGTCAACCGTTCCTTACAGTGAGTAATCAACATTTTTCAAAATAATTTTTATCATTTTTAGGATAAAAAGTATTTTTTGTTTTATTCTAGGGTATAAGCTGTCTCCATTCTAAATTTCATCAAAATCCATCAAGCCATTACAGACAACGTTTCACTTTTATATATTGGTATGGATAACTGAAGAAAATAGTGATTCTTTAACTTGAAATCGCAGCTGAGAAGCAAGTTATAAGTTATTCTATCATTTTGTTATTGAAGCAATTTTGGATTATTTTTGTGAGCAGTAGGTGAGCGTGAGGTAATAGGTACTTAATCTAAAGTTCCTGCGCGCCAAACTGCCGGCTGCTTTGTTTTTACGAACAATTACTCGCAGGTACCACTGTACTTATTCAGGTTGGTACTAAAAGTAATATCTTAACTGTGACTTTGTAACTTTCCTCGATAAATAATGTAAGTAATCATAAAAGAAATACTTGTAACTTTTAAACTTTCGCGATTCGAACACATAGTTAAATATTTAAACGGGACTTAATCGCGCTGAAAACTTAATATTTATTTACCTCGACGTTTCGATCAAGTTGCATTGATCGTGGTCACGAGAAGACTCGCATCTTTTTGATCATCTGTCTTCTCGTGACCACGATCAATGCAACTTGATCGAAACGTCGAGGTAAATAAATATTAAGTTTTCAGCGTGATTAAGTCCCGTTTAAATATTTAACTAAAAGAAATACTTAACTATTTTCTACGTTTGACTATGTGATTTAGAGTTAATTTCACTTCAAATGAATAGTTAGTTGAAATGATTAAGAACACTACAAGCTAAATGCGATTCAGAAAAGTGGCCAAAGGGTTTGCCAAGAAATACCAAGAAATTACATGAAATAAGTATTAATGACAGAAAGGTGATTTTTGATTCATTCTGAAAATTTTCCTGGGAAGAGGAAAAAGCTTATGTCGTGGCTATGGTCACACTTAAACTGATAACTGCTCAAATTAAAGGATACCCTCCAGAAGAACGAACACTCTCAGTATTCCCTTGCAGTTGCTGGTGAAATTATAGCTATGTGTAAAATTATATTTTGCGTGATACTGTGTTTAGGTGAATGGTCTGTGGCAAATTGGGTGAAACATGAAAATCTTACATTACTTTCAAAGAATTGATAAAATTATACCGATACGTATCTACAGCAATGAGTACAGAGCGCAAAATCGAAATCTAACGTTATCGAATGCTCTACATTTTGCAGTAGCTCATAACACAGAAATTCAATAAAGGTATCTTATAGTTGGGCATACGCAGATGGAATATGATTAGGTTCACGCTATCATCGAATGAAAAAAGAAAAGGAACTTTTTGTACCAGCTGAATTTGCCACAGTGATTAAACAAGCTAGACTGTCCCGACCATATGAAGTGCGATACTTAGAGCACACATTTTCCGCGACTTTTCGACGATTATCTATCTAAAATCTATAAAAGATTCTAAAAAGATCCGTGTGTTTTTAATTTTAAAGCACTGAAGTACTTACACATCTGTTACTGGATGTAAATATAAACTCTGCTTTGAAAAGGACTGGAATCTTTTGCACCATAGGATGACTCGTCAGCTGGATTCCAGGCATGACCTCATAATCCTGGAACTTTATCATTAGCCGATGTCTATCACAAAGAGAAAATATTACAATCTTCTAGATATCAAGCAACTGATTCCAGCCGATTATCACAGCTTCTATCACAATTTAGTGCATGAGTAAAGTAGTTTGAATCACGTTTTTTTTGTACATTTTATTTTGTATGAACGATGTCAGATAAGTAGAGTTAATTTAGTTTAAAACTGAAAATAATCTAGTTTTCTTTGATAAATAGTTAGTTTTTAAATGCAGCAAACTTCTATCTTAGGTATCACGGTATGAAAATTTTGATGAATGCTTAATTCAATAAACTCGTATCTTTAAAATTGCGTGTAATTTTTTAAGCTTTAACATAATAAATATAAATCTAAACTTAAAACATGCTTATTTTTATTGTTCACAAACCCAATTCATAAGTTGTGCATATTATAAAAATCAATGGAGTTATTCAGTTTTTTTTCTCTCTACTGAAAACTTGTATATTTTCACTTATGAGGTAGAGAAAGTAAGGCAACGATATACGCTAAACTTCTATGCCAACGCCATCTATCCGCCAACCTCAAAACTATTTTGATTATAAAATGCGTTCAGTGAATAATAAAAATATTATATATTTTTCTTCCTAAATACATTTAAAAAGTATAATATTTTAAATAATAAATAAATAACATTTATTAAATTATAAATGCTCACACATACTATTATTCAATTATTTTGAATGCAGACATATTTTGAAAATAGCTTTGGCAATGACAACATTGATTGACAGCCATGCCATACAAAATACAAATTTAACCGTCGTTTCGTCGTCGTACGCCAGTAATATATTCATCTATGATCGAGACAGAGGCACGTTCTATTCTCTTTGTTCGAGTTCGAGGCGAATCTTACGTAGAATTTATATACTCTTTGGAGGCGAAATCTTGTCTGGCAGAGCTGCCATATCAAAAATCAAATCGACGGTGAATCTATTTGAAAAACACGGTAGATTCTAAGAAATTACGGTAACTGCACCAGGAAAAATACGGTGTACTAATTGTTAACAATACAACAATTTCACCGCACAAATCACTGTTTATTGGAAAAACTAGAACAATTATTTCATGAAATATTTATACATTTTCATATTTTAATGCAACAATGGAGTCTACACCGCCAAATTTACGAGTACGCCAAATCTACTGCTTATGTGTGTGAGAGTTGATAATTTGTGCTGTTTTGTGGTTTATACTCAATTTCATCACAAAAGACTGCATTGATTTTGATTTTCCGTGAGAATTTTTCAGAATTAATATGACTATATTATTATATCCTATGGACAATATCACAAGATCTTGCTGTGATCAAGCTGTGATGTGGCGGCTGATCGGCATAACATGGTGTATGTAATTGCGTGCGTGAAGCTTGTTCATACGAGCGAATTGACATAATTATACTACATAATAATACACTTTCAATTCGGCGATGTGGAATCCGTCTTTTTTAAACATTTTTGCAATGTACCTAATGTAATTCTTGTAAAATTACTTGAAATTAAAACGTTAATACACCCACTCAAATTGGTGTATGGTTGATGTAATATAGGACCTCCTCTGTCAAGTGAGAGTAACTGTAAACTGAGTAGAAAAAACTGTTTTGTAAGCTGTCTATTCATGTCTACAGAAGTAAAACAATGTTGTGTTTAAATATGTTTTTTCTTTATTGCATATGCTAATTAAATAATAGCCTCTGAAAGTGGATAACCTGTATTTATTCTCACCAACAATCCATTAATTGTATTGCTCCAAGCATCAACTCATCCGTACGGATAAGGATGCGTTCTAAACGTAATTTAAGTAGTTTGTTTTTGTTTACAGTAAAATACTTTCACAAATAAATGTCACGAACGTTGCCAAGATATCATTGTTAATTTTATTATGAAGCTTAAGGGTTGTCTTTTTCATATAAATAAGCAATCTTAGTAAAAAATAGTTATGGAGGTTACGCTCTAAGCATTATTTTTTTTTTTCAATAAATATTCGTACCTTTGCAAATTACGGTAGACTTCGTCACCGTTGTCATGCTTCGACGGTAGGTAGTAAATTAGTGCTGATTACAGTGCATTTACCGTAACTAGTGAAGATTTTAAGCTAGATTCAGTGGAGGCAAAGAAAAGAGATGCCAAAGCTACTCGTAGAAGCAAAATTTGCCTCATGTGCACGGAGATGATATATCCCATGATAATGCATGTTAATACATCGAGAGATACTTGGCTGGCGCTGAAGCGAGCTTATACTGACGGAGGACTACTGCGGCGGCCATATCTGCTGCGGAAGCTGTTCAACGTCAAACTAACGATGTTCAACACTATGGAGGAGTACTTGAATGACATTCAGACCACGAGTCAGGCGTTAATAAGCATAAAAGCTGGTCTAGATGATGAGTTCGTCGGGATTATAATGCTGGCGGGTTTGACAGAAGAAGAAGAAGAGCCTTCAATTCCTTAGTGATGACGTTAGAGCATTCGAGCATAAAGAGATCGACAGAAACTGTCATGGCAGCGTTTTTAAAAGTAAGTATGAGAAAGAACACAGCAGAAAACAACTCAGCACTTATGTCAAAGAGTGACAAAACCAGGAAAGTGGTAATATGTCATCTGTGCAAGAAGAAAGGGCACTATAAATGACACTGCAAAGACAGAAAACCTAATTACAAGAAGGTTAATACAACATATGATAAGAAGGATAGTAAAGAGACTCTCGGGCTGATTACTGCTATGTCAGCGACAGTCAACAGAGGCGTATGGGTCATAAATTCCAGTGCTTTATCACATATGACGTCAGACAGACACATTTTGGAGAACAAGGAACACGTTGATTCAAAGGTGGTGACAACTGCGAACAATGATAAAGTTGTATCCAATTTAAAAGGCGATGTGTTCGCCATGGGACTTTCTATAAGGTTTGAACATGTGCTAAATGTACCATATTTGATGACTAATTTACTCTCAGTAAGTAAGATGTGTAGTAAAGATTGTGTTGTTGTTTTTGATAAAACTTGTTGCAAAGTTTTTACGAAAGATGACGTCACTGTAGGTTGTAACGCTTTGTTAACAGCACCCCTGAAACAAGCTTTATATGTTTTAGATAAAGAGGCAGCGATGGTTCTAACGTCTCCTCCAGATACTACTTCTAGTGATTTTAACTTATGACACAGAAGGTTGGGTCATTTGAGTAGGCCTTTGATGGAAAAATTAAAAGGTTTAGCAGATGGGTTGTCATTTGGAGCGGTGAGCATGGCACTGTGTGAAGATTGCTGCAAGGGGAAAGAGTGTGTCAAGAAATTTCCGAAAAGGAAAGATAAGAGAGCAAAAGAATTGCTCGAACTAGTGCACTCGGATTTGGTAATTCCAATGGAGGAATAGTCCTATGGCGGGAATAAATACTTTTTGATTTTCATGGATGATTTTAGTCGAAAATCTTTTGTATATCTGTTTAAATCGAAAACCGAAGTATTCGCGAAATTCATGGAATTCAAAGCACTAGTAGAAAATCAAACGTGCAAGAAAATCAAAAAGATACGTACGAACGATGCGTCTGAGTACGTGAATTGACAATATGGAGATTTTTTTAAGAAGCACGGTATCCAGCATCAGACGTCTGTACCGTATACACCACAGCAAAATGGGGTGGCAGAGCGGACTATACGGACTATTACTGAAAAGGCAAGATGAATGATACACGATGCTAGTCTAAGCAAGAAATTATGGGGAGAGGCTATTGGCTGTGCGTTTTATCTGAAAAATAGATGTCCGACCATGGCCCTGATGGATAAACTTCCAGAGGTCTTTACGAATAAACGAGTTGACTTGTCGAATCTGAGAGTATTCGGGTCCAAGGCTCAGGTTCTAATAAAGGATCATAGCAGGAAGAACTTTGATCCAAAAACGATTCCAATGATAATGACTGGTTGTTCCAATAACCAAAAGGCGTACTGATGCATGAATTTGGATAAAAACCCAACAAAAATAACTATTGCTCGAGACGCAACGTTTTTTGAGAATGTGCCCATGATAAAGAAGAAACAAGATACCGTTTCGAAGAAAAATTGTGTGGAAATATATCTACAAAATGACATTCCTGGGTCTAGTCGTCCTACTACAGAACCAGAGGTACCAAGGTTAGCTGAACCTGTTGTGTATTGGTAACTACGCCGAATGTTTTAAATGAACAAATTCAAGAAGACTTGACCGCTGAGTCCGATTGTTCATGTAGATGTTTAAGAAAGCACGTCTACTTCAACATACGCATCAAACTGTGGAGAGAACTTCTTCGACTCTGTCGATTCAGATAATCATGTGGCAGAAGATTTGCGAGATCCAGTGAACATAAATATTGCTGATCTTGTAAATGATATGGTTGCTCCTACTGAACGACGTTACCCAGTTCGAGATAGACGTCCCAAGAGAGATATGGACATGTTCTATAATTTTCACGTAGCTGATATTCCTGATCCTGTATCGGTTCGTGATGCCATGGAGCGTTCAGACAAAAAGCTGTGGTTGGAAGCGATGAACGACGAGTTTATCTCCCTGAAGGCTAATAATACCAGGGATCTAGTTGATCGACCTATGGACGCAAACGTCGAAATGGGTTTTTAAACTCAAGGTTGGAGCGGATGGTAGTGTGCAGCGCCATAAGGCCAGGCTGGTCGCTAAGGGCTATTCGCAAAAATCAGGCATAGATTTTTTCGAAACGTTTGCACCAGTTGTCAAACTTTCATCGATTCGTCTTCTACTTGCACTGGCAGCCGAAAAGGACCTAAGCATACATCACTTAGATGTGACTACCGCTTTCCTAAATGTAGATATACAGGAGGAAATATATATATGGAACAGCCTGAATTTTTCGTCCAAAAAGGGGAAGATCGCGAGGTTTGCAAGCTAAAGAAATCTCTGTATGGCTTAAAACAAGCGGCTCGATGTTGGAACGAAAAAAATCATACCCACATTTTTAAATTGGGTTTTACGCGATCCAATTATGATCAATGCGTTTACACCAAGATAAAAGTTGAACTGTTTGTTGCTATTGTACTTTATGTTGATGATTTTTATATATTTACCACAAATGAAGCTGCAGCTGAAGCAGTTAAAGAGCAGATTGAAAGTTCTTTCAAAATAAAGGATCTTGGAGTAGCAAGAGAGTGTCTTGGAATGCGAATTGAGCGGAATAAGGACAAGCAAGAGATCTGTCTGTCTCAGAAGACATACATAATCAAGATCATTGAAAAGACTGTAAGCCAGTTAGCACACCGATCGAGTCAAATCTGCGTCTGAAGCCTGGACCAAAGAATGACGATACGTGGTATCAAGAGATTATAGGATCACTCATGTACCTGGCGTGTTGT
Source organism: Alsophila aescularia (assembly GCA_946251855.1). NCBI lineage: Eukaryota > Metazoa > Arthropoda > Insecta > Lepidoptera > Geometridae > Alsophila > Alsophila aescularia. Next base: position 52,950,086 of record OX276379.1, read on the forward strand.
ATTAGACCAGACATATCATTTGCAGTTAAGATGTTGAGTCAATTCAACAACTGCAATGATTCGACTCACATGGCAGCGCTGAAACGCGTGATTAGGTATCTGAAGGGTGTTCTTTTCTTTACGCGTGTTCTTTTCTTTGGGTACAAAGTACCGTAATGTGCTATTCCAGGACCAATATACCAACATTTGAACAAAATTTCTTCAGCCGTCAAAAATACTTTATCAATTGCTCGGCTTCTAACTCACCGGATTGAGATACCAATTACACCAGATTTAAATCAAACCCTAAGCTATCTAACAATGAAAACCGCATCACAATCGGTTCCATAGTTTTTACGTGATGCGTGAACAAACAAACATACAGACAAACAGAAAGAAAGAAAAGATTAACAAAAAATTATGTTCAATAACTTTTTTAAGCTCCCAAGAGCATTTTTTTCATTTGAATTCATTAAGTATTTTCTGCGTGGTGCGCTGCCAAGGTACAGACAGACAGACAGACAGACAGACAAAAATTACAAAAATACAGTGTTAGCTTTAGTATTGAATATAGAACAGCCTCAAAAAAAAACTACAAAATATCTTTAATTTACTGAATTTGGGACATTATCCCGCAGGGACTCTTTATTTTTTCGGGATAAAAACTATTCTCAATTTTAACCCATCATATAAACTATGACTGTGCCAAGTTGCATCAAACTCCGTCTAGTAGTTTCAGCGAGATACGTATTCATTTAAATAACTTTATACGCCTATCCTGCAGGAGCCCTTTAATTTTTCGGGATGGTAAGTATCCTATGTCCTACTCAAAGTATGCACTCAAATCATACCAAATTTCATTTGAATTCATTAAGTATTTTCGGCATGATGCACTTCCAAGGTACAGACAGACAGACAGACGGACAGACAGACAGAGGAACAAAAATTAAAAAAATATAGTTTTGGCTTTAGTATTGAATATAGAACGGCCCCCAAAAAAATATGACTAAATATCTTTAATTTACAGAATTTGGGACATTATCCCACAGGAACTCTTTATTTTTTCGGGATAAAAGTATCCTCAATTTTAACTCATTATATAAATTATGACTGTGCCAAGTTGCATCAAAATCCGTCCAGTAGTTTCAGAGTGATAAGTGTTTTTTGAAATAACTTTCAACCCTAATCCTGCGGGAACCCATTCATTTTTCGGGATGAAAAGTAGCCTATGTCCTACCTTGTAGTATGAACTCAAGTCATACCAAGTTTCATTTAAATTCATTCAGTAGATTCGGCGTGATGCCTAGCCAAGATACAGACAGACAGACAGACAGACAAAAATGAAAAAATTACAGTTTTGGCTTCAGTATCGAATCTAGAGTAAATCCAAAAAAAAAACGAAATATCTTCAATGTACAGAATTGGACCCGTCACAGTTTTATTATAAGTATAGATAAGAATAATGTTACGTATAAATGTTGATAAGGGTTCATTAATTTTTTTTATTACAGAGTTTGCTCCGCAGCTGAATAAAATGTTAGGGAAAAAAACTGGACCAAAGCCTGTCTGTAAAATTGAAGCATTAACACCAAAATGCAGAAAACTTTACAATGAATATAGGAAGTCACGCAAACTGCTAAGTTTCACTCGCAGGGCTAAAAAAGCCATACAATTCAGCAAGGTGCAATCCTTTGAAGAAATGGCTGCAGGGATGAAGCCTTTAGCAAAAAAGATTTTGTAGATGAAAGTGAAACTGTGCACCAAGAAAGGGGAAGATTTACACTTGATGAGAAATTAATTGCATTGTCAATTTTAAAACAAGGACCAAAATCATACAGATTTTTGCAAAAGATTTTTATACTTCCATCAGCAACGACACTGAAGAAAATGGTGTCAAAGCTGCATATTGACTCTGGCATCAATATTCAAATTTTTGAATCTATTAAAGAAGAGGTTTATATTTTTAAATAAGTCAATTGTTTTTATCACATTTACTCAAATTTATGCAAACTTAAACATTTCATGTATGTTTTAAGTCGGTACTTGGAGAAATGAAAAGAAGTATTGCACAATTATTTTTGTAGAAGTGGCCCTTGAAACAGGCTTAGCATACACCTACAAAGACGAAATATGTGGTTTTGTAGAACTGCAAGAAAAAACTAAGCAATTTGCTGATCATGATCATGCCTTGGTTTTTATGATTAAAGGGGTTGTTGAGAAGTGGCAACAACCAGTTGCATATTACTTCTGTGAAGGTGCGGCAGCAGGAGTGCAATTAAAAAATATTTTAAAGGAAGTAGTTAGTGCAGTTGGAGATACGGGACTTGTACCACTGGCTCTAGTATCAGACCAGGGAGCTGCATTCCAATCAGCACTAAAAAGTCTGGAAGAGGACACTCGAAGATCTCAGATCATTGAAAATAAAACCACAGGTAACTTATCTCATTCAAATGAATACAGCTGATCTTTTACTAATATTCCTTCTAAATATTACGTAATCATATTTTTTGTTATAGATGTAACAATACATATTGGTGGATTTAATATGAGCGTCATATATGATCCATGCCATTTGATAAAAGGTCTAAGGAATAATTTTCTCACGAAAAATATTTCCTTTAGGCAGAATATAGCCACATGGTCAGACATAGTAGATGATTTTTATATATTTACCAATAATGAAGCTGCAGCTAAAGCAGTTAAAGAGCAGATTGAAAGTTCTTTCAAAATAAAGGATCTTGGAGTAGCAAGTCACCCAGTACACACTCGTCTTGGAATGCGGATTGGGCGGAATAAGGACAAGCAAGAGATCTGTCTAAGACATACATAAACAAGATCATTGAAAAGACCGTAAGCCAGTTAGCACACCGATCGAGTCAAATCTGCGTCTGAAGCCTGGGCCAAAGAATGACGATACGCGGTATCAAGAGATTATAGGATCACCCATGTACCTGGCGTGTTGTACTAGACCAGACATATCATTTGCAGTTACGATGTTGAGTCAATTCAACAACTGCAATGATTCGACTCACATGGCAGCGCTGAAACGCATGATTAGGTATCTGAAGGGGACAGTGGAACTATCGCTGTGTTATAAAAAATGTAACAAACCTTTGGTTGCTTATGCCGACAATGATTGGGGAAATGGGCCTGATGGGATTTTTTTCTCTGGGTTTATCCTGATTTTCGGTGGTGCTGCTATAGGTTGGCAATCTAGGAAACAGCGATGTATAGCACTGAGTACTGCTGAAGCCGAATACATCGCTATTTGTGAGGTTGCTAAGGAAGTAGTTTCTGTTAATGGTTTATATGCTGAACTGACTGTCCAGACAGATACTATTACTACCTATATTTATTGATAGTCAAAGCGCTAGTAAGCTAAATATACTCCTGCAATAGGGAAACGGTCAAAGCATATAAATTAATTAATTATCATTTTGTTCGAGAGTTGGCAGAGCAAAGGGTTATCTGTATTGATTATTGTGAAACAACCCTTATGTCTGCAGATATGTTAACAAAGGGAGTTGCTAGACAGAAGCACCATTTCTGCTTAAAAAAATGTGGATTAAGTGGGGATGATGTAATATAGGACCTCCTCTGTCAAGTGAGAGAATCATCGACAATTGTTACTTAGCAACTGTTTTGTTATTAGCTGTCTATACATGTCTACAGAAGTAAAACAGTGTTGTGTTCAAATATAATTGTTCTTTATTGCATGCTAATTAAATAATAGCCTGTATTTATTCTCACCAAAATCCATTACTAGTACACTCCCACAAATCCACGTCCGTCAGAAACATTACCATGCCATGGCAAAGGCCCATGTGCCTTAATGGATCGGTAGTGTCAAAAGTTGCAAAAATGACAAGTGTTGAAAATGTTCAAAGAAAACGGCTTGTTAAAAATGTACATTTCGAAACTGCCCACAACGCCATCTCATCATCTCGAACGCAGGGAGGGTCGTTTAGTTCGGATTGGAAAGCATCGTTATTGTCAAAAATTGCACCACTGCGTCATTTCGAACGCAGGGTATGCAAGAAGTCAAGAATTGAGGTTATTGTATGTAAGGAAAAAGGAAAAGTTATTTTGGAAATATTGAAATATTTTTAGTTACAAAATGAGTAAACAACTGCTCAAAGTAATCAGTCCTATACTGTCAGCTTCTCGGTCAAAAGGTTACAAACACCCAGGTGGAATTCGTTACCCGGGTGGCATTATTTATTATCCAAGGTAAAAAAAAAAAACTGCAGTATTTTGTCCAGTTTATGTAGTTTTTAAACAACCGTTTACTTTTTGTCTGTTAAATTTTTAACTACTGATTCATGTGGTCGAATCTTTGCTTACTCGTGAAAAGTTCATACCCCCAATCTTCATCAATATTATTCAAATTATCTGTGTATACTAAGTATACTAAGTGCAAGTGCAAAGTCAGCTGTGTCCAGTTGAAAGAGTAATATTTCTAGTGAAATTATTGGTCATCTGAAACTTAAAAATTATATCTCATTGTGAAAAATGCAGTTGAAGACATTGCAACTAAAGATAGATGGCAATGCAGATGCTATGAAGCAGATGTGGCTCTTACCATGTTAGGTGCATAAACTAGGGCTGCCATCATTTATATTGCTGAAACAGGACAAAGATTTCGAAAACCCTGGATTTTTGGATGGCGGCATTTCTGAACTAACTGTGTTAGGGTTATTAGCCTTGGGTGGGTTGTTACGTATGCCCCCAAAAACTAGGGTTAGTTAGGTTTGAACATGACTACACATAGCATATATGCCAAAGTCAACTTACAATTTTGAACAGTGTTTCGGTTGTTTGATCGCCTTGGGCGATAAACTTTTTTTAATAAGTCAACTTACAATTTTGAACAAACTGTGTTACGGCTGTACGATCTCTTCGCGGGGGGGGGGGAGGATACCAGGGGGTACCCTCCACTTGTCCCGCTCCCTCCGCCAACCCCGGCCCCCTCCCAAATCCTTGTATTTTTTCTAAACTTTAAACTGAAATATCTCAAATTAGGCATCTCCGCAGGGTGGGATGGATACCAGGAGGTAGCCCATCCTCCCCCCTCCCCAACCCCTACCCCCAACTTCTGCCCCTCAATTCTAGATCAATCCCCTAACCTACCCTAGTTTGTGCACCTCTTAACATCTCTGTAAATGGGTCCTTTTTGTAGTGCAATACAAAATACAGAGCCACATATACTCAACAATAAAATCACCCAAGTTTTTGGGATGATTGAGGTTAGGTTACGTGTCTTTGCGGGAGGAGGTGGAGGGCTACCCCCTGGTACCCACCAGGGGGTAGCCCTCCACCTCCCCCATCCATCTCCACCCCCACCTCCCCCATCCATCCCCACCCCCAACTCCCCCAACTCATGCCCCTCAATTCTATAGCCAACCGTATAACCTATATATATCATACTCTACTAATAAAATTTGGTAGGAAAATGCTATGCACAATTTGTCATATGAGAAGCAGTGCATTTGACTCGAGTAATTCATGTAACATACGTCATATATTATACATAACTAATTACTGGCACAGAAACAAAACTGCTAACATGATGAGCATTCGGGTTTCACGCGGACTCTTCTTGAGAAACTCCCCTGGACACCCTTCCAAACTAGAGCAAGAACCCAGACGAATGGCAGCCCTACATGAAGCGAACAACTTGCACACCTCATTAATCAGTTATTAATTTAAAAAAATATGATATGATTAATATTACTATATTATTTCTTTTAGGTCAGAAGATCACACAGATCCTGAATATACTCCTTCCAAACTCTTCAGAATTGAAAGAGTCAAGACTCCAAAGCATCAGCCCTATTGGTTAAAGAATATTTTAAAGGAACTTAAGATACTTGAGGAGGTATATATAACAATAAAACCTATATTGGAGTGGTTTAGGTTTTGTTTAAATTTCACATTGTGTAAAAGATTAACCTCTAGCGACATTTATCAGCAAAAAATATGGCCAGTGTGTTTATTCTGTTGAGAAACATGTGCTGGCTAGAGCGGTACCTGTTTTTATTTAGAAGTTGTTTTGGGTCCGCACCTTTTCTCATTTGTGACAAAGATGTCAAGGGATTAAGAATTGTTGTCCATGGTCTGAATGACAACAGCAGTTAAGGCAGTTAAAGACATACATCAAACAAATTATCTAATAATTTAAATATTTTGTTTTCAGAACAGAGTCGCAATAGTAAAAAATATTCCTGACGTTAATGCTAAACTTTGGAAAATCAAACATTTGATCAAAGTGACGCCAATAGTGTTCCCTTATGGAGAACCTAGTGAAGATGACATCAATTACACAGTACTTAAAGAAAATGGTGAATGCTTAGTCATTAAAAAGTTGGAGCCGGCACAAAAGGTAGTTGAAGCTTTAGAGGTGTTTGACAGTGATGCTAAAAAAATGGACTCAACTACATTAAAGAGGGAATCCAGACAGCGATGGAACAATGCATTCACTGGTGGCTTTTAATTGTATAATACATTGTAGATTATTAGAATAAATATGCTTTAAAAGAATTAGTCTTTTAATGAGACCAAGTTAATTGTAAACACAATAGGTACATAAACCCTACTTTTTTTAATCATATGATAAAAAGATATAAGAAAACCAATCCAGCTTGAGATGATAAAAAAATAAGTAATGTTACTACTAATGGGACCTAATGTATTAAGTACTTATTAATATTATAAAAAATACACACTTGCCGTGCTGTGACTAGGTTTATTCAAAAAATAATTTATTCATAATCTTCAAATAGGAAACTCCTTTATTCATCCTGCCTTGGTGGATCACCAACACCTTTCAGTAGATAGTTGAAATATTCTGGTGTTTTGAAATAGCTTTCTAGTAATATTGCATGTTTCTTGCCAAGACCGAACCTTGCATCTCCCCATGTGACCACTAATGTTGGATTCAGTTTCTTAAACTCTTTCAAGTTGAATTTGTGTGTTGAGATTGAGTTGTGCATGTGTCCCCTGAAGATAGCTAAGTAGTCATTGCCATTTTGGTAAAGCCGAAGAACAAATTTTGAAAGCAATACTTTAACAGCAATGTGAAACATCATGAATGCTCCAATATAAACGAGACATTCTGCTGCACCGTTAGCTATTACTACATCGTCACCAAGCAGTACAGGAGTGTTCAAATCAGCTTTATCGAATACAAACATCCCGTAGTACAGTCCACTGACGCCAACAATGCCAGTTGATACTGTTAAGTATGTGGACACAAATTTGAGGACCTTGTCCATAGGCGCTTTGTAGATCAACTCCCAGTCATTAGTCAATCCATCTCTTTCTCTCCATCTGTCTTGTGTTTCCATGTATTTCATGCGATGACTTGAAATGCATTTTGCTGATGTTACTTTGAATATATTTGCAGTTTGCCTTTCGGCTAGCTTCCATAATCTGATACAGTTCATTGTGCTCCAGATTTAATGTTACTAATTCTATTGAAAACTTATACTTATATAAATAGTATTATAGAACCACTATGTAATACTAGGGTATGTATTACCAAAAAGAAAAATTATAGTATTACATAGGAATACTTTTATTATTTATGTCTTTAGATTCTAATTCTACCTGTAAATAAACAAAAAGACAAAAAAACAGAGGTTAGCGCAATTCTTAAATCGCAAATATTAGTTATAGGTATTTACGCATTTCTTACGTCATTGCAAGCAGCTGAGCTGATTTATGTTTTGACATTTCAATCAGTGTTGCCAGTGGCTGATACTCAAAAGTAACATGAGACAGCTGAAAATAAATATTTTAACGAGATATGTAACATTATTTTATTTGATGTAGGAAACGACTCTATTACTGTAATATAGCACTTTATTGACCGGACGAGCGCGAATCGTCTCCATTTCAGCTTGGGCAAAAATGCTGCGCGACTGTTCTCTACAGCTCGCTACATAAAAATAAAAATGAACCATTGAAATCAGAACTTTTTCAGTCCCATATTTGGAGGTAGAAACCCCCCCCCCCCCCCCAAAATTCAAAATCCCATACAAAATATAAAATTTGTTATACCTGTAAGTATACCAAGTTTCTCTAGATAGGTTGAAATGCGACCTGTAGAGGAGAACAGCCGGGCAGACGGTAACACATACATAAGCATTTTTGCCCAAGCTGAAATGGAGACGATTCGCGCTCGTCCGGTCAATAAAGTGCTATATTACAGTAATAGAGTCGTTTCCTACATCAAATAAAATAATGTTACATATCTCGTTAAAATATTTCTTCAAAAAGTCAAAAGTCTTCTTAAGGTGCAACGTTTCGCTCAGCGCGCCAAATTCAAATTTTCTTGCGTTTTTTTGTCAACTACAGCTTAATTACACAACGTGGATTCATGAAAAACTAATTTTGCGGCAATAAATGGATTGTATCAAAAAATTACGGTTAAAATGATCACCTAGGTAATACTGGTTTAGCTTCAATTGACAATAACCTAATTTTCATCTTGGTCTATGGTTTATTTACAAATTTACATAAACTAGCTTTAACCTTGATTTTTTTGTTGGTGGATTTTCATGATACAACCTATTTATTGCCGCAAAATAAGTTTTCATGAACCCACAATGAGTGGGAAAATGGTTGGAATTTGAGTTTGGCGCGCTGAGCGAAACGTTGCACCTTAACTACGCTTCATAGCAACAATTCAACTTATTCGCGATTGGTCCATTTCGCGTTTCGTCCAATTCGATACTAAGATGGTTCAAAATCAAGTGCACCAACACGACACTAAAAATACGTAAAGTAACATTCATAGTCATGTAACATGAGAGGGTCAATCAAAAGTAACGTAAAATGTTACATTGGTAATCTTCTGGCAACGCTGATTACAATTAAGTTGAGGCCGTTCGCTTTGAAGCAAAGCAAATGGCAAAAATAACTTTAAAACGCAAATATATATAATAATATATATGTTCACATTTGGCGTACGCTTTGGACATTTGTGGGCGAAAGCGTTCTCGATCAAGCGTTTTGCAAGTTTAGATGACATGACAGTTAAATTTGAGATAGGAAAAACTACTTTATTCCGTTAGGGCGTAGGGTCGGTTTGTCATTCGGCTTTGAACAAAGCGTACGTCAAACCCTTGTTAAAAATCTACAGTACATACTCGCGTCTAAGTTAAAAATATACATTTCGAAACTGCCTACAACGCCATTTCATCATTCAGTCGGGGAGACAAACGGAGTTACAACCCTATTTGTATTGAATTAGTATAATGTATTGTATTTGTGTTACATATAATTGAAAACAGCTTGAAACTATCAATTTTATTGGATAATAAAGTGGTTCGGTCCTAATCGTTTTTTTTTGTGAGTTCAGGTTGTCCTAGCCAGTCGCTTGTTACGCGTGCGCACGCGCAGTATGCGTGTGGTCATGCGCGTGGTAGCTATTTCGCGCGCAACCTGAACTCTGAAAAACGATAAAATAATTATAGCCATATCAGGGCGGTCGCACTCCGCAACAAGTACAAATAAATTCAAGGACCCAATATTCGGGTCTATTCAGTCGAGTGTCAAGCGTGCGCTCGATGAGTCGCGCGCCTTGTACTTAGCGATAGAGCACCTACTTACGTAAAGTTATTGACAAACTTTATTCGTGTTTTAATTATGAGTACCAAGAAGAAAGCTAGAAAGTACTGCATAGCATTCGGCTGTTTGAATAGTGATAGAAATGACGAATTGTCATTCTTTACGCTTCCAAAGGATATTGAAAGGTAATAAATTGTAATACCTATAATAGGTCCTAGTTATGTAGTTAGATATTGATATTTTTTTATTACGTAGGTTCCTATAGTTTTATGTTATTTCATTTGTGTTCCATACCGAAGCTACGCATATTTAAGGTTTTTCCGCGCAGAAATAAAGTCGTATATTAAATCGATTCGAGCAATTTATTTTTCACTCATTCAAAAGCATGGAATTCAGACAGGCACCTTTATTCATCAAAGTGCAATACCTATAGGATATAATCATAATCAACCAACGACACGTAGGTAGGTAGTAACAATGAGGTAGTCGGTCTATTCTGATAAGAATGTCATTGTATGTAATAGAACTATTTTAATTTATAATAATAAGTAATAACATAATACATTATTACTTATTTATTCTGTTACAATATCTAAGTCATAACATATCACAGAATAATTAGTAGTACAAGTACCTAGTCATATCTTAATACAACCCTACCGAGCGAAAAAGGGACAGAGCGATTCTGAAACGGTTAGAGCAATGGAAGTTCTCGCGCGTTGTGATACGGTGCATTCTAGCCTGCACGCGGTGGGCGAGCGCCTTCTAGACCCTTCGGGCGGCCTGACAAACTCTGACACTGGAGGCCAGCAGTACCTCATACGACAAACACTTATAGCGTTGTAGCGAGAGTCGCTATTTATTTAAATGACTTTACTCAGATAGCCTTCTGTACTTGTACTATTATTTATTCTGTGGCCATATTAAACTTTCGTTTATGGTCTATAAATGTACATTATAATTTTATATAATATGCCATGGTTTCTGAAAATTACTCCAAAAAAATATGGAGATTGTTACTTTCTACCTTATGCTCACGGCGATAGTAACAGGGCGTGGGTTGAAATTAGGTAACACCGTATAAGTATGTTACAATAACAATAAAAAACAACGTTAAATCAAATTATTTATTTCAAAGTTATAACTAGTAAGTAGTAGTAGTAGTTTCACTACGTGATAGAATCCGAAATGAGGAAATCCGTAGAAGAACCAAGGTTACCGACATAGCTCTCAGAATTTGCAACTTGATGTTGCAATGGGCAGGCCATACAATTCGCAGAGCCAATTCGCCATTCCAGAACCTTTATTCCCCAGCGGTTGGCTGGGGAATAAAGGTTCTGGAATGGCGACCACGAATAAGCAAGCGAAGTGTAGGGAGACCCCCCCACACGATGGACAGACGACATTGTAGCCATCGCAGGAAGTCGGTGGATGGAGGTGGCACAAGATCGCTCGTCATGGCGCATGGCGTATGTCGTCTTTGGGGGAGGCCTATGGTCAGCAGTGGACTTCTAAGGGCTGACATGATGATGATGATATACCTTTACTTGTCTTTTGAAGTACTCTAAGAACAGCAAAAACTCATCTTCCTGCATCCATCCCCTTGCATTCCCTGCCCCAACAGATTCGATCGGACCTTCCCGTATCTTATGGTCTTGGTATCTTTTCAATGGGAACACGAAAAATTGTGGTATATGTCCTCCTTGAGTATTAACAGCAACTGCAACAGTCACTAGCCTCCCAAGTTCAGCTGAGATTACCGCACCTACTTGTTTAACGCCTTTCTGAGCCACTATTTTGTTCGGTATTTGTACCGTTGTCACCCTGGTCTGGTCTCATCCATATTCCATATGTCTTTTGGCGCAAAAATATCCCTGTCCAGAACTTCAGCCAGGTTATCAAAAAAACTTGTTCACATTATGTTCGTTGAAGCTTCTAGCGCGCGATAAACTCGTTGCTTGTGGACTTCACAGAGACAGGCTTGGGTGTCTTTTCAAAAATTCAGATAGCCATTCCTTACCCGCAATATGATTGTCGTTCCACTGCTCTGGATATGTCTTCTCATATTTTATGGCCAATACTTAGGCCAGTTTGCGCACTTCTGTTGGGATCAATCCAAAATAGACACTGGAACATAAAATGATGTAGACCGTAAAACTAATTCCTCATCTGAAGTGAAAACGCGGTTGACGCAACGGTAGCCAACATTTGCATGAGTATTTCCTGCTTTACGTTTTTGAATATATCTATTTAATGTGACATGACAAACACCATATTTTCGTGCTAGTGCTCTTATCTTTGTATTGTCTTTAAAATGTTCATCTGCTGCTTTTTTATAGACTTCTGTGCTAATTGTGCTCTATCGAATTTTCTAATCCACTGTCGTGGCATTCAGACAAACAAAAATAAATAAAAAAAAGTTTAATAACATCACACTCATATACCATTCTACGGGGACAAAAGTAATACGTTACTTTTTGTCCTGCCATGAGATGTTACTTTTGTACCCAACCCGTTTTGGATATTTTAATGCCAAATAACTTTGGAACAGGGCCCCAAGTCTACAAACTATTGAACCGCGATATCGCAAGCCGTTTGCATTGATAAAATTTGTCAAAATGATGATAATTTCATTATATCTGACACCTGTATTGATGTCAGACGTTTGGTATTTGGATCGAGGTATATGTTTTTTATTGTGTTTTTATATTATATGTATATGAATATATAAGTGTTTCGATACTTGTATTTGGGTAGGGTTTGTTTAGCTTGGGGGTTTTTTATTGTGTATATATATTTATATATATTATTTGTATATAAGTGTTTTTTCTGGCCTCCAGGCCTTAGCTTTTCTTTCATTTATATTTTTCATTAGTTCAATCTGCGGTAGGGTTTTGTATAGCGTGGGGTTTTACTTGTGTTAATTTTACCATTTATCATTTGTCTGACTTACAGTTTTGGCGAAAGTAAGCTACATATTTTTATTTTGTTCATTTTAAATAATAAGTATTAACTTCTGTACAGCTGTTTTTTCTGAAATACTCAATTATGTCTTGTTTGCTTGTTGTTTGCAAGTAACCACAACAATAGATTGATTGGTTGCAGCTCTAGGCTCTGATGATTGAGTATACAAACAAAAAACACATAAATAGACACATATGAGGACCGGTTGGTCTCGTGGCTAGAGATCCTGGGTACGAAATCGTACGGTCGCGGGTTCGAATCCTGCAAGGTGCAATCATTTGTGTGATGAGCAGAAATGTTTGTTTCCGAGTCATGGATGTAATATTCTTATCTATGTATGTTTATCCGTTATCTAGTGCCCATAGCACAGGGTATCCTAGTTTGGGGCTAAATAATTGGTGTGGAAATGTCCCGAATATATTATTATTATTATTAGTTACCTATTTAATGACTAAGAATTAACTAACTGATAGTGACAATGTGTGATAAAACTACATGCCATTTTATGGAAACATTCTCCTTGTTACTGTTTAAGGTTATCTTACTTTTGATTGCGACTAATTTACTGGAAAAAATCTACGGATTAAAAATCGATACTATTGTCAGGGCGGTCGCACTCCGCAACAAGTACAAATAAATTCAAGGACCCAATATTCGGGTCCGTTCAGTCGAGTGTCGAGCGTGCGCTCGATTTGTCACGCCCCGTACTTAGCGATAGAGTACCTACTTACGTAAAGTTATTGACAAACTTTATTCGTGTTTTAATTATGAGTACCAAAAGAAAGCTAGAAAGTACTGCATAGCATTCGGCTGTTTGAATAGTTATAGAAATGACGAATTGTCATTCTTTACGCTTCCAAAGGATATTGAAAGGTAATAAATTGTAATACCTTTAATAGGTCCTAGTTATGTAGTTAGATATTGATATTTTTTTATTACGTAGGTTCCTATAGTTTTATGTTATTTCATTTGTGTTCCATACCGAAGCTACGCTATTTAAGGTTTTTCCGCGCAGAAATAAAGTCGTTTATTAAATCGATCAACGTAATTTTATAATTGATTATAGTGGTATTGTTGATCGGAAAATGAATTACTGTGGTGACTTAGTAAGTAGCCTACAACTAATTAGGAATTTATATAATATATGTCTCGTATAATACCTACCTACTTTTAATACCTTTTATTACGTAGGTAGCAATTTATTTTTCACTTATTAAAAAGCATGGAATTCAGACAGGCCTTTATTCATCAAAGTGCAATACCTATAGGATATAATCATAATCAACCAACGACACGTAGGTAGGTATCTCACTAAACTTATCGGCGTTCTGAAAAAATGAGGTAGTAGGTCTATTCTGATAAGAATGTCATTGTATGTAATAGAACTATTTTAATTTATAATAATAAGTAATAACATAATACATTATTACTTATTTATTCTGTTACAATATCTAAGTCATAACATATCACAGAATAATTAGTAGTACAAGTACCTAGTCATATCTTAATACAACCCTACCGAGCGAAAAAGGGACAGAGCGATTTTGAAACGGTTAGAGCAATGGAAGTTCTCGCGCGTTGTGATACGGTGCATTCTAGCCTGCACGCAGTGGGCGAGCGCCTTCTAGGTAAATATAATTGAAATCTCACAGCGGCGTGCGAGTTAAATTGCACTTGTAGCGTTGTAGCGAGAGTCGCTATTTATTTAAATGACTTTACTCAGTTAGCCTTCTGTACTTGTACTATTATTTATTCTGTGCTATTGTGAAGAATATTACATAGGAAATTTATTTGAGACGATCTTGTAGCACATAACATTAAAAATATTAGGTGAAAAGTAATAATTACGTGTGGGAGATAATTCCAGGATTTTTGTATTCACTAGGGCTTTGGCAGCCAGACACACTACACCCAATCATGGTGTAAACTTTTCTTTTCTGATCTGTGGGTTAATCAGGTGCCTTGGGGCACTATAGCTTTCCATACCAGATCACAACGGTTGAGCTCCCTTTCAATTATATCCATCTTGATCTCCAACTGGTCTATCTTCTCCGAAGTACTCCGATGACAGGTGATGTCACTTCCCCGGCGAAGTCGTCGTTGATGGTGAGAAGTTTGTGTAACGTAGTCTTGTAGAACTTCTACAGTGATCTACGAGTTAAGTGGGATTATTTTAAAAATAATTCAGCAAATTCCAGGGTGTGATCACTTTACCAGTAAACTAAAACACTTCCTGATTCATTTTTATACTTTTAAAACACTTTTACATTATTTTTATCACTGTTTACATGGATTTTGAAAGATCAAAAGAAAACTTTATTAAAGAAAGTTTAATGAAGACAGAATGATATCTATGTGATAATTTACTGTTCACTTTATGATAGCTATCTGATAACTGATTTTTACACTGTTTCTCACAAATTATTTTATCATATGTTGAGGCTTTAAAACAATTTATTAATAGAGGTCAAAAGAATACAATCTATTAGAGGCCTGAAGACAATTTTGAAAGATAGAAGATAACTAGGTGATATGATGAATACAGCGTGGCAATGCAGCCAGCAGTCTGGGCACTTTCCCTTCCTCCGAAGGACTTTTAGATAGTTTTGTGTAAAAAGTTAAGTTTATTTTAAAATGAACTTTTGTACATTTTATCCTGTAAATGAATATTAAATACAAGAAAAAATAAATGAATATGTTAATGTATAATTGACAATCGATGTGTTTCTCGAAACATCCAAAGAGAATATAATCACTACGTTTTAAGAGGCGGGACCTCTCTCCTAGCCAATGAAAGCAATTTGGCAGAAATTTATTGGCATCAATACATCCAACATTACTAACATTAAAAGTCAGACATTAGCCTATCTTGACAATGCTACCAACCTATCGGATAGAGTAGTGCTTGCTTGCACATATTCTTGGTTTTATCGATTTCGATAAAACATGCATGCCCTCGTCAAGGTTTCATATTAATGCAAGACGGTTCAAATAAGCACAACGTTGTTTTCTCACAATGCAACAACGTTGGGCTTATTGGATACCCATTGCAACAGGTAACTGTGGAGCCATGTAATAAAAAACTTAGAAATAAAACACTTGAACAACGGAACATTTTATTTATAATACTATTTTACAAAGTAAATACGAAAATGAATTTTGCAAGTATAGGCAAGCTTACCTACTAGTGCTTCACTCTGAATTGAGATCTTGCAAGGTACCTACTCTACCTTTATCTCACGCAGTCACACTCATAAGTGTATCTTACGACTGGTCTCCATAGGAATGTATGCAGATCCTCATTTTCTGCATCTGGAAATAAACATGTTGATTAATGTTATGGAAATAAGTTATAGGCAGCCTGACCTAGCCTACGATAGCTTTATCGATAGTTAATAGTTATTTGACCCTAGTGTTAAAACAATATGAAAATACAAAATGAAAATCATGTAAATCGTTGATGGGAGGTGGCACTAACCAATATCATATTAATGCTTACCGGGGCTGATCACTAAGAAATCATGCCATAAATTTCCTCTTTGTTCTGGTTTTCGCGATTGGCGCGAACTCCACATAAAACGCATCTGCTGTAGCTTTCTAAAGTTGGTGGCATTTTAAAATTATCATTTAAGCTGGTTTTACACTATAAACTGATGATTCTTCAAAGAAAACACAAAACAGTACGTTATTAACAATAATATGAATAAAATTAAAAATTCGCAGAACACTAAACTTTGGATTTTTCTTGACAAATTTCAATGGACCATAGAGTATAGTAATATTATCATGTTTGGACTCTATAGTTCGTTCTTTTTGGTTTGTTCATTGGGATCTGAAAAACAAATGAACTTCACTGTTCTGCCAAATTCCATACATTTCAGAAAAATTTGAGAATTTATTTGTGGTTGCGCCGGACGAAACATCTATGAAAGTCCTTATTTTGAAAGTAGAATTAAAATAGAATAGAAGACAATTTAAAGGCAGTATCACAACAATAAAAAAAGAGGTGAGGTTGAACGAGTTTCGCCTACAACCTTATCCCTTTGTTAATATTAGTCCTAGTTCAAACAGTATTACAAAGTTAAGTTTCAGTTACACAGAGAGAAAAACAATATGTATTAGAAAATTGAATCAAAAAATGAAATGCTTCAACACGTAACCCGCTACTTATCTCGTTCGTGTAAGTGTCGAAGCGGCAACATCGCAAAAGTTGATTTAGAGTAAAATTAAAAATATTATTTTCCATTTTCAATACCGTAAACAGTACTTCAA
Organism: Alsophila aescularia; assembly: GCA_946251855.1. Classification (NCBI taxonomy): domain Eukaryota; kingdom Metazoa; phylum Arthropoda; class Insecta; order Lepidoptera; family Geometridae; genus Alsophila; species Alsophila aescularia. The sequence goes on from OX276379.1 coordinate 52,966,874, forward strand.
AATGAAAAGACAGATCCTTCCTGCCTTTCACAGTCGTCCTAGTGTAAGTAATGCGCTTTCTAAACAACTGCCTGGCAACTGGCCATTTTGCTGAGCTATACTCAGCAAAATAGGCAGTTGCCGGCTGTTAACAGGATATACCAAGAATAGGCCTTTATTTTTCTCTTACGGAAAAAAACTAGCGTTTTATTATTGATTGCATGGACACTCTATTATTAAGAGATATGATACAACTTTGATGCCTCTCATTCGGCTCGGTTATATGAAACACTGCGCAGTCCAGTTATATTAGAGGTTCGTGGTTCTGATATCTTCCCAAGGGGGAAATCAGGGGAGGCACGAGTCCGGCAGTAAGAAATGTCTATACGAACAATATAATAAATAAATAATAATATAACACAAGGTTTACACTCGTCAATTCTGTTTAAATCGATAACAGATTAATCTTCAAACAAAATCGATATATTTTCAGAGGATCAAATCGTCACAACACTATTTTCAAAAATGAAACAATAAATGGTTGCTAGCTGCATCGTAGCAACATATAACAAATATATGGCTTTTAAACCTTAGAGCCACTGTAGTTACTCTATGGGCACCATACATTCGTTTGTGCCAATGGCGAAGGAAATGTCTAAAATTCCTTACTCTATGGTTTGTGCTGAATTAAAGCGCCCCACCGAGCCTCCATGGAATTAAAATTGACATTGTTTGATCTCCTGACGTAAGTCACAGACTAAATTTAATAATACTACAAAATCTTAGTTCCGTAGACGCTCACTACTGCCAAACTAGTGCTTCTCAGAGCCAAAATGGCGACAATCAAATGCTCTCATTGCGGCGTTCGTCAAGAGCCTGTCTAGAGTACCGAGTAATATGCAGTTGTCTATGGTCGGGCCACACCTGACGGAACGGAACGGAAGATGCGTCGAGCGTACTGGGAAATGTACCGCTCAGTACACCAAAGACTACAGTATATACTAGCAGTACACAACTAACTACGACAGTACGTACGTACGACCCTGAGCTAGTGTGCCCATAAAGGAAAACTTTTTTTAGCTTTTTTCCGAAATCCCCACTGGTGGGGATTTCGGTAATAATTCATAAAAATCAGGGAACTCACTGAAAGTTTATAGACAACACCGTGTCCAACGGTGTCCAATAACATCCTTATTTTTTAGGTTGGACTAAAAGTAAAAGCATTTTATTTAAAGTTTGAAATGTATTTCAAGATAATTCAAAGAGTAGTACCGATAAATAACATAAAGAAGATAATATTTTTATATCAGTCAACGTAAAATAAGCCCTGATTGAGCAATTTTGAAATAAATCTATGACATAAAATATTCGATAGATAAAAATATATTTTGTGATAATCCCAATTTGTGTATATCAAAACAACAGCACACTAGACTACATTTTACTACAAATCCATTTTATAAATATTGCTTGTTTTAGAATACAAATATACAAACACACCTATTCATTGTAACACTAGGCATACTTGCGCAGCTATCTAAAGGCGGATCCATACACGTGTAATGTAATAGTGCCTGGTCGTACTGCCGTCCACAGGAAGAATTCGCGATACATTACATACACATTACACGCGTCTTGACCCACCTTTAGCCCCCAGGCTATTAGCTATCCTGGGCAGTAAAATAATGTCTTGCCATCTTACGATTAAGTCTCTTGATTTAAAGGAATATTTAAGCGATGGTAGTCTAATGGTTCTATAGTGCAGCAATCTAACGATACCGGGTTAAATCTTAGGCCCCGCGCCAATGAATTTTCTAACTTATGTGCGGTTTTCCATCGCTCCGTGCTTCGGAGGGCACGTTAAGCTGTCAGTCCCGGCTGTTATTGATTAATAGAAGTCGTTAAGTCATGTCAGAGGCCCTCGAGGGGCTTGACATCAGAGGCCGGCACTACCTCATACAACAAACAAACAAACATGGAACATTTAACAGTGTGGCAACGTATAACAAAACATGGAAAGAGTGTATATTTAAACAAAGCTAGCCACTAGCTAGAGAGTATAGACGAGCAAGTGGGCCAATTGCTTTACAACATTCTATAATTCTATACTATAGGAATAACACACAGCCATCTGGCGTAGGTACATTGTATTTAACAAGTTGAGATATGACGAATAGTTGCTTGTTTCATATTCAACACAAGCGTTTTTGTTATAGATTCGTCACATCTCTTTTTATAACCTTATATATTAGGCACCTCACGTTATTAACTATGATAATATTAGAAAAAGATATAAAGAACTAATTAAAGAAATATAATGTAACATACAACCCATAGTATGGCCGTAACTATATTTACTATAATAAACCTTCACCTCAGTTTTCTATAGTTTTGAGATCTTTATATGTATTGTGCACCTTCGATCACGTATCAAATATTGTGCACACATAAATAAGTATGACGATATATCACTTCATATTGGGGTCGTTCCATATAATTTACATTAATTAGAAAAAATATACTTAATAGAAGTTATACTTATTTCTGTGTTGTGAAAAGTTTATTGAAGTGCATTCTGAGCTTAAAACATAGTTAAGAATTTTCATGGTAATTGATATCATAACTATTTATTAATATATTTTGTTTATGATAAATGATAACACTAATTCTAGCAAACTAATAATTAAACCCAAAGACAGTTTTTTCATCCAAAAAATATCAAACAATCTAGTTTGGTATTTTATTATGAAAAGGGAAATGGAAATAATAGCTGGACAACCCTTCTTTAGACGTGACCCTTTTGTGATATTCAAAATGTAGATTAGTATTGGAACAATAAAAACGTTTACTAATGAGAAAATTAAATAAACCGTGTTACCAACATTTAGCAGTTTCAGTATCAATTTCGGCAGCGTCTAATACCGTCCCCAAATCTCATTACAATTTAGAATAAATTTTACAATCACTGGCAACACTTAACAAGTTAATAAACTAATGTATGAGCGATACTTGGCATCAATTTCGTTTCCATTGCATTCTTTTTTGAGAGCGTTCTCAAAACACTGGACCCGAAATTTAAAAATATATGTCGCGCAGCCTTTTTGTATCTTCAACCTATTTTTTTTAAATTATTATTAGTGCCATTTGGTACAGTCATATACGCAAAGGCCGTTTTATTCTGCTAATGCCTATTTATTGACTCGTGTTCCGGCCTTCGAGTGTTGGTTACTTGTTTGAAGGTTTCAACCCCTCATGCAACAAACTATGTGTTAGTTTTATTATTTACTAGCTTACCCGCCCGCGACTTCGTCCGCGCGGACTACAGTTTATCGCGAAAAAAGCATCCTACTTACTTTCTTCTAGGATATTAAAAACTAATGCAAAAGTAGACTTAGACTTCTTGGTTATGGCCTCCGTGGCTTGTTAACTTAATCTGTGGCTCCAACGCTCTTGATGATTTTTGACTTACTTGTTATTTCGTTTCCATGGCAACCGTTCCTTAGAGCGAGTATTCAACATGTTCTAGTTTTCCCGCGGAAAATTCCACGGAATTCGTGGAATTTTCCGGGATAAAAAGTATTCTATGTTTTATTCTAGGGTATAAGCTATCTGCATTCCAAATTTCATCGAAATCCGTCCAGCGGTTATCGATGAAATTTGGAAAGCGTGAAAGCTCCCCAAACAAACAAACAAACTCACTTTTATATATTGGTATGGATTTATAAAACTATAATTATTTATTTATGATGACGGCAATTATGCCGCGATTGCCAAATTAACATCACATTAATATTATAAATCTGAGATGTACAGCCAAAAAACAGGCCAAGGAAACAGGCCAATCGGAGCTTGAGTTTTAAAAATGAATACTCTCTACAACGAGCGGAAATCTTCGTATGCGCGATGCAGAACTCCATACATTAGAACTGAAAGTCCATACAAAACGTCATAAATTACATTAAAACCGATTAGCGCCATCTATCTTTAGAAGCCTGTGTGTATGTTTATTACTTCTTCACGCTCAAACAGCTAAACGGATTTGAATGACATTTAGTACCAAGATAGCTTCTATCCTGGATTAACACATAGGCTACCTTTCATCATCATCATCAAAAACTACGCGGGTGAAACCGCGCGCCGCAGATAGTTATTAATATTTTACGTTTGCAATCGCGTCTTCATTGCCGTGAAACAGGTAACTTTTTGCATCCCTTCAACCTATGGACTGTTGTTAGTACCATTTGGTAAATTCACTGCAACAACCATTTTATTCTGCTTGTGCCTTTTCATTGAATCATGTTTCGACCCTTCATGCTTCGAAAACAGATAGTTCGCAAAAGCTTCATCTTTGCCAACATCTTCGGTTTTCGTGCGTTGAGTTTTGTCTGAATAACTAGATACGTTAGCGCTAGAGTTTTTTAATGAAGCAAGACCATCATCGACTGTGTCGTTGGTTGCTCTTTTGTTATTCCTAATTTTTGGCTTAGGATTATCGTATAGACGGGGTTTTGTTTCATTCCCGTCAGGTTTAGGATTCCGGTCTAGAGCCGGTTTTATTTCGTCGTTTGCTTTCGTTTTCCTCAAGCTCTCTGGGAGAGTGTCCGATTTGAGCTGGACTAGAGTTGTGTTGACTACGGAGCACTCTATCTGCATCAATGTCACATGATCGTTCATTAGGGAATCTGAAATAATACAAAATTAAGTTGTATTGTAAGTCAGGCAAATCAGTAATTTTCTTGACACGGAAAAAACAGCTAATATTTGACTTATTCATTATTAAGTTTTGAGAGCATATGTGCATAACAGAGATGCAGAAAGATAGCTGTTACTAACATAGTTATTTATGCTCGAAACTTTCATGTGAAACTGCCCTAATTCAAAGCGTAATAACTGATGGCGTATATTTTGAGTTTCAAAATGGTGAATAGAATAGGCAAACGTACTCCATCGTCGACCGTATCATTGCCCCTTTGAACGCTCAAGCAAACAAGTGCTATCTGTGCCAGCGACGGCATTAGACGTCTAAAATCACTACACCAAAAGACACCAAACGAGTATACCTCGCTAATATTTCTGACTTTGTGTCTATTTCTCAATTCGTAGATTTTGTAGCTTGGCGTAGTGGGCTCTTTTTTAAACCACGAACAAAGTTTAGGGTGTGTATCCGTGTGTGTGTCTGTCTGTGGCACGGTAGCTCCCAAACGAATGGACCAATTTTGATGCGTTTTTTCTGTTTGAAAGCTGATGTGATGGAGATGGTTCTTAGCTTTAATGGGGGAAGGGGGGGGGGGGTTGGTGTTTCCATAGGCTTGGCGTTGGAAAGGTTAAAAACAGGTGAGAAGCAGTAATGTGTGTGTCGTGCCTATCTTTGATTGAATAACAGAATAAGAATAAGAATAAGAATAATTTATTATCAAAAATTATAGTAGGTACACATTACAAAACAGTGAATATTGAACAATAAAATTTAAAAAAATTGACAACATTTAGGTGGTTGTAGGTATGTACATTAGAATTTGCAGCGGGCCCCAAACTAGGCAAAGCCTGTATCTTGGGCACCCTGAGATCAGTTACTAGAAAACATTAGCCACTGAACTGTACATGTTCGAACAAGTTACTGTGAACAGCTGTTCATCATAGTAATTAATATATACCAAAAAACATTAAATTCTCATCTCTACAACAATAAGAAAAACAATAATATTTAATGAGTATAAAATATGAAATGAGATTATATTGCATGCATTATTGAAATTAAATTCAGCACATCAAAATTAACATAAATTAAATATAATTCAACTCATAATCACTATATATTGATCGAAGGAGTGACATAGTTGATGTACTTTAGATAGTGATTATATATTACAACAAATAATAAGGATTCACATAATACAACAATTGTAATTAGAGTTTAATAGGTAGGAACATTATAAAATTAACAACTATATTAACCTAGTTGTAGGTTAATTCAGTTAGCATATTGTGAAATCGAGCAAGCGTATTAACGAAAGTAGGCATCTAAGTGAGATGTGTGGATGAGCTGGTATGTGTGAGCGTGTGTGTGGGTGTGTATGTGTGAGTGACAATATAATAGGGAGGACAGCCAACGCCTGCCACTGTACTTGTATGTGCAATAACAGATAGGTTAGGAGAGTCCCAATAATTATTACAACATTATAAAAGCGAAATTAACTCCAACTGTCTGTCTGTTTGTTACCTTTTCACGACTTAAAAACTGAATCAATATTAATGAAATATGGCATGGAGATGTGTGAACCCTGAAAAGGAAATCGGATAAACCTATCGCCATAAACTGCAGTTCACACGCTCGAAGTCACCAACAAAAACTTATTTAAAATAATATCCAAGCCCTAAAACATCAATGACGTAAAACTGAATAATGGAGATCAAGAATCACCAGATCTAACAAGTCTTTCTGTTTGCTCATAAGAGAGACCTAACAACCATACTTTCAACTTACTTTTAGACTCTGCAAAAGTTTGTTCCTTAAAATCCAACAGTCTGCTGACAGCGTTATAAGTAAAGATGTGCACATATTTTGAATGACGTCGTGCAAATACGCTGTTTACCCTTGGTAGAAGTTGTCTTTGGGGTCGCTTTCTCTTGTTAAGTAGTAGGGAAGCTTGACGTTGGTGTCTCTTGGCTATTGCACGCAGTATGAAGAGCTGACGCACTCTCAGAACCGAAGCTTCAGCGTAAAGTTTGTCAGTAGAAAAACGACGGGGCTTGCCCAACATAACTTTAAGGACAGCTCTTTGAGCACGTTCCAGCTCGATCATGTGAGACTTAGCCGAACCACCCCAGACCCCTACACAATATTGGAGTAGTGACTGACCCAAAGAAACATACACTAATTTTCTAACCTCTTCTCTTGCAGCTGGTCTTAAAATTTTCATGAGGTAAATTATCCTGCGAGTCTTTTTTGACAGATACACTATGTGGTTCTTGAACGAGAGATGTTGATCTACCACGACACCTAGGTATTTTGTGAAGGGAACTCTTTTAATAATGTTGCAAGAACATGCAGGATGGTCTCTAGTGTTACTGTTATCAGAGTGGCAATTTGCATTGTGTATTTGGATGTATTCCAGGTCTGGGCCGGTGGCTCGCGTAATATGAAATGAGATAAAATTAGTTTTCTTGAGATTTAATGTTAGCAGATTAACATCGAGCCACCTGGCCAACTCTGCCATCAGCGTGAGAAACTGTAGATTCCCAGTCCTTACCATGGAAGATGGCAACTGTGTCATCGGCATAACAGATGAGTTCACCATTTGGTAAGAGAATTTTAAGTATGTCATCCATGTACACCGTGAACAAGGTTGGTGCCAGAATGCTCCCTTGCGGAACACCGAACGCAATATTCCTTTCACCACTCATATGCTCATCAACCCTAACGCACTGCCGCCTGTTTGTTAAGTAGCTTGAGAACCAGCTAAGGGCGATACCTCTGATGCCAAAGCATTCAAGTTTCTTCAGCAAAATCGGAGTTGAGACAGTGTCGAATGCCTTGGCAAGGTCGAGGAAGACTCCAATGCACCTCCGACCACAGTCTAGATGTGACGACACCGATTCAGACAACAATTGGACGGCATCCTCCGTGGATTTACCGCGTCGAAACCCAAATTGGCGATCACATAGTAGATCGTATTTCTCAAGGAATTCCACAAGCCTTTTGTTAACCAGTTTTTCCAGAATTTTTGACAATACACAGAGCAGAGAAATAGGTCTATAATTATCTGGGCTGGACTTACAACCGCCTTTGTGGACCGGAATGACTACAGCTGTTTTCCAGCACTCGGGGAATATACCTGATGACATACTCAGGTTACAGATGAAAGTCAAGGGAACCAGAATCCCATCCTTGGCGTGTTTTAGTAAAAGCGGAGTGATGGCATCAATCCCAGGGGCACTATCTGGTTTAAGATCAAGTAAAATAGTGTTTATTTCACCCTGGTCAGTGGGAGAAAGAAAAATAGTGTTTAGGCTACGACTATCAAAGGAAAGTTGTTTGCTTAGTGAATCCTGCGTAGAACCCAGTTTCTGTAAAATATTAGCAGCCAAATTAGCTCCAACGGTGGAAAAGTGTGTGTTACAAATGTTGATCGAATCTATAGGATTCCGAGCGTTACCCAAAAGTTGGTTGGAGTCTTTGTTCGGTTGGGGGATGTGGCAAATTTCTTTAATGGTTTTCCATAGTTTCTTGGGGTTTTTGTGATGTTCTGTTAACTGCGCATTATCATGATTGGACTTAAGCTTGTGTAAGAGATTGTTACAAAAATTCCTATATCGGGTGTAAGTTTTCTTAAGAACTTCGTTTTTAGGGTCGTTCCTGAGTTGAAGATGCAGATTATCTCTATGACGCATACACTTTAACAGACCTGGGGTTATCCAAGGCTTCAGGCCAAGTTTAGAGCGGCTAATTTTGGCAATATGTGAGTGTTTCTTAACACAGTCAGATAATACTAAATTAAGTGCAAGAACAGCGTCATCAACATTCTCCTTATCAAGAACCTGGCACCAATCAATAGTATTTAATTCTTTAGCCACTGCATGATAATTTGTTTTAGTTATAATTCTCCTTTTGTTTCTAATTTTCGGCGTGTTAAGGGACAAACCTACAATAGCCAAGTCATGGTCAGTTATAGAGCTTTTGCACACTAAGCCCAGAGCAGTGCCTTTTGTTTTTATGAATGCGTGGTCCAGACATGACTTGCCCCTGGTCGGTTCTGTTATGGCTGAACGTAGACCTTGTTCAGCCATTAAGCACTGATATGACGCATTATCGCAGTTGGGAGGTACCTCTAACAAGTCAATATTTACATCGCCTATGACTAAAAGTGATGAGTAGAGTTTTGAATTTCCTAAAACGATTTCAAGGGAGTCAATAAATTTATCCAGCTTAGAAACCGATGGGGACCTATATATTCCAATAATTTTGAGAGATTTATCTATGCTTACAGCTAGACAATTCGCATCATCAAAATCAGGCTCTTGGGCACTAGCTGACCAACAGTTCTTCACGTAAATGGTGACTCCTCCGCACTTATTTATATATTTATTTGTGTAGAAGACTTTATAGCCGTTTAATTGAGGTATCAGGGATGCGTCATTTAACCAACACTCACTAAGGACCAGTACGTCAAAGTTAGATTCAAATCTCTTTAGAGAAGTAAGAAAGGCAAGAAAATTTCGTTGTATGCTCCTAATATTAAAAGCGAGGACCTTAAAGCTGTATGGTGCAATCAGGGTTGAACAAAGTTCCGGTTTATATATCGTGCAACACTTTATTTGGAGAGTTTCATCAATTTCATCAATAAGGTCCAAGTTACCCATTATCAAAATGAAACAAGTAAGTGAGTTGTGAGAGCCTAAAAGTAAAAAGCGTTGCGATTATACGAGCAAACAGGAGTGCAAATTCTTGTCGAAATAACGAGGAGTCAAATATAACCTGGAGAAGTACTGTTCCAACATAATCTGTGCCGACACAAGTAGGCGCAGCCTTGCAATACCTATTGGGGATGCTCACATTCCACAGATTTATCGTAAGAAATAATGGATATTGTCTATCAGTGTAAGCGAGTGTAGTATAGAGAGACTTTTGATAGGGGTGTTCTTGTAAATAATTTGAACCAGCGAGTAAAATACAACAAAACACATTCAATACTGTTGACATCAAATAGAGAAAATTATAAAATTTTAAAAATATTCTAATTTTAACGCGTATGCCTTTTTTATTAGAACGGAACTCCGGGTCCGGAGGTCCGACTGGGTCCCGTGGGGAGAATGCGGTCCAAGTCAGCGTGGGATTTGATGGGGATCGCGGGCTTCCCTTCCTCTCTTCGCAGATGCACCCTTCCATTGTTGACCCAGCAAAACCGGAACCCGAGCTCCTTTGCCCGCAGTCTGGCGTCTCGAAATAAAATTCTGTTTAGTTTTGACAGATGTTCATTGACGTAGATCTTCCGAGGCGGGCCCAAGATATCTAGGTCAGCTGAGGTTATGATAGTATGACGCCGGAGTTTTGCAGCTTTAAGCACCTCGTCTCTCTTTACCTTCCTGGTTAGCCTGACGATGATCGGACGAGGTTGGTCTCTGCCGTTTTTAGGCCCAGCGCGTGTAACCCAGTCTATTTCACTTTCGGGAAGATTAACGCCGACTTTCGTTGCCGTGAGCATGACGATATGCTCAAGGCTCTCATTGGACGTCTCGTTTATGCCGACAATCTCCAGTTCATTCCTAAGGTTTGTTTGCGCCTGATGGTTCAATTGATCCTGTAAGTGGTTAACTGTCTCTTGCAGAGACGATATTGTTGGAACTTTCACCTCCAGAGACTGAATACGTTCCTCAAAGCTGTCCAGTCTAATATTACATTTGCTCACTCCTTCTGTCAACAACTTCAAACATGTTTTGATCTCCACCAAATCTAATCTCAACAAACGAAGTTCAGAGGCGATGGGGTCTGCGAGTTCGTACTCTTTGTCCTCTCCGCTATCCCTGATCTGGTCTGGAGAACCAAGAGCCATACGTTTTATCGCACGTGAATCGCGTGACGCGCCATATTTTTCATTCGATACTTCGAGCCGGACAGGTGTGAGAACCGGCGTATTCAAGTTGCAATTTTTCGGTAAACCAGCCCGGCATGAGGGACACAACCAATCAGTCAGCTTACTCAGATCCGTTGTAACCGCGTTTACGCAAATTGGATGGTAAGGAGCTTTACAACCAACGCATTTAAGCAATCGTGGCGTAGTGATGGCTTGTTTACACGCAGCACAATTATTAGCTTCCATTCTCACAAGAATTTAGTATTGATGTTATATACAAGTGGCCACAGGAAAGAATTGTATAATATTAAAGCGTAATAGCGAGGCAAAATAGGTACGCGAGCGAGTAGGAGAGAGTTATGCACTCGGTGTGCGTGTAAGCGAGACAAATACGCTCAACTGAGCTGCCGACCGCAGGCCTCAGTGCGGATGCACTCAACGTGTCGCGTAGGTACTCCACAGCTATTCAATTATTACGTTGTTGAAATGTGAATATTAATTTTGAAATTACTGTAGATTTCCTTTGAATGCTATAAATCTATTTAGCGTACCTTATTCTTTGAATTTCGCTCTTTGCAATGGTGTAACAACCGAAGAAATGCTTGCACTTTTTCCCACTATTTCACTTTTCTGTAGCAGAGCGACACGTAAACATGTACAGTAGGTAGCACGACCCTGCCGCGAATCATAACATACATACATTACAAGCGAAACATACATTAGCGTTGATGAAAGTGATTAATTAAAATACATAGAAAGAGATTAATTAAACTTACCGTTGCCAGTAGCGGCCGGCAGAATAAGCGCCATCTTCGGCGGGCTCGTGTTATTATGAGACACAGCCGGCAACAGCAGATGTTCTCCTTTCCCCACTCCGACAACATAGAACGTGTCGTCTCGCCGCTGCAGCGCTTGCAGCAGCGCGTTCCATTCCCCGAACCCATCCACGTCGAAGTCCTCTATAGACTTCAGAGGTTTGCGTAACAGGTTGTAGTTGAGAACGTTTTCGGGGAAGTCTACGTCTCTCCGCCGCAGCCGACGGAGGCGCGACTTGTCCCGAACGTTGCGGGAGTTCTTTGCGCTCGGGAACTCTATCAGGTTCGGGTCTAGGTTCAGTTGCTTGAAGAGCTTGTATGATTCTAGTAGTGCATCTGCAACAAGTTTTTTAATGGCTTTTATTCATGCATTTAGTCTGTCCAGGTAAATAAAAATGTTATGAGGGCACTGCATTCGTTTTTTGGCAAAGAAACATTCAGTATAGACAAATACATTTGTTCCGAAGATTTCGGCCAAGTTTTTAACCTTTTGAACGTCAAGCTAAGATATCTACAAATTCAGAAACAGATATATTAGTGAGGTATATAGGTTTGGTGTCTTCTGGTGCAGAAAGCGCTTGTTCTTTCGTAGTATTTATATATTCTTTGGCGCTTGTATGCTTGACGATATATCAGAAATGAACTACTGTACTGTGATAGTAGGTACCTACGCGCGGCGCGCGAATTAAGAGGGCTGCAATAGAAACAAACTTACCACCACAGAATGTGAAAAAGTACTCCATACTTTCTCCTGATATTAAATACTCACATATTCTTCGGCGGCACTCTACTCGTATAACAGCTTAAGCAAATTGTATGACACGCACTAAGGAGTCGAAGACGTCTGGCTTAGGCGTAACAAACGCACATAGGCGTCTTCGGCACCAAATAGGTTAAGTTGCCAGTCCCGTGTTATTGATTAATTAACAATTATTAATTATTGGCTTGATATTAATTAGTACCCTTATATTTTCTAGGCCAAAGAACTTACTATCAAGTTTCTCGTCGTTCATATACACGTGTCGTTTTCTCCTGGGCGCGTCGTAGGTCCAGTTCAAGGTCTTCCCGCCACCTATCCAGCGGTTCAGCTCGCCGGCTATGCGTATACTCTCGGTCTGGTTGATTGCAATGTCACTCTTCGTGGAATTCCGGCAGTCGGTTCCGTACGTGCCGTTTGTGATTTGATCCGGGTCTGTTGGATGTAAGAATTTACGAAAGAAAATTTAGAAAAAAACTACGTTATGTGCGGTTTCCATCGCTCCGTGCTTCGTAGGGCAAAAAGCTTTCGGTCTCGGCTGTTATTGATTGATAGTAGTCGTTAAGCCATATTAGAGTCCAATTACGATATTTGCTGCTCCGTGTCAGAGACCCTCGGACGGCCTGACAAGCTCTGACACCGAGGCCAGCACTACCAAGCACTGCAACAAGCAATTATGTTTTTAAATCAAAACGGCCTAATTCATTGTAAGCAGCCATAGAAATAAACTACAATAACATGACCCCTATCTTCAAAAAAGAAAAGGTTCTGTTAACATTATGTATTTGAGCCAATATTTTTATGTATCGGCATAGAATAACTAAACATATGTCGTGGTAATATCGTAAAATTGATCATTTCATGAAATTATCGGTGGCATCATGAAATAGTTTGGCCAGATGAATGAATGGTTAGCGTTTGACGATATGAACAGCTAAACGCACGGCTACTTCATGATATGGACAAACATTAGTGATCATATCGTAAAATAGTTACATTATCCACCGCTTATGGCGCTAGGCGGAACACCGACTTGGCCGTGATAGGTTAGAAGGCGAAGCGAAGCGTAGCGAGCTCTCGCCTTCGTCTTCATGTACCTATCTGTTTAAACACCTTTGGTATCATGAAACCCTACATTAATGATATATAATTATATGGCTAAACGTGGATTGAAATATCATTAAACTTTGATGTTTCAACAATATGGTCAGTTTTATCTGACGATTTCATGAAATAGAACCACTTCATGAAATTATCAATTCTACGATATCGCCACGACATAATATACTCCTGTATCTGTGAAGGATCTGAAATCCTATGATAGATTTGTTGTTAGGTTTATTCAAAGAGTATTCGACTAGTTGTCGCGAGCCATGTTATCGTTATTACTATACCACTTGAAACAATGATGAAAACTATTTTCAAGTGTTGACCTTCTCGCTAATAGACAATGTGAAGTGATGCATTCATTGCAATAGTAATATAGCAATGTAATGTATTGTTATATAATTACAAACCATTTATTGCACTTGTACAAATAGGCTTCCAGGTACATACTTATGCAACTATTTGTTACTACAAGATCATGTTAGGGCGGTGAAATGATATAAGGTGAGGGAACCATAACCATTAAAGTTATAAATGTAGCAATCATGTAGTTAAACAGGGGAAGATTTGGCTCGCTTTAATATCACGTAAACAATACTGGACTAGATACAACTACTTGCAAACAAATCCGCACAGATACATTTTCACTGTTGTCCTTTTTAAGTATCAACAACAAAGATAAAGAGGCATATGCAGAATATGTAGAACAAATGAAATAACAATATTGTCATTGCTACACGTGCTACAGAAAAGCCACTCCGATTGTGACTAAGGCCATTTAAGTGCGTTGCACCTAATGTATGCGATCCAGCTAGTACCTAATCTTAACAAATTATTATTGATGTAATTTATCTAATGGAGCGGTACGGAGATAACGCCAATGGCCTCTCCGTTGGCGTTATCTCCGTAGAGGATCGTACCTGCCAAACTAATGGACCGATTTTGATGCAGTTTTTTATGTTTTAAAGCTGATGTAATCGAGATAGTTGTTAGCCTATTCTAGTTATATAGCCTATAATTCTAGGCATATTATATTTTCGAAATGGTTGTAGATTCTAGAAGTTGTAGTCGTGTTTGACGATGGATTTAGTTCCAACTTTCATAAGAAATTTTGAAGTAAGAAAGAAACAGTAATGAAGTAATGTTGTACCTGGTGCTAAATCTAAGGCGTTATCTTCAGACCAAAGTAGATGCCTTGTGCTTGTGTGGGGTGCAGAAGGTCCAACAAACGGTTTAGAATTCCACCTGGAAAAGTTGAACAGCATTTTATGATATTTTTTCACATATGTATTATCTATGTCTTATTTATGTACGAGTATATGCATAGCTAGCTTCCCCCTGCGGCTATGCCTTTGTGGACAGTGATAGAAAGTATCCTATTCCTCTGTGAGTTCCAGGACGTAAAGTTTCATCAAAATCCATTCAGCCGTTATAGAGCTTAGTGGCAACAAACGGACTTACACCTTGTACTATTATTTATTCTGTGATTTAGTAGGATATGGTTTAATACCCCGGTTAATTCTGGCGTCAGTTCACTCTGTGGATTTGCTTGAGATTATAAGATATTAAATTGGCTTAAATAAGGTCTAAATCAGCGTACACATTCATGGATTCAGACAATTAAGCCAAGAGGATAATAAAATTAACATGTAACAGGGGTCTTATAAGTAAAAATAGTATAAATCACGATAACATGACATGCGGCACCAAAAATTAAATGCGACTGTCAATGTATTTGGGACAATATAAAACGCCAAGACTCCCAATCAATGTATTTGGGACACTATTTATACAACGCCAAGACTCCCAATCAATGTATTTGGGACAATATTTATAAAACGCCAAGACTCCCAATCAATGTATTTGGGACAATATTTATAAAACGCCAAGACTCCTAATTAATGTATTTGGGACAATATTTATAAAACGCCAAGACTCCCAATCAATGTATTTGGGACAATATTTATAAAACGCCAAGACTCCCAATCAATGTATTTGGGACAATATTTATAAAACGCCAAGACTCCCAATCAATGTATTTGGGACAATATTTATAAAACGCCAAGACTCCCAATTAATGTATTTGGGACAATATTTATAAAACGCCAAGACTCCCAATCAATGTATTTGGGACAATATTTATAAAACGCCAAGACTCCGAATCAATGGGAATGCAAAGCCTGAACAACGCCTAAAACTTTATCATACCTTTGTTATTCTTATTGTCAGGTACTTATGACTGGATGGACTCGTGTCGTGAGTCATGTTATCGTGGGTTTCCTCTATGTCAAAGGACTTACCCTAAAACATTAAAATTAAGTGAAACCATGAACACCATGGCAAATAAGACGGCAATATTCTTCTTAGGTATGAACAGTGATGTATCCAGTCTTGGTATCTGTAAAGGCAATAAAATATACATTATTATGAAGTCCTAGTAAAATCCAGAAACAAAACATCACTTCAAAAACTAAAACCCGGCTACGGTCGGGTACAAAATAGCATATCGTGGGTTAAGAATCAATACCATCTATATCAAAAAAGTTAACTTTACACCAGAAGGAAAACATTATACTGCCAAGAATAGAAATATATTGGAAGTGTTTAAATAATAAGTATAATATAAAAATTAAATTAAAAAAAGAAGCCTTTACGATTTCTTTTTTTTTGTGGCTTTGTAACTTTTACGTTTTTAAGTTTTTTTTCTTTTTCTCCTTTTTTTTCTCTTTTACTCTTTTTTTTCATTTTTTCATTTTGGTTTTTCACTTTTAACATTTTTAAGGTTTTTCCATATATATTTTTTATTGAATTGTTAACAGTTTGTGAGCTACCCTAAAAGTTTCAGCCAAATAGCTTATCGGGAAGTGCTCGAAATTTGAATTGCAAGATTCCAGGACAGACAAGATACATACATAGATAGATAGATACAAGTGAAGTTAAATAAAAGCTTTTAAAAAGGATCATTTAAAAATGCTGAAATACGATAGTTTTGGACACAATTTGTTTTGTTCTAATATTCGCCTAAATAAAGATAGTGTGAGTTAGGAGGTATTGGTCTAGTACTAGTCGAATTAGTTATTGAATACCTGGTAGATAGCCGTTTTTGAAGTACAGCTACAAAATGAAAATGACTTGTTTTATTTAGTTTTGAAAGTGGAATAATTAATTTGTTGAAAGAACAAAAAGAATACTGACACTGAAAATCGTTCATTTATATAGACAAATAAATAAATTTGAAGTGTGTCAAAATAACAACTTTTTACTAAATGCATATGAAAGTACATTCGATACTAATAACAAAACACGTTTTTTTAAAGTTTTTGTCTGTCTGTCTGTTTGTTCCCGCTAATCTCCGAAACGGCTGGACCTATTTTTATGGGACTTTCAGTGGAAGCTAGCTGATATTATAAGGAGAACATAGGCTACTTTTATTTTTGATAAAGTATTAGGGCTACGCGAAAAAAAAAACAATTAATTTTGACCACGCGGGCAAAGCCGCGGGCACAGCTAGTTATTAATAAAAACATTGAATCATTGGACATTGACTCTTAACTGATATTTAGCTGCACGTCACACACATAACAAATCAACTGTCTCTTTCTAACTCACGAATATTCTCAAAGTGCACAGTCAATACACCTAGGGCGTTCGGTTTGAGCCGGGTGGCAAGGGTAGCGGTTGGAGGCGCTAAAAATAATCATCTTTGGCGTTCGGTTTGGACAGAAGTGATCGTTAATGTTTTATATATTAGTCATATATTAGTTGTGTTTTTTTTCATATGTATCTTATTATATTTATTCTGATAGTAATTAAAAAATGTATGTTTGAATCAGTGTTGACAATCTGCGTTCGTGATGTCACAGTTCGTCCCGGCAGAAAATCAGTGCCAAGGCCTTATGGCCTTAGCGTTTGCTGAGTTGGGACCTGTTTGTTACAACACATAGCATTATTATTATTTCTTTGTTTTTTTGTTTGTCATTATGTATAATGTTGTGTGTTGTTACATATAAATGTATTTTCTTTCTTTCTTTTCTTTCTTTCACGCTGCGACTATTGGTTCCACTGGAAGTCGCGTTCTTTTCATTCCGGCGCGAGCATCTTTTGAGCTTTGATAGACAGTATGGGCAGAAAAATAAAAGCGATGTCCTTATATAGGTGGTATTTCTATAGCGAATAACATTTTAAGAGATCTTGAGATAGAGCAGGCTTTACTTTTGATTTTTCATCGTTCGTAGTCACCTAAAGTCTACTAAGTGTCTTCAGAGACCAGAGTCTTTGGATGGTAATTGGTTATGAACAGGTAGTAATGTAAACAAGAATACCAAACAAGCACAAATTAAACATTTATATAACTCGTTCCACTCGTTTGGAACCTACGATTCTCACCCCTCCCCTTCCTTTCCCACCACTATAGCTACGAACCATCTCGTAAATATCAGCTTCCAAACCTAAAAATAATAGTTAAAAAAAACTAAAAAACACGCTTTATATAGAAAACCAAACTAAAAAATAGAAAATAAATTTTAATAGTGTAAATAAGAAAAAAATATGTTTTATTTCAAAAAAATCGTGGGGTGCATGGATCAATAGTTATAAATATTTCATTGACAGATATGAGAAGAAGGATTATCATTTCGATAATATCTTAAAAAGCACCCCACGCTTTTTTTAAATAAAACTTTTTTTTCTTATTTACACAATAAATGTTTTTTTTCTATTTTTTAGTTTGGTTTTCTATATATAGCGTGTTTTTTAGTTTTTTTAAACTATTATTTATTTTCTACTTTTTAGTTTTTTTTTTCGAATTATTTCATTGTCATCGGTCTTTGACAGGTGTGCAAAATTTGAATGAAATCTGACCGTTTGAAGTGGGTCAAAATAGCGTCCAAAGGAGTCGGTTACAAACATACAAGTAAAGCTAATATAAAGCGTATAAAAACCGCATATAAATCGGTCCATTCGTTTGGGAGGTACGATGCCACAGACAGACACACAGTGACACAGTGATACACACCCTAAACTTAGAACACCCGTCTCTTCGTGCGGGGGCTAAATCGGTCCATTCTTTTGGAAGCTACGATTGTCACCCCCCTTTTATCAACTACCTCCCCCATACCGCTAAAAACCATCTCGCTCACATCAGTTTTCAAACATTAAAAAACCGCATCAAAGTTGGTCCACTCGTTTGAAAGCTATGACCCCCCCCCCCCCACCAACTAAGCTAAGAACCATCTCGATCACATCAGCTTTCAAACCGAAAAACCGCATCTAAATAGGTCCATTCGTTTGGGGAACTACGATGCCACAGACAGTCACACACACACACCCTAAACTTATAACACCCGCCACTTTGTTCGGGGGTTAAAAATGTATAATTGTAAACTAGATATTTACACAGTTTGTTACATCGACTGTTATTTCATACTCCTCGAAGCGACCTTTATTATATAAATGTTGACATTTAAAAGGCAACAAATACGTAATAAGGTTGAGTCAAAGTTGAATTATGTTGATTTGCATTATATTAACATGTTTATCCGAGCTATTCAGTAAGAAGAATGTGTATAATGCTCATTGATAATAATAGTTAAAATTTATTAAAATACTAGCTTTTCCACCCGCGACTTCACCCGCGCGGACTACTGCTTATCGCGAAAAAAAGCATCCTATGTTCTTCTATTATTAAAAACCTATGCAAATGTAGGTATTGCACCAATTCTCTTGAAGTTTTTTGACAGACTTGTTATTTCGTTTCCATGGTAACCGGTTCTTACAGCGAGTAATCAACATTTTCCAGTTTTCCCGATGAAACATACAATTTTCCGGGATAAAAAGTATCCTATGTTTTATTCTAGGGTATAAGCTATCTCCATTCCAAATTTCATCAAAATCCGTCCAGCCGTTATCGCGTGAAAGCTTCCCAAACAAACAGACAACGTTTCACTTTTATATATTGATATGGATTACAGTTTTACACACCAAAGTTGCCGACCCGCCGACACAGCTCGGCCGGCGGCGTGTTGTCGGCAGCTTCACATCTCGTACAAGTAGGAAAATATTATTCATGATTCGCCGTCATGATCCTCTGAAATAATGCCGCCGACACAGGCCGGCCTGTGTCGGCTGGGTCGGCGATTTTGGTGTGTAGACGCCTTTACACGTCATAACATATTTTTATGTTTATACTCGTATACTACAAGTACAAATTAAAAACATACATTACCCCCGAAGCCCCCACATCCCATTATAGCTAAGAAGCATATCGATCACTTCAGCTATCAAACAAAAAGAAAAAAGAAAAAAAACATCGGTCCATTCGTTTGGGAGCCATAATGCCACAGACAGACACACGGATACATACAATGATACACACCTTAAACTTATAACACCCCTCTCTTATGGACTTCGGGGGTTAAAAATGGATAGGAATTATTAGGAATAGCATACCTTTCGTCCCCTCCCGCCATTGTCGAGCGAGTGCCGAAGCAGTTTGTTTTCAAGTCGCAACCTCGCGATCTCCTGTTGCGCTTCCAACAGTTGCTGTTCTAACGCTGACACGTATTCTTTCTTCTTCTGCCGGGACTGGCATGCTGATTCGCTGAAACATGGAGTTTTGTGGTTTTTAAAACCTTGATGCAAAATGCGCGATTTCATAATTTTTAAGCCTTTATCTGTCGCAGCGGCATCGTAGCCAAACGGATGTACCGATTTCAATGCGGTTATTTTATTTGGAAGCAAGTGTTAGCGAGATGGTTCTTAGCTTTGTTTGGAAATAGATCTCAGGCACTATTGCAGAAAGAATTTGGTTTGATAATAGGCTTTGAATAGGGTTTGAGTACAAATGGGTAATAATGTGTTATGGGTAATGTGGTTTGGGTTTGTTTATCTTCATACCCTCATTAGAGTCTGATGATGAGTAGCAATTTGTTTGTCTGTTTGTCGTATGAGGTAGTGCTGGCCTCTGGTCTCAGAGTTTGTTAGGCTGCCCGAGCAGCTCTGACATGGCTTTACGACAGCTATTAATCAATACTAGCCGGGACCGACAGCTTATCGTGCCTTCCGAAGCACGGAGCGATGGAAATCCGAACATAACCATATTATTTATTCTGTGACATAACTTAGAAAAGTCATTGGTTGGAGCCTAGGACCGACTCCGGTATCGTTGAATTCTAAGTTGCACTATTTAACCGTTAGGCTACCATTGCTTACGTGAAGACCTGAATCGAGAGGATCTGTGGCATCAAGAAACTTTGCAATGGAGATTGGAACATAACAAGACGGTTATAGGCCGCTTACAGTGCGACGAGGATGACTTTACGCGGACGTACGCCACTCACGGTAAAATTTATTATGCCTATAGAACGCATTTAGTGAGAGGCGGACGCGGAGAGCAAGGAACGACAATTTATCCGCAATTACAATTTATCCGGACAGCCCGCGATAAACAAACTATAAACTATTAGGCTCCCTAAAGTGCGACAAGGATGACCAACATGGACGTCCGCGACGGACGTTTTAAAATGTTTTATACAGTACATTAAGTGCGACGCGGACGTGGAGAGCTATCATCAGACATCATCCGCTCGCGGACAGTCCGCTTCGCACTGTCTGCGGCTTTAGTTGGGGGTTTTTAATTTAATAATTATTGCCATAATTAGTTATTATTATTCAAACATCTCAACACTCACATTATTATCAATATTCAAGTTTGCATAGCATCATAATGATATTAGCTGTGAGAATTGTCTATAAAAGTATTACAATTAGTACAGCTGGTTTAGACATATGTAGTTACACATTTTGATCTACTCATATAGTAAAATCCGGATTATGAATTCAAAAATGGTGGCATAATGACATACTTTACTCACGGCACGTCTCAAATAAGAAAAAAAAAAGGACTGCATTAATTTTTTTTTCATTTTTGTACTGTTTGACCTGACCAAGGATGTTTTAATTAGGTATAATTTTTTCGTTTATTATCTAGGTATCAAAGGCTTTCTCGTAGTCCACAAAGCTAGACATAGTGGCCGATTATACTCTTCGGTCTTCTATATAATCTGCCGGAACGTATCACATCATACATTCTACGGTGCTAAAGCCCTTCCGGAATCCAGCTTGTTCGGGAGGCTCAAAGTCGTCGAACCTACGATCCAGACGATTTGTAACTACTCCCGAAAACAGCTTATATACGTGGTTCAGCAGCGAAATAGGCCTATAATTCTTCAAGATGGTGTTATCACCTTTCTTGAAGAACAACACCACTACGCTCCTGTACCACACCTCTGGCGTAGTACCCTCGAGGATGACCGAGTTAAACAGCCTCTGATGGACTTTCGAGTACCGGTGTTTCACCCGCTTTCATGTAGCTCTGTCGTAATTCCGTCCTCCCCTGGTGACTTGTTGCTCTTAAGCTATTTGAGAGCCATTCTGATCTCGTATAGGCTGACGTCCGGGATATCTTCGGTTTAATGTCTGGTCAAACGGGCTCTTGCATCGCTAGTCGTGCTAGGAGGACTATGCGATGATTAATTGTCTATAGAACTTCTCGAGCTCATTCAAAATCTCTGGCTTTGATTCAGTCGAGACCTGGGCAGTGTTACAGTCATTACAGCGGTACCAGATTGACTACCGGTACATCGAAGTGCTTGTACAGCAAGGCCACCATGACTGTCCGCCTCCAAGATCAGAGCACGAATTCTATCGAATTGAAAAAAGGGGTGAGAAAGGGAGACGTTATTTCTGCGAAACTGTTCACCTCTGCGCTGGAAGATATATTCAAGCTTCTGAACTGGAACGGATATAGTATTAACATCAATGGCGAATGCAACACTCACCTTCGATTTGTTGATGATATAGTCATCATGGCAGAAACCCTGGAAGACCTAAGCACAATGCTCAGTGACCTCAATATTGTTTCTCAACAGGTGGGTCTTAAAATGAACATGGGTAAGACGAATATCATGTCAAATATCCATGTAGTACCCGTCTATGTTGGGAACGATATTATCGAAGCTGTTGATCACTATTGACCGTTTCCTATATCATAAAACGAACGTTTTCGCTTACTATCCGTCAGCTTTTGACATAAATGCCATACAAAAAAGGTCAAAAAGTAACGATACGTTGGAAAAACGAGTCGTTTCATTTTTATAGTAATGGGGGTATGTCTCAACCTTTGGTTGAAACAAGCCCAGGGTGGGGGGGTCATGACCAGGGGGGGGGGTCATGACCCCCCCACCCTGGGCTTGTTTCAACCAAAGGTTTTTTAGTTCCATTTGTTATTTTCATATGTTTTGTAATCATGTTTATTTGTTCTACTAATAGAAATATCTCAAAATTTCCGCGTTCGCTTCGCTCGTGCCTTTATAATAATATAATGTTTTGATGAAACACAAACTTACTAGAAGTAACTCCAAATTTTCACACTTTCTATACTCGCATCCTTGTTCTGTTATTGCCTGTTGAATGAAGGATAAAGCGCATCTTGTTTTCTTTCAATTTTAACAAATGTTTCAATAAATAACTTCTATGATTTATCTACGGTGATATTACCTATTTTCAAAAGCTGAGGAATTCTATTAATGTCAAATTTTTACCGAACATTTTCGCGCACGCTACACTTGCGTTTGTTAAATAGTATATTTTGTTTCCTCATTCGTATAACATAACGGAAATAGCTCAAAATTTTCGCGCTCGCTACGCTCGCGCTTTTTAAATGATATTATATGTTATTTACACATTCTATGTGATCGTAAACGTTCAGTTTTTTTTATATAACTACATTAATAAATGTATGAGTAGTTCAACATTTTTGCGCTCGCTTCTCTCGCGCTTCCTTGGTTATATAGCATGTTTCGCAATCATATAAGATCGATCATTAACGTTCGTTTTTCACATAACTACATAACACAATAAAAATATACTTATGTGGCTCAAATCCGACTTAGACCGGTGGTCTAGTGGCTAGGACCTAGGTACGAAATCAAACCGTCGCGAGTTCAAATCCTGCAAGGTGCAAACATTTGTGTGAAGAGCAGAAATGTTTGTTTCCGGATGTAATATTGGTATCTATGTATGTTTATCCGTTAACTAGTGCCCATAGTACAGGGTATCCTAGTTTGGGGCTAGGTAATTGGTGTGGAATTGTCAAGTATAAAAAAAAAAAAAAAAAAAGGTAAAAATGGTGTTTGTTTGTATGAGATTATTACAACAGCTAGCCTGATTTTGAAAATAAATTAAAAGCTAAAGTATTCCCGAGTGGCATAGGCTACGCGATTGATATGCGGGGAATAGCTAGTATTGTATAATTTTGGAAACCGTTCAGTGTGACCCCCCCCCCCCCCCCTGACTCGAAGGCCCGCCCTTGTGTCTACTTGGGTCAGACGATCCAACTGGGTAGATCCAACTCGACAAAGAGGCCAACCGACGAATCCAACTCGGATGGGCAGCGTTCGGGAAATTACGCCATTTCTTCTCGTCGCAGATACCGCAGAGCCTCAAGACTATAAACTTTTGTCTTGAGGCTCTGCGGTATCTGCGACGAGAAGTGCGTGTTGCCAGTGATGACATACGGTACTGAGACGTGGTCGCTAACTATTTATTAGTCTTATACATAAGCTCAAAGTCACGCAGCGTGCAATAGAGAGAGCTTCACTACTCGGAGTTTCAATACGTGATAAGATCCGTAACGAGGAAATCCGTAGAATTACCAAGGTTATAGACATAGCTCTCAAAATTTGCAAGTGTCGGCCATATAGTTCGCAGAGCCGACAATCGCTGGGGCATAAAGGTTCTCGAATGGCGACCACGAACAAGCAAGCGAAGTGTAGGGAGACCCCCCCACATGATGGACGGACGACATTGTAGCCATCGCAGGGAGTCGGTGGATGGAGGTGGCACAAGACCGTTCGTCGTGGCGCTCTTTGGGGGAGGCCTATGTTCAGCAGTGGACTGCTAAAGGCTGAAATGGCGGCGCGTACTAGACCGCATGCGCGCACATTTGCGGTGGACTCTTTTTTTACTGTATTTTTGTTGGTCAAGTCTTATTGTGAGAAAATATATTTTATTGGATATGGAAGTTACATATCGGTTAACCACTATATAACGCGTTAAGTGTCTATAGAAACCATTTTTCATGAAATTTATGAGGCCACGAATGTGTAGGTAACAGACATTGAACAATAAGCCGAATTCAATTTTTTATAAAAGAAAATAATATGTAATACAATAACTATATTTATTTGCAATCTAATAGGAAAAATAACGTAGGTGTTATTATGTAGTACTGACTGTTCACATGCACAACCACCGCGTTAAGTGTCTATAGAAACCATTTTTCATGAAATTTATGAGGCCACGAATGTGTAGGTAACAGACATTGAACAATAAGCCGAATTCAATTTTTTATAAAAGAAAATAATATGTAATACAATAACTATATTTATTTGCAATCTAATAGGAAAAATAACGTAGGTGTTATTATGTAGTACTGACTGTCCACATGCACAACCACAAGGGTAGTAAGTACTTATTAAGGAAATTACATCATCCAACAAAAAAAACTAAGGGTAATAACGTAGGTGTTATTATGTAGTACTGACTGTCCCCATGCACAACCACAAGGGTAGTAAGTACTTATTAAGGAAATTACATCATCCAACAAAAAAAACTAAGGGTAATAACGTAGGTGTTATTATGTAGTACTGACTGTCCACATGCACAACCACACGGGTAGTAAGTACTTATTAAGGAAATTACATCATCCAACAAAAAAACTAAGGGTAATAACGTAGGTGTTATTATGTAGTACTGACTGTCCACATGCACAACCACACGGGTAGTAAGTACTTATTAAGGAAATTACATCATCCAACAAAAAAAACTAAGGGTAATAACGTAGGTGTTATTATGTAGTACTGACTGTCCCCATGCACAACCACAAGGGTAGTAAGTACTTATTAAGGAAATTACATCATCCAACAAAAAAAACTAAGGGTAATAACGTAGGTGTTATTATGTAGTACTGACTGTCCACATGCACAACCACACGGGTAGTAAGTACTTATTAAGGAAATTACATCATCCAACAAAAAAACTAAGGGTAATAACGTAGGTGTTATTATGTAGTACTGACTGTCCACATGCACAACCACACGGGTAGTAAGTACTTATTAAGGAAATTACATCATCCAACAAAAAAAACTAAGGGTAATAACGTAGGTGTTATTATGTAGTACTGACTGTCCACATGCACAACCACACGGGTAGTAAGTACTTATTAAGGAAATTACATCATCCAACAAAAAAACTAAGGGTAATAACGTAGGTGTTATTATGTAGTACTGACTGTCCCCATGCACAACCACAAGGGTAGTAAGTACTTATTAAGGAAATTACATCATCCAACAAAAAAACTAAGGGTAATGTTTTTTTTTGTCTAATTATAATGCTTAGGTACCGGTTTTTGATCATCCGTTGCTGCTTTTTTAAGGCTCTTAACTCAGCATCAGTGCAGTTAGAGAGTTCCAACGGGTATTCCACTTCTGTAGTAGGTGTCACACCATTTTGTATTAATGGGGCAGTAGGTATTCTAGGCACAGACTTCGAGTCTATGCTACTTCTTGGGGACGTTACCTAAAAATAAAAGGAGATAACATTATAAAAGGATACGATAAATGCATTATACCTTTTGAGTCATCCATTGCCAATAATTTTGTAATATTGCTAAAACAAACATTTAGTTCCCGAAACAAGACAGTTTTAGACATCTCTAAGTTAAATTGCTATCAATATCCATTAAGTACCTTCACACCGTTAAGCGGGCTCCCGCGACGGAGGAGCTCACTGTAAACTGGTGATTTCTACAAAAATAGGCGATGACTAGCCTAAGTTGACCTAACGTCTCTACACGCGGCGGGCAACAAACGTGCGGCCAGAATTTAACTGGTCGATGCCCAATTTTGTACAAATCACCAGTTTACAGTGAGCTCCTCCTTCGCGGGAGCCCGCTTAACGGTGCGGACGGCCTTAGTTCCTGAAAGGTTTTAAAGTAATTTAAAGTCTATAAGTCATATTGCTAATAATGTCCATTCAGTTCTTGAAAGTTTAAAATATCTTTAAATTATTTTGCTAACAATGTCCATTCCGTTCCTGATAATTTTCATATCTATACTTATAATAAAGCAATAGGAATCTGTGCTCATAATAAAGCAGTAAGTAAAAAAATACTGTACAATGAAGATAATTAAAGTCTAGGGGACTTCAATTAAGCCACTAAACATTTTATTTTTTTAATTGGTTCCTGTCTGTTTGTTTGTTCGCGCATCACGTAAAAACTACTGGACCAATCACTGTTGGATTGCGTATGGTTTGACTTTAAAACTGGGGTACTTTATATCTCAATCCGATGAGTAGAAGCCGAGCAATCGATAAAAATATTTTTGACGGATGAAAGAATTTTGATCAAATGTTGGTCCTGGAATAGAACAAAGAGTACTTTTAACCTACAGAAATGAACACGCGTGCGAAGCCGCGGGCATCAGCTAGCTTTTAATAATATCCATGCAGTCAGAAATATTTAAAGATCTATTGGTGAAATACAAGCTACTTTAGTTACCAGACAAGTTTTTGATAAGAGTCCTAATCAAAAAATTAAGTTCTAGGTACCCTATACAGATTGAATTTTTCAAGTGGGCGTGGATGGCTAAATCAGAAAATATGAGGAATAGCGAAAAGTACTCAAAAGAGTCTCGGGCCCGATTTTGATGATAGCTAAAACTGCATATTTGGATTTTTGAAAACTCAATATTCCTAGACAGGAATCGCACGTTGATTTTGGAAAAAAACACACTGTATTATTACACCATTCGACAGTGTCGCTAATAAGGATCAAATTCTGGGAAGAAATGTCATACGGTAAACTTAAGGAAAGAGCTCATTTTTAACGAAAGTATTTATTTATTTTTCTTAGTTTACCTACCTATTAAAACCTTAACTGATTAATGATTTAAAATGATGGCTATTGTTTTCAATACATAGCTGGATTGGACGTCTCAAGCAATGTACTGCGTTCAACATTAGAATATTATTGATTCCGTTTAGAATATTTTCCAAAGTTCGTTTCAAGTTATCAATTGCATTAGCACCACTAGTTACTAAAAATTAATTTTACGTCGTCATACATTAATGTATAATTATTAGTAGAACATGGTGTAACACTAAGGTGGCACGCGGCGCGAGGAGACCGGTGCGGTCGGTTTAACACGTGCATCACGGCTCCTCTGTCCGAATTTACCTCAGTTCGATGTCGGGGCTCGGAATAGTCTGTAGACGACTTACGTTCCTGGCGGGGTGTTGTGCTCGGTAGAGCAGCGTCGTGCTGCGATCTGTTGAGACTCAGCCCTACGCCAGGTGATTCGTATAACTATACGAGATGTGTATGTTGTATTATGTAAATATTTATGTCGCGATCACATGTTATACTGCTCTTTATATTAAATAAATGAACATCTGACGGTAAAGTTTAGTTAGGTCTAGGGTCTTGTTTTTATAACTATAATATTACTTTAATTTACTGATTGTTTCCTTCTACTATTTTTATATCATAGTGTAAATAAATCCTCTCCATTGCCTGGAAGGGATCGCTTTTAGCGATAAGGCCGTCCATTTTAACACTTGTTCTACTATTGTTTCTTCATTTTTGTTATTTTTGTTTGTGGTGTGTACTGTATGTATATATATATATATATATATATCTACTATTTTTTTATGGATGTTGTAATTTATCTATCTATTTTTTTTATGGACCCTGTTTTTTCATCAATTGTTCTCTTGTTTGTTTGTTTGTTGATCTTAGATGCATATTTATCTACTACCGATTAACTTTCTGTAACTTAAAATATCAATATGCACCACCGTCATTGCCGTATAATAATTCCTTTCCATCCAAAGGTTGTCTGGAAGAGATCGCTTTTTAGCGATAAGACCGTCCATTGTAACACTTGTTCTACTATTGTTTCTTCATTTTTGTTATTTTTGTTTGTAGTGTGTACTGTATGTATATATATATATATATATATATATATATATACATACAGTACATATATATATATAGTATATATATATATATATATATCTACTATTTTTTTATGGATGTTGTAATTTATCTATCTATTTTTTTTTATGGACCCTGTTTTTCCATCAATTGTTCCCTATCTTAGATGCATATTTATCTACTACCGATTAACTTTCTCAATATGCACCACCGTCATTGCCGTATATTAATTCCTTTCCATCCAAAGGTTGTCTGGAAGAGATCGCTTTTTAGCGATAAGACCGCCCATTGTCCCATATATTTTGTATTAATGTTTTAGTTAATTGAAGATTTCGTTTTTAACATACCCCCAGAGAAAATAATCTAAGGGGGTAAGATCCGGTGACCTCGCTGGCCACGACACAGGACCATACGTTGCAATAAAGTTTTCACCAAACTGCTGAATCAACATCTCTTTTACTATACGACTATTATGGGCTGAAGCTTCATCTTTTTGAAAGAAAAATTGGTCAGTCTGGGCCAAAGCCAAATTATCCAGCTCTTCAAATAGTTCATTTAAAATTTCGACATATTTAAAAGTGTCCATCATAACTTTTAAAGTAAAATATTCTGTCCTTTATAATACCGCACCAACAATTAAATGAAAAACGCACTTGGCGATTATCCGTAAAGGATTAGTGTGTATTTTATTCTATGACGTAACAAATTTTTCCAATAATGGTATGTATAACCAAAAATAATCATTATTGGTCATAATGATTATTTTTGGTTATACATACCATTATTGGAAAAATTCGTTACGTCATAGAATAAAATATTGCATAAAAATGTCCATCGATTTAACCAGTTGCAAAAATCAAGACGGCTTAAATTATCTCCTGGGTGTAACTTTTGCACAATGCGTCCGGAGCGATAACATTTATAGTTGTATTTTTTTAGAACTTTACATATCGTAAACACACTTGAGACACTTGTCTGTGTTGAGAAAAATATTGAGCGTCATTTCGGACAAGGTACAGATAATGCAGGTATGAATTAAAGCATTACTTTAAAATATGAATCAGTTTATTAAAATCCAACATTTTCCTTAAAGTTGCCGTATGTCATTTCTTCCCAGAATTCGATCCTTATTAGCTCTATCGAATGGTGTAATAATACAGTGTGTTTTTTCTTCAAAATCAACGTGTTCGGTTCCTGGCTAGGAATATTGATTTTTCAAAAATCCAAAGATGCAGTTTTAGTTTTCATCAAAATCGGGCCCTAGACTCCTTTGAGTACTTTTCGCTATATGAGGAATAGGGAAAAGTACTCAAAGGAGTCTAATTTCTGATTTGGCCATCCACGCCCCCATGAAAAAGTCACCCTGTATAGATGCAATGCAGTTTATAGTGTTTAGATAACATGTTTGTAATTTACCGGTTAAAGGCTCAAAGCGAGCGATCGAGCAGAACTGGTTATATGCATGAAACGGTAACCATAGTTACCACTCGTATTTAGCATTTTAAATTTATAATGTTGAGTCAATAACTTATTTTAGATAATATTAATACTACGGGCATACCTTAACAGGCACGTCATTATGATCATTAATATCAGATTTGTTCCCAGCTAGTGGCGTTATGGCAATCCTTCCTCTATTTGTACTATCCGCCTGGATCACAAGACTTGGCTGCTTGCCGTTTGGAGGCCTTTTCAGTACACTGGGAACCCTCTTTGGCTCGACAACTAGTTTTATATTCTGATTTGAGATTGGCTTTTCATCCTTTATTGAGCCATTCGATAATGAATTCTCATTTACAACTTTGAAGTAGGAGTTTTGAGTGTAACCGTTACCTGAAAATTTGATTATGACATAAGTAGACGCATTTTAATTAGAATGCCGTGGACTCGCTAAAATAAAATTTACCTTTGTGTATTTGTAATAGAGTTGAGGATTTATCATGGTTATGGGTGACCAATTTCATTCCCTGAAATTACAAAACTAAATGTAAACTCAACAAATTGCTGTGTGAAACTGATTATTTCTTTTTAAAGTTGGTTATTTGTACTCATAATAAAGCAGTAAGTAAAAAAAGTCTGTACAATGAAGATAATTAAAGTCTAGGGGACTTCAATTAAGCCACTGAACATTTTATTTTTTTAATTGGTTCCTGTCTGTTTGTTTGTTCGCGCATCACGTAAAAACTACTGGACCGATCGCGATGCGGTTTTCACTGTTGGGTGTCGTATGGTTTGACTTTAAAACTGGGGTACTTGGTATTTCAATCCGATGAGTAGAAGCCGAGCAATCGATAATCTATTTGACGGCTAAACAAATTTTGTTGAATTTTTTTTTCTACGTCAAAGGTACTTTTATCCCAGAAAAATGTTCACGCGGGCAAAGCCTCGCGCACAGCTGGTCAACAATAAAACATGTGAAATGTACCTTGATAACACCATTCTCAATGGACATCACCGGCCCTCGTCTTTCATTAACTTTTAGCTGTGGTGGGCCATCTCTCATAACAGGTGCTATAAAGAAAGTCAACCAATTAACAACGATTCAGATGATTTCTAAATAACGGTCATTAAGATTATTCTATACAGGTAAATGTTTCATCAATACTCGCTTTGTAAAAATAGGAATAAAATAGCACATAGATTACAAGGCTTTGCTTGACATTCTTATAAGCAAAGCATGTTACCAGAAGGCACAAGTCCAATACAAAACACATTTATCGCCATAGCCCAGGCCGAACCAGCAAGCTTTGACTCATCTGTAAGATCAGCACAGAAGATGGTTTGAAGAGATACAAATGCCTTTTGTACAAAGATAAATTACCTGATTTCTGTAAAAAAAGTTCCACATCTTCTAGATTCAAGTTACTTGTGGGCTCATCTTCAAAACTTGACATCCAATCAAATGGTGACTGAGACGACTGTCGAGCTGAAGTTCCACTTGAGCTACTGCAAAAAGAAAAACATAATAATTTAAGAGCTCATTTCCTTGTTTTTGTGCTTGTTCATACTAATGTTATAAAGAGAACATATTTGAAAATACATTATTTGGCGTGTGATTAGAAAGCTATTGATGATACATCAAATAATGTACTACATGATTATAATACTCATCATTACCCGCAAAATAGTCCGCGAGGCTAATAAAAGCGAAACAAGAGGTGTGGAAGGGATGTTCCATTATTTGTGTAAATTGCTTAATTTCCAGCAAATTCATGTTGAATTGGATAGTGATCCTGACTGCAAATTTAACCATCTGGTTCGAATCCCGCAAGGTGCAAACATTTGACGATCAATCATTTGTGTGATGTTTGTTTCCGAGTCATGGATGTAATAATCTTATTTATGTATTTTTATCTGTTTATATATGTATGTTGTATAGTACCCTTATTACAGGGTATCCTAGTTTGGGGCTAGGTAATTGGTGTGAATAGAGATTACTTTTAGCGAGAACACCACCCATTGTATAGTACCCTTATTACAGGGTATCCTAGTTTGGGGCTAGGTAATTGGTGTGAATAGAGATTACTTTTAGCGAGAACACCACCCATTGTATAGTACCCTTATTACAGGGTATCCTAGTTTGGGGCTAGGTAATTGGTGTGAATAGAGATTACTTTTAGCGAGAACACCACCCATTGTATAGTACCCTTATTACAGGGTATCCTAGTTTGGGGCTAGGTAATTGGTGTGAATAGAGATTACTTTTAGCGAGAACACCACCCATTGTATAAACCTTACATAATAATTACTTGATACAATAAAAAGATAAAAGTTTTTTTTTTAAATACTACATTTTTTACACACTAGAGAAAATTACCAAAAAAATGACTTTAACAATTTCTCGCTACCCTTAAAATAACTGTGGAAATTATGTGCTGTTTCAAGCAACATATTTAAGTACAAAAATATTGAATAATGAATTTTATGGGAGTGAAAAAACAGTAGATATCACTAGGTTCTATATCATACTTCTTAGATTCATCTTCACTGCCCGAATCGGAGATGCTACTGCTAGGTGATGACTTGACACTTAAGTCTGGAGATATTGGTGGCACCAACACTGGCACTGCATCTGCTAGGATCTCACTCGGCGAAGCATCGGCTGCATCCAACAATGATGACCACTGACATTCTTTTGCCAGATACTGGTCAAGAAAATCATCCCCTAAAAATTAAGATTTTTATTAGTATGTAACTCATTAATCCATTGAATGCCTTTTCTTTTAGAACCTGGATTGATTTGCCACCAAACATTTGTATTGGTACGAGTTAACTCATAGTTGGCAATCGTCATAAATAAAGCAGTCTAAATTATGATGAGAACCAGCCTACGCCTGTTATATTTGATCTACTTGTACAGTAATGTGTGTTTTTTGTTGTTTATGGTTTAGTAGCTCCCAAACGATTGGACCAATTTTGATGCGTTTTTTTTGTTTGAAAACTGATGTGATTGAGATGATTCTTAGCTATAATGGGGTGGGGGGATGGGGGTTGTATAAAATTTTAATTTGTGCTTGGTATTGTATAGTTATTTAAAATTTTATCAAAAACATACTATTATTGTAATATTTTTATTTTACTAAAATTATTTAGAATGTTAAATGTATAACAAACATTTTATTATTTATATAAAACGTCTAATTGACATGCTCCACATGACTAATTAAAGTTAAAAAATTATTGTCCAAAAACTGCTATTTTTTCAAAAATTAATCACCTATTCACTATGGAAACTGTTAACTAAGGAACTCTTTGCCAGTAACCATAAGGCAAGCAACATTGCTTCAATGTTTCAAAGATTGGGTCAGAAACTTTTATCATTCAATGCTGTGACA
The DNA here is from genome assembly GCA_946251855.1 of Alsophila aescularia. Classification (NCBI taxonomy): domain Eukaryota; kingdom Metazoa; phylum Arthropoda; class Insecta; order Lepidoptera; family Geometridae; genus Alsophila; species Alsophila aescularia. Next base: position 52,999,993 of record OX276379.1, read on the forward strand.
TGTTGCTGTATTTACTCATTTTAATATTTATTATGCTTATGTAGTGTAATGTATTTTGTGTGTAGGTTTCTATTTATTTTAGTATATATTATTCACTTTATTTATCTTTTTATCTTAAATTTAAATTTTTTACAATATTTCTTTAAATATATTATTATTATTAGTATATATGTTTATATTTATTTTTATATTATATACACATATATATTTATTTTATTTTATATATTGTACTTATGGTATTTATAAGTAATATTTTATCGTATTTATATTCTAAAAATATAAATTTATTCATTTCAGAAAATGTATACTTGCACACTATCATTCATTAATGTTCATGTTCTCACTTTCTAATCTAAGGTTGCCTGGAAGAGATCGCTGCTTAGTTATAAGGCCACCAATTGTACTATTTTGAAGTCATTGTTGATGTGCCATAATTTCTTTAGTGCAATAAAGAGTTATCTATCTATCTATCTATTCTGTTCCTTTTTTGTGTACTACATGTGTCAACCTTAAAAACTAAGCCTTTCAAAGTAACCAACACATTTAACCTTCATACTATGCCTCCTTAAAGCACTCTAACTATACTCATAGCTGGCTTCCTCCATAGATACCAACTATGAGTCAGCAGTCAACAGGTTAACACGTTAGCTGTCCAGTGTACCAAATACAGTGGAAAAATAACATAAAACTATAGTTTTATGTTATTTCATTTGTGTTCCATACCGAAGCTACGCATATTTAAGGTTTTTCCGCGCAGAAATAAAGTCGTTTATTAAATCGATCAACGTAATTTTATAATTGATTATAGTAGGTATTGTTGATCGGAAAATGAATTACTGTGCTGACTTAGTAAGTAGCCTACATACTTTTAATACCTTTTATTACGTAGGTAGCAATTTATTTTTCACTCATTAAAAAGCATGGAATTCAGACAGGCACCTTTATTCATCAAAGTGCAATACCAAATCATAATCAACATGGATATAATCATAATCAACCAACGACACGTAGGTAGGTATCTCACTAAACTTATCGGCGTTCTGAAAACGGGATAGGTAGGTAGTAAAAATGAGGTAGTAGGTCTATTCTGATAAGAATGTCATTGTATGTAATAGAACTATTTTAACTTATAATAATAAGTAATAACATAATACATTATTTCTTATTTATTTTGTTACAATATCTAAGTCATAACATATCACAGAATAATTAGTAGTACAAGTACCTAGTCATATCTTAATACAACCCTACCGAGCGAAAAAGGGACAGAGCGATTCTGAAACGGTTAGAGCAATGGAAGTTCTCGCGCGTTGTGATATGGTGCATTCTAGCCTGCACGCGGTGGGCGAGCGCCTTCTAGGTAAATATAATTGAAACCTTGCAGCGCCGTGCGAGTTAAATTGTACTTTACACACAGTTAGCCTTCTGTACTTGTACTATTACTTATTCTGTGGTAAAGGTGCCAAATTCTGAGTAAGTCAGCAAATAAGACAAAAACTATGTTATTTAAACATGAGTTATTTATTCCCGAGTTCAATTGACAGTGAAAACGCATTAAAATGAAGATCTTCAAGATAATATGCAGACATAAGATTGGTTTATCGCTGCCAAGATAAACAATAGACATTCAGCGATCATGAGAAGATAGCTACAAAAAAGCATGCCTTTCGTGTAAAAAGAATCATGTTGTATTTCTATTAGGCTGACATCTGTTTTGAAGTAGCTTTTAATAAAATAGAAAGTGTACACAAGGGCACGTGCAAACAATACTCGGAGGGTCAACAACATTTACTGTGAAATTAGCACATTGTCTAGGATTGTTATTGTGTCCGCTCGCCGGGTCAATTTTTTGAGGAAGAAGAGAACTCACCGTAAAAATAGTCCTTGTTCTCAATCAAAATATCAGCATCCATTAGTGTTGGTATATTATAACCATTTACAAATTTAATTATACCACTTTAATTTTTATATTATTTATTTTTGTACAGGCGTGACGTACTCTACGTGTGTGTGAGTGATCCACAGACTACTCAACCTCAAATAAGAACCCTGCGTTCGTGATCGTGATGATGATGGGGCCGTTCGTTTTGTAACAACTGGCGAAAATAACTGTTAAAAACGCTAGATATGATCACAATTGGCGTTCCCTTTGGCCATTTGTGGGCGAAATTAGCGTTCTGAACGTTTTCGAGTACCGTTCGTTTTGCATGTTTCGTTGACATGTTGACAAAATCGTCTTTATTCCGTCATATAGGGTCGTTTTACTTTCAGTTTGGAAAGGATCGGTAGTGTCAAAACTTGCAAAAATTACAAAAGTGTTGAAAATGTTCAAAGAAAACGGATTGTTAAAAATGTACATTTTGAAACTGCCCACAACGCCATCTCATCATCTCGGACGCAGGGATTATGGCATTGTGGGCATTTTCGAAATGTACATTTTTAACAAGCCGTTTTCTTTGAACATTAATAACACTTTTGTCGTTTCTGCAACTTTTGACACTACCGATCCTTTCCAAACCGGACGAAAAACGACCCTATCATATACAGAATAAAGTCTATTTTCTTATGTCAACTTGTCATCAAAACATGCAAAATGAACGGTGATCGTAAACGTTCAGAACGCTAATTTCGCCCAGGGCCCCAACCACAGATCTTGGCTTCAATCGGATTGTCAAAATCGCTATCACTAATGCCTTGCGATAGAGTCTAAATTGCTATGAAAAAAGTGATAATCCGATTGTAACCAAGTTCTATAATCGGGCCGCTGATGTGAGATGTGCTAAGTGTTATGATGTGACGTGACGTTCGCTTTGAAGCAAATGGCGAAAACAACTGTTACCAAGCACAAATAAAAAAATCCCCCCTCCCCCTTTATAACTAAAAAGCATCTCGATCGCATCAATTTTCAAACATAAAAACCGCATCAAAATCGGTCCATTCGTTTAGAAGCTACTATTCTCACCCCGCCCCCTTTTCTCACCCCCCCCCCTCCTTTTCTCGCCGCCCCCCTCCTTTTCTCACCTCCCCCCCCCTTTCTCACCTCGCCCCCCATTCCCTATATACCTAAGAACCATCTCGATCACATCAGCTTTCAAACAGAAAAAAACGCATCAAAATCGAATCATTCGTTTGGTAGCTATGATCCTCCAACCATCTCGATCATCATCGAAGAGAGCAATTCGTTCCATATTAATATGAAATCCCGTGATTCTCTGAGGGAACGTTTTAAAGAGATCAATATTCTTACAGTGGCTTGTCAATATATATATGAAAATATAATGTACGTCCGGAAGAATATCAATACCTATATCAATACCGATGTTCATAATTTTAATACAAGAAATAAAAATAAACTGAAAGTGTCTGGATTTCGGTTAAAGAAAGTTAGTGGTTCATATATGGGGAACTGTTTACGCTTTTTTAATAAGTTACCTGAGGTCATTGCTCAATTATCAATGCATAGGTTTAAAAGTTTTGTTAAAGCAAATCTCATAAAGAAAGCATATTACAATGTAAATGATTACATTAATCACAGAAATGCATGGCCTGATGTCTCCAAGCTCCATGATAATAATAAGTGAACTTCGAACTTTGAACGTTAAGTGAATAAAATGTTCAAAGTACTGTGTGAGATCAGATATGTCTCATGACTACAATACGTAGTATTTATACTCTTACGTAGTTTACTTAGTATTTATATACTCTTTGACTACAACATTCCATGAGATACGCATGAGATCATGAATGATGTCACGTTGTGTATACATTATACTTAGTTACAATTGTTACTCTATTTTTCCCATTTTAATTGTTTGATGATTGTGGAACATCTCATTGACACTTTTATCTTTGTATTTGACATTATGTTTTTTCATAAATAATGACATCTGAAAAAATTATATAACATTAACAGATATGGAAAAATGAAATCCCTGAAGAGTTTCTTGGTGCTCTCTTTTCTAACGGGCGTATTTCAGAAGCACCACGGGTAGAATCAGAAGGATACTTCCTTTTCCTGTGAGAGATTTAACTCTGCTGACACATGAAAGAAATGAAATTTCCTTTTCAAACTCAAAGCATACTTAGTTTACCTAAATTTGATTGATTTGATCTTATTATAATATTTTATGTATATCTCCTTGTTCATGAGGTATTAATTTTGACTTGTAAATGTGCTATTATTTTGCCTATTTACAATAAAATCTCTGACTTTGACTTTGACTTTGATCACATCAGCTTTCAAACAAAAAAAACCGTATCAAAATCGATCCATTCGTTTGGGAGCTATGATGCCACAGACAGACACACACTTTGTTTGGGGGTTAAAAACGCTAATTAAGATCACATTTGGCTTTCGCTTTCGACATATGTGGGCAAAATTAGCGTTCTGTTTTCGATCACAGTGCATTTTGCATCGTGCAGCTGGACACGGCGATCGAATAGTTTGGTATGAACTATCGACCCTATTAAACAAAGGAAGGAGGACGGGGCAACCTAGAACTTCATGTAAACTACACCCGGCCCTAGATACAACTACAGGAAAACACACCCACACAGTACAGCTAAATTTGCACTGTCGTACACTTCATGCACCAACAACAAAGATAGAGAGACATACGCAGACAGTAGCGTAAAAGAGTTGACAACATTAATTCTTGACCCAAATACGACTCGGGTATCGGGTAAGTTCGTCTTAGTCCGTAAACAAAAAGTAATCTATGGAACCGTCAGCAAATAAATTTCAATGAAATAAAATCATATTGGCTTCTACCGTGGTTTTGGGCACCAATGTAAAAAATGACTAGTTTTTAGTTAAAGATGTTAAGTTTCGTTTTTTTTTTTGTAGTAGGTACCTAATACATGTCCGCTCTTAGTGTGTGCTTGAGTAACAACATTTGAACATTTTATCGTCCAATAATACCATTTACGAAAGATTGTTTATACGAGTATGTTACTCAATCACGCTCGGACCGCTGATAAGACAATCATGAACATTTAAAAAAAAAAAAACTTTGCCATAAATGAAACTAGTGTCAATCGAAAGGGAAAATTATAAGAAACAAAAAGTGGGCTATGAAAAAATCGTGATATACTTTAAGACATATTTGGGTTTATTTTTCGTCCAACTTCACGACAATATTAATTTTATTAGACATTAATTTGATCAGACCCTCTCGTCCCTCCCTGACCAAGACTGAAAAACAATATTGCAACCTTATGTTCCTAACGCATGTAAAAGACTATAAAATATTTGTACACCAAAAAAATCTCAGAAAATATATCACTTAGGCAGTTTATTAATACACTTTATGTTTATTACATTTTTTCCTGTCGATTGACACGACTAGTTTAATTAATGGCCTAGAAATCGTCTATTATTTCAAATTCGCGGCATCTTATGTATGCCAATAAGGTGATATGCTCTTTAATATAGGTAAATACATATCACCTACCCAAAAATATAGACCTGCGATAGATTTTTAATATCTTCCTATATCCTTTGTAAGTTGTATACATATCTTCTGATTTGAAGTGTATTGAAGATAATCAACTGTTATTGTTGGGTAGCGAATTTGGCTCTTCCCCATAGACAACTGCTTATTACTAGTACTCTAGACAGACTATTGACGAACGTCGCAATTAGCACATTTGATTATAGCCATTATGGCGCTGTTGGCGCTGATAGCAATACTTTGGCAGTAGTGAGCGCCCACTAAAGTATTTACTACGTACGTAAGTAGTTTTACTTTTTTTTGTACTATTGTACTCCAGCAACAAAAGCAACAAAGCGCCCGCTTTGAATCGGCGCGAACGAAAGTACTTTGGTAACCTATTAATGACAAAATAAACATGTGAAGATATATCAGGAACATGTTAAAAAGTATCTATTATGTTGACGCTACTAATATAAACAAGGGGCAAATACCTAAATTTAGGTAGATTAAATAAAATATGCAATTTTTAAGTGAATAAAATAAATTCTAAAATCTAATAATTTTTTTCTTCCTGAAGGTACAAAGCGGTCTGATCACGGATACTTAGCGTACTACGCCGCTTGTCTTGTCGCACTCTCACGAATCGTATATTTCTGTCCCTGTCTGCAAATGGCGATTTACAAACAATATCAATCAGTAGAATTTAAAAGAAAATTATGATATAAAAATCTTACGAGTGAAAAGTAATGCCGTGGAACTTATTTTTGGTTCTTGAGCTATTTGTGCAAAATAACAGGAATGCATTTTTGCTGCGAATTCCGAATAATATTTGGTAAAGAACACGCACGTGTTACACCAACGCAACTCCGATTACTACTGAGGCCAATTGTGTGCGTTGCACCTAATATACGCGGTCCACGCTGTATAGTTGGTCCTTAATCCTCCCTTTCTTTAATAGGACCAATGGTATGAACGCGTCGTTACTGAAGTTTATACAACTAACCCTGCGTTCGAGATGATGAGATGGAGTTGTGGGCAGATCTGATATGTATATTTTTAGCAAGCCGTTCGCTTTGAACTGTTTTCAACACTTTTGCCATTTATGCAACTTTTGACACTACCGATTCTTTCCAAACCGAAAAAATTACCCTATTCTTGATGGAATGAAGAACTTACGTAGGTATCACGATACAAATGGCATGAAGAAGTTGCTGACCGGTACTTTCTGATCCTTTATATCTTTGAACGCTACGGAAGTTTGATTAAGGGAAATAGGAAAATCATACATACTATTAAGTTGGCCTGTCTAGAAGTATCAAAATGAGGTAGCTGAACTCGAGAAGATCCATGATTTTATATCACTCGTGCGTGAAAACGCAGCCGTCATAACTATCGGGTTAGGTTCACAGCAATCACAGTGGCAGCGAGGATCCAAGCCAAGATGCAGAACCAAGAACGGCGTTAGGTACTCCGCGCAGCAGTTTGCTGAGAAGAAGTTATAGAGAAGCAAGTGTTTCGACTGAATTCTAAGGGAAAATACATGCTCTACATGCTAATTAGTATGAAGTCAGTTCACAACCTTAAATGTGGTAATTACACGACTGCCTAAAAAAAGGAGTGTATTGTTTTTAGGATTCATGTATGTATGTATGTATGTATGTATGCATGTATGTATGTATGTGAGTTTCTTTACTCAACCATAACTTTTAAATGCCTGAACAGATTTAGACGTATGGGGTATCGTTAGAATTCTTAGCAAACCGAGTAATATAGGCTATATATTCTTTTCAAAACATTAAATATGGCGGCAATATGGCACCATTTTCAAAAACGAAAATAAACAATTCGAAATTTACAATATCAAATTAAAGGCCTTGATTATCACATTCCAACAGCATATAATTTATTGGCAAAAGCTCTTTTTTGGCAGGGCAACCGTGTCTTTTTGCATGATCACCTCTGGCGTTTAAATTTTGTGGGCGAAATTGGCGATCTGAAATGTTTTAAAATGAAACAATTAAAAATTACATTTAAAAAAACACTTAACTTAACTAAACTTTATGGCTCGACTTTCTAAAAATTATAGGTAGCTAGAAGGCTAGGGCTACACATAGAAAGCCTAAATCTGAAATGGCGTATTGCGATACCCAATAGATTTTGAGAAAAAATATTTGAATATTCCATAAATTACATTGTGTTAACTCAACAATCACTTTAAAATCGACAAAAGACAGTAATTTCACGACTTTGACAGTTTATTGACATCGATAGTGAAAGTAATGACACTTTTTGACAGTTTTGGCTTATAAGTGACAATCATTACGTGATTTTTCACAGAACCGACACAGAGCACCTAGACATGAGTAGATAAGGTTCTAAATCAGTCACAGAACTGACACAAACCACCCCAACATGATGAGGTTAGATTCAAAATGCGTCACAGAACCGAGACAGAGCACCCCGACGCCACCTGGTCTTGTGGTCCCTACCCCTAGTGTATATAAAAAGCGCGGAGACAGAATCACGCGTAGGAGGTCCTGAGAGGAGCTAGCCTGCGAGGCCGGAGTGGAGCGAAGGCGGAGGTGGCGAGCGCAGCGAACCGGTGACATCCGTAGCAGAGCGTAGGTTGAGTGGGCGTAGCGACGATCAGGGGCAACCTCACGAGAGTTCCGGCGAGCCCACACCGGAGACAAATTTCCATTCCATTTCATCATTTATATTACATTAAGAACGTAACCCTAGGGTAGGGGGATATTGATGCGGGGTTTTTCACCCTCCCCCACCCCTCCCTGTGTATTTTTTTTACATTCTATAGCAAAAAAAACGTAGCCCCCCCTAGGGGTAGTACCCCACTCCCCACCCTCAACCCCCCCTCCCTATCCTTTTTACTACATGTAATTTTTGATATGTCCTTCCCACTTTATTCGTTATGGAATAGGCACAGAATAAATAATACAGAAAAACACAGAACAACAATACAGAAGACACACAAAATGCAGAAGAATAACTGAGTAAAGTCATTTAAATACATAGCAACTCTCGCTACAACGCAATAATGTGCAATTTAACTCGCACAGTGCTGCGATCTTTCAATTATATTTACCTAGAAGGCGCTCACCCATCGCGTGCAGGCTAGAATGTACCGTATCACAACGCGCGAGAACTTCCATTGCTCTAACCGAGTCAGAATCGCTCTGTCAATTTTTTGCTCGATAGGGTTGTATCAAGATATGACTAGGTTTTGTACTAGTCATTATTCTGTAATATGATATGACTTAGAGGTATAATTTTATAACTTATTATTATAAATTTTGATAGTTCTATTAACTACATATAATGACATTCTTATCAGAATAGACCTAGTACCTCATTATTTGATTATATCATAATAGGTATTGCACTTTGATGAATAAAAGGTGCTTGTCTGAATTCCATGCTTAATAATGAATGAAAAAGAAATGGCTACCAACGTAATCAAATGTCGGTAAGTAGGTATTTTACGAGACTTATTAGACCGAATGCTATGCAGTACCTTCTAGGTACTCATAATTTAAGAAAAAAAAAATTACAAGAACTTTACGTAAGTAGGTACTTTATTGCTAAGCACACGGCGCGCGACTCATTGAGCGCACGCTTGTCACTCTACTGATTCAAACGCAATATTGCACCCTCAAAGTGTAGGTATAATATTTGTACTTATTGCGGAGTGCGACCGGCTTGGGGCCCGACTACAGGCAACTTGGCTTCAATCAGATTGACACTTTTTTCATAGCAAATTCGACTCTATCGCAAAGCATTATTGAATTTGACGGCTTGAAACCGTCATGATCCACATTACGTAATCGCACTGCAGGAATAGGGTCGTTTGTCGTTCAGTTTCTTTGAGAAGTTTGCCAGTGGCAAAAATTGCAAGAATGTTGAATTTAGTCGAACCGAATGGCTTGTTAAAAATTGACATAAATAAACTGCCCAAAACGCCCTCATGCCATTTTGAACGTATATACTGTCTGTCTAGTCAATGCTGTCAATGTCAATCAATTGTATCAATCATCAATCCATCCAATTGATTTGTTGCGACTTGCGATGCGAGTTCGAATTGTTTCGTCGAGCTTACGAATTAATTTCGATTTTAATTTTACTTTGCTATGGAGATTTATGTATTTCTCTGTTTTTATGTAATATAATGTTTATTTTTAGTTTCTAATCAGAATGTGTAAATGAAAGTGAAGAAGGCGCGCCGGTTGCGAAAATGTCTGTCCCTGACGAGCAGGACGATTTCATATTTCGTCCGCAACAGCATTTGGATGCTAAATGGCTAAATCCTGACTTACAAGACGCTCTTCACAGTCCGGATGCTCTTTGTGCACATTTCAACACCCTGCTGCAAGACAGAGAATTATATTATGACGGCGGAAGTGGACTGGTGAATGCAGCTGGAATCACTGCAAAGCTTGGCGACAGCGGAAAATATTATTGTGGTCTTAGGGTTTGTATAAATTATTTTGATAAATATATTTCGCAGGGTATATTCAACCTTTTGCTGATACTAAAACATATTACATGGGTGGACCATGCTGTGAGCTTCATTTTACTAAAACCAAAATAAATAAATAAAATAAATAACTGTTGGTAATGCACTATGACAATGTTTGTATGCATTATAACTATAATAAAATATTATGATATTTTCCTAATTGTGCCTGGACAGTCTTGTGTGGTTGCTCATTAGACAACTTGGTAAAACTATAGCCATCTGGTACCGGTGTTGAGGGGGGAGGAAGGGGGAAGTCCCCCTCGACCCCCTGTGCAGGAAATTATAGTTTAACAAAAAAATGCGACACATAACAAAAAATGCGACCAAACAGCCCAACACCTACCCTAGTTTTTGGGGCCATACTTAACATTTTCTTTTAACTTTCTGGCGAAAGCAGAGGAAAAAACACATTCTACTAATTAATAATTTTATTTACAGTGACCACTCAGCCAATTTTTAATAAACTTAAAAGTGAAATATCTCTTAAACTAAGCATCTCTGCGGGGGGGAGGGTACTAGGGGGTAGCCCTTCACCACCCTCCCCACAACGTCTTCCCCTCAATTCTATAAACTAAGTGTGTCCTGGAAAGGGGGAGGGGATTGTGGGGGATTTCCCCTTCCATTACTCCCACTCCAGACCTTCAATGCCGGTACCAGATGTCTATAGCAGCCAATCCAATAACTTTGTTTGGGTCTCTCAAGATGAACATTGTATCTAGGTACCTATTTTGTTGTTATTTTGAACCTGCATCTCCTGTTTGGCAAAACACATTCTCTTAATAATCTTAAGTTGCATTGAGTTAAATACATTGTTATAATTTTGCATAGTATATTTTTAAGTCCTTGTGTGCCTGCTTTAATTCCAGTCACATCATATTTCTGATATTTCATATGTCTGCTTTAAAGTAAACCATTGTGTATATGTTGTAGATTCTAAACTGCACTTGTTGCGATGGTCTTTGCGGTCCCCACTCTGGGTGTGCTTGTCCCCCCTGCTCGGCCCTCTCCGCAGATGAGGAGCTCCGCCAGTCCATTCACAACAAACTGGTGGCACCCCCACCCTCCTCTCAAGTTGTAGACGATCTTAAGTGGAAACTAGACCCTGGTAAGTTATGTTTCATTGTTATGAGGGATTTAGCGGATGTTTGGTTACTGAATGCTTATAAACTCATTGTAAAATTTATTTCAGCATAATTACATTGTTATACAAATTCTGAAGATAAAATCTAGTTTTACTTTTTAAGCAAATAACTGCAATGGTGTACACAAGTCACAGAAGACCATATAATAATCTTAAGTTCTATTCTATTTTGGTACAGTTGTAAACATTATTCATATCTCCCTACATATCACTATTTTTCTCTATCAGCTATCATCTCAGTATTCACTTCCTTCTTACACATGTCATCTCTCACACAATCCATCACACCTTTTGGTCTTCCTCTATGCTTGTTACCATTAACATTCATTTTTAACATTCCTCATAATATGACGTTCCTCTTTCCTCATAACTGACCATACCAAGGAACCTTATAGTCGCTAGTACTTTTAAACCTCTGACATTCCCTTTTCTAATATTAACTATTTTCATCACTCGAAACAATTGTAAACATTACTATCATGAGTAAATTGAAGTCAAAAAGTATGTAAATGGATTTAGGTATGCAGACGCCAAACATTGCTAGGTCTCTTAATACATCATTTTTCATTGTGTATGTTATCATTGAATTATTTTTATTTATAATTTGACTATAATTCAAGCAGCAATACAAACAAGGCCACTATACATAATTTGCATGACTTATGAAGTTATTGTTCTACACTATTTAATCACATACACATAATCCTAATTCTCACACTCTATTATATATTTGAGATTTTATATTATGATTAAAGATTTGTAATAAAAAATATTTATGTGGGTAGGTACTTACAAAACTATTTATGTATTCTTTTGACTCATATTGGCCTTTAACTCACTTTATGGTAAGCAAATAATGAGATCCCTTTTTGATCTGTTGTTCATTTAATGGTACCTATTTGTTGAGTAGTAATTTATCAATTCCATTTTATTCTACTAGTTTTTTCATTATCTATACTTATAATAAAACTGTAACGGTTCCAATTCTGTACATTGAAGATATTTTGAAATTGATTTTTGAATGTTACTCTATATTTGATACTGAAGCCAAAACTGTTTTTTTTTTTTCATTTTTGTCTGTCTGTCTGTCTGTCTGTCTGTCTGTCTGTATCTTGGCTAGACATCACGCCGAAACTATTGAATGAATATAAATGAAACTTGGTATGATTTGAGTTCATACTACGAGGTAGGACATGGGATACTTTTCATCCCAAAAATGAAAGGGTTCCCGCATGATTGGGGTTTAAAGTTATTTAAAAAACCCCTAACCACTCTGAAACTACTGGACGGATTTTGATACAACTTGACACAGTCATAGTTTATATGATGGGTTAAAATTGAGTATACTTTTTATCCCGAAAAAATAAAGGTTTCCTGTGGGATATGGGTCCAAATTTATGTTAAGCATGAAGTAATACATTTTTTTTCTTAGGGTACTCTATATTCAATTCTGAAGACAAAACATTATTTATTTCATTTATGTCTGCCTGTCTGTATGTCGGCATGTCGGTATCTTGACCGCACATCACGCCAAAACTACTGAATGAATTTATATGGAACTTGGTATGATTTGAGTATATACTACGAGGTATGATATTGGATACTTTTCATCCCAAAAATTAAAGGGTTCCTGCAGGATATTGGTTAAAAATTTATTTATAAGAATATGTATCACGCTGAAACTACTGGACGGATTTTGATGCAACTTGGCACAGTGATAGTATATATGATGGGTTAAAATTGAGCATACTTTTATTCCCGAAAAAATAAAGGGTTCCTGCAGGATAGGAGTCTAAATTTATGTTAATTTTGAAGTAATTAATATATATTTTGGAGGGTTCTCTATATTGTATACTGATACTGAAGCCAAAAACTTTTATTTTCTTTTTTCTGTCTGTCTGTTTGTATGTCTATCTGTATCTTGACCGCTTATCACGCCGAAACTACTGCATGAATTCAACTGAAACTTGGTATGGTTTGAGTTCATACTACGAAGTAGGACATTGTATACTTTTCATCCCAAAAAAATAATGGGTTTCCTCAGGATATTGGTTTAAAATTTATTTATAAGAACACATATCACGCTGAAACAATTGGACGGGTTATGGTGCAACTTGAAACAGTTATATTAGTTTATATGATGGGTTAAATTGAGGATAATTTTTATCCCGAAAAAATAAAGCATTCCTGCGAGACATGTGTCCAAAGTTATGTTAATTTTGAAGTAATAAATAATATTTTTTGGAGGGTACATACCCTATATTCGATACTGAAGCTAAACTGTTTTTTTATGAGCTTTGATTTAACTTGCAATGTTTGTATGTATGTTTGTTTAGGTCAAATCTCGCAATGTGAATTAGAACCACTTCCTCTTATCCTACGGAGTTGAATTTTTACATGTGTGTTTATTTCCAATGACAATTCATTTTTATGGTAAGCATGACCTGAATCGACATCCAGGATTGCTCCAGACAAAGGTACTCTTTAGCGGTTAACAGCACAGACACGAAATTTTGTGTACGCATTTTATTATGAAAGCCAATTTTAAATTTTACGATGACATTGTCTCCAGATAAAGAAACTCTTCAACGTTCAACAGCATAGACACAAAATTTTGTGAACGCATCTTATTCTAATAGCCGGTTTTAAGTTTCAGCATGACATGGTTACTGCATAAAAACTATTTTTTAAACTTTTTTTAAACGTTCCCGCAGGATAGGGGATGAAAATTACTTAAAAGAACATCTATCACGATGAAACTACTAAACGGATTTTGATGCAACTTAACACAGTCATAGTTTAAATGATGGGTTCAAATTGAGGATACTTTTTATCCCGAAAAAAATAAAGCATTCCTGTGGGACAGCTGTCCAAAGTTATGTTAATTTGAAAGTAAAAAATATCTATACGTATAATAAAGCAATCAGTACGAAAAAGTTTGTACAAAATAGATAAAAAAATATCCCTAGACATACGCATAAATAAGCTACTGAACAACAATATAACATTTAAAAAAAAGTATCTGTCTGTTCGTTTGTTCACGCATCACGTAAAAACTTCTGGACCGATTGCGATGCTGTTTTCTTTGTAGGATAGATTAAGGTCTTACTTAAAAATGGGATTACTTGGTATCTCAATCTGATGAGTAAAAGCGGAGCAATCAATAAAAATATTTTTGACGGGACGGAAGGAATTTTGATCAAATGTTGGTATATTGGTATTTTAGATCCTGGAATAGCACTTAACGCGTGCGAAGCCCTGGGGACAGCTAGTTATTTTTATACAACTGAGAAATGGGACAAGCAGGTAGCTTGCCTGTGGTAAGCAACACGCCTTTCCAGGACTGGATTGTAAAATCTCACCTGGCACAGACCTGTGCTTTATAGTCCTTTTCATTTCCGATTAGTTTCCGTGCAATTCTGTTGTTCAAATGTTTCAAACAGTTTCAAACATGGTGGCATGGCTGAAGGTAGGATGTTTATGTGTGTGCGTAATGGGGGGGCGTAGCGAAAATGAAAAGGTATATTTTTTCTATTATTTCTATTATTCCTAATGTAGTGTTATTTTACTAGGTCCCGATTGTCTTCAAAGCCTTATGGAATCACTAATCTGGGAGCAGAGAACGCGAGCCATCACCGTGACCATCACTTGTCCTTATATATCGCAAATACGTCGCTTGATAGTGCTGTGCAATAGACATCTAGTCGCTGTTATTAGGTATTTCATTTTTATCTTAGTCTTTTATTGTAATTGTAGATTAAGTAAGTTACAATAATTGTAGATTAGTTTGTCCTTTTGTTCGTTCTGAAATTAATGTTGTAACTCGTTTCAAAGTAATTATTTAATTACATTTTGCATTATAAGCATAGTTTTTTCCTATAAATTTTGAGACGGGCAGGTCGCTCGCGTTATGGTAAGTGCCACCCAGAACTTTGGTTGCAAAATCTTGCGTGTCACTGCACTGCGCTCGTCACCTGGAGACATCTTCACAGTATCATAAGAGAGTTTTCTCGTGTTAATAAGAAGAGTCTATTGATGTCATGGACGTTCAATTGGCTCATGTGCTGGTTTTAGTTATGTCACTAA
The DNA here is from genome assembly GCA_946251855.1 of Alsophila aescularia. NCBI lineage: Eukaryota > Metazoa > Arthropoda > Insecta > Lepidoptera > Geometridae > Alsophila > Alsophila aescularia. The sequence goes on from OX276379.1 coordinate 53,015,189, forward strand.
TATAAGGACTAATTTTTACAGGCTTAGGCCAATTTGACATGGATTGCCTTACAGTGGGCTTAATACCAATCTTAACTTAATACAAATTAGTAATATTCAATAACAAATCATTTATTTCCAGGGATCAAAGCCATAGCAAGGAAGTTAAGAAGCATAGACTAGATAAGAAGCCACCTCACGCAGTTAGCAACAGGGCGCTGAACAATGTAGTAAGCAGCTTAAACAAACCCGTCGAACTGGCCACTGAGGGCCGCGACGATGGGGAGGAACAAACTTCTGAAGAAATGGAAAGGCAAGTGTAATTTGAAGGTAAATACAATTAAGTAAATTAAATTAATTCCGTTCTCCAGCCATGCTGTAAGTATTAGAGGATAATACTTTTTATTTTTACCCGACTTTATTACTTTACAAAGCAAGGGAAATTTTTAGCCTGTTCGCATGTAACTATTCTGTTATTTATTATGTCCCATAACTGAGACCTTGCGAAGATGCTGCCATTGTTTTCTCATATTTTGGATTATTTTGAAAACTACGAAAAGAACAATACTTTAAAATGTACAAAGCCCTTTCATAGTTTCATGTAACAGTAACTCCCCACTTGACGTAGTTTCAGTCTAAGATGTTTAACCCTATTCTGGACCCACATATCTCAACAATCTCTTGACCACTTTAGTTCATATATGAACTCAAATATTGTATTATTATTAACTACGTACCTATCTTCCAAATTTTTTGAAGATCGGATCATTCAGCAGTTACAAAGTCATTGTCAAAGATACAAATGCACCTTGTCAGCCCGACATGACTTAACGTCTGCTATTAATCAAGAACAGCCAGGATCGACAGCTTAACGTACCCCATGGTAAGCACGGTAGCGATGGAAATCCCCATATAACTTAGAAATGTCATTGGACCAAACCCGGTAATATCGCTGGATTGTAACTCGCAATAGTATACAATCAACATCCGCTCTGCTCTTAAAAATATCTCGTTATATTTCAGCTCGCTGGGTTTAGCTCGGGTGGGCGCTCGGGCCGCTCTTCGCCTTGCACTGTCCCTCGTCCGTCGCGCGTGGCGCTGCGGCGAAGACGCCGACGTATGCTCCGCTTTACTCCAGGACGCCCTGGACGCCGTGCGAGCCTTGCCCGACGCGGCGCTCTTCGCCGGCGCGGGCGCAAGCCCGGCGCCTCGATCTCAGAAGATATGGGCTGAAGTCGTCGATAGTGCTGCCAAGTTCTTGAACCAGGTTGTTGCTGGGTGAGTCGTGCTTTATTCCAACACGCTGCACGTCGTGCGAGCCTTGCCCTATGCCCCATTATTCGTTAGCTGGCGCCTCTGTCACTGTTTGTTTATTTGTCGTATGAGGTAGTGCTGGCCTCTGGTGTCAGAGTTTGTCAAGCCGCCCGAGGGCCTCTGACATGGCTTAACGACTGCTATTAATCAATAACAGAAGGGCCCGACAGCTTCACGTGCCCTCCGAAGCACGGAGCGATGGAAAACCGCACATAACTCAGAAAAGTAATTGGTGTGGGGCCTAGGATTTGAACCCGGTATCGTTGGATATCTGCCACTGAAAATATGAACTGTAATCGTTGATTATCGTAGTCGTTCTAATATTAGTTCTTCTGTTCTAATTATAATAGTTTAATTTCCTTTACAGTGATTTAGGCTGCAACGTACCACTGGGCGACTGGCGGACGTCGCTCTGCGTATGGGTGGAGCTTTGTGCGCGCAGAGCGGAACTACCCGCAATATTGAAAGCAGCCGACGTGCTAGTCACGCTGCCTCCTAAGCAAAAACGTCAGCCGGACAACAGGTGAGCAATGACGGCTATGGAGCAACAAAATTTTACATTTTAATATATACACATGTATCTTAATTCAATAGTTCAATTAATGAAATTTTTAATTGAAATTCTTTTGATTACAATAGGTAAAAAAAGAATACCACAATACCAAGCTATATTAGAAATATTTATACATAAACAAGTTATGCTTCATCTCATCTTCTAACGTCACGCTTTATTATCTGGTCACAACCCGGTCACATGATATTCTTAAGAATAAAACAAATTGCCCTTCGCCACTATGTGGTCCAAAAGGCAGCCCCTCTTGCATCACGTCTTGACTTGACTGGTAATCAATAAATTGTCTTCGTTCCGGTGTTGGACGCTGCAAACACTATGTGCAAATGGGGCATAGCAGACCTGTCACAAGAGCACTGTGACTGCGGTGTCCCAATACAAACGATGATGCAGTTACTTGAATGTCTCCTTGTTCTCAGACATCTGCACAAATTAAGATTTTGTGATGGTCACTGGCAATGCAGTAGAAATGGCAACTTTTGGACAAATTTTATTTAGAGTTGTAAACAATGACTCGCTAGAAGATGATGGTTGCGCATTAAATGGTGAAGTAGTCTTGAGTGCATCATATGACTTTATTTGATTAGACTAAGCTACAATTTTTACTTTACAATTAGTACATATTGTTGACAGTACCTATTACTTCGTCGATCTTACAAATATTGTGCCATGATCAAGGTTGTTTTGGATGAAAAAACGTAGTGACAAGATTAACCTGCCTGCAGTGTGCTTCCGTTTTAGAAATGCGCCAGTTAATAAAATCATCAAATATCGCCAACGCGCATGTATCTACGATTTTTTTAAATGTCGTTGGACCTCTGAGAGCAGTTTATACCCAAGTTTGCAATATTGAAAACCCTGTGCAACTCCCGTGGCGCTTGAAATTCTGGCACGTTTTAGTTTTTTCCAATAAAAATATATCGTAAGGAAGCGTTTTATTGTACCTTTACTGAATCTTTTCCTTTATTGGCAAAATACATTTTTTCCGAACATCGTGTTCACGCCATTTCTGATTTTGGACATATTCCTTTGCTACAATTTGAGTTCAGCCCAAGCTCTCTAGGTCCATTGATTGCGGATATACAGCCAGTCAAAGAAGTACATATTTTTTCAAAAATTAAAATAAAAAAAAAGTCTCGCTAGGTAGTTTCCAACAGACGTTCTGGCTAACTAATGATCCTAGAGAAAAGTCATGACAGAAGAATTTGTAGAGTATTGAAATAGCTTCAATTTGATTCCAAATTTCCACCATTTAATCTTCTAAGCTGTTAACATTGAATCTTCTTTTCTGTTTCAGGATAACATTAGAAGAATGCACGGCGCCGCTAGGGCCGTTTCTGCGGCGGATGTCTAAAGTCGCTGCACCCAGTCCTATTATAAACAACGAACCTGCGAGCGAAAGCAATCCTACTGAATTATACCTCAAGTAAGTATAGATCCGTTCCTCCAGCGGCAATAAGAGGAACTAACGTTGAACGCATATGGAATTTTCGCACAGAAACTAGCGCCACTTCTTGCATTTACAAAAACCAAATTCAGTTTTCTATAACAGTAAGAATCGAAAGTGTATAATTTTAGTAACGCACGCGCTCTCTGTTAGATGCTTGTTTACAACAATGCAACGTTAATCAATATCAATACTGTTGATGCGAATATACATGTACACAAAAGTTGTTTCGTTAGTGTCACCTGGCAGTTTAGTTATAGAAAGAGTTATAGAATGATTAAGAAGCCTACCTACCTAGCGCTGGCGGTAGGTGTAGAAAAAATATATAGTTAAAATAGTAAACTACCAGTGTAATCAGAGATAGAAAAAATACTCAGGGAGTGAGTTACAGGAGGTGGCGTAGGTTTGATATTGTCCTTCGGCTTGGGACTTAGCTTAGAGGCACGCGTGCGAAGACGTTCCGCGGAGAGATGGTGCGGAAGTTGTGCAGCAGCCAGTAGTAACGCCGTAGTGCGCAGAGCAGCTCCCGGGAGACAGGTGTCCAAAGACCCGTGGCAGCGTGCTGGTCGGCGATCGTACCTCTAGGTACCAGGGAGGAAAAAAAACCCTGGAATGGCAGAATTTGACGCACTGGTGACGTCTGGCTGCCGTACATCATCAGGTCTTCATTCCTTGGGGTCCACCACGCCGGACGAGGCCTCTTCCAGTTAAGCTCCAAGGAAGTAGATGTGGCACCCAGTATGGTACATAAGGTTGACATTAAAGTAATAAATAAAAAGTTAAAAGTAAAGTACAAGTGTGAAAGACCAGAAGGGTCGGACATAGGTTTATAATTATAGAAATACAGCACGTAAGAAGCATAGTTTTAAAAGAATTTCACCAGTTGGGAGTAAATTATCACGAAATACAGGGAATACAAAAGCGGTATAAAACCGGTACATACTAAAAAGTCAAGTCATTGCGAAAGCGTTTGCTGGTATGACTAAATGCGACCAACAAGCATAGTTTGACCGTATTAACTTTCACAATGACTTGCTAACAGAATAAACTAAAAGGAAAGTAAAAAAAATATGAACAAAATCAGTAAAATTTTCCGTTACCAAATTTAAAATTTGTTATGGGTGATATTGCAATCCAGGTCTGCAATATCAAAAGCCTGGCACGTAAGATGCCCAGTAAAGTTATACACAAGATTATAGATAACCATACAAGAATCAGTCTGTGGATTCACAAGCGTTACATATAATTTTTTAACCAAAATGTTACGGCCTGATAGCCCGTAGTTTAGAGCAAGAAGCAATTTAGAGGTCACACGATATATGAAACACTATTGGGGTTTTTTCACTATGTAAAACAGGTAATTAAAGTCAAAGGTTTGTCCGATATTATTAGCAAAATAAATTAGAAGTACTTTTCTCTAAGCCAGCAAAAAATGACGAGGCTAAAATAGAACCATTCGTCACCACAGGATAGTCAGCCGCTTCTATTGGTGTGTTCTGTTATGGTCGCGTTCGTAATCTTAGCGTAGCAGACACCCATTCTGTTTCAATCAGAACCTGTATTACGGTCATTCAATACGGTGTGTTGGAGTAGATATTGCGGTGAAAATTTGTTAGCAACAAGTCGTATTGGCTTAGTTAAACTTCTGTTTACGATTGTAGATTACATAACGTTAGAATGGTCATACTAATTCAAACACAAGAAATACTTAAAATCTTGACAACACCAGACAATTTAAGGTTACGTATTTCTTTGTTTATTATCGACTGTTTATTTTATTGTGAAAGTGGACTTATTTTGTTGATACTAAGTGAAAACTCGACTAAACGGAATAAAAACAACGTGAGATGAAGTGAGACGTTACATTAGCTACGATACCAATACATGATACTACAATATATGAATAATTGATGCAGTATTTCTAATTTAATATTAAATATATTTCCAGAGATCTAAACTTGCCGAGTGGTGACGGCTTGATGAGCGTGAGGAAAGCGGGCATTGCCCTGCTCTGTCATTTAGACCGCCTCGGCACACCCCTGTTACCTCCCCTAAAGGGATTTGTTACCGTAAGTCATTCAACATTATATAAGTTTAGTTATTTTATGTTTTTATATTTACTTATTTATTTTTAAATAAGGATTTCTCTATCTATAATTGCAGTGCACAGAATCAGCTCAAGAAGTAGTCTCAGTGGGGTCAGGAGCGGTATCACTGGGCACGTTGAGGATACAACAGATTGCGTGCGCGGAGAAACTAGCCCTGTTGCTCACCCAAGACGGAGCTGTGTACACGCTGCCGTACGATACTATGACGCCACATTTAGTACCAGGTAAGGTTGGGCAGGACTTCAGTGTAGGGGAACAAACAAGAAAAAAAAGATTTCCGAAATTCGTGTTGATTTCTGTGTAAAGAACAGTTGCCATGGAAACGAAATAACAAGTCTGTCAAGAAACATCAAGAGCTGTTAGTGTTCTACTTTTGCACTGGTTTTTAATAACCTAGAAGAACAAGGATGCTTTTTTCGCGATAAACTGTAGTCCGCGGGGACGAAGTAGCGGGCGGGAAACCTAGTTTACTATAAGAGTCAAGCTGAATATATCAGATGATGATATGTATGATCAGACTGAAAATAATTAAATAATTTATGCCATTAGTCATTTTTTAAAACATGCGACCTTTAGCACGATATTTTTGAGGGTGCAATATCTTGCCATGGTGCCAATGACCTTAGCCATCGAGACTTCACTGCATGTCTAGACAGAAAGGCGACTTACCTCGGCGCAAACCATTGAAGTTAATCTGCTGGTTGACCTTTTATTCTATTGGCGCCATTGTCCAATGAACTAAGCGAACTCGTCGTACCATTCTTGTTAATGACATTTACATATCAGTTACACTATAGGGGTGATGAATTGATTATATACACACACACAGCGCCTCGGGCGCGCGGCCGTCTGTAAAATGTATGGCGCCTTGACACAGATTAATAAAAGCTAATTAGGACGAAAGTCCGGGCGCGCGCCCTAAAGCAAAAGTAACTGTCCGTTTCTTACCATTTCCCGACTTAACGTCTGAACAGATCTTGATGAAATTTGGTATAGTTTGAAACCTGGGAAAGGACATACATAGGATACTTTAGTAGTAGCAAGGTACTACAGTTAATATAAAAGCTAGTACACTCATAGTAGTGCAAAAAGTACTTATATTTTCCAGGTCTAGAAAACAAGACAATAATCCAAGTGTGTTGCCACGCGGCCGGGAAGCACTACCTGTGCTGTTCGTCGTGCGGGGGGGTGTGGTCGTGGGGCGCGGGGGAGGACGGGCGGCTCGGGCACGGCGACACGGCGCCGCGTGACGCGCCCGCTGCCATCCACCACCTGCACCACCACGAGGTCATCAAGGTGACGGCGGGACAAGCTTGCAGGTAGGCAGCTAGAGATATAGCACGGTAACATTATGACTTAGTGCCCCAAGTATGTTGGTTTTTATTATGTTTTAACCCACACGCAAAAGAAGGGTGAGGGATGTAATAAGTTTTATCTGTCCGTGATATCGTAGCTCACATATGGATGGACATAAATGCGGTTTATGGTGCTAGGTGTAGTATTATCAACGTTGTTTATCCATAGCTATTTACTAAAATAGTACAGAAAAGTTGTCTAACTGGCGCTATTCGCATAACATCCACACCAAGTAAAAGTGAAACGTTGTCTGTTTGTTTGGGGAGCTTTCACGCCAAAACGCTGATCCGATTTTGATGAAACTTTGTAAATAGGTATTTTACAATATAGAGACCAACATAGGTACTTTTATCCCAGAAAATGGTAAGTTGCCACGGGAAAGCTGGAAAATGCCGTTACTCGCTATAAGGAACGGTTGCCGTGGAAACGAAATAAAAACAAGTCTGTCAAAAAGCATCAAGAGCTTTGGTGCTATACTTTTGATGTCCTAGATGAACGTAGGATGTCTTTTTTTCTCGATAAACTGTAGTCCGCATCTGTGTCCTTTCTGGATTAGATGCGTAATACCAAAATTTTCCATAGAGGCGCGCTACCGATGTCAACACAAGTCGCTTTCTTTCTTGTCAGGAAATGTTGAAATGATTCAACGAATTCCAAACAATGCAATATAGTGAAGACATTTCACAACGTACAATTTACACCCATTCTTGCGTACTCGCCCGCACTTTTACGTGCAAAAACAAAACAATTATTTATACACTTTGTGTTTGTTCCAGCGCGGTTATAACCGCCCGCGGTGCGCTGTACACGTGGGGACGCGGAGTGCACGGGCGCCTCGGCCACGGCACCATCGAAAACTGCCTCACGCCGCAACCCGTCTCGTTCAACGCTCATAACATCGAACGAGTCATTGATATTGCGCTTGGTGAGTCATAATGTCGCAGTCATCATTTTATGGCCGGTTCCTATATGTTAAAACGAACCGTTTTCGCTTACTGTCTGTCAACTTTTGACATAAACGCCATACAAAAAATGTCGAAAAGTAACAAGACGTTGGAAAAACGACTCGTTTCATTTTTATAGGAATGGGGGTTCTACTACTTTCTCCTACTATTAGTCCTCATTGTAGATTATGAGATATCCTACCGAACCACCGTGCACGGACGTCAATACCATTGGATTGGACTGGAAGAGCTGTGCCAAAGACCATTATATGCTCCGCTATACAAAGGATTTGAGGGAGAAATTTACAATTCACACATCGAAGCTGGGCGTTGTCAGTGCCTCATGCTCGGGTTATACTCGTATGAGGCTAGTCATGGCTTTGCACGACAGCAAGATTGTATCCAGAATTCCAGATTTTAGCTTGGTTTCCTATCTTTGCTTGGCACGGTGCCAGAGTGGTGTAAAGTGCAAAATATGAGGAGGTAACAATTAAAACGTGATATGTCACTTGGATATGGAACTAAGAAAATAAACATTTCTGATTTTAACAAACTGAGTTAATGTTAACGAATTATTTAAATGTTAAAGGAAAAGACTAGTTTTATCGAATGAAATTATTATACTTTAATAAATACACTAGAGACTCGCCCCGGCTTCGCACGGGTAGTGCCACGTGCGCACACCGCGGCATTTTTCTAACTTAGCATTTGTATACCCGTCGTATCTTTTACAAAAATACGCCTAATTCAAAATAAGCATTCATAAATAAGCGTAATTCAAAATCTTTGACAGCAACGATCGTGATGATTTTTGACCATAGACAACTGCATTTTTACTCACGTACTTGACAGACTTGTAATCATTTCGTTTCCTTGGCAACGTGTAATTATTATTTCGTTTTCATAGAAACGTCATTCCGTTCTGTATTTTTGATACCTTCGATTACATTATTGTAATTTACGTAAGAATTTCTATTTTTTTGAAAAATTAAATACTGCCCAAGTTACTCCAGGATAATGTAGCTATCTATAGGCGAAAGACTTTTTAAAATCGGTTTATCCATTACAAACAAACAAACAAACAATCAAATCTTTCCTCTTTATAATATTAGTGTAGATTTGTACCTTTTTATTTATTATACGCTTTATATTAGCTTCACTTGTATGTTTGTAACCGACTCCTTTGGACGCTATTTTGACCCACTTTAAACGGTCAGATTTCATTGAAATATTGCACACGTCAAAGACCGATGACAATGCAATAATTCGAAAAAAAAAACAGAAAATAAATAATAGTTTAAAAAAACTAAAAAACACGCTTTATATAGAAAACCAAACTAAAAAATAGAAAATAAATTTTAATAGTGTAAATAAGAAAAAAATGTTTTATTTAAAAAAGCGTGGGGTGCTTCTCATATCTGTCAATGAAATATTTATAACTATTGACCCATGCACCGCACGATTTTTTTGAAATATTTTTTTTTTTCTATTTTTTAGTTTGGTTTTCTTTATAAGTCTGTTTCTTTTTATTTATTTTTATTCAAAAATGGACAAAACACGTTATGTATGAACCACGAAGACAAAACACGTTTTGAAATGGAAATACGTTAATATGTTTCAGTCATAACGTGTTTTGTCCATATGTCTCAGGACATGTTTTGGACCTTAGATTATTTGGTGTTTTAGGACTGTTTTAACAAAAAAAAACTATACATGTTTATGATATACCTGGTTTTTAGAATATTTTAGCATATTAATTAGTACAACTTAAATTCTCAAACATTTTCCTCAATATTAATAATAGCAGCAAAATGCAAGTGCAAAATATAACCTCGTAAATCTCACTGACAATGACAACTATGACAATTGGTTCATTCAAAACTGAAACAGGTCTGTGATTGGACAAAACATTTTATGATGGCAACCTGACGAAGGACAGAACTCCTTTTGTTTTTACTACCACTTTTACTCGTTCAAAATACTCAGACAAAACACGCTTTGATTCAAACTTTTCTTCTACAAAACATGCAGTCCATATAGAAGAGAAAGATGACATCATTAACTCATTGCCTTTTGATTATTACCTCCTCATATAGAAACCCATCCTATTAAACTATTCTGGCTTGAGACGTTAGCTTGCAAGCTACCTCTGTACGAAGCTAGATTTACTAGCTTGCTAGCATCTTGCCTATCTTGACTCGTTAAACTAGTGTCCGAGCATGGTATGATATCATAAAAAGTTATCGTGTTTCAGGTTGGGGCGAAAGCCAAACGCTTTGCTGTACATGGGAGGGTGCGGTCCAAGTGTTCGGCGACAGCGAGGCCGGAGCACCGCGCACTCTTTCATCTCTGTCAGTATTGAGGATAACCAGGGTTTATACGGGCGAGCACTGGCACGCTGCTCTCACTGACAAGTTAGTATGGGCCTTAAAACATACTTGCCAAAGTCTACTTTTGAATCGTGACAATGCACAGTTCAAGTAATGAACTTTAATATGTTCTATTCTCAATTTGTTTCCAGTGGCCAAGTGTATACGTGGGGTAAAGGCGAAGGCTACCGTCTCGGGCACGGTAACCTTGAAAATGTCAAGATACCAAAGATACTAGAAGGACTTCAAGGTAAAATCATCACATTGAATACTAGGCCTTACATAATACAGATTAAAGTTAAAAAATGTCCAAAAATAAAAAAATAAAATAAATGAATGTAGATCGGAGATATTACCACAAAGCGGGTTTTGAACCTGTGACCATTGTCATACGGTTGTATGCCTCTGCAAAGTCTGAGATATAAGGAATTGCCATTTACAATCCGCTTCCGTTAAAAATGGGAATGGGGATACGACCACAAAGCGGGATTCTGACCTGTGACCTCGGGAATACCGTTGTACCCTCTGCATTTTTTTTATTTGTTGTGGTTGGCAATTTAAGTTGCTTTTACAATGATAATCAAATTTTATTGCTATAAAAATAAGAGTGGTTTTCGTTCCCCAGGTGTAAAAGTAGTAGACCTATCGCTGGGAGCGTCGCACGGTGTTGCGTTGACGGCAGAGGGCACGCTGTACGCGTGGGGGACGCACGAGCGAGCTCAGATCACCAGACCCGTGCCACAGCTGCTTCAAGTACTCGGCCCTTCTTATAAAGCTAACGGTCAGTACTACATTGGTATGGTTGAAACTGACGCCCGAGGTTCGGACCCCCGGGTGCCATTGAGCTATTCGCCAAGTTTTAATTTTTGTCTTGCGCCTTTTGCGTCATGCAATTGCGCCCGCCTCTCAGTCCGGTGACTCTATCAAGATCGGCTACAGACCAAAAGCGGGGACCCTTAAAAAAGGAATGGGGTTGGTTGCTGGTAACTATTGCGAGAGATTCATTAATAAAATGTGTTTTCAATTTGATCACACAATTTTGCGTCACGTAAGAATGATTCTTATATACCTATTGATAAACATAAACTCACATTGTGGCCGGAGCCCCCCCACGAGGGTGTCTACCAGCTCAAAGGGACTCCTTGCTCACAATAATTTAATTGTACTTAGTAGTGCGAGCCTTCATTTTTCAACGGGCAGCGGAGGCTTCGTAGCTGCTAGTCTTCATACGTACACGTTTCCTTCAGCTATATTCAGCAAACTTAGGTTTTGAAATGAAATATATTTAGTTTAGTATATATAACGTGTGTATTCTGTTCCTTTTTAAAAGTTAGGTCCAAGAACACAGACTTGAGCGAATCAATGACCATTTAAGAATGACAGGTTATTTGTATTTAGAATGAATAATGAACTATCAAAATGAAAAGAAATGGATTATGAAAGAATTAAGATATCAAAAGAGTATTATTATGAAAGAGGTTTGGACCTCGTCACAACATAAATGTCTGGGATATGTTTGACCCAGAAAGAGTATAGACTATTGAGGAGTTTAGTGAACTAAAAAAACAACAATTTTTGAGAAAATGCAATGAAATGCAAAGATACTACTAAATAAAATTGGATTATTTACGACTAGACGATCAGCAAAGCGCCACACTTTCATGGTTGAAATACCTCGCACAAGAACGAAGCGTTACGCTTCTTCATTTATTATAAGAACTGCAAAGGAGTGGAATGTCCTGCCCTCGTCAGTGTTTCCGGTAAATTATAACCCCGGTGTGTTCAAGTCAAGAGTGAATAGGTATCTACTAGGCAAGCGTGCTACACCTTCGACCACATCATCGCTTTCCATCAGGTGAGATCGTGGTCAAACGATTGCCTAGTCCGTAATAAAAAAAAAAGAAAAAAAAAACTCATCAGAAAACTTATCACCCATCAATTTATAGTTCACCAATTAAATAACTTTTTAACAACAAATATATGATTTTCACGGGTGTTATAAGTTTAGGGTGTATATCACTGGTTGTGGTTGTGTGTGTGTGTGTGTGTGTGTCTGTCTGTGGCATCGTAGCTCCCAAACAAACGTACCGATTTTGATGCGGTTTTTTCTATTCGAAAGCTGATGTGATCGAGATGGTTCTTAGATATATGGGGAGGGGGGAGGTGAGAAAAGGGGGGTGAAAATCGTAGCCTCCAAACGAATGGACCGATTTAGCTATGGTTTTTTTATGCTTGAAAGCTGGGGTAAACTATATGGGTCAAAGCTATAATGGAGGGTGGGAGGGCGGTCGAACGAATGGACTGATTTAGCTACAGTTTCTTATGTTTGAAAGCTGAGGTAAACGAGATAGTTCTTAGCTATAATGGGGAGGAGGGAATGGGGGTGAGGATCGTAGCTCCCAAACGAATGGACCGATTTTGATGAGGTTTTTGAATTCCGAAATTGTTCAGTATAATTTTTGTTTGTTGTTTTATTTTTAGTATACCTATAAATTAAAAAGTTTTTCCCGCGACCTACAGGTTGGCAAGGTCGAAATGGACGAGGGAAAGTACCCTCAATATTGATATTAGCTTAGACGATTTTTCTTTGAAGGTTGAAGGCTGCTATAGTCCATCTGCCATCGTGTTTTTCTTCTCTATCATAGAGAGCATAATTATAAAAATGTGGTTTCATTATTTTACAGGAGTAACGTGTGGTGCTTGCCAAATAATAGTGTGGAGCGAAGAGAGTCCCAGAGACCTGCCTTCTTCGATGCCGTTTGTTATTGACCTGTCAGATAGCACTTTCAAGTATGTTTCTATTAAGTCTAACTAAACTTATAATAAAGCAATAAAAACGAAAAAAATAAAATACAAATGGTCTAGGGTACTTACAATAAGCTACTGAACAATAAAATATCTTTTTTTTAAATCGTGTTTGTCTGTTTGTCATGTTTGTTCGCGCATCACGTAAAAATTGCTGTACCGATTGAGATTCGGTTTTCACTGTTGAGTAGCTTCAGGTTTGATTTAAATCCGATAATAAGATGCCGAGCAATCGATAAAAAACGATTAGACGGCTGAACGAATTTTGAAGAAATGTAGTATAATGGCCTTTATAGGTACTTTTGGTCCTGAAATAATACGTATGGGCTACGTTTAAATGAAATGACCACGCGAGGTAAAGCCGCTGGTACAGCTAGTGCTTATAATAATGTAGTAATTAACAAAAAAACTGTACATAGAAGATAATTAAAAATAAATTGATCTAGTACCCTAGAACTGAACAAGAATATAACATTACACAGTGTCTGTCTGTCTGTTTGCCTATTCGCGCATCAATTTAAAAATTACTGGACCGATTGCAATGTGGTTTTCAGTGTTGGATAGCTTAGGAAAACCTAAGCTATCAAAAAACAAAAAAACACATTTTTTTAAGGCAAAAGTCTTAAAAATGTTTGTACACGTTATATCAATCCAATGAGTAGAAGCCGAACTATCGATAAAAAGCTATTTGACGTCTAAACGTTTTTTTTAAATATAGTATTTTGTTACGTTTAGAATAATATCTACGATCCTTATTATATCCCAGAAAAGTGAACCCACGGGCAAAGTCGCGGGCACATCTAGTTTATAATAATTTTGTAATTAACAAAGTAAGTCAATTAAATGCACGATTTTATTTTTCAGGTTTTTGGAAAGACTGTTGAGGCTAGTCGTAGAACAAAGCGGCACGACTCCTATAAAAGAAAACGAATGCATAGCAATCGCATGTTTGAATCTGTTACGTCTACAAGTAAGTGTCCTTGCTTCATATTATTACTAACACTTTTTGATTATCAACATTTTCTAGGTTCCTTTTGAAATAGGAAACATAGTGGCACGTCTGAATATCAATGTTGGACAATTCAAAATAAATTTAACTCGATATAAAACTAATAATAACCTAGTGTTGGAACGGAAATATGATGCATACCTGACAACATGTCATATGACACTGCTCTGACATGTCTTAACGACTGCTACTAATCAATATCCATTACTGACTACTTAACGTGCAATCACTGAACTTAAAGAAACCGCACATAACTTCATTGGTGCGGAGCCTAGGTCTTAATCGATTGCTTACTTTGAATCTCAGGTACATGCATGGCAATGCTCCCGCGGATCAAAAATAGACGAAAGTGATGTAGAGGGTAGAACATGGTGCAGCGGAGTCCACACAGCACTAGTCGCATTAGTGGAGGGCAGGGCGGGGGCGGCGGCAGCGGGGGCGGCGAGGCGGGCGCTGGCGGCCGCGTGGCCTCTTTTGTTGCCGACACCGCAGATACGGGCGCATCATCTCATCACGCTGTTGCCGCAAGGTTGGTACAAATACGTGTAAAGTGATGTAGAGGGTAGAACATGGTGCAATGGAGTCCACACAGCACTAGTATCACTAGTGGAGGCAAGGGAGGGGGCGGCGGCAGCGGGGGCGGTGAGACGGGCGCTGGCGGCCGCGTGGCCTCTGTTGTTGCCGACGCAGCAGATACTGGCGCATCACCTCATCACACTGTTGCCGCAAGGTTGGTAAAACTTGGTGTAAAGCCTCTCAGAAGCGGTCTAGATAATTGTCGCAATTGTACACCTAGCCAAAAAGCTATTGCAACATAAAGTAACAACGTTGTGGTGCTCTCTACATAACATATTGCACTGGCTATGCTAATTTTTCGGCAATATTTGCCGAAAAACTAGATCGTTTCTGAGGACCTTTATACAAGCACAAATTAAAAATGTATATTATCTCTGACCCCCCATTATAGCTAAAAACTATCTCGATCACATCAGCTTTCAAACAAAAAACGCATGAAAATCTGTTCATTCTTTTGGGAGCTACGATGCCACAGACACACACTGATACATACACATCCTAAGCTTATAACGGCCCTCTCTTTTCGCGTTCGGGGGTCAAAAATGCTTTAGGGCGAGGTGTAAATCCACTCAGTATTAGTAGCATGTAGTGGAGGAAAGCTGGCAGTGGGAGCTGCTGCGAAGCGAACTTAAAAATCCGCGTGGCCTTTGTTGTAACCGACTCGGCAGATACAGCTTAGACTTCTCATAGTTCGCAGTTAATACTCTCATGGAATAAAAACGGCTACAGTAATTCTAACCTTTATTTATTTTCAAGGATATCCTGAATTAACAGCTATATTTCTATGTATTATCCAGGATCAGTTCCATCGAGCACGGGCGCCAGATTCCTGACCGAGCTACTCGTTTGGTCTCTACTAGGTGGCGGCGGCTTGAAGGACGCCCTCAAAACAGCCCTGCATGCGCACGCCGGCGACACCTACAGCCATTTACAGCTTGATGTGTGAGTAGAAGTTACACTGTTTTCAGATACCTGGGCCTGCATTCTCGACATAAATAGTGATTACTTTATAACCGAAATCGATCGCAAAGTCCTAACGATGCGATATTTGCTAGTCTCTACAGTACAGATACAGACAGTAACAGTCAAAGCTATCGATAGTCATCGATATCTGCACTGTAGAGTCTACCAAATATCGTTATAATCAGACCGGTTTCGATTGTAAATCAATCGCTATCTATGTCGAGACTGCAGGCCCTGAGGTCGGCACCTCGTACGGCAAACAAGCAGTTAGCATCTTCTGCAAAGGACGTTTACAATGTTAAATATTGTAATATATAATATGTAAGTTTTTCTGAACAATTGTTCATACTTCCTACCTAAGTTGGTTTCATAGCAGTATAATTCTTCTCGTAAATAAAATGAAATAACAATTATTTATTTCGGTTAAAATCCATAACTTTGTAACAATAATTATACTTAAAACCTATGTTAGTAATTCAGTGACTAATTCTTATCTGTTTCTGGATGGGACAGTCGTAGCGAGACGCAATCATTTACAGAACACTGTTGGAGCTACCTCGTGGACGGTTTGTCTGTTTGTTTGTATGTCGTGTGAGGTAGTACCGGCATCTGGTGTCAGAGTTTGTCAGGCCGCCCATGGGCCTCTGACATGACTTAAATACTGATATTAATCAATAACAGCCGGGATCGACAGCTTAACGTGCCCTCCAAAGCATCGATGAAAAAACTCGTAGACGGTGGAACATTGAGGTAAATACGTGCTCTTATAACCTATCCGAGTTAATAACAGAAAAATCACAGCGCCGCCATTGGTTGGCGATAACGGGCTAAGGAAGCGTTTACATGGCGGCGAAATGCCAGTCTACATCTGTCGCTTGCACGATTCGGACGCGTATATTGTTCTTGTGTTCATTGTTCTTGCTTGCCCTACGACTTTGCGTATTTTTTGTACTGATATCTGTTTACTCTGTGACTTGGCGTGTTTTGTGACGATGGCAAGTGCATCGGAAAATCCAATTAGAAAAAGGTTGCATCGGCATTTTTCATCGACTGAAAAGACGTACGATCGCATATGTACGTTGTATCACAGTTTTCTTGAATCTGCCCCCACTGCTTAAAATAACGAAATAATGAAAACACACTTGACTTTGGGAATTCATTGGTCGGTGTACATGATGATGAAGGAAAAAATATATTATCGCCTAAATATAAATAACTTCCAATGACCATAGCAGAGTCAACTGACGACTTTACTTAGTCTGCGTTAAGGAATATTGCGCATCAATTCTTTTCGACAAATCAAATTCTGAAATTATGACTGAAAGATTTATAATTAATGTAAGAGATGTAGACTCTAGTGAATCAGACACTGATTAATACATTATTAAATAATATATTGTATCTAACCTTACCTACCTATACTCTTTTTTATTTTAACAATCCTAATAGGTATCTACATTCAATAATAATATGTTCTTACATTGGTTAAACTACTTAAAACTAGTGAATCAGACACTGATTAATACATTATTAAATAATATATTATATCTAACCTTACCTACCTATACTCTTTTTTATTTTAACAATCCTAATAGGTACCTACATTCAATAATAATATTTTCTTACATTGGTTAAACTACTTAAAACTAGCGAATCAGACACTGATTAATACATTATTAAATAATATATTATATCTAACCTTACCTACCTATACTCTTTTTTATTTTAACAATCCTAATAGGTACCTACATTCAATAATAATATTTTCTTACATTGGTTAAACTACTTAAAACTAGTGAATCAGACACTGATTAATACATTATTAAATAATATATTATATCTAACCTTACCTACCTATACTCTTTTTTATTTTAACAATCCTAATAGGTACCTACATTCAATAATAATATTTTCTTACATTGGTTAAACTACTTAAAACTAGTGAATCAGACACTGATTAATACATTATTAAATAATATATTATATCTAACCTTACTTACCTATACTCTTTTTTATTTTAACAATCCTAATAGGTACCTACATTCAATAATAATATTTTCTTACATTGGTTAAACTACTTAAAACTAGTGAATCAGACACTGATTAATACATTATTAAATAATATATTGTATCTAACCTTACCTACCTATACTCTTTTTTATTTTAACAATCCTAATAGGTACCTACATTCAATAATAATATTTTCTTACATTGGTTAAACTACTTAAAACTAGTGAATCAGACACTGATTAATACATTATTAAATAATATATTGTATCTAACCTTACCTACCTATACTCTTTTTTATTTTAACAATCCTAATAGGTACATACATTCAATAATAATATTTTCTTACATTGTTTAAACTACTTAAAACTAGTGAATCAGACACTGATTAATACATTATTAAATAATATATTATATCTAACCTTACCTACCTATACTCTTTTTTATTTTAACAATCCTAATAGGTACCTACATTCAATAATAGTATTTTCTTACATTGGTTAAACTACTTAAAACTAGTGAATCAGACACTGATTAATACATTATTAAATAATATATTATATCTAACCTTACCTACCTATACTCTTTTTTAT
This sequence comes from Alsophila aescularia, assembly GCA_946251855.1. Taxonomy (NCBI): domain Eukaryota; kingdom Metazoa; phylum Arthropoda; class Insecta; order Lepidoptera; family Geometridae; genus Alsophila; species Alsophila aescularia. The sequence goes on from OX276379.1 coordinate 53,033,230, forward strand.
TTTAACAATCCTAATAGGTACCTATATTCAATAATAATATTTTCTTACATTGGTTAAACTACTTAAAACTAGTGAATCAGACACTGATTAATACATTATTAAATAATATATTGTATCTAACCTTACCTACCTATACTCTTTTTTATTTTAACAATCCTAATAGGTACCTACATTCAATAATAATATTTTCTTACATTTGTTAAACTACTTAAAAAAGTAAGAGGAATATCACTCCCCGTAAAGTACTGCCATGTAAGCTACGAATAAATAATAAGTCAGGAACTCTAATTCAGAACAAATGCCACATTAAAAGTGCCCCTACTTCAAACCAAAACGACGTAAGATTCAAAGTACGAATCACTTCCGAGGTTACAAATAGACATGCTTGGTGATTGGTTTAAATTCAGAACGAAAGCAGGGATTGGTTCACGCGCGTGCTGCAATGTCTGCTATGACAGCTGACTCATAGCGGCGTGGACGATGTTATGCAATAAGTGGACCGGACCAAGTCAGTAATAAAACAATATTACTGTACAATGTTTTTTTTGGCTCACTTTTTACAATTCATTAAATTCTTTGTCCCACGAAATATAATTAATTTATTAAGTTTTTGTCCAGAAGACATTAAAAGAGAATCTTTCTTCGCAATGTAGTGAACACGGATTCTGAGAAATTTAAAACGGAATGTCCTCCAATGGTATGCGGTTGCCTGTGAATTTAGAGCTGAGGTTCAAGTTCAGTAAATTATTTTTATATATTTCCATAAACTGTCAGGCGTTTGGGTTATTGTTGCAACGGCCGTGGTTGCGGATCACTCCAAAAACAACTCAATATGATCTTGGCTTAATATGGTTAAATAAATTTCTATATTTGTAACTCTACTAGTCGTGCAAAAAGTAATTTAAAACTTGAAATACATATGAGGAGTCCTAGAAGTCCAGTTTTGGACTGAGTTTTGGTCACTGGTTTCAAAGAGTTAGTATATACTGTTACTCTTTGTCTATTTACTGTTCGAGTTTTTTTTGACTGCACATTGATTTAGAGACCTTTAATATATTTTTCGCTTTGATCCAAAACGTCATGTAGTTTTTCTTTTTCCACCACTGAAAAAGGGTGTTTAAACCCGTATCGGTCGGTCTTGAATTTAGTATGTCGAAAAGGTTGTTAAACGTTTCTAAAAAGCTAACAGTTGCATCTGTTTCTTGAAAATCAGGCATGTTTAACTGTTGCGAACCAAACTTAATCGCATCAGCTACACTTTGACTTAAGATTTGAATCGCTAGTTTCACGTTCATGATATTATTTCGGAAGTATAGATGCCGATTTGACAATTTATTCCCAAAATGCAATCCGACGATATCTTAAACATTTTTCAGTTTCTGCAAATGTGCCCACTCAATTTTTTTTCGTGATTTTATCTACCAGTGTCTTTTTCCTCTAATGTGTTACGCACAAGTTTCACCATATGAAATGGATCTAATATTACAACTACTGGGTCTCCGGTAGATGGGTGGTCAAAAAACGATTTTGAATTGTTTGTGTCTTCAAAATTGTTACCCAACATCTTAGCTGTAGCGATGTTAGATGCACAGCCATCAAAGATCAAAGTAACTTTTGACTTTTTCCTTTTAAGGGCTAAAACTATATCGTCCGAAAAATCATTCAATGCAGTATTTTCTGTAGTATCGCCAAATCCATTTTTCTTCAATTGGGATAAAGTATTTTAAGTGAAATATTCTTCATAGTTAATCTTTTATTTGGGTTTTGTAGATTTCTGATCTGTGATAGTCGTTATACTGCCAAAATAGTTTTTTTTCTTAGTTTTTGCTTTAAAATGTGTGTTTTAGGAGTATTAAGAGCAGATTCAATATCTGACGATGGTATATTTATCGGCGTAACGCACTCTTTCTTCAAAACTAAAGACTTCGGTTAATATAAGATTATTTTTTAATTTTGTTTTTCTTGGTTCTTCTTCAACACCGTCATTGCATTCAGTGTTGATATTATTCTCCTGAAAATAACCTTATTGAAGATCAGTTTCAAATCTATGAAAGACTGTCTCTAATTGAAATAGATACACATATACAGCTAAAATAAAAAATCCTATCAAACCTAAATATTAAGTGCAAATAATAATAGTGAAATCTTACAAGTTTTTGTGCCTAATTCCTTGAGGGTTTGCATTATTTGTTTTTTTGAGCAACTCAGGTAAATGAAACACTTCAAAATTTGCAGAAGGTGAATTTTCATAAGCCTGAAAAATTAAACGTGCTTTAATTCGATCAAACTATGAACTGTTTTTTTAATGCTATTGTTATTCCCATGAGTCGAAAAAGCCGAACCTATATTACATACCAACTGTAATCGTTCATTATTGTTTATTTTCTCATTTTGTTTAGTATTCTCCTAAATATGTTGACGTTTCTTCGGTATGAATCATCTGCGTTAAAAAATAACAGGTTAATTTCAAAATTTCATCTAGTAGAAAAAAACTTTATTGCAAAAATTGACTGACTTCATTTTGCATAGTATTGACCATCGCGGTTTGATAATGTATTTGAACGTCTTTGAATATAATTATAATTTTGCAACTACTTCTAGTGAAAAGTGATCCCTGGACATTTTAATCTTGTGTGGCTCCTGCACCTCTTCACAACACATGCTGGCATGATGATTCACAGCTGTAGTTCACAATGATAAAACTAAAACGTACGCGAAGATATGACGTGTGCTCGCTTGCATGAAAAATGTACGACTGATGACGCGCTGGACACGACTTTTAAGCCCCACCTACTTGGGCACGTCTTTTGTTGGGTCATTTTATTAACGCTATTACGTTTCCTGACTTATTACTTATTCGTAGCATGTAAGCCCATCTTTACATTTCTTGTTTTTTTTTTACGCCCACTGACTTCAAACTGCAGTTATTGTACGTATCTTTTGCAAACAAAAGTGCAAAAGAGAGAACGCTCTATTAAATTTGTTCGGTGGGTAGAGTATAGGAGGCAAGCATTTACTTACAGGAACTATAGATTACATTCTTAATTATTTAAGTTCAACTGTGAAGTAGGGATCTGGCGACCTGTATTACAGGTTTCTTCACATACCCCTCTCGGGCATCACTCTAACAAACGGGTTTGCATTGTTGCATTTAAGTTTATGGAACTGTTTATGCCTGAGAAAATGAACGAAATATTATGTATTAATTGTTGGTCTCCCTAACGTCAACTTTTTTCAGGGATTACGATCAAATCGACATCGCAACAGGCCAGCGCGACAATCAGTCTAGCAGCTCGGGAGACTCTGAATCTACAGGTATACGTAATAAAATAATTACAAGATATTAAAAAGTTGCCCTATATCACACTAACATGTGTGTCAGTGGCTCTGTGAGCTGTAGACCTCGCGAGTACACACTTTTTTGCAAAAAATCTAGCGGTGCATAGTAGCGCCATCTAGTTACCTTATTGTACAACTAACATTAATAACCAAGGTCCAGCAATAAGGTCCTAGTAGGTAAAGGGCTGATTCCACTGGTAGAAACCTAAAAGTGAGCAATTTACTGTATTTTAGCTATTCTGCTCATCACGCCTAAGATCCTCATCAGATCTTCACCAATTTTTTATGAGACCAACTTAAACTTACTACCTTTCAATTAAAAAAAAGAAACATCGAAATCGGGTCTAATAAGGCGAAGATATTCAGTAGCACCCTTTTTGGGGGAAGTACACCCCCAATCAAAAATCACCGACGACTAAAAAATTCTAAAAAATATTTTTACCTGTATGCCAAGTTTCGTCTAGATCGGTTGAGAAATGCGACCTGTAGAGGAGAACAGAGATCCGGACAGACCTACGAAAGCATTTTTGCCCAAGCTGAAAAAGAGACGCTTGGCTCGCGCTTCGCGCCCGCTCGGTCAATACATGCGAAATATTTCAGTCTGCTTGTTATCTTTTTACGATTAAACGGCTGAACTGATCTCGATGAAATTTGACAAGGAAATATGATAAGTTTGTTTTTTACTTTTTTCCCCTTGAACTGCTTTGCTTTGCCCAACAGCTTTGTACGCGTGGCCATCCACGCGTTGTCCATGCGTACAAAGCTGTTGGGCGTAGCTAGTGTACTAAGAATGTATATTCTTTGTTCGGTTTCAGGTTGCAAAGAAGAGTATCAGTTGAATAATGTCTCTTCAGCCGAAAAGGAAGCTTCCGTGCCACTCATGCATTTGGTAAGATGGCGCTTTATTATCTGTAGACGAATTTTAATCTAGAGCTATGGAGAGAGCTATGCTTCGAGTTTCTCTGGAGGACCGGATTCGTAATGGAGATAACCGACGGAGAACCAAGGTGACCGACATAGCTCTGAGGATATGCAAGCGAAAGTGGCAGTGGGCTGGTCACATTTCCCGAAGAACCGATAACCGTTGGGGTACACGAGTGGAGACTACGTTTGGACCAGGTGGAGTGTCAAACTGCGGAAAGCAGCCGGAAGAAAATGGATGAGGAGAGCTGAAGACCGAATTCAGTGGCGTGTCTAGGAGAGGCCTACGTCCAGCAGTGTACAAATATACGCTGACGATGAATTTTAATCTGTTGAAAATAGAACAGTATTTCATTTGTGGTTAATTTTCAGGTAAAACATCTGATCAAAAACACTAGTTGCCAAACGCAAATGCACATTAATGCCATCGTCAACGGTGACCCGAGCAAGTCTGATGAGCCGAAGGTCGACGAGGCCGCGAGTCCGAGCTGCGATCTACTTATTAGATTTCAAAGGTAAACAATAGTTTTCACAATATCATAAGTTCATACGTACAGAACTCTAAAGGCCGGTCACGATAGACAGATAATTTCGTACAATGACCCCTCACTACTTATCTCTACGTGCGAGCGCGACGCCAATACACATTTATACGCGAGCGATAGAGATAAGTAGAGAGGGGTCATTGTACTAAATTCTCTGTCTATCGTGACCAGCATTTAGAAACGTAATGCTTCGCCGGTAAACGATTGATTGCTATATATACTGAGAAATAAGACCATGGTTAAAATACTCTACTCATTTTAATTGGCCGAATGAAGTCAGATCTCTGGATCAACATGGACGGCGTTAGTAAGTCACTTTCATACCATTAATCCTTTCCGACCAAAAACGCAAGATCCCAAAGACGTAAAATGGTACGCTTAATGCCAAATACGCCAATTACCAAATACGAATAACGCCAAAACGCTTTTAAGCGAAACGCCAAAACGCTTTTAAGCGAAAAGCCAAATACGAATAACGCTTTTACACGAAACTCCAAATACGAATAACGCCAAAACAGATTTACGCGAAATGCCAACGACCACCACTTCTAATGACTACAATGACCCCACGAAAAACTAGAGATGACTCTACAATGACACCATGCAGCACTACTCATGATCCCTATCTATCATCATAATAAATATGTCTAAATATATCTACGTGCATGCATATTTATTTTGTTGCAAGTGTTTCGACCGATTCGGGCGAAAACATTTCGTACGAAACGCGAATATCCCAATGGCCAGTCTTCACTATTTCATTTATGTAAATCTGAAAAGAGTACATACTTATTAAAAAAATACATTTGGAAGTAATTCTGAACTTTGATACAGTTTATGTATTGACGTTTTTTTTTAATAAAAATATGGCTTTTGCTACTCACAGCGGCACCTAAATATCAGGGAGATACTGGAAGATAGCCTTTATAGACACCCTTTTCCCTTTATGTAATTGTAACACCAGCCTGTGTCTCCCAGATTACTGTTCTGCGAAGCGATGTGGTCGCGAGGCGGTACCAGTACGCGCGGTGGCGTGCGCGCGCTGCTGCTGGAGTACCTCTCGCTGCTGGCGGAGCACGTGCAGTCCACGCTGGCGTTGTACCGGCGAGCCGTGCGCGCGGCGGACACGGAGCAAATGTTGGCGCTATGCGATCTCATCGCAGCTGACATCGTAGGTAAGGGATCATACACGTTTTTAGGGTCCATACCTCAAAAAGAAAAATAGAACCCTTAAAGGATCACTTTGTTGTCCGTCCGTCCGTCTTGTCTGTCTGTCAAGACCCCTTTTCTCAGGAACGCGTGGAGGTATCAAGTTGAAATTAATATCAAATATTCAGATCTGCAATCCCTTAGAACTGTAAAAAACAAACTTCTAAGTCAACGCAATCAAAAGATACGGCCGTTTATGCCGTATATTTTGACTCGCAGTGAATTAAACCTACCTATAGGGTACTTCCCGTTGACCTAACATCATGAAATTTGACAATGAGTCCTATAAGCACAAGTAAAAGGAAACATCCGAAAACCGTAAATTTGCAGATAAATAAAATAAAAGTTGAGTTGAACCGACTTCCTCTATAAGTTGTTTTCGAGGGTCACCTCAAAACGTCTCGCAAGAAGACTTGAAGAATTCCAGACTCCTGAACAGGCTGGGTGTCGCGGAGGATTTAGCACCATAGACCACATACAAACAGTTGACAGATTATACAGAAGTCTGAAGAGTATAACCAGCCCCTGTGTCTTGCTTTTGTGGACTATGAGAAGGCCTGTGACTCCGTTGAAACCTCGGCGGATCTGGAGTCTTTGCAGCATTGTCAAGTGGACTGGCGATACATCGAAGTGCTGAGGTTTCTGTATGAAGCCGCGACCATGAGTGTCCAAGTACAAAACCAGGAGTAAAAACATATCCAACTGTGCAGGGTAGTGAGACAGGGGAATGTTATATCCCCGAAACTGTTCACTAATGCCTTGGTAGATATGTTTAAGTCGCTGGATTGGAATGGAATGGCCATTAATATCAATGGCGAGAACATCTCACACTTACGATTTTCCGATGACATAGTCCTAATGGCGGGTCGCTGCAAGACTTACAAAGTATGCTGACCAACCTAGTTGATGCTTCTCGACGCATTTGTCTCGGAATGAACATAGATAAAACCAAGATCATGTTAACGATTTTATTGACGCTGAACCGATTGCAGTCAATGGTGCACCTCTTGAAGTTGTCCAAAAATATGTTTACCTTGGGCAAATATTGCAATTAGTCAATTAGGTCCGAACAACTTTGAGAAGGAAGCCAACAGAAGAATTACCCGTGCATCCACCAGTGGGTGAAGCCAGTGGGTGGACGGGTCATGGCCCATATATTCAATGATGTGTCTCTGTGATCAACAGAGTTAAGACCAGCAGTGATCACAGCATGGTAAGAGGCTCATTGAATATCTACGTAAAGCTGGAAAGTTCTCGTTTAATAAAATCTACTATTCGCCCAAGTCCTGCCCAAATCCAAAACCCCGAAAGCTTTCAGTTAGAGCTCCAAAATCGCTTCCAAATCCTTACCAAATGCGATACAGTGGACGAAATAAACAAGGGGCTGGTCGAAATTGTTCAAGCGGTCGGGTCGAAGTTCTTTAAGACCCACCTCAAAAGTAGAACACAGAAACTCTCTGAGCATACACTCAAATTTAAGGCAGAACGAAGTGAAATGAGGCTGCAGCCGGTATGTCGAGTTACAACTTGCTTAATAAACAGATCTCCAAGTAGATGCGACACGATTTGCGTTCCTATAATACTACTTGTATTAAGAACGCAATAGAGCGGAACAAGGGCTCCAAAGTGTTCGCAAGAGATCTGTCTGTTGGGCAAAGCCTGTTGACGAAGCTGAAAACCGACAGTGGTAGCGATTCGGACATCCCCTTAACTAAACTAAATTTCTTCAAATGTAATTTAAACCTTGTTGGCTTCGCAACAAGGTATTTTTTCCCCTGGCATCTAATCCGCACTCACTAAACTATCACTAAAGCCTGTCAGCGTAAAATCAACTTTGTTTCCACGCGGCGAGAGTCCCGATTTGTCTAAATGCTGTCTCAAAACGTGTCCGAATTTATCCAAACGCTGTTAGACAGCGTGTTAAAAACCTGTTTTAATTACGTTATTTTAAGCGGTGCAGCTTAAATTGAAGTAAGTTTAGAATAGATGCCAGGAGCAAAAATACCTTGTAACAAGGTCGACAAGGTTTAAATTACATTTGAAGAAATTTAGTCTAGTTTAGTTTAAAGAGTAAAATATCAAAATTGCTGCCAGCAAAATTGTGGCATCATCGTTTCGTCGAAGCCAGAGATTTTGAGTGAGCTCGAGAAGTTCTATGCACAATTATACACCTCATCGCGTAGTCCTTCTAGCAAGACTAGCGATGCAAGAGCCCGTTTGATCCGATATTATACCGAAGATATCCCGGAAAGAGACGAGGAAGAAACGAGGGGAGAATTAAGATTAAGACGGAATTACGACAGAGCTACTGAAAGCGGGTGGAAAGCCGGTACTTAAAGTCCTTGTTGTGGACGCCGAGCCTGCCCGCGACAGCATGAACGCACACAACATGCAAAATAGGCCACGCCCCTTTTAACTGCGCCGTGTGTACCGCATTAGTTTTAAGACCGTATAACTGTATATATAGCGATAAGTTTTGGTAAATAAATGTAGTTGAACTGAAGTAGTCAAAGTGATTGGATCCGACCATTCAATCAACGGAACAAGAACCAGCGCCTACATTTTGGTCCATCGGAGCCGGATAGAAGAAGAACTTAAGCGACCAACAGCTTATCCAGTGAACGTCTGCCGCCCATCGAACATGGTGGTCACGAGGAGCCAAAGCGACCTGGCAGAGCTGGAAGAGCGGAAGCGGTTGGACGAAGAGCGCCTTCGAAGGCTATCCCTAGAGCCGCCGGCATCACCATCTGTGCCGGCCGCTGGCACGGCTGCTGGCACGACCGCCGGCCCGTCCGGCAACATCGAACGAAGCAAGTCACCGGCGCACTCGCAACGAACTGCGAACTCCACCCTAAGGCTGCGGCTGGCGGAGTTAGAGGCGGCCGAGAAACTTGCTGAATTGAAGAGAAAGGAGTTGGAAATGGAAGCGGACCTAGTGAAGAAGCGATTGGCGGCTCAGATCGCGAATATTGAAGAAGATCAGAGCCTTCACGACGAGCCAACCGTGCGGAACAACGACAACCACCAGAAGGTGGACGATTGGTTGCAACGCACAAACCCCTCCACCCTACGGGGGGAGAGCGGGGATGTGCCACGCCTCAACACCGAGAGGCAACAAGAAGAACCACGACGAGCACGCTTTGAGCGTTCTACAAGATCACCTACCCCGGGTCGATCTGACCGCAGATCCGGGATCGAACAACTCGCCGAGGCCATTGAACGAATGGCCAGACCTCGGGCCCGCTACAACTCCGACCTGCCCGTCTTCACTGGGGCACCAAACGAGTGGCTGCCATTCAAGGCAGCAGTACGGGACTCCACAGCCCTGTACCACATCTCAGCCGCTGAGAACTTACAGCGGCTGAGAAGTTGCCTCAAGGGCGACGCACGTGACGCCGTGGCTGCATTACTGCACACAGCCACTGATCCTGACGTCATCATCAAAACATTGGAACAGAGCTTTGGGAGACCGGAGCTCATCATCGACCGAGCATTAGAAGAGCTAAGAAGGTTCCCGAAGCCAGGGATGACAGCGACCGACCTCAACACGTTCGCTGTCAAACTTCAGAACGTCGTCTGCGTGCTACAGAACATCGACCGGCGGGGGTACCTGTATAACCCGATGCTGGCGCGTGAGGTGCTGGAGAAGCTAAGCCCGCACATCAAAACGCAGTGGTGCCACTACGCCAACGAACACCAGTCACCTTCGGAGCCAGAAATTGTCATGCTGTCTCGATTCCTCACGCGAGAAGCAGACATGGCACTGCGTTTTACATACGCACCGGCAGCGACCTCTGCCGCCCGTGAGACGAGACCAGCGGCATTTAAGAAGAAAGGGAACGCCGTGTACACTACCGACGAGGGCGCGGAACAAGAAACAAAGACTGACCTATGCCAGAGCTGCAACCAAGCCCATGCGCTACATCAGTGCCCAACCTACCGGGCACTGACCGTCGATAAGCGCTGGGAGCTGGTCAAAGAGAAAGGCGTATGCTTCCGATGCGCCGACAAGAAACATCGTCGGTACCAATGCAAGGCGAAGCTGTGCGGCATTAACCAATGCCACCGCCCGCACCACTCAACACTGCACGAAGACACGCGACATAATACGCGATCAGCTGCGCGACCTAACGAGCCATCTGCTGCGCAACCCAAACATTCACCGAGCCACAATGCAGCGGTCTTGTCGGTAGCACCCACCAATGCTGCCGGCCTGAAGACCGTGATGCTTAAGATCTGCCCCGTGGTCGTCACCGGTCCACGGGGGGAGGTCGACACTTACGCGCTGCTGGACGAAGGCGCCACCATCACGCTCATCGACCATGAACTAGCGAAGAAGATCGGCGCAGAAGGCCCTACGCAGCCCCTACATCTGAACGGCGTGAACATGTCGCAGCGAGAGGGAGACAGCCAAACCGTCTCTCTCTCTATAAGGGGAGCTAAGGAGGCGACACGTCACGACATCAAAGCGCGCACGGTGCGCGATCTGAAGCTACACCGGCAGTCCGTCCCAAGCTCGCTTCTTCGACACAATCATCTGCGGGACTTGATGGAGGCAGAGGTGTGCTACGACCTAGCACACCCCCTCATCTTAGTAGGCGCCGACCACTGGGAGCTCATTGTATCCCGTGAGCTTCGTCTTGGCAGGCCAAATGAACCGGCCGCGTCGAGGACCCGACTTGGCTGGGTGATGCATGGAACCGCACCTCGCAGCCTGATCTACGAAAACGAGAGCGTGCTGCACGTATACGCGCCCGACCAGCGTACGAACGAGCACGACCAGCGCCTACACGAGCTTGTGGAGGCGCACTTCCGCATCGACGCGCTCGGCGTCGCTATCCATTCGAGAGTGAGCGACGCAGATCTACGAGCTACGAAGATCTTCGAAGAAACAATAAAGAAAACAGACAGCGGCTACGAAGTGGGCTTGCCTTGGCGGCGAGATGACGTCACCATGCCGTCGAACTACGGCGCGGCTCTACGACGTCTACAAAGCATCGAACGAAAGATGGACGCCTACCCAGACTTCGCGGACCAATACGCCGCGCAAATAGAAAATCTGTTGGCTAAGAATTATGCGGTGCCATGCGACGGGACTGAACGACGGAGCCCCATCTGCTGGTACCTCCCGCACTTCGCAGTACAGAACCCGAACAAGCCTGGTAAACAACGGCTTGTTTTTGACGCAGCTCACCAATGTCACGGCGTGAGCTTGAACGACCAGCTGCTGGAGGGCCCGGACCTTCTACTATCACTACAAGGAATCGTCTTCAGATTCAGAGAACGGCCGATCGCCGTCACCGCCGACATACAAGAGATGTTTCTACGAGTGAAGATCCGACCTGAAGACCAGCCCGCACAGCAGTTCTTATGGCGAGGCCGGGACCGAACTAACCCGCCTCGCCACTACAAGATGGCGAGCATGATTTTCGGCGCCGCCAGCTCACCGTTTATGGCGCACAGCGTGCGCAACCACAATGCGCGCGCACATGCACAGACTCACCCACGCGCTCTAGTGGCCATCACGAACAGCCACTATATGGATGATCTAGTAGACAGCTACGCCAATGAAGAGGAGGCCCGTAGCACCATACAAGAGCTACGCGAGGTGCACGCGGCCGCTGGCTTCACTCTGCGCAGTTGGAGTGCTAGCAACACGAACGTGCTACGAGACGTACCGCCAGAGCTACGAGCGACTACGCCCACTCAGTTGGGAGCAGGGAGCCCTGAGAGCAAGATACTCGGGCTCTGCTGGGACTCCAACAGAGACGAACTGGGGTTCAACACCGCAATGCACCGCGTACCGACTGAGGTGCGCGCGCAGATCCGCGCACCCACGAAGAGAGAGGCCCTCAGCGCGGTCATGTCCATTTATGACCCGCTTGGTCTCCTCAGTCAGTACACCATTCGAGCGAAGATCATCCTGCAGAGCCTGTGGCGTCTTCACATGCCATGGGACGAGCCGATACCTGCAGAAGAAGCCGAACATTTCGCAGAATGGCTACGCCAGCTGAGCGAGATAACTCGCTTGCGCCTACGCCGTAGCTACGCGCTAGAGGGACACAAGCGCGTAGACCTGCACATACTATGCGATGCGAGCGAGCAGGCATTCTCTACGGTGGCCTTTTGGAGGGCCATCCACCACGACGGCAGCGTGACCATTGCCTTGGTGGCTGCTAAAGCCAAGGTAGCGCCGCGACGCGCGCAGAGCATACCGCGCCTAGAACTTCAGGCAGCGGTCATCGGCGCGAGGCTCGCGGACGTTATAAAAAAGGAGCATCGCGTGCAAGTAACAAAAACCACCTACTGGACCGACTCTGCGACCGTAGTCCATTGGGTGCACAACGACGCGAAGCGCTACACGCCCTTTGTAGCGCACCGGCTGGGCGAGTTAGCGGAGTTAACTCACCGACGTGAGTGGAGATGGCTGCCTACCGAACATAACGTAGCCGACGACGCGACGAGACTGAGCCGCACGCCCATAGCCGCTAGCGATCGCTGGTTCCAGGGGCCCAGCTTCCTTCGCGAACCCGAAGAAGAATGGCCCACACACCAAGCGTTCACTGACCAACAAGAGGTCCTGCACACGAGCGAGCAGGACGAACATTTAGAGATCCCGCACACGAACGAGCGGGATGAATATAGTGACCGATGGCTGCCTGAACCCACTCGTTTCTCTAAATACGAAACGCTGGTGCGGGCAGCCGCGCGTGTGCTGGCATTCGTCGACATATGCCGGCGCCGTACGACGCGCATGGAAGCAGATCACATTGAACGCGCTGAGAAAGCGCTCATACGACGCGCCCAAGAAGACAACTTCGGGACCGAACTGAGGAGGATCGAGTCTGCTTGCCCCGTCCCTAGAGCAAGCAGACTATTCAAGCTAGACCCGGTGCTCGAAGACGGACTTCTGCGGGTGCGGGGGCGCATCGACGCATCCAGCGCGCCCCTGGAAACCAAGCGACCGGTTATCCTTGACGGCCGTCACCACGTGACAAAGCTCATCGTGCTAAGGGAGCACTGCGCCGCCGGTCACGCTAACAGAGAGCGCGTGACGAACGACCTACGGCAGCGGTACTGGGTCATTCACCTGCGACCTACCGTACGCGCCGTAGAAAGTAAATGCGCCCTCTGCCGAGTACGACGAGCAAGACCGCGGCCGCCCGCCACGGGGGACCTGCCACGCGCCCGCCTTGACCCATTTCACCGTCCGTTCACTAACTGCGGGGTGGACTACTTCGGGCCAATGCAGGTCAAGGTGGGGCGCCGCCGAGAAAAGAGATGGGGTGCCCTATTCACCTGTCTCACGACGCGCGCCGTGCACCTAGAGCTCGTAGCTTCGTTGTCCACTGACTCAGCTCTGATGGCGCTGCGACGGATGGCTGCACGTCGAGGCTGGCCACGTCTTATGGTCTCGGACAACGGAACGGCCTTCCGGGGCTCCGACGTGGCGCTGAAGAAGGCATACGCAGAATGGGCACCCGCCCTAAGTGACGAAGGGCTATTACACCGGATGAAGTGGCATTTCATCCCACCAGGCGCGCCCAACCAGGGTGGAGCGTGGGAGCGCTTAGTACGCTCCGTGAAGACCGCTCTGCACACGACGCTAAGAGAAAAGGCACCTTCCGAAGAGGTTCTGCAGACCCTCCTGATCGAAGCCGAGCACTCTATCAATGCTCGCCCCCTCACCTACGTCAGCGTGAGTGCACTCGACCCAGAAGCACTCACACCGAACCATTTCCTGCTGGGATCATCGATCGGCCTACCTACCACAGGCCCCTGCGATGAAGCTGACCGACGAACTTGGCGAGCAAGCCAAGCGCTCGCTGACCATTTCTGGAAGCGTTGGCTGCGGGAATACCTCCCCACGCTTGTACCACGAGGGGAGCCAGCTAACCGCCAACGACAACTGCAAGCCGGCGACATCGTGGTTGTGGTCGACCACACGCTGCCTCGGAACGTCTGGCCAATCGGGGTTGTTGAGCGCACCTATCCCGGTCCAGATGGCGGCGTTCGAGTCGCCGACGTAAGAACTAAGAGCGGTACCTTCCGACGCCCTACCAGCAAACTCGCCGTCCTGCTAAGGGAAGAAGAGGCTACGCGAGCTGCGCCGGGGGGAGAGATGTTGTGGACGCCGAGCCTGCCCGCGACAGCATGAACGCACACAACATGCAAAATAGGCCACGCCCCTTTTAACTGCGCCGTGTGTACCGCATTAGTTTTAAGACCGTATAACTGTATATATAGCGATAAGTTTTGGTAAATAAATGTAGTTGAACTGAAGTAGTCAAAGTGATTGGATCCGACCATTCAATCAACGGAACTTGAACAAGCAACAGTGTTTAATTGAACTACAGTCCACATCGAACCAGGAACCTGAACTACTAGGAGCTACGAACCGAAGTCTCCAGTACATCGTGTAGACCTTGCGATCCATCGCCTACAGTCCTTAAGAGGCTGTTTAACTCGGTCATCCTCGAGGGTACTACGCCAGAGGCGTGGCACAGGAGCGTAGTGGTTTTGTTCTTTAAGAAAGGTGATAAAACCCTCTTGAAGAATTATAGGCCCATTTCGCTACTGAGCCACGTCTATAAGCTGTTTTCGAGAGTAGTTACAAACCGTCTCGCGCGTAGGTTTGACGACTTTCAGGCTCCCGAACAAGCTGGATTCCGGAAAGGTTTTAGCACCGTAGACCACATCCATACGGTCCGGCAGATAATACAGAAGACCGAAGAGTATAATCGGCCACTATGTCTAGCGTTTGTGGACTACGAGAAATCCTTCGATTCAGTCGAGACCTGGGCAGTGCTACAGTCGTTACAGCGGTGCCAGATTGACTACCGGTACATCAAAGTGTTGAAGTGTTTGTACAGCAATGCCACCATGACTGTCCGTCTTCAGGATCGGAGCACGAATTCTATCCAGCTGCAAAAAGGAGTGAGACATGGTGACGTTATTTCTCCGAAACTGGAAGATATATTCAAGCTTCTGAACTGGAACGGATATGGTATTAACATCAATGGCGAATGCATCACTCACCTTCGATTTGCTGAAGATATAGTCATCATGGCAGAAACCCTGGAAGACCTAAGCACAATGCTCAGTGACCTCAATATTGTTTCCCAACAGGTGGGTCTAAAAATGAACATGAGTAAGACGAACATCATGTCAAATGCCCATGTCGCACCCATGCCGTTCTATGTTGGGAACTATATTATCGAAGCTACTTGGGTCAGACGATCCAACTGGGTAGATCCAACTTCGACAAAGAGATCAACCGACGAATTTAACTCGGATGGGCAGCGTTCGGGAAATTACGCCACATCTTTTCGTCACTACAATATAATATATATAATACACAATAAAGAGAGCTATGCTCGGAGTTTTACTAAGTGATAAGATCCGTAACGAGGAAATCCGTAGAAAAACCAAGGTTATCGACATAGCTCTCAGAATTTGAAAGTTGAAGTGACAATGGGCATGCCATCGATTGACGGACGACATTGACATTATATATTTTTTTTATTTGTGCTTGTAAATAAATATATGAGCTGTAAAGTATCTACATGCGTCTTTTATTTATTTTTCTCATAGAGGGGGATGAAAAGTAGAGTGTATCACTAAATTCAAACAAAATGACACGCAAAACTATTTTCCTTCGGGCGACGTATATTGAATCGCTACTAGAATCCTTCACTCCGCTCTGGATTCAAAATGGCGCCCATGCCGGCAAAATATTATTTCGCTCCCTAGTAATACAATCTACAATTTAGTATATCTTAAAACTTCACTAGTTCACCAGGAAATTCGCCTTTAAATTTAATTTACTTAGCTTTGCAAGCCGCCGGCCGTATCCAAAAAAACAGCTTTTACGGCAAGTACATTAATAATGTTGGTACACAAGTCATACTCGTGAACGGGTGCTGCTTGTGGGTGGTCCAGCCTGTTGTCTTATTAGTCATTGTATTTTTATCCTTTTATTCCAGTTGTTTATTATTGTACGGCATCATCTCATTGGCATAATTTTGGATTTGACATGTAAACCTGAGTTATTATTAAAAAAAAACTGTTAACAGACATACAACAAGAAAAAGTATTGACAAAAATGACATTCCCGTAGAGTTGGTTACTCGGTGCTTTTTTCTCGAACGGGAGTATTTACGAATTACAGCCTAGGTAGAGTCGGAAGGTTATTTCCTTTTCCTGTGCGTGATTCAACTCTCAGTCGCCACATGGAAGGGAAACTCAAAGTATGGTTTACCTAAATTATTGATATGGTCAATTTAGAATTTAAAAAAAATTGTATATTGTATAACTAGGGAGCAAAATTATATTTTGCCGGCGAGGGCGCTCGCTACGTTCAGGATTCTAGTAAAGAATCCCTCGCCTTCACTCCGCTCTGGATTCAAAGTACGTCGCCCGAGCCAAAAATATATTTTTCGCCCGAGTGATACACTACTTTTCATCACCATGAGAAAATAAAAGGCGCCTCATATTTTATTGTAAATATTATTATTAATAAAACAGAGTAACAACTAAATTGAAATTAAATAGTATCTAATGAAAAAACAACAGAAAACTTATATTTATATTTGAGACATTTTCGCAATTATGAAAATGTATTGTTATAGTTTTATTATTATTAGAGATTGTTGTAGATTTTATATTCTGCGTGTTTGAAATAATGTCCGAATCTGGCTCATTTTGAGGAAAATGTGACCGTTAATCTCGTTGTTTGGATGTAGATGGGCGCGGCGACAGTGGCATGGATGGATTAACTGAAGGTTGCAATTTAATGTTTTCCACGATGCGTTCACATGTTTTCGCCTTGTTCTCAATGGAATCTTCTATATACCCCTCTGCTACAGCACTCTACTTCCATCCTCTATGTCGCTTAAGAACAGTTAAGTCCGCTTTAGAATCCGCCAAAAGGGTAGCAGAAGTACGACGAAAATAATGCCTTGTATACACCTTGATATCTGGTAACTTCAAATAAGTAGCGATTGCTTGTGGCATGTTAGAGATTTTATTTTTTCCCATAACTTTTTTGAAGCACTTGCCATTTTGATAACGGATGAAAAACCGATTGGTCTTCATATCAGCAGGACGCAGGTCCAGGTATTTCTGTACAATAGTTTTGTATTCTCCTCGGATTACGAAGGATCGGTCAATTTTTGTTTTTGTGTCTGTCAGATTTACTAACAGTAAATCATTCGAGTGATTTTCGACATCATCAACAGTTATTTTTAAAAGTTAATTGCCACGACAAGCTCCATCTACTCCGAAAATTAAAGCCACCTGTAACAAAACCGAATGTGAATAAGACAAGTATCTATCGAAGTACAGGTTACAATAAAATGCGCATTTTAAAACACAATGTTTTTACTTTACTAATCCACCATATATATAGTTACTTACTTTTACGGCAAGAAAGATTTTGTCGGGTGCCTCATTAAGGAAAGTCTCCACGTTTTTGACAGAAAACACTTTGTTTTTTAGGTTTAAATCCATCAGACATCCTCTTCAGATACGCTATTAATTTAGAAGTTGTATCCAGTTTTACGTCGTTATTAGAACCGACTGTTGATTTTAGCATTGAGTAGGAGCTCCAAAGAGTGGAAGGTTGTTTAGTTTTGGCTAAGTACTGGAAGTAGGCCAAAAACACAGATTCTGAAAAAAACTTGGTGCCTCTTGCATTTCTCCATTCAATAAAATTACCATAGGCTTTCATATATTTCTCCCGGGATTTTGCAGGTAATAGATTATCCATCACATTTCTTGCGTCAGTTCTAATACTTTCAGAAGTTAATTCTATACTTTAATTGTCACCACTTGAAGAACTCATTTTTCAAAACAAAACCATGAATTTCTAACAATCCGTGAAAATTGTCGAAAACGCGGGCTATAGTTCCCGCGTTTTTAATTTGTTTTTTTTTTATTCAGCCGTCTGCGCGACTATGGGCCGTCGTACCAGCCAGTCTTTATTCAAATAATATTTAAGTTCGATTTCTTTGGCGCTGAACACTAAGAAGTTCCAAATTCAAAAAGTGCGCGGCAAAGATAATCGCGGCGCACCTATAAAGAGGATTAAAAACTCATTACTCTAAGTTTCGTATAGAAAACAACCACCTGTGGGTGCACTTAAAGGCGAACCAAGTCGTCCTTTTCGAATAGATGGGATGAAAACTTTATTTTTGCTTTCTTTTAAAATTTTTACTTGTAAAAGTGCTATATGTTGTCTATTTACATTAAGAAACCCGAGTTTTGTGTTTGAGAGTTAGTTGGTACATGTACATAGCAACACCTGAAAAAATATAAAGAAATTGCAAAAAAACAACACGTTCCTGGTGGGAAAAATTACTAAGTTTGTGCTGAAATACTCTGTTATGTGAAAATGATTCAAAAATTAAATAACTCTGAATTTCGAAAATCGCGGTAAATGCAGGAGCTGTTCCGGCAGGGCCTCGGGGGTTCCCACCTCCCATTTTAATCTGTATATTGGTATTGATGGGTAAATGACAAAAAAGCTGTAGTTACATATTAAGTTATTCTATGGTTACGCATCAACCATACCGGCCAGGTGCAGTGGTGACTTGCAAAAGGATGAGTAGAGCCGAATATCGGGCTCAGTGGCGTTCACGGCCTACGTCCAGCAGTGGCCAAATACGGGCTGATGATGGTTATCATCATCATCATTATTGTATTCGCCACATCCCTAAAAACTCGACTAGCACTTTGCAACAATAATTTCCCATCCCTAATTCATTTCCTTAATATTCTGTCCCTTGACCCCAGTCGTCGTTGATCAGTGCACCGAAGCGGACCTGTGCATGATCTTCTAGTTTTTTGGAACCCCTACCCTCGGCATTCGATTGAGTCTACCCCCGAAACGTGTGCCTGTTTGTACGGTGAAAAGTCATTCCAAAAGGGGAGACATTATGGTGAACCTGTGAACTTTTCCTGAACCATATACGTGAAGAAATAAAGTGTTTTTACCTAAGCGTGCCGGCCCGCGAGTGACAAGTGAAATAACTGAACTTTGCAACGCCTGCAAAAGGCATTTCCCCTGGATGCGCAGGAGTGCGCAGTGAAGTGCGCCTCCCGGCTGGTATTCCCATCGTCAGGTCGCCAGAGCGCGACGCACATCAAAGCTTGGAACGTCGGACGACAATCCCGTAAGCCCTTAGAATATTTCCCTCTCCTCATTGTTGTCTGCCCTCTATCTACATGGTTTGAGACCAACCAACCAAAAGGTCTCTGGTAGCAGAACTCTGTAATTTTGAACGCCACTGCGCCTACAATTATAATGAAAGACCGTTGCCCGGCTTCGAAACGGTCCTGCTTCTCAGGTAAAGGCGAGGTAATTTAAACAAGATGGTTAATTCAATAACAAACGGCTTTATTACAATAAAAATATACACATAATATGTTATCAAAGCTTGGTGCTCTCCCCTTTACTGAGGAATACTAAATATATACATAATATGTTATCAAAGCTTGGTTCTCTCCCCTTTACTGAGGAATACTAAATATACACATAATATGTTATCAAAGCTTGGTTCTCTCCCCTTTACTGAGGAATACTAAATATACACATAATATGTTATCAAAGCTTGGTTCTCTCCCCTTTACTGAGGAATACTAAATATACACATAATATGTTATCAAAGCTTGGTTCTCTCCCCTTTACTGAGGAATACTAAATATACACATAATATGTTATCAAAGCTTGGTTCTCTCCCCTTTACTGAGGAATACTAATTATACACATAATATGTTATCAAAGCTTGGCTCTCTCCCCTTTACTGAGGAATACTAAAAGTATTTTTCACTTAACAATGTTTGTTCTGCATCATAAATATGATCAACTCAGCTATTCTTATCGTATGATTTAATATACTCAAACTATATATACAATATACTCATACGTAAATAGTACATAAGTTCGGCCTGTCCGATATGAATTTACATTAGAACTGCAGAAATGACTGCGTGCCCGCTGCTGCCTGCGATGTCGATTTCGCACAGAATCTACTGAATCCCAGGAACAAACAAATTTCTCACCTGCGCCAATCTCAATCACGTGCAAACTATGTGAAACAAACTAGTTCACTGTCCGTATTGGAAATGCTCCCAGCAGACCTTCCTTTTCCTATTTATACGGATACTGTATTGAGAGTAGTAGCAAACTGCAGCCCGAATCACTACATCCGGTTTCCAGCAGCTTCTGGAAACAACACTGCAGCTTGCATCGCAATTCAGACTCACTCGGCCTAGCTATACGGGTCACAGTCCTTCAGCAAGCTCCGGTGCAATCCAGTCAAGTTCCGCCGTGATTAACTTGTTTTTTATCTCAACTCCATATAGAAAAAACAAAATCAACTGGAAATTTCTTGCGGTCTACTTGACCCGTCAAAACATTCCATGGCGAGCGATTTGAATCTGTAAATTATTTCAATATATGTTATTTAATCGGGATTTATAACAAAACTCCCTTGGAGTCATGATTTAACATGCTACAGCATGTTGTATATTGATGGCATTAGTGAACCTTAAGTTTATTTCCCAGGTCGCGTAATAACCGAGCTGAGCGCCTGGGTATGCGCGTGCGCGTCGCGGTCGCCGAACGCGCTCGCCGCGAGCACGGGCGCGCTCGTGCGCATCGCGCGCGCGTGCGATGACTCAGCCAAACTGCTGCCGGCCGCTAACAAGATGGACGCGGATATACTCGGCTGGCCGGGACTCGTGTCCAAACGGAACCAGCCCAACAACACTCTCATTAGAAAGTGAGTGGCTTTTGAATTTTGATCTAATATTACTTACGTTTCGTTTTTGAGAATTTCATTATTGGGAGGCTTGTGCCTTTTTACCCGACTGCGCGGAGCGTATAGTGTTTATCAGCCGATGTATGTTTTTTTCCTTTGTGTCTGTATAGACCAAAGGCGTGGACCGATTTTGATTATTCTTAATCTTCCGAGTGCTACTAAAGACATCACGGTAATCTAAATTCAATATGGCGAAAACCAGACGTCATATTGCGAAAAAAACATGAAATCGACGAACTTGTGTTAAGTGATTCAATACACTGGTATCTGGAAATCATCTTTAGGTGTTCACATATCATTTGTCATTTCAAATGACTATTTAGGATCTGTAACGATAACAGGTTGCAACTTTTCAGCCGCACCCGGATGGAAAGTACTCTAAATACTGAAGATAGCAAATTTTACGCAATGGAAACGTTCCTTTATTTAAAAAAAAAAACAAATCTGCATTCAAAGATTTTGGAAAACTCGCTTGCCACATTCGGTAATTGAACTGGCTAAAATTTAAAAAAATAACACCTTTAATTTTATAGCATCAATCAATAGGGTCCATTGTGAGGATCAAATCTCTCTAACAAACATGGTAAATTAATTGAAAGGAAAACCATGAAATCTAAACTGCACTATTACTCAAATATCCATCAGATTACTTATGTTAGTACCTTATTAACAATTATCTTTGTCGTCATTTATTTATTAAAATGACGAAGAACTATTTAGAATGAAGATTTCAATTTGCAAGTGTTGTAATGCAAACTCTTTAAATGAATAAACTTGTGTATGTACAAAATGGAGCTCATTTCGAGCAACTTATTAGATAGTTTACACGTTTTTTTTACGGTCAATTAAAATAAGTTAAGATTTTATGGATTTCCTTTTATTTAATTTATCATGTTATACGAGAGATTCGATTCTTATGATTGACCCTATTGATTATTTACAGGATTTTATTTTATCAGTTTTAGCCGGTTCGATTCCTGACTGTGGCAAATGAGTTTTCGAAAATCTTTGAATGCAGATTTGATAATTTTATTTCTTAAATAAGGGAATGTTTTCTTTGTGCTATCTCCAGTATTTAGAGTTCTTTCCCTCCGGATGCGGTTAAAAAAAACCACCCTGTATAGTAGTTATCAACTTTATTTACATTTATTATTTTCCTTTTTTTAGTGATCATGAATTGAATTGATAGCATTCAGGCCTTCTTCGCGAGAACATGTCTGATATTTTTTCACTGAGGCACTGAGGATACGGGTTTCAGTCTCGTCTGTGATTATTAGATATGAATACATTATTTGACAGATTAGAAAATTCTCATATATCTGCCACTCCGGATGGCTAACAAATTTTATTTACATATTTTTTTTCCCTGATTTTTTGTAAGGTGCGATCTCGTGAACCACACGAAAGAAGGCGGCTCGTGGATAGTCATATCGGGCTACGTATTTGACGTGGACAAGTTCGACTGCGATAATGCCACAACCGTGGAGACTGTGCGTCAAATGCGGGGAAGTGACGCAACCGCGGCGCTCAGCGTGGACCCGCATGCGGCCTACTTGTCCAGAATCACGGAGAGGTGCGTCGGGATGTATGCCGACCAGATACTAAACCACACTTGCAATGTAAGTATCCGTATTCTAAATATATAGAACTGTCGTGTCGTTGACTGACTGACAATAGTACCGATGGTAGCCTGACAAGTGTAGGACGCCCTATGGTCAGGTGTAGTGAGGAGCTGACGACCGAGCTCAGTTGCGTGCATTAGGAGGCCTATATTTGTCCAGCCGTGGTCAAATACTTATATTTGTTCTGATGATGAAACAATGTCAGAGACCCTCGGGTGGCCTTATAAACTATGACACCAGAGGCCTGCACTGCGTAATACGACAAACAACTGACAATTAACGCACAGCCTAAACCAGAGGGGGCAGAGAGACGTGTTTCATCTTCTTTTGTAGATTTTGTTACGTGTATTTAGAAAATTCGCACAATGGGGTGAAAGGTGTGTTCAAGCCGCGGTCCTCATCTAGATCTAGCAATAATATGAAAGCGAAAGTAACTGTCTATCTGTTTGTTACCTTTTCAAGACTAAAACGGCTAAAACGATTTTAATGAGATTTGGTGTGGAGATAGTTTGAACCCTGGGGAAAGTTTTTTTTAATATTTTTTCGTTCAGTATTTCCGAAAAGTAACGCCTGAGTCTATCCTAACTATTACAGAGTAAAAGTTTATAATGCTTTTGACAGGAGACGGCATCGACCCTCCGTGCCTACCACATCCTGGCAACCAGCGCGTTCCAGTTGGCGCTCGGCGTGTCACAGTGCGGCATCAGACTGGCGCGGTCCCTGCCCGTACAGCAAGCGGAGCGCGACGCTGCGCCTCATGCCTCGGCGGTGTTTCTAAGGGGCGGCTTGCAGGTAATAGTAGTTTATGAAACGGTTGCATAATGAAGGGAATAAAACACGAGAGTGAGTTTAAAAAACGAGTTTTTCAATAGTATCACTCGAGTGTTTTAATATCTAGTTATGTGCCGTTTTATACACTACTTTATCAAGACTCATGCAACAAAATAGCTTTTATTGAAAAAAAAGACCCTATATTTTCTTGATTTTTCTGGTAAGTCGTTCGTGATGTTAGTTGCTGTTTCCGTTATGTCAGATGGAGTCAAATTCTCCTCACTAACACTGCTGTCGGACATTTTTAACCCCCGAACAAAGAGACGGGTGTTATAAGTGTAGGGTGTTTATCACGGTGTGTGTGTGTGTGTGTGTGTGTGTGTGTGTGTGTGTGTGTGTGTGTGTGTGTGTGTGGCATCGTAACTCCCAAACGAATGGACCGATTTGGATGCTTTTTTTTCTGTTCGAAAGCTGATGTGATCGAGATGGTTTTTAGATATATGGGGAGGGGGGAGGTGAGAAAATAGGTTTGAAAATCGTAGCTTTCGAACAAATGGGCTGATTTAGCTGCTGTTATAATGGTGGGAGGGGGGAGGGGAGGTGGGAATGGGGGTGAGGATCGTAGGTCCCAAATGTATGGACCGATCTTGATGCGGTTTTTTATGTTTGAAAACTGATGTGATCGAGATGGTTCTTAGCTATATGGGGTGGGGGGGTCGAGAAAAGGGGGGTGAGAATCTTATTTTCCAAATGAATGGACCCATTTAGCTGCGGTTTTTCATGTTTCAGAGCTAGGTAAACGAGATGGTTCTTAGCTAGAATGGGTGTGAATTTTATGTTTGAAAACTGATGTGATCGAGATGCTTCCTAGCTATAATGGGGGGGGGGGGGGGGGTTGGGAAGTCGGGGGTTATATAAATTTTTAATTTGTTCTAGTTAATATGATAAATGACGAAAACCCTTGTAGGTGCGGAGCCTACCGGTGCTTTATTAGAAAAAAAAATGACATCGTTTAGTTCTATTTCTTTTCTCTTATTAGTTACGTGCCGTTAGTAATGTATATCATTATGCCACCAGTTTTGATTTCATAATCCGGATTTTACGATATGAGTGTAGATAAAGTAGTGTATGAAACGGTACATAACTGTTTTGAATACTATCACTTGATGTTGTAATACCCCTCCTTATGCAACCGTTTCATAAAGTACTATTATTTAACTTCGCTTGTATTTCTGTTTGTTCTGGAACCTTGCAACTCAAATTTCGATGATTAGCTGATTAGCTATCCGGCTGAATCTTTCAGGGTAGCTCACAACTCCATAACAAAACAAAAAAAAAAGATTAAAAAGCACATTTTATGTGCTTTTTAAGCTTCTATATATTTTCTCTGTTTTTTTAATTATTCTTATTCCATGTAGGTTTCGAAACTAGCCAACCCCTTCGAAGAAGAGAAGGCCGAAGCGCGAAGCGGGTCGTCCACGGGTGGCAACAGTCCGGCCAGTGAAGCTCCTATGACGTCGCGGGCTTCCAAACCGCCGCCTAAAGTGAGCACGGTTTCGTCGACGGCGCGCGCTGACGCGTTGTTGTTCGCGTTGGCTGAATCTAAGTTGCATGTAAGTGTTATATTAGTCTGATCTCACTGTATACCATACACATCACACTAATATTATAAATGCGAAAGTGGGTTTGTTTGTTCCTCTTTCACGGCGCAATACTTAAGGGACCGGAGAGTGATATATGCTCATATAATCGTCGACATAATCCACGCTGCTGATACCGCAGGGCGCAGCTAGCTTGCGATAACTACGATGCAAGTTGTTTTTTCTTGGTGATACATGTTCTTGAATTTGAGCCATAACCACGAAGATTGGCAGAAGTCTTGGTGATCGCAAAAGTTGATGATAGTGATTGATAAAACACAGGAAATTGCTGCTGTCCATTTCCCTTACCTGGCTTCCACAACACTCACGGATTGAGGAGGAGGGGGGCGGGGGCGAGTCAACTAAACTACTAGTGACTCGCCCCGGTTTCAGCGAGTGTCATACAGCGAGTAATCGTCATTTTTATAATAAACTTTTGATACCTTGCGTTACATTATTGCAATTTTCCAAGAAACCTCTAATTTTTTGACCAATAAAATACTCCCCATGTCACTCGCTGATAATGTAGCTTTCTTTAGGTGAAATAATTTTCAAAATTGGTTCAGTTTTTTCTGCGTTTATCCATTACAAACAAACATACAAAAAAAACTTTCATCATCATCAGCCTATATTTGTCCACTGCTGGACGTAGGCATCTCCTAATGCACGCCACTGAGCTCGGTCTTCAGCTTTCCTCATCCATTTTCTTCCAGCCGCTTTTCGCAGGTCGTCACTCCACCTGGCCACAGCGCCCTGTGGAGGACGCCACCTACACTACGTTTGCCTAAACGTGGTCTACACTCGAGAACTTGTCTACCCAAACGGTAATCTGTTCTTCTGGATATGTGATTAGCCCACTACCACTTTAGCTTGCTTATCCTTAGAGCTAATGTTGGTCACCTTTGTTCTCCGTCGGATATCTTCATTACGAATCTTGTCCTTCAGAAAAACTCCAAGCATAGTTCCTTCCATAGTAGATCATGACTGGTAGGACATAGGTACTGATTGAAGACTTGTCTTCAGGCAAGTGTTTCAATTTTTGTGGTATGGACGACGAGAAGACTTGACGAAGCTTAGCGAATGCTGCCCAAGACACAGGGGCTGGTTATACTGTTCAAACTTCTGTATAAGCTGCCTCACTGTGTGGACGAGATCTATGGTTAAAAAAACAAATCTTTCCTCTATATCATATTAGTGTAGTTGTAGATAATGCATTGCAATAAGTTACATGTCTCATCCAGGATCCGTTAGCACTCCATCTCTGGTGGGCGTGCGAGCGACGAGAGGGCTGCGCGCCACACTTCCCCCCTGAACACCCGTTAGAAGAGCTGAGGAGGGCACTACTAGCCGCCTTACTCTACCATGCTGGATTGAAGGAGCATGCCTTAGCCACCGCCACCGCTGGTAAGTGCGTGCGTACATGTGTGCATATTTGCGTGACAAAGTTGCTTATTTTGGACACTTCACGTGTTTTCTTTTTGTTTGTAGAAATGCAGAAGGGTGAAGTAAAGCTGTCCCCTGCAATGTCAGAGATCGTGAAAACAGTGCAGCAATGTAAATGGACCCTTATGAGGGCCAGGCAGCAACTATCTCGCGGGTATAAAGAGGTCAGTTGATCATCATCAACAGCCTACATTAGTCCACTGCTGGACATAAGCGTCTCCTAATGCGCGCCACTGAGCTCGATCTCCGGCTCTTCTCATGTAATTACTGCCAGCTACTTTGCGTAAGTTTTCGTTCCATCTGGCCGGAGGACGTCCTACACTTTGTTTGCCTATACGCAGTCTCCACTCAAGAAATCGCCTGCCCTATCTGCTATCGGTTCTTCAAAATATGTGGCCAGCCCATTGCCGCTTCAGACTGTTTTTTTTACAATTGTTCTACAATTGTTATAGTCGAGAGTGAATAGGTATATTCTAGGCAAGCTTCACTGTCGCTTACAATCAGATGAAACTGCGGTTAAATGCTTGTCTATTCGGCAATATAAAAGAACTTTGATATTAAATCCACTGTCTATTAGTTTGTCTTAAATTTACTGTTTTAGGTCTGCGCTGCACCACTTGAACGAGCTAGGTTTCTTCTTCACGAAATACGCGCGGCGATGTCGCCGGCTGTGACCGCCCTACAAAAACGCCCTCCGTTCCGTCGTCCATGCACTTCTAAAAGAATATTCAAGAAAGTCGCTTGTGCCGCCAAAGTCCCCACCTTCAACAAATGCTTCGAAACCACCAAAGAACTGAGAAATAGACAGAACAGTCTCAGTAAAAGCATGCTCAAAGCTACCGGCAGCTTGCTACACGGCGACGCGTTGGTAATCAAGTCTTCACTCGCCAATGCGTCTTCTAAAACACCAGAGGAACCTCCTAGTATCATAATTGAAAAGACGAAAGAACCGCCTAGCTCTGACGGAGATCATTGCAGAGAAATACTCATACCGACGACAAAAATCCGAATAAAAGTGCTAGAAAGGCCGCTAGATAAGGACAGGAAACAGTCAATCGCTCGAGAAAAAGAGACGAAAAGCTCGCTAAAGCAGCGTGAGAAAGAGATGAGAATATCTGCAAAGAATGAGCCATTAGAAAAGGACTGGAAAAACGCTACTAACAGCGGCAGTACGAGGAACGAAGGGCGAAGTGATAAGCCGGACAGAGAGAGAGAAGACTTGCTGGATGACAAGACGCCTACTAATGAGATCTCATTTAGCTCTTTAAACGACATGACCGAAGCTTCCGTGCTGAAGGAATCTATGGAGAGCGAGAAACAAGTGATGATGCTCGCTGACGACCTGAAGACTGATCTGATAATGGCTGATGAGGAGAAGGATGATGATAATTCGGAAAGGAATAAGTTTGTTAACGCTTGGGTGTCGAAACTGGCATGTGATGAAAAAGGTAGGCGACAACATACCTTAATTACATTACAATATAGTTGATTTTGTCACGGGTTGAATGTTTTGTATATTTTCCTAACATTTGGTTTGTTTCAGACTTGTATTGGATGTTAGAAGAAGTGACGCCCGAGCAGCAAAGTTTGACCGTAGCTATAATTGACTTTGTGATAACTGAAGAACCCTGTGATATTGATATTTTACGACGAGCTTTGTATTGTCAGGTACTTATATGTTGAACTTTAAATTGATTCATGAACTTTGAGACTTGTCAGTATTACAATAAGGTTCATTTCAGGTGCAAAGAGCGGACATAAGAAAGACTGGCTACAATATGATTAACAGTATCCTACATTCATCTCAAACGATGTCCGAAAGCGTCAAGTACGCGGCATTGACAGGCCTTATAGGCGTTAATATGGCGGACTCGGTTCCTTACGTAGGTATGAAACCTACCATTCCACTGACACCGCCGTTGAAAGGCATCGAATCTGTGATACCGTACTCGAAATATATGGTACTTCTAGAGAGGGCCAAGTTGTTAGACTTTGTTATGATAGAGTTAAAGGCGAGAGTTTTAGAAGAAGAACCAACTCAGTCCATGCCGTTGAAAATGAGCGCGAATTGTGGAGCTCATGCGTTGTTGAATCGTCCGTCTCGAGCGAGGTAAGTTTGCTCGAAACTCAACTTTCTAACACTATCTATACGACGCATTTTTCATTGGCATTTGTACTTTTAGGTTCCTAGTAAATTTGCTATCGCTTCTAACAGAAGGATGTCATGGACCAGAATTAGAGCAGCTAATAAACGGAGGGGCTTTGAGTTCATGCCTTACACTTTTGAAGCAGATTGGAGGAGAGACAGTACAGATTGCGTCGCTCATTTGTAGCGGTATTAAATGCAAATGTAAGAGTGATTTTATTTTACTTTAATGTTCTACTATAGTCTGCGCACAACTAGATATCGCCTAAGGTATGGGGCGGGAGGGGGAGGGAGGCAAGCAGTGCGCTCTAACAGGCTGCTACCGCTCTCCTATATACCTTAGGCGATATCTAGTACTTGCGCGTGGAATAGGTTATGTGCTGATTTGATATCGCTCTGTGTGGGCGGACAGAAAAATATATGTATATCAGCCTTCATCAACCAACTGTTAGGTGTAGGCCAAAGACTACAGTATATACTAGGGAATAGACAGCACTCTCAGCCGTATTATGATGATTATTTAAGTAAGCGTCATCTATCCGTGATGTTGGCGTACTAAAATCAATATATACATAAATAGCTATAGCTGACTAGTATATTTTAGCAATACTGCTATTCTATCTGTGTTTTTTCATTTTCCTTACCACGTATTTGTTTGTAAAACATAATAAATAGGTTACCTAGTTTTACATAAAAATACGTAATAATATGGATTCAACGACATAACACGGTTACTTTCGAATTCTTATTTCTATTTATTTTCCTACCTACCGATTTATTATCAGACATGAGAATGAAACAGTTTAATAAATGTGAACACTTTTATTGAATTTAAGCTGTTACATAAAACATGACAGTAATATTTAACCTTTTTATATTATTTACTTGTTTAATAAATTACTATACTATAATAATAATGCAGGCTTGTCATGGTTTTGAATTAAGGTGGAACGTTTGGCATGTGGCACAAAATTCATTTTTTTTTTGTTTTTTTTTTTGTGTTTTTTTTTGTCGTCACAGCTCTTCAACACTTCATTAGATAGCTCAAGCTGATTTTGCGCAAACTAGGAGCTAATCAACTTGCGCTATCTGAAGAAGTGTTGAAGAGCTGTGATGACCAAAAAATTTTAATTTTGCGTCACAAGCTAAACGTTGCACCGTAACACTAAAAATCGTAAAAATCCAAATCGTATGGAAGGAATTTAGACCAATAAGATTACTTATTACTAAGAAATCGGAAACCTTGATTTTGGAACTCATCGCCGACACCAAGGAAACACTGATTTTATTATAATATGTAACTTTGACTTAGGAATTTGCTGTGCAAGTGGCCGTAATTAATTGTAGGTAATCGTAATTGAGTGATTATGTTTGATATTAAAAATAAGAATTTCCACATGATTTCACTCTTCGTTTTTAGTTATTAGTTGATAATTACAAATAAGGATATCTGTAGGTCTGCACTGAAGTAGGCAGTATGATAAACGCAATACACATCCTCCACCTCCTAAAGTGATGTATTAAAAAGGAATTCACGCCTAACTTGTTCATGTGTTTACATTTAATCGAAACCCTTCAGTTGTTTTGGCCCCGCTGGAGAGTGACGGTATATTTGTCAATTTTTCACATACATTTGGTACATTTGTTTCTATTTCCAATAAACTTATTTGACTTGAGGATCGGCAGACTATTCATCCATAGTTTGTGATGAGCCGACGTACGTGTTCCGGCTGTTCTATATATGTTCCCATTTTGTATTTTGCTAAAGCTTACATTCACGGAGTCGAACAGCTCGTCGAATAACATTAGAATATCTGCAGTTTATTTGCTTTCTGGTGGTAATTTACCCTCATCTGTAAATACAATATCACAGTTAGTTCAAAACTCATATAATTATGTTGATAAGAAATAAATTAAAATAAACAGATTTATAATCAATATTACTTGCCATAAGTCCTAGTGCAACACCAACACTGCGGCTAAAAACTTGTGTGCAGTGTTTCACTTTCATTTTTGGTAAAAGCTGGCATCACATGGTATGCAGTTAATTTGGGTACTAATCTCACCCTCCTGTAGCCTGAAGCACGATTGTATAACTTGATAAAATGTTCCCATTTCGCGACACATTCTTTGCCACTAACTTTTGACAGCAGATTATTTCTTACTCCTTATAATAGGTGTGGAGGATCATAGATGGTATACATATTCTTTTTGTTCAGATCGAAAAATCCTCCTCGCCATTCTTCATGTGGTCTTTGTTCTTCATTTCGTCTATCACTTTCATAATGCGGCAAAACGAAGGAGCGATGGCTCAACTCAACTCGGCGTATTTGGCGGAGGCAGCAAATAGGAAAATAACTAAATTATCACGAAAAGTAAACATACATGTACGAAATCACAATAACGAAATTTTGTCGTTTGATTTCAATTTTTGTTTGACATTGTCGCCATTGACAAATATTGCCATAAAACAAAAATAATTTTTCTAACGATTTTTAGAGTGGTATACTAACCAGCAAATAGTTCACACCATAGGGGACAGATAGACCTAGTTTCTTAAAAAAAAAGAGCAGATTCCGAAGTTTTAAGAGAACTTAGCATGGTGTAAGTCTCATTTGCATTCCACGCCATTCCTTCCGGTCCTGCGCAAAGCGAGTCCGCTTCTTTCGTCCACCTTGATGATTTGTTTAATAATATTGCAATGTTACAGATAAACGTGCCGCTTGCAACATCAATTTCAATTTATTCATTGCAAACTTATGGACATGATTAAAACCACAGGCGTTATGGTTAGTGTCAACATATGACAGGGTACAGCAACAAGTAGCAAGCAGACCGAGCCATCCATTATATCGATTAGTTGTGTTTAGGTAGTTTTTTCTTTTAATAACTCATCAAGGGATAATAAACAATACAAACAATCAATGGATTAATATAACACTCGTTAATTAGAAAGGTCTGTTATTAAGGAAAGTTTTTTTTTTACATCGGGTTTAAATTTTGACTGGCAATTTATTCGTACCGGACCTGTGGTTTTTAATTTTGAATGTGGTAGAACGAGATCATATGTATACTTAGTCGTAAATCTTCTAGGCTGAACAATATGTTTAAGCAGCGAAGCATATTGGGTATTTACGTACGAAATTGCATATTTCCATTATACGACTCGATACTACCGTCAACGTACACCCCATCTTCTTCAGATGCTTTCCCATACTTCATCTTGTAGAGAGCAAAGCCGACTTGTCTTCTTTAAGAACAGGCAATTCACCTTCATCACTGTTCTCTACTGGCTCCTCTCTGTCTGGGGTCAGTAGCTCTTGGAGAAGGTGGTTCCGCCAACTCAGATGCGTAAAGTTCGGTATAAACATTTACGACTACTTCTTACCCGACTACGGCGAAGGAAAAAGCAGGGTTATGATTTTAACCGGTATGTATGCATGTATGTGGGTATATATGTTCAGCTGTTCCGTCACAACTTCTAAACTACTCATCATAATTTAACAAATGAGGTATCGGTGGAAGCGTCTTCATTGTCCGCTGGTTATAGGCTATGTGACGTTAAATTGAATATGGCGCCCTGTAGAGGACAAAAAAGTGAACTAAAAAAAAACTTTTGTGCTGCGTTTAAATGAAATGGCTTAATTAGCACATTTCGAAAATAAATATATTATTATCCAAAATAATTTTAATAAAAACATAAGTTCAAAAACTAATACTCTACTACTATGTTAGGGGACTAAAACGTCACAAACAAGAATATTCTAACGTTTTAGAAATTAAAACTTTACGGCCGTAGGAGGGCGATATAAATTTATCAGTCTTAGTAGGGAAAGCGCATTCCCCCGGCTCTAAAGTTTTAAATTTCTAAAACGTTTGAATATCTTGTTTGTGACTTTTTAGTCCCTAAGACCGTAGTCGGGTTTTAGTTTTGAACTTATATTTTTAAACTATTTCATCTCGATTTGTGACTGTGTTACTTGTGTTGTCTGATAGCTGTTTAATAACTTCTGACCTAGATTTATTTAATTTCCATTGAAATATTTTCGGTCCTCTATTTGTATTTTTAGTGTTTTCAATTACTTTTCTGTAATGTGTTTTGATATTCCTTTTAATACCCTTTTCTTATAATAGTTTCAAGCTTTTGGAGTTGTTTGAGTTCAGTAGCTGTATTGTTTTGCATTTATCTTCGTTGATTTATAACAAAGCCAAAGTGTTTGCGGATAATTTGTTTTTTTTGGTGTTTATGGTACCTAATGTGTTCTTTAATGGTTTCAACAAGTATCGATGACAATATATTATTGAGTGAGTTAAAGTTATCTGAAAAATGAAGTCGATTAATAAATTATTGTGATTTGTTTTAGCGGACTGTCTAGTTATATACGAGGATGAAAGGCTTGGAGCCCGAGCTAGGGGCGCGTCTTTGTCGGGACCGGAACTCGCTTCTCTAATGAAAATTGGCGCTAGAGTTGTTCGAGGCAAGGACTGGAAGTGGGGCGATCAGGTAAGACATCTCACATAAATTATTTGTTCTTACTAATCTAGTATTGTTTTTACTCTTAATCTGCTTGGGTTTTCACCGACTACCTCACCACTAATGTATAAATGAACGAAAAATTAGGAGTAACACTCAGCAACCTACAACTTGTTTCCTATATTCCTTGGTTGGACGGTAACGGACAGATTCATTTATTGACGATGTCGAATGAGGTAGTGCCTTCCTTTTGAGAAGGCCTCGTTCCAAGTAGTACAGGTATGATGGTTGGTAGGATGAAACCCGCTATGGCTGTGACTATTTTGAATGCCTGGACTCAAATAAGTAATAGAAGATGATTTTTATCGAGGTGCCCTAAAAACCAGAAGATTCAAAAGTATGAATGGTTTTAAAAATAAGTTTTTTTTGTAACTACATTCTGGTTACCTGCTGGTTGAAAACTTCAATGATTTAACAATTTTTTTATTTGAACAGCTTCAACCTCTGAGGGTCGGTCAGTATGAACGTGTCCAAGATAAAGATTTTGGCCAATCTTTTAGTGCCAACATCTATTGTGCTAATAGGTAGCAACCAAATTAAAGTTGTAGACGAGACTTGGACACCGTTTGAATCTTTTGGACAGAACTCTCAGATTGCAGAAATCAGTCGTCGTATTCAGCTAGGATGGGCTGCTTTTGGAAAACTCGACGATATATTCAAGGCTAAAATTCTGCAAAACCCGAAGGCTTTTAACCAATGTGTCCTTCCCATCTTCACTTATAATTCCTCACATGGCTGCTCACGCTGGAGAATATCCACAAGATTAAAGTAGCCCAACGAGAAATGGAGAGTGCCATGATCAGGAATCAAGCTGGTGGATCGCGTACCGAATATTAAGATTCGTCGAAGGACATGGTCGAGGATGTCGGTATGCGAATTGCCAAGCTTAAGTGCAGATGGGTGGAACACGTTGCACAGCGGGCGGAACGAAGGAAGGAGGACCAAAGCAGTCACCAAGTGGTGGTCACGGGAAGGTAAACGATCAAGGGGCAGATCACCAGCCAGGCGGAGTGATGACATAGCCAGAGTTTCTAGAAAACAGTTTCTGAGGACAGCACAACATCGAAAGGGGATGGAGTCAAGAAGAGGAGGCTTATGCCCAACAGTAGGATGATAAAGGCTGAAAAGAAGATAAGAAGATTAATCTACATTGTCTCAAAAATACTTATAAAAGTGTCATCATCATCATGTCAGCCTTTAGAAGTCCACTGCTGAACATAGGCCTCCTCCAAAGAGTGCCATGACGAGCGATCTTATGCCACCTCCATTCACCGACTTCCTGCGATGGCTACAATGTCGTCGGTCCATCGTGTGGGGGGTTCTCCCTACACGTCGTTTGCTTGTTCGTGGTCGCCATTCGAGAACCTTTATTCCCCAGGGTCGTTGGTTCTGTGAACTATATGGCCTGCTCATTGTCACTTCAACTTGCAAACTCTGAGAGCTATGTCGGTAACCTAGGGTTTTCTACGGATTTCCTCGTTTCGGATTCTATCACGTAGTGAAACACCGAGCATTGCTCTCTTCTTTGCACGCTGCGTGACTTTGAGCTTGTGTATGAGACCAATAATAGTTCTATATATGACATAGTGCTATATGTCATCTCTGGCAACACGCACTGATTATAGACTTTTGTCTTGAGGCACTGCGGTATCTGTGACAGAGTTGTTAATAAATATTTGAATGAACCAATGAACATTGCGTTTTGCATTATTTTATGTTCGTTATTATGGTAGGTACTGATAGCTGACAGCTTTTGAATTCAAAGTTTGTGGAGTAACAGAACTAAATTAGGTAAAAAAAGTAAACAATAAATAAATGATTCGTAAAATACGATCACTAGACGTTTTCAAGTCCACGCGGCCAAATTTGAGGGCTAAAACGACCACTCGGCTTTTTTGAAATCCAGACGGATGAATTTGCGGGCAAAATGACCACTAGGCTTTTAGAAGTATGCGCAGACAAAGTCGCAGGCGAAAATGACCACTAGGCTTTTAGAAGTATGCGCAGACAAAGTCGCAGACGAAAATGACCACTAGGCTTTTAGAAGTATGCGCAGACAAAGTCGCGGACGAAAATTACCACTAGGCTTTTAGAAGTATGCGCAGACAAAGTCGCGGACGAAAATTACCACTAGGATTTTAGAAGTATGCGCAGACAAAGTCGCGGACGAAAATGACCACTAGGCTTTTAGAAGTATGCGCAGACAAGTCGCAGGCGAAAATGACCACTAGGCTTTTAGAAGTATGCGCAGACAAAGTCGCAGACGAAAATGACCACTAGGCTTTTAGAAGTATGCGCAGACAAAGTCGCAGACGAAAATGACCACTAGGCTTTTAGAAGTATGCGCAGACAAAGTCGAAGACGAAAATGACCACTAGGCTTTTAGAAGTATGCGCAGACAAAGTCGCAGACGAAAATGACCACTAGGCTTTTAGAAGTATGCGCAGACAAAGTCGCAGACGAAAATGACCAGTAGGCTTTTAGAAGTATGCGCAGACAAAGTCGAAGACGAAAATGACCACTAGGCTTTTAGAAGTATGCGCAGACAAAGTCGCAGACGAAAATGACCAATATGTTAAAAATTAAAATTGCAAATTTGGTTTTATTTTAGTTAGTTTGCAATGTATGTAATAGTGCATTGTTAGAATTCATTATTGCATTCATTATTTCTTGTTACTATTTAGTATGCAAATTGGCCCAAGCGTCGCGTTTATCCAAATCTGTAATTTTTCGTGTTGTTAAACGATTCTGGAAGACTGTAGGAAAATGTGGCAAAAAGTTATCACAGCGAAATAGGACTTGAAGTCAGCAGTTGTGTGCTAAGAAATCGCACTTCGACTTCTTCTGAGGTTAGAACTAAGCTCCAGGAAGTAGACAAGTAACAGTTACCACCAAAATCATAAGAAAAAGCACAATGCTGCTAGAATAGGAGCATACTTGCCTGCCAGAGGCACTTTACTTACTGACCGTACGAGATACCGTTTGTACATAACTCATACCACATCTACAGTGCGAGTATGGATCTTACCGATCGGTAAATTTGTCGAATTTCAATAGGTCTTATATATATGTTATCGCAAAAGACAATTAACATTTTTGTAGGGCATTTTTTTGGCTCAATTCGTTTTTCGTGCGACTATAAGTGAATATTGAAATTATAATTTCTAGACTGTACATATAACAAACAAAACTTATTATTATGGCATGTATACCTCTAAACTCAGTACGAAACGAGATTAGATATTAGAAGTTAAGATCTTTCCTTTCATTTTTCTAGGGCAGGTTTGCAGGTTTTTTGCTCAGCCGAATGAACCTTGATGAAATTATCAATTCTAGACTTTTATCAAACAAAACTTACTTGCGGCTCTGTGAGTTGACCTCGCGAGTCTTTCTTGGCATATCAACTGAATAAATGTCCACCGCGCATATATACCTACTTACAACGATCATTTATAGATATGGCTAAATTATGTATTTGTTTACGTTTTCAACCTCCATATCTCCGCTTTTTTAGAAAATTTTGAAAATAAAAAGGACAAGTAAACAAAACTATCGAACCTGCTCACAAAATTTCACGAGAATCCGTTGAAAACGCGACCTATAGATGAGGACAGCCAGATATACGAAAGCATTTTTGCCCAAGCTGAAACGGAGACGCTTCGCTCGCGCTTCGTTCTCGCTCGGTCAATTAATGATTCGATGTTTAATCGATGGCTGTTCGTAATAATATTGAGCCAGTTTTGGTAATTGTCCTTTGATATTGAAATTCGAGTTTGTAAGATCCATGCTAGCACTGGTGCGATGATGATGCTTGAGGCTAGGTAATGTTCACTGAACAGTCCCGGTTT
This sequence comes from Alsophila aescularia, assembly GCA_946251855.1. Classification (NCBI taxonomy): domain Eukaryota; kingdom Metazoa; phylum Arthropoda; class Insecta; order Lepidoptera; family Geometridae; genus Alsophila; species Alsophila aescularia. Next base: position 53,070,073 of record OX276379.1, read on the forward strand.
TGCCTTAAGCCAGGAGATAGAAGATTCAAAGTATGGAGACGATCCGGAGAAAGATACGCGTAGTGTAACATAGTTGGAAAATAATCTTATGGTACCCTTCACCTTAAAATGAAAGGTTTAGCTTTAAAAAATTAAACTCTTTTTTTGTAAGTATTCTATCAGCTAGTTTTACACATTCCAGGATGGGGTTCCAGGCGGGGAGGGGCGCGTCATAGGCGAGCTCGGCGAAGATGGGTGGGTCCGAGTAGCGTGGGACGCGGGCGGGACTAACTCCTACAGGATGGGCAAGGAGGGCAAGTACGACCTCAAGCTAGCGCGGTCGCCGTCGCCGCCGCCGTCCGTCGATGAGACTGTGCACGGCACGGGTGAGTCAACAACAAGTTTACTATTTGAAGGCCGCGTTATCGGCGAGGCGAAGACCAAGTAGCGTGGGCCGCAAGGGGAACATACTCTGCCCAAGGAGAGCAAATACGATCTCAAGCTTTAGCAGACACCGTCGCCGCCTCCATCCGTCGATGAAACAATACACGGCAAGGATGCACTCAAATTTCACAGAGCACTATTATGCGTTAGGATGCTGCAACGGTAATTTAATATCTACTCCTATACTTTATCGGAATGGTGACCAAGGGAAGGACGGAGATTAAGAGGCAGACCACCTGCTCTATGGTCAGACATCATCAAGGCAAGAAGGCAGTGGATCTGCATGGCGCAGGACCGGAATGAGTGGCTATACCCAACATTGTGTTGATGTAGGCTGATATAGACAGATAGACACTTTATCTGCCTTTGGCGGCAAGCAAGCGTTTGACCAAAGTGAACATCCCCAGCTATAACTTCATTTACATTATCGATTATGCAAGTGAAACATACCATCACATCAAAATGGTGTTCATAGTGACTATCTTCTAGTTCACAGTTTGACTTTGCAGTGACCGAAAACGCAGTAGAATGGTGGCCAGTTAGCGAAGTGCGCATGGCTTGCACGTGTGCTATTCGTGCCTTGTGCGCTGGCGTAGCGGCTGTGCGCGGCGTAGCGGGTACCGTAGCGCGGAGGAACGTAGCCGCGCTACAGAGGCGGCTGTTGACGCTTGCCCATGCGCACGCTACGCCGCCGCCTACGGCGTTCGCTGCGGCTTATCATACGGCCCTCGCATTGTTGAGAGGTAAGTTATATATGTCTTCGAATTACTATCAATGTATTTATAGTAGACTAATATTGATTTCCTTCAACTTATATCTCATATATTTCAATCTATTACAGCGAGTGCGCAAGGCCCCGAGATGCGGATAGCCTTATGCACGGACTCGTGGTTCGAACTCTGCTACAGTATTATTTCTGCGACTGAAAAACCCATCACACAGGATCTCATTTATTTACAAGTAAGTCCAAGTTTTGGGTTTGGCTAAAATCGCGCATCTTTTGACCACATCACTTGACACATTTCTATTTTGCACCAATACTCTAAACTACATATATATTAGCATGGACGTCCTCGGAAGTTTGGCTGGCTATACTGGGTACTGGCACCAGTAATGCTTTCATAATAATCAAACAGGCGCAATACGAGAGTTTTTACAGCAAATTTAATATTAAGGTCAATGATATTCACTGATTGCTGCTTTCACTTTAGGTAGTAATGAATTATTGAAATCTTGTAGATCCAAGCCCAATGGCTTCTTCGGCGAGTGCTAGTTGAACACAGCGGCCCATCGGAGTGGCGGCACACGGTCGGAGCGCAACTTCTGGCTCTCATAGGCAGGTTGTGGCTGGAAACGCACTCCATGGACCCGGTGCTGCGGCTAAACTATAACATGCTGGCGCCCGCTGTCGATGATGAGGAAGTTGGTGAGTGAGAGAGAAGGAAATATATTCCTTCTCCGGCGAGTGCTAGTTGAACACAGCGGCCCGTCGGAGTGGCGGCACACGGTCGGAGCGCAACTCCTGGCTCTCATACAGGTTGTGGCTGGAAACGCACTCCATGGACCCGGTGCTGCGGCTAAACTATGACATGCTGGTGCCCGCTGTCGATGATGAGGAAGTGGGTGAGTGAAAGAGGAGGAAATATATTCCTTTTCCGGCGAGTGTTTGTCACTGTAGGACAACAGTGGTCCGTGATTTCTAATATCTCACCCTTTTGCGTTTGAAATATAACATGCCGGCGCGCTCAATGTCGATGATGAAATTAACAAGTTGCTGATATTTGTATAAACACATAATCATGAATATTGTCAAAAAAACAATAGTTTCACATTATTTGGCTTGATTTCTAAGATTTTTGACTAAGGATGCTTTATTTATCTGCCAGATTTGAATTAGCTGTATTGAAACATTTCTTCAAGAAAGATGCGCATACATTTTATTTTGCAAATTACTTTGTTTTGCAAAAATAAACAAAGTAATTGATTTTGTTGCCGTCTTGTTTAAACTGATTACTTCAAATCTATACATATAATGAAGCAATAAGTACCAAAAGTCAGTACAATGAAGATAATATAAAAAAATGGTAAAAAAAGCTGCTGAACAAGAACATAATGTTTTAAAAAATAGTGTCTCTCTTTTTTTACGTTTGTTCGCGCATCCCATAAAAACTACTGGACCAATAGGTCGGATCGTAATCATCGGATTGAGTTTGACGTCTGAACAAAGTTTGATGATTTTGTTAATTTTGGTCCTGGAATAATACATAGGTTACTTTTAACGCACAGAAATGATCACGAGGGCAAAGCCGCTGGCACATTTAGTAATGCAATATAACTTGTAATAGTTGTATATGTGAAGTAGCCGTTCTACATTTTAGTTCGTAATTTCAGACAACAGATGGCGCGCCCCGGCGACGGCGAGCTATACAGGCGCGACTTGCGCAGCGCTAGTACAGCTCGTGCGGCAGCTGCATTGCGCGTCGCACTGGCACTCGCCGATCACGGCCTTGCTGTTGGACAAGTTGCAGCTGGCTGCGCAAATGGTAACAAAACAGGGTTATCTTTTAATACACGACTGGCCAAAAAAAAGGAGTGCACTATGTTTAGGATTCATGTACGTTTGTATGTATGTTTATGTACGAATGTGTTTGCCCACCATAACTTTTAAATGGCTGAACAGATTTTGATGTACGGGGTATCGTTAGAATCCTTATATAAGTCCGGGTAGCATGGGCTATATTCTCTCGAAATAAGTAACAACTTTTATAAATCCCTATATTCCAGCGCTCTAGGTTCCCCAATACCCACCAGCGAATATTCATGCCCTGATACAGCTGCACCTTCGAAGTTCAACGCGCACTCTGCAGCATGAAATATCACAAGAGTCCTGGGCAAGATGGCATAACTACCGAGGCCTTGAACATTAGGGAACCTACTCTCTTACCACACATAACCAATTTTTTCAATATTATCCTTAAAACTGGTTAATGCTACTCGGACATCATTCTTTTACACAAGAAGGGCGACAAGACTGATATTAGCAACTATGGCCTTATCAGCCTTGTCTTCCATCTTTACAAAGCATTTATCAAAGTCATTGAAATCCGCATCTCCGGAAAGCTGGATTTACATTAGCCTCCGGAACAAGCAGGGTTCCGCCGAGGAGGTTCCGTTTAACTCCGTCATCCTCGAGGTTACTACGCAAGAGGCATGGCACAGGAGCATAGTGGTGTTGTTATAATTTAAGAAAGGTGATAACACCTTCTTGAGGAATTATAGGCCCATTTCGCTGCTGAACCACGTCTATAAACTGTTTTGAGAGTAGTTATAAACCAGCTCGCTCGTAGGTTTGACGACTTTCAGCCTCCCGAACAAGCTGGATTCCGAAAAGACTTAAGCACCGTAGACCACATCCATACGCTCCGGCAGATAATACAGAAGACCGAAAAGTATAATCGGCCACTATGTCTAGCGTTTTTGGACTACGAGAAAGCCTTTGATTCAGTCGAGAACTGGGCAGTGCTACAGTCGTTACAGCGGTGCCAGATTGACTACCGGTACATCGAAATGTTGAAGTGTTTGTACAGCAATGCCACCATGACTCTTCAGGATCAGAGCACGAATTCTATCCAGCTGCAAAAAGGAGTGAGACATGAATACGTAATTTCTCCGAAACTGGAAGATATATTCAAGCTTCTGGACTGGAAACACCCGCTTTCAGTAGCTCTGTCGTTATTCCATCCTCCCCTGGTGCCTTGTTGCTCTTAAGCTGAGCTCACTCAAAATCTCTGGCTTTGATGAAAAGATGCTCCCACTGTTGGTCTTCAGCTTCGTCAACAAGCTTTGCCCAATAGACAGATTTCTTGCGAACACCTTGGAGCCCTTGTTTCGCTTTATTGCATTCATAATACAATTAATATTATAAGAACACAAATCGTATCGCATCTACTTGGAGATCTGTTTATTAAGCAAGCTGTTACTTGACATATCCACTGAAGACTGCAGCCTCATCTCACCTCGTTCTGCCATAAGTTTGAGTGTATGCTCAGAGAGTTTCCATGTTCTATTTTTGCGGTATGGATTTGGAAGCGATTTTGGAGCTCAAACTGAAAGTTCTCGTGGTTTTGGGAGGACTTGGGCGAAGAGTAAATCTCATCAAAAGAATAAACAAATATGGAAAAAAATTACATCCTCGTAGTTTCTTGGTGCTCTCTTCTCTAACGGGTGTATTTCCGAAGCACCGGTAGATTTAGAAGGGTATTTATTTCCTTTTACATTGTGAGATTTAACTTTGACTTTGTGCCTTTTCGTATTCATTAAATATTGTTTTATTTTATTATTTTGATATACTTACAAGAAATTAGTTCATCTTCTTTGCAATCTACAAACCACAACTACAAAGCAACCGACATCACCTGCCACCAACTCATATAACCATTGTTTACCACCTGCCACTATGAGTTACCACCTACCATCACCAGCTCCAACTTCTTACTACCTTCTATTTGATAATTAAGGTAGCCACCACATCTCAGTACCGAATACTTGCCGTACTCAACAACAACTGCCATTCCTTTATTATGAGACCAGCTCTTTGGTCACATAAAAATTACTATTGTTTCATTCATTTTAATCGAGTTGACATTGCAATATGTATGGAATAGTTTTTTTTTTTTTGTAATTTCAAAGTAAGTTTTATAGTATAAGTGGTTAATTAATATAATATCTATATACATCTATACTTCTATACTAATCTATACTATTTACTATATAATATTATAAAGAAGTAAAGTTTGTGAGTTTGTGAGGTTGTAGGGGGTAATCTCTGGATCTACTGAACTGATTTTGAAAATTCTTTTACCAATATAAAACCACGTTATTTGTGAGTGTCATAGGCTATATATTAAAATGACCACGCGTGCGAAGCCACGGGCATCAGCTAGTGTTTAATATTGTCACTTAATATTATTACACATTGTATACTAATATAACCAGATCTATTTCTAGTAAATCATCATACTTTGATCAGTCACCACCTGCAAAAAATCTTCTACCACCTCTCATTAAATAGTCACTAGCTAGTCAGTCGTAAATTTGCCTATATATCAATTTATCAAACCTTTACTACCATACGATACTACTGTGCTACCGCTGATCTGCTGTACTGTAGTTAATTATACTGTGTCATACAAACCTGTGTTGCGAACCGAGTTCTCGTGTAGGTGGCGGTTTACTACGTATAGATTTTGAAAATATTAAGTAGTTTTCTTAATTCTAAATAGAGGGAGCTTGTGGACTTAGAACACCGTTTTTTCACTTATCGCGATTAATGCACGCGGGGAAGTGGGGGTGAAAATTGAAATCTCCGCGCGGCCATTCTGGGCCTTAATTCACTTAGTAGTCAAAACATAGATGGTCACATATATCAAACTAATTCAGAATATTTACCGTAACAGCACAGCATCAGAAAAATCCAAACCACCCCAAAACTCTTCACTGTCACCCTCGAAGAAGTTTTCAAAAAACTGGCTACTGGCTGGGAGAGAAAGGGCGTTGTTGTTGGCAATAAGAGGTTAACCAACCTCCGATTTGCTGACGACATTGTCCTGTTTTCTTCCACAGCCAAAGAGTTACAACAAATGCTTGAAGAGAAGCAAGCCTCGAGGTCGGACTCAGTATGAACATGTCAAGACCAAGCTCATGACAAACAGCACCAAGCGGAAGGTATGCATAGTTGATGTGGAGATTGAGTATGTCAAGGAGTACGTATATCTTGGCCAAATAGTTTCCTTCCAGGCAAGACAAGACAAAGAAATTGCTAGACGTACCGAAAACGCTTGGAGGAGCTATTGGGCCATGAAGGACTTAATGAAGGGTAACTTACCTTGTGCCTAAAACGTAAACTCATGGATATGTGCATTCTCCCCATCCTCACATACGGCGCTCATCCTTGGTCTTTGAACAAGACTGTTCAACAAAGGTCCACGCTCGAGATTTCCCAGCGAGCGATGGAGCGCAGTATCTTGGGAGTAAAACTGACAAACCGTATCAGAAATATAATACTGCGTTCCAAGACCCAGATCACCGATGTAACCCAAAAAGCAGCCATGCTTAAATGGGACTGGGCTGGACACGTCTGTCGTATGTCAAACGAGCTGTGGGCTAAATCCATCGCAGAATGGATCCCGCAAGGCGTCAAGCGACAGCGTGGCCGGCCCAGACGACGGACGCGAGACGAACTTGACGTGTACGAGAAAGAATGGCGAACTAAAGCAATAGACCGGAAAAATTGGAAGGAGGGAAGAGAGGCCTTTGCCTAGCAGTGGGACGATATGGGCTGATAATAATAATAATAATAATTGCGGCAGTATAGCTCCATATTTTAAAAGAGACATAAACGTCTTTGTATTTTACAATATGGGTATCTAATTGAAGACCTTGATGAGCACATTGCAATACTAAAAATTGACACTAATCAGTATGAAAAAAAAAAAAACACGTCGTTCTGCCAAAAAATAAATAGGTCAAAAACAGGAGATAAACAAATTGTCATTGCAGTCATACTACTTCTTAGATTAAAAGTGTTCCACAGAACGGTCCACTGACAATAATGTCAATCTTATTAATATCTTGGTTTTGACTGTTTAGTTATTTTTTAGCAGGGCAGTCGTGTTTTCAAAATTTTTTTTATTGGAATAATATAGAATAGAAAATGTCAGGACTACTAAAAATAATTCTTAATTTCAGGTAACAAGCGACTGGCATTGGTGGCCCAACACAAGTCAAGATATGACTCAAACAATAAAACCTACTCCGCCTTCTCTAGAAACTTGTCTCATTGGTACGTACTAACTATTAAATTGTTCTACGCAGTCGGTTAACACTAACAATAAGCTGTACTATAGAGCGGCTACACTGACCCTAACTGCACACTAACTTGAAACATCATTTACCTCCGACTATTCAATAAAGTTGTCGGGCGGTGTAGCGTAACGGTTCAATACTGCAACTTAGAATCCAACGACGCCAGGTTCGGTCCTAGGCTCCAACCAATGATTCATCTAAGTTATGTGCGGTTATTCATTGCTCCGTGCTTCGGAGGGCTAGTTAAGCTGTCGGTCGTGGCTGTTATTGATAAATAGTAGTCGTTAAGCCATGTTAGAGGCCTTCGGGCGGCCTGACAAAACCTGACATTAGAGGCCGACACTACTTATACGACAAACAAACACACTTGTATTTTCTCGGCCATGCACCGGTGTTGCCACCGTTCGGGCTCAACATAGACTGTTATAGCAGATCTTTTTACATTTTTCTATCCAAAACTTTAGCATCGCTCATTACTGTACTTGTAACATACGAGTATATAGTTTTCTATCTCACCTGTTGTTAAGTGGCGTTGAGCGGTCTACAATGGTATATGCTTACCTAAAGCGAACTCATTCACTCTTGACTTGAAGACTCTCAGGTTGTAGCTATCGGGAAACAGACTCTGGCAAGGAGTACTTGTAGGGAACATGCAGCAATCTTTTGGGTCGATGTTTCAACCATAGCTCTGACAAGGAATATTCATGTGAAATGAAGTTAAATCTTAAATTAATACTGATTTAAGGTTGTAAATTTATTGCAGCTGGTGCGCTCGGTGTGGTCGGAGGCGTAGAGTGGCGAATACGACTGGGGCAGAGAGTGACGTCAGGAGCGCCGCCGCGGAATGCAATAGTTACACAGTTGTCGCCTAGAGCGAAGATTACATTAATCTATGACGACAACACTCTTACAAAGGTTAGGGCACTCGAATGAAATTATAACCAGAGTCACGTCATCAAAAATAAGCTAAAAGGAAACAGCTCATCTAGCATCTATCGAAATCAATGGGCATATTGAGATACCGTAAGAAATCCAAACATCTGTGTGGCATTGGCTGTCAGGCGTGATGCTGGAAAAAACTTGCTTGCCTCATCGCTCAGTTCTAAAAAACAACAGTGAAAACAGCTCAACCACTTTTTATGTTGCAGAGCGAATTAAGCGGTATCCAAAGCTCAGAGAGCGAGCGCCTTATTCAGCCACTCGGTGGCGGTGAAAGCGCGTTGCGAGTGTGCGCGTCATTACTCGGAGCAGGACCGCAGGCCTCGCCGATGCATCCTCATCACCTACCTGGTAACTACCTGATATTTACATCTCTGTAACCACTATATTATTAAGGTACTATAAGATTATTATTTTTTGTCCTGCTTCTCTGCGTGTCCGCAAGATGAACGGGAGAGGTTATATAGCTCGGAAGTAGTATTTTTAAACAATTTGTTTACAATTGTGTTTTGGGCTTGTCTTCACTGTGAGCATACACCACGGGATTTGCCGAAGCATCCACCTACCTGATAACAAAATAATTAAGAATATATTTCCTGATATAAACTGATTTTATTTACAGCTGAATTGGACGTTTGTGGCCTAAGAAAACAGCAAATGGAGTTACTAACGCTATGCGCCGTGCGCGGTCTTTTGACGACGAGAACTAGATTAAGAAAAGTACTGATGCAACCGCCTGACAATACAAGTAAGGGTTAATAAATAGTATAGAACAAAGTGTATAATACGGAATGGATATGTGATACTAGAGCCACCCATATCTAGACTTATGGAATCTATCCCGGCCAGTTTTTAAAAGCTTTTATTTAACTTCTCTTGTAGGTTTGTATGTATGTATCTATATGTATTTCTGTCTGTCCTGGAATCTTGCAATTCAAATTTCAAGCTCTTCCCGATTAGCTTTCCGGCTGAAACTTTCAGGATAACTCGCAAACAGATGACAAAAAAATATAAAAAAATGGATGGTGACATTCATTAAAAAAAAGCTCGTAAAAGCTTTATTATTTAAAAAATATGATTTTAATTATTCTTATTATCTATATTTTTTCCTGACAAAGTGACAAATTAAACCTGTCCTCCCTCCACTTTATGAAATCAATGCATAATATTAAAATATATAGGTAGTTGTAAGATGGCGATTAAGAAAGAAACTATTTTTTGTTTCCTTCAGTTTGTTTATCATACTATCACCGCTCCTTTCTTGGTTAAATATGTCACATTTCGGAGTAAATGTTCCAGGTACTATAGAAAGAGGAACGTCTACACTGAGTACAGAAGGCACGTTACTGCGACGACTGCTGGCGCTAGCGACGCGGCCGAGCCCGCTCGCGGCCGCACACTCCCCGCGCGAGCTCGCCGCCGCCGCGCTCTCTATAGTGCAACAACTTGCGTCTCACGTGTACAACGGTACGTAGTCAGTACTACATAACACACTTCATGTACATGCACAGCACGTTACTGCTCTTCACTCAAACTGAGAAAGCACTTATTTTATTTTATTAATATTCCGGTGGCTTACTTAGCTAGTGAACATAATACTAAAAATAAAAAGGCAATTATAACGTCAACTGCTACGTTAGCTGACTAGAACGTGGAAACACGTACAATTCAAATGGAGTTTCTAATATATGCAACGTGGAAACACGTACAATTTCAAGGCCATGCACTTCATGCGCCATATTATGCTTCATTTCACTTTGAATTATCTATTCAACAGAAGAGAAAGACAACGAAATACTGCCTGAGATGCCGCTGATAGACAAAAGCAACGTCATGCAAATATCAACTGGCCCCTCTACTAGCACCGCATCATTGTGTGAGTGAAAAATTAAAATAAATCTTGTAACTTTTTAATAAGATTGTTATTTTAATGTCATGTGTGTCTTTTACTAGCACACTTTGTCGTTTATATTTTCTCATCGATTCTTCTATCCGTTTTGGTTATACGCTGATCTTTTTAAAGGACCAATTTTTTATTGTATCCAAGTTCTTATTTAATTTCATTCTATGTTTCTTTCAGCTCGCAAAGATCTCAACACGTGGGCGAACTCTTCACAAGTGCAGCAAGTTATAGAAATGGGATTCTCCCGGACTGCAGTGTACGCAGCTATTCAAGCTATTGGTGAGTTAAAACTTTAAAAGAATCGATAAATTGATTGCAGTTGGTTTGAAAAGTTTGTCTATATGTACTATAAGATACTGCAGCTTATTTGTTTTAATTAATCAGTTTATGTAAAGGGCAAGTATCATAATGTCGCCGATACATTTAATAGCCGAAATTTTAAACACTTGCGAAAAAACTTGCGAAGATTTTTCTATTTACACTAACAATGTTAGGTCTATACTCTTTCACTCAATTTTTTACTAGTAAAAAGTCGAGAGTTCTGCATATTATCGTCTGACTTGATGTATTTATATTAATCTTCAGGTGGTAACAGTCTACCATCAGTGGAGTCTCTAGTCGCGTACCTACTAGAGTTGCCCCAACAAGGCATGGATGACACTGTCTTTGAGATAAAGCCTGTCTTACTTCCCAAACACGACAAGAACAAGACTCCGTACCGTTGGCGCAGTTGTTTCGCCTCCGAGGAAGAGTACGCACAGTACGTATCGGATGTCATCACTCCGGGGATGACTGTACGGTGCTGCAAGCCGTTTGAAGGCGTAAGTAAAAAGTGCATTGGTGCTTAGCGTTGTATTAATATGAGGAGATAAGAGCAATTACGGCAACAAACATTTTATTTTCAGGTGGCTTTGGGTGACGTTGGTCAAGTTCAAAAAGTGGAAAGAGATATGAAGCAAAATGTGTTTTTGCACGTAAGTTCTTTTACATAACTAACATCCTATAAAAACTTAATTGGTTGTTTCAATGGGGCAGCTACATTACAGAGCTAAATCCAAACCAATGGGATATCAACGATGCAAGCAAGACAATGACATCGTTGCTTCTTCTACTGGTTAGTGATCAAATCTCTCTTGTGGGCTTAATAGGTTACGTGTTTTTTTATACATTGCTTACTATTAGCTGTGCCCGCGACTTTGACGCGTGTTTTTTTTTCTGGAATATAAGGGTCCTATGTGTGGCCAACTGCCACTATTAACCTTTTTTACCCGACTACAGCAAAGCAAGGGAAGGGTAATGAGTTTAACAGTCTATGTACATGGTTATGTGGATGTTCCACCACAGCTTCGCACCTATTGGTTTGATTTTGACAAGCGTGGTGTCAATCGATTCGTCTTCAGGTATAGAATGTCATAGGCTATTTTTTTTTAGTTGTTTCTGTTTTTCAACTTATGTCTTGTTAGTGAGTAGTAAGTACTATTGCAGGTTGACGACAATCCGGAATATATTTTCACTACACCTAACCTATCCATATTTTGTCTCGTATTCAGGTGGAATGGCGAGGCCTCGGGCGGGTGTCGGGCGTGCGCGCGGTGCACGCGGAGGTGGTGTCGGGCACGCCGCCCTTCTGCATCGGAGACAAGGTGCGAGTGCGCGCCGCCGTCACGCAGCCCAGATACAAGTGGGGTTGCATCGACCACAGCAGCGTCGGCACTGTTACTGGTAACATTTACATTGTAAACAGTCGAGGCTTAGCTCCGAGTGTCCTAGGGTTATATTGTAGATATGTGTTTGTTACAGGTGTGTCAGGCAACGGCCGCGATTTGACTGTGGACTTCCCACAACAACCCGGATGGACGGGACAAGTTAGTGAAATGGAACTTGTCACTGACCAGTGTAAGTTTTATTCTAAAATGCTGAGTTTAATTGTTTATAAAATACTTAATTTCTTAATACATAAATATGATATTTTTAAGCATATTTGAATTGGGAGTTGCTTACGGTTTTAGTTTTTAAGCATGTTTGAATGGGGGTTGCTTACGGTTTTAGTTTTTAAGCATGTTTGAATGGGGGTTGCTTACGGTTTTAGTTTTTAAGCATGTTTGAATGGGGGTTGCTTACGGTTTTAGTTTTTAAGCATGTTTGAATGGGGGTTGCTTACGGTTTTAGTTTTTAAGCATGTTTGAATGGGGGGTTGCTTACGGTTTTAGTTTTTAAGCATGTTTGAATGGGGGTTGCTTACGGTTTTAGTTTTTAAGCATGTTTGAATGGGGGTTGCTTACGGTTTTAGTTTTTAAGCATGTTTGAATGGGGGTTGCTTACGGTTTTAGTTTTTAAGCATGTTTGAATGGGGGGTTCCTTACGGTTTTAGTTTTTAAGCATGTTTGAATGGGGGGTTGCTTACGGTTTTAGTTTTTAAGCATATTTGAATTGGGGGTTGCTTACGGTTTTAGTTTTTAAACATGTTTGAATGGGGGGTTGCTTACGGATTTAGTTTTTAAGCATGTTTGAATGGGGGTTGCTTACGGTTTTAGTTTTTAAGCATGTTTGAATGGGGGTTGCTTACGGTTTTAGTTTTTAAGCATGTTTGAATGGGGGGTTCCTTACGGTTTTAGTTTTTAAGCATGTTTGAATGGGGGGTTGCTTACGGTTTTAGTTTTTAAGCATATTTGAATTGGGGGTTGCTTACGGTTTTAGTTTTTAAACATGTTTGAATGGGGGGTTGCTTACGGATTTAGTTTTTAAGCATGTTTGAATGGGGGGTTGCTTACGGTTTTAGATTTTAAGCATATTTGAATTGGGGGTTGCTTACGGTTTTAGTTTTTAAGCATATTTGAATTGGGGGTTGCTTACGGTTTTAGTTTTTAAGCATATTTGAATTGGGGGTTGCTTACGGTTTTAGTTTTTAAGCATACTTGAATTGGGGGTTGCTTACGGTTTTAGTTTTTAAGCATATTTGAATTGGAGGTTGCTTACGGTTTTAGTTTTTAAGCATATTTGAATTGGGGGTTGCTTACGGTTTTAGTTTTTAAGCATATTTGAATTGGGGGTTGCTTACGGTTTTAGTTTTTAAGCATATTTGAATTGGGGGTTGCTTACGGTTTTAGTTTTTAAGCATATTTGAATTGGGGGTTTCTTACGGTTTTAGTTTTTAAGATATTACCAAGAACATCAATCTATCTATACGTATGATAAAGCAGTGAGTAAGAAAAAGTCTGTACAAAGAAGATAATTAAAGAAATTAGTCTAAAGAACTTAAAATAAGCTACAGAACAAGTTGTTTTTTTTAATCCTTTCTCTCTGCTTGTCTGTTCGCGCATCATGCAAAAACTACTAGATCGATTGCGGTGCGGTTTTCACTGTTATATAGCTTAATATGTCTAAAAAACTGGTGTACTTGGTATCTTAATCCGATAAGTAGAAGCCGAGCAATCGATTTAAAACTATCTGACGGCTGAACGAATTATTTTTACCCGTCTGCGGAGGACTATGTATGTATGTTTGGCGCGTCGTACAGCCTGACTTGATGGACAGATAAGTAAGGTATCATTGGCATTGTATATATGAAGTGTCAAGAAAACTAATATGACGGCTTAGAGCTGCCACATTATAAATCCGACGGAACAAAAAATTACCAAAACCCATTGAGTGAGGTTTCAAAATGAAGGTCTTTAAAATACAATTCCAAAAATATATTATTCTTTAAGCTGCCTTGACACTAAAAATCATCGTTCTTATAATTTTATATTTCACATTGTTGTGGGTTTTGACGGACTCTTACAATAATTATCAATGCTGGTTAAGAGATGAAATGTTCTGTTTGCATACAGCGGAGTGGGGTGAGAGCGCGGGCGGCGTGGCGGTGGGGTGGCGCGGGGCCGTGCGATGCGTGCGCGTGTCGTCGTGCCGCGCTGGAGTGGGCGCGCGCCGTCTTCTCGATGCACAGCCGCACACGTACTGGCAGAGCTCCAGCGGGAACGGACAGGTACTAACCACTAGAATAAATTGTATCTAGATCAATTATTAATACTCTTGTATTAAATTAAATTAGTTGAAATGGGTTTTTTGCATTATGAACGCTTCAAAATGCAAAGAGAAAGAATAATAGGTTGAGTGTCATGTGCGCTACTTTGACAATCAAGATTCTAGAGCCGCAATGGGCCGACGAGGGTGAATTGGGCATACAAACGCAATCCCAGAATCATTTGTAATTGAAGCATACGGATAGCATTTATCTAGGTTTCCAAATGTAATATTTTTCAATATTCTTACCTGATACGAAATTTAAACGAATATTGCATTTTGCATATTTTCACGACAAACATACTTGTCATTCTTAACCTTCGCTGAAAAAACAAATAAGGATTCACTAAGTTCGCCCGATTCGTGTGCTGTACGTATGAATTTCACCACGTCTGAGCAAAACTAACCAACAATTAAACTTGCCTGTAATTTAATTGTTACTTCATCTGCCGATTAGTATATTTAATTGATGAGTAGAGGTGTTTTGTAATAGATATAACCGTTTTTTTAAATCAAAAAATGTCTTAAATACGTTTTTTTCCTGGTTGATACTCAAATCGATGAATTTAGAATATTTCTCGGTGCAAATAATTCCGATAATGCCTGTCCGTATTGTTTACTTTTTTCAGATTTCTCTATCTAAAAATGCAGGAAGTAGTGAAATTGTGCATAGTCAGAACATAATCATATCAAAATAAAACATTACTTATATAAATACCTGCAATAATTTGATGTTTTTGCTCATTCAATGTAAAATTATCCCACTAATGCAAACTAGATTTAGCATTTAGTTCTTTTTAATAGTTATTCATGATAAACAAAACAAATATTTAGTTCATAATAATTAAAACATATCACACGTACATTAACAATAAACATTGGAAAAGAATGAAACCAAACAGTAATTTTGACTACTAATGACGTGAGACGTGTGACAATTGACATTTGACTTTACTCGCGGCGATTATTGAACGAACATATTGAACGATTTCCATAAATAATTCCGTTAACCACCGAGTTGTTAGTCAGAACTTTGTTTTTGTTCGTGAAACTGGTTAAAGATACCCGTTACTTTTACTTGCCCAGCAACGTTATTTAGGAAGTAAGTAATCAATGCTTTACCTGTAGTTCATGAAAGATGCCCTTAGTCATCATAAAAAGTAAATAGCCGCTATCCATAGCTTTGAACCGGGGCAGCACACATATTTAATCGACAACGCTCGCTGACACACGCTTGTGTGGGTAACACGTAAATGTTTGCGTGGAGCGAACAGGCAAGCGATACGGGTTAAACCGTGTGGAAAAAGGATGGCACAATATCACTTGCGATCTTTTGATGACGAATGGTTTTGTACCACGCGACACGCACACAACAAATAGTCACGTGATCGCATTTTGAATGTTAGTAAGTATTAAGTGCTTGATCTTTATTTATTTCTTTCATCGAAGACCTTAACACTGTTTATCCCACAGCAAAGCGCGTTAAAGCTTGCTAAACTACATGGCCAACTGACTTGTTTATTCAGACGTCCCTGCTGAAGCTTTGATGAATTTTCCCCATTTCCACATTTGAAGACAAAATCGGTATCATATTCATTTTTGGAAACACCACTCATACATAAGTCGTACTCATCCTGCTTCCAGCACTGGATTCGAGTAGAGATGCGAAACAACGTGCGCGTCCGCCGGCTTGGGCTTGGCGTGCCGTCTGGTCTGTTCGGGCCGGGCACGCTCTCGGTGCGCGGCGGCACCAGCTTCGAGGAGGCGGCGCTGGCGTCGATAGCGGTGGTGCCGTGTGTGCACGCGCCGCCGACTAAGAACAACCCGTTGACGCATCTCACGCAAATACAGCTGCTGTCCGATTGTAAACAGGTATGATGAGTCCTTGTAAGTAATGAACACGACTTGGTTTGTTCGGTCTCGCGGCCTGAATCTCACACGTCGTAGATTAACTAAAACCCGGCTACTACAAAAATATTGCAAGTTTCGTGGGCACGCCCGCGCATCGAAGCGAAATAACTACACGAAATTAAAATATTGTTCTCACAGAAACCGGAATATAATACAAATTGTTCCGATTTCTGTGATTGTTCTATATCGTACCACAGAATAAATAATAGTACAAGTACAGAAGGCTGCTATCTTTCAATTATATTTACCTAGAAGGCGCTCACCCATCGCGTCCAGGCTAGAATGTACCGTATCACAACGCGCGAGAGCTTCCATTGCTGTAATCGTTTCATAATCGCTGTGTCACTTTTTCGCTCGGTAGGGTTGTATCAAGGTATGACTAGGTACTTGTACTAGTAATTATTCTGTGATATGATATGACTTAGATATTGTAACATAATAAACAATTACGTAATAATGTATTATTTTGTTACTTATTATTATAAATGTTGAAGTTCTATTAACTACATATAATGACATTCTTATCAGAATAGACCTAGTAGGTACCTCATTATTTGATTATATCATAATAGGTATACTAGGTACTAGGTAGGCACTTTGATGAATAAAAGGTGCCTGTCTGAATTCCATGCTTAATAATGAATGAAAAAGAAATGGCGCGTACAATGGCTATGGCGTGAAATGGCTACCTACGTAATAAAATGTCGGTATGTAGGTTTTTTACGAGACTTGTTGGACCGAATGCTATGCAGTACCTTCTAGTTTTCTTCTTGGTACTCATAATAAAGAAAAAATAAAATTGGACAAAAACTTTACGTAAGTAAGGTACTTTATCGTTAAGGGCCAGAATGGACGCGCGGAGATTTCAATTTTCACCCCTACTTCCCCGCGTGCATTAATCGCGATAAGCGAAAAACGGTGTTCTAAATCCACAAGCTCCCTCTATTTAGAATTAAGAAAACTTCCATGTGCCAACAGAGTTAAAAAGGAAATAAATACCAGGTTTCCAATGTAAAAAGAAATAAATACCCTTCTAAATCTACCGGTGCTTCGGAAATACACCCGTTAGAGAAGAGAGCACCAAGAAACTCTACGAGGATGTAATTTTTTCCATATTTGTCCATTCTTTGGATGATATTTACTCATCGCCCAAGTCCTCCCCAAATCCAAAACCCCGAGAGCTTTCAGTTTGAGCTCCAAAATCGCTTCCAAATCCTTACCGAATGCGATACAGTGGACGAACAAAAAACAAGGGGCTGGTGGAAATTGTTCACGCGGTCGGGTCGGAGTTCTTTAAGATCAACCGCAAAAATAGAACATGGAAACTCTCTGAGCATACACTCAAACTTATGGCAGAACCACAGAATAAATAATAGTACAAGTACAGAAGGATAACTGAGTGAAGTCATATAAATACAAAGCGACTCTCGCTACAAAGCAATAAAGTGCAATTTAACTCGCACAGCGCTGCGAGCGTTCAATTATATTTACCTAGTAGGCGCTCGCCCATCGCATGCAGGCTAGAATGCACCGTATCACAACGCGCGAGAACTTCCATTGCTCTAACCGTTTCAGAATCGCTCTGTCCCTTTTTAGCTCGGTAGGGTTGTATTAAGATATGACTAGGTACTTGTACTACTAATTATTCTGTGATATGTTATGACTTAGATATTGTAACAGAATAAATAAGTAATAATGTGTTATGTTATTACTTATTATTATAAATTAAAATAGTTATATTACATACAATGACATTCTTATCATAATAGACCTATTACCTAATTTTTACTACCTACCTATCCCGTTTTCAGAACGCCGATAAGTTTAGTGAGATACCTACCTACGTATAAGTGTCGTTGGTTGATTATGATTATATGCTATAGGTATTGCACTTTGATGAATAAATGTGTCTGAATTCCTTGCTTTATAACGAGTGAAAGTCGTCATTTCTATCACTATTCAAACAGCCGAATGCTATGCAATACCTTCCAGGTTACTTCTTGGTACTCATAATTAAAACACGAATAAAATTTTTCGCTAAGTACAAGGCGCGCGACTCATCGAGCGCACGCTTGACACTCGATTGAGCGGACCCGAATATTGCGCCCTCGAATTTATTTGTACTTGTTGCGGAGTGCGACCGCCCTGGCAGAACTAGGTGAGATGAGGCTGCAGTCTTCAGTGGATATGTCGAGTAACAGCATGCTTAATAAACAAATCTCCAAGTAGATGCGATACTATTTGTGTTCTTATAATATTAATTGTATTATGAATGCAATAGAGCGAAACAAAGGCTGTGTTCGCTAGAAATCTGTCTATTAGGCAAAGCTTGTTGACGAAGCTGAAGACCAACAGTGGGAGCATTGTTTCATCAAAGCCAGAGATTTTAGCTCAGCTAAGAGCAACAAGGCACCAGGGGAGGATAGAATAATGACAGAGCTACTGAAAGCGGGTGGCACACCGGTACTTAAAGTCCTTCAGAGGCTGTTTAAATCGGTCATCCTCGAGGGTACTACGCCAGAGGCGTGGCACAGGAGCGTAGTGGTGTTATTCTTTAAAAAAGGTGATAATTCTTGAAGAGGGTGTTCAAGAATTATAGGCCCATTTTGCTGCTGAACCACGTTTATAAGCTTTCGAGAGTATTTACAAAACGTCGGCTCGTAGGTTCAATGACTTTCAGCCACCCGAACAAGCTGGACTCCGGAAGATTAAACCACAGAAGACCGAAGAGTATAATCGACCACAACGTCTTACGTTTGTGGACTGCGAGGAACTGTTCACCTCTGCACTAGAAGATATATTTAAGCTTCTGATTAATATCAATGGCGAAATCATCACATCTACGGATTTCCTCATTTGGGATTTTATCCCGTAGTGAAACACCGAGCATAGCTCTCTCCATTGCACGCTGCGCAACTCTGAGATTGTGTATGAGACCAATAGATAGGAACCACGTCTCAGTGTCGTATGTCATCACTGGCAACACGCACTGATTATAAACTTTCGTCTTGAGGCTCTGCGGTATCTGCGACGAGAAAATATGCCGTAATTTCCCGAACGCTGCCCATCCGAGTTGGATTCGCTGGTTGACCTCTTTGTCGAAGTTGGATCTACCCAGTTGGATCGTCTGACCTAAGTAGACATAGTGATCAACAGCTTTGATACTATCTTTCCCAACATAAACCAGCATGGGTACGACATGGGCATTTGACATGATGTTCGTCTTACTCATGTTCATTATAAGACCCACCTGTTGGGAAACAATATTGAGGTCACTGAGCATTGTGCTTAGGTTATCCAGGGTTTCTGCCATGATAACTATATCATCGGTAAATCGAAGGTGAGTAGCTATTGATGTTAACACCATATCCGTTCCAGTTGAGAAGCTTGAATATATCTTCCAGTGCAGAGGTGAACAGTTTTGGAGAAATAACGTCTCCCACTTCGATGTACCGGTAGTCAATCTGGCACCGCTGTAATGACTGTAGCACTAGTCAGGTGTCGATAAAATCAAAGGCTTTCTTTTAGTCCACAAACGCTAGACATAGTGGCCGATTATACTCTTTGGTCTTCTGTATAATCTGCCGGAGCGTATGGATGTGGTCTACGGTGCTAAAGTCTTTCCGGAATCCAGCTTGTACGGGAGGCTGAAAGACATCAAACCTACGAGCAAGCTGGTTTGTAACTACTCTCGAAAACACAACGTGGTTCAGCATCGAAATGGGCCTTTAATTCTTCAAGAGGGTGTTATCACCTCTCTTAAATTATAACAACACTACTATGTTCCTGTGCCATGCCTGTTCCGTAGTACCCTCGAGGATGAAGGAGTTAAACAGCTTCTGAAGGACTTTAAGTACCAGTGTTCCACCCGCTTTCAGTAGCTCTTTCTTTATTCTGTCCTCCCCTGGTGCCTAGTTGCTCTTAAGCTGTTTGAGAGCCATTCTGATCTCGTATAGGCTGACGTCCGGGATATTTTCGATATAATGTCGGGTCTAACAGGCTCTTGCATCGCTAGTCGTGCTAGGAGGCCTACGTGCTGAGGTGTATAATTGCTAAAGCTCACTCAAAATCTCTGGCTTCGACAAACGATGATGCCACAGCCAATTTCTGGCTTCGACAAACGATGATGCGACAGCCAGTCTTCAGCTGCGTCAAAAGGCTTTGACCATTAGACAGATATCTTGTGAAGACTTTGGAGCCCTTGTTCCGCTCTATTACGTTCTTAATACGAACGCATTATAAGAACGCAAATCTGGTCGCATCGACTTGGATATCTGTTTATTAAGCAAGCTGTAACTCGACATATCCACTGAAGACTGCAGCATCATGTCGCCTCGTTCTGCCAAAAGTTTGAGTGTATGGTCAGAGAGTTTGTCTTCTATTTTTGCGGTGGGTCTTAAAGAACTCAGACCCGACTGCGTTAATAATTTCCACTAGCCCGTTGTTTAGTTTGTCCACTGTATTGCATTCGGTAAGGATTTGGAAGCAATTTTGAAGTACCAACTGAAAGCTCTCGGGGTTTTGGATTTGGGCAGGACTTGGGCGAAGAGTAGATCTCACCAAACGAGACCTCTTAAGCTTTACGTTGATATTCAATGAGCCTCTTACCATGCGGTGATCACTGCCGGTCATAACCCTGTTGATCACAGAGACTTCATTGGATATATACCTAATGGTCGTCAAAATGAAATGTATCTCGCGCTCATGACCACCGGGGTGCAGCCACTACCATTTCCTGGACGGCGCTTATTGAAAAAAGGAGTTCATCATAAAGAGTCCCTCCTTTTTCATGAAGTCAGCCAATCGCTGACCCCTTTGGTTCCGCTGTCAAAATCCAAACTGTCCCACTGTCAAAATCCAAACTGTCCCACTCTGAGTTTATCGCCTTCCTCATGCCTAGCCGTGCGTTGAAGTCCCCCATCACTACTGTGAAGTATGTTTTCGGAGCATATATGGCATTAGGAATGTCGTCGTACATAGCCTCCACTTCATCGTCCAGGCGTTTCGAGTGTGGGGTGTACACCTGTAGGACCTTCAACGAATACCGTTCGGTAATTCTGAGTATAAGGTATGCCACCCTGCTCAAAATGCTTTTGATCTTCACAATATTGTTGACGAGGGACTTGTGGACTGGAAACCTGATACATTGTTGGGATTGCAGGTCACCCTCCCGGTAACAGAGTAAGTTGCCGGAATTGAGGATCATCGTATCCTCTCTCTCTTTTCGGAATTCTGATAACCCTATAATACCCCAGCCCAACTTACTTACTACTCCTCCCAGCTCTATCAACTTCTCATCGGTTCTCAAGGTGCGCGTGTTATAGATTGCCAGGTCTAGAGATCGTGAGGGTGGATAGCTGGTTCTCTGCCGGGGATTTTTAGCACCCCCTGCTCCACCGTTACCGTCGCTGCTACCGGTGCCAGGAATAATGGACCCACCACTGAAAAGACGGCCCCTATTCCCCAGGGTCCGTCATTTCAGTTGTATTTTTCATATTGGGGGGGTTTGCCGTAGTCACCACGCTCGGCAGGTGGATTGGTGATCGCAGTATTACAAATATGTACTCGTAGGACGCTGTTGCTCATCTTCCAGTGTGTATTCCCTTAGTCGCCTCTTACGACATCCATGGGAGGATCGGGAGGGGTCTTATTCTAAGCCGAGACCGCCACGGCCCAAAGTATTTTTTTAATAATCTTTGTACAGACTTATACTGATTGCTTTCTTATAAGTACAGATATTGATTACTTCAAAATTAACATATCTTTGGAGCTAGGGGTTAAAAAAAGGAACCCATTATATTTTCGGGAAAAATTGTGACTTCAATTTCAACCCAAATTTTGAATTAAAATAGTAGTTTCGGCGTGATGCACGGTCTAAATAAAGGCAGGCAGACAGACGGACAAAAACAGTTTTAGCTTCCGTATGGAATATAGAGTAGCCTCCAAAAAAATAATTTATTACTACAAAATTAACATAGCTTTGGGCCCCGATCTCGCAGGAACCCTTTATTTTTTCGGGATAAAAGGTACCCTCAATTTAAACGAATCATATTATCTATGACTGTGCCAAGTTGCGTCAAATTCCGTTTAGTATTTTTAACGTGATACGTGTTCTTTTAAATAAATTTCAAGCTTTATCCTGTGGGAACCCTTTAATTTTTCAGGCTGAAAATATCCAATGTTCTACCTCGTATTATGAACTCAAATCATACAAAGTTTTATTTGAATTCATTCAATAGTGTTGGCGTGATTTGCAGTCAAGTTACAGACAGACATTTAGACAGATGGACAGACAATAACATAATTTTGGACCCCTATCCTGCAGGAACCCTTTAGTATTTCGGGATAAAGATCATCCTCAATTTTAATCCATCATATAAACTATGACTGTGCCAAGTTACATCAAAATCCGTCCAGTAATTTCAGCGTGGTACGTGTTCTTTTAACCCTTTACCACCTACCACCTATTTTTGACACACAACCATCTACCATACGTTTTAGAGACTCAGGAGTGAAATGACTTTCGTTTGTGAAATCTAAGGCAGAACGATTTGTTTGTGAATTAAAATCATTTTAAAGACACATCAAAGTATTTATTAAACCAAACAAGGTACATAGAAATCATTTTTTTTCTTAAAATCTTAATTTGTTTGAAACAACTCATAATTGTAGCTTAAAAATATTCTTCTTCAAAAAACGAGATCCACAAAAATATTGGCATCAAATAGAAACTTCCTAATTATTTTTTCTAAAAATATAATAATCAACAAGTATTATAAAATCAGTTTTGTCATTATAATCAAATATTCAACAAAATTGCAGGCAATCAATCTTAGAGTTTTTCGCGACAGTGAATGCACATTTTGTTGGAGCATTTAATACAAATCGTTTTTTTACATTCAAAACACATGCACATGTTGAGCAGTTCATTCGAACCGCCAATCTCTTTTCAAAACTGCTGCCGCCTGGTAGAGCTGGTGGAGTGGTGTCATTGTTGCAGAGAAGGATGCGTCGAAGTGCCATTTTGATGTCACGCTGAATCTTCACATTATTTTCTCGACGCTCCATATGCGGTCTGGTGAGATGTTCAGCTAGCCTCTATATAAACTTGAACCAGCTCTCAATCTTTTGTCCATGGGCTTGGGCAGATAAACTGACGACGTGGCTATTCGAGGCCGAAATATCGAGCAACCCATAAAAAAGACTGCCAATGGCCATCTACGCGTTCGGCAACTTGTGGCATAATTGAGGCACCTTTGGTCGAGTAGATGCACTCCAACTTTAGTTAGATTATAGAAAATTCTTTTTCTACAGATGAAACCGAAGATTGAGATAAAATAATTTCGTTATGCACCACAGAAACTTATTCTGCGCTTTCAGAATTCGACATGCAGCTATCTTCTATTGCATGCTGTATTCCGATGTCAAATCCACATCGCTACATTCATCTTTTGGTTGGTTTTCTTCATCAGATGGATCTTGTTCCAACCAACAATCAATAACACCATAATTAGAAGCAATTTATATCTAAAACACAATTTCAAAAAAGACACGCTTCCACCTACCACCCGTCTCTTGGACGCACAACGACAGTTTTTTACTTACCAGAGACAAACGCGCGCACGTACAACTAAAGACAAGTGCTCGCGTGGTACTGAGAGACGTGGAGGGAAGGTACAGGGACGAACAAGTTGCTACGTGTTTCGGATGCCAAAATATTAACGATTTGAAATTTTCCCGCGTCTGTGAGACGGATGGTAGGTGGTTAAGGGTTAAATAACTTTCAACACCTATTTTGTGGGAACTCTTTAATATTTCGGGATGAAAAGTATTCTATGTCCTACTTCGTAGTATGAACTCAAATCACACCAAGTTTCATGAGTATTCATTCAGTAGTATCCGCGTGATGCGCGGCCAAGATACAGACAGACAGACAAAACTTGGCAAAACATCTAGATACACATTCAATTCACACCCAATCTATAACAATAACACCAAACACTAACTAACCTATTTGATTTTAAAAACTAACGTGAATAAATTCATGTTACAAATCTCAATGAAACGGCTAAAAAAAAAACGGTTTTAGGCGTTTGATTGATATTTGTACTAATTAACCTTTCGAAAGTTGGAGTGTGACACAGCAAAGTGTCACAGTCTTCTTCTACAATACTCGTACTTGTACATGGCACGATATTGTCAAGCAATATAAGGTCAGATCTTAAGAAATTATAGACTTTAGTGTATTTGAACATTTAAATTAAAACACACAAACACACACTCATGCTTACGTGATTTTTATTTAGCTCTTATTTAAGTAGGTACCTGAAATTGTATATGCAGTTAGTAAATATCTAATGCGAATATTGCGAACACAATTTTTTTTAAATGTTTATTTTTACCTTCAGACAAATATATATACGTTTCAACGATTTGATCATTTCTATCACCAACTCCATGATTAGGCTTAGTACTTGGTAATGCATTGTAAAAGATATTGAATTTATTAGATCTGAAATACGATAATAATTTATAATAGTATTTTATTCTCGAGTAGTTGAGTATGTGTGGTTGTGTTACCAATTTTAGCCTAAGTAAAGCGTGTGATTTTGGTAGCGTGTTTGCCTACTGTTTCTACTCTGTACTGTGACTAAAAAAAATACGACAGTCCTGTGAACTGATTCCTTGGTTTTTGTTCGACAAAAGTAATATAATTTAAATTGTACATTTTCAGAAGTTCACACATGAATTTGTACCTTATGAAATTGGGATAAGGCTCACAATAGGTATATTCATGAAAAAAATACATAATCGTCAATAACAGCAATTATTGTGTTACGTACTTTAGCGATCATACGCTTGTGGCGATATTTGTAAAGCTTCTTTCTAGATCAGAGGTGTTTTTCTTTTGGTTTACCCATTGTTTCATTCATTTACAAGCTCGCAAGTCAAAACGGACAATAGTAGCGCAGGTCCACCTAGCAACGCGGCTCGCCGCGGAATGCCAGAATTGGCAGAGACTGCGAAACAAAATACGTAGATTGCCGTGAAAGAGTAGTGCGGCACGAAATTGATATCGCTCCGAATTAAAGAGCGTAAGCGACATTCTAGAAAAATCACAAATACACATAAATAGATAGTCTTTCCAAAAAAATAGTACAAAGACACGATTTCTTAATATACAAGTAATAGTTAGGTACAATATCATATCGAAATACCATTAAATGTAGGATATGTTTACGGAATTGTTTATTTTCAGATGTGTGTTTGGCATTTTTTTCATCGAGCCAAATAAGTGCATTCATGTTTTGGGGACAAATATATTGTTACTTATATCTTCGAGTATCATATATTTTAATTTCAATAGTATACTGTGGTTTGGACAGGATCGGGAATACTTTGTGTCATTTGCCCATTTCTGTCCCTTAAGCACACGGCGCGCGACTCATCGAGCGCACACTTGACACTCTACTGATTCAAACTCAATATTGCGGCCCCGAAATGTAGGTATAATATTTGTACTCGATGCGGAGTGCGACCGGCCTGATCATACTTTCTTGCCATATGTGTTATATTTTTATTTTATTTTTTTATTCGCACTATTCCCGCCAGTTACCTAGCCCCAAACTAGGATACCCTGTGCTATAACACTAGATAACGGATAAACATACATAGATGCGAATATTACATATTTATATATATTTGAAATGGTCTTATAAAACTCTTTAATTTGTCATCATGATGGAATCCCATGTTTTTTTGTCTATAACGTTTTGGAGTTCCACGGGAGTTATATTATTCGTTTTGAAGAAAAAACTAGCCTATGTAACCCGGACAATCGAGACGAATTCAACGATACAGTAGGAGCAGTGGCTTTGGGAGCTGTTCAATATTTACAGAGTTCTGCTACCAGATATCTTTTGAATAGTGGATTTAAAACCATGTAGATAGGGGGCAGGCAACAATGAGGAGAGGGAAATATTCAAAGAACTTACGGGATCGTCGTCCGACGTTCCATGTGCGTCTCGCTCTGGCGACCTGACGATGGGAATACCAGTAGAAAGGCGCGCTTGACTGCGCACTCCTGCGCATCCAGGGGAACGCCTTTGCAAAGTTTAATTGTTTCACCAATCACTCGCGGGCCGACAAGCTTACGTAAAAACACTTTATTTCTTCACGTATATGGTTCAGGTAAAGTTCACAGGTTCTTCCACATATGTAGTCTCCACTTTGGAAGGACTTTTCACCTTAAAAACAGGCACACGTTTCGGGAGGTAGACATAATCGGGTACGAGGGTAGGTGTTCACAAAAACTAGTGGACCGCGCACACATCTGTCCAGGTGGTGATTGAACGACGACTGGGGCAAGGGCGGGATGGAAATATTTAGGAAGTAGGGATGGGACCTTATTGTTGCAGAATGCTAATAGAGTTTTTAGGGATGTGGCCTATACAGATACCTTATAAGTTGAAATCTTTTAGGTAGTTTAGGCGTTGTTAGAGAACAGCCAAATACATACGCTGTTAAAATCATAACCTTCCCTTTTCGTAGAAGGGTAAAATGTTGGCATTTAATAGCCTGATAATGTTGTCGAGTCCTATGAAATGAATACGGCTCTGTATCGATAATTGTGTTCATTTATCTCATCGAGTTTAGTTTAAACTTTAAAGTTTTACTCACTATTTATAATAACTTGTTCCAGTATTACCCGTGCATAGAAATCGGCATAAAACAGAACCGCAACGTAAACGCGGACGTGCGCGTTCACGGCCTCTACATCACCGGCTTCAGGCCCAACCCGCTCTACAGCGACGTTTTAATGGTAAGCATACTATTTGCTACCTTATTTAGAAAGAAATAAAGTAGAATATTGAGCAGTTAGAAGTTAAAATTTATGTGATATACATTTACAACCTTAACAATAAGGCTGAAGGACTAAAATTGAACATTGTTCGGTTTCAGAGCATGAACTTCATCGCTGAAGATTGGATGGAGAAAGACACTCCGATTGGCGCTGTTTCAGTCGACAACAATCCACCGACTTTACCTAGCGACTGTCCTAAAGTAATTGTTACTCTATTTTCATACTTAAAACCTTCTTCTTTAGTATGTTTTTCTTTGAAGTATATTCATACTTAAGGTTTGCAATTTAAAGTTGATTTTCTCTTCCAGGTTTACGTGTGGGGATTGAACGATAAGGATCAACTTGGCGGCGTGAAAGGTTCCAAAGTCAAAGTGCCTGTGTTTTCTCCAGTTCTGAGCGCGCTACGTCCAGTTTGCATAGCCGGAGGGTCAAAGACGTTGTTTATTGTCTCACATGATGGCAAAGTAAGATCAAACTTTTTTGCCATTCGGAGATAGCCTTCGCTTGTACTTTCCCACAGTTTCGCGGTCCACGCCTATTTTCAAACTGGCGTAATAATGATCGGAACTAAACTGAGTATTGCCAACAAACATTTAAATAAAATAAGTAAAAAATTGTTTGAGTCAAACGGTTTTATATGTGCTAAAAACTAAAATAAAATCGTGGGGCGAGTCGACTTTCTATTACTCAGGTTACGATACGATTCGACTCGCCCCACTGTTTTATTTTACTTTTTAGTTTTTAGAACACATAAAACCAATTAACTTTTAAAAAAAAACTTATTTTATTTTTTAATTAGGTATTTAAAAAGTGTACTGTGTTCTATTTGTCAAGCCCTTTTATTTGATACCCATATTGAGGGGATTGGAAAAAAATATATGTAATCGCCATTTTGTGGGGGCGGTCATCTTGGATTTGGAATTTTCATGGTGTACTGTACTAGAACTACTATTGTACTTTTAATACTACTGCTTCTTTTACTACTTCTACTGTATTCACTTTCATTGCATACCCATATTGAGGGTTTGAATAAAAATATGTAAGCGGCCATTTTTTGGCGGCGGCCATCTTGGACTTACAATGATACTGAATATGTATACATAATTGTATTGTTAGCAGAACTAAAGGCGTGTACCAAATTGCAAATCAATCGGTCAACAGGAAGGGGGTAAATTTTCATCTTCTAGATTTGACCCAAACAAACAACTAAATAAACAAACAAAAAACAAACAAGTCAAGCTAAAAAAAAAACGTTTTAAAAATTATATTTTTTCCATGAATATTAGTGAACTGTGTAGCATGATTCCGATTTTATTTATCGACTTCATATAAGGAGGAGGTTCTATGTTCGATTGTATTTTTTTGTGTCATCCATTTCTCCGTCAATTGAGGACAGATTTTGTTTTATATAAATATACTTTTTGATAGGGTAAACTCTCGAGGTGGTCCCATATGAATTGTATCAAAATAGGATCGGAAGGTATTTTTTAGCCATCGTTTTTTAACATGTTATTTTGTACATCTTACATAATGTATGTCAATTAAGGAAGCGCAGACCTCTGGTGTCAGAGTTTGTAGAGCCGCCCTATGTGGCTTAACGACTCCTATCAATTTTTAGCAAGCGAGGCTGGTGAGTTCCCAAGCATGTAGTTATATAACCGGAAAAAACTAATTAAAAGGCAATGGTCTGGAGCCGAAGATCATCACATATGTTTTACTCTCAGCCACAATCACAACTTATTTTTACCTTAGTACGACGAAGCAAGGGAAGAGTAATGAGTTTAACAGTCTATGTATGTATGTTGATGTTCCACCATAGTGTCGCTCCTATTGGTCCGATTGTGACAGGCGAGGTATCAATTGATTCGGCTTCACTGCAAGAGTGTTATAGTCTATTTTTAGCCGACCGTAGTCGGGTTTTAATTTTTAAGCTTATGTATTGTATATGTTCCAGCTGTTCGCTTGCGGCGAAGGCACGAATGGGCGGCTCGGGCTCGGGAATAGCAACAACGTGTCGACGCCGCGCGCCAACCCGTACCTCAGCCACGTGCTCGTGCGCAAGGTGGCCGTGCACTCAGGCGGCAAGCACGCGCTCGCGCTTACTGCGGATGGAAAGGTGACACTAATCCTGGTATCTTACAAGTGTGCACACCTGAAGATCGCTAAGAGATCGCTTATTAGCGATAAGACCGCCCATTGTACAATTAAGTTTACTAGCTGCGCCTTGCGGGTTTGCACGCGTACCAATTTTGACCATATAAGAAATTTCGATTGGTATCATAAACAGTTTTTTGTGTAAATTTGCCCGTTTCCTAGTCGATTGTAAATTTTTACTAAAATCTGTGAATGCAGGACATCTCGAAAAGTTAAGGACAATTTACTTGTAGCTACATCGGTTAAGGTACCTGCCCTTACTGCCCCATCTCAAAAATCCATCCTGTACATATATCTACGAGTAACTATTGCACAAAGATTTAATACAAATACTTTTGAAAACTATTCGTTTGCGCACATTAGCGAACGTGTGATATGTTGCTGTATTTTTAGGTGTGCAATAAAGAGTTATACAACGTTTCACTGAATAGGCTTATAAGTACGCAACAGTTTTGTTTCAATCAAGCAAGTAAATTTGTTTACGTGGGCAATGGTTGAATACATCGTATCTAAAATTCACATGCAAAAGTAAAATTATATGAATCTTAGAAATTTGCGACAACCCTAAATGTTTGTTTACTATCTTTCACGTCGCTTAAAAAGTAGGTATGTACAGTACTTCTCCATCTGCGGGTTCAGGTTGCTAGGCCTTTCCTCGCTTGCGCTCTGGTGGAAAGACCCCATTGAGTGGAGACTGTTCACCAGTCCCACCTATTATCTCTCTACACGCACATAATTCGAGTAAGAAGTATTACTTATAGCTGAAGAAAATACCGAAGGCTTAGGAAACGACCATGTAATGTTACACTTGAAAGTTACACAAATTTAAATTTCAGATTCACTTTTTACAAAATAGAAAAAAAAATACGATTCGACAGGTTTTGACGTTCGATTCACCACTGTGCAGTAGCTGCGATGCGCGAGGTCTTTCAACCAGACTTTACAAACAGACTTGTACAAAGACCAAAACCTTGAGATTTCTATGTTTTTTGTCCAAGCTAACTACTAGGTTTTAATTATAAAGTACTATTATTTATACTGTACTAATAGGGTTTGCATTAGGAGAGGCCTACGTCCAGCAGAAAAAACATAAGTAATAACATGAATAAAAAAAACGAAATCTCAAAAGTCGTAGAACTAAAGTTGTTCGCCATGACATGTGGAATACCCCACCTCGGTACTTAATAGGTAATTATGTTACATCCTATATGCCTATGTATGTACACAAAGATTTTTACACATACGAGCGTTCATAAATATCACTTGTAGGCCCCCCACACATATTTACAAATGAATGTGCTAGCATACTCATTTGCGATCCTATGTTTTAATCTCCTTCACATGTTTCATCATCATCATCATCAACAGGCTGCATTAGTGCACTGCTGGACTTAGGCCTCTCCTTATGCGCGCCAATGAGCCTGATCTTCGGCTCTTCTCATGTAATTGCTGCCAACTACATTAAGCAGGTCGTCGCTTCATCTGGACGGAGAGCGCCCTACACTACGTTTGCCTATACGCGGTCTTCACATGTTTGCTATAGTAGTAGCAGCGGGTCTTTGTGGCTCGGAAGTTGTCTGCAATTCGCTGCGCAGACTACTATTTATCAGGAGCAGTCCCAATGTGGAAGGTGAAGTCAGTATTGTACAACTGCCTCGCTCACTCGCTTACGTTTTTCGCATATTCTATCTCGCTCTTACTTTATGCTGTTTTATCCTCACAGCAGTACCTGCGTAATTGTTCACAGAGCCTAACTTCACAACCACGAAGACACATTATGAAACAAACCCTTAAGTGTAGCTCTCACCTAGAACATGACTAAGATGCGCTAGGTTTCCATCCGGATTACTGACAGTATATCCTTTCAGGTTTACTCCTGGGGAGAAGGCGAAGACGGCAAGCTCGGTCAAGGCAACCGCCTCACGCTCGAAGCGCCTCGTCTGATAGAATCTCTCGCAGGCGAAAGAGTCGTGGACATCGCGTGCGGATCGGCTCATAGTGCGTGCGTCACTGCGAGAGGACATCTCTATACGTGGGGAATGGGAGAGTATGGACGACTTGGCCACGGCGATGACACCACGCAACTTCAACCGAAGATGGTATACTTCCGACTGTCTTTTGTTTTCAGCTTCAATTAGCAATTAGCTTTTATTTAACTTGCAACGTTTGTATGTATGTATGTATGTATGTTTAGGTAAAATCTTGCAAGCTGAATTAGAACCACTTCCTCTTATCCTATGGAAATGATTTTTTACATGTTGGGTCAGTTCCGATGAAAATGCATTTTTATGGTAAGCATGACCTGAATCGACATCCAGGATTAGCTCCAGATAAAGCAACTTTTCAACAGTCAACAGCACAGACACAAAATTATGTTTACGCATTTTATTCATTTTATCACAGATACGAAATGTTTTATACGCATTTAATTGTGATAGCCTGTTCTAAGTTTCACCATGGCTATTAATGCTTAAAAGTTTTTTTTTTAATTTACTTATTTTATTCGCAAATACGCTGCGATATGCTGGCACGTGCCTCAGATCATATGAATCTCTCTGTGAAGCGAGATAGTCTCAGGCTCCGCGTGATAGTCTCAGGCTCCGCGTGCGCACAGTTTAATGTAATATAACATCTGTATACGTGGGGGTCAGGATTTACTGACGGCTCTGGCTCGGAGACGATACCACGCAGCTGTAGCCCATCTCCCTTCCCCAATAAGAGACGTACGGAAACGGCATCCGTATATGGTTGGGTTTCCATAGACTATGCGTTTCGCCTTTACGTTTAGCATAGTGCCAACTGCCAAAGAATAATAGAACCCTTAGTATCGTCTTTATTTCCCGATAAAAACAACCTGCAGGGCGACCCCGGTTGAGCGATCGTAATGGAATAGAAATCGTTTATGACGTCAATGCACTGTCCGTCCTTGTCATATCTTAACAAGGACGGACAGTGCATTGGTATCGCTATCGCTATAGCTTTGAATTACGCGGTGCAGTCTCGACATATCGATTATTACGTAGTATTTACATTACTTTACATAGTATTTACTCTTTGATATCGATAGTGATTGCTTTACAACCGAAATCGGTACATACCGATGACAACTGTTAGGTTTGACAGTTATTGTCTAAAGTTATCGATTTTCATCGGTATTTGTACTGACACTGATCATGATTGTAGTGGATATTTGGCAGAGACTACCAAATATCGTTATAATCGGACCTTGCGACCGATTTCGGTTGTAAAGCAATCGTTGTCGATGTCGAGACTGCAGGCCTTGCACGTATTCAAGTCTAGAGTGTGTTTACTCGTATTTTCTATTACACACATTGCAATTACCATCAGATGTTATGACGTTCAAATGCTTGACTACTGTTTTTAGTTTAGGTTTTCATCCCTCGAAGTTCCTCCTTACTTTCGATCTGTCTGTTCAACAAGAAATAAGTTCAAAAACTAAAACCCGACTACCGTCGGGTAAAAAGCATTTGACAGTCTTGCGATGAAGACGAATTGATTGATATCTCGCTTGTCAAAATAGGACCAATAGGGGCGACGCTATGATGGAACATACACATTTATACATACATATATAGACTGTTTCATTACCCTTCCCTTGCTTCGCTGTATTCGGGTAAAAACGACAGCGTCTTTGAAGGAAAACGAAGCTACATATGTTTGAACACACGTTCCATACTCAAGACAATTTCCACATTATCATTTCAACTAATTATAAAATCTAAAATGCCTTTTTTATTTTAGGTTGAAGCCATAGCAAGCGTCAGGGTAGTGCAAGTAGCTTGTGGATCGCGAGACGCCCAAACTTTGGCCCTCACTGCGTGCGGTAAGGTTTTCTCTTGGGGTGATGGAGATTTCGGCAAACTGGGTAAGTATCTTTCATCATTATTTGTAAAGAACATTCTTACAAATTGTGTTGGTCTTAATTTCAATGCGCATGGTGATGGAATCTAGCTAATTGCAACAGTGGAGGGCCAAGTGACCATTCGTAGTTTCCATACGAATATTTTAATGCGTTTTTTTTTCGTTTGAAAGCTGATAGCTTCCATACGAAACCTATTTTGATGCCTTTTTTCTGTTTGAATGATGGGGGGGGGGGACATAGCTCCCAAACGGATGTACCGGTTTTGATGCGGTTTTTCATGTTTAAAAGATGATGTGATCGAGATGGTTCTTAGCTATAATGGGAGGAGGGGGGATGTATAATTATTTTATTTGTGCTTGCTTCAGGTCGCGGTGGATCTGACGGTTGCGCTGTGCCTATGAACATAGAGAGACTAAACACGCTGGGAGTCGTACAAGTCGAATGCGGCGCTCAGTTCAGCTTAGCTCTCACGAGAGACGGGGAAGTAAGTGTTGTATCAACCGAATAACATCTGCATAGGACTTGATTATAAATGACTTGCTTGTCATGAATAATTGAGCTAGCCAAGCAAGGACTTCAAATCAACTTGGTAGATCGGCGGTTGTATGTATGTTTTTTCGATGCACTTATGCCAATTAATTTATTGGAATGTGCTTATCAAGGCCTTTACTTTGATACCGATGTTGAAAATTCGAAAAGAGATTTTTTTTTCGCTCTAGAAAATGGATAACTACTGCCGCCAAACTGTTCTTTTTCAAATATATATATGTATATATATATATATATAATATATATTATATATATTTATATTTATATATATATAGCCTATGTTACTCGGGGGGGATGTAAGGATTCTAATGATACCCCATACGTCTAAATCTGTTCAGGCATTTAAAAGTTATGGTGGAATAAAGAAACTCACAAACATACAAGTAATGTTAAACATTACACTCATTGTAAAACATTACACTTCTTTTTTTAGGCAGTTGTGTAAAAATTTAGTTCATATTAAGCGCTGAATCGGTTTCGGGGTTCTTGCAATATGTCCCCTCCGGCCGCGAGAATCGTGGTCTAAAAGCTCAATAGAATCTGGTCAAGTGCGTGCCATAATATGAAAGCTTTGATTGTAAATATCAAAATTATTTTCGTTTCATTTTTGGCTTCGTAATTTTTGAGTAATTAACCAAAATATGAAAAATATCGGTACATACCGTTATCTTACCCTTCCCAGGTCTCAGTGCGGGGCGACTCACTATTCAATAAAAATAACACTGACAACTTTCACCCACGCAGATTGGCCGTGTTGTCATGGAATTATCGGGTTACCTACCTTGCTTGTTATTGTGTTTTGAAAGTTTTGTTTCTCAGACACTGGTACATTCGGCTTCGCTCACTTGACAGGTATGGACGTGGGGCAAAGGCGACTACTTCCGCCTCGGGCACGGGTGTGACGCGCACGTGCGCCGTCCCACGCTGGTGGAGGCGCTGCGTGGCCGCAGGGTCATACACGTCGCCGTCGGCGCGTTGCACTGTCTCGCTGTCACTAGTGATCTGCAGGTTTGTACTCGTGTGGACGTGGGGCAAAGGCGACTACTTCCGCCTCGGGCACGGGTGCGACGCGCAGGTGCGCCGCCCCACGCTGGTGGAGACGCTGCGCGGCAGTAGGGTCATAAACGTCGTCGGCGCTCTGCACTTTCTCGCTGTCACTAGTGATCTGCAGGTTTGTTCTAGTCTCCACTTTGTTTGTCTCTGATTTGTTTGCTAAGATCAGTTTACGACAAAGAAGGTTTAAAAATATACAAAGTCTACACCGCCAAATCGAAAGTCAAGCATCCAAGATATGCCGATCCGCTCGTACGCACAAGCCCTACGCACACACTTGTGTTAGTCGTGTTAATTCTGACAAGTTCTCACGAAAAATAAATAACAATGCAGTCTTTTGTGATGAAATTGTGTATCAACCACAAAATATCATAACTTACCCAATCACGCACACATAATATGCAGCCGCCATTTGCTATGCTTCACTCGTTTGTTTGTTTTATTGGGAAGTTGATTGGCAATATAGTTACTTAGTTAGTTTAGTTTCAGCAATGCCGCTCTTAGAACTTCCAAAAACACGCACAAACATTTAACTTAAATCCGAATAAAACTTTGATTAGCGTTATTTCATGTCTCTGGGTGTCGGCAGTATACTATAAACAGTATTATTTTTGACCAGGTGTGGGCATGGGGCGACAACGACCATGGCCAGCAGGGCAACGGCACCACGTGCGTGAACCGGCGGCCCGCGCCCGTCGCCGGCGTGGAGGGGGTGCACCGCGCCGCCGCGGGCTCGTCGCACTCAGCCGCGTGGGCCGTGCGAGCGGCGCGGGCGCCGTCGCCGGCCGAGCCTCATCTCACGCCTCTAGCCTTTCCGGTGCTGAAGGATCCGCTCGGAGCTCAGAGCCTCGGTAAATTAATAGGCAATGGTGTCAATTCTTTCGATTCCAACTAGACTAAACTACGCTACATTTAAGCTTAGTCCTGTCAAACAGATTCTTTTGTTACAAACTAGTCTAAAGAATCATGTCCAGATTTGACCTGTCTGACATTTTGACAGAAGATGTCGTGTATATCGATGTTATATATTGAAAGAAAAAGTTTTTTTTTTCACTATTTATCACTATCTGAAATCAAAATTGGTAATCTGAAAAAATAATGAATTTTTAAATAATATTTCTTGGGTTGTACCATAGATAGTAAACGTAATTCAAAGTCTTTGTATAAATAGAAAGTAATCTAAAAGGAGTTAAATATACTATAGGAGGTAGTATTTCAGTGGTCTATTTTCGATGATCTTTTTGTTTGTGCCAAGCAAAGATCTTGAATTACGCTTTGTTTTTCTATGACTAGAATAGTATCATACAACCATAGAGTAATAGTCATTTCTTACGCCAATGCTTTCTACTTCCCACTGACCTTTAAAAGTCTGTGCAACTTCCATAGTTTGATCTCTGTGCCGCTACTAGCTAATTTCTGTATCATATGAAACAAAAAATCGTGCATGTTAATTTGCACTAGATGCCACGCATTAGAGTTGATATTGCTTTGTTCTAATGCAAACAGAACGTTAATGGGCGGATGGCTGACCAGTAGTTTTTAAACTGATTGGCAATTCGATACATATTCACCCAGTCGTTTTTAGGAACACTAATTTTTAATTTAAACCAATAAACATATTACACCAACTTAAAAAAAAACATGTCATCGCATGTATGGAACGTGAGCATGATTCTTTAAGTTCTAAATTTAAACATCAATGCGATGGAATTAATGAACTTTCGGTGTTGTGCACGGCCGAAGGCGTGGAAAATGTAAACAATTTACTTGAAATGATCAAATAGCTTTTAGTATCTCTAAACTAAATGTAGTTTTTAGTTTAGTCTTGTGAGTTGAACAAGAGAATTGACACCAATGTTTGACCATTCAGGAAAAAACCTTGCGGCTCATAAAGTGTTGGTACATGGGACAGATTTCTTTGATTGAATCGAAAGTCTACATATGAACCGTATGTCACGCCGTTAATTTTCGCGGTGCTGAAAGGTCTCCATCCTTTGTCCAAAATTATCATCATCATCACCTATGGTCCGTATTAATCCGCCTGAGCCCGATCTTCGGCTATTCTCCACCTTGCGCAGATGGTCGCTCCACCTAGCCGGAGGGCATCCTAATAATACGTTCGCCGATTCGCCATCTCCACTCAAGAACTCGTCTACCCCAGCGGTTATCAGTTTACGACAAATGTGACCAGCCCGTTGCTTCTTCAGCCAAAGAATAACTATAATGCTTCAGCTCTAAAGATCTGTTAAATAATATCATTACCTAGCACGACATTAGAAGGATTATACCAAACAGCCACTGAGACATAATTATGTTTGACAAAGCAAATGGACAATATCGATCCGTCCCATCAAAATATAGGTTGACGGTATTTTTGTTCAGGTCTTTACTCTGAAGAAACAACAGTGGAAGAGCCGCAAGGGCCGCGGCCGTCGCTCGCCGCTGCGGCGTTGTCTCTAGAGCCACCGGCCGCGGTGCAACACGCCTTGTCGTTGATACTACTGGCGTTACACATCACACAAGTAAGTGTAAGCCTGAGTACAGAGTACTTTTCTTTTATTGTTTTATTTCGATTATATTTTATTTAGTAAGTCGTCGGTGTGACCCTAAATAACTATCCAGTAGAATTCACTTATGTTTGAGATAGAATACTAATTGTTAAAAGTAATAAATCAAATTGTGTAAAAAAAGAAACTGAAACAGTTCATGAGCTCTACTACACTAGTAGTAGACGCTCATACTGTGGCTGTTACTTTCTCCCGAAAATTATTCATGTAATTTAACTAAGTTTTTATGTATCAACCAAATGGCAAACCAAAAATCAATAATAAAAAAGTTGTGACAAAGATTGTTGTGGCCAAGTCGTGCCTTATCAGGAAAAACGCATATGCGAAGTGAGAAAGTGTATATATTTCTCTCACTCACTCCTTAACTGGTTTTAGCATATATGTCTCTCGTTTTAGCGGAAACAGCCGATCCATTTAAACCTCGACCAACGGTCTCTTGCTAATAGGATGACGGTTGCTTCTAGAATTTTAAATATTGATTGGGTAATGTTCCAGGCTCGCAGCTTATTAGTAGAGGCGTTGCGCGCCCACGAGGCATGCTTGGTCGCGGCTCCGGTGCACGTTCACATTGACACTGAGGACGAAGACGCGGAGGCCGACGCTCGTACCGGCGGGGGCGAAGCACCCGCGGATCGAGCCACACTACCTGTAAGTCAAAATCGTATCAATTCATCATCATAAACAGCCTGCATAAGTCCACTAAACGTCAAATTTTTCCACGAGGTGCAAAATCTTAACATCCAATAATAGCCAATGTTAAGGCCGCCAAAATGCAAAAATGCTTTCGTATGATAGGTTCTCCTCTACAGGTCGCATTCTCAACCGATCTAGACGAACCTTGGTATACAGGTTTAAATGAGTTTTACGAAATTTTTGTCGTCAGGTACTTTTGATTGGGGGGGGGGGGGGGGGGGGGGGAACTTGCCCCAAAAAGGGGCAAAATGGGGCTTCTGAATATTTCCGCCCTATTAGATCCG
Source organism: Alsophila aescularia (assembly GCA_946251855.1). NCBI lineage: Eukaryota > Metazoa > Arthropoda > Insecta > Lepidoptera > Geometridae > Alsophila > Alsophila aescularia. Next base: position 53,108,183 of record OX276379.1, read on the forward strand.
ATTTCGATGGTTCTCTTTAAAATGCAGTAAATTTCTTACTTTTAGGTTTCTTCTATATATATGGGGGAGAAAACGAATGGATCGATTTAGCTGCAGTTTTTAATGTTTCAAAACTGAGGTAACGAGATGGTTCTTAGCTATAATAGGGGTGAGGATTGAAGCTCCCAAATGAATGGACCGATTTTGATGAGGTTTTTATGTTTGAAAACTGATGTGATCGAGATGCTTCTTAGCTATAATGGGGGCGTCGGGCTAAAACTTAGTCTAGCTCCGCTCTAAAGAAGAAAGTTTATTAATCCTGAAAGTAACCGTTGCCCGGCTAAGGAAACGGACCTCCTTCTCAGGTAAAGGCGAGGAATTAAAACAAGATGGTAAATTCAATAACAAAGGGCTTTATTACAAAAAATAGAAAAAAGACACACATGAGTTATCAAATATTGGTACTCTCCCCTTTACTGAGGAATTCAAAAAGAAATATTTTACACTTAATTTAGTTTGTTCTGCATCAAAATAATTCTAAACAGCAAGATCTTATAATAGGAAATACTGAAAGGGCCGTTGCCCGGCTAAGGAAACGGACCTCCTTCTCAGGTAAAGGCGAGGAATTAAAACAAGATGGTAAATTCAATAACAAAGGGCTTAATTACAAAAAATAGAAAAAAGACACACATGAGTTATCAAATATTGGTACTCTCCCCTTTACTGAGGAATTCAAAAAGAAATTATTTTACACTTAATTTAGTTTGTTCTGCATCAAAATAATTCTAAACAGCAAGATCTTATAATAGGAAATACTGAAAGGGCCGTTGCCCGGCTAAGGAAACGGACCTCCTTCTCAGGTAAAGGCGAGGAATTAAAACAAGATGGTAAATTCAATAACAAAGGGCTTAATTACAAAAAATAGAAAAAAGACACACATGAGTTATCAAATATTGGTACTCTCCCCTTTACTGAGGAATTCAAAAAGAAATATTTTACACTTAATTTAGTTTGTTCTGCATCAAAATAATTCTAAACAGCAAGATCTTATAATAGGAAATACTGAAAGGGCCGTTGCCCGGCTAAGGAAACGGACCTCCTTCTCAGGTAAAGGCGAGGAATTAAAACAAGATGGTAAATTCAATAACAAAGGGCTTAATTACAAAAAATAGAAAAAAGACACACATGAGTTATCAAATATTGGTACTCTCCCCTTTACTGAGGAATTCAAAAAGAAATATTTTACACTTAATTTAGTTTGTTCTGCATCAAAATAATTCTAAACAGCAAGATCTTATAATAGGAAATACTACTAACTTAATACTCAAAACTCAAAATTCTCAAATATGATTACAATTTCCTCAAACATATAAAAGTACATAACTTCGGCCTGTATGATATAAATTTACAATAGAACTGCAGTATCCTAGGCTAGTAATACTTAGAGAGTCTGTGCTCAGCAGTTCATCATGTATTTATTGGTCACAACGCAACGGAATAGTCTTGTCTTTGCTTTAGAGTGTTCTAAATTAAAAGAGAACTTGTGTAAACAGAGCGTGTGTGTAAGATTGTGTTTCCCAGAGGGATATTAAACTCTAAAAACGGAAAGTAAAACAGAAAGTATCTTTCAACAGTATATTAACACGTAAGAAGGCGAAGGCTTCCCTCACTACCGTAGCTCGCTGACTCAAAATGATTTGGAGTGGACCAACCTGGAAGCTTCACGGGACGCCGTACCGTCGTCTCGCGTGCCGCCGCGGAACGCCTCCTTACTCCACTCGATCAGCTCCTACTGCTTCTCAACGAACGGTGCCTTCCGCCGCTCTCCAACGGTTTCAGTGTCTCCCACGATCGGTGCCTGGTGTCTTCTACTGGACAGGTGGTGTATTGGAGTCCTTCTGGAGTCCCTCGTAGACCGGCTTCTTCCACGAACGGTGGTGAGCCCCGGGTGATCGCGCACAGCAGCTCGCAGTGGTGTCGGCAACAGCCGTCCGTAGATGCACGATTTTAACCTGAAACCCACGTTCCTTTGTGTTCAAATGTGTCTCGAGATGCCCGCCTTAGATAGACGCGGTGCAAAATCAAAACAGATATTTCGTTAGTACAATACTGAAATCACGGGAAATCCCACTAACCTGGCTTTTGCACTCGTATACTTATTTCGCCTGTACCAGAGCAGCTTCGTTCTGGACTGCGTGCCTCGGTCGTTTTGACCACACAAGAGAACTGCGTGTTCTTCTGCTGCCTGCGCCGATCTCAATCACGTGCCAACTATGTAAACTAAACTGAGTTTACGTCCGAATTCAAAATGAAATCCACAGGCTTCTCTCTTGTATATATACGAACTTTGGCTTTTCACGTCGAGTAGCATTCTACTCCGAAATCGAACTTCCGCTTATCCAGAAAACTCTAGAAACAATTCTGCAACTTGCATCGTAAAGCAGACCTTGTCGGCCTAGCTATATACTGTCCTCCAGCCAGTTCTGGTACATTCCAATCAGCTTCCGTTGTTTACTTGTAAAAAGTTCATACAAAAAAAGGGTCTCTCTGGAACTTTGATGTGATTTAGACATTACGTCAAAACATTCCATGGTGTGACCATCGCAAGCGATTTGTAGATGTAAATTATTTTCGATATATGAATCGCTGCCCTCTGAATTTCCGATTTGTTAGCGAACTTAAAGATGTGACCTATTCCGGATTTTTAAACATCCCGCTTCTCGTCCAAAGCTATCCAGAGCCCGAAATATTCCTGGAACGCCAATTAATAATAGCAACACTCAGAAGCCCCGCTACCTCCCGTCAGAGGCCTCCGCATTGTTTACACCTTCCTTCTAGTTCACGCCTCTTGTCGCTAGCTGTCGCTGCGTGGATTAACCATTTTATCTATTTTGAGACATGAGATGAAAACTTTTCCCTTCACTCGTAGAGGCAAATTCAACCATTATTTATTGATTCTTTGATAGGCGAAATCATCAATCTGTCTTCAACAAAGAAATGCTTTCATTATTCCTTCAACGAAGAAAGAGGCGCGCGCGTGGTGGAGTTCGGCGTTTTTTCCAAACTTGGCGTCTGGCTTTCAGATACGGAGAAAACACATCCTGATAATAAAATAGAGAAGACGCTGCTCCTCGCCAGATGGCGTTGTACCCAATACATTCTATTTAATCGGGATCTATAACAAAAATCTAACTTGGAGTCATGATTTAACATGTTACAATCCTACTAATAATATGAAGCTGTAAGATTTCTAAAGCGGCAAGTTTATTAATCCTACCTACTAATAATATGAAGCTGTAAGATTTCTAAAGCGGAAAGTTTATCAATCCTACCTACTAATAATATGAAGCTGTACGATCTCTAAAGCGGCAAGTTTATTAATCCTACCTACTAATAATATGAAGCTGTACGATTTCTAAAGCGGCAAGTTTATTAATCCTACCTACTAATAATATGAAGCTGTAAGATTTCTAAAGCGGCAAGTTTATTAATCCTACCTACTAATAATATGAAGCTGTAAGATTTCTAAAGCGGCAAGTTTATTAATCCTACCTACTAATAATATGAAGCTGTAAGATTTCTAAAGCGGCAAGTTTATTAATCCTACCTACTAATAATATGAAGCTGTACGATTTCTAAAGCGGCAAGTTTATTAATCCTACCCACTAATAATATGAAGCTGTAAGATTTCTAAAGCGGCAAGTTTATTATTCCTACCTACTAATAATATAACGGTATGTAGGTTGCTTTGATATCTTTTTCGTAACCAGTTATTTGTTGTTATTTACGTAGCCGGACCATTTCGACGAAATTCTACTTATGTGGAAAGTTAAATATTTTGCGAAATTTATCAATGCAAAGGTGAAAATAAAGAAATGATCAATTGAAATCTGGTAATATTTATTTAAAAAGATCTGTTACATAACAAAAAAAAAACATTTTCTTTAAGTCTAGAACAAAAAAAAACTTGTGTCCTAGGTCAAACTTTTGGGGCTGAGTAGGTAGCAGACGATCCCGCCTACCTCCCATTTTCGTATGTTCAATGTTGGCGCCGAACACTCTGTATATGAGCAAGTCTCATTAACATGGAAGTTGTCTATTTCAGAGTGGCGCGAGCAGCCCTCTCAGCGGGTCGATATCATCGCGGCATTCTGCTGTAATGTCGTCGAGCGCCGTGTCCGTCGCAGCCGCCACCATGACCGTGCAACAAGCTGAGGCGCCGAAGGTACAAAGGGCGTCACTCGTGATCAAAAAATAGGATATTTTGTACGCAGATAGCAAAGAGTATACAAATACTACGTAAGGTAGAAATCTTGAAATAGTCTATATAACTACGCCAGAAAGTATTTTTGATTTTTATGTATGTAACTTATATAAGTTACGTATAATTAAACTTACACAATAATCTACAAATAATCTTCGTACCCTATTTGACGTTACTTCAATATACCAACTTGTAGTTTTTTCTTGCTAATGTAGATGGAGTTAGACGACTTTACCTCGCAGCTGGGCGAGTCGGACGCAAGAGCGCTCGTGGATTTGTTGAAGTTAGCGGCGGCGGGAAGAATCCCTGATGCCAACAATGCTGTCAAGATCATCACAGAAGTTCTCATGGGTATGTAGCCTTAGGTCGGCGGTGCATACATACGTAATACCAAAATCATTTGTATTGCAGACATTCGTAATTCGGAGGGCACGTTAAGCTGTCGGGTCCAGCTTTTATTGTCAGTCGTTAAGCCAAAGAGTTTTATAGAGCCGCCCGAGGGCGGCCCGAAAAACTCCAGAAGCGACACCGAAGCCAGCACCACATCATATGACAAGCACATGCGGTAACACCAGACTTAAAGTTGCTTACTTTCTTTATTTGTATTTTTTTTATAAACAATTGACATTAGTTTAAAATATTACTTCTTCTCGTCGTTCTCTTCTCTATCGGGCGTATTTCAGAAGCATCCGTGGAGTCAGAAGGGTAATTTCCTTTTCCTTTGTGGGATTCAAATCTGAGTTGGCACATGAAAGAGTTTCTTTGAACTCAAAGAATATTTTATTGATTTGATCTACTTATAATATTTTATAATTTTCTCCTTGTTCATGAGATGTTAAATTTTGATTTGTAAAAGTGCTATTACTTTGCCTTTTTACAATAAAATATTTTGATTTTATTATTACTAGCTACACCTAGGTTTGCGTGCCTGGATTTTTTCGCGAGGTAAAAGGAAAAAAATATGACTTTGTCCCAATTCAAATGCACACTATTTCTTCGTCAAATTCCATCAAAATCGGTACAGCCGTTATAAAAAACAGGGAGACAGTTATTGATAATTTTAAATTAGTAAGAATATTACTGATAGAGTTCGACTTTGCCTATAGCTCTCTGCGCCAGCAAGCCCGCCGTGGCCGACATGGTGGTGGAAGTGTGCGTGTGCGAGCTGGAGGAGGCGGCCGCGGGCGGAGGCCGGGCGCCGCCGCAGCCCGTCACCGTCGACAGCCCGCATCCGTACGCCGACGACACCGACATATCAGGTAAACAACTTCATGATAACATTTGGTTGTAGTTGCGGTCCCAAAAACGTAGGTACATGTAGGCATAAAACAAAACCATATATGCCAACGCAGATGCGGATCCCGTGCTGGCCAAGTACTAAAGGAAGTGTGCGGACGCAAGCAACCTGACAAGCTCCTGACGCTGCATTCATTATCTTTTTTAGACATATAAGGCTGTAAAGCTGCAAGGCTGTAAAGGCTGTCTCAAAATACACGCAAGAAGTAATTTAAAAGAAAACGCAGGTTTATCATAAAACTTATTTTTAGTTTATTAATTCACAAAGTATTCGGTATAGGGTTATGTATGGTATAGCATATAGGGTAAATAGCCTCCACGTCTTTGCTGACACATTGCATTCTTTTGTTGATATTTTCCATAACCGTTTTGCATAAATGTGGCTGAATTTCGTTTATAAAGCGCTCAATTTCCTCCTTCCAGGCGTGGGTGGTGCACTTGTTGGCATATACATAAGACTTAAAAAAAACAAAGAAAAAAGTCCAACGACGTTAAAACGCATAATCTGGGCACCTAATCACCAAAACGGGTCTTAGAAATGGCTTATGCAGTAATTGAACTCTCGAGCTATACGTATGTGGCACCATCTTGTTGAAACCAAGTATCATCCGTGATCAGCCTATATCAGTCCACTGCTGGACGTAGGCATCTCCTAATTCACGCCACTGAGCTCGGTCTTCATCTCTCCTCATTCATTCTCATCCAGCCGCCTTTCGCACGTTTTCACTCCACGTGGCCACAGGGCGACCTACACTACGTTTGCATAAACGTGATCTCCACTCAAGAACTCATCTACCCTAACGGTTATCGGTTCTTCTGGAAATGTGACCAGCCCACTGACACTTTAGCTTGCTTATTCTGAGAGCTATGTCAGTCACCTTGGTTCTCCGTTGGATAACTTCATTGCGAATCTTGTCCTTCAGAGAAACTCCAAGCATAGCTCTCTCCATAGCTCGCTGAGCGACCTTAAATTTGTGGACTAGTTTAACCGTGAGTGTCCACTTTTCGGCTCCGTAGGTCATGACTGGTAGGACGCACTCATTGAAGTATGGACGTGGTATGGACGACGAGAAGACTTGACGAAGCTTGCCGAATGCTGTCCAACCTAGCTGAATTATTCTTCTGTTGGCTTCCTTCTCAAATTGTTCTTACCTAATTGCAATATTTGTCCAAAGTAAACATATTGTTGGACAACTTCAAGAGGTTCACCATTAACTGCAATCAGTTCCGGGTTAATAAGATCGTTAAGCATGATCTTGGTCTTAACTTTGTTCATTCCGAGACCGATGTGTCGAGAAGCATCATCTAGATTAGTCATCATAATTTGCAAGTCTTGAAGCGACTCCGTCATTAGGACGATATTATCGGCAAATCGTAAGCGTGAGATATTCTCGCCATTGATATTAATGCCCTTTCCTTTCCAATCCAGCACCTGAAACATATCTTCCAGGGCATTAGTGAACAGTTTCGGGGATATAACATACCCCTGTCTGTAAGAGAGAGCTCCTGCGGGTTGGATATGTTTAGACTGCTGGTTTTCTAGCTGGTTTTCTCATAGTCGCGGCGTCATACAGAAACCTCAGCACTTCGATGTATCGCCAGTCCACTTGACAACGCTGCAAAGATCCAGAACGCCCAGGTTTCAACAGAGTCAAAGGCCTTCTCATAGTCCACAAAAGCAAGACACAGGGGCTGGTTATACTTTTCAGACTTCTGTATAACCTGCCTCACCGTGTGTATGCGGTCTACGGTGTTAAATCCTCCGCAAAACCCGGCCAGTACAGGAAGCTGGAATTCGTCAAGTCTCCTTGCGAGACGATTTGAGATGACTCTCGAAAACAACTTATAGACGTGGCTCAATAGTGAAATTGGTCGGTCATAGTCATAGTACTTTATTGGTATTTACAAATACAAGTCAATATAATCACAAATTGTGTACGTATGTACAAAAGTAAGTCATAGTACTTTATTGGTATTTACAAATACAAGTCAATATAATCACAAATTGTGTACTTATGTACAAAAGTAAGTCATAGTACTTTATTGGTATTTACAAATACAAGTCAATATAATCACAAATTGTGTACTTATGTACAAAAGTACTTTATAATAATTCCTTATTTTACATAATAACATATGGTGTAATAATAATTGTAACCCAAAAAAAAAAACAATAAAAAATAGATTATGTCAAATAAATTACAGTCTAAATAAACAAATTAAAAATAACAAATATCAGTCAAAATAATAGATAAAAATAGTTATTCTTATTTTAACTCTAGAAATTCCGCATAACTTTAGAAAGTTTGGTTGATAAGCCAGCGTTTCAACCTCAACTTGAATGATTCTAGACTAGGTGCTTCTGTGACATCCGCCGGTGTTCGATTGTAGACTGTAGGGCCCATGACGTGAGTCAACCTGTTGGACTTGGCGAGGAAGCGGGACAACAGTTGTCCCTTGCGACGGGTGGCCTACCTTTGTGATGTGACTCACCTATTTTTCGACATTTTCTCTTGTAAAAACAGACACCTGATATATCAATAAGGATGGTAATGTCAGAATACCGAGGGATTTAAAGAACGGTCTCGCAGAGGTATTCTGCGAAACCCTTACAATGGCTCGGACAGCACGTTTCTGGAGCCGAAAGGCTCTTTTCCAATCCGCTCCTCTGGCCCACAGTTCGGCACCGTACTGCAACAGAGAGTGGACAGTGGCGAAGTAGCACGACCGCACCACCTCCCTCGGCGAAGTGCAAAATACGCACCACCTAGCTTCCCGCATACTTTGTGTATGTGGGACTCCCAGGTAAGGCCGCCATCTATTTCGAAGCCCAAGAAGGTAGTGCTGTCTGATTGCTCTATCCTCGGTAGTTCTTTAAAAGGGTTTTAGCCCATTTTTGAAAAAGAGTATTACCAATTTCCTGTTCCACACCTCTGGAGCTCTCCCATTGTTAAGAAATGTGCTAAACAACCCCTGAAACTCCCGAAGCACGGGTTTCCGACCTGATTTCAAGAGCTTTGAATTTGTACCATCCTCGCCGGGGGCCTTTCTATTCTTAAATTGTTTGAGCGCTATCTCAATCTCGTCTAGGCTGACGTTGGGCAGTTCGTCAGTGAAGTGGCGGGTCAGTAGTACGCGGGAATCCTCTGTGCTGGGTTCGGTTCTAGAAGCATGCGAGTCGTACAATCGGCCATAGAAGTCTTCAATCTCAGAAAGGATCTTCGGCTGAGAGACGACGGTTGTGCCTTTATTAGTCTTGAGCTTCGTCATGGGATCTACTCAATTGCTGGGCGAAGACTTGACCCCCGATTTTGCTCAATTGCCTTTTCAATTCGGCGTGTATTTGAGCATCGGAGGTCACGTTGCACCAGTTTACTGTCTTTTTTCTGACGGTGTGGCTTGCTGTTGCTCCCGTTGCTCGTCCATAAGCCGAAGAGCCTCATCCACGATTTTAGACTTCTTCCCGTGCGCTGCAGCTGACAAAATTTAGTACCTTCCTCCCTAAGGGCTCCCACTAATTTTTGGAGTTCCTCGTCCACGTCATTTGTGGTTTCCAAGGCAGCGAATCGATTTTGCAACTTGAGTTGGAACTATTCTGATCCAACAGCGGACTGGAGTAGTTTGGGTCGGAGCGTAGACTTCACCAGACGGTATCTTTCAAGCTTGTAGTCGATATTCATGGAGCCTAGGACAAGTCGGTGATCACTACCGGTACTAAACCTGCTGATCACTGAGACATCCCTGCTTATTGTCCGTCATGATGAAGTCAATCTCATTTTTAGTCACAGTGTCGGGGCTTTGCAAGTCCACTTTCTTTGGGGTAGTTTTTTGAAGAAAGAGTTCATCAAAAAGAACCCCTCTTTTTTCAAAAAGTTAACCAGCATTTGCCCCCTGTGATTTCTATCTCCATAGCCGTTTGGACCTATTTTCGATTCACTGCAAGCCTGTACTCCCACTTTGACGTTAAAGTCTCCCATGATAATGTAGTAGTAAGCCCTTGTGGTGTTATGTAGGGCTGAAGATATGTCATCAAACATATCTTCTACCTCATCATCCGAGTGTATCGAGGTCGGAGCGTAAACCTGTTTGACCTTAAGACTGTACCTTTCGGTCAGTTTAAGGATCAGGTACGCTACCCTGGTCGATACACTGGATATTTCTACAACATTATCAATGAGGACCTTATTGACGAGGAATCCCACGCCACCCTGAGACTGCTGATCGCCCTCTCGGAAGTAGAACAGTAGCCCGACTCCAGGGTCATTGGTGTGCTCCCCCTCTCTTCGGACTTCACTTAACTCTAGAATATGCCACCTGATCTTTGTGAGACTGACTCGAGTTACGCCATGTGTTCAAGCCTAATCGTTCGTCCGTTGTACGTAGCCAGGGTCAGTTGTTTTTGTTTTGGGTGGCCTACAGTAGCCCGGTCATTCTTCGCACCCCCTGGCCTGCCATTTCCTTGACCGCCACCGTGGTAGGGACTAGCAAGGCGATCTAGAACTGGGGGCATATCGTCCGCATCGATTCTTCATTTACCCGATATGCTATTCCATACATAACCCTATGCTGTATACTTTATAAATCAATAAAAAAAGTTTATATATAAACCTTAGTTTTCTTTCAAGTACTTACTTCTGGCGTGAATTTTGGGACATCATCCTTTATAAGACTATTCGTTTTATGTTTTATGAAATTCATAATTTTTGAACTTTTTAGTTACCAATAAATTACTACGAATTTTATTATTATTATTGACCTAATTAATTTTATCCTCACGTAGGCGTAGTTAAAATCCCCGGTGCGTCTTCGCTCCGAGTATCGTTCGAGCAGGGCTGCTCCACGGAACGCCGGAACGACCCTCTCACTGTTTCGGATGGCACCGGCAGAGTGTTAGCCACGAGGTCGGGCCGAGAGCCCGCGGATTGGTCGCAAGAAATCATCGTCAACGGTAACGTAGTTTGAGACCCCAACTAATAATTGCTCAATATAATAATGTTCATATGTAGGCCATTCACACGATCGTTAGTCTTCGATAAAGACACTAAACAATTTCACTAACTAAAGAATTTTCAATACACCATGATGCAAAAAGACATTAATTTCTAGATTGTGTTTACAATATTTCACACTTCATTTGTATGGAGCGCGATTGCGATAATTCTTAAAGAAAAAAGTAAGAGTTTTGGCTTTGTACACTGTTTTATTTTTCGACATTGTCCCAAGATACCATCTCATAAATGGTAAATATTATTTTATTTTTTGACATTGTCCCAAGATACCATCTCATAAATGGTAAATATTAGTTTATTTTTCGACATTGTCCCAAGATACCATCTCATAAATGGTAAATATTAGTTTATTCTTCGACATTGTCCCAAGATACCATCTCATAAATGGTAAATATTAGTTTATTTTTCGACATTGTCCCAAGATACCATCTCATAAATGGTAAATATTAGTTTATTTTTCGACATTGTCCCAAGATACCATCTCATAAATGGTAAATATTAGTTTATTTTTACAGGCGACGAACTGCGTTGGCGGTTCACAAGCGACGGTTCTGTCAACGGTTGGGGCTGGCGCTTCACCGTCCATCCCATTCTGCCGTCCCAGTCAATCGTGGTTAGCTACACGTTTTTCATAGTTTTGTATGAGTAATAATTTGCTAGGTGAAACTGTTTGTTATTTTACAATGTTTCGACTGGTTTTTTTTAAATTAATCGTTACCTACGTTTGTATTAAAAGCCGAACTCCCTCACTACTCCAGTGCCTGTATTACCTTACTTTTAACCTACAATTGCAATCAAAATTACTAATTAGTTTAATGGGATTACGCAACTTGTCTTGTCCCACTTTCATGCCGTTTCAAACGATAGTAAGCAATTTAAAGTTGTCATTGATTAAGAAAAGATATAATGAAAACCTCAAAGCAATCGATAGCAATTGGAATTAGATCACAGCGGCACAGGGCACCTTAAGAAAGTTGTGACAACTGCCTCAATACTGTGGCGTTCGATGCAATCCCGTTCCCCTATAAATACCACTTTTATAAAATTCCGAATGAGATTCATTGTTCAGAAAAAAACTATGACTAGCTACAAACCATCAGTATCTTCCTAACACGAGCACGACTAGATTGAAATGGAAGAAAAAATATCAAAAGTTTATATGATTTTAGCATTAACGCCTGCTTAACGAGAATATATCTAATAAGTTTTCTTAACGAAAAATTTTAATCACGGACGGGCTTCGAACCCGCAGAGGCAAGAAAAATACGGGTTCAAACCCCGTCCGTGATTCAAATTTTTCGTTAAGAATTAGGTAAAATATTAAAAGTTTTGAACTGACATGGTATCAATAAAATTGTGACAAGATTTGAAACGCGATAAATATCCCATATTATACATATATTTATCACCAGTTGTATCCCGTGTACTTTCCCGTATTTCTATGTATGTCTTTTGTTTTGAGTTTCTGTCATTCCAGAACTGTTTTTGCAACAGTTCCGGAATAACAGAAATTCAACTCAACTCGCCATGATCACGGATTTACTGAAGTGAATGCTTCAGTAAATCCGTGGGTTTTATTTTTCTACGAGCAGACAAAACAGTGTACACTTTACATGTTCGTTTTTGTTATAGACATTGTTACCACTGTTCACAATATTGGAAACTCAAAACAAAATATTAGACATGGTAAATGTCTCGTTTCCAATGTTGACCAAATATTAAAAGGTTTTCACCAACACCATGTCAGAATATAGTGTTAGTAAGTGAGGAGACTTGCAGAATTCCGATACTGAACTGCTTGTTTTACTTCCAGGACAGCGGTTCGGATCGCTACGTGCTGTCGTGTCCGTCGGTGGAGCTAGCGTGGCGCCTGCTGGACGGGCCGCTGCTGACGTCCATCTCCAACGACCACCAGCTGGCGCCGCGGCTGGCTCAGGCGTTGGCGATTTGTGCTCAGATGCCTTCGCTGTGTAAGTTACTAACTATAGAATAGTCCAACGCGCATAAGTTGGTTGTAGTACTACATATGTAGTACTATATGTTTATATGTATTTGGTTGTAGTACTACATATGTTGGATGATTCGTTTACTTTTTAATCGACTTCACAATAGGAGAAGGTTATATGTTCAATTGTATGTATTTTTTATGTATGTTCACCGATTTCTCCGTCAATTGCCGACTTATTTTGTTTTTTTTTTATTTGAAAGAGGTGATCTCTAGTTTTGTCCCATATAAATTGTATGAAAATTGGATCATTCGTATTTTTTTTAGTCATTGGTTAATTTATACAAAATGATAATCTTTCTTTTATTGGTGTGGCTGTACATTCGAGATGGTTCCAAAAACCTGTACAGTACAGTAGCCACTGATCTCTATGGATTTGCTTTGTCGTAGTTTCGTTTGTGCGGATTCAAAACTCCTCCACCGAGCGCCCATGGATCTAATATTGACATTGTTTCATCTCCTGACGCTAGTCACAGATTAAATAATAGTACAAATACGTTAGTTCCGTGGACGCTCACTACTGCCAAACTACTGCTATCAGCGCCAAAATGACGATAATCAAACGCTCTCATTGCGACGTTCGCCTACAGCATGCCTAGAGTACGGAGTAGTATGCAGTAGTGTATGACAGTAGCTCAGTACAGTTTCCCTGGCAGCGTGGCGCGGGCGCGTGTGGTGCGTGCGACGGCTGCGCGGCGTTGTGTGCGCGGGCGAGCGCGCCGCCGCGCCGCCGGCGCTGACGGCGCTGCCGCGGCTGCTGCACGCGCAGTACGAGCACGAGGAGCCGGCGCTCAGAACGGGCACGCATCTCTCTCACACGCACTATTTGAAGGTCAGACACCTTAAAAAAGTACTGTCGACGCTTTTCATATACACACCTTAACTGGTTACCTATAAAGGCTTCATACCTAGCAATACGCCGTTTTGAAAAAAAAACACACATACCTTAATAGTTCGACACAGGGTTTCAACACGCATAAAAGAAATGAGCCGTCGCAGGAAACCTGGAAGATGTGTAACATAAAAAATTGTAATAACTAAAACATAAAGCCACGCTTTGCACCGCGCGTAACTGTGTATCAGCAACTCTCATGTGATATTTTCTTACTTTTCGCCCTAATACCATAAGTCTGGTTGGCGCAACGAGATACTGTTCGGCCTCCAGTCTGCAGTACCCGAGTTCAATTCCAACTGGAGTTTTTACATTTTGCACATGGAAAAGTGTATTTGCTGGCTTATAACTTAACTTGAATATGCCCGAGCTGAGGCGGAAAGAGCCGAAAACCCACAAGCGACGCATCGACGCACTAGTGTCGTCTTTACACCCGTACCGCGTCATTAGATGTCTGTAGACCACTGCGTTGATACGAATCAGCTAGGCTTTTCTACATCTGTTGCAAGTCCTGCAACGTTTTTGCCACAACTGCGCTGTGTGTTGAATCAAATGGCGATAACGTTTTTAAATATAAAATGTTTTAAATTATTAATGAATGATCCTAAACATTATATATGGAATAATTGAGATGTAATCTATTAATGCACTGAATCGTATTTTTTAAACATCTAATGCCGCGGGACAGGTGTAACGCCGGCTCTTGGCGCGGAGACGCATCGCCGTAACGCTCGTGGCTCGTTGGCTATTTCCGCCTCAGCTCGGCCACATTCGATGTTTGCACATCTGCTTGGAGTCCCGCTACTGCCCATTTTTTTTTCGTTTACTATTAAGTATGTACCCTATTTCCAGGAACTAGCATGGCTAGCGTGCGGGCTCCGCATCGACACCCGCGTTTGCACTGGCCCCGAGTCTGCGCGCTGGGCGTGGTTCAAGCGCTTCTGCCTCTGCATGCGCACCGCGGACTCCCTCATACGTCGGCTGTCTCTACCCACTCCCTTCTTAGCAGAAGTCAGGAAGCGGTTGTCGGACTTGGGAGTGTACAACGTGGACGAGGCGACTTCCAGCGACAACCAGTACCCTTGGGAGGATAACAGCAGGTTCACAAAGCAGCATGATGAGCAGTTACTGCATTGGGTTAACAAGTGAGTAGCTATGTGTACCCTCTCTTTCTCTCGCGCAGCATCTATCTCTCCCTTTCTCTGCTAAGCCGCTAAGCCGAACATCTTCATTGTTAAAGTACGGAAGACATTATCAGAGCATATGGTGCTGCCTTCTACCCACTACCATATTAGCAGAAGTTAAGAAGGAGCCAATGACGAGACCATGGATTCTAACAACGCCTTTCATAGCATTACCCAACGTCAGGCGAAAGATGTCCGCTGCTGAACACAGGCCTTCTGAGTAATCGACATAGCTCTTAGGATTAGCAAGCTGAAGTGGCAGTGGGCTGGTCACATTTCCCGAATAACTGAAAAGCCTTGGGGTAGACTAGTTCTTGAGTGGAGACAGCGCTTAGGCAAACGTAGTGTAGAATACCCTGAGGTCAGGTGGAGTGACGACCTGCGGAAAGTTGCTGGCAGAAACTGGATGTGGAGAGCTGAAGACCGAGCTCGTGGCGTGCATTAGGAGAGGCCTACGTCCAGCAGTGGACAGATATAGGCTGATGATGATGATGAACACAGGCCTCCCCAAAGAACGCATCGGTCCACCACGTCGGGGCCGTGCTACGCGCCGTGTTACAGTCCGTGGCATCTCAAGTATCTCCCTTCCCCAACATTAATCGGTACTGTGTGCTGTGATATGCCCATTGTCACTTCAACTGACTAATTTTGAGATCAATATCGATACTTTAGTTCTTCTGCGGATTTCCTCAACCCGGATCCTAAACTCAACATTATTTATTGTTAGTAGCATTACAACTTGTACATAGCATTTTTCAACTCAAAATCTTAATGCCTCCTCAACAAGGAGTTTTTTTTACATGACTGCCCAAAAAAAGGAGTGTAATGTTTTTAGGGTCCATATTTGTAGTGAGTTTATTTATTACACGACTGCCCATAAAAAGGAGTGAAAGTTTTTAGGGTTCATTTATATATGTATGTTAGTTTCTTTGTTCCACCATAACTTTTAAATGCCTGAACAGATTTGAATGTATTTTTGTCATACTTTGATGATTTACATGTTTTATTTTAAACTAGCTTACCCGCCCGCGACTTCGTCCGCGCGGACTACAGTTAATTACGAAAAAAAGCATCCTATGTTCTTCTAGGATATTAAAAGCCAATGCATAAGTAGCTATAGCACCAACGCTCTTGTTGTTTTTTGACAGACTTGTTATTTCGTTTCCATGGTAACCGTTCCTTATAGCGCGTAATCAACATTTTCCATTTTTCCTGTGAAAACTTGCTGTTTTCAGGGATAAAAAGTATCCTATGTTTTATTCCAGGGTATAGGTAAGCTAACTCCATTCCTTAATTCATCAAAATCTGTCCAGCCGTTATCGCGTGATAGCTCCCCAAAAAAACAGACAACGTTTCACTTTTATATATTGGTATGGATATGCCAATCAATAAATTAGGTAAACCATACATTGAGTTTGAAAAGGTCCGTTTGTATCGACTCTGAATTGAATCACGCACGTGAAAAGTATACCCTTCTGACTACCAGTGTTTCGTAAAAACGACCGTTAGGAGAAGAGAGCACTAAGAATCTACGAGGATGCTATTTTTGACGATACCTTTTTTAAATGTGGTAATGAGTTGTCCCACACTCACCAAAACTGGAATAAAAATACACAAAAAACTTGTAAGAAACAAGGCTGAACTAGTCCCCACAAGCAACACCTTACGAGTATGACTTGTGTACCAGCCACCCTCACCCCCGCAATAATTTTACAGGGAAGGAAGTGCTTTATAGCTGGTAATTTTTGAGCACATAGAGTTTCTTAGTAAGTAGCGGTATCAATGCTAAATGGTTAACTTATAATTTCCACAATACCAGGCGCCCAGAGGACTGGACGGGTTGGTGGGGCGTCGGCTACCGCGGCTGCGTGGTGTACGGCTGGGGCCACAACCACCGCGGCCAGCTCGGTGGCGTAGAGGGCGCTAAAGTGCGCGCGCCGACGCCCTGTCTCGCTCTTGCAGCACTGAACCCGGTGCAGCTGGTCGGCGGAGAGCAGACGCTGTTTGCTGTCACGCCGGATGGGAAGGTCTACGCTACAGGTGAGATATTCACATTAAAAGATGGTAAGCAAGGTGAATCTTCGATTTACTCAGTGGTGTGTTATTGACGAACCGCATGTGGTAAAGAGTTCAACTACACGCTGTGCAACCCTCCACTGCGTGCGTTTGGATGTCCGAATATTACAATATGGGTATCAAATTGAAAGCCTTGATGAGCACATTCTAACAAAATATAATTTAAGGTATAACTCATAACTTGTCGTTATTTGTTCGTTTTTGATAGGGCGGTCGTGTTTTTTCATAATTTATTTTTATTGTATGTTTATGTTCAAACTATCGTCTCACGCTGATCTATTCCACGCAGGTTACGGAGCTGGCGGTCGATTAGGAATTGGTGGAATTGATTCCGTATCTCAACCAACTCTATTAGCGTCCATACAACACGTTTCCATTACAAAGGTAAACTACAACTGTTTCAATAATCGAGTTTGTGGAACGTAGTCAAACGGTAGTAATAATGAGTAATTTTTGTTAGGTGGCTTGCAACTCTGGTGGGAAACACTGTCTAGCGCTCTCGTCCGAAGGAGACGTGTACAGTTGGGGCGAAGGTGAAGACGGAAAACTTGGACATGGGAATAGAGTGTAAGTAAATGGAATCTATATTTTCTATATTACCATACATTCAAATATATTTTGTTGATGTTATGACTTTAGGACGTAACCCAACGGTAAAAATAACGTAGGAGTGTACGGAGTTACCTAAAAACACTGACCTCCATAGTATATTTTATGTATTATAATATTGTATGTATCTCACATAAACACACCACCCCTCACACACCTTTAAATACACATACATTAAAATTTACCTATAACCTAGTAAATGCTGAACAGACTGTATATTGTTATTGTTTGTTTCTTTGTTTGTTGTATGAGGTAGGTACTGGATATCAGATATCAGAGTTGTCAAGCCGCCCGAGGGCCTCTGACATGGCGGAGTCTAGCTTTTGAATCCGGTATCGTTGGATTCTAAATTGCACTATAGAACCGTTAGGCCACGAGGGCCTCTGACATGGCTTAACGGCTGCTATTAATCAATAACAGCCGGGACCGACAGCTTAACGTGCCCTCCGAAGCACGGAGCGAGGGAAAACCGCACATAACTCAGAAAAGTCATTGGTGCGGAGCGGTTTTGAACCCGGTATCGTTGGATTCTAAATTGCACAATAGAACCGTTAGGCTACCAATTGTTATAATCTAATAACTTACTGTGTAATCCTGTTTTGGCCTTATTTTAAGTCTATTAGTGTATTATATTTATGTAACTATTAAATATTGGAATACCAAAAAAAAGGAGCCTTCGCGGGACGCCTGGCAGATTTGTAAACATATAAAAACTAAATAACTAAAACAAAGAGCAAAGTCTTGTACCGCGCGCACTCATTGGTCAACTATGAATCGGCAACTCCTCATCTGATCTATACTTACATTTTGGACTCGGCCCCGGGCTGGTGTCTAGTCTGAGCTAAAAATTTAAGACAAGTAAGATATAGAGAGACATACGCAGACATAAGCGCGAAAGAGATAACAGTATTTTTTGGACTAACTAGATGCTTTGTTTTTTTTTGTGCAAGTGGGCCTAAGTCTGGTTGCGCCACCGTTTGACCGTTGCTCTGTAGTACCGGAGTTCAAGTCCCAACTGAAGTGTTTACATTTTGCACATAAAAAATATATGTGATGGCTTTATAACTTGAATATGACCGAGCTGAGGCGGAAAGAGCCGACGAGTCACGAGCGACGCGTCGCCAAGAGTCGTCGTTAACCCCGTACCGCGCCATTAGATGTTTACACATCAAAAAGAATTTGTATATAGAACTGATTAAGGACGTTCCAACCAAGAGTTAATCTGTAACCTATATTTACCAAAAAATACTATTGATTACTACACAGCTCACATAGAAACATACTTTATATGTGAACATAGTTCATAATTATAAAGTACTAGCGACCCGCCCCGGCTTCGCACGGGTAGATATATAGAAATATAAAATTAGTAGGTACTTTATTTGGACAAATAGAACAACAACAATTTCTACACAAAATGTTTATGTTTATAGGTTTTATTAGTAGTATTATTCTGCTTAACGCAAGGAGGTTGAATTACGGTTACTATTTCGTGTATTATTAGCATAGAGCATTTCCTACGTCAATGATTATTAGATGTTCTGTGATTTCGTTTCCATGGCAACGTTCCATATACAAAGACCCTTATCTCTTCTTAGTTTGTGATCTTACGTAGTATTTATATACTCTTTGGTTTGTGATACAAAGTAATCGAGATTTTTTGCAAAATTTGATACCTCGGGTTTCATTATTGCAATTTTCGAAGGAAACTCTAATTTTTTTGAAAAATAAAATCCTGCTTGTGTTACTCGCTGATAATTTAGCTTTCTTTGTGTGAAAGAATTTTTAAAATCGGGTCTGTATTTTTGAGTTTATCCATTACAAACAAACAATCAAATCTTTCCTCTTTATAATATTAGTGTAGAAGTGTAGATACGAAAAATTATTATTCACAACTTCGAAAGAGAATACGTTAATATTTTCAGTATTTTTCATGACCGTAACTACTTTTTCAGGAGCTACGACCGACCGAAGCTAATCACGGCCCTTTCCGGGCTGGAAGTGGTAGCGATCGCGTGCGGAGGCGCGCACTCTGCGTGCTTGACCGCACGCGGGCGAATCTACACGTGGGGGAAAGGCCGGTATGGACGCCTGGGGCACGGAGATTCCGAGGATCAACTTGTGCCTAAGCTGGTACGATATACTTTCTCTTTCTCTATGGTTCTCAGCTGGTTAGATGTGGTAGTGATTGAGAGGCGCTTGGTCTGCGTGCTGGAAGCGCACGAACGAATACGTGGAGAACGGCTGGCATCCACGACTGGGACATGGTGATTCTGAAGATGAAATTGTGCCTGAGTTGACATACGTTTTGTTTTTTGTTTGGCTCTGACCGCGCTGATAGCGGTTGCGATACCGCGTGCTTGACCGTACGCGGCATATCTAGATATCTGTTTCTACGTAATGCAACAAGTTGTATCATGTCATTGTTACGGAGAGTATACAGGTTGTTTGGTACAGGGTTAGCCAAACGTGATGGGCGTGTAGGTGGATCCATAGAGAGGGGTATCTATGGAGTGTTATAAGTTTAGATTGTGTATCACTGTTTCCGTGTGTCTGTCTGTGGCATCGTAGCTCCCAAACGAATGGATCGATTTGGATACGGTTTTTCTTTTTGAGAGCTGATGTGATCGAGATGGTTCCTAGCTATAATGGGGGGTGGGGAGTCGGGGGTTATATACATTCAATTTGTGCTTGTATGTACCTTCGTTAACGTCAACGTTGTTGTAGGTGGAAGCACTCACGACGTGTCGAGTGATAGACGTGGCGTGCGGGTCCGGCGACGCGCAGACTCTCTGCATCACGGACGACGACAACGTGTGGTCGTGGGGCGACGGCGACTACGGGAAACTGGGTACGTACAGTATGCAAACAGTGCCATTAAGTACGTACGCATATGCAATACCTGCACGAGTGCTTATTTAAATGAGCTAGTGAATGTGCATACACTTTTTTCCAGACTGCGCGACGCAAAGGAGGATGTATTTATCAGCCTTTGTATGTTTGTTCCTTTGTGGCCCTTTAGAGACCAAATGGCGCAGTTTAGAATAGTTGTCTACGACATTTAAGGTGGTTCCCTGACCTAGACACAAAACTAAGATAGCAGCGTGTGTTTAAAACACGACAAAAATAATATTTGAGCCCAAATATCTCGGAAAGTATCACACTGCCATTTTTTTTATGGAACACTTTCACTTCAACATTAGCAAAGTAGTATTTGCTTGTTATTTGTATTTCAACAATTTCAGGTCGAGGCGGGTCCGAAGGGTGCAAGGTGCCGATGAGGATAGACTGCTTGAAAGGGCTGCGCGTTGTCAAAGTGGAGTGCGGCTCGCAGTTCTCTGTGGCTCTGTGTCAATGCGGAAGCGTCTACACTTGGTAAGCGATGAGTGCTTCCAATCAGGCTATGAATGCTTACAAATGTTTTATGAATGAAGTAACCAAAACCGTGTATTTAGTGCCACGCTGACGTAAAGTATAAATACATTCATAACTACTACGTAACAATGCAAACCTGTCTGTTACGCCATTATAGCCACTCATACACACATAATATGTTAGTGTAGATGCTAAAATAACACACATAAATAATTTATCGTTTGGGTCTGGGTGTGGGAGCATGTTAGATGCAATTGTGCATCGGGCAGGTGCATGTGTGTTTGCGTATGTGAGTGACTGTTTGTGGCGAAATAGAAGCTATATGTTTGGTCTTAATAAACATTGCCCATTGTACCGTTTAGTTTTTTAAAGTCTTTGTTATCTATTTTGTTTAACTGGTTTGCATTAAACAGTTGTATTGTATTTTATGTAAAGGCAATGTGTAACGTCTGACACCGCAACGTAAAATAAGGTCGATTAAGGCCTGGCTCCATTCTACATTTTTCCATTCCCCCCTCCCCTCTACACTCTGCCACCCGCTACCCGCAACAAGCACTGAAGTGCCTGCGTAAATTACGCGATATTCAACCTAGTTAGGTTGAATATCGCGTAATTTAGTTAGGTAAATTTTGTCTTGACTGTGGATAGTAAACTACATTTTCTTGCTGTGAGATTTATTTTGGAGATAAACCTTAAGCCGCTGAGTAGAAAAATGAAAATATTACTGAAAATAACGTAATTTTTAATAAGAAAATTTATCGAATTAAATTCTGTTAATCACGTGTTGACCACGGAGAGAGAGATCTTAAAAACATATGTTAAGTTTCACATTTATCAGATTTGTGGTTGACCCAGCATATTTATGGAAAAACCCCCTTAAATATTGGAGCTTGGTCTTAATTTTGTGACTTTTAGGGGTAAAGGAGACTACCACAGATTAGGCCACGGAAGCTACGAGCACGTGAGAAGACCGATGCGTGTTACTGGCATGCAAGGGAAGATGATAGTCTCTATCGCCACAGGTAAGCTCTCGATTAAAAATTATCTATGGTTTAACATCAGTCCTAACTTTGAATATCTTTCGACATCGGTGTAACCAGGGTTTGTTTCAGAATAGAGCAAAAATAAACCAGCAATATTCACAATTATTATTTTCAAACAAATTTAAAACTATTTATTGAAATAGTTTATTAATAACTCTAACAGGCTTTACAGGATCATGCAGACCTCTGTCCGTGTCCGTGTTAGCGACGTTTATAGTTACGCCTAATACAGAGTTCAATGGATCTAAGATCTCGGAAATAAATACTTTTATATCATAACTCATAATTTTATAAAGTTTTGGGAATTCAATATGTACAGCCAAATTCTAAATACACTTGTGTAAAATAAGGACAAAAATAAAACATATGTATTTATGACAACACATAAAACGACAAACACAAAAACATACAAATACACAAACAAAATTAATGCTGTGTGTTCTCACAAACAAGTCCCGATTCAGTAAACGCTAAGGCCATAATTAAGCCTTGGCACTGACTTTCTGCCGGAACCTATTTGTGACATCACGAACGCAACATTGACAGAGTAACAACAAGTAACACAAACAAAAAAATGTAAACAAATAATTAAAATGAGACAAACACAATAAATATCGTGGAGTTATACATTTAACGATCTATAAACAATCTATAGTCTATGCATATCAGGCTGTGTCAATCTGACAGTAGGAATTTGGCTAGTCTGTTCAGTGTAGTCAAACGGGTAACTTCAGCACGGCGTTGCGTGTTGTTAGTATTGCTACACCTGTTTGTTACACCCTACTGTAATATTGAACTTTGGTTGTACAAGGTGTAACCTTAGCTCTCCGTTGTTCGTCAGGAAGTCTCCATTGCGTGGCGTGCACGGACAACGGGGAAGTGTATACTTGGGGAGACAACGATGAGGGCCAGTTGGGAGACGGTACCACGCTCGCGGCGCAGCGGCCGCGGCTTTTGATGGCATTACAGGTATACAAACTAATATTTAGGCATGAATCACTGGAAATGAAGAACTTCGAACAGAATTTGAAATTGCGAGCTGACGTAAACCGTGCCTAAATACCTATTTTAAAGTTTAGGAAGAGAGGAAATATCTTGACAGGTTGGAGACCTGTTGTGAAGAAAATATCAAGATACTCCAAAACAAACAGATTTACGATTTACTAGTGCGACCACAGAATAAATAATAGAACTATGTACAGAAGACTAAAAAAACCTTAGAAAATGTACTGATTTCCGATGACCAGACATCAGAGGCCAGCACTTCCTCATATTTGTCGTACCCTCCTCTGAATACGTTGTTCCCATTTAATTCAAATTTGATCACGTTTATTTATTCAATTCAGTAAAAGGAAAAAATAAGCTAAAGATACGTTAACCAATGCCAACAGATAAAGGTCTCAAAGGGTCCCATGCAAACTTTTAACAGCTTACCTTGTTTCAAGGGTAAACGCGTTGCAAAAGTAGCGTGTGGCAGCGCGCATACAGTCGCGCTGTGCGTGGAAGCGCCGCGCGCGCCGAGAGCGCCGCCCGCGCCGCCGTTGGAGTGCCATCTGTTGAGGGATCTCACCACGCAGCTCATCTGCAACAGACTGGTAAAGTATCAAGAACATTCACTTGTCAGTGTAACCAACATTTGCTAGTGGCAATGCTAATCAACGCACTTATTCTACTTTGCTTGAAAGCACCACGCGCGCTGATAGCGCCGAACGCACCGCCTTTATTTATTTATTTATATTTTAAATGCTTGCTGCACTTACAGCGACGCCAAGGCGTACAACAAGTCATCAACAGTAACATAAAATATAGATATTAACTAAGTAGAGTGCCACTTGTTTAGAAATCTCGCTACGCATCTCATCTGTAACAGACTGGTAAAGTATCAAGAACGTTAATTAATCAGTGTAAGCAAAATTTGCATGTGGCAATTATAATCGATAATTGCACTCACACTGTTGTGCGCCCATAACCGGACCACACCGTCTTAAGGGTGACATACATGGAGAGATCTCACCAACAAAGTATAAAGAACATTATTATGAAATATCAAGAGCCTTCAAAATATTTAATTCTTTATTGACTTTTGAGTTAGAATTGAGTGAGGGAAAAGAAACGGTACTCATTTTTTTCTAGTACATATTATATGTGCTTCTTCGCAGGTTCTACTACACCAATTCTCCGAGCTAGTGTGCCCGAACTTGCCGTTGTTGATCTTGGACGGGCCGCTGGATCAGTTGAGAACGCTGTTGTTCTACAGCGTTAAGGAAGCTGCATTCAGGAAGGTCAGTTCTTGGTGTTGTTGTAAATGTAAAGGTTTTATTTTAATAAAAGCGGGTTGTCAAGAAAAACAGACCCGAAACCAATAGGTGTGAATTAGGTCGACTACTGCGTGACAAAAGCTTAAGTGGATGATGGCAAAGAACTAAGAAGTCTATGCAAAGGTAAACCTAAAAAAAACAACGGGCTGGGACTGGTCTCCGCTTTCATGTCGCGTTGGTTTGACGAGTATTTTAGGATGATGACGAAGAAAACAAGAAATAATAATAACCACGCTCATCCGTTCCTTTTTTCTCTTTGAATTCCAGGCGATAATGTCCACAATGGTTCGCGAAAGGCAACACGGCCCAGTCGTAGAATTATCACGCGTCGGCGCTCGGAGGGCGAGGAAAGGAGGGTCGGGGCTGGCGGGGCCGGCTGGCATGCGCTCCGTGTTCGGGCAAATGGTGGCACGACTGCCCGTGCTGACACAAGACGCGCTGGCACTGCCGCATCGAGTGTGGAAGGTCAAGTTTGTAGGTAAGTTGCGTACAGGATTGTCAATGGTCGCACGGCCGCCCCTGCTAACGCAAGACGCGCTGGCACTACCGCATCGAGTGTGGAAGGTCAAGTTTGTAGGTAAGTTGCGGACAGGATTGTCAATGGCGTACGGCTGCCCGTGCTAACGCAAGACGCGTTGGCACTGCCGCATCGAGTGTGGAAGGTCAAGTTTGTAGGTAAGTTGCGGACAGGATTGTCAATGGCGCACGGCTGCCCATGCTAACGCAAGACCCGCTGGCACTGCCGCATCGAGTGTGGAAGGTCAAGTTTGTAGGTAAGTTGCGGACAGGATTGTCAATGGCGCACGGCTGCCCATGCTAACGCAAGACCCGCTGGCACTGCCGCATCGAATGTGGAAGGTCAAGTTTGTAGGTAAGTTGCGGACAGGATTGTCAATGGTCGCACGGCTGCCCGTGCTAAAGCAAGACGCGCTGGCACTGCCGCATCGAGTGTGGAAGGTTAAGTTTTTTAGGTAAGTTGCGGACAGGATTGTCAATGATGGATATACATTGTCAGCTTCCTGGTATCCCGTAGGTAATTATTTGATATGTTCTTTATTCCATACTGAAGCCAAACCTGTATTTTTTTTACATTTTTGTCTGTCTGTCTGTCTGTATCTTGGCAAGGCATCACGCCGAAACTACTGAATAAATTTAAATTAAACTTGGTATGATTTCAGTTCATACTACGAAGTAGGATAGGATACTTTTCTTCCCGAAAACTTATAGGGTTTGAAGGTTATTTCAACGAATACTCGTACTTATCACGCTGAAACTACTGATCGGATTTTATGCAGGCACAGTCATAGTTTATATGATGGGTGAAAATTGAGGATACTTTTTATCCCGAAAAAATAAAGAGTTCCTGCAGGATAGGTGTCCAAATTCTATAAATTGAAGATATTTTGTAATTTTTTTGGAGGCTGTTAGTTATTCAATACTGAAGCCAATACTTTTTGTCTTTCTTTCTGTCTATCTGTATCCTGGCCGCGCATCACGCCGAAACTACTGAATACATTCAAATGAAACTTGGCATGCTTTGAGTTCATACTACGAGGTAGACATTGGGTTTTCGTCCCGATAAATTAAAGGATAGGGATTGAAAGTTATTTAACAGAACACGTATCACGTATAGCGTGATACGTGTTCTACTGCACGGATTTTGATGCAACACGGATTTTGATGTCATAGTTTATATGATGAGTTAAAATAGAAGATACTTTTTATACCGAAAAAATAAAGGGTTTTTGCGGGATATAGGTTCAAATTCTGTACATTGAAGATATTTAGTAATATGAGGCTGTTCTGTTAGTCGAACTAAAGCCAAAACTGTTTTTTTTTGTTTTTTTGTCTGTCTTTCTGTCTGTACCTTGGAAGCGCATCACGGCTAAAGGAATTTTGTTTAAATGTAGGTATGTTCCACCTGCGCTGGAGTGACGACCTGCGAAAGGCGGCCGGCAAAAACTGAGAAGAGCCAAAGACCGGGCTCTGGGCGTTCGTGGGAGAGGCCTATGTCCAGTAGTGGACGGATACAGGCTGATGATGATGATGTTGGTATATTGGTAGTGTCTTAGGTCTTGGAATAGTAATATAGTTCTTTTAACCTAGAGAAATGGCCACGTGTATGAAGTTGCGGGTACAGCTAGTATAATATGAATTAGTAGCTCTATAAGCTGTAGACCTCGCGCGTACAATTTTTTTTGCAAACTATCTAGCGGTGCTAGTGACGGTGAGTATACGCTCGGACTTAAAATGCTCCCTCACATATTCGTCCTGCTTTACACCTACGATTGCTCGTGCGGCAGCGAAATGCGTAGATTCTTTCCGCTGCGCGTGTCTACAGTTCCGTACCGTACGAGAGAACTCAGTGTTTGGGGCCTCCCCTGTTCAGCAGTGGACTTCTTCGGACTGATGATGTGACGTGATATTTTTATTGACCCCAAAAATCATCCTATATCCTATGTGTATCACTGTATCCGTGTATCTGTCTGTGGCATCGTAGCTACCAAACGAATGGATCGATTTTGATACGGCGTTTTATGTTTGAAAGCTGATGTGAACGAGATGCTTCTTAGCTATGAAGCTGGGGGGGTTTTTATATATTTTTTATGTGCAAACTAAAACACGCCCAAATGAATACAGGCATTCATTTGGGCGTGTTTTAGTTTCATAAACCTTAATTTCTTCAATAAATCAGCCCTTTTAAACGAAAGTAGTTCTCTCCGTAAGATACCGCAATGTATATCAATCTACAAGCTTTCTTGTTTCTCGACAATAATTTAATCTTAATGTAAATATAAATTTTGATACTTACGAAGTGTATATTTAACCAGGTGAGAGTGTGGACGACTGTGGCGGCGGGTACAGCGAAAGTATAGCTGAAATGTGCGAGGAGCTGCAGAACGGGTCCCTCCCGCTACTAATGGCGACCCCCAACGGGCGCGGCGACGCCGGCGCCTCCCGCGACGCCTTCCTCCTGAACCCGACCGCCGGCACTCCGCTACACCTCAACTGCTTCAGGTTCCTCGGTAAGTGCATTGCAGGTCGTAGAAACGTGTGATGACCTACAGAACGGCTCTCTTTTTTTTAGGTGGCGCTTTCCTACTCAAGGTTCCTTAGAATGTACTTATTAGGACATGACTTATAATGAACGCGGCAAACCTTTCCAAGTCGACCTTTGGTAGCTATACTACGCCATCACTACCTCCGGTACATTCAACGATACACTCAAACTTGTTTATGTTTTTATTTCATTGGATGTTTTTAGTTCCTGTAGGTATCTTTCTTAAGTAAGCGGCTGCTCATCACATGTAACGTACCTTAAAAATAACCAGGGCGCTTATTAACTATGCCGCATGAAATTCCTTGCCGAAAACGTGTGACGTCAGTACGGCAATTGCCGTACGATTCCACGCAGATATCTTAACGCGGCGCGTAACGTGTCTTATTGGCAATAGAGAATAATGGCCCTGGTCATAAACGCGCGACGCACGGACATGCGCAGAATGGACATACATTTGCCGCCATTAGCCAAAAATTTTTCTAGTGTACTTTATGTATTTAAATTAAATGTGATAGGATTTTGGTTTAATGAAATGTAGTTCATGGTGTGGCTACAAAAATGACCCAGGATTTACTTCCATACAAGTCTAGGAAAGCATACGACAAAGCCTACAAGGCCTTTTTGGAATAGAAAAGAAAGCTAAGTCATTTTCAGAAAACGTGATGCTTGGCTACTTTCAGTACTACTTTCAGTACTACTTTCACCCATAATGAAGACTAGGGTCTTCATTATGGGTGAAATACTCAAAATTTGAATAATTATTATAAAGAAATGATTGTTTAAAAATTGGTATTGCATGAGTGAAGATAAAGTACTGCATATAACTAGGTATTAAAACACTCGTGTGATACTGTATTTACCCAGTAAACCCACACTCGTGTTTTAATAACCCCTTTTATATGACTGTTGCATAAACTACTATACAATACAATACAATAACACTTTATTGACACACAGCTAAACAAATTACAAAATAGAAATAACATAAACAATAGGTACAATGGGCAGTCTTATTGATCTCTTCCAGACAACCTTAGGATGGATAGAAGTTAATTGCTAATAAGGGTCGGTAGTGTGGCAATATTAAATGTATATACAAATTTAATGTAAATAATAAGAAATAAATTAAATATAAAATAAACTACATAGTAATAGTTACTAATAGTAGTAATAGTTTATACAATTACAGGTAACACTAAGAAAGGTTTGTCTTAGTACTAGGGTCCTGTTATATAACCATAAGTAAATTTGTGGTATGCGTTAATGCTACGAGAAGACTTCGTCGAGTCTTCTCGTCGCCAATAACGCAAAGTTTGAAGACAAAAGTTTTCAACCAGTGCTCCCTACCTTATATAACATACGGAGCCGAGTCGTGGACACTCACGGTACGACTAGTCCACCAATTTAAGGTCGCTCAGCGGGCTGTGGAAAGAGCTATGCTCGGAGTTTCTCTGAAAGATCGTATCCGGAATGAGGTGATCCGAAAGAGAACCAAAGTTGTCGACATAGCCCTTGGTATTATTAAACTGAAATGGCAGTGGGCTGGTCATATCTGTCGAAGGACTGATAACGGTTGGGGTAGACGTGTTCTGGAGTGGAGACCGCGACTCGAGCGAGTAGTGTAGGGCGCCCTCCTGCTAGGTGGAGCGACGATTTACGCAAAGAGACTGGCAGCAGTTGGAAGAGAAGAGACGAAGATCGGGCTCAATGGCGTGCCTTGGGAGAGGCCTATGTCCAGCAGTGGACTGACACGGGCTGATGATGATGATGATGATGCGTTAATCTATTAGCAATAATAGAAATGAGTGATGAATTCAAATCAAGATACCATACAACGATATTATATTAATTATTTTATTATTTGATATTTTAAACAAGCAACGTGTAATTTAATGTCCTTTTAAGTACGCAGCAGGTTTGTTTAGATCAAGAATGTGAATTTGTTTACGTGTGCAATGGTTCAGTATATCGTATTTAAAATTCCCATACTTACATAAGTAAAATTTGCGACAACCCTAAATGTTTCTTTACTATGACATTGCACCCAAAAGTAGATATGTTCATACAAACGGCTCCATCTGCGGATTCAGGTTGCTAGGGGTGACTGAAAGGAAGAGTAGGGGCAGAGTGGGAGAAAAGGGGAACAGTGGGGGGGAAACTTTATCCACCTTCCCTCACTTCCCCCACATTTTTTCTTTATATGGCCACACCGAAAGGTAACGATCACGTTGCAGTGCAGGTTAGGTTCGTTAGTTGCATACGGGTCCTGGTGGAAAGACGCCGTTCAGTAGAGCCGGTTCACCAGTCCGAGAAAACAGATAAGAGGCGGTCAGCCTATGGTTGGACTGTACCGCTCCGCATATAATTCGAGTAAGAAGTGTTAGCTATAGCTTAAGAAGACACTGAAAGCTTAGGAAACGACAATGTAATAACATTACATAAATTAATGTAAACATTAATGTAATAACATTAAATTGTATTACATTACTCTTTTGAAACTATTCACAAATTAAAATATAATATTCACTTATTTTTTTAATAATAAATGAAATACGTAGCTTTCAGATTTTCACTGTGACGTTCGACTGACATGCGACTGGTCACTGCGCAGTAGGCTCCGATGCGTGAGATCCGTCTCAATTCAAATGTAGAGTACAAGTGAAAAGACAAATCAAACAGCTATAGTAAGGCTGTCTAATGCTGAATAAGTGTGTTTTTCTGTAGGAAATTTTAAAAGTACATAAATACATGAATGAAAAACTTCAAAATCTCAAAAGTCGTAGAACTAAACTTGTTTACCATGAAGTGTGGATCACCACACCCCGGCACTTAATAGGTAATTTTGTTACACTACACGTTGTATATTTTTTAATTATAATCACTTGTAGCATAAGTTTGTTGTTACAAGATGTGCTACAGGTGATTATAAATGGCAAGACGGGCACAACAACGAAAGCGTGGAGCACTTTAGATTAGGCGGACTCTCCACGCGTTCATTGCTGTAACAAAACTCCCCTCTCCTAAATCTTTTGTGAGTAGACAAGATCCAAACAACCGTAGTTTCAGTTTAGACGAACTCTACTAATATTTATGTTACTCTGGCAGGTGTCCTTATGGGCATAGCGATTCGTACGGGGTCCCCGCTATCGCTGTCGCTAGCAGAAGGCGTGTGGAGACAGCTGGCGGGGCAGGTGCTGCGGCCGCAGGACCTCGCGGAGGTCGACAAGGACTTCCTGCCGGCGCTGCTGTGCATCCGAGATATGACGCACCACAACAAGGTATACTGTAGGGGTCGCCGCTGTCGCTGTTTAAAATGTTATCTAAAGCTTTATATTGCAAAATCAATTTACATTTTTAAAATGGCTTAAATTTTTCTTTTCTTTTTTAAATCGATAAATCCTTTCAGGAACTGCAAAACCTTGAGCTTCCATTCTCGATACCGTCGGCGGCAGGTCACGAGGTTCCTCTGTCGACGCGCCACAAGAGGGTCACGCCGGAGAACAAAGACGAATACGTGCAACTGGCGTTGCATTACAGGTACACTATTCCGTTCTAGGCTTGGCGATACTCGGTCACATTGTCACAGGTTAAATAAAGGTAAAAATGTTAACAAGTAACAGATATCTGACGCTTCGCGTAAAGATCAACGGATCGAAAACTTCCGGATACGCATTTACAATCAGTTTATATTTTCTATTTTTTGTTAATCTGTGACATTTGGAACAAGAGAAGACTGCAGTTTATTAAAACATTAATTCGCAGGTTGCATGAGTTCGACGAACAAGTGCGCGCGGTCCGCGACGGCATGTCCCGAGTAGTGCCCGCGCCGATGCTCGCCCTGTTCACGGCCGCCGAGCTCGAGACGCTGGTGTGCGGCTCGCCCGACATACCCGTGCAGGCCTTGAGGGTCTCCGCTACTTATAAAGGTAACATACAAGGCGACGGTATGCCCTTGTTGGAGAAAAGGATGGTTTGACTGTATGCGTACTCGATGCTCTTAGCGGGGGCAATGTGCCCATATATCCTTAAATATATGCTGTTTCAGGTGTGGAAGCCAACGCGCCTCTAGTGCAGTGGTTCTGGGAGGTGATGGAGGAACTTTCCGGGAGCGAGCGCGCTCTGTTCCTGCGCTTCGTGTGGGGACGCACGCGGCTGCCGCGCGCGCCGCAGGACCCGAGGCAGAGGGACTTTGTGCTGCAGGTAATGTTTCAGGCGTAGAACTCAGGAACCACTACTTAATATTGATACTCGCAAGAGTGCCACTATTCCGAACATCTTCAAGCGGCCGCACCGCCTTTTACCTAATCCGTCGAGTGCAATCTTTTAAAATCTATCAACCATAAAACATTTTCGACATATTCTTGCTTTGAAAATATATGCCATCTTAAAAATTTAACAAATGACTCATTAAGACTTCTTTCCATATATAGGTGTTAGACAAGTACCAGCCACCTGACCATTTCCTGCCTGAGAGCTACACGTGTTTCTTCCTACTCAAGATGCCAAGATACTCCTGCAAGTCTGTACTGAGGGAGAAATTGAGGTAAACACCCTTAGCCTTCAAAATCTTTGTTCACTGCTTCTCCGTGTTTACACCAAGGTCTAAAACAGGTATTTTATAGGAAAGCATTCCATCTTCGGCCGCGTCGTCACTTACCATCAGGTGAGATGTCAAATGTATGCCTAAAAAATATAAAGTCTTGCATCTTTCTCACTTCATTACGAATATCGATTGAAAGAGATGCAAGATGACAATATTTTAGACCTTGATGTCAACGCGGGATTAGATACCCTAACGTGCGCCACTGAGTTCTGCTCTTCTTATCAAGTTTATTTCGGCTGCCTTCCGCATGTCGTCTCTCCACTTAGCGCATCTTTAAGCTTTACTTGTTCAGCCTGAACCCCAATCCTACAATTACCAGTGCCTGGGAGAGATTGCTTTTTAGCAATATGGCTGCCTATTGTATATAACCTTTAGTTCATAAATGTATGTTACTTATTATCTACTTCTTGGTGTGCAATAAAGAGTTGTATTTTTGTAGCAGATGTCAAAATGAACTATTTTCTTTGTACACAGATACGCGATCCACTTCTGCAAGAGCATAGACACAGACGAGTACGCTCGAGTCGCGCTCAGCGCCGCGGAGCGAGTGTCGTCCGAGGAGTCAGACTCCGAGGCCGACGCCGCTCCCCCTACCGCCGCCGCGCAGCCCCCCACGCTCTACTCGCTCAACAGGGCCCCAACTTGGCTATGATAGGACTGGGCTAACTCACATGTCAAATGAATTTGGGGAAGAGTGGGACCCCTTTGGCTATCATAGCTTAGTATGAAGGGGTATTTCAGAGGTTAGTCTGATACCGGCAAAGAGAAATACATGTGGTTAAAACGGTGCTACGCCTATGGTGTGAGTATTGAATCTTGGCGCTCTAAAGTACCTACTCATATATCTGCAGAGGGAGAAGAACAATTACGTATTGCTACAAACAGTAGAAGAGTTATAATTATCTGAGAAACTATTGCTGCATTTGCAACGAAACAACTTTACAAAACTTTAAACGTGACCTCAAACAAATTTTGACAGTATTGTATTCTTTCAAAGACCTAAAGTATGTAAGTGCTAGTAACTAGTTGTATAACTTATTTTTGTTTGACGAAGTGTCTGTTTGTGCCTAAAGGCAAATAAATGAATGATCGAACAATACTTTGAAAAGATATTACACTAGTAACAAGAATTCAATAAATGTATACCTATAATTTTGTCATCTTGTATGGATATCGTGGTATTTGTTTTTCACTTAAACATAAGAATAAATCTAGTTGATTTATGAAATCCACCAGATTGGCGCAGTCGATAGGATTAGAAATCGCTTTATAATACAATTAGATAGATATCGCTAGACTTTCTCAGCTCGCCACACCGCTTTCTGGCTCGTTTGAATAGCACGCCCAAAATTAATAATAATATATTATAATGTTTTTGAAAATTCGATGTCACGAGCGCTACTCGGGAGAAATAAGACATTTTTAGTCCTTAAGAAAGTCATGGAGTGGTTCGAAATTCCGCCTTTTGATAAAATCGTAGTTCCCCGTTTCATTAAAAACTACAAGTAACATCTAAACTAAACTTTGTAGGTAGATTGATGTACTGCTTTTCAGGTTTGCATTATTATGTTTTGTAGAAACGACAAACCCATTTTTTTTTCATTATGACATTGATTTATTTCTATATTGATCTTCCAAGGCTTTGGCTGTTTTATATGGAAAATAAAATGTTATTGATATTAAAGTGTTGGATATTAGCTTTTGGTGTACTTGTAGGGAGCAGTTAAGTTGATTATGATTAACACTGGGATCATTGTAGGTTATGTTCTGCAACTATTCAATTTACACTCTAAGTAGACGTTAAAAATGGTTGTATTCGTGTCGTAATAATTAAGTCCACGATTTGTCGATCTGCAATCGCATTCTAAAATAGCACTAAGGATTAGATTTTAAAATAAAGCGTTAAAAATTAACAATGACATCGAGCAGTTTGCACGAATGACAAAATTTTAATCAAGTTTTTTAGAAATATTGAGATAATTATACCACTAAACAATATACTTCCTTCATATACTCTAATATTAACTGTTGTAGTACTCATCGTCTATTCCCGTTGTCCCCCTCTGGGGGGCAACGCTACTAAATTATTCCCGTTGTCCCCCAGTGGTGGACAACGCTACTAAATTATTATGACGATAGTTTGAATAACTGTACACAATATTTTTATATTCGTATTCACTGTATTTTAAAAGTTTAAACCAATTATTCCTGTTCTTTGTATAATACCCAATATAAGTTTAATGTTTACTGTAGATTGATGTTGAGTGTATTTATCATTGGTCTTTAGGTTCCCTGACACTCCCAAGTGTAGGCAGCACTTGTACAAAGATTACGTAAATTAAATGAAGAAAAATAAATCAGGATTTGGTCATTTATAGGAAAACAATTTTTTTAAATATGCATTTCATTAATCATTACAAGCAAAAGTGTACAATGTTGACTAGGCCATAAGCCCCCTTAAGATTTTCGGCTTTGCTGTGGTCTTGCTGGTTTCAGTTACATACATACACATCATGACATGTAAGACATATGCTCTGCTCGTCTCATCTCTATTAAGGCATTCCATCCATAGAGCTAGTGCTTCGCTGGAACAATTTTATTCTAAGTATTTGTGGTTGTCTTTATTGTTATTAAAGTGGTCGACAATGATGGGGCTTCATCGCCTTAAAATGTATTGATAAGGTTAATGGTTTTTGCAGAGAAGAGCAGGGTGCTTATTCGCTATGCCTCACAAAATGTCTTGCAGAAAACGTGTGACTTCATTACAATTGCACGAAAATATTGTAACGCTGGTCATAGCGACTATGGGCACAGTAGTTTGCAGAGATGGAAACATTAATGGACGTTTGCTTGAATAAATCCAATATAATATTTCCTTTTCGTCACATGAGCCAAAACGAACACAATTGAGGGTGTTACAAATTTTATACAGCGGATGGTTTGTGGCATTGCTCGATATACAAAAAAAGTTGATGGCAACCTATACTTGTGGCTTTAACAATTATTCCTTATTTAGATTAAAGCCGGTATTGGAGTAATGTATTATTATAAAACGGTGGAATCTGAGTGAGAGATGCATTTTAATGGAACAAACGTTAAGGCTAGTCAATGATATTGCAATTTTAATAGGACAGTTTAAAAATTATGGGGTGAATGCTTATTGTGAGGGGTGTTTAACTCAAGATAAGGCATAACTGTTTAATTGTCTTAAATTACTCAATAGTTGCTTTGCTAGTATTTACTAGATTATGCCATTTGGTGCTAGTGCTTCACGATAGTAAAACATTTTTGTACCAAGAATACTAGTGTGCACAAAATTGTAAGTAAATTTATTCAAACAGGCATGAACAACATTCTGTTAGTAATATTGTTGTTAAAAAGTCAATAAGGTTAGGCAACTTTATGATGTTGGGTATTTAACAAGTTGCCTATTAATTATGTTTGAGTTGTATATGCCTGGCTTTAAATAGATTTTTTTATTTGCCTTATAACGGTGATTGTTACACTGGGCTTGATAATGTATGAAAGGCACTTCAGTTTGTAATTAATTGCACATAATAGCCAGCATGGTGGACTGTGGTCCATACTCTCTAAATCAGTGTTCCTGCAGTGGGTATGTGATGATGATGAGGATTCACAATACCATGTTGGTGTCTATTTATAATTTTCTTCTATATCACATTTTGTCTCGAATATTTAATTATACTTTCTAGTATCTTCAAATTATTATTTTCAACACCAAAGATTTTACGTAAGATGTAACAGATTTTGGTATTAAGATCTGAAATGTGAAGCTATTTTATTATGATCTGTCCAATGCAGCATTATTTATTTTGTACATGCATATTATAAGTATCAATATAAAATATTTATTCCAGTTTGGGTTTCATTTCAAATACTTGCTCAAGCATACCAAAATATGCTTGCAGGCAGCTGCTCTCAGAGTACATATACCTATGTATAGTTTTTTTATACATTCACAGGAATAAAGGGCATAAAGAAGCAATGAAAACTGCTATTGTGGAGTTCACATGATTTAATATTTACTAAATTAACAACTTAAACATTGCCGTTGCGGAAAATAAAGTTAACCATGAAGCTAAAATCATAAACAAAAACAGAATTTACTTCTTTGCTTTAGGTTTCAGGGTGAAGTATAAGATTAACGCCCCCATGACTGCATAGGTTGCCTTGGCCGTCTGAAAAATGAAATATGTAAATATATTTATTGAGCCACAATTATTGTATTCAGGATCAGGTCAGGATATTGTGAAGATTCATACAAAAAGTTCTTCAGAGGGTACTCTATGACTTGTAAATTTTCGACATGAATGTGTAAATAAAGTGCCATGCAAGACATGCCTACCTAAGGTAACAATGAGGTATGAATTTGATCTACATTGAAAGACATGCCTACCTAAGGTAACAACGAGGTATGAATTTGATCTACATTGAAATTAATTTAGGGTGCACTTTAACAATATTGTTGTTTCAATGATCACATCTAAGATGTAATCATGGAAATATCTGCAGTTGTAGCTTTGACTAAATTAGGTATTTTTAAGTTATTATTAATTTTTCTGTGGACATGTTGTCATTGCCATTGCATGCCTTCAGAGAGCATTATAATGTTTACTAGAATTCGATCATGCACGGAATAAAATCAATAATACGACATAACCTAAAGGTACCACTTTAGAAATGATTGCAAGTACAATCTGGACTAAAATGAAAGTAGGCTCCTTGATAACTTACGTTAGCTCTGCCCTTGTTGGTTTGGCTGTTGAAGTATTTGGACAGCCCCTTGAGTTGGGAATCATCTACAGAGTCACCTCCAGCCATTCTACAAGGCAGAAAATTGTCATGTAAACTTAATACGATACACTCATTTTCGAAACGGGGTTAACAGAAATAGTTATTACGATATCTATTCAGGTGAGGAATTACAAAGAACGAGAGTAAATTACCTGTAATTTTAATATTTTTGCCTTATATAATTACGTAAAAGCAAGTAGTTAACTGTCAATCTGTCAGCTGGGCTGAGGAGCAAGGGGTGATCGCTAGCAGGGTTGCCAGGTGGCAAAGTCTTTTTCTCGTACACTTCCAAATATCTCGTAAATTCAATACATAATCTCGTACATAAAACTATAAAGTATAAAAATGAAATTTATTCTATAATTCACACTAATATAATATTACTACCTAGCCTATTCCTTAAATATGGGGCCGGCAAATAAAAGAACATTCTTTAAGTAAGTTCATGTTTTAATTTTTTTACTAATTTGGACAACATTTTGGACATACTGCTAGTACATTATCATTATTTATGGTCATATTTTTTATGATGTTTAAAATGTCAGAGGTTTTTGCCCTGCGGGGCAATCAGATTTTCACTATCACTTGCACTTAATGCAGCGCATTAGAGTCGATATTGCTTTGAAATATTGCTTGTTGCTGATAGCAACCAGATACGGAATCGTACTGCAGATTTTTATTTTCCAAGTATCTCGTACTCAGACTGCTAAATCTCGTAAGGGTACGAGATTTCTCATACGTCTGGCAACGCTGCTCGCTAGTCGCTACGCTGGCGGCTGGCGCTGCTGGCTGGCAGTATTGATACTAGCGATGGGCGAGGAGCTACTCCGAGATATTTTAGTCGATTAATCAAACATATCGATGGTTTTCGATGATTTACTCTCGCGATCGAATAAAAAATGGAAGTTACAGACACCTGCGGGGCTATTCCCATTAATAATTGCAATCAGATTTTTATTATCACGCGCACTTAATGCGGCGCGTTACAATCGATATTGCTATGAAAATCTGATTGCAACAAATCGCATTGGCTTAGAGAATCGCACTGCGGAGCCAGAGTCTTTAAGTAGCAGCATAGCATAATTTCATTACATATTTTGTGAATCAATTGAATTGTTTAGGTATACATTTACATTTTAGGTCATTGTTGGAGTAATTTTTAAGTAGTGTAAATCGATTGTTGACTCGAGTCGGTTGTGGTGAAAGACCGTTGCCCGGCTAAGGAAACGGACCTCCTTCTCAGGTAAAGGCGAGGTAAATAAAACAAGATGATTAATTCAATAACAAAGGGCTTTATTAGAAAATAGAAAAAAAAACACACAGGAGTTATTAAAGCTTGGTTCTCTCCCCTTTACTGAGGAATTCAATAAGAAGTATTTTTCACTTAACTAAGTTTCTTCTGCATCAAAAATATTTCTACACAGCTAATTCTTATAATAATACACAAAAATGATTACAAAATTTTCCAAACATTTTGCCCTTTGTTTGAAGCTATCCAGGGCCTGTTATAATTCCTGAAACGTTTATTATAATGGTAACATCAAAAAGTTGCGCTACTTCCCGACAGAGGTTTCCGCATCGTTTACACCTTCCTTCCAGTTCATGTCTCTCGACACTAGCTGTCGCTGCGTGGATTTACCATTTTAACCATTTTGAGCCATGAGATGAAAACTTTGCCCTTCCGCTTGCAGAGGCAAATTCAACCATTATCCCTTGATTTTTAGAAAGGCGAAATCATCATTCAGTCTTCAATAAAGAAATGCTTTCATTGATCCTTCATTGAAGTAAGTGGCGCAGCGAACGGTCGTTCGGCGTTTCTTAGCAAACTTGGAGTCTGGTTTCCACTTGAGAAGAAAACGCACCTTGATCAAATAGATGGCGCTTCTACCAATAGGTCTTGCTAACGCCGACATTATTTGCGATCTCGGAGAGAAGACGCTCCTCCTCGCCAGTTGGTGTTGTACCCAATATATTCTATTTAATCGGGATTTATAACAAATCTCCCTCGGAGTCATGATTTAACATGCTACAGTGCGGGTAACACGCACGACACGACACGAACGAAGAACGCAGTCAGTCAACTCATCTCTAGGCATCGAGTCGGGTGTACTTGGAACGTACGCATGACACAACAAGACCGAGAGAAAGCAAGCGAAGAATGCAAGACTTACTTTACACTCACTTTTATCACTTTGTGAGAATTGCCCTGCTGGGCAGTATGCGCCGTGCCCCGATGGCGAGTCTGTCATCCCGGAAGTAACAATCGAAAAACATATCTATGGTTCAGTCGGGAAGCGAGATGTTTATACGCACCAAATACGATTCTTTCGATTGTCAAACAAACTCGAACTCACCCATCACTAGATGGCAGAAACAAGCAGTGCTGCCAGGTCCTGGCAAGCCTGATTTGCTAAAAACCATAAAATTAAATGTCGATGAAGTGGTCGGATATTGTATTTTCTTTAGTGGTCTGCGAACAATCATGTTTCTTTAGAATTTCAACTTTCCTTTAAAATCACCAGATTTTTCTTAGCATCTCTTATTAATACGAACGCTCCCTGATAAAAAGGATGCGTTTGAAGTATTTCACATTTCATTAAGTAGTAGTGCTATTACCGCGCAATGCGCTGCATTACGTGCACGGTGATAGTCTTCTATCGTGTCAATGATTCGATAGTTGTAACTTATATATAGTTGGACCAGAAAGTTGCCACCTCGATCGCGCTACCTGTGGCCTCCATTAGGTCCTTTCTAGTGCAGGTGTTCGGAAACGCGGGGCATTCGAGCAAATGCGGCATGGTTTGAGTTGGGGCACCGCAACTGCAATGCGCTTCGGATGGATCAATGATGCACCATTTACTCATATTATATCTACACCGCCCCACACCAGCTCGGAGCCGATTTAGGCACCTCCACACAGGCCAAGACTGGTAATAACCGGGAGGAAGAGCTTATTTTGGGGCTACGTAGTCAGGTGGTGTGGGGTGATTAGTCTGCCACAGTTGGACGTTGGCTTTGAATGGGTGGAGTTTTGCTGGCTCTGTAGACCGCATGAAGCTATTATGGCTTTTCAATCTAGCTGGAGGTATGATATGACTGAAGAGGGGATGCCGGTTATCAGTCTCTTGCTTAAGCTTTTCTGTTGTGCACGCGACATCCCGTCTTACGTCAGGTGGTGCTATACCTGCCAAAGGATATAGCATATCCAACGGGGTTGGTTTTAAGCAGCCAGTAATTATCCAGCAGGTCTCGTTCAAGGCTGTATCGACGTGTTTGGCATGGGTGGATCGGTGCCACACGGGACACGCAAATTCACCTGCGGAATAGCACAACGACATGCCAGTTGTGCGAAGCACATGTGGTGATGCTCCCCACTTAGTTGTTGTTAGGCGACGAAGCACGTTGTTGTGTGAACCGACTTTCTGTTTAGTTTTTTCGCAATGAGATTTGTACGTCAGCGTCCTGTCCAACGTGACACCCAGGTATTTTGAGTGGTGACAGTGCTCGATAACAACTCCTTGCCAGGAAACGTTAAGAGAACGGTTTGCTTGTCGGTTGTGCAGGTGGAAAGCGCAACTCTGGTCTTGGCTGGGTTTGGTCTGAGAGCGTTAGTGGCGTAGTATTTGTCAAGTGCGCTTAGCGCCTCTGTCAGTCTTTCTTCTACTGCTTTGAAGGTACTAGCCTGGGCTGCTAAAGCTAAGTCATCCGCGTAGCGGAAGCGTTTAGTTTGAGGGGAGCTGGGTTGGTCATTTGTACAAATGTTAAAAAGAGCTGGAGCCAGCATACTTCCCTGCGGAAGACCATTTTTTTGGCATCGCCATTTGCTTTTCTTCAGCTGTAGATGGACTTGAAAACGGCGGTTATACAGAAGCTCGCCTAGCATTCGAACAAAGCCTTCATCTTTAGTTATATGTCTGACTTTAAGATGAAGTCTTTTGACGTTCACTGTGTCATACGCTACCGACAGATCAACGAAGACAACTCCAGTAACTTTTTTATCTTCGTAACCATCCTCAATATATTGTGTGAGCCTGAGGACTTGGTTTGAACATGACTTTCCTGGTCTAAAACCAGCCTGTTCAGGTATGAGCTCAGGCTCGATCACAGGTGTGAGGCGATTAAGTAAGAGTCTTCCGAACAGTTTGTACGTATGACACAGCAGAGAGATGGGTCTGTAGCTTTTAGGATCTTTTGACGGTGATAGTGACTACATAAAATAAGCTACTGAAAAAGAATATAAAAAAAATAAAAATCGTGTCTGTCTGTTTGTCTGTATGTTTGTTCGCGCATCACGTAAAAACTACCGAACCGATCGCAGTGTGGTTTTCATTGTTGGATAGCTTAGGGTATGACTTAAGCACGTGGTGTCTCAATCCGATGAGTAGAAATCGATAATAAACTTTTTGACAGCTGACGGAATTTTGAGCAAATGTTGGTATATCGGTATTTTAGGTCTTGGAATAGCACTAGAGTGCTTTTAACCGAGAGAAATGACCACGCTTGTGAAGCCACGGGTGCAGCTAATATTTTATAATTTTACATATATATAAAATAGTATTTTACCTACATCTCTGTTTCGCCTTTTAACTGCAGTAAATTGACCTGAGAAAGTTGGGGCTGGAAATCAAAGGAGC
Organism: Alsophila aescularia; assembly: GCA_946251855.1. Lineage (NCBI taxonomy): Eukaryota > Metazoa > Arthropoda > Insecta > Lepidoptera > Geometridae > Alsophila > Alsophila aescularia. Next base: position 53,149,346 of record OX276379.1, read on the forward strand.
TCGGTAACCAAAGAAATTTATTTGGTTACCCACTTACTTATGCATATTATTACACAGGGACCGCGGAAGTACTTCATGGATTACTTCCGCGGACCCTGTATAATAATAACTTGATCACATGTTACGAGAGTAGTGACTGTTAGAATATTGAGGTATAATATTCTGTTACAGTCGTTGTAGCCGTATGAGACGTTCCACATAGCCGACACGCACGATTAGGGACCTTTTTCGGAGATCTAGTGAGATGCTTGAGAAACGTTTACACCAGAGGGCAGCACTACATCATTCGTTAAACATAGTACATTTTTTTACTATTCATTGCATACATTACAATCGATTGCAAACACAACCAATTATGTTCTTTTAGAAGTTGAAAGAGGAATTTAGAATGTATAATCTTTTTTATGACTAGTTTTTACGTAAAGGATCAAATTGGTTCTAAAATTGTTAATTATAATCTAAACGTAATAATAAACACAGGTTATTTAATTTTAACGCTACTTATTTATTTTTTATGTCCTTTTTAGTTCTGGGGGCCCGTGCCCCTGTGCAACACTGGATCCGCCCATGCCTTCGGGTTGCCTATATTGATAGGCAACCCGAAGGCATGGGCGACAAACAAACCATGAGCGTAGCAATGTTTTTCGCAAGGAAGGGCCGCGGGCGCCTCGGAAATTTTGAGAAATAGTTTTGAATAAAAATATGGGAAAGGAAGTGAGCCCAATTATTAAAAATACCTCTACATTGGTATATAATAGCATAGAATAAATCAAGCTAATAGTGTGGAGTGAGCACGAAAAAGTTGAAATAGTTTGGAAATATTTAATATTATTGGTATCTTCGAGAGTCATAGCCTAATATCACCGAAAAATAAGTACCAGAAGCCGCGTAGCGATCGAACGTGTCGTAACAATTGTTTTTTTGCTAAAAAAATATATAAATTCCATATATTAGTTAAATATTTAAACGGGACTTAATCGCGCTGAAAACTTAATATTTATTTACCTCGACGTTTCGATCAAGTTGCATTGATCGTGGTCACGAGAAGACCACGTGTCAAATATATGTGTAAATTGTGTGGGTGTGTTTAGTTTTCAGCACGATTAAGTCCCGTTTACATATTTAACTATGTGTTCGAATCGCGAAAGTTTAAAAGTTACAATTCCATATATTAGTCTAAGTACTTACTTGTCAGATAAAGTACCAACTCTATTTGTTAGCTGAAAATTATGAGTTAAAGATTCTTACCAGCAACCATAATATTTTATTTATGTTTCTTCTTTGACTTGAAGAATTTGTAATACATGTAATAGAGTGCACATACTCCCAGTGTCAACTTGCTTGTCTGTAAAGGCAAAAAGGGCACAAATACTAACGTGTTGGGTTGTATCATTGAGGACATATACCGCATGCATCTATTTAAAATATATTTTTGTTACTTGCAACACTGTTAATCTGATAACGGCGCGGGATGATTGATGAAGATGAATTGAATACAATAATCCCTGTGTTAGAATCGCGTTTTGAGCATCGATCATAGAATTAAATCGTTATTATCTATATTTGAACTCATCTCTCAACATGATAACATATGAACGGAGATCGAACTATATTTATCGTGTTCCCTTTGGCCATCTGTGGGCGAAATTAGCGTTCGATCACCGTTCGTTTAGCAAGTTTCGATGACATAGAAAAATCGACTTTATTCCGTCAGAAATAGGGTCGTTTTTCATTGTTTAGAAAGGATCGGTAGTGTCAAAAGTTGCAAAAATTACAAAAGTGTTGAAAATGTTCAAAGAAAACGGCTTGTTAAAAATTTACACTTCGAAACTGCCCACGACGCCATCTCATTATCTGGAACGCAGGGTATACAGTAGAAGTACTATTATTTATTCTATGCCATACGGACTACCATATCCATCCAATATCACAGAGTCACGTACCACAGTGCCAGACAAAAGTCTTCAGTTCAATCAGTGCGTCCTACCAGTCATGACCTACGAACCCGAAACGTGGACACTCACGGTTGACCGTGACTGAGTAGTTTAAACTGCTCCACAAATTTAAGGTCGCTTGGCGAGCTAGGTATGCTTGGAGTTTCTCTGAAGGACAAGGTTCGTAATGAAGATATCCGAAAGAGAACCTAGGTAACCGACATTATAGCGCTAAAGATAAGCAAGCTATAAGTGGCAGGTGGAAAGATCACATTTCAAGAAGAACTGATAAACGTTGGGGTAGAAGAGTTCTGTAATGGAAACCACGTCTAGGCAAACGTACCTAGTGTAGGATGCCTATGGCCAGGTTGAGGACGACCCGCGAAAAGCGGCTGGCATAAAATGGATGAGGAGAGCTGAAGACCGAGATCAGTGGCGTGCAATAGGAGAGTCCAGCAGTGGACAAATAGGCTTAGGATCAGGCCCGGCTTTAGGGGAGGGCATCCGGGGCTACAGCCCCGGGACCTCCACAAAAGAGGGGGCCCCAAAAATAGAGACATCGGTTTTTTTTTCAAATTCTGACGAGTAAACTCTAGTAAACAACTTTTCCTTTGTTTTTTTCGCTGTTTTACGTTTACCTATCGTAATTTGTACGAACATGATTATACTGCTTATACTGCTTGTGCTTATATATTAAAAAAAAACTATTCATCTATATTTGTTTACTTCAATCAGACCATCAGTAACATATCAAAATCTCAAATGGCCCTGATAAGCACTTGTATTTATTATTTACATCCCATTTTGAGCGAGTTTCCCAATGGCTCAATGGCTCAGTGGGGGCTGTACGTTCGAGATTTGGTTTTCTCAATCACATTGAGAAGATGGATGCTCAAAATTTGCACGCTGCAACGGAGGCATTGGTGAAAGTGTTTAAGGATGATTTAGATCCTAGTCTTGGTAATGAGTTGGTTCAATTTGTATCTTTGATCAACTTGTACAAAAAGGACTATGGAAAAGACCAATCTCCGGAGCTATTTTACTACCAAATTCTCGAAGACTATAGTTTCAGAAAGAATGTATTTATTTTTTTGTTGTATTTTTTGAGAGAATGTATTTGGTTTTGATAGTGTCGAATTGCACTGGAGAGCGCTCATTTAAAAAATGAAAATTATAAAAAAATATGTTGCGAACCACGATGGAACAATACCGTCTATCAAAGATATCGTTCCTAAGCATTGAAAGTGATTAACTTCGGGAACTGGATTTAAGCGAAATCAACAACGATTTTTGGGCGAAAAAAGCTGGGATGGTCTCTAAAATTTAGTTACAGATAGTTCTCGTTTTTGATTATATTTATGTGTTTGTTAAATGCTAAAAGAATCTTGGTTTCACAATAAATTATTAACTGAAAAACTCAAGTGAAAAAAAAATATCATTTTATTCGGTATATATATTTTTGGGGCGGGGGCCTCCAGACCTTTAAATCTGGCCCTGCTTGGGATGATCACAGAGTTGGAGTAATTATAACATATGCCTATGATACGAAACCAACGAATCTTATAATATTTCTTAGCGTTGGCCCCAGCACATGTCCGCCCTGAACCGCATTTTTCCGTAGCTCTATCCCTTTCTGTAGCGGAGGTAGAGCGAAAAGCAGTGCTGGCACTGATGGCGGGCAGCTGCACGACACGGTGTCGACGGTGGGCTACAATTACTTGCACCTTGGTCAAGTTCGATACAACACGTAATTCTAGGTAGGTACCTATAGGTATATAAACTTACGTTAGCACGACCCCTGTTCGTCTGGCTGTTGAAATACCGAGAGATCCCTTTTAGACTTGGATCATCATCAACTCCATGGCCCGCCATGGTAAATTAATTATATAAAATTTGTACAATACAATTTTCGAAAAATTGTGACGGACAAAATGTCAAAATACATAAAAAGTTTACAACACAGACTGTAGTGATATGTGCTACAATACGATTCAATCTGGATTCGTGACTAACTTCATACTGACAACTAAGACGTAGCGTTCTTGCGTAGTATTTGTATACTCTTTGCGTAGCGTTAGCACAAATACCAAACAATAATAATATTATGTTATCTTGTATGGAGTCACGTATTTATGACACACTGGTAAAGAGTAAGGTTCAATGTCTGGCGCATCGAACGTGAGGTCGCAAGCCTGTCGGTATTCTACAGATTGCACTATGGAGAGTGTGCACAAGAACTGCACAATCTGATAATCACCGTAAGACTAGACGATTGGCAAAGCGTCACCCTTTTATGGTTGAAATACCTCGCACAATAAGGAAGCGTTACGCTTCTTCATTTATTAAAAGAACTGCAAAGGAGTGGAATGCCCTGCCCTGATATAATACAACCCAGGACTGTTCAAGTCAAGAGTGAATAGGTATCTACTAGGCAAGCGTGCTACACCTTCGACCACATCATCGTTTTCCATCAGGTGAAACCGTGGTCAAACGACTGCCAAGAACGTACATGTGTGACACCATTAATCGATTCGGTAATCGATCTTAACGCGTCACGTTGATTCAGTAGCTCTATTACAGAAGTCAATGCAAGTTTTTTGTACTTAAGTATTGTAGTATATTTACCTCATTTTAGAGTACTACCTACGTATACAATCTCTTTGTGTCTGATCTGTTGTCTGTATTTTGATTAAGATTGTCATTCTTCATTGTAAGATTTTTAAGTTGAATAAAACCAAATATTCCTTGGTTTTGACTATTCTTATTACAATTTATTCAACTTAATGTTATAAAAGAAAATGCCAAAAAAAGATGAGATGTCGGAAGGTCTACAGCTGCTATCAAGATATTTACGACCTGTAGCCCGATTCCATAACTTGGCTTCAATCGAATTCTCAGTATCGCAACCACTAATGCCTTGCGATAGAGTCGAACTTGCTATGAAAAAAGTGATAATCCGATTGTAGCCAAGTTATGGAATCGGGCTGCGCATCGATTCGATGTCGATCCCAGTGCAACATCTGCGAGTATACAATGGAGTCATTGGCTGCATACATTCACAAATTTTCTTGGTGAAGAACAGGCTTCGGATTCAATTAAATTGAAATTATTGACCAATCATCTGACGCCGACAGTATATTCACACATAAGGGACTGTGCTTCATATGAAACGGCAATTGAATTACTTAACAGTATCTACATTAAACCGAAAAATAAAATTCTTGCGCGGCACATATTAGCTACTAGAACACAAAAACCAGATGAATCGATCAATGAATACTTACGTGCGCTTAAACAGTTAGCTTATGATTGCAATTATAAAAGTGTAACTGCAAAACAAAACAAAAATGAACAAATACGAGATGCGTTTATAAGAGGCATCGCGAACAACAAGGTACGTCAAAGATTATTAGAGAATCTAACATTAACGCTTGACGAGGCACAAAATCAAGCTGTGTCATTGGAAACAGCTGAGATTAACTCCTTAGCCTATGCTAGTAACAATTCTATTCAAACACAATTGCTTTCAATTTCTGAATCTACAAGTAATCCAATAAATGGAGATAGCCTAGCCGCTTCAACTCATCAGACGCAGCTGCAGCGTAAGCGTTGTTTCTTCTGTGGCAGCAAGAACCTCCATCAACGTATTAAATGCCCAGCGTTTCATGTAACCTGCAAAAATTGTTCGAAGAAAGGACATTTTGTTTCCGTCTGCAGGAGCGGTGGACCAACTGTCAATGCTACTGATACTGATGTAAATGAAGCTCAAGCAACATGTATATCAGCTGCGTCACCATCCAGTTTGAGCAAGGCGACTGTTCCAATTATGATAAATGAATTCCGTGCGGACGCACTGATTGACACAGGAAGTTCAGTCAGTTTCATAAATAAGAGATTGGCTCAAGACATGAATCTCAGGTTAAGACCGCATAAGCAGGCCATCTCTTTAGCTTCACTTAGTCATATTTCCTTCGTAGAAGGTATCTGGCATGCAACAATCAACATAGATAAATATACTTATTCGCATCAACCGTTATTGATTGTCAATAATGTATGCGCTGATGTAATCATAGGCCACGATTTATTGAAAGATCACAAAACACTAGAGTTCAACTTCAGAGGCCCAAGAGACACTTTGAAGGTATGTGTCATGGAAGCATCAGTTCCACCTGTGTCGTTATTTACTAATCTTTCGCCTAATATCAAGCCTATCGCTATAAAGTCACGACGATATACTGAAGAAGATGAAAGATTTATTCGAGAAGAAGTATCCAAACTTCTACAAGATGGTGTAATTGAACCAAGCACTTCTCCTTGGCGGGCGCAAGTACTAGTAACTGGAGGTAAAACACATCGGAAACGTCTCGTTATCGATTATTCTTTAACAATAAATAGATTTACGGAACTCGATGCTTACCCATTACCAAACATTGAATCTGTGGTTACCAACGTTGCTAGATACAACCACTACAGTCAAATTGACTTAAAAAGCGCTTACCATCAAGTGCCTATTTTACAGACAGAAAAAATATACACAGCTTTCGAAGCATGCGGTGCTTTATATCAATTCACTCGAATTCCATTTGGGATCACTAATGGCGTGGCCGCATTTCAGAAAACATTGCAATACATCATTCAGACTGAAAATTTGAAAGCCACTTATTGTTATTTGGATGACGTTACCATATGTGGGAAAAATAAGATGGACCACGACGAAAACTTGAAAAATTTCATCAATGCTGTCAAAAAGTACAAATTATCACTAAACGAAAAGAAATGCACTTTCGGATCTAGTTGCATAAGTCTTTTAGGCTATACAATACAGAATAATGTAATGAAACCTGACAAGGAAAGAATAAAACCTCTTTTGGATGTTCCCATTCCATCGGATCTAGCTTCACTTCGACGAACCTTGGGCATGTTAGCACATTATTCAAAATGGATACACAATTTTTCATTTCATATAAAGCCATTAATTGGAATCACGCGATTTCCTTTAAGCGAAGATGCAATAAATTGCTTTGAAACCTTAAAAGCTGAGATCGCTAAAGCTTCACTGATAGCCATTGATAATGATGAAACGTTTACAGTAGAAACCGATGCGTCTGAACACTCAATTGCTGCGACTCTATCTCAAAATGGCCGACCGGTAGCATTCTTTTCACGAACACTGACAAATACAGAACGTGGCCATTCTTCCATCGAAAAAGAGGCGAGTGCGATTATGGAAGCACTAAGAAAATGGCGACATTATCTCATAGGACGTCATTTTATTCTAATAACAGACCAACAATCTGTATCTTTCATGTTCAATCAGAAACACTCAAGTAAAATAAAAAATGAGAAAATTGAACGATGGCGCTTGGAATTGTCAAGCTACAAGTATGATATAGTTTACCGTCCAGGACGAGATAACACCGTAGCAGACGCGTTATCAAGAGTTTGCGCTCACATGAGCCCTAATAAACTATATGAGCTAAACGATCAACTTTGTCATCCTGGAGTCACCCGAATGTTTCACTGGGTAAGATCAAAGAATCTCCCTTATTCTATTGAGGAGATAAGGACTATGACAGCTTCTTGTAGGATTTGTGCAGAAGTGAAACCAAGATTTTTCAAACCGAAGGGCCAACTTATCAAAGCTATCGCTCCTTTTGAAAGGCTTAGTATTGACCAAGGCCCACTTCGATCGAATTCGCAGAATCGCTATTTACTCACCATAGTAGATGAATATTCAAGATTTCCATTCGCTTATCCCTGCGCTGATGTATCTGCAACTTCCGTTATCAAATGTCTGAAGGAGCTCTTCCGCACTTTTGGATTTCCACTGTACATCCATTCTGATAGAGGATCTGCATTTTTGTCGGAGGAATTGAAGAGTTTTCTCACTCCTCTCGGAATAGCTACTAGCAGGACAACCCCATATAATCCTCAAGGAAATGGGCAAGTTGAAAGATTAAATGGAACGCTATGGAGATCAATTCAGCTTAGTCTTCGTTCTAAAAACATGGATATTTCAAACTGGGAACGAGTCCTATCCAACGCTCTACATTCAATCCGCTCACTTTTATGCACGAGTATAAACGTTTCTCCTCACGAACGATTGTTTCATCACCGGCGTCGTTCGCCTAATGGAAAATCCTTACCTACATGGCTCATAAATTCTGGACCAGTGCTAGTAAAAAAGAATGTTAGAAATTCTAAATACGATCCACTTGTTGAAGAAGCGGAGATCCTTCAAGTGAACCCTTCATACTCTCATATCCGTCTCTCTGATGGTCGCGAATGCACTGTTTCAAATAGACAATTAGCACCTCTACCAGTCCCAATTAATGAAGACGAAGAAGAAAAAGAAAACGAGCAAGATGAAAGTAATGTAAACTCTTCTCGTCAACGAAATGATGGACCAGAAGAAGAAGTACCTGCACAATCTTCACAATCAAGAAGCTCTTCAGGACAAGAGCCAATCTCTTATTTATGAAACTGACTGAACTTCCTGTGTCAATCAGTGCGTCCGCACGGAATTCATATGCATAATAGTCGCAGCGGATCTTTGTGGTTGTGAAGTTAGGCTCTGTGAACGATTGCGCAGGACTGCTGTGAGGCTAAAACAGCATAAATTAAGGTCGAGATAGTATATGCGAAGAACATTTATGTAATAAAAAAAGAAAAAAAGTTTTTTTAAGAACATAATGCGAGTGAGCGATGCATTTACACAATGCTATCAACACCTTCACCTTTGGGATTGCGCCTGAAAAATAGCAGTTTGCGCAGCGACTTGCAGACAACTTCCGAGCCACAAACTTCCGCTGCGTCTACACAATGTCTGTAACATGGTCATATTGGTCATAGACAACTGCACATTACTCCGTGATCATGGTACAATGGTTTATAAAGTCCGGTAAAAATGGTAACAACTTCAAAGCAAAAGAACGCCAGTAAGCATAATAAAACCTCTATGGTAAAAATGGATATTAAAGGAGCTTAAGAGCAGTCTGGAGATTATCGCAAGACGGTCGTATCCTCGTATCGCCAGAATTTAAAACGATTAATCAATGGATAAATCGTTTGGAATCCCGTGTCCTGATTCCAGACCACAGACATCACTACATACAGGTTGTCTACCTAAAAGTGAATGATCGTGGTAGGTATAAGTGAAAACAGAATTTAAAAAATCCTTTATTTTTATAAGTAGAAATGGCGTCCTAATTAAAAACCCGTAGATAGTCTCATCAAGCAAAAACTGAATACAAAAAACATTTAATAACATTTTTAATATGAAGTCGATTTCATTTTTTATGTATAAATATTTTATTTTTTGATTTATAGTGGCCTAAGCAAACATCGGAAAGAATATATGCCAAACAAAATAGCAGACACTCACTCTCTTTAGACTTGATAAATTAAAACCAAGAATGAATACAACCTACACATATAACAACTGAATTAGTTTTGACCATTTTCCATCATTTTGTTGTTGAGTTTCTGTGACTATCTTCCGGCTCCATCATCCATCATCAGACCCTTGATAACACACAAAACCAGACATGATCTCATCAAGACAAACCAAATGAGCCTAACCTCGAATGGATTCCATCATCCGATCCTTTGACTACTACTACTACTACTGTAGTTTTAATTGTCATCAGAACTACACCCATGTGCAAAACTGGGACATCTTTGGACGTCCTTAAATTGTTCAAAATTGACTTGCAATCCAGTCCTAAACATTATAACACAGTGAATTAAATTAAAGCTTGTTTAAAGCTACTAAACCAATTTTGATAAAATTTATACAGTACCACCACACTAGAGGTCTTTTTACTCAAGTAAAAACAATCATCTAATTCGGTTCAGAAATCCCAAGATATTAGAGAACATAAACTATTAAAAAATATGATTTTCTTATAAAACTACTGAACCAATTTTGATGAAACTTATGTGGGAAAACGGAAAACACACGGAAAGTTTACCCTTTTGAATAAAAAAACAACCATCTAAATCGGTCTAGAAATCTTAGAGATAAACACAAAATAAAGGCAATACAAACACAAAATCGAATGGATTTACTCAACAAAACTATTTATTCTCGAAAAACTGCTGAACCAATTTTAATACCATTTATATGGGACTACCTGGAGAGTACCCTTTCAAACAAAAAAATAATTTTAATAAAAATAAAATCGGTCCGCAATTGACGGAGATATCGACCGACATACATAAAAGAAAAATAAAAAAAACATACATACAGCCGAACATATAACCGTCTCCTTTTCTGAAATCGATTAACTAGTACATTGTAAACTATAATAACAGCATGAAATTATAGTAACATGTAAGAACATAAACACAGGAAAACAGGTAAGTCTAATGACATTATTTTTAAGGAATTCCCCAAAATCTACACTGGTAAAAGGAAGACCTTGATCTGAGACAACTTCAAGAGCCATGCCGAACCTAGCAAATAAGCTTCGTAGCGTTTTTATTACCGCTGCGGCTGTGGTACGAGGCATTTCAAATACCTCAATCCACTTTGATGTCGCGTCTGTGACTACTAAGAACGTTGAGCCATGGTATGGGCCTAAAAAGTCGATATGTAGTCTTGACCAAGGTTGTGATATGTAAGGCCAGGGCTTAGGCTGCGCGCGTGGTGGCGCCGGCATCTCTAGTGCGCAGGTCTCACATCGTTGGCACATGTTCTCTATATCTGCATCAATATTGGGCCACCACACATAACTTCTAGCAATCGATTTAGTTTTGACTATACCAATGTGACTGTTGTGCAGCTGTTTTAAAATTTGAGGTCGCAATGACTACGGAATTATAATGCGGTAACCCCACATGACACAGTTTGCCTCCGAATATAACTCGTTACGTCTACAATAATATGGTTTTACATCCTCATCTGTACAGGACCCTGACCAGCCTGACTGAATATACAAAAGTATTCTACTTAGTATTGCATCTGTGGCCGTAGCCTTCCAAACGTCGCTATGTGCAGTTGGTAAGTTTTTTTCAACAAAATTAATATAGGTGACCTCCGACATGTCACCATGACAATTACCCGATGGCAAACGCGAAAGAGCATTAGCGCAGTTTTTTGCTGATGGCACAAATTGTATGTCATAGTTATATCCCGATAGTAAAACCCCCATCTCTGCATTCGGTTGGCTGATATTATAGGTATACCAACTTTGGTGCTGAATATAGACGTCAAATGCTTCTGATCCGTCTTCAGTGTGAATTTCCTATCGTATAAGTACTGATGAAATTTTCTAACCCCAAATATATTTGCGAGAGCTTCCCTTTCGATCTGTAACTGCGTTCCACCTTACTAAGCGCGCGCGAGGCATATGCTATAGGTCTTTCGCCTTGGCCGGTCACGTGAGAGATCACCGCGCCCACACCGACGCTGCTGGCGACCGCAATAAGTATCAATGGCAATTTGGTTAAATAATGTACTAGAACTTTACTAGAAGACAATAAACGTTTTATCTTCTCAAATGCCGTCTGGCATTCGTCACTCCACGTAAAGATAATGCCCGTTCTTAATAAACAATACAAAGGCGCCGCAATGGAACTCATGTTTTCAATAAATTTTGCATAATACATCACCATTCCTAGAAATGAACTCAATTCCGAAACATTTTCTGGAACAGGTGTTTTTGTGATAGCTTTCACCTTATCTGGGCATGTATGTACTCCGTGTTTAGAAATAACGTATCTTTGTTACGTAACTGAATCCGCATAGAACATACATTTGTTTTTCGGTTCAGATTAAGCCACTGAAACACAGTTTTCACTAGTTTGGGAGCCTCTGGATTCTCAATGTTCTGTGTTAAACTTATGTCAATAAACAATTTTGTATTTGTAAGCTGCATAGACAGACAGACACACGAGTGATCCTATCAGACCGTTTGACTGTAAAATGTCAAATAGCTTGTTTAAATTGTATAAATGGGAAGAGGCATTTGAGCCAGTAATAATAATATCATCCAAAAATACTCCCACATATGGCAAATGAGCAAACAATTGCTCCAATATATTTTGGAAAATCCCCGGGCTGGACGCAAGACCATAAACTAAACGTTTGTGGGTTTTAATAACCGTGTATTTATTAGTATCATCCAACTTAAATTGTGCGTATGCTTCTGAAAGGTCAATTTTCGTAAACTTTTCCCCTCCGTGTAATCAAGCTAACAGGGAGGGGATAACGGTCGACATCCAACACTTTGTTTAAGGTAATTTTATAGTCAGCGCATATCCTTATCCAGTCGCTTGTTACGCGTGCGCACGCGCAGAATGCGTCAGTTACCATCCTTTTTAACGACGGGCACGATCGGGGTGGCCCAGTTGGAGCGGTCGACGGGAGTGAGCACGCCGTCGCGTACCTGGTCCAGCGCTTGGCCCACCGGCTCACGCAACGCGTACGCATGAACACGGGCCGCCCGCCCTCGCGCAAATGGATGCTGACCTTGCCTGAATCGCTGAGCCGTCCCAATGCGTCCGTGAACACCTCACCATATCTGTAACTAAATTTTTCAAAATTAAAATAATAATTTGAGACATGATTTACATCATATTTTACATTAGGTATTTGTATGCCCAGGGCCCCAATTCTACTAAAACAATTGTAATGTCAATTGTCTACAATTTTCGCAAAATTTTCACTTTTATCTCCAAAAGAGGTAGAAGCGATTCTATTTTTGAAATTTTTCTCATATTGTATTTTGGTTTTTTATTTTAGAAATAATCACATTTTTTTTCCTTTTGCTACTATTAAGAGGTAAAAGTAAAAATTTTGCAAAAATTATTGACAACTGTCATTACAATGTTTTAGCAGAATTGGGCCCCAGTTCCACTAACCACTGTCTTCCCGAACAAAATAGTTTTTCCATTGTTAATAATGTATAGATTTAAATACCTTTCCTTATCTTTGTACCTAACGAGCGGCCTTATCACACCTACCTGCCGAATCATCTCACCAGTATAATACCTAAGGCATAGCTTACAATCTCTTATGTTCATGTGTATAAAATATTTATGATACATCTCGTAGCTAATACATGACACTGCACTTCCTGTGTCCATTTTTAAAACCTTATCGTCTATATTGATCGAGATTAAAATCGGCGGGCATGGATCGAATGATAAATGATTAATAGTAGTCGTTACCTCTTCGCTGCTGTGACTACTCAACTCATCCGCCTTTACAGCATAGTTATGATTTACGTTGTATCTTCTGTTATCTAGTTTTGGGCACATTCAACGCAAATGTCTTTCACGGTTACATATCATGCAAACGTAACGCTTGAATTTGCATGTCGAAGCATCATGGTTTCCGCCGCACACCCGGCACTCCACCCGTGGGCCAGTGCTCCTTCCTTCCGCTGCAATTCCGCTCGAAGTCCGACGTCTCGGCCCTGTGTACCGCGCCTCGGCAATTGCAGTGCCAGCGGCGGATGCACTGCGCCACATTCCTCGGCTGTGTATATCACCCCTACTTCCCTCTGCACTTTCATCGCCTGACAAACGGACACGTTCCTGCCACCGACCTGAGTCTCCACCAAGGCAGCGTCTTTCTCTGCTGCTTTCATATTTAATGCTAAGCTTTCTGAAAATCCAGCTTGTCCTCTGCAAATAAACGTTTCACAAGCTAACCACAAACCAACTGGTCACGCAAGCTTTCATTCAGCCACTGTCCGAATTCGCACGTTTCTGACATCTTTTTCAACTCCGCAACGTAATTCGATATTTTCTCGCCTAACGTTTCGTCTCGTTTTTTATTTTGCTTCCGATGATGAAACTTGAAGCGTTCGGCTAGTAGGTATACTAGGTCGCGGTTGAAGATGTTTTTCTAAGATGTCCGCCAAGTCCTTGAACGTCTTTGTGGTGGGTTTATCCGGAGTGCACAAGTTTACTAACAGCTCATAGTTAGCTGAACCCATCACTGTCACTAGCGTTGGCACCCTATTGATTTAAATAATTATTAATTAGCCTTTCGCTACCAAATAGATAGAATTAGCCACCAAAATACACCGATAAATCGCCTAATGCGTAGCCTTACCGCCAGTGTTCTTTTTACATGACGCGATCTATACCTTACCTATCTTGTTTCAAGATATCCAACTTAACAGGAGAAGGTTTAATACTGTCTACGGTTTAATTCGAATAGGGCCTATTTCACGACCTTCAATTTCACCACGCTTAAGTATTACTAATCAAGAATTAAATGTAGGAGATACTCGTTACTTTTTTACTTGCCGAGCAACGTTATTTAGCAAGTACTCAACACTAGGTAATCAAACCTACCTAGGTAGTGTAGGTAATCAACACTTACTTGTAGGTCGTGACTTTTACTTTTACTTGTGGGCCCTTATTATAATAAAAAAATAAGATTTTATGTGCTTTTCAAACATATTTTTTTTCATCCATTGTCATTGAGTTGTGGGCTAACCTAAAAGTTTCAGCCAGATAGCTAATCGAGATGTGCTCGAAATTTGAGTTGCAAGATTCCAGGACAGACAGAAATACATAGGTACTGTACCTAACCATAATTCGATCATCAATGTGTAACCCTTTGCTTAACGTGAACATTGCATTGTTATTCTAATCATAAAGTTAGTAGGTACTAGAATTATTTAGTATTATGATTGGAAAGTTTTGGCTCGGCGTTGTAGCATTGCAGCCCCAAGGGTGGGGAGAACAACGAACGTAGTCCATCGAATCATGCGCATGGAAAAACCCGAGAGCCAGGGCCGGAGAGGGGCAGTCAGTGCGGGATCGTTCCAAGGGTAGATCGCGTGCAGAGCAGCTCCGCAAAGACACGTACGTAACAGTTAGGCCGGGCGTCCGAGGCAGTCGTTGCGAGACCTCGAGAAATTAACACGTGTTGAGAGGCCAGTCAAGAAGAAACAGTAAAAGTCACTCACTTTTAATGTTTCTTCTTGACTGTCCTCTCTGCTGTGCGCGCGCCGATCGGCTCCGGAGCGCATTAAAATCGTAGTGTACCTAAAGTGATTAGGCGGCCTGGGCCCGGGGAGTCACGAAGCGGCGCTCTTGGAGTTTCAGCTAAATACCATTCACATAAGTGCATTAATTACTAAATTGTGACTTATTTCAGTGTACTAACAGAATGAGAGGCGTACTAAAATTATTTCTGATTCGAGAAGAGTTATTTGGCGTTTGTTTTAATGAACTGGAGTAGAGTTTATGTTCGGTGCGTGGCGGCCGTTCCGTCTGACTTGCTGGAGGGACGTCGCCCTCGTAAAGGGAGTTTTGTGTTATGTTTTGTCTAGTCGGTGATCGGGTGGCGATATATCGCCAACATGCGTTATTGCGCGCATACTGCACGTGTGCACGCGGGAAGGTAGCTCACAAGCAGAGAACAAACGATAATTATGGTAGTGAACGTAAAGCATTTAAAGGGATATTCGGCTACGTTCTGTGTTGTACTATTATTTATTCTGTGCAGCGATGCGAGGGACGATCGACACATAGAATAAAACGTAAGCAGTGCGCACGTATAATTATTCTATCATATTAATCTATACTTATAATGGAGCCGTGAGTGTCGGGGGGTCTCTGTACAATGTAGTTTGGGAAGGATTGGTCTGTGGTGCTTGGAATGGCTGTTGAACGGAAATATAACGTTTGGGAATCTTATCTGTCTGTCTGTATGTTTGTTCGCGCATCGAGTGGAGGATACTGGAACAGGTGCGGAGATCACGTGTACTTTAGTAGTGGGCGGCATCTAGTCTTAGGTATCAACTTAGTCCACATGAAAACATAGATCGCGAGATTGTAGCGAGGTAACTAGGTATATCGAGTGAGCGAGACAGTTCTCCCCGTAATCGGATCTTTCGCTCCACTCGCCGCATGTGCAGTCAGTCGTGGACGGTTGGCAACACGCTAATAGTGGCAATCTTTTTATCTGAACATTACTTACTGACTAGATGTATGATCAAACAACTGAACGGATGTGTTTGAGGTTTGAAGTTGAGGTGGCTTATGCCCTGGAATGAAACCCTTTTTCATCATCATCCACTCGGGTGAAGCCGTGGGTGCGGCTAGTTATATCATAAAAAAATAATTCACCGGTTTAAGTAAGGCCTTTATTTCCAGCTGCAAATTTCATAGACCATTAACTATACAAACGCTAGATAAATAGAAATCTTCGAGTGATTTCTGAACCTTTAAAATGGAGCATTAATTTGAAGTCTAGATAAATATATTAGGAAACTCTTTTAACTGGTGAAATTTGCCACACGCGGGTGAAGACGTGGGGGCGGCTGGTTATATCGTAAAATTACCATAAAAAGAATTAACCGGTTTAAGTAAGACATTTCTGTTCAACGGCAAATTTCATAGAAAATTGACTATATAAACACTAGATAAATAGAAATCTTCGAGTGATTTCTGAACCTTAAAATGGGCATTAAGTTGAAGTCTAGATAAATACTTTAGGGAACTCTTCTCTTCTTTATCAGATGATAGTTGCCACTAGCCGGCTTTGTGTATTGAAGAATGCTAGTGATTATTGAATGAATACACTGTTTAACATTGTAAAGGCGGAAGTATGTAGGTATACTTTTTTACGTTCAAACGGCTGAACTGATTTGCTATGAAATTAAGTACTGGGATAGCTATATACTGGATTAGCACATGGGATGATTTTCATCATCATCATCACCATTTTTGTTTACTCTTTTACGCTCAAACAGCTGAACAGATTTGGATGAAATCAGATACTAGGATAGTTTATACGCTGGATTAGCACATATAATACTTTTCATCATCATCATCATTCGTAACTCCACACTCAACCGGCTGAACCGATTTGGATGAAGTTTGGTACTAGGATAGCTTATATCTTGAATTACCAGGTGGACTGGATGGAACAAATATTTTAAACAAGTATCTGAACGTACTAGGACCCTGTGCACAAAGTCTCAAATTTGCCGATTATATAACTCATCTCTAGCCGGTATTTACCTAAATACGGACTAAAGGTATCTAGTTTGATGTATTTCGTGGGTTTAATCGAAATTAAAGAACAATTTTGAAATCAAGGTTTACTTTTATATGTACATGGTTTTTCTCAAATAATACAGGGTAACTTTTAAAAGGGTGCAAATTATTGGCAGATGAAAGGCAATAATTTCTAGAGACTCTTTTACTTCAGACAGTGTTTTGTTTTGAGCCGTTTTTGTATTTTTTTGGCCTTTGAAAATATTTTTTCTCTCAGAGTTTTTTTTTCTTGCTATTATTTTTATAAGGTGGCTGCTATTGGTATCATATTACTGTGCAAGATATTAACACGACAATCCTAAGAAAAAAAGAAGACGGCGAAGGTTTGTGTTCGTTTTGCTTGCTTTAGAGTCATCTTAACTCTAAGACAAATATTTTATTATGTCCCCTTTAAATTTGATGACAATTTAGCTAATATATCAATAAAGTATTTTATTTTAATACTGTGTTTACGGATCCAATACCTGTTAATATAATGAGTGATTGGTTCTCAAAATTTTATATTTATCTCTTCTAAGTAATACAATCACTCATTGTACGATTGGGATTTTGAATTATGTTTTGTACTTCAGCAGGAGACAAATTGTTTGACTTATATTTCTGATTTGGTATTTAGCATGACATTATCCTTTGTTTATGCATGTATTATTTTCCAGCAAATAATTTACTTTTTTCGCTTTATTTAAACAGGTCTATGCGTTTTATTTTCAGCCTTAAAAACTTATATAGTATAATAAATGGGTTATTTTATGCTTCCTACAGTAAATATTTATATATATTTATTAGCAAATTTTCATTAATAACTTTCTTGTTTTATCTTAATGAAACAGGACTGAGTTATCCTTTTTAACATCTTTTGAGGAAGGAGTTGTTTCGATTCTTTTGTACTTTAAAGGACTAGTTTCAGATTAATACCTAATGCTAATAAGGTGGATTATTACTTATAAGATTTAGTCTACTTTGAAAAATTATAATAATGTTTATATACAGCTACCTGACTTTTACTGTAATTAGTATTCTTGCATATTATTTTATATCATGTCCCTTTCAGATAATGATGGTACGAGATTTCCTGATTGTATCATGTATTGGTGGAGGGATATTAGAAAATTATAATGATGTTTATTTACAGCTACCTGACTTTTACTATAATTAGTAATCTTGCATATTATTTTATATCATGTCACTTTCAGTTAACGATGGTACGAGATTTCCTGATAATATCATGTATTGGTGGAGAGATATTAGAAAATTATAATGATGTTTATTTAGAGCTACCTGACTTTTTACTATAATTAGTAAACTTGCATATTATTTTATATCATGTCCCTTTCAGTTAACGATGGTACGAGATTTCCTGATTGTATCATATATTGGTGGAGGGATATTAGAAAATTATAATGATGTTTATTTACAGCTACCTGATCTTTTACTATAATTAGTAAACTTGCATATTATTTCATATCATGTCTCTTTCAGTTAATAATGGTACGAGATTTCCTGATTGTATCATGTATTGGAGAAGTGTTATTAGGGATGATAATAATGTTTATTTACAGCTACCTGAATTTCAATGCCAGTTATTAACCTTGCACATTATATCTTATTATTATGTTCCTTTTAGATAACGGTACGAGATTACCTGATCTTAGAATAAATTGGTGCAGGGTTTTAGAGAAATAAGATTTAAAAAAAATAAAGCGAAATCGTTTATCTGAGGATCATTCGTTTGTTAGGTTTCGGAACGACTTTCTGTTTCTAATAGAAGCAGAAGTCCCCTTCCCCTTGCTGGCGCAGGCGATTGATCACTAAATACAACAGCGTAAGAAATAAGTATATTTACCCTTATCCTCATAGAATAATAAAAATAACGGACTTTTGTTTTATATTATATACTAATTGAGCGATAGCTTATTCATTACATACTGTATGAATTATTACCAAGTGAGTGATATTGCATGGGAATAGATGCGATTTTAAAGCCTCACAACCTTTACTATATACGTGATCTTTTCTATGCATTGCTGACTTGTAAATAATATCTGCTGCTGTCAAAAAGACTTCACAAAGAGGAGATACTCTTACGCACACTACACAAAGAGTTAGTGGAGTAGTGTTCTGTTCGGCCAACAGATCATTGCTTACTGAGTCAACCTTCAAACATAAATATCAAATACAGGTAAATTATGGCTTGATTAGTAATCGGTGATAGTGGAGTTTGACTCCAATCGTTCCTCCTAACTGTCATATTCCTACCCTTCAAACCTATTTCTTTATGTAAGATTAAAGATGAATTACGCCTTAAGGGTGAATTTAATACTATTTCAGTCTAGCAGAACTGTTATATTTATATAATCAACCACGAACTAATTAATAGGTTTCTTGGTTGAAATATATGGAAGGGATGTTAATTTTCACGTTGTGGTTTGGCCCCCAGCACTGATAGAATATCTTATGTTCCGAAAAAAGATAAAGGCTATAAGCTGAACAAAGGGACCCTTATCGTGTAAATTCTGGCTCTGTCAGGCACTAGTGATGGATTGACATGCTTACTGTTGATCGATTACGAAATCTTTAATTAAGGTACAACCTTGAATTAATAGCAATTATTATGGAAATGTACTTACAAAAGTGTAATAATTTCATAATTAATTTACTGGGGATTATTCCTGAATACTAAATAATTCATAGCAGCAATTGGCATAGTCCAGATAAAACCCTTAAATATTATAAAAGGAAACATATTGAATATCAGAGGCTTTAGTCTCAACTACGAATTACGGGAAGGCCGATAAACTAAAAGGATTTATTCCTAATGTCAACAAAACTATATACTGGTATAACCCAGACTTTATTTAAATAAAACTAATCTGACATAGTCAGTAAAAAGACAAGCTACGGCATAGGCCGATTATGTTCAACTAAGTCAACCTGAACTAACTCCAGTAATGTTGGGCTGAATGGTTTGCTTTGCTATACTCATAAAATATACCTACGCTACTCCATCCTTATACCGCTCCGGTAAGTAGGCGATGAAAGTTCTACTATCCTATGAGTGGTTTTATATAACCAAACTCTAAAATAAAAAGAGAATAATCATGTTATGCCTTAAAGTCTCCGATCATATTGTCGGAGAATATCAGGCAGAACAAACAAACACCTCCTCATAACAAAATAATAAGTAAACAATAAGTCTTCTGAGTTCCTGTTTTATGATTTTATGATGTGCTGTATGGAGAGACGGAACAATATGACTTCAGTAATTATTTGAATATTATAATAACACATTTATATTATCATAGAACACGCTCTTGTTGACACTATGTTAATAACCAAATTTCAGATGCTAAGTTAACATATTTATTATAATATCTGTATTTGTACTTTCATATTAATTTTCATTCCTTCCCAGTACAGTCGCGCACTCTAAAAGTTCCGGGTTACTTATATTCACAACGTAGTATAGACGATCAATTGGCCAAGCGATTTATTTATTTGGAGGGCGAAAAATTAGTTACAATACCTTCATACATACAAGTGAATTAGAACAACGGGAACGAAAAATCCTGTTGGACATATTTTTTTCGGAATGCTAATTGCTGTTGGTCTCTACTGATCTCTACAGCTTCACCGGACTGGCAGCGCGAAAGTGCTTCACCGGACTGGCAGCGCGAAAGTGCTCCACCGCAATGTGTGATGCACAAGGCGACGCCAAAGTTTAAATTTTGGCGACCGGCTCAATGCCACTCAGGGGGCAATGAAAACCACGGCTTGGGCGGTCGTGGTCTAACCATCAATTTTTCCATTAGGAAGCACCCAATTACTTCCAATATTTTATCATCACTTTTCCGCCGTTAAAATTCATATGAGATAGTCATTTTTTTATTAGGTATGTACTGGCGCAATTAAACAATATTGTCTAGCATATATTACTTGAGTTGCCGTTTCTTAAATGTTTGTTTATTAATATGTTGGTATTGAGATGTAAGTTGCTTTCAAGCTGATAATAACTCATTTATTATTTACTTATGCAAAATAAGTGGTAGTAGTACCAAGAGTTTTTTTTACGGAGTTACTACCAGACAGATTGGTAGTACCAAGGGAAAAAATAATTTACGGAGGTACTACCAGACAGATTGGTAGTACCAAGGCAAAAAATAATTTACGGAGGTACTACCAGACAGATTGGTAGTACCAAGGCAAAAAATAATTTATGGAGGTACTACCAGACAGATTGGTAGTACCAAGAGAAAAAATAATTTACGGTGGTACTATCAGACAAGTTGGTGGTACCAAGGGCAAAAAAAATACCTGTGGTACTACCAGTAGTACCAAAGGTAGGTATTTGATATGTGGAGATCGAATTTTATTGTTCCTTGAAAAAAAAACATGAGAACCTTTCCTTTTGTGAAGTAGATTAGAAATAAAACCATATAGCATAACTTTTGTACGAAATATTTTACTTATATCATTTTCCTCAGAATAATCACAAGGATCTTATTTTCTAAAAAATACAAAATCTGCTTCATAATCTCACTTATTAGTTATTAAGTATTGGATCAATTATAGGGTACATTTATTTTATAATAACAGTCACTTTGGTGTCTAGACAAGTCATTGAATAGCAGATTATAAAAATTAATTATATTGTTTGAAAAATGTAATAAAGGCACCAGATATGCCACTATAGTTGCAGTCGCAAGCGAATTAAAAATTTAATGGCCATTGCTAGATATAAACTTTTAATTACCACGGCATTTAAAGTAAAACAAATTTTGTAAGTTTGAATCAAAAGCTGGTAGCAGAAAAATACTAACGCTCCATACAGTACTGAAGTGCAGAAAACCGCGCGTGATATTAAACTCGTTTTTAGAGTTTTATGCGAGCCATCCGCGCGCTTTCCGCCCGCGCTGTCTTAATCATGTGAGCTTTTGTAATTTTACAGTGTGTGTGCAGTGGCCATAGTGCTTACAGAAGTTTTTCACGTTAAACTTTGGCCAGCAATATAATCTTTACATAAAGGTATATCACTAATCATAACATTAAAAAAAGTAACAACTTATATAAGGCCCTGCGCGCACGGGTGACAAAATTATTGACACTCCCCGTATAGTATATGCCCCGGTTTCTCGCTCCTAATTTACTTGCCGACCGTACGACTTGACTCATATAGAAGAAACGAAGATAACTTTTTGTCACGGTGATAAAAGTCCTTGTGCACTTAACCGTAAAAAGTATTAAACATTGTTTAGCACCATAATATTCTTTACAATATGTCAACATCACTAATTTTGATATACCTTTTGTGTAATCATACTAATTAAAAAAAATACTTCAATAAAAATATGTGACTATCTAGTTTAGCGTTGTAGTGTAGGGCTAGGACCTACATTATAAGTCACTCTTAACACAAAATATAATAAAGTAAATACTTAAAAATACCAAGTAAGTACTTAAAATACAAATTCCAGTTGGAATAATAATATAATACAAAATCTCATAAAATTATTATTGTAATGATGGACTAGTATTCAATACAACAAGATTGCATCAACATAATTATATACCATTCAAGCATTTTTAATATCAAAAATGTACGAAAGTCGTAGCTAAAAATTAGCTTTTAATGTGTTAGTTCATATTTTGATCAAATCCTAATTAATATAAAAGTTATACTTTTGAGCACATCAAAAGATGATACTCAATTTTGTTGCAGAAATAGCTGTGACAATTTGCCTGTGTCTCACAAAGTACATCATTGTTGCAGAAATAGCTGTGACAATTTGCCTGTGTCTCACAAAGTACATCATTGTTGCAGAAATAGCTGTGACAATTTGCCTGTGTCTCACAAAGTACATCATTGTTGCAGAAATAGCTGTGACAATTTGCCTGTGTCTCACAAAGTACATCATTGTTGCAGAAATAGCTGTGACAATTTGCCTGTGTCTCACAAAGTACATCATTGTCATGTCAATATCAAATAGCTAAAAATACTGAAACACAGCTCTGCCGTCGATGTTATTAATAACAATTCATCACATTCACCATACATATTAATATTATCATATTTCATGTCGATATTGTCCTCTTTTCACAGAGATAGATCACAGCTTAGTTAGGACCAGCAGCTTTGCAATATTGCACCGAACCCTAGGAAGCAGGCCTTGTTTCTGCCAACCCTCTGTCCTATTAAGTCTTTAATACTATATCTAAAAGAGATCTTCCTCCCAGTCTTCTTTCTGCCTCTCGGAGATGGAGACTGAAGGTCGCGAAAGTTGCTTCAGCTCCTCGTGAGTTCTTGGAGGCAGGGGGTTGTCACTGAGGTCCACGTATTCGAGGGCTCGAGATCTGGATAATCGGTCGACATCCACTTCTGTAAAAGACAAAATTATGACATTACAATTTTTTCCCTATTTTATAGAAGATTTCTGCATTACAATTACAAGTAATCAAAACTCTACTAACAGAATGGAAATGACGTATTCCTTCATTAATAATCCTGCTTATCCGTGACATTCTTAATTCTTATAATCAGGAGTGAATTTGTGTTTTGTTAATGTATAAAAAAAATATACATGTGTTGCAGATAACAAAAGAAAATATACATATGTTGCACATAACAAAAAAATATACATATGTTGCACATAACAAAAAATATATACATATGTTGCACGTAACAAAAAAAAAAAAAAGTTGCACATAACAAAAAAATATATACATATGTTGCATATAACAAAAAAAATATACATATGTTGCACATAGCAAAAAAAAAATACATATGTTGCACATAACAAAAAAATATACATATGTTGCACATAACAAAAAAAAAGACCTGCATTAAAATTTGCCTTATCATTTAGAATGCTTAAATATTTTAATAAACTTGATTTGAATTATTTGGGACTTTGCCAAATAGCTGCTTTATACAAGATGCATTGAACTGCATTCATACTTCTACAACATCCTCAAAAACGGGTTAGTTTCGGACAATTATTGCCGAGCCAAAATCTAATGCAACATGCGTTCATAACGCAACAATGTTATTTCTGCAAACCTATTAATAATAAACAATATGTTTCTTGTTTGTGTTTGTTTGTTTGTATATGTTTCTTGTTTGTTTGTTTGTAATGACACAGGAAATTAAAAAAAAAAGAAAACAATAAAGGGACATCAGATCTCTTATTATGGATGCTCTTTATTATGCATACTATGCAGAGGATACATAATGGATAATATTAATATTACATCCCATTCGAAAAACAATCTTTTCTGCTCATCACACAAATGATTGCGACTTGCAGGATTTGAATCCTGAACTATTGGTTGACTTCGCAGACAGGGTCACTAAACACTCGACCAAACGGCCATCAAATAATTCTTAAATAGCTAAGTAGGAACCAGAGTTGTGTTAAAGCACACTTTGAGGATCTTTAAAGTATATATTTCTGGCACCATTTTACCTAATGAAGTATTAGAAGGGTAAGGGTGTTTAGTTATTGGTTTTAATAACACATAACAAAAAAAACAAAACATAATGCTATGCGAGAGTATCTCTGTCTGTCTGTTTCTTACCATTTCTCGTCTCATACCAATTGTGATGAAATGTGGTATGGAAATAGTTTAAACCCTTGGGAAAGGACATAGGATACTTTTTATTGTGATAAACTGTAGACCGCGTGGACAAAGACGCAGGCAAAAGCGAGTTTAAAAATAAATGAAGTACCAATAATCTGATTGTGGTGAGCCAGAAGCGTGTGCAGGCTCGGGCACTGGAACGCAATTTGAGGGAGGGCCACAAACGTGTTGTGCGAGATGTCCAGCCGCTCGAGGCAGGCCAGCGTGCACAACTCCTCTGGCAGCTTGGCCATTTGGTTATTTGCAAGGTTTAATTCTGAAAATAATGAAAAATAATTTTGATTTATATGAGATGAACCAGATCCACACTATTACAATAATATTATAATGCGGAATGTGTGTATTTTTAGTTATTTTTTCACACTGTAACGGCTACTTGGATTTTGATGAAATTTTGTAATATGTAGATATTTTAGGTCCTGGAAAAATACATAGGATACTCCTCATCATTATCATCATCACCATCCATCATCATATTTCACACGGGTAAAACCGCGGGGTGGAACTACATAGTAATAAATATGCATAAGAGATAGTGCCAAATAATATGTGCACTTTTGCAAGACTATAAATATTTAAACTATTTTTAAGTGTGACACATTGCTGATAATTTGACTGTTACTAACTGACACAATATTGCATCATGTTGTTCTGTATTGTGTTACACTTCAATTTCTATAATTAAGAATCTTACAAAACAACTGTTGCTCACCTGTAATTAAACTAAACTTGACGGCAAACTTTGGTGGTATCTTTGTGATGACGTTCCCACTGAGGTCACAGCTCTTCAGTTCTGTGTGTCGCATTAAGTGGTAGACGGCATCTGGTACTTGCATCAGCTGACATTCTGACAAGTCTGGAAAAGGAAACAAGTTTATGTAATTAACTTAGCAGAAATAGATTTTGAATTTGTGTGAGCATAGCATAAACAGTCAGTTGACACACTTTCACATGAAATAATAGTAAATAGGTTGTAGGTATATTGATAGTGACGAACTTTATTGTTGTTAGTGCAGAAACGTTTCTTCTATTACCCGGCTGTTACGTCACATAATGTGTGTGCCGTGTGCCACTTTAACATTAGAAAAACTGAAGGGAAAAAGCTGAATACCGTACCCAATACTTGAGTTTCTTGAGCGTCTTCGCATCTTAATATCACTCGTGTGACGGCCACAGCCATGATTATTTCGTATTTGACGCACTAAACACAACACCCGGTTTAAAACTGCGTACAGTTTCAGCGTGTGCCCGCGACGTATCTAGTTATTTTTATACTCGGTAAAATGTGCCACTTTCAGACACGGAACTTAGCTCGGGTTAACGACATTCTACGTGATTCTACGTTCTACGGTGGCTCACCGTAAGATAGGAAACTTGAGTCACGGAATATTATCTTTGATTAAATAAACCTATATAACAAAATTATTATATTTTCAATATTTTATATACTATTTTTTACATTAAATGTATTGTTCTGTTTGAATGTACTGACAAAACAATGGACAGTGACACTGACAGCTCTGACTGTGACTGGTGGTTTCTGTGGTGGTGTGGAAGGGTTGGGCAGGGGTTTTTTGAAAAAAATCAAAATGTTATGATGTAGAGTTAGATTTTATTCTCAATCTTGTGTATCTTCGAGTGTTAATGTGTAATATTGGTGGAATATTAACCATTAGGTGTTCGTTAACGTGCACGAGTGCGGACAAAAGAATCAAACGCAGAAATAAATGGCATTTTGTGATTTTTCCAAATCTCCCTCGGAAGTTTCAGTAAATGTCCACCATTTTACTGATTCGTGACTTTGACAATAATTGACTGTGACGTGACATTACTTTAAAATATAATACACTTGACATTGGCGAAATTGCTAGTAGGCCAGTGCCTCCGCAGAAGCCATCCAAAAAAAAAGAAGAAGAAGAAGGGTGGGGCAGAGTGGGAGAAAAGGGTGGGGGGAAATGAAATTGACGGCTTTCCCCAACCTTTTCTCCCACTCCCCCTCACCTTTCCCCATTTCTTTCTACCCTTCCCTTATTTCCCTGTGACCTCCCTCCACCCTTATTTACTTCCCCCCCCACCTTTCCCGCTTTCTCCCAGCTTGCCCTCACCCTTCCTTTCAGTCTTCCTCCGCTTCGCACCACCTGCCTCACTTCCCTACTTCCCATTCCCTTCCCCAACCCTCCCCCACTTTCTCCCACCTTCAATCACTTCCCCAAACCTTCTCCCCACATTTTCCAGTTTTTATTTTTTCTGGGTGTGGCCACACTAAGCAGGAATATTTGGTCTGAGGGCCACACCGAAATGGTAACGATCGCGCAGCGATCACGTTGCGGTTTGTTAGCTGAATCGCACTGCAGATAAACATTTCAGTACGTTAATTTCTCCCACTTTCTATGCCGAACGCCAAACCCTGCGTTCGATATGATGAGATGACGTTTAGGGCAGTTACGAAATGTACATTTTAAAAAGCCGTTGGCTTTGAACATTTTAAACACTATCACAATTTTTGCCATTAACGATCCTTCCTTTGGGCCTTCCCAAAGGAAGGATCGTTAATGGCAAAAATTGTGAATCATCAGGGGAACAAAAGCCACTTTTCCTATGTCAAATTTAACAGCCACGTCATCTAAACATGCAAAACATTTCAAAACGCTAATTTCGCCCGCAAATGACCAAAGCGAGCGGACAATGTGATCATATTTAGCGTTTTTAACTGTCATTTTGCCATTTGTTTCAAAACGAACGGCCTTTATATTTACATATGTAGATGGTACGGTTTTGACAAACTGGTTTTGCACTGTCAGCGTCACAGACACATATTACATTAAAGGCGGAAGCATACTATTAGTGCCGTGGGTGTGCTGCAGCAAGCCAGAAGCATATTGGGTTCATAAAGAGAGACACATTATCGTGGAGTGTCGCGGTCTGTCATGTCGCAGATTGTGGACATATTCAGCTAGAAAACCTAGCCTGCAGTTAGTTAATTTTCAAATCACTAAATAAATTAGAGATACTTAAAAAAATGGAACCGAAAAAATTACTGACTTCAAAAAGTACGAACCCCTCATTCTTTGGTATTTTTGTCATACCGAACACCGAACACGGGGCTTAAATACCGAACAGTTCGGCAACCCTGAGCACTTGTACTATTATTTATTCTGTGCCCTGAGTTATCTTGCGCACAATCTAGTGCGAGCTAGAAACCAAAGATACCGGGTTCGGTCCTCGACACCATACCAATGACTTAGAATTATATGTCGATTTCCACCGTCCCGTACTTTGGTCTTCGGGCGTCTGAAAAACTGACACCAGAGGCTAGCACTAACTTATACGACAAGCAAGCAAAGCAAGCATACAAAAAGTCGGATTAACACCCCTAGAATTTTCATGTCTGGTATAAAACAAGAAGCGTCTATAGATTTATGCGTATTATTACATGAGAGGCGAGCTTAGTGTTTGTTTGTGTCGTGTCAGGTAGGTCTGGCCTCCGCAGCCCGATTCCATAACTTGGCTTTATCGCAACCACTAATGCCTTGCGATAGAGTCGAATTTGCTATGAAAAAAGTGATAATCCGATTGTAGCCAAGTTATGGAATTGGGCCACTGGTATCAGGGGCCCGACCACATAACTTAGCTTCAATCGGATTGTCAGTATCGATATCACTAATGCCTTGCGATAGAGTTGAAATTGCTATGAAAAAAGTGATAATCCGATTGTAACCAAGTTATGTAATCGGGCCGCAGAGTTTGACAGGCCGCACATGGCATATGGACTGCTGCTATTAATCAATAACATTTAGTTCTAGTGAATCAATATTTTTTATATATTTTTATTTACCTACCAACAATACAAGTTAATTTTACCTTGTCTAACAAGGAAGTGTATTAGCGTGGCTCGACCCGTCTACTAGTTCGTTTATGGAATAAAATTGTCTCGTTAAGGCTTCAACAGAATAAATACGTTAAGGTCAACATGTGTTGCGTTGCGTACCTACAAGTAAGAGTAAATGAGCTGGAAATGAATCTAGGTACATTAATAGCTAATAGCTATATGAAGGTAGAAATAGATTGTACGAAATAAAAACGTAAACGGACAGTAAAGTTTCTGCTATGTTAAGGCGACTGTTCCTTCTATGCTAGTTCTTTATAGGTACCTTAACAGTACCAACTACCTAGGTACCTATGTATACTAATGTACTGTCCGATTAATAAAATAGAGAGTAAGTAGGTACTAGAAGTCACATCAACTGCGTCAACGCAGTTGGCGTTACAAAATGATTAAAGCATAGCTTTGTAGTGGCACATTATAGTACGGAATAGAAACATGTGCGTGCGCCTTCCGCGTGCTAGCGCACACATTTTGTGTGCGCCTTCCGGGAACCGATTTTAGGAACTTACACGCCTTCCGGGTACCGTTATTAAGAACTTACTTCGAATTCCATGGTATACGAAGCAGGTGAAATCGATGAAGGTAGAAAACACAAGAATAGAAAATATGCAGTAACGCATTTCTTTCGCGTAATAAAGTTATGTTGTTATATTCTTAACTCTACTTTTTACAGTATGCACTCTTTTCCGTTTTGTGCCACACTCCGGGCAAAGCGGGCATTCCCTAAGGTATCGTAATATGTTTGATTTGATAGTCATATTTTTTTCAAATTTATCGGAAATATGTGAATGCACTAATAGACTACAATAAATCGAGTACCCGATAGCAGTCAATGATATTGAAATAAGTCATTCCTAACCTACTTTTTCAAATCATCCATAGAGTGCCCGCTTTGGACACTCTATGGATGACTCCCTATGCAGTATTGATCGTGGGGTTGTAGGACAGGTGGCGCAATTTTGAATAGAACTCTCCGTATATTTGAATTAACAAATTGATGTATGTACCAACTAAAAAAAAAAACGACTGAACCAAGCATGATCAAATTTCGCTCTACCTATTCTTTCAAATAAAAGAAGGATCATTTACTACTAAGATTTGAATTAATAAAAAAAATGTTGAATTGTTTTTTTTTTTTTTCAGAAATATACCTATTTCGTCAGAAGCGAAGTCGTAACTTACTTAATGCTTTTAATAAAGTCGCTTCCCAGTGGTGTATATAACCTTTTATTTCCGTGTACACGTTTTAAGGGTTCCGTAGTCAAAAAAAGGAACCCTAACAGTTTTGTCATGTACTTATGAGTAAGTACGTCTGTCTGCCTGTCTTTCCGTCAGTACTTATGTTATCCTATTATTCATCCACTTTTAACACTACTAGATTGAAAAATAAATTAGATATTTATAACAGCTACATAGCTTAACAGCTTATGTCCAGATAAAGTTTCATCCATAAAATTATGCGGAGTTCAGCTTAAAAGGGTCGAACAATTCAAATATCTTGGACATTTGATAACCTCTGACCTGAAAGACGATGCAGACATAGAAAGGGAGCGTAGGGCGTTGTCTGTTAGATCTAATATGATTGCCCGCAGGTTCGCTCGTTGTTCAAGTGGCGTCAAAATCACTCTTTTTAGAGCGTTTTGTACTTCTTATTGTTGCAGTGTTCATGTACTGACAAGGTAAATTTCCGTTAGTTTAATTTTAATTTTAGTGTAAAATTTTTAATTGTGTATTTTAATAACTTGTGAATGACCCTAGATGGTTGAAATAAAGAATATATTATTATTATTATAGCTGCAAGAATGTTAAAAAAACGGATTCCACACCGCCAAATCGAAAGTGAAGCACCCAAGATATGCCGGTCCGCTCGTACGCACAAGCACAGCTGACGTAGCTGTTTAAAAAAGTAATGATTGGTTCCGATACGTGAACGTATTTTTTTCTTACTCTATTATCCCTATTCGAATAGATAATGGGATGTTTGTTAATCATGACGTAGGTGTAAAGGGACTTATATGTTTGGTTAATATTGTTTATTAAAGCCCTGCATAGTAGCAGGTTTCTCGCATTATAACACCTGATAATTCAGATCTTACCAAAACATTCTAGATCTGTCGATCCAAGATCCAATCCATTCCTTGTCTAGTAGAGATAGACACTTTTGAACCTACCTACGTGTTACTTGATGAGTCCATTATTTCTTGCAATCTAACCAGGCTTATCTGATCGCCTATTTACAAATAGCGATTGTGTGCACCCAAGTATTAATTAAACACATAAAATGAAATAAATCCGCGTAACAAAGGCCGCGAATGTCTGCGGATTGGCCTCGGTCCGTTTCACAATTTTTACACGATATCTTCGTTTGCGAAAGCGGAATGTAACCAACACTCATTCAAGCTAACCTAACCTACCTAGTTAGTGTTACGAAACTAAGCATTTTTCGCGTAATTATATTCGTTTGAGATGTCACTATTTATGCTATGTATACTTACGATGCTGTAGGATTAGCATATTTAAACTGGTTTGACTAGTCGATGGTTTTATTCCGGTCGCGTCCATCGTTTGTTTATCATCGAAGCATCTATCACGTAATATTATTTACAATGGATCGGCGGCGTTGCGACGAAGCGGGCCCTTCTATAATTAGAATCTATTTTCATCGTACGCTAATGTCGAAGAAGCGAAATTAACTATTGTATTATAGATTTGGATTTTTTGAAACCCACGATTATTTATTGATTTAATTGTAAGACAAAAACTTAACACCTCGTTGTTTTTTTTTTTTTTTTTTTTTTATTATTATTATTTGGCCCACAAAACTGGTTAATACACATCTTAAAATATTTTGAATAAACCTGACGACCTGAATATTTTGGACTACCGGTTGGCTAGTGGTTAGTGACCCTGACTGCGAAGTCAACCGATGGTCGCGGGATCAAATCCCGTAAGGTACAATCATTTGTGTGATGATCAGAAATATTTATTTCCGAGTCATGGATGTAATGTTCGTATCTATGTATATATGTTTATCCGTTGTCTAGTAACTATCCACAGTACAGCGTATCCCAATTTGGGGCTAGCTGTGAATTTGTCCCGAATATATTTATTTATATTTTATTATAAACCGATAACTTTATATTTTTAAAGAGTAGGTAGTGTACCACTAATACAGTTACTAACTGTTATGTAATCTGTAAGTACCCCATCGATCTAGTTAAAGTGGATCCTACCTACGCAAGCGGAGACACGTGCAAATTCTAGTAAAATCACAAAATAACGAATGGTTGTTTCTTGTTTAACTGCCAAGTCAATAATAATCGTACTCGCTACCGTTAACAAGACGTAACCGTGAAATAAAAAGTGTAATGACAGTGGAAAGCCGTTACGCGTTCTTACGTAGGTACTGAGTGCCACAGAATAATCGATAGGGAGTACTACAAAGTACTACTCATTAAGAGGTAGGTACTTATTGGTCAAAATGAGCTTAATTATGGTTGAAATTTACGTAACAAAATATGCTGGGTATCTACAGCCATAATGATCAATCTGTGAAAGCATTGCTTAAATGGAAGTACAAAAATAATACATACACCTTTTTTTATTCTACTGAATAAAAAAGAAAATTTTATTTTCGATTGTAAGACTATGTTTGTGTTTTTTATTTGTTTTTCTTATTTCCGAGACTTTTGAACCGATTCGGATGCTTATATTGTTATTTGAAAGGTGGTATTGTTATTTCAGTGTGGTCTCAAATTAATTTCATTAAAATTGATTCAGTAATTTTGGAGCCTGCTTTTCTAAATGTTAGGCTAGTGGTTGGTTCGATGAAGAATTGTACAGTTGTTAAGTTAACCTACCTAGGTACTATTATATACTTAGGCACTACTAAGTTTAACTACTTTAGATAAAAATTTAGTAGAACCGAGTTATTATGTATGAGCATCATTATCAGCCAGCATTATTGTTAATAGTAAGTTGTTAACAGTAGCTAAATATTATGTAGATAATATATAACATTTAAAAATTTATTTGCATATACTTAAAATATCGTAAGCAGGTAGGTATACTGTAAAAATGTATGAGTTCCTCTAGAGTAGGGCGATGGTAGAGGGTATTCAAACACGCGAAAGTAGAGTCATTCAACTTCGGCATAAGAATGAATATATTATCTCGTGACCCTTTTGGCCACATTTTGAATAATGTTGTACCAATTATGTTATACTGTTCAAAAACTTATAGAGCTAATGATCAATCTGTGAAAGGGTGGTACCAATTATGTTATACTGTTCAAAAATTTATAGAGCTAATGATCAATCTGTGAAAGGGTAGAACCAATTATGTTCTATTGTTCAAAAACTTATAGATCTAATGATCAATCTGTGAAAGGGTAGAACCAATTATGTTATACTGTTCAAAAAGTTGTAGGGCTAGATTCTAGTAGGTCTGTAAGCTAGTCCAATCCACAAAATGTCCAAGAAGGAAGGTATGTAGGTACCTACTGCGAATTTGTCACATACGGTACCTACCCCACTTTCATGTATCCTTCTGTCCTATAATATTAGTAATCATCAAACAAAGCAATTACCGCGATACTGATAAGATAGCAGTAGAAACAAAACAAAGTGCGCTAATAATGTTTATATTTATAACAACAGCTGTGAAGGTTTTAATGAGTAGAAGGATGCGTTAATTTGAGTTTCTAGGATGCGATCTCATCCTTTGTTTACGTAGGTAGTACAACCTACTTAAGGTTGTTAGCAATTCTAATTTCAATCAAAATTCGCAAGTCGTTTAGATGCCAACACAAAGGCATGATTTATGTGAAATTCGTTCTTGTTTAGCGCTCTGTTAGGATATTTTTATAACTGAAGAATTAGATATCTTTCAAAGCAAGGTTACGTACCAAGCTGACTGTTCTCCTGAGCCTCTTCGCATCGGCTCACGACTCTGATGATGGCTCTACCCGCGAGCCGGGCACAGATCATCATCGGCGCCGCCCGAGGGTCGCCCTCCTCAGCCTCCGCTGGCAGCCTCGCGCCTCCATCGTAATCCGCCGGGGGCCTCATCACTGCACTTGATTAAGTTCACTGCACAAAAACTCCAAACAGTACCAAATCACTACAACGAAGAAAGTCTTTTACTGGAAAGAATTGCGTGTCATCTACAACCGCTCCGAAACGCAACGCGCCTGGGTCCGCGGAAGCACTCTGCAAAAATTCGTGCCTCGTGTCTGTACCCTGCCTTTATATCGTCGCCAAAACAAAGAAGCGTGGTGCGCGAGCGAGAAAACAACAATAACAATCGCCCTACTCGCTCGCACTGTCTGCTGCGCAGTTGACGCAGATTCAGGCGGAAGTACGCGGAAGATATGAGGGTTCAAGCATCGTCACGGTTCATCACAAAGGGATCCCTGTTTGAATAAACAATCCTGCGATTTAGTTTTCAGCCGAATGCATTGTCACGTTATGAATGAGTGCATTGTATGCCTGATCTCTGAATCCCTCTATCAGATGGGCTTTGTTCGCGGCTGAATAGCCGGCGTTTGAATGCTTGTTCGCTGATCAATGTGAAAGGCTGGGCTGAGCATGATTTTCCAGCCTAATTCACAGTGTGCGATCCATCAGTGCGACCGCATGTAGCAATTTATTGCGGACGCATTTGATGCGCAAACTTGATTACGATGAAATAAAACATGTCTTTGTTAAACATGGTATAAACGTGTGCATAATAAATCATTTCCTGTGGTTGCTACTTAAATGCCTAAGCAACGTTGTCAAAGATCGGAGTCTAGATAAATCGATACAAGATCATTGATCGTGGCAACGAACGGCCTTGTCCACGCATTACAGTCTCTATAGTTCGTGACAGAAATCGACAGCTCACTCAGAAAGTGTTATTAATCTCAAATTAATTAGTAACACCTTGTCCAAGGATTTCGGAAAATTATTGATTAGTAAGCCCCAAATACTGTGTATTTTCAGACAAATAAGTATGAATGAAGAATATTATCGTATTGTATGTACAAAGCTCTACATACCTACCGATTTATGTTCTTCCGGTTCTGTCACATACAGTTTGTGTGTGTATTTGCGTTATTCATATAACCTGACGTCCTTACCCTCAATTACTGTTAGAGGAGAACGTACATTACCTGTATCTTTGGCCAAAGAGAGACGCAGATTTTCACCCAGAAACCTTGAATAGTTGCCAAAACTGTATTTTCGATTAATAGTTGTATTTTGCACCAGACGATTTATGTCAACAAAGAACTAAATCTGGAAAGACGTAATGATCATGGTTTGCTTTCTATTTATTAACATTGTTTTCCATTTGACCGCCAGAATACTTAAATGTAAGTAGGCAGACATAGATTCTTACTAGAATATTGTTTGTCAGGTTGCTTGAAAGTGCTTAACTATGTGCACGAAACTTAGCATTCTAAAAAACCTAAGCCGATCGCAAATTTATACGTAGGCACCTACTTATGGCACTGGACTACTTTACTCGTCTCCACCTGTTACCAAATCTATTTTTTTGCTTCGGTCTAATTTATGTAACTACTTGATTTTGAAAGACCCATAAAACCTTGCTTCTTACGTGCACATGATTTGTTTTCCTCCTGTCCATTCAATTTACCCTTTTGTTGATTGCATTACCCACTTACGTGTTTACATACGCACGCACTACATCTGGTCCGATTTTATAGGTCAGTGCCATCGCTCTACCTACACCTTTCGGAATCGTGGAGCTTTTGGATCGAATTCAAATGCTTTTCTTTTGTACTTTCCCAGTATTATTTGTTTATTTTCCTTAAACTGCTGATATATGTATTGGTGCGTATAATAATATACTTACTTCATTTCTTGAGACGAAGTTACCTACCTACATTTGCAGGTATATAGATCTAGAAAATTAAATGTGAATTAAATGGCGAAGGCAGCTCACAGTGTTCCAGGGTCTCCTTAGCTTCACCCGTATTGTTGTTTTAATTTTCAGTGCAAAATGTAAAACTCGCTATTTTCTCATTTAAAATCTAGTCTAATTTTACTACGACGACCTCGAGTCCACGATTTCCTCCTCTCTTGACCCGGTTTTCGGAACATCAGCATTAATTTATTAGGAAATTTATTACATCGACTCACCGTACGGAAAAAATACGGAAAATTTCTTGCTCACCTACTTTTGATCAAGTATTAATGTGTTCATCACATCACTTTCCCTAAGCGACGAAATGTTCGGCATTTGTGGTTGTCGGTATTTTGTCTTGCTGTGATTCATTTTTTGAAACAAAGCTTTATGAGCTTAAACGAATTTCATCAGTGATAGGATGCGTATAGATAGACGCTTAGAAGTCCCGAATGGGCTATATAAGAAATTTTATGCATTATCACTCTATATGTCTTGTACTTATTACCTACTAGCTGTGCCCACGGCTTTGCCTGGGTATTCATGTCTTGTTATTCCAGGATCAAAAGTACCTAGGTACAGGTAGGTACCTACAAAGCACTATATACTACATTTTCATCACAATATGTTTAGAAAATAATTCTTAATTAGTTTTTATCGATTGCTCGGCTTCTAAATCGGATTAGGATACAAAGTACAGATTTTAAGTCAAATAAAAACCTAAGCTATTCAACAGTGAAACCCGCATCGCAATAGGTCCAGCAGTTTTTACGTGATGCGCGAACATAAACAGACAGACACGATTTAAAAAAAATGTTATATTCGCGTTCAGTAAGTATCCTATTATAAGTAAACTTTTTTTAATTATCTTCCTTGTACAGATTCTTTGGTACTTACTGCTTTATTATAAGTATAGATTTATGAGTATAGATAGATAGATAACAATTATAAATAAAACTTACATATATTCGGAACAATTCCACACTAAATTACCTAGCCCCAAACTAGGATACCCTGTACTTTGGGCACTAGACAACGGATAAAAACACATAGATACGAATATGACATCCATGACTTGGAAACAAACATTTCTGCTCATCACACAAATGATTGCACGGGGCATGCCCCGTGCACCCACTGGCTTCCCCTGTCAATTTGACAGCTATCATCCAAAACGAAGATATTGATGAGATCTATCACTTATGTTATGAAACTACTAGTCTAGGATCGTTAGTTTCAAAGTTATAGCAATTTTAAGTTTGACAGCGGTCATCCAAATTGAAGATTTCAATGAGATCTATCACTTTTGTAAAGAAACTATTAGTCTAGGATCACTACTTTCAGAGTTATAGGTCTTTTAAGTTTGACAGCTGTCATCCAAAACGAAGATGTCAATGAGATCTATCACTTCTGTAAAGAAACTACTAGTGTAGGATCACTAGTTTCAGAGTTATAGCCCTTTTAAATTTGACAGCTGTCATCCAAAACGAAGATATCGATTAAATCTTGTCAGGTGTTGACGTATGACTTTGCAGTTTGACATGTCACTTTGACATCCGTCACTTTAAAATGTCTTACTACCTAATTAGAATACATGATGTTTTTTTTTCATCATAAATGTCGATTATTTTGACATCTGTCACTTTGACATCTGTCACTTTGACATCTGTCACTTTGACATCTGTCACTTTGACATCTGTCACTTTAAAATGTCTTACTACCTAATTATAATACATGTAGTTTTTTCTTCATATATGTCGATTATTTCTTCATTCGTTTCCAACTCTAGTGCTGTGGGTGGAGGGGTAAATGCGAATTACCCGTGCACCAACCAGTGGGTGAAGCCAATGGGTGCACGGGGCATGCCCCGACTGCACCTAGCGGGATTCGAACCCGCGACCGTTGGTTGACTAGTCAGGGTCACTAACCATTCGGCCAACCGGTCGTCAATTACGATAATATGTTGAATCCTCATGCATTAGCCGTTCAAATTCTACATGTTGATGAAACAAAATAGCGAATAGTAAGGTTCCTATCCTTTGGAAACTGATTTTCGTATTATCGGTGATTTAAGATTCGATATAATCTCTAATTCGCCCTTATTGAGAATCAGCATAATTGTTTATTGCACAGACTGCACAATAAGAATATGGATAGATTTGATAAAAAAACTTTATTTATTAAGGACTAGCTTAGGGCTCACGCGGCCCGGCCGCACCAGCGCCGACCGCGTCAAACTTAAAAAACGGTTATTGTGACTTAACTATAATAGTTAGACATATAACGTTTTTTTGGGTAATTATAAGTACTATAAACATGTTGTACATTATTTTATGTATCATCAATCGTTTTCGCAGCCCACGCCAAATAATGACTTATAGGCAAGTCATTATTTGTCATTATAGGCAAACTTTTGGGTAACATTATTACAATTTTCGTAAGGATCTCTAATTTTATTTCTCGTTGATAATGTAACTTTCTAAGGGCAAAATAATTTTTAAAATCGGTAAAGTCATTTTTTTGAGTTTTTCCTTTACAAACATACAAAAAAAAACAAACCTTTTCTCTTTATAATATTAGTGTAGAAAAATGCAATAGAAATGCAACGTTTTTGTCATACAAAACGGAAACATGAAAATATAGTCAGTCATGTTGAACTTCCTACAAGCAAGCTCGCACGCTCGACGCTGCGCACGCGCCCGTGACGCACCAAATTTTCCGAGCCGCGTCCGCTGACATTTCGCAGAAGTTCCGCCGCGAAAGTTGAGGTCGATCCTTTGTGCTATTTCAGGAAAATCTGGACTCGAGCCAGCTCCCTCCGGACGAACTTCGACGCAGTTCAACACGCATAAGGTTCTTGATCTCGGGAGTTACTCATTCCAAAAACTACTTTAACTAGTCCAAATAGATCTCAATTTGAGAGTGTAACTTTTCTTGTTACTGCTGTTTCAGAATCTGCGTACAAATTTTCTTTGTTTATAGACAAAATCTAGATGGGAAGAATGCCACTGGATGTGTTTCAACACCACATGTTTTAATGGACCGGTTTGTGCGTACCTAATTCTAATTTCAATGTTAAGGATTTCTTTCAGCGTGTTGGAGGTCGTTAGGAAGTATTTTAAGCTTGAGCGATGTTTTATTATGCCTACCGTACGTCATATTTGTATCACATGCCCTAATTCCACAAGATTTACTGAATCTAATTCTAAAATCATACTATGTAGTTTTGCTTGTTATAGATATTGAATTCGAAAGAGCGTCTCTATGTAAGTTTTTAGATGAAACGTGTATCCTGATAATATATTAAATATGGAAAAAGATCAAATGCTATCTATCTTATGGGTTGAAAATTAAAACACTTCTGATGACTAACGGGTAGTGGTCGGAGGATAAGTGGCTCGTTTGGGTAGTAGATGAAACAGCATTGACAATGAATAACAGTTTAATGCGATCAAGTAGGTGTGGCGGCGTCGGCGCGCTGCTGCGCCAGCTGCGCTGCGGCGCAACAGTGCAGCATGAGCGCCGTGAGCGCGCACGCGCGGCCCTCGCCGCCGTCCGCGTGCGCGTCCTCGGCCGACAGCTCCTCGCGGACGGCTTGCAGCTGCGGAGGGGAACCAATTGAGGGATTAGCAACTGGAAAGGATCACAGTTTGTGATATTTGCAGCTGGGGAGGCGAACAACTTGTGAGATTTGTAGATGGGGAGGAGAACTAGTTGAGAGACTAGTTATGGCTAATACAGAATTATGAGATTTACGGCATCTAGTTCGTTGTGGGATGAGAAGCTGGGCAGAAGAATGATTAGTAATATTTGCAGCTGGGGACAAGAACGATTTTTAAGGTGTGCAGCTGGGGATTCGAATTTGTGGATTTGTAGCTGGGGAGGAGAACTAGTTGGAAGACTTGCAGCTAGGGTGAAAAACGAATTATGAGATTTGCGGCAACTAGTTAGTTGTTGGATCAGAAGCTGGGGAGAAGGACGATTTGTAAGATTTGCAGCTGGGGACAGGAAAGATTTGCAAGGTGTGCAGCTGGGGAGGGGAATGAATTATGAGATCAGTAACTGGAAAGGGGAAGAACTGTTGAGATTGGCTAGTGGGGATGTGAACGGCTCGTTAGATTTGCAGCTGGGTAGGTCCAGCACTCGTGGTCAGTTAGGAGGAGCTTCGCAGCTGGGGTGTGGTTCCCACCACACTCACCATCTCGTGTATCTGCGCGGGCGTGAGGCGCGCGGCGAGCTCGGGCGCGGAGTCACGCGCGGCCGCCAGCAGCGCATCGGGCGGCAGCGCGCTGCGCAGCGCCGGCTGCAGAAGCGCGCGCACGCCACCGCGCGCCAGCCACGTCGTGCCGCACGCGCCGAACGGGTTCCCCGCCGGCTCCAGGGACTGTTTTCTATACGGTACACAGGCTGCTCGTCAAATGTGTTACACTTGTTCTATCTCACGAAGGCTGGTTGGTCTTTATTGTGTGTGTCGATGCACGTGCACTTTGTTTCTGCGTGCGTAAGGTGCACAACTGCACACCGAAAAACAATTTATCGACACACACAATCAAGACCAAACCGCCTTAGTGAGATAGAACAACTGTATGAATGTATCCCGAATCTATCACGATAGATGTGCAAGGGAACGTGGTGAGTACGAAGAGAGAGTTACTAATCCAGCCTGAAGCTGGAATGATTGGCGGAACGTGTTTTGTTTTATTTATCGGCATTTATTTAGAAACTTTTCCCTTTACTAAGACTTTTGTAGAGATCACAAATTGAATAATTATGGCTCATTATTACGAGTACAATTACATTTACAAAGTCGTCTTTGTGTTGCTGTACGAATTCAACAGGAAGGTGCAAACACATAAATTTTGCCGATGATCGTTACGGAAGAGCAAATAGCATAAAGAACAAGCAGCATAATGTAGAATAAAAAACGAATCTAAAAACCATGTTTTTTTTTTAAATGCTTTGTCATCAAGTTGTGAGCTACCCTGAAAGTTTCAGACGGATAGCTAATCGGGAAGTGTTTGAAATTTAAAGTTTATTTATTTATTTATTTACAAAACTTACAACTACCATTACAGGATTTCACCTAATGCGATAGTGTAGCAACAAATGAAAAATAACCCTCATCAGTCGGCTAAAAAATAACCTACGATTTAGGCATAACATAAAACTTCTAAAGTTACCTTAGTAAATTCACTCAGAGTACAACCAAATAGGTCTAGTTTAACCGCAATTACATTGAGTATGCGAAGTGCACGCGTAAAAGGCGCCTCCTGTAGGTTGGTCCGCGCGCGCGGCACTGCTACCAACTTTGGCATCCGTCGCCGCCAAACATATCTGTCTGGGACACAAGCATATGTGCTGTAGAATATCCGCATTGTGGACCCTACCTCTCAGTACCTTGTAAGATTCCACCCGGAACGACAAGAAAGCGACTTAATAAAAACCTGGTAAACTATAACAAAGAGACATGAGATGGTGTTATACTCAAGTTATAATATAGGATATGATATAGGTTACAATTACACATGTAGCCAAGTTCTACAATGAAGTATAATGATAAATTATTCTTATTGATTAAAAGCTATAGGCTTGTTGCCTGACGCAAGGTTAGAGTGCAGTATTGCCATAAACGCAGTCACTCGGGGTCATTGCTATAGGAAGTGTTTTGTACAAACCTGTCCTTCGACAATATGTCCAAGTAAGTAAGTAGTAATTACTAACATTCATCCATCTACTCGTACTAGAAACGAGGGGTGTGTGTAGGTACATAAAGTTTCGCAGATGGCACTCGTGACTACAATGCAGCGGAGTTAAGCGATTGAATCAGGCATGTGCACAGACCATATATCCGGGTCTGTGGTCATGTGGGATTTATTGTTAAGAAGGTACGAGAAAATATAGGAAGGATCAGAAATATTTATTAACATGTCTTTATTAAAAACTGGACCTGTAATGTAACGTAAGCAAATCTCAGTTCACTTTTCACCCACTTATGTCTTAAAAATATAAAACTTCGAAATGTTAATACTACTGATGACAATCTATACTTATAATAAAACTGTAACGGGTCCAATTCTGTACATTGAAGATATTTAGATATTTTTTTCGTGTGTACTCTTTATGCGATTTGGTAGCCAAAACTGTATTATTTTCATTTTTGACGACATCAATGATTTATTTTCAGTGTATCATACCTACATATAACATTTTTTTAAGTCATGTCTGTTTGTTCTTTCGCGCATCACTTAAAAACTACGCACTAATTGTGATGCTATTTTCACTGATGGATAGGTTAGGGTTCAACTTAAAAATTGGTGTACTTGGTACACCAGTACTTGTGTACTTGGTGTACTTGTTTTGGTATCTCAAAATAATGTGTAAAAGCCGAGAAATCGATAAAAAACTTTTTGACGGCTGAAGGAATTTTGATTAAATGTTGGTATATTGGTATTTTAGGTCCTGGAATAGCACATAGAGTATTTTTAATCTAAAGAAATGAACACGTGTGCGAAGCCGCGGGCATCAGCTAGTACAATAATATAACAAAATCGAGCAGCCCTAATATAGCAGAATGGTGTGTATTGGAAAACTTCAATAGCTAATGTTATAGTCAGTTTCAGTACTAGGTGTGCCCGCGGGTTTGCCTGCATGGTAATATTTCTGTGATATAAAGATCCTGTGTTATTCCAGAACCTAAAATACCTACCACTATCATCAAACGTCGTTCAGTCGTCAAATGGTTTTTTATCGATT
The DNA here is from genome assembly GCA_946251855.1 of Alsophila aescularia. Classification (NCBI taxonomy): domain Eukaryota; kingdom Metazoa; phylum Arthropoda; class Insecta; order Lepidoptera; family Geometridae; genus Alsophila; species Alsophila aescularia. Next base: position 53,191,493 of record OX276379.1, read on the forward strand.
ACTCGACTTCTACTAACCAGATTGAGACACCAAGTGCACCTGTTTTTAAGTCAAATCCTAAACTATCCAACAATCGAAATCGCGTCGCAATCGGTTCAGTAGTTTTTACGTGATGCCCGAACAAACAAACAGACAGAGACACCATTAAAAAATGAAATATTCTTGTTCAGTCCCCGAGACCATTTTTATAATTATCTTCCTTGTAGAGACTTTATCATAAGTATAGGTACATATTCAGTTTGGGCTCATTTGATTTGTTTTGATTAGTTCAATTCATCACACACACAACACACACACACACACACACACAACACGCACACACACACACACACACACACACACACACACACACACACGCACACACACACAGGGTGACGTGACGAGGGTCTGATGAAGATCTGGAAGGTTGGAAACTAAGTTCCATTAACGGGCACATGTGGTTAAGAATGTACTATGGGTACTGATGAATAATTATATGCGTAGACATGTTGTTGTTGTCATTAATATCCTCACGAGTCGAGACCTACATTGACATGAGTCACTTTAGCAACAATTAGAAGCTACAGAAAGAAATAAGTGGTAGGTATGTGATAACAATTACGTCTTATAGAGAGTACAATACAATACAATAACTCTTTATTGAACACATTACAATAAATAGGCAATAGGCGGCCTTATCGCTATTTGCAATTTCTTACGGGCAACCTTTGGATGGACAGGAATATAAAATAAACATTGCGGTCAGTGATGGAGACTTACTTTGAAACAAAAATGTTAATAGATAAATAAAAACAACTATATAACTTAATATTTGTATACATACTTACATATGTGTTATCATAAATGTTAAACACATATATATATATATATATATATATATATATATATATTATAATTAAATAATATAACATATATACTACTACTGTACTTTCTAGAGTTAAAAAAAAGTATTACGGACAAGATTAGAACCAATAAGAAATTGAAGGATGAATTTGGAGTGCCAGGTAGTGCCAGGTAGTTGCCCCTTCCATCCCGCGGGTGCTGGGAGAACTTTCAACGTCTCGTTTCTTTTTGACGCTTTTTGTATGGCGTTTATGTCAAAACCGGTCTTTAGACAATATATCGTTCGAATATGCATACATGGTTCGCTGTCTTTTAGATCGTTTCCCACTTCGGTGGATGGCACAGATTCTAATCGTAATACATTTCCTTTAGAAAAAATATAAAACACTAGCTGCGCTCCGCAGCTCCGCCCGCGTGCGATCACCGCCCCGTCACCCTTTCAGGAAATAAATTTCAAAAACTCCTCATTGCACCGCTAGAGTTGACACCTGTCACTTTGGCATAAAGTGTCAATTCCCATTAAACATTTTTTTTTATCCTAAGTGGGGATCAAGGGTTGCCTTTGTGTTAATCCAGGATATAAGCTATCCTGGTACCAAATTTCATTCAATTGTGCTCAGCTGTTTGAGCATGAAGGAGTAACAAACATACAAAGTTTCGCCTTTATATTATTAGTGTGATTACCAAACAATTCGAAGTGGGTATGAAGTGCAGTCGGTAGGTACATACATACCTGGGTGTATGACTAGGTGATGGCGGTAGAGACCTGGAAGATGAACTGGATTTGGGCGCAGACAGGGAATGAGCCGAACCAGCGCGACGTAGACCGGCAACTAAGGCGCTCATTGTTCCGCCACCTAGTTTGGAAAGAATCAGTATTTAGCCTAACACGATCACTTTTTCAACAAACTTCTAACATTTATAGGATAGAATGTTAAGTAGGCAGGTACAGTTTATAATTAGAATGTATTTTCAGAAGGAAATCACGGACACAGGAAGGGACAAGAGCAGCAAAGGTGATGCAGTTACTGTAACTATGCGCGTCAACAACTTGATGCTTTGTCGAGGCTAATCAAAATAGGTTAGTATGTACCTAGATAAAGAAAAAAAATAGAACAATTTTTACACGACTGCCCAAAAAAAGGGTAAAATGGGGGTGTTTTCAGGGTATGGGGGTTATGTATTTATGTGCGTTTTCACCACCAATTTTTTTTTTTTTTTTTTTTTTATTTCCTTTTGTTTGGAAAGGCAGTCGTGTATTTTCTCTTACTTTGATGATTTACTTGTTTATTTGAGTTTCTGAAATGCGATCCGTTCTGAAGGTTTAACGGCAACCCATACACAATTTTAACGCCAAAGTTGATCTAGTAAGGACACTTGTGATTCTCTTCAAGCATTTCAGTCTTTCATATATTGCAAAAATATTTCACATTTTCATCACACGCTCTAAAACTTTGCTAATTAATTATTTAATTCATTAAGCGCATTGCGATGGCGCAATGGCGAGCTATCTAATGCATGTGCGCGGGCGCAGTCCTTGAGGCCACCCGCCAAACAGAGCGTTAAAGGACAAGCTCTTGCGACACATTTATAAAGGAATAGTGAGATTAACGTTTTAATTGAAATTAATTATGAAAGTAGGAGAATGTCATTAGCATCAATATCAAACGGTTAAAAGGTAGATGCATGATGACATGTGGAGCCAAATATTAATAGAAAATGGAGTGCATTGATGTTTTTTTTAATTATGTTTCCGATATAGAAAATACTGACGAGGAGATATATGTAGCGACTCGTGTTCGATTCGATCCTGGGCCAGCACCAACTTTAAATATCTGGCTATGGGCAGATTTGCTATCGCTCCGTCCTTCGGAGGGCGCGTAAAATTGAAGCGGGCGGTCCCGATAGCTAACAATTTGATAGCAGCCGTTAGCTTCGTCTGAGGCTCTTGGGCGGCCTGACAAACTCTACAACGGAGGTATGTCGCCATTATACACAGACATGGGTAGAAAATAAAATCCGTAAGAGGTTTTCACGTTTTATGGAATATACAGTAGAACTGAAGCAATTTGGTTGACACTTGTCTTTCTTTTCTAGATGTAAGAAAGCCTGAGATGACGAGTCAATTTTTTCATTCTCTAAAATGAGTTGTGTTAGGAGATTTTCATTGAACCAATATAAGGAAACCATAGACAATTGGAAGTATTTCGTAAGGTCAGTAGACTCATTTGGATTAATTAAGTTACTATGTACCTACAAAGTAGTAATCGCTCAAGTTATAGGAAGCAATGTTTGGCGTCAAATAAAACGAGCATCTACGAAGGTAACAATCAGACTGAAAGAACGACACTGACAAACATGGAAATGGAAAATGGATCAAACGCTCAAAATACTTCGGTTTTGCTCGGAACTGCAATGCAATATAAAACCAGTTAGCTACCGGTGCTGACAAAACTAATAAACTACGTAAAGCAAGTGATCCCATCGAATTTATTCAATAGTTACGTAGCATTACTAGTTTTTGAATTCTACAATGATTTACCAGTTTTATAATGCATTTTTTGGCTTGCAAAACTGGATTTTGAGCTTGAGTTATAGGACAGAACAAAGGCAGACTCCCAAACATGAGATTCACACTGAAAATAAATAAATATACGTAAAACCTCTGCGTATGTGTTGGTAAGTCGGGAATGTCCGGGTGAGTAATGTATGTGAATCGCCCCTTTCGTCAGCATTCGTACATTTCGTCTGTACACAAAGAAAATGCGTGACATTTACAAAATCAACATTAAAATATGCCTTCATTAATCTTATCTATATTTTACAAGGCCCACATAAAAAAAGTCGTTAAGGTTTCAGATATCGGCCAGATGGAGCGACGACCTTCGCAAAGTGGCAGCATTAACGACATTTTTTTTTACATAACTTTATTTTTCTTCTCCGAATGGATAGTGTAAAATAAGATGTATATTTTATTTTTCCAATTTAAGCTATATTTTCCAAGAAATTAATTATTAAAAAGTAGCTTATTCTAAAAGGACGTAATTGCAAGAGTTCGGTGGAATGAACATGATTACCGAAGTCACATTCGAAAATAAAAACATATCTGTAAAAGTCAGGCTCAAGCGTAGTTTTCTTTTCTTTACAGGCCACTGTTTTTTTATTATTCCACCGAACTCTGCTTGGTTGAGAGTTATTTCTTAATTTCTTAGCACTAAAAATTTTGGAAAAATAACTTTAATTATCAGCGTCGCAATATCTATAATATATAATGGTTTTCGAATTTCATTGCCTTATGAAATCTGAAAACTTGTCGAAGAGCCGCACGAGGCTTATGTCCAACAGTGGACTCATGTAGAAGCTGAAGTGACAGCTTCATTGATGAAGCCGTCACAATAGTGTATTCGAGTAGTAAAGCATCGTTGAAAAATCAGGAACATTAACCAACTTCAGAATCGGTCCTGAATAATTTATTTTTTGGTTATGTCACCTCAATAAAAACCCCTGGGATTTTTGAAACAATGTTTTTTTTTTTCAAATAAAATGGACTATTTTATTTGAAAAAAAAAAATAGATCCCAATCAACATAAAGATTTTATAAAAATTTATTCAGTTTTTTTAGTGAACCCATTTCTTGATTACAATTAAAACCAGATAGTAAGTGGATTTAGGAGAGGCCTACGTCCAGTAGTGGCCTACGTCCATATAAATATATTATTCTGATGATGATGATGATGATGATGATGAATATTTACCTTCTTCCTGCACATCCAAGGAGTCCTTCCTCTCGCCGCCGGCCTCCTCGTCGGAGTCTGTGATGGCATCCGCTTCAGTCATGGTGACCTCAGGAGGCCCGCAGTTCAGTCTGATCGGGTTGTCTGGAAAAGTAATTGATTGAATGACTTTACTCTTGAAGATGTTTGATTATTGTTCAGGCTTCCACTGTGGGTAAAGCCAAGACTTTTTAACCTTGTTAGTGTGATGAATTGAAAGATTCAATACATATTTTTAATTTGTACTGAAGTTTCTTTGACAGCGTTTTTATTATTTAATTTCGTTTACGAAATACTCGGCTCTCAGGTGATCTTTTTGCTTGAGTGGCATGTCCCGCTCCTCTAACACATAAAAAACATAATTTAAATAAATATAGGTAGGTACTACCCAAAGACATATACGTATTTTCTAAAAACAACACGTCTGTCTAGGATTACCTAGTTTACGAGCTATACAGGATGGAATTTTTTAAACCCACCCGGATGGAAAGTACTCTAAATACTGGAGATAGCAAATTTTACTCAAAGGAAACATTTCTTTATTTTTAAAAAGAAACCAATCAGCTTTCAAAGATTTATGAAACCCGTTTTTGGTGCATGGGTCAATAGTTATAAATATTTCATTGACAGATATGAGAAGAAGGATTATTATTTCGATAATATCTTAAAAAGCACCCCACGCTTTTTTTGAAATAAAACGTTTTTTTTAAACTATTATTTATTTTATACTTTTTGTTTGGTTTATTTATAAGAGCGTTTTTTTCTTTTTTTTTTCTTCGAATTATTGCATTGTCATCGGTCTTTGACAGGTGTGCAAAATTTGAATGAAATCTGACCGTTTAAAGTGGGTCAAAATAGCGTCCAAAGGAGTCGGTTACAAACATACAAACATACAAGTGAATCTAATATAAAGCGTATAAAAACTGGTTCAAATTACTGCAATGTGAATGAGTATAGTCTACGGTTACCTAATATATAAACATAAACATGACTCGGGTATACATATACGCAGATCCCATTGAAAACTACGCATAATTCAGATAATCAAAACATGTTTTCAGCTAACGCTTTAAAAATAACATTTTTACTGTTTATCTGACACAGGATAAATTAAAACCGTAAGTAACAGTCGCCAAGGTTTATAAAGAAGGAGGAAAAACAAATTTTCTTTTTAGTAGGTATGCGAAAATGCTTTCCGGGATCCCAAAGTTGCTTCAATTGACATTTAATTGGAGATTTGATATTTACGTTGACAGATTGTCACATGAAATTTTCAGCAACTCAAAATGCGTTTAACAAAAAATTAACAGGCTGTTAGTATATTTTTTTTAGCTAATTTGCGCTACAGAAACCGGGTTGTAGCCATATTCGATATGCAACAAATGTCCCGAGACACGTTGACAAGCATCGCTAGCAACCAATGTCCCGCGGTATCGCTAGACTCGATAAACATGTCGGGCGACGTCGGCGATTTCAACCGATATCTTGCCTCGCGCTCTTTTGGTCGACAAAGGTCGAGAGGCAAGATGTTCCGCAACGTCGGTCGACATCGCTGAACGACGCCGGCGCCACCCGTCATGTCTAGCGACTCGTGTCGCGGATCATTTGTCGCCTATTGAATACGAGGCAACATACTCGTACAAAGTCATAGAAGCCAGAAAACCGGAGCAGACGGCGTAATATCATAAAGAAATCAGCAGCCCGATTCCATAACTTGGCTTCAATCGAATTCTCAGTATCGCACTACCACTAATGCCTAGCGATAGAGTCGAAATTGCTATGAAAAAAGTGATAATCCGATTGTAGCCAAGTTATGTAATTGGGCCACAGATATATTTATACCATGTCACGCGACCCCTATTGCCAATGACACGGCATTGGGGAAACGCCGCAAGGTGGAGGAGATAGAGTAGGAAACAATCTTTATGGCGGCTGTGAAATTAGGTGCAAAGCGCTGCGCAATAGCAAATTTTAGGTGTACGCGGGCTTTGGAGAGGTGAGAGGCCGGGGCACACCCTCCCGCTAGCCCGCCGCACTCCGCGCGCGCCCGCCGCGGTTGTGCTTGTGTGCACGCTACATCTGTACGCTGCACACATGCGTGCGATTCTGTTCAAGTACAGTCTAGTTAGTTATTTTATTAAAGTTGTTTGTTACCAACGAATAAAATTCAACAACACAATATCAGCATATTCCGATATAAATATTATTATGTGTTGACGTATGTTAATCATGATTGGTTAAAAATTAATGTTAAGCGTTAAGCTTCGACGCTAATTTAGCTACTAAAAACATAACTATAGGTATTTTTTTATCATTCCATTATTTGTATACTATATATAAAAGCAAACTCTTCCAGACAACCTTTGGATGCACAGAAATTACGAAATAAAAAGTACGGTGGTGCAAAACAATACAATAAATCATGCAAAATAAAACTGACTATAAGTATATAGATATTTAATAAACTACATAAGCCATACTACATATTTTTTTTTCAATCATTACATTATTTGCATTTGACATGTAAGTAAGTATGGCTTATGTAGTTTATTAAATATCTATATACTTATAGTCAGTTTTATTTTGCATGATTTATTGTATTGTTTTGCACCACCGTACTTTTTATTTCGTAATTTCTGTGCATCCAAAGGTTGTCTGGAAGAGTTTGCTTTTAGCGATAAGACCACCCGTTGTGGCTATTTTTAAAATAAACTCTTTTATATATGTTTCATAATTCTGGTGTAATAAGGTGTTTATTATTAATATTATGTTCTACAAGTAGGTAGTACAAAATGTACTCTAATAATTGCGAACCATACTGTACCAGCGCGAAGTCGCACTCGCAGCGCGCTTCACAGCCGCCATTAAGATACGTTCCTACTATACCAACAACTAATTTAGGAAGGATTTCATGGAAGAAATAGAGGCAAACGCCAACTATTATTTCCTTGCCATATCCGGTGGGTGTATCCGAAAATTGACAGCGAAGCCATACAGACAAAGCAGATAACCTTCTACTTACAAAACACACGATTCACCGTCGCATAATGGAACAGATAACTCAATGTAATAGACTAATCTTTTTGTTTCTTGGGACTGTGGGCAAGCCGAGACAAAACCATCAAATCAAAAGAGTTCATCTACCTTTAAACTGGCAGTCAAAATGTATCTAACTCTGAATGATTAACATTTCCTGACAATTGTTATTCAAACGTTCTATTTTGGTCATCGAATGTGAAGCTATATCCATTACATATTAGTCATAGCATAGGCGCCTTCTGGGATTATTGGCTAAAGTATTCTAATTCAGTCTTATGTTTTCTAGTTAGATTGTAATAAGTTATGTTATGTTCTTAAGAATAATTATAAAAAAATGAGTAGCTTTTACAGTTTTTTTTAATGAGTCATTTTTTTGTTGCTTTGTAACTTTTTACGTTCTTAATTATTTTGTTCTTTTTTTTTTTGCCTTTTCACTTTTAAAGTTTTTTCTTTTTGAATTATATTTTTTTGCTTTTTAATCTTATTCACTTTTTTTGTTGCTTTGTTACTCTTAACGTTTTTAGGTTTTTCCTATTTTTTTTATTTTTTTTATTGCTTTGTCATCCGTTTGTGAGCTACCTACCCTGAAAGTTTCAGCCAGATAGCTAATCGGGAAGTGCTCGAAATTTGAATTGCAAGATTTTAGGACAGGAAAAATACATAGATACATAAATAGATATACACATGTGAAGTTGTGAAGCTTTAAAAAATAATATCGATGCTGGGAGTTTGCTATTTGTTTGAAAAGTGTTTAGTTTGTACTCTAGTACTCTACTTTCTTAACTTTGGCCGTTGGGACTATTATTTGCTATCACCAATTTGGCCCACGATCTTGTATAGTTTAATAACAATAATTTGATATGGTATACTACATTATTCAATAAACTACGAATAATAGCGATGTGTAAATTTGTTTCCAAACACCTTTGTCTGCTTATTTTAACATAGTAGACCGTACATTCGAGAATCATATTACGCACGAATTACTATGTAAATTTTAACGATTTAATTCTTATCTTTACGGCTTTACTGTCGATCTCTATACGACTTTGCGATTGGATCAAAGTAATTGTGATTTTGAAATTTGTGCTGTCTATCACGTACCACACTTAATAAATAAGTAGATTTATGTAATTTAATCTAGTTTGCAGAGATTCATATTCAATTTCTTGCTAAAGTAGATCTACTGGCAGTCCAAGGGGATGTTATGTTGCCTCTTTTGTACCTAAATATAATAACATAAAACATCCGTAGCACAAAATAAGATATCTTAACCCTTAGGGTACCTACTTAAGGAATACTTCCTCTAAATTTCAAATGTCTAGGTCCACTGGTTTAGGCAGTGCGTTGTCTATCAGTCAGTATGAATGTCACGGTACTGTTTTATATGTATAGATGATCCAATAAACCCTTTATTCCTGTAAGCCACCCGCTAGTTTGCCACCGGGGTGGCCATCGCCAATAAATGAGTTTCATATGCCACCCACCCATGTTTACTGCCAAGGTGGCCAACACCATCAATATAATGATAATTTAATAAGTTCATTGTCATTGGCTTAGGTCAAAGTAATACATATCGTGTATATATGTGTACTTATTTCGTGTAATAGGCCCATACACGAAATTATTTAAAAAAACGCTAGCAAGAAACAGTAGATCATCGGATGGCGATATATCTAACATTGCGCAGCACTGAGCGCATACATGCGCGTGCGCGCGCGGTTAGCAACTGGTTATAAACATTATTGCACATTAAATATAAATAAAACGGCTAAAAACTTACGAAAAAGAAGATCGGAAGCTAAAACCACCTAAAAGTAACATTAATAATAATGAGATGTTGGCTCTGAGGGACTTACGCAATAATGGGAAGATTTTGGTATTACCAGCGGATAAGGGCAATGAGACGGTGGTTGTTGATATCGTGGATTACGAGCGCAAATTGAATGAATTGGTATGTGATCCCAGGACTTATAAGAGGGTTAGTTACAATCCAACCGCACGGGTCACTTCAAGAGTGATGAAAGAATCAGACAATAAACTACAATGTGTTTTTATCACAGCTGCGCCCCCTCAATCCATCGTCACCAAAGATCTATGGGCTACCAAAAATTCATAAGCCGGACTGGCCGTTACGACCAATTGTTAGTCAAATTGGCGCTCCAACATATAAGTTAGCGAAACATCTTGCCGCTTTTCTGCATCCTTTGTCCGTAAAAACCAGTAGCCATGTAAGTGACTCGAGACATTTTATCCGCCTGATAACAGATGTGAACATTCTGCCAACTGAGGTTATGGTCAGTTTTGACGTCGCTTCGCTTTTTACTAATGTACCTGTAGAAGACACTATGACAATTATTGCCAATTTAATACGTACTTTGAATTTACCTGATGTGTACATTGAATGGAGCGGGTATTTTTTGTGGCGGGGTGAATATTACCTACAGGTGGATGGGGTAGCCATGGCCTCACCGATAGCTCCGGTGGTGGCAAATATTTTTATGGAGAGGTTCGAAAGTATAGCACTGACAGACGCTCCTGTGAAACCACGATACTGGTGGCGGTATGTGGATGACGTGTTTGCTATTATCGCAAAGGATTCCCTGGATGCCTTGGTTTCGTTTCTGAACTCTGTTCACCAGAAAATCCGGTTTACCGTGGAAGAAGAGAAGGATGGGAGTTTGCCTTTTTTTGATGTTCGTGTCATAAGAAAGCCAAATGGCACGTTGGATCATACCGTTTATCGGAAGTCGACACACACGGATAAGTACCTGCAGGCGGATTCTCACCATCATCCGTCACATCTGGCTTCCGTACCGAGGACACTGATTAACAGGGCTTTGGCAGGGACTCTCAGCATGTCAGCGCTGAACTGGAGCATGTCAGAGGAGTGCTGGAAGACAATGGCTACCATTGGCGTCAGTGTTGCCGCTGGGCTAGTACTACTGTACGTAAGCGACCGGATACAGTGGATAGATCCCCAATTTATCTGCCTTTCATTAAAGGGGTTACTGACAGGATTGGTCATCACCTGCGGCGGAGGTATGGTATAAGAACGTGGTTCCGATCACCATCAAAACTCCGACGTTTTCTGCGTTCACCTAAGGATAAGGAGTTGTTGAGTGGACCAGGTGTGTACAGGATTCCTTGCGATTGCGGTGAAAGCTACATTGGCGAGACACGTAGGAATATTTCAACCAGAATAGCTGAACACATCAGAAGCGTCAAGAATATGGATACCGATCGTTCAGCGGTCGCGGAACACGCCCACATCCCGGACTCTGGCCATTATTTGCGTTTTGATAGAGTTTCTGTGCTAGCGAGGGAGAAGTTTTTTGTTCCTCGAAAGGTACGGGAGGATATCGAAATTAGTCGCTATTCCAACTTTAACCGGGATCGTGGGTGGATTATTCCTTCGGCGTGGAGGCCAGTTCTTGATGCGACTGACACTGGGTCCACAATGTGGGGTCATGAGCCGGACACAACGAGCGCAGTGTGCCAACAATCAAAGTTAACGGAAGTGAGTGACAGTGATAACTCCTCGACAGACAACGAAGTGACTGTGCAGGCCGAACATAGTCGAGCGCCGCAATCGCCGCCCACTGGGCCACCCGCGCCACGCACGCGTCGTCAGTTGCGTGCTGACGTTCGTAGCGCTCGTCGCGGCTTGTCGGCATAACACTCCCAGATGAAGGACTTCAAAATAGTCTGAAACTGGTCGGAGTATTTCCAATCTTCTTTTTCGTGAGTTTTTAGCCGTTTTATTTATATTTAATATGAATATCACTCGCGTTAGTTTTCAAAATCAAATTATTGCACATTGTCTTTGTGATTAAGTTTTACAACTATTTTCGTTTATACTCCCTTTAACTAACAAGGGGATGGCATACACGAAAAAAAAAGTGGCGTTGGCCACCTCGGTGGTAAGGGCATTGGCCACCCCAGTGACAAACTAGAGGGTGGTATGCAGTAATAAATATTAGTGGCTTTGGCCACCTCGGTGGCAAGTGAAACGATTAACCTCGGGTTTCTGAAACGTTTGTTAACTTTGACAACAGATTAAGTCTATTGCTATCTTTGTCATTTGTTTAGTGCCAGACAAAGGCAGCGTTAGAATTAATCTGTTGTCAAACATAACAAACGTTTCAGAAACCCGAGGTTAGTGCCGTTGGCCACCCCGGTGGCAAACTAGGGGGTGGCATACAGGAATAAAGGCAATAATCGCATCTCTCTCTCACTCTCTGGGAGGAGGAGGAGGAGTCCCAGTTGTGAAAATGTTATAAACTGACTAATTGGTGCCAGCGGCATTTCCCGCGAGTATTAACTTTTTTACAAACTTCAGTTATTTCATACATTCCTACAAACTTAAAATACGTCCCTTCACCTCTCATAAGGGTTGACATTTGAAAAATCTTTTCATAGTGCACCACTACATCATAAAAAATAAAACGTCCATCCAAGTTGAAAGTTTCTGTCTTGTTTCAGCGAATGTTTAGTCACGAAACAGTTTTATGTTTTTTTATGAAATCGGCGATGTGGGCAGGTATTTTTTACCCGACTGAGCGGAGGTTTTATGTAGTGGTAGGCCTCTTACGCAAGAGTCCTCCTGGGGAAGTACCACACCTTTGTCAGATATTCAACAGCCAAGCAGTAGTGTGTACCTAAACATTTCTGTGTTTCGGTTTGAAGGGCAATGTTTCCAGCGAAATTACTGGGCAATGAGACTTAACAAGCAATTTCTCAGGGTGACGAGCGCAGTGCAGTGACGCGCAAGACTGCAACCAAAGTTCTGGGTGGCACTGCAACTGTTATGGACAGGCGTGACGCTTACCATCAGGCGAGCGACCAGCCCGTCTCGCCATTCAACGTAATAAAAAATCTTCTTTTTTATACATATATATACATATATATATATACACATATATATATATATATATGTATGTATGTCTGTACCTTTGTGGCGCTCTAGAGAGCAAACGCGCGGGCCTCTGATAATTTTTAATTTTGAATGACCATTTTGGATCTATTAAAACGATATAAAGTTGGTTAGCAACCATTCTCACTTATTTTTTTGCCTCCTTTTAGTTTTGTTCACTGTGGTGAGTGGTTTATATCACTTTAGATTATGTCTTGTTTCTTTAGATTATGTCACAAGTTATCAAGTAAGTATACATCATCTGGGCTATTTAGAAACTCTATCTGGTGGAACTGTATCATCGAATAACCGAATGAATGTTTATCCGACGATGGAAAAGGCCCAGCTGCATAGCTTCATACAGAACTGGAACACACTCGGTTGCCTCGGCCTTTCCGCATCGTGTCGAGACACATTCGTTACGTTCATGCAATACTGGCCTCTAAATGGTATGTTGCCGTACGTAGCTGTATTGTTAGATATGTCGGAATTCTCCTTGTGTGTAATACGCGGGTTTCATTGTTATTTATTACGTTAGCTGTTGGTTGATGTTTCACGTTTTATACTATTAGCCGAGAAATTCTTGTAAATATATGTACCTACATAACAAAGATTTATGTATGTTTGTAAAACAAAGATTTATGTAAGTTTGTAAAAGGCTCTAATATTTCGATGAAAATCGCGGTGTAGGGAGGTTTCAGGGTCTGGACTAGTTTATTGAACTATGATGGTTTTATCTTCGATTATTCGGTTACCTTCATTTGGTTTGGTTTCTAAAGTCTAACTATAACTACCTAATATTTATTTGTTTGATATAATGTTTATATATTTAGTATGTAGTATTTGTTATTTACAGACACGATTTTTTAAATTTTATGTTTATTCTTGTTCTTTGGCTTATTTTAAGTACAATATACCTTTTTTTTATTATATTGTTTGTACAGACTTTTTCGTTTTTACTGCTTTATTTTAAGTATATATAAGAAGATTTAGCCCATATACGGATTTAGTAATTATTATTCTATCGTTATCTACCATTTACCAAACATGAAGGCTGGCGCCCTTAGTCGCTTTGCAACGATGTTTGGTAGATGAAGTCACACAAAAAAAAAAGGTAGTTGAGTGTTAGATACTCAGACCAAGTATTACGCAAGATACAATTTGCCGACATACGAATTCAAGATTACTATCAAAGTGTCACATGGGAAGTGAACGCGATAGGAATGGAGTACATGCAAAATGGACGAAACAGGAAAGTGGACATCTTAGGAAATGGATGGTACAGGAAAGTGGACGACGTCTTAGAACATGGACAAAACAGGAAACTACACGTCTACACGTCTTATGCCGGGTCCACACCAAGAGAACGAGAGCAAGCGAAGCCGATTAGTACCGCACGCTCGCTCGGTTTCGTCGTAGTGTCCACACTAAGTGAACGCGTGTGAACCCGGTGACAATCAGCGAACCACGGCGAATCAGGGTGTCCAGATTGTGGGATTTTTTCCCCATTTTAGGGAAAAATTATATGTTTGGGTAATCTTTGGGGAAACAAAAAGACAAAATCACTAGTAAATCTAGTTAAAGGGCTTACGGCACTTTTTAAAACCAAATAAACAATGCTGGACTAGATACTACTACAGGCAAACACAGCTACATTGCTACTGTCACGCTTCGTGTGCATCAGATATAGACATAAGCAGACTGTAGCGTGAATGAGATAACAATACATAACCCTACTGACACGTTCTACACAAACGCTACTCAGATTGTGACTTTTTCGCATCGCACCTAATTTATGTGGTCCAAGTCCGACGAACTGGTGAAATTTTTTAAGGTGTCATAATTCATTTTAAAATGATGTAGTGTTGCGCGTTATTGCTAGGGTGGTAATGGTGTTTTATTTCAATGTAAATGTTAATAAATAGATCGTTAAATGGGTCATCATCAAAAAAAAAAACAAATAACATAAAACTTTTTTTTTGTGTTTTATTTAGGCACTGGACATCCTTAAAAAAGAGAAAACTAATTATTATAATACAGATGTGACATCTCGACTACGAATCTGACCATTACTTACACAAACCAAACGTAAAATTATTAAAAATGTCACAGCCGTAGTCACAGTGAAATTTCGGATGTGACTACTATGGACGTGACATTTTGACGTTGTTACCGTTGTTAAAAATAAACACAATGTGATAAATATAATTTAGGAAGAAACTGCAACTCATCATGTTATCAAGAATTTAAGTTAGAGGTTTACATATCCTTGCCAGAATATTCACAGTTGTGACACGTTATGCTTGCCGGTTTTGTTAACAAATTACTTTTAATTAATGTAGCTCCACAGATCCTTGCATCAGCGTGGAAACTATGTGTTTTTAGTGAATTTCAACAGCTAAAGATCCGTTTCTTTATTTAACAGTACTTTTTGTTAGAAAACGATGATGTGACATTTAAAATATTTTTAATTATTTTTTTCAATTCCTTTAACGTAATATCTATGCCTAATACAATTAAGATATAAGAGGAGCACCCAAAAAAATACTAACAAAATTTTCGACTACTTTTTCATTTATTTACAAATCACACTTTATTTACGTATATGATAATTACCCAAATAAGGAATATGTAGTTTCAAACTTTTTGGGGAAAAAAAGCTGAAAATTGTTGAATTCTTGTTGGGGAGTTCTTTTCTTCGTATGGGGAAATTGCAAAAACTTCGTGAAGCTGCCCCTGCTAAGTATTTATTATTGCTATTATATTTATATTACACACCGCGTGCGCTCGCTCGCTATAATCCCTTTGATGTACACGACACGTGGTGGAGCACGGCCAAATACGAACGAAGGCCTACACTGGCTCTCGCTCGCTTTTGTTAAGTCATCCACATTGATTTGTTCGCTTTCACTCGGTAGCCTTCGCTCACTCTTGTTCTTCTTGGTCTGGACCCGGCATTAGGAAATGGACGAAACAGGAAAGTGGAAGTCTAAGGAAATGGATAAAACGGGAAAGTAGACATCTTAGGAAATGGATGCAACAGGACTTCTTAGGAAATTGACGAAACAAGACAGTGGACGTCTTAGGATATGGACGAACTAGGACAGTGGACGTCTTAGGAAATGGACAAAACAGGAAAGTGGACAATGTCGTCCCTAGCGCTATATGGGTTTATTCCACCGATTTATACTCACTCTGTTTCTACTTTATGTTTCTCTAAGACTATATGTATGTGAATCTGACAGACTGTTTTTAAAAGATGTATGTGTTTTAATAAAAACGCCAGAGAAATTCATAATGAGCTAGACTTTGAAGTCAGATACTATACTTGTCTAAACTCCATTTGCTAAACGGACAACGTTTCAAACACTGAATATACACCAAAGAGGTTGAATTACATTTACTGGCGTAAAAAGAAACATTATTTCTGCGAAGGTCGGCGACCGTCGGACGTTAACACATTAAGGCTGGTTCAAAAATATTTGGCTTCATTTCAAACAGCTCGAAAGTACCAACATTCCAAAATAAAACTCCTTAAGAAGCTTATATTAAAAAGTAAGTATGTATTTAAAACGTGTAAAAGAGTGTTTTTATAAAGCATACATCGCTCGGGAGGGGAATTAAGGACATTTAAAAATATATGACTGGGAGATTCGCTGTTTTTTTCCGTCGTGTCGATAAATTAATTGGTTTGTTTATCGGAGGATGTTGGAGTACATTTCCAACACGTAGGGCTTCTGTTTACCTTTTCGCCGCTGAAGTGTCTACGGTGCGTGTAGCTCAAACCTACGATACGCTTAAAATATACTCTTAAATGCCACTGTCTGTGTGTCTACGCATGTCGATACGCATGTTAGGTACCTACGATACGCATAGCATCATCTCTACATATTATGAAAGAAATTAAGTCACCCAACGCACCTATCTGTCTGTCCACAAATATATCAGAAAATTTTCACCCAGGCGTAGGATTATTCAAAAGGAATGATTTTGAGTAAAATTCATAAGAATTTTGTTTAAATTTAATCTATGTATAGGTACCTAAACTAAATCTATACAAAATCTACCTTCAGCTCGATAGTATTTTCCATTTATTTATTTTTGTTACGAGTACATACATACATTACATACATTTACAACATTTTTAAAACTAGACTAGAACTAAAATATCGTGATTCAGATTATATTATGATTCTAAGAGGTTTGAAAACTTATCGAGTTTGTCTCGATCCAAAATATTGTTATTTTTTTTCAAAACCGCTGACACATTGAAACTAGTATATTTGGATTGGAGTAATATAAATGAACCAAAATATTATTTAACATAGTGTCCTAAGCTGTCACGTTAGTTACGGAGATAACTAGACGTAAACATTGCAAAATGTAATTTGTTTGTCGTATGAGGTAGTGCTGGCCTCTGGTGTCAGAGTTTGTCAAGCCGCCCGCGCCCGAGGGCTCCTGACATGGCCATTTCTAAAATGAAATTGCAAACTGTATACACTTACACAGAAGTACATTTATATAGAAGTACATTTATATTTTTCTGCCTTGTCCTATAGTAATTATCCCAAGACCTTTAACTGAGGTCAAGCGAGAAAATAGCTCAGACCAAGAAAATGCAATTTTATGTCTGTCATGTTTGAGTCACGCTTTTGCAAAAATACTCACTCTTGTAGAAGCGGCTGTTTCGTGAGTAGGTATAGCTACTTTAGATTATATATTACGCCAGAATTTAGTTATCTATTGATGAAAGGTAGATTATTGTATTTAGTTTATAAGGTGAAGGCAGTCAGAGATAAGATTTAAAATCTATTTTATCTCTGTGCACTAATTTGGCTTTATTTCCATACTGTTTTGAATGTCTGGTCATAGTAGAAACAGATTCGGTGGGTAAGTGGAATTAATTTCTGCAATTATATTTTTGGGTTTATTTCTGTTTTGTAGATATTCAGTAGGTGGAATTCATTAAAGTTTTTACTGCTAATAGACACATTAGAGTAGTTAACACTAACACTATGTAAAATTAGAAGAGATTTTAATTTCACACATCTACAAACATTTTCAGAGTTCGGCAAGCTTCGTCAAGTCTTCTCGTCGTCCATACCCCAGTGCCTGAAGACAAGTCTTCAATCAGTGCGTCCTACCAGTCCTAACCTACGAAGCCGAAACGTGGACACTCACGGTCAGACTAGTCCACAAATTTAAGGTTGCTCAGCGAGCTATGGAGAGAGCTATGCTTGGAGTTTCTCTGAAGGACAAGAAGTAATGAAGCTATCCGACGGAGAACCATGGTAACCGACATAGCTCAAAGAATAAGCACGGTAATGTGGCAGTGGGCTGGTCAAATTTCTTGAAGAACCGATCTGGGGTAGACGAGTTCTTGAATGGAGACTACGTTTAGGCGAAACGTAGTGTAGGACGCCCTGTGTGGTCAGGTGGAGTAACGACCTGCGAAAAGCGGCCGGAAGAAAATGGATGAGGAGAGCTAAAGACCGAGCTCAGTGGTGTGCATTAGGAGAGGCCTACGTCATCATTTACAAGTACTTAAGTACAGGAATTCGAATGACTCTAACTGACGGCAGACAATTTTCCCCGGAGTCCCGGTCAATTAACTTTTAACTAGCATTTAATGCTAGTTAAAAGTTAATTATTACCTTATTAGTTAATTATTATTAACAAAAATAAAGATATACCTAATAGGTATATCTTTATTTTTGTAAGGGGGAATTTACATAAGGTAAATTCAGATAAGAGGCGAGACAGACTCTAATAGATTAGTTAAAAAACCAACGAGCCTTACAATAGTCACATATGATGTGTAACATCAAGCTCTGTTTTATCATCACACGGTTCAAGCTCTTTTTTATCATATACTAGCTACTATGCTCGTATTATAATTATTTTCCGTGAAAAATAATTTAACTGATAATGGAAACTGTATCAAAATCCGTTGCGTGGTTTAGGAGGAGTTAGCGGCCAAAAAGACAGAGAGACAGACAGATAGATGTGGAAAGTGACTTTGTTTTATTTAGCTTGACCTGTTTGTTTTTTGGATCAAATCTAGTAATTGATATTTTACCCCCTTCCATTTGACCGATTGTTTTGAAATTTGGTACACACCTTTATATCTGCTAACAATTTAATTATGTATATTCAGTATCATTGAATCCAAGATGGCCACCACTACAAAATGGCAGATTAAGTACTTATTTTTTTCCAATCCCCTTAATATGGGTATCAAATGAAAGGGCTTAACTATTAGAATACAGCACACTATGGAAATTACAAATTCAAGATGGCCGCCACCACAAAATGGCGGATTACTTGTTTAGTTTTCTATCACTTCAATATGGGTATCAAATTAAAGGGCTTGACAAATAGAACACAGTACACTTTTAAAAATACCTAAATAAAAAACTAAAAACTTGAAAGTAAAATAAGTATATATTTTTTTGAAGTTAAACAGTTTTATTTGTACCAAAAACTAAAATATAATCGTGGGACGAGTCGAAACGTAGCGTAAACCTGAGAAATAGAAATTCGAATCGCCCCAAGTTGTTTTTTTTTATTTTTTAGTTTTTAGTACATATATAATAACATATATAAATATATAAAACCGTTTAACTACTTTCTTTTTTTTAACTTATTTTATACTATGTATTGATAACACTATTAGGAAACATTTATCATCGCTGGGCTCTGTTTGATCTTAACTCTAGCACCGCGCGCGCTCATTGGTCAACTGTTACACTGTGACATAAATGTTAACATGTTACACTTTAGATTGAAGAAAGCAATTAATCAAAAATCAAATCAATCAATATTTTTTTATTTCAATAATTGAACTCTATTCACTCAGAGGTAGTTTGACTAGATATTTCCAAGGATTATGCACGGACGAAAGCTAATGAATTATATGATGAAAGTTGAAATAAAATAAACCAGCCAAGTGCATGACGGACAAGCAAAGACTTAGGGTTCCGTAGGCAGGACCTTAAGCTACCCAACTGTGAAAACCGCATTGCAATCGGTCCAGCAGTTTTCACGTTATTTTTGCGATTGGATTATGTGGAACTTGTTCCGAGTTGACGCGGGCGTAAAATGTGTTATCTTGGTCGACATGTCTCGTAAATTAGTGAGTCCTAGATAGCTGTGATAATTTTATTAGTAATCTCATATTATGCGCTATTGGCCAATTTTTTACCCGAATACGGCGAAGCTAGGGAAGGGTAATCAATTTAACAGTGTATGAATGTATGTATGTATGTATGTATGTATGTATGTATGTATGTGTGTATGTATGTATGTGTGTGGGTATGTGGATGTTCCACCATAGTGTAATGTAACGTTGCCATGGAAACGAAATAATGACAAGTCTGTCAAGTACGTGAGCACTTGTCTATAGTCAATAAGTATAATATAAAAAACTAAATTAAAAAAAGCTTTTGTGTGCTGTTTTTTTAAATGACTTGTAAGTTTTTTTCTTGCATTATCATATTTGACATCGATTTGTAAGTTCAGCCGGATAGCTAAACGGGAAGAGCCCGTAATTTGAGTTAACATACATATAAGTGAAGTTAGTATTTATATGAATTTAATGTTATTTTTTTACTAACACATTTTACTTTACTTTAATAGTTGCAATTGCAACATTAGACTATAGTATTAACATTAAATCTAAAATTGAAATTGTTGTAAGAAGCTTAAAAGAAAATAACTTTTTCTACTTATTGTACCTTACCCTTTCTACCCTATCCACTAGGGATAAGGAGGGTATCATTTACCAATCATGTAGCACGTAAGTGTTTGTGTTACTTAAGGGCGATGTTTCACACCTTTAGTAACTATTTCTACTTATTGTACCTTACCCTTTCTACCCTATCCACTAGGGATAAGGAGGGTATCATTTACCAATCATGTAGCACGTAAGTGTTTGTGTTACTTAAGGGCGATGTTTCACACCTTTAGTAACTATTTCTACTTATTGTACCTTACCCTTTCTACCCTATCCACTAGGGATAAGGAGGGTATCATTTACCAATCATGTAGCACGTAAGTGTTTGTGTTACTTAAGGGCGATGTTTCACACCTTTAGTAACTATTTCTACTTATTGTACCTTACCCTTTCTACCCTATCCACTAGGGATAAGGAGGGTATCATTTACCAATCATGTAGCACGTAAGTGTTTGTGTTACTTAAGGGCGATGTTTCACACCTTTAGTAACTATTTCTACTTATTGTACCTTACCCTTTCTACCCTATCCACTAGGGATAAGGAGGGTATCATTTACCAATCATGTAGCACGTAAGTGTTTGTGTTACTTAAGGGCGATGTTTCACACCTTTAGTAACTTTTCTACTTATTGTACCTTACCCTTTCTACCCTATCCACTAGGGATAAGGAGGGTATCATTTACCAATCATGTAGCACGTAAGTGTTTGTGTTACTTAAGGGCGATGTTTCACACCTTTAGTAACTTTTCTACTTATTGTACCTTACCCTTTCTACCCTATCCACTAGGGATAAGGAGGGTATCATTTACCAATCATGTAGCACGTAAGTGTTTGTGTTACTTAAGGGCGATGTTTCACACCTTTAGTAACTTTTCTACTTATTGTACCTTACCCTTTCTACCCTATCCACTAGGGATAAGGAGGGTAACATTTACCAATCATGTAGCACGTAAGTGTTTGTGTTACTCACATCTTCAGTAGCTTTTCAAACTCTGTTTCCCTTTTTTTTTGGTATTATATGCAAAATTTAATAAGTCTCATGTAACAGAAAGAATTCTACTATTTAAAATAATTTAATTCATTCTTATTAAAACAATAACATTCTGGAACTGTTATTAAAATAAAAACAATTAATATGAATAGAAATGACCGGAAATAGCTGTGCAAGACTTTTAAAAGTTAAATGCTGCGGACACGAAATCTATCTACATAATTGAATATTTAAAATAATGTAATTCATTCTTATTAAAACAATAACATTCTGGAACTGTTATTAAAATAAAAACAATTAATATAAATAGAAATGACCGGAAATAGCTGTGGAAGACTTTTATAAGTTAAATGCTGTGGACACGAAATCTATCTACATAATTGACTATTTAAAATAATTTAATTCATTCTTATTAAAACAATAACATTCTGGAACTGTTATTAAAATAAAAACAATTAATATGAATAGAAATGACCGGAAATAGCTGTGCAAGACTTTTAAAAGTTAAATGCTGCGGACATGAAATCTATCCACATTATTGACCATATAAAATAATGTAATTAATTCTTAGTAAAATAATAACTTTCAAAAACTTTTATTTAAAAAATAAGAATTAAAATTAATAGAAATGACCGGAAATTGCTGTGAATTGATACTACTAATTACGAATTATACTGTTGACACTGTAACTCGTAATTAGTGCAAATAAACTATTAATAAAACGATAAACAAAATCAATAAAAAAAACTACGGGCCATCTTAGTTTATTCTAATAGAAATCATTTCAGTATATTATTTTATGATATTAGAAATAAACAACAATAAACGCATACGTTTTTTTTTATTCTGCTGATACGTTAATTCATTATTTGTTGTATAAACGTTTCAGTGGTTTAGATACAAGAGCCGAGAAGGCTCAGGGTTCGATTCTTAGATTGAGTAGGTACCTACGTGCCTACTACTATAGCAGGTATAGGTAGGTAATAATACTTTTTAAATGATATTAAACATGATCGTAAAGTGTAGGTACCTACGTATTACATCAGTTTTATATTAGATTTCAATAATTATCTTGGCTATATTATTCCCTTGACCATAAAGCGTGTCATAATCTAACGAAAGTAACTTTATTTCCTAATAACTTATTTTTGAAAAGTTCCCAGACAAAACTAATAACGCACAAAAGCTTTTAACATAATGCTTTAAAAATAAAAATACTGTTCAGCTGTGTCCGCGATAATTTTACATCGAACCTATGTCGCTTTGGAGATCTGGCATAGTCCTTTCAAACTTGTAGTGTTAATAGTGTCTGAGTAAAATGGCTGTGACTTACAGACGGACGGACAGACGGACATGAAACTATAAGGGTTCCTCGTTTAACTACGGAACCATAAAAATGTATGTACGAGAAACTATAACTGTACTGCGAGTATAATATAATAGTTACGCCGATAACTCAGAAAATATCATAAATATCAAACATAGAAGTCATAGAACACTGCATCATTGATATCAATACATAGTATAAAACAAAGTCGCTTCTCGCCGTCTGTAAGATTTAATCTTTTAAATTGCGCAACGGATTTTAATGCAGTTTTCATCAATAGATAGAGTGATCCAAGAGGAAGGTTTATTCTTAAAGTTTGATATTGTTTTGTGTTAATTTATTGAAATATGACGATAAATCTTCAAGATGTCGGAAAACACTTGAATAAAACAAAAGAAAGTTAAATCTGTCCTAAGTGTCTGTAAGGGTACAGATCTTTTAAACTACGCAACGGATTTTAATGCAGTTTTCACCATCACTTATATTATTTTTCACGGAAGGGTTATATATAAGTATAATACGAGCCTGAACGTAGCGAGGGAGAGACGGCGGCTTTTTTTTCTTAATAAGAACCGAAATTTAACTAGAAAAGTTTGTATTTTATCAAACTTTTGAATTTCATCCACGTTCATTTCGTTCAAAAGTTATGGAAGTCTTTTCAGCAATTTCCGACTTTTCTAGTACTCTAACCTCTGCTGGACCGATAGATACTTTTGATTCTCTTAAGAAACAGGATCGATTGGCATACTAAAAAGTTTTTGTGTAAATGTCCCATTTTCTTGATGTAAACTTTTTCCAAAATCTGTGAATGTATGTTAAAATATCTTCATCGTTAAGGACACTAGTCTCATATTAACGTTTTCGTGTAGCTACAACGGTTAAGGTGCCTTTACTGCCCATCTCGAAAATCCAACCTGTATAAGACTCAAGTCAATGCTATTTCAGTAAAATTCTTTGAGGCCAGGCTCAGTGAACGTTCAGTTCTTTACGATAATAGATTCATCATCATCATCATCATCATTTCAGCCTTTCGAAGTCCACTGCTGAACATAGGCCTCCCCCAAAGAGCGATCTTGTGCCACCTCCATCCACCGACTTCCGGCGATGCTACAATATCGTCGGCCCATCGTGTGGGGGGGGGGGGAGACGATAATACACGACCAAAATAATGTACGACCAGTATTGTACAGCCAATATTACACTGCCAGATATTACGTGTACATGGATTCGTAATATTTGGACGGCTAATACTGGCCGTGTATTATTGCCCGTACAAAAACGGTCCGGGTTGATAATGCACGGCCAGTATTACGCGACCAATATTACGTGTACAACTGGATACGTAATATCAGCCCGTGCCGATTTTGTACGACCAATATTACACGGCCAATAATACGAAGCCAACCTAGACAAAGCTAGAATCACTCCTTGATGCCTCGTTTGTGTAGGCGAGTGTCAAGATGAAAAAAACTGTCACAGAACCGAATCGGCCAACCCCGACTCCACTTGGTCTTGTCTGCCCTACACTAGAGTGTTTTTAAAAAGCCGGAGGCGCGGAGGGAGTGCAGCCCTCGTCCGCTGTGACAAAGTGCAGGTACCAGGGTGAGCCGAAGCTGCGGAGGCGAGCGTTGGTACCTGTGCTTTGTTACGCAAGGGCGGAGGGGCAGCACTTCCCGCAGTGCCGGAGCAATTGCGATTCATAATCTGTGGTAAAAGGAAACTGGAACGTGCAAACGAGGCTTTGACCATGTCATTTCTATAATTTAATCTGTGATGTACACGTAATATTGGCTGTACATTATCGCCCGTACAAAAAGTGTACGGCCCGTATTACACAGCCAATAATGCACACCCTGTTATTACATGTACATATTTTGGCTTCGTAATCCTGGCTGCGTATTATCGCCTGTACAAAATCAGCACGGGGTGATATTACACGGCCAATATTACGCAACCAAATAATGTACACCCTGATATTACGACGCCAATCCTCGTAATATTGGTCGCGTATTATTGGCTGTACATTATTTGGTCGCGTAATACTGGCCGTGTAATATAGGGACTCGTGTGGGGGGTCTCCCTACACTTGCTTGCTTGTTCGTGGCCGCCATTCGAGAACCTTTATTCCCCAGAATTATCTGATATATTATATTATTATTATTGATTATTCTATTAAGATTAGATATTGTTAATGGATTTGTACGAATTAAAGCTTATCTTTTAGAGTCTGACTCGTGACTGAAATGGCTTCAGTGAATTCGCATACGGCTGTTATAAGACTCGGGAGTGAATTGAGCTAAGAAAAGGCGCAGGCGTTATACTTTGCGATATTCTTTTGTTAACTTTTTCAATACTCAACAAGCATAGAATAGTAGTATGTTTATGGTAACAAGACAGTCGAAGTTCTAAAAAATCCGCCTGCGAACAAAACAAAATGAGGCCAAAATTTAAGTGAGAATGATTGCTAACCAACTTCAAATCGTTATAAATCCTAAATGGTAATTCAACATGAAAAATGATGACAAAAACCTAAAGATGATACCCCACTTAACATATTTCGTCTACTTTTTTTTCTCAATCTATATTGAGAAATTAAAAGTAACAAGACGCTATCGTCTTGTTGTCGAAATATTGAATTTTGATTACTGTCATGTCCATAAGTGCACTCGCAAGATTAACACAAATCGATTGACGTAAGAATCATCAAAATTGGCCCACGATTTTCGTCTCTAGAGCGCCACAAAGGAACAAACATACATACATATATATATTATATACAAATAAACACATCACCCTCCGCGCAGTCGGGTAAAAATGAATAGGCTATATATGTATATATATGTCCTGTTTGAACCTTATAGCACAGTACGTGTATACATGCAGGCACAGATTAGTAATAGTCACTACGTCGAATTTGGCGCGAAAATATTCTCGTCGCTGCGTTCCCGTAAAACTCATTTTCCATTCCTTGCTCAATGGTTTGACGCAATCGCACAAAACTTGGTCTGTGGTTGCCTGAATATATGTTGCCACTGACAAACCGAACCAAAGACATAAGAAAATATTATTTATGGAAATATAACCTCGGAAAAAATATGAAGACAAAAATGGGGTGATTTTCCAGAAAAAAAATTGTATCTTGGAAATAAGATCGATGACATCCTATTATTATGCTTTATTCAAATATTCCACAAATGTAGCTATCTAATAACATTAAAATATCAACACAGCTTAGTACAAAAAGTGACCAGAATATCAATTTGAAAAACAGAAATTTTTCAAAAAAAATCGTCTAAATTTTAGGTCAAGTTTTATACGTGTTCTATTTATTATACTAAGTTTATAGGTACTTATTTAGTGTTTAAACATAAAGGAAAAATATCCCTTAAAAGAATAAAACACTCAGATTGGATAAGGAACGCGGGAATCCATTTTAATCGAAATCTTGTACAAAACTGGCTGCCACGGCAGCCAGGTGCATTTAGAGTTTTTATTTTTGGCAACAGGAGGGGCCGCGTGTATCGGAGCTCCGGGGATTTGGCCCCAGGACGGGCCGCCTGTATTTACCGGCTAGGCAAATATTTCAAAATGTTCCAGCAGTCGACAGTTTGATTTCACGTGTCAGTGTCGCCAATCTTACCCCAGACCAAGGCCGTAGACAAGGGGGAGGTTTTGGGGGTTCAAACCCCCCCCCCCTCCAAAATTCCTTAGTAAACCGTTTATACCCACCTTTTTATACAGGGAAAGACTGAAGCTCAATATATAATGAATTTTTACTATAGGTAAAAGTGCAGTTAAAATTACAAATTTTATAATGAAAGCTGGAAACGACATGAAAATTATATTATATTTATTTGTGTTTGGTGATTTTATTAAGAGAGAATGTAAAATTTAGTATTTACCAAATAATGTTTTCTATTAAAACTAATGTCTATATGAATAACATCAGTCATTAAAACCATCAAACATCGCAATGTATCAATGTATGTACTTTTTTATATTGTTAGGACCCAAAAGCGGGAGTAGTTTATATCCCAGTTTGCAACACTGAGCTACTACCGTGGTGCTTGAAATTCTGGCACTTGTTTCAGTTTTTTCGAAAAAGCTACTTTAGGGAAGCGTTTTCGGGTTTATCTTTACTTTTAGTTTTTGAGGAAACTATGAGGCGTTCTAAAGCTAATTGAATGAAATTTAAGCTAATTAATTTCTCTGCAAATTCCATTTTCATGCCTTTTCTATAAAAAAAAGTTTTGCCAGTACTTAACTTGGAAATGACCAAACCTACATATTTAAATACACATATTTTTTGAAAAAATTTGCTCATCCTTGACTGGCTGTATCTCCACAAGCAATGGACGAGAGTTCAAGTGGAGCCCGATCGCTCACTAGAGCAGTTTTTTTGAAAAAAAAAACTAAACAAGTGCCACAATTTCAAGTACCACAGGAGTAGCACAAGATTTTCAGTGTTCCAAACTTGGGTACCTACATATAAACATTCTCAGGGGTCCTAAAAACTTAATAATAATAAGAATCACTTAATAAAGTGTTCATTATTATTCTAAAAAAACCTTTTTGATGTCAATAGAGACCAAAATCAAAGGATAATATTTAAAAAATAGGCACAATGGGCGGTCTTATCGCTAAAAGCGATCAACATATAAACAAGACACAAGTTCAAAAGTAAAACTCGACTACAGTCGTGTAAGTAGGTAAGTGCTGCCATAGTCGCCTATGACACTCTATAAAGGAAGACAAATCAATTGATACCTCGCTTGTCAAACATGGACCAAGTTTTTAGTTTGAATACATAACTCTTCCACAGTTTCGCCATAGTTGAGTAAAAAAAAATAGCCTATGACATCCATATACCCACATACATACATACATACATATACATACATACATACATACATGCATACATACATAAACTGTTAAACTCATTACCCTTCCCTTGCTTCGCCATACTCGTGTAAAAAAAACTCTGGTGCAAAGCTCGACCCCCCCCCCCCGAATTGAATTCCTGGCTAAAGTCTTGCCCCAGACCAATTTTATTCTTAACTTATTCTATCCCACAGCTGGACAAAAGTTTCCCACTTCTTTTTCCACGAATGTCTCTCACCTGCAGACACATTATAAGCACTATAACTGGGCAAGTTGTGAGTCTGACAGTAACTCGCATATGTTGGGTTCTACAACCAATAATACCTTATTTCTAAGCCGTAAAACTAATTTCACTAACCGAAAAAATTATTTGATTGGTAAAAGAAAAGAAATGGACGAACTTAAGATGTACACATTTTTCGTACCTACAGTAGTTTTTGGATCGGGCGGAGCAACTGATAGTTGCGTTTGGACCCTTTGAACCCTAAAAATCTATAACTTACTTGGATCTTTATTCGATACACAGACGGAGGATTCCTGACACTTTGCGACGCACTTTTTGTGGCAGCACAGGCCGCAGCTCGCGCACTGCATCGCGTCTTTCAACCAGATCTACGAAACACATACATTCAGATGAAGACAATAAATGAATCTTAATGATACCATTAATGTGACTTACATTAATGGTATCATCACTTCATCAGGACTGACTTCATTAGGTTCACGCAGGTTGACTTCTGTAGCAAAAAAGGTAAGGGTGCCTACCTTCACTTTTTAGGTTAGTTTCGTTTTTGTATATCCTTATGGCTATCAGCCACCACGTATAAGAAATGGTGGCCGACGACGGTAAAATACTTATGGCTATTGGTCCCACGTAAACTGAGACAGTGGTAGACGGTAACACACTTATGGCTTTCGGCCCCCTCGCGTGAAAAAAGATCCGGCGGTAATACACTTACGGCTTTGCATGCATACTATACCTAGGTTTACTGCACTGCTTGTGTGTTACTTGCGCTGGTTAACTGGCTGGTCAGCCTGTTTCACCGATACTGCAAAAAACTACACTATACGAAACTATCTTTCGGTTCTTCCGTGTATACCGTTATTCTACAAAAAAATAAATAATGCAACGTTAACTATTAATGGTGCTATGACGTTTACCTACGACATGATTATAGTCTACTTTTACCCCATATTTTATTTGATATTTTGCTTATTCTATGTGACCTACTTTTATTTATATTGTGTCGTGTCTACCTAATCATGCTCTGCGATGCGAATCAACCGCTGCGACCGGTGAATCTGAACTACAGTAGAGACAAGGATAAAATTAAATGTTCATGAAATATTCGGTTAACAACCCAGGTCGCAGGTCTCATCGCTTAGCATAACTAACTTAAAATACCATTGTAACAACTCAAAGAAAAAATAAATAACACTTTATGCCTGATATCCGAAACCTTTAGATAACTTCTGGTGGTGTTCAGTCTTCTGTGTTTCTGTCTGACTTTCTAACGCGATCTTCATTGTCTGGTGTTCGTCCGTACGACTGTGTAGGTAGTTTTAACCATGCCTGTTCTGCATTTATTTTCTGTTCCGCAAACCGTTTCCAGCGTTTAGTTATTTTCTGACTGCCAGTCCTCGGCATTAAAATAGCAAGACTGAGCATTCTCCAAGTCTTTAACTGATTAACCTCCGGCACCAGACTAACTCAGATGGCCCGGGTATATTGTATCCTCGAGTGACTAATAGGCTTCCTTGTAAAATGTAACTGGCTGGTATGTGCTGGCGAAGGGCGCATGATCGACATCAATAAACTACACGTAGGTAATGCGTAGGTGTACTTAATTCGTAGGTTTCTCTGGTCTCGGATCTCGACGACGAACTCTGCAACTCTGCAATTCGTGCTGTCGTATCACTGGTGGGCGTTGAAGGCTCCACTGGTGATGTAGACATTCCAAACTCGTACTGTGCTCCTCCAACAAAGTCTTTAACCCGCCTTGCGCCTTGCATGGGGAATCGCCTCCCGTGGCACTTTATAGATCACTTCTTTTAAAAAGCACGCACCCCACTTTTAAAAAAACGTCGCTGGTTCACCACTTGTGAGGGTTATTTTAGGGAGGATATGTTGCGAGTGGGGGTGCTCATTGGAAACGCATAGGGTTATGCTTTAATACCTTTTATTAGGTTTATACGAAACACATATTATCAATGACTATTACAAGTGTGCCATATGTGGCGGTTGGGAGGTGACTGTCGGTGCTAGGGGTGGTGTCGTTGCCGCACGCGAAATATGCTTATTTAGCATTCCCGACAATCGCCTACAGAAGATACAGCTATGTGGACCTATAGACGTGAATCTCAATGACGTCAGAAGGTTTAGGAAAATTCGTGACGGGTCCAGATCAAGACACTTCAATGGTGAGGGGGACCCTCCTCTCTCTCTTTCTCTCTCTCTCTCTATCTATCTCTCTCTCACTCTAACTCCTACCAAACAAAAGCGAAACTAAGCTGAAAAGTTAAAGTACCCTCACCTTTTTGCTACAGCAGTCGCACGGAAGTTGGCCAGTTTGGAAAGTCTGGGTGCCTAATCGAGGATTAGAAAGTTTGTGGATCATTAATTCCTATCTAATGAAAAACTAAGCTAAAAAAAACAAAACACTCCTCACCTTTTTGCTACAGAAGTCACACTGTGTGGACCTGTGGAAGTGCGTTCTGACGAAGTCATGCGTCAGTTTGGAAGGTTTAGGCGGCTTCGGTGGGGTTGGGTCCCTGGTCAAAGTGCGTGGGATATTGCGCGTCCCCCCCACCCCCTCCCATTCCCACCAGACGAGCGCGTCCCCGAAACAGAGGCAGGGCTCGAAACCCGCGTGAGATGACAGTTTGTGGCTTTTACTGAAAATAAAGTTTTATTTTAGCTACATTACTGGACATATGACATAAAGTTTTAGGTTGTCAATATCATTGCAGATTCTAGAATTTACGACTTCAGGCCAACTTTGTTGGCATATCGCGTAAAAACTACTGGACCGATTGCAATGCGGTTTTCATAGTTGGGTAGCTTAGGATCCTGGCTAGGGAACCATAAGTCTATGCGTGTCTAATACGCACTTAGTTTATTTATCTCTATAACATAAGTATCGAGAAGGCTCATGAAAGTTAACTCTACCATCAATTTCTGAATACAACTGGTTGCTTTTTGTTACCACTGCTTACCTAAACTTGATATCGACATCTGGCGGCAGGAACTGGTATCTCTTCATGTGATGTGGCACGGTGGAGTCCTGGCACTCCGCCAGCAACGCTGCCAAAGGTATATTCAAGTACCCTAGTAGCACCTCCTCCTTTTCCCCCGGCACCGTCGCCCACACATTTATATTCAAGTACTTATGGTTCTCATTCAACTTGAAGTCAGTTTCCTCATCGAAAGGTATGATAGGCTTCAGTTGAATGCTCTTTGTCCAGTGCATTTGACATATCTCAACGTGCTCAGTCTGTCTCGGACCTCCAGTTTCGAATATTTGCTCTTCGTCGTCCAAAATCGAGTCGCATTTTTCTTTGCATTCCGAAGAGTCCGTCCTTATGATTGGTATGTCTGGGTGCTTGCCGGTTTTACTGACCGTTGCCGCTTGTTTGAGAGGTGTGCTCGCGCCGGAGGCTGGCGGCGTACTGCCGGCCGAGCTGTCGGACGACTTGTTCTCTACTGAGCACCGGCGCTTGCGCAACCCGAGGTTTGAGGGTGAGGATTCGCTGTTTTTGGAGTGCGGTCGTGCCTGTTCGGTTTTCTGTTTGGTTGGTGTTTCAGTCTCATTTTGGGCTTCTGGTGCTGATTTGGCTGGTGAATCAGATTCCTGAGAATAAAATAAATGACTGATGCATTAGGCCATAATAGTCATAGTTTTTAGACAATTCTGCCATTTCGGTGCCCTGTCACATCTCTTAAGCCGAATAATCTACTAGCTTGTGGTCTATGACCACCACCACGTCATCAACTCTTCGCTAGTTCTGTGACAACACTGTAACAATAGATTACCTACTCCGGAAAGAATCAAGATTTTTCCAAGCGGAAAGTATTCCGTTTCGGAAGTTCTTCATTCGATTCGGTTCAGGGACGGTACTCCAGAAGCCATCCATACTTGGTGAAACGTTGTATGTTTGTTTGTTTGGGGCGCTTTTAGACGATAATGGCTGAACCGAATTTAGTGAAATGTTGTATGTAGATGCTGTATACTTTTATCCCAACATAGGATACTTTTTGTACCGGAAAATCTTACACGCGAGCAAAGCCGCGGGGCGCAGCTAGTAATATTTTAAAAGCAAGAGTAGTCTCTCTATCTGTCTGTTACGTTTTCACGAATAAACGGCTGAACCGATCTTGATTAAATTTTGTATGGAGATAGTTTGAATCCCGGGGAGCATATACCTGGCAGCTCCAAATGATATTGCACTTGCCTAAGCCTAGATCCTACAATCAGGAAGCCAGAAGCATCTCCACCATGTCGACGTAAGGTATACCGCGAATACAATGCACTCACAACTCACAGAATATACTCCGTACCCTCGTCAAGTCTGATCTAGAGAGTCAAACGTGACTCGGCAGTATATCGTATACTTTTTATCACGATATACTGTACTCCATGCACACAAAATCGCGGGGAAAAGCTTGTATAACTACTCACCGAGGCGTTACTCCTAGAAGCGGCAGCTCTCATGCTCTGCAGCCTGACGCCCTCTATCACCTCGGACACCCTTCTGATGGAGAAGTTCGCCTTGATTCGCTTGGGCTCGGCGGCCGGCTCCTCCCGTCTCCCCGCGCCTCCCCCGCCGCCGCCGCGGCGCACGCGTACGGTCACCGCTCGACGTTCAACGAGCCGGAGGAGCTTGCACACCTGGCCAAGAGTACATTGGCCCATTTATGTTTTAATATAGGGTCGTCGTTTAACCACTATTTCACCTGATGTACAGTATTACCACTTGTTTATATGATTTTAGCATTAACGCCTTCTTAGCGAGAACATATAAAATATTTTTTTAAACGATAGATGATACGCAATAGATGGCGTTATCGTCCCCCTAAGACGGGTTTACAAACTAAGCAAAAAATTCGGTCCTGTCACGGTAGCCGAACTTGGTAAAGGCATGTGCCGCTCAGAGGCATGCAATGATGCGGGTTTGAACCCCGTCCGTGATACAAATTTTTAACGTTTAGAAAAATATTAGATATAGTATTACCACAGTACATATACAGGGTTGATTTTATGAGACCGGACAGTAAGGGCAGTGGCCCAATTACAGAACTTGGCTACAATCGGATTATCACTTTTTTCATAGCAAATTCGACTCTATCGCAAGGCATTAGTGGTTGCGATACTGAGAATTCGATTGAAGCCAAGTTATAGAATCGGGCTGCAGGTAACCGTTATAGTTACAGGAAAAAAATCCTAGGAGACCAAAAAAAATTGAGATATTCTGCCCCCCGATTCAGAACCGAATCGATAGCGAACCGAATCGATTCGAACCGATATTGTGAATAAAAATGTATTGAATTGAACGATTTCAAACCGAATCCACAGAATAATACCATAACGATCTACAACTGAGTAATCGAAGGGTTCTAAATCGGGGGGCTGAACTGTATACATAGATTTTGGAAAAAATGTAAAGTCAGCAAGAAAATTATAATTTTACACAAACACTTTTTTTATGTCAATCGATCCTGTTTCTTATAAGGGTCAAAAGTCTCTACCGGACCGACTGAGGTTTGAGTACTAGAAATTTCAGAATTTGGGATAAACTTTTCGCATACATATTGTACGAAATTACCTTACGTTCTTAGCAGATTCTCTTAACTTAACTTAACTTGTGGAGATATTTTGACCACCATTAACAGATTTAAAAAAAACTACAGTCGTCAAGAAAATGCGCTTTTCATAAAAAAAAGGTTATCGATCCTGTTTCTTATAAGGATCAAAAGTCTCTATCGGACCAACTGAGGTTAGCAGCCACCAGTATTTTTGAAATGTTTTTATTCAAACGATGTTAGAATTTTATTTTATTCATTTCGTACAAAATGTATGGAAAAAGTTTGTTTTGCAATTTCTGACTTTTCTAGTACTCTAACCTCAGATGATCCTACTACCAGTTGATCCTACTCAGTTGATATTACTATCTAGACTTTTAATCCTAATAAGAAATAAAAAAGATCACCTAAAAAAGGTTTATGTATATTGCATATTTTCTCGATGAAACATTTAAAACAAAATCTATGAATGCAGCTCAAAATATCTCTAAAAGTTGGAGACAGCCTCAGAACTTGTTTCTCTAAGGTAATTTCTTTTAAGGGTACTTTTTCCATATTTGACTGTATTTTTTTCCAAAATCTCATAAAGTTATGGATGGTTATGATGGTTTTCCTGTAACTATAACGGTTAAGGTACCTGCCCTTACTGTCCCGTCTCAAAAATCCAGCCTGTATAGTCCTTACTGTCAGTCGGAGACCGAGGGTTGCCTCTGGCGGGCCCAGCTACAAAAAAGGAGGAATAGGATTTTATCAAAATACCTATGTATGAATGAATGGAATATATGAATGTATGTTCGTCTGTTTCTGCATGTAGCATAATTTACAGCCAATCATTTAAATCTTTAGTAATCTCCTATTAGTAAAACCAGAGTCTTTAAGCGACTTAGAAAAAAATGAGAAAATTGAGTTAACGCGTATATATTTAATATTGTTAAAAATGCTTAATGTGCATATATGTCAGTTTATATGGATATCTAAATGAATGCGTTTCTACGTATCTCAATTTCAATTTTTAAGTTCTACTTAGTATCTCAATCCGAAGAGTAGAAGCTGATCAATCGATGAAAAAATATTTGACGGCCGAACGAAATATGGTAAATTGTACTTTATATGTACTTTTGGTCCTGGAATTCATAGGCTACTTTTTGCCCAGAAAAATTACCACAAGGGAAAAGCTGCGGAAAATTATGTACCACAACAGAACTCAATACCAGATATCTAGATTATTTGAGTTTATTCTTATCTTACCTTTCGGTATCAGATGGAAGTAAAAAAAACCCGATATATTTTGTGAGTTTTTAGAGTTATTCAAACATCCATAAATTAGTACACTGCACTATCCCTGCATTCGAGATGATGCAGTGGCGTTTTGGGCTGTTTCGATTGCAATTTTTGACACTAATGATCCTTTCCAAACCGAATGAAAACGACCATAAAGCTTAGTCCATAAAGTCGCTTTTCCGATGTCAAATTTAACTGTCATGTCCAAAGGGAACACCGATCGAAACATATTTAGCGTTATTAACTGTTATTTTCGATCATTTAGCATCAAAACAATCAAAAATGTGAAAATATGCACATATGATTGACATTTGAACGGAGTTGGATGCGTTGTCGAAGGTTAGACAGAAAAACAAAATTTCATATTTTTTTGGGTCATATAGATTGGACTATTAAGTCCAATCCTGATATATCTAGGTATACCTATATTACTAGGTTATACTCTTTGGTACAATCTATTTGTGGTACTTGCACAGCACGCTCTCTCATTCTCGCATTTTTACGTGACGATACTTCATGCACAGCACTCGCTCGTAGCCGTTGCTTCAAATCTACTCTGAGACTCCTGCCTCCCGGCCCCCGCACCACATGCGTCAATTCGGCCGTTTACTACTCTACTGTCCGTAAGGATTATATAAATGTACTGTGGTGTTACGAAACTCACTATGCACTTCGGCAGTCTTCGTGTGCCTTATACCTATCTATTATTCAAGTTTAGGGCCATGGTGTACGAATAATAATAATAATTTATTATTAATCGAATATTAGTCGAATAATAATAATAATTTATTATTCGTAGGCCATGGTGTACGAATAATAAGAATATTAATTAATTATTCGTAGGCCATGGTGTACGAATAATAAGAATAATAATGTATTATTCGTAGGCCATGGTGCAAGACAATCAAAAATCAAAAAGCACGATTCTGATTAATTTCTGAAATACGAAGATGCCGAATTGTGGTTGAAGATAGAAATGAGTAATTATTGGACGGCTGATAGGACTAAATGGAAGAAGAAGCTATGCTTTACCAACCCCAAATTATAGGATAAGAATAAGGAAAATCTTTTATTTTTATAGCAAAGATTTCAACAGAAACGTAATTGTAACCAAACCATCGATGTAGGAAACAAATAAAGATCAAGAACTTAATACTTACTATTATTCAAAATGCGACCATGGACTATTTGTGGTGTGCATGTCACGTGGTCGCATGATATGTAGTCGATTAGTTATGTGTGCTGCCCCGGCTCAAAACTATGGATAGCGGCTTTCTTTTTATGATGATTAAGTTTAGTTACCTATTTGCCAATTAAAGAAGCCGTCTCCACTATAAGCGGGCCATGCGCGGATATTTTGAATTGCGCGGAGTTTTGGTAGAACACGAATCGGACGAACTTAGTGAATCCTTATTTGTTTCTACATCGATGGACCAAACTAAGAAAATTAAAGTTGTGATGGTTTTCGCGTAGAAAGCTTAATAATGGGTTTCTTAAAATTCAGTGTCAGATAGTATTTTTTTTGTTTTTTGCTTCTACCAAAAAGTATTTTCAATGTTTTCAAGGCTAAAACTTCACTGGCATTAATCATCAATACACTTAATTGCGCTAAACTTATTCACACACACACACACATACCGGCGTAGACGCCTTGACAACTCAGTTCTACTTACTTGCGCCACGTTGGTGACCGGCTTGTTATCTATGGCCAGCAGCACATCATCTCTCCGCAAGTCGGCGCGGTACGCCGGCGACATCGGCACCACGGTGTCTATCAGCACAGCGCCGACACCCTGGCAGCACACAAGCCCCAGTTGCCCGCACACTGCTGGCATCACCACGTCTAGGACTAAGACTCCACGCCGAAGTGACACCTGAAAAGTGGAAAAAAGTTACAGTCAACAAGGCTAAAAACCAGATCAAGAAGGTTCAAACTGACTCTAGAGAATGGTGTTTACTGCGTGGTTGCAAGATCACTCGCAACGGGCGATTTCATGGTTTTATCTCACCCAAGCTACGAGTATGCTAACACGTTACAGCCGTTACGATTGTGTGTCAGAACCGCGGAATGTGTGCGTCATAAACACGTTTTTTTAGATGTGTATGCCAAAAAAGTGAATCTGTACCTTACGCTACCCTTAATGAAATAAATGGTAGGTACTTAGACTCGCGGTAATTGAAAAATATAATAATCCCCACTAATATATAAAAGTGAAACGTTGTCTGTTTGTATGGGGAGGTTTCACGCGATAATGGCTGGGCCAAATTTAATCGTTTTTTTTTGTAGATGTTGTATACCATAGAGACCAACATAGTATACTTTCGTCCCGAAAAATTGTACTTGGGGCGCAGCTAGTGCAGTCCCGTCACGGTTTAATAGCGCTCGGCAAAAGTGGAGGGTGCTTTGCGCAAGTGTACATTCGCGCATAAAATTATGAAGTGTTGTTGTAGCGGACAGGTGATAGAGTAGCGGAAGGGTAAAATTATGAAGTGTTGTTGTAGCGGACAGGTGATAGAGTAGCGGAAGGGTAAAATTATGAAGTGTTGTTGTAGCGGACAGGTGATAGAGTAGCGGAAGGGTAAAATT
This sequence comes from Alsophila aescularia, assembly GCA_946251855.1. Classification (NCBI taxonomy): domain Eukaryota; kingdom Metazoa; phylum Arthropoda; class Insecta; order Lepidoptera; family Geometridae; genus Alsophila; species Alsophila aescularia. The sequence continues at coordinate 53,228,665 of OX276379.1, forward strand.
ATGAAATGTTGTTGTAGCGGACAGGTGATAGAGTAGCGGAAGGGTAAAATTATGAAATGTTGTTGTAGCGGACAGGTGATAGAGTAGCGGAAGGGTAAAATTATGACAACCAAATATCCAACAATAAAACCTAGCACAAATTAAAAAATTATATAACCCCCAACTTCCCACCCCCCCATTATAGCTAAGAACCATCTCGTTTACCTTAGTTTTGAAAACATGAAAAACCGCAGCTTAATTGGTCCATTCGTTCGGAAAATACAATCTTGTTAATCGCAGCTTTGAGACTTTAAAAAACCGCAGCTGAATTGGTCCATTGGTTTGAAAGATACGATTCGCTCCAACCCCACCCCACCCCGTCCCCCGCCTATCGCTCCATCCCCCCATCATAGCAATAGAGTACAATCCAGCTAAAACCCCCCCGACAGGTCTACCTACTCCGAGCTACTGAGTCAGTCTTGAGAAATCGTACTGTGATCAACCTTCCGCACTATCTTGCTTTGGAAAACTATTCCTGAAAGACATGAGCAGTAGGTTCCTATTGTCGTACCATGAAAATACACTGCTAAAGCCGCTCTCACGGTTTCGCCCACTCCGGACCACTGCAGTCACTTCCACCAGGTTCAATGTGTTTCCTAGAGGAGTCATCCCGTTTTCACCTTCTACTTAGTCTATCGAAAATTATACCTTATAGGGAAGAGCAATAGGTTCTTACTGTCTTACCCATCCATGAGAGTCCACAGCTAGAGCTGCCCTCACAGTTCCGCCTACTCCGGCCCACTGCAGTCATTTCCACCAGCGTCAATATGGGTCAACCTAGAGGAGTAATCCTGTCTTCACCTTTCGCACTATCTGGCTCTCGATAATTATACCTTATAACGAAGAGCAGTAGGTTCTTATTGTCTTACCCAACCATGAGAGTCCACAGCTAGAGCTGCCCTTACAGTGCCACCTACTCCGGCCCACTGCAGCCTCGTCACCTCCACCAGCCTCACTGTGAGTTTGCCGTGGGGAGTCGGCCCGTCTTCACCTTCCGCACTACCCGGCTCCGATTTAGGGAAGAATGGTTTGTAGCTAACGAAATAGAAGAGGATTTTAATTAAAATTATTATTTTTTAAGGCAATTTGGCAATTTGTAACGTAGTTTTATTTTTATTTTATGACTAGACAAACGTAGATGATTTCTGAACCTTGGACACAAACAAGTACCTATAGATATGTTATGACTGTCACTCACGAGTTATTTCGTCGAACAATTCGACGTCCATCCTCAGGAGTTTGCGCAGCGAGGGCACGACGCGAACTCCGGCCGAATTGTTCGACGAAATAACTCGTGAGTGACAGTCGTAACATATCTTTATGTAATTAATCACGCTCACGTTAGTTTATATACCAACAAGTACCTACTTGATCGTCCGTATAATTTGAACAAGATCGCCTGTATTAACTGTGATGCAGACATGCGAAAGTAGTATTTTTTAACTTGAGCTAATATGAAGAGGTTGGTTTATATTAGCACAAGTATCCTATTTGTGGGATATTACAATAATTAAAACACGGAGTGCAACGTTATCCTTTAATGTCGACCACATGACTGCTTGTCATTTTTACAGATCTCTATTAATAAGGTTATAGCCAACGAGGTTAGATACACACCTTGTTAAGTCTATGGGCATAGACTATATAACATAGATAGGTATATAATTCGGTATATGCATACATCATAACAAGTTACAGGTTGTAACTCCAAAAATAACTAATGGCTCTGTGAGCTGGTAGCTGTAGACCTCGCGAGTCTGTCTTTGCATAGCTTTAAATGGAATAAATGTTCACCACATTTTTCGAAATGGCTGAAATATGTTTTTTTTTTTTACGTTGTTAACTCCCATATATACGACGTTTTTTTTCGAAAAACAGAATCGACAAACAAGCACAAATAAAAAAATTATATAACCCCCATATTTCCACCCCCCATTATAGCTAGAAAGCAACTCGGTCACATCAGTTTTCAAACATAAAAATCGTTCCATCCGTTTGAGAGCTACGGTCGTCACCTCCATCCCTCCAATTATAGCTAAGAATCATCTTGTTTAACTCAGCTTTGAAACATGAAAAACCGCAGTTAAATTGGTCCATTCATTTGGGAGCTACGATCCTCATCCCTTTTCCCCCCTCCCCCATTATAGCTAAGAACCATCTCGTTTACCTCAGCTTCCAAATGTAAAAAACCGCAGCTTATTCGGTCTATTTGTTTGGGAGCTACTATCAACCCTTTATTTAGTACACAATAGAAAGCTTACAGTAATAAACCAAAACGCTAACTACCTTTGTAGGAGTCGTATTTTCCAAACGAATGGACCAATTTAGCTGCGGTTTTGATGGTTCTTAGCTATAATTCATGGGGGGTGACGACCGTAGCTCTCAAACGAATGGAACGATTTTTATGTTTGCAAACTGATGTGATCGAGCAGCTTCTTAGCTATAATGGGGGGTGGGAAATCGGGGATATATAATTTTTAAATGTGTGCTTGTTATATACTTAATACAGATTAAGATTTCGTCTGCACATGGATGATGATGATTGAAATTAACGTATCTGTTATTCGAGGACTAATGTTCCATTAAATCAAATTTCATCGTCCCAGCGGATGATGATGATGATAATGATGCGGACGATGAAAAGTATTATAAGTGACAATGATTCATCGCTTGATACACATCTTTCAGTACTGCTGTGCCTGTAGTACCTATATTATGCAGTGCGTGGTGAAGCTCCCAGTGAGTCTCTCCATTAATTCAACTGACTAGTAAATTTCACTCACCGTATCTTATAATTAGGAAGCGTATGCCTCTGTGCGACTGCTCTTCTGATATGCGAGGCGACCATCGACGCCAGCCTGGGCTTCAGCTGCCTTCCTTGGAAGCGGCCTCGCACCCGGAGCTCCAGCTTCGGCGGTGCCTCGAAAGCTATCGCCCAGTGCGTGTAGGGATTCCGACGGAACATCAGCCGCACGTTGCCGCTTATGCTCTCCACTGTACACGAAGGTATTAGTGTTAGTGAATGTAAGAAATACCAGGAACAAGGTTTTGAAAAAAATGGAGTCTACTCCGCCAAACAAAATAGTGAAGCATAGCAAATGGTGGCTTCTTATGTGTGCCTGAGTGAATAACTTGTGGTTGATACAAAAATGCACACAATTTCATCACAAAAGACTGCATTGTTTTTGACAACAAGACGCAGAACTAGCAGGACTAACAAGGTCATGATCTTGCTGCGATGTGGCGGCCGATCGGCATAACATGGTGTAAGTGTATGCGTGAGACTAGTACGTACGAGTGGGTCGGTATATCTTGGGTGAGTCACTTTCGGTTTGGCGGTGGAGATCTTCTTAAACAGGAACTAATAAACTTTTACGTAGCAATCTCGTAGGTGGTCAGGATCTTTAGCCGTGCAGCTTTATAGAAACTTCTCCATAATGTGTAGCGCAATTTCAAGTGGTAAACAACCAGCAAATGTAGATTGAAGATCTTAAAACGCGTTTTTTGTGCATTGTCATCGAGTTGTGAGCTACCCTGAAAAATTTAGCCGGATAGCTAATCGGGAAGTGCTCGAATTTTGAGTTACAATATTCCACCCGGAACGAAGAAGGTGACTTCATAAAAACGTGTTAAAATTACACCTGAGTCCACAAGCAGATACAGTAATTGAATCCAATTAATCTTGATATCCATATCCAAGCAGAAAATTGTAGAGTTCGTTTAGTTTAGTACTACGAGTAGATATCTCGACAACCCCGAAATCGATTCAGCTCATATACGAATTTTAAAACAAAACCGATTTAGATCATATACGAACTTTAAAAATCGATTCAACTCGAACTTTAACGAAAATAATATCAAAAATTATATTAACTAAGAACGAATCAGCCGTTCAAAAGTCATCGCCGAAGTAATAAGCATAGGTACATACAGAGGCCCGCACCTTTCCTCCTTTCGACAATTTTTTAAAGAGTTAGTAAAATAAAGAGAGAGGTGTTGCGCAGTGCGCTATAGCTATATATAGTCTCTGGGCGAAGCGGTTTTAACTCAATTGCTGTCATCATAATTTGCAATTTTACCGAGCTCGCCTCGGCACTCAAGCATTGTGCTACAAGATATTTCTTGAACAACCAAACGGAAAATATCTCTATACGTTAAGGTACAGAGATATTTTCCGTTAAAGTATTTGAGATGCTTCCTTCCTTTGACAAAGCTTTCCTTCTCTCAAAAGTAACACGCATATACAAGAGGGAAATATGAGAACAGCTCAAATATGATATGATTGTGTAATCTGACTAGAGGCCCTTGTACCAGATGCGGTAGTCAAGATCAACAATCGGGGATGGTGTTACCATAGATTAATGCTTAGTCTATCGTTGTTACAAATAGATAAGTTTAGGCCGCGTGAAGCATAAAGACATTTTGGACAAATCCATTTTAATGCATTGTAAAGTATATTATACAAATAAACATGAAGTACATATTGTCTAAACTCTAATATCTAAAAATACCTTACATTAAAATGATTTACGTATTTGTCACTAGCTTTTGCCCACGACTTCACCCGCGCGGACTATATTTTATCGCGATAAAAACTATATCCTATGATTGTCCTTCCTATCTCTAAGTATACCAAATGTCATCAAGGTCGGTTCATCTGTTTTGTCGTGAAAAGGTTAGGACAGACAGATAACAGTTAGGTACTTTCGCTTTTATAATATTAGTTTAGATGGAATTATGGTTTTGTTTATCATCATTATTATTATATTAGTTAAGAGCTCTACACATATTTTTTTCTTTTATTGTACCTGTTTCTAACAGTTAATAAACGGAATGATGAAGAAACCACGCATAATCAGGCAATAATAGTAAATTGCTTTCTCTCTATTTCTTGCCTTTTACTCTGCCCCCCATTATAACTAAGAAGTATCTTGATTACATCAGTTTTCAAATATAAAAACCGCATCAAAATGGGTCCATTCGTTTGGGAGCTACGATCCTCACCCCTTACTAATTACTTTTATACAAGTTAGAAACGTATGGAATACGAGGAAAAGCTAACAACTGGTTAAAAAGTTACCTGATTGGTAGACAGCAATGTGTAGAAATATCTAAAATTCAAGAAGGTAAAATGAGTTTTTATAGGAGTGACTTTCAGCAAAATAATTTTGGGGTACCGCAGGGCAGTGAATTGGGACCATTTTTATTCCTAATTTACATAAATGACCTACCTAACATCACTTGCCATGAAACCATTTTGTTTGCAGACGACACAACATTGGTTGTAAAATGTAAAACAAATCCACATACGAAAAGGAGATCAATGATGCAGTAAACAATATCATACATTGGCTTTATGCTAATAATCTCCAGATTAAGGTAGATAAAACTAAAATGATACAATTTCAGACGTATAAACGGATACCAATAATGTTAAATGTACAGTATCAAAATAACATCATTCAGGAAGTATCAAATACTAAATTCCTTGGTATAATACTAGATCAGAATTGTAACTGGAAAGCTCATGTAGATTACGTTTGTGACAAACTTGACAGATTCGTTTATGCCATTAAAAAGTTAAGAGTTACGGTATCAACAGAAGCCGCTCTTAGTGCATATCAAGGCTATGTGTCGTCCGTTCTATCTTATGGTCTTTTATTGTGGGGCAATTCAGTAGATATCGACAAAGCGTTTAGAGTTCAGAAAAAATGTGTGCGTGCAGTTTGTGGGGCCTGGTTCATGGAGAGCTGTAAACCATTATTCAAAAAGTGTAACATTTTGCCGTTAGCTTGTATGTACATAAAAGAATTATGTCTCTTTGTGCAACAACACGCAGAGTACTTCACTAAACATACAGAAGTAATTAAACGAAATGTCGTCCCTAGGAACAAATTTAAACTTTATGTACCGCAATGCAAACTAGTACTGTAAAAGAAATGTTTTTATGAATGCTATTAATGTATACAATAAATTGCCCAATGATTTCAAAGATTTACCTTTTCCTACATTCAAAAGGAAATTGACTCAGTGGTTAACTGCAAAATGTTTTTTATGAAGTCAAAGAATATATGATTTTTCGAACAAAGTAATTATTTTAATTTGTTAATTAATGTTAAATTTAATTTAATGCATGAATTTTACTTGACATTATTGAGATTTCATTTGACATATTTATTTTTTTGCACTTTTAAACTGACAGTACATATTTTTTTTACATTAATTAGTGTTAATAATTAATTTTGTGTAACGTTCAATTATTTAATCATTCATTATTTTATAACTAGACTATTTTATATTATTATTTTAATTTATATTTGCACACCATTTGTTATGGTAGAATTTACCAGGTTCTATTCTTATTCTTTACCATCATACTTTGTAATACCTACATTCTAGCAAATAAATAATTTGAATTTGAATTTGAATTTACCCCCCATTATATTATTAGCTAAGAACCACCTCGTTTACCTCAGCTTGGAAACATAAAAAAACGCATTTAAATCGGTCCATTCGTTTGGAAGCTACGATTTGCACCCCCCTTTTGTCATCTCCCCCCACCCCTCATAGGTATAGCTAAAAACATCTCGTTTACCTCAGCTTTGAAACATAAAAAAAAGCGGCTAAATCGGTCCATTCGTTTGGAAGCTACTATTCTGTTTGAAAGCTGATGTGATCGAGATGGTTCTTCTATATATGGGGGATGGGGAAGAGATGAGGGAGGTGAGAAAAGGGGGTAATAATCGTAGCTTCCAAACGAATGGACCGATTTACCTGCGGTTTATTATGATTGAAAGCTGGGATAAACAAGATGGTTCTTAGCTATAATAGGGGGAAAGAGGGAGGGGGGGGGGGGGGGGTGAAAATCGTAGCTCCCAAACGAATAAAACGAGAATGGGTAAACGAGATGGTTCTTAGCTATAATTCTTAGCTATGAAGCCGCAACGCCCGCGGTAGTGGCGCCTGTCTACCATGTTGGCTCCTACACAACGATATCCCAAACAACGTGTGCCGACGAGCTCTTACATAGTTGTCAGGAACAGCAAATGTAATTCTTTCGAGAACAGATGGGTTGTTCATGCGTCCGACAATAATCCGGGCTTTAAACTCCATTAGTGAGACCGAACGCCGCACCTTTAGAGTATTATAGCCCATCATGCCAAGTATGAACTTACTTGGATATGAATACTATCCAGGTGCCGAGCCTGTCGTAGAACAAACCCGAGAGTTCTGAAAGCTTGAGCACACATTTTGCTAATGTGCACCCTGAAAGATAAATCTTCACTCATCAGAACCCCCAGATCTCGAACAACGTTTGTTCTCGGGATCACAGCATCACCGAGACGATAATGTACTACCACTGGATCTTTCGACCGAGTGAACGCAATAATAGAGCAGTTCTTGTCATTAAAAAATACCTTATTTCGTTTACTCCACCGCCACACATTATCTATATCCCGTTGAAAAAGGACATTGTCGTTGCTGTCACGGAATTTTAAAAACAATTTCAGGTCATCCGCTTACAAAAGGCAACGAGCAGTGCTGATTGTTTCCGGGAAGTCATTAATCATCAGCAAAAACTCCAATGGCCCTAAGTTACTACCTTGACTTACTCCTGAGTAAGTGTAGTACGGTTCAGATACATAACCTTTGTACTGCACATATTACTGACGGTTACGCAAATACGCACTGAAAAAACGTAGTAAATGTGGAGCAAATCTGGCCTTCGAGAGTTTTCGCAGAAGAATGTCATTGTCCACAGTGTCGAACGCCTTGCTGAAGTCAAAATATGCTGCATCTACCCGCAATCCAGAGTCTACCGCATCTACGGTATATGTCCAAAATAAGAGAAGGTTAGAAGATGTAGACCGACCAGCTCTAAAGCCGTGTTGAGGATCTGTCAACTGACTTTCCACCTGCTTGACAATTCGACACTGAAGTACTGACTCAAATAACTGACCGAAAACTAATAACACAGCCACTGATCTATAATCATCCACGTTTGAGACAGAACTCTTAGGAACAGGTACCACACGTGACAGTTTCCATACATCTGGGTAAAACGCTCGTTCATAGCACATTTGGTGCAGCGGTCTGATAAGCACCGCACCACAATCCTTCACTAAATACGGAGGAATGCCATCAGGGCCCATTGACCGCTTTGGCTTCAGCGACTTGATCGCCATTTCAACATCCTCCTCCAGTGTAGCGGAAATGTGCACACGAGTATTGCCACTGTCAATCGACTTCAACGCATCCTCCGCATCTAATTCGGGTGGGGTCTCCGAGTGCACCGAATGAAAGTGCTCAGCAAAACAATTAGCAGCTTGGTCATCCGCTATTATTTGGCCTTCGTGTAACAACTTTTTAGCCGTTTTGTCGGTTGCTCGCTTAGCCGCTACATAGCCCCAAAATGTAGATGGATCTCTTCTTAAGTCTTTTTCCATACGGTATTTGTAACATCTAAAGTCGTCCTTTAGATTCAGCTTTACTCTCGCTCAAAGATTTTCCGGCTAGAAGGAGTGCCGGTAGCTTAATAAATGCGATGATAATGAGCTTTTTGGGAAAATTATCTATGGTGCGGGGTGTATACTCGGCATATACATATCTTGGCCGAACTCTACTCGATTTTGTCGGCACAAATTGTTTTTTTTTTCATTTAAAACGCTGTAAAAATAATCAACAGCCTGCTGGGGATCTACGAGTATATACACTTTAGTGGGATACAATTCACTAAAATTTGCCTTTTTAAAATTCCACACCACTTGACCACCCACAGCCGGCTTTTGAATTGGTACCGCATATTCGACACTAACTTCCACAGCCAGCGGTGGATGATGCGGTCCGGAGGGACCAGCCATTCATCCTCCTTCTGCACTAATACCTGATTCAACCCTGCACTGACCAGAACCAAGTCCAATATCTGAACTCTACTATTCTTGACTTCATTGATCTGAATAAGTTCACAGAACGACAACATATATTCTAACCTAGAAGAAACATTAGCCTAGTTCTGCTAATGTTTCTTCTACACAAATTAAAATCTCCACATAACATTACACAATTGTACTGAATACAGATAGCTTCCATGGCCTCAAACATTTTATTGTAAACATTTTCACCTGTACTAGGTGGTATGTAGACACTGACAGCAACTATTATTAAATGATTACCACGATAAACACACAAACTAGTTCGCAACCTGTGTCCAAAGTATCGACTGGAACTTGAATTTCTCTAAGTTGATATAGAGGGGCCACTATTATTGCGACTCCCCCACCGAGTCGTTCTCCCGGCCGATCCACCCGAACTATAGAGTATCCTTTGGGTACTATTTCCTCATCTGCAATACTTTCAGCTAACCACGTCTCAGCTATGAATTAATATTATATTTTCATAATTATCTGTACTGAGAAGCCACTGTAAAAATATTGATCTCTTTAAATCGATCCCGTAGAGAATCGCGAGATTTCATGTTATATATAGAACGAATATATAGAACGAACTCTTTTGTAGCACAACATATAAATTGAATGCCATATGACATAATACTATGAAAGTAACTGAAGTATACTAATCTTGAAGTGGCTGTATCGATAAACTGTCTAATGTTACGTACTGCAAAGGCTGCAGATCTGAATATTTCAGCTATTAATGAGATGTGAGGACCCCATTGTAATTTTATATATAATAATCCCCAAAAATGTACTTGACTGCACAAGGTCTACAGGTTCACTATATATTCAAATGCTTGAATTCGTAGGAACCCCTCTGATAGTGGGCAACGAGAATTTAACACATTTAGTTTTGTAGCATTTAATATTACTGTTAGTACTTACTATTATTTATTCTGTGGTAACTATACGTTTTGCATTTAATATCTATTTGGTATGTTGACATACCACATAAATCATGATAATGGCTCGCTTTGCGTTATGTTGGTCTCTGTGTCGCCCTTGTCTTTTAAAAGGATGCCAACTCCTCTTTAGGCTATAGTACCTGACTACCTATACAAATACCTACTACCTTTCTTGATTGTTAGTGTATTTATGTTCGCAAGTGGGAGCAAACTCATAAATCATTCAGCAGCATTCCCGGCGCGGATGTTTAATTAAACAATCTGGAAATCCCTCGTACGAAATGTTACACTTTCTGAATGTACATATGAGGGATTTGCTTGTTTCTTCCGGAAACTAAGCAAGAATAACGATTACACATGGGTACTCGCGTACTTGTTAGGAGTGAGCCTATAGACAGTTAAGAAGAGAGTATATAGCGGCCTTGTCGATACAAAAAGAACAAAACACTTATCTACATTTAAATATTATCGGATTTTAAATATATTTTTTGCATAAACTTGTTTCATTAAATCATTAGGCTTATATGTCTTCGTTTTTCTAAATTTTTCTATATCTTCAAAGTTACAACAATTCTGACATGAACTGTACTACTACAACTGACGACCAGCAACTCTCTCATTCGCTCGTATAAAGGGATCGGGGGAGGGAAAGAGATAGCAATATATTTACTAAATACCTACTTTGCGAAGAACTCGTCAAGCGACTATCCTCTTCAGAAAACGATGATTTACTTGATAGTAGATAGTTTATACACGCATCTCATAACTGCCTATTTCCGTAACGCAACGCTCCTAGGCCTCGTAGCGCAGGTAGCGCTAGCTACGCGGCAACGTCTCGATAACTGTGTATTTCCGTAACGAAAAATCGGGTACTTCTCAAGCCGCAACGTTCATAGCGCAGTTATTGCAGTTTTATTAAAAAGATTTCATGCGCTACTGAAAGTACGAGTACATACAGAAAGTGAAAACAGAATGAGCGGTACATGTGTAAAAAAAAAAAAAAAAAAATGTTCTCTGGCAGCTCGAAGAAATTTGATCAATTTAATTATCGAAAGATTTCATTACTTTATTTAACTTTATTTTTTTTTATTTTTGACGAATAATGTGGTTAATAATAGAGAGTTATTGCACATGTTTGTTTCATATTAAACAATGTCGGACCTTTCTTTTTCCACTGTTGTACGTTATAAAATAAAATACTGTAAATAATTATGTATTTTGGTTATTAAAAGGCAGGTTTAATTTAGGTATCTCAACAAGTCGGGTCAAAATTACCGTTGCGTATAAAATAGATACTACAATAGTTATAAATGTGGATAATTATGATAACGTTATCTATTGTACCGGTTACGTTTTGTTATTTTATCTACACTCATATCGTAAAATCCGGATTATGAACTCAAAAATGGTGGCATACTTTACGCATGGCACGTTCCACGCCGTCCACAAAAGGGCGGCATTCTACCTATACCGCCTCGCGTTACTCCTAGGCAGGCGCAGTAAAATGTCTCTTAGAAATAAGTTGACACTCTACAAAACCTGCGTCCGACCGACAATGACATACTCGTCCGAGCCATTTGCTCACGCCTCCCGCATCTCCCTAGAGAAACTTCAGATTTTACAAAATAAATTCGTTCGCGGTGCATTAGATGCCCCCTGGTATCAGAGGAACATCGACCTGCACAGTGATCTCGAGCTTCCCTCGATAGTTCAATATATGAAAAATGCCTCTCGCCGCTACTTTGACGCGGCACTCCATCACCCCAACCCTCTAGTAGTTCAGGCCTCTGACTACACGACAGACGCGACAACAGACGCACGGCCCCTTCGTAGACGCCCTAGAGACATCTTGGGCGATCCGGACGATGAAATAGCTGCCGCAGTGCAGGCAGCGATTGATTCGCCCACTCCGTCATCTTCACCATCTTTCAACACAATTAGACACAGACACTGACCTCGCCGGATGCGAGGTCGAAGGTCCCGTAATTAATGTCGACTTTATTCGCCTTCGAGTTTCTTGCCGATTCTTCTCGAAGGTGTATTCCGAATCGGTGGTCAGTTATGCAATTCATTTAAAGGGCTCCAGCCATTTCATGAGGGCCCCCTCGATCACTACCTAACAGTAGAGATCGAGGGGTGTTTAGTTCGATACTCCCCAAGTAATCAATGGCAACTGTCCAAGCCGAGGTTCGTACCCCCTGGGTGCCCTTGAGCAAGTGGCCAAAAACTTAACTTTGGCGTGCGCCTTCTGCGTTACGCATTGCGGCGGAGCGCTTTTGCGCCCGCCCCACCGTCCGGTGACGCTGTAGAGGTCAGTTATAGACCAACAGCACATATCCTTTCTAAAAAAAAAAAAAAAAACATGGCACGTCTCTAATGCATAAGAAAAAAAACATTATAACACTGTTTTTTTGAACTAAACAATATTATAAAATATATTTTTTCCATTAAAGCACCGGTTTGGCCCCGATCAACGACGGTTTTGGCCATTTCTATGGCGGCGCGTGCTAGACCGAATGCGCGCGAATCCGCTATGGATTGGATTTTGGCGCTATAATTTAATTTACATTAGTACCTAACCAATTTAATGTGTTTTTGTTGATCAAAAGTATTATCCTGATTACAAATAACCGACAGCAGTGTTAGTGTGGAGAATTTGACTCCACCTGACATCACAAAAATAGCAACGAACGTGAAGAACGAGCTTTTAATAGCAAAATCAAGAAAATATTACGGCATTATTTTTTTCATTATAAATTTCTCGTTATGCAACCGTTTCATGCGAGTAAAATACAGTATAAAACGCATGACGACCCACCTGTTATAATACTTGTACACCACTTGCACTTCACATGTTTATATTCCCTCTGTAAATGACATGGATGTGACAAAGAAATTGCGAGTAGCTACCTAAAGAGTTGAAGCCATAAGGATGCCATTTGCACGTATAATGTACAGTAGAATTGCTTAGGTACATCTTTGTAGGGATAAAACGTCCCTCCCTTTACAATACTAGATGTAAGTATGTAGTCCTTTTTTGTAAGTACAAGCTTAGGTTATTGTAAGGTACATTTAAGGAAGGACTTAACATTCTTCAAAGCTCAAAGGAAATACGAAACATGAACTTCCATTGAAGGTTGCGCTCAAAAATTCGATGTTTCAAACACGGCATCTCAGGTTAGGGCATCAAAAAATTTGATTTAAAAATATAGGCAATTTTTTTGCCCGTGCCTGTGATACAAATATTAGCAATATTCCATAATAGTTTCACGGCATCAACATCTGGATATCCAGAAGTTGCCGTCATAAGCCAGGTCAAATTCCAGGGCCAGGGAACTCAATCTTGTGCTATCCATCTTGATTTCAGTACAAGCTTACACTCCGAAAAACCTACCTGTGATCGATATATTGGCAATCTTCCCCAGTAGCATCACGGCATTCACATCTATCCTGAAGTTGCCGTCATAAGCTAGGTCAAATTAGAGGTCCAGACACCTCAATATTGTGCTATCCATTTTTATTTCAGTACAAGCTTACACACCGAAAAACCTACCTGTGATAGATATATTGGCAATCTTCCCCAGTAGCATCACGAATCCACATCTATCCTGAAGTTGCCGTACTAAGCCAGGTCAAATTTGAGGTGTAGAGTTCAGTACAAGCTTACACTCCGAAAAACCTACCTGTGATAGTTATATTGGTAATCTTCCCCAGTAGTATCACGGCATCCACATTTATCGTTAAGTTGCCGTAATAAGCCAGGTCAAATTTGAGGTGCAGAGATGAGGTCTCTGCACCTCAAATCTTGTGCTATCCATATTTATTTCAGTACAAGCTTACACTCCGAAAAACCTACCTGTGATAGATATATTGGCAATCTTTCCTAGTAGCATCACGGCATCCACATCTATCCTGAAGTTGCCGTCATAAGCCAGGTCAAACTTCAGGTCCAGGGACCTCAGTCTTGCGTTGTCATCTTCCAGCTCTCCACTCAGTAACCGAAGGTTTGTGATGCTGGGAAACTCAGTGCCGACTTCGAGGGAACGGAGCTGCAGCGAAAAACGTAAAGGTAGCTTTATTCAAGAGTTCAGTAGATGTTTGGTTGGTTTCTGGAAGGTTAGACACAAAATAGGCTTACTTTGAAGTTATTTCGAAGCATAAGTCAATCATAAGTCTTTCTAAGTTTAACCGATCTAGCTGCGCCCTGGGTTTTCACAGGTGTTAGGGTTGATGATGATGGTATAAGCTATCTCCATTCGAAATTTCATTAAAATCCGTCTAGCCGTTTGAGATTTAAGTACGATGATGATGATGGAAAGTATCCAATATGTGTTATTCCAGAGTATAAGCTATCACCATCATATTATTTATTCTGTGTCACCATTCAAACTTTCATCAAAATCCGACCAGCTGTTATCGCGTGAAAGGTCCCCAAACAAACAAACAAACAGACAACGTATCACTTTTATATATTTGTGGGGATTTAATTCACTTGTTTTGAAACGTAGCCATACTGTAGTTATTAATAGCTTTTATTTAACTTGCAATGTTTGTATGAATGTATGTTTTGGACAAATCTTGCAAGCTGAATTAGACCACTTCCTCTTATCCTACGGAGTTGAATTTTTACATGTTGGTTCAGTTCCGATACCAATGCATTTTTATGACAACAATGATTAGCTCCAGACAAAGGAGCTCTTCGACGGTCAACAGCAAAGATACGAAATTTTGTGTACACATTTTATTATGATAGCCAGTTTTAAATTTTACCATGACATGTTCTCTAGATAAAGGAACTCTTCAACGGTAAACAGCACAGACACGAAACGTTGTGTACGCATTTTATTATGATAGTTTTTAAGTTTTACCATTATATGGTTGCTGCACTCAGGGTTTGGTCCTAACTAGGGAACTCCTCAACGGCTATCAGCACAGATACGAAATGTTGTATACGCATTTAATTGTGATAGCCCGTTCTAAGTTTCACTATGACATGGGTACGGATACGGCATATATTTTTATTTAAGTAACTTATTATTATTTTCTGTTCTATGACCGAATTTAGGGATAAAAACATTATCGAAATAGAGACATATTAAATACGTCAACATTATGAGGTGATTTAAATAACTAAGTAAAAGAAGGTAAAGAAAACGAACTCCCTAGCCTTCAGCTATTTTAAGAGAACAACTTCCGCACAAAATTATATTTTATGCTACATTTCCCCTAATGATTTTGTATATTCATGAAAAACATAATTCAATTCTATATTCACAAAATTACAGTACCGTTTATAATTTCATTTAGAAAGGACCCTCGTTTCGTTTACATATGAATTCTTCTCTAATCACAATCCAGGGATTTGCTTCGTTAGACATGATTAGACATGGTTCAGAGGACTTAACAAGTCACCTGTGAATTTAATATGTTCATGTATTGCGCTGATTCGAGTTTGTTACTGTTTCCGAACGGATGGCTGGAACGTATGGATTTAACGATTAATGTTTGTGATTGCGAAACACGATTGGTTGAGCATTTCAAAAATATTTGTTTATCATGTGTGTAATAATAGCAGTTTTTATTCCTATGGGTTATATTTACATGGGTGCTATTACTATGGATATATTTGCTTTTGCTGGACTACTATCTCACGCGAAGCGAAGTGAAGATGTGATCCAATGAGGTACAAGCGTGCCAACGAGAAATCTTCACTTTCATGTTGAAGATAACTTCAAGAACTTGACTCGGTGTCTCTGTCAGTCACTTGAATAATTAGATGAGCCAAAAAAGTAGCGGCATATAGTCAATGATTGATAATTGCGCTTCTAGCGTCCGAAACTTGTCTTCAAACTACAATTAAGCAGTTAAACAAAAGACTATTTCGAAACTGGTAAACATTGTTATTAAAACATGAAGGTAAGGTACATCAGTGCCCCCTGGCCAGGATAGTTAACACCCTCAAGCACATATTATTTTGCCAAGCCCTTTTGTGCCCCATTGCCGGAGTGTTAACCTTTAGCCTATCCTATATATCTATATACCTATTTAACAGTACCGTGACATACCTATTGACTGACTGAATTTGAAATTTGGAGGGAATATTTTTTGAGATCCGGTGGGGTTTTTTTGAAGTGGGTAAACGAGGGTGGCATATTTTACATCTGGCAAAGCTGCGGGGCGTAGCTAGTTAGACTATCCAGCAAAAATGCAAAGTAGGCTGAATGTGAGTAGGTTCGGTATGTTGGCAAAATTATTAGCGACCATAGAAAGAAGAAGAAGAGGAATGATGTTTGACTTATATGACGACATGACAACTTCATAGGAACTATCAAAGAAAAGAAGGTAGAAGGAAGAGGCAGATCTAGAAGGACATTTACAGATTAAAAAGAGATTAAAAACAAAAAATTTTTACGGATTTGGCAGTCGTTTGACCATGATCTCACCTGATGGAAAGCGATGATGTGGTGAAGCATGCTTGCCTTGTAGATACCTATTCACTCTTGACTTGAACACACCTGAGTTATATTTTACCGGAAACACTGACAGCATTCCACTCCTTTGCAGTTCTTATAATAAATAAAGAAGCGTACCGCTTCGTTCTTGTGCGAGGTATTTCAACCATAAAAGGGTGGCGCTTTGCCGAACGTCTAATCGTACGGTGGTGAAAAGGTGACGTGGAATCAGATTGTGCAGTTCTTGTGCACCCTCTTCATGTGCAATCTGTAGAACACCGACAGGCTAGAGACCTCACATCGATGCACTAGACTTTGAAGCTTACCCTTTACCAGAGTGTCAACCCCAATAAGCCTCATAGCACGTCTCTCAATTGAATCCAAAGCCTCGAGCTGATACTTGGCAGAACCGTCCCAGAGGTGGCAGCAGTACTCCATACAAAATCGGACCTGTGCTTGAAAAAGATTCAAAAGCTGTCCCGGTGTGAAGTACCTAGGCGGTACACCTTTGACAAAATACCGAGTTTTTTGCAGCTATTTTGGATTTGGTTTCAATGTAAGACTGAAAATTGAGGTTCAATGTTAGTTCGACACGCAAAAGCTCCAGATGGTCGCCTATTGGTATTGTTTCACTACGGAAAGTCAGAGATCGGTTAAAAGGTCTCTCGGTCCTCGGTCGGTCTCTTTTTAGCAGAGAACAAACAAACCTGCGTTTTAGTAGCAATAAACTTAACCAGGTTAGCATCGCTTCAATCGGACATGGCTTATCGGAGAGGCTATGGTGGACCGTTTGAATATAGTCTTAAGGCTTAATTCAAACGGTCCAACATAGCATCTGAAGCTGGACAGCGCCGCAGCTGGCTTGAGCGTTGGAAGTGTATCTATTAACTATCATCAGCTGTCATCAGCATACCCAAAAATACCGGGCTTCAGAAGGTCATTAATGTGCAGTAAAAACAGTGTAGCCGAGAGAACCGATCACTGAGGTACACCGGCATTGATAGCCATTTGATCAGACGAGCAGCCCTCTAGGACTACTCGAATAGATCGTTCCCTCAAAAAAAAACAGCTATCCAAAGATAAATGTCTGGTATAGGAAGTCAAGGCTTTGGCCTAAAATAGGGAAAGCTGGAAATTACACCACCGACAAGAGCTGGGCTCTTAAATAAGAAGAAAAAGAAGAAGGCAAACTTAACTATAATAGTTAAACGTACTTACTTACCGTCAAAGACTCAAATATCTTCCCAGAAGACGTCTTAGCGAGCAGTTCAGACAACTCCGTGGCCATTCGCCGCCTCAACCAACGCGTGTCCGCCGTGCTTTGTTGGAATATGAACTGCAGCATGCCGTTGAGGGCCCCCTCTGGAGAACTGCCGCATAACTTCACTATTTCCTTTACTATTTCCTGGTTTGCAAAAAGAAGTAATGGTAGAATATTGCATCGAGCGGAAAGTGACTTCTTGCTGCACCGAGTGTTAGATTGAAAGCATCGCCATGGAGTCCAAGCTTTAACAAGGGTTCAAAAATACCAGTGCAGCAAGGAGTCACTTGAGCGAGTGTCAATAATCTACTTTTCTTTCCACTACAAAGTAATATCACAATTGTCCACCTAAAACGTAAGCAGTACCATTTTCAGACACATTAACTTTTAAATTCGCGCCAATTCCGTCGCGGTCATATTAAATAATAGTACATTCTATTTTTATCCGACTAGGGTTATGTGTTTGGATTGTATGTATATTTGTACGTTTCTTAGGCGCCTCCTACAGCCTAAACGGCTTCATAGATTTTGATAAATGAGGAATCACTGGATTTGCCTTGACCACGAGAGTGCTTTATGATATATGAGGTGTCAAGAAAACCTATATAGCGGCCTACAGATGCCATATTGTATTTCCGACGGAAATAAATATATCAAAATACAGGTTTTTAAAAGACGATTCTTATAACTAAACAGTAGCAATTTTCTTTTAAGCTTCTTACGAAATATTCAAATTTTGATTATTCAAGTTAATGTAAATAATGTCTAATGTTGCAATTGCAACTATTAAAGTATTGTAAAATATGTTAGTAAAAAATAAACGTTAAATTTATATAAATACTAGCTGCGCCCCGCCGTTTCACTCGCGTCCCTCAGGAACCACACATTTTTCCGAGAAAAAAAGTAGCCTATGCGTTAATCCAGGTTATAAGCCACGTCCGTACCAAATTTCATCCAAATCCGTCCAGCCGTTTAAGCGTGAAGACATACACACACACACACACACACACACACACACACACACACACACACACACACACACACACACACACACACACATACACCCTTACCCCTTACATACATACAAATTTGCAACTTTATAATATTAGTGTGTTATTTTGCGGGCGGTCAACTCGTATTCAATAATTTTGTTCGCAGTCGGGTTATTGTATTTTTATAACAATTGTATTTGTTAAATCTCTCTCTATTGGACGAATGCATTAATTCAATATAAAACTCATAAATCCTTTTCTGTAGTCTCTGCTAAGTTTAAAAAATAAAAACAGAACTAGGACACAAACGAAAATAAAAAAAAACTGTTCAGATGGGTTTCCATACTTACTACTAACTCACCGCACTGATTTTATAAAAAAAACTGCATTTATGGATTTCCATACTTACTTTCTGCACTGTTTTTATGATGAGCAGTAATAAGGTGCTTTCTGCTCACGTTTTAGGTGAACAATTGTGATGTAGTGGGAAGAAAACAAATTTAAAGTATGGCACAACAAATGTTCACGAACACACAAAGTTGAATGGGAATTAAAATCTCGGTTTGTATTCGTGTAAAAGCATTCAGAACAATGTCATCCACTGGATTCTATGGGTGTGGAAGGAAGAATTAGTATTACCTACGTGAAACACTAGCTTAGCTTTATGACTATTTTTTGACGCACTCTGGCACAGTTGGTATTTCACCTAGTTTCTTAGTGTCCAAGGTTCGAATACTTGCCGGGGCAAAACATTTGTGTGATGAGAACAGTATTTATTCTCGGTCTTCGATGTTTGAGGTGTGTTCATGTGTATGTCCTTGGCACTGCGACACAGAGGATCTTAGTGCGGGGATATGAGTGTGCAAACATAAACATTACATAAGTTTAAAAACTAAAACCCGACTACAATCGAGTAAAAAATAGCATATGACACTCTTGCGATGAAGACGAATCGATTGATACCTGGCTTGTCAAAATTGGACCAAGTTTTTAGTTTGAACTCATAACCATTCCTTTATTTTGCATCGAGCGGAAAGTGACTTATTACAGCACCGAGTGTTAGATTGGAGTGCTTTAGCGAGGGCTCTAAAAACACGAGTGCAGCAAAGAAGTCACTTGAGCGAGTGTCGGTAATCTACTATTACATTCAATGCAAATTGAACGGCGAGCGCTTTATGGGAGTCGAGTGTGTAATGAACTAAATATCAATGCACACGCATTTCATACGACGTTTTTCAACATACTTGCAAGGAATAAAACAGACTTTTTATTAACTTTTAATTATTGAAACAATTTGTGAAAGTATGAACCTAAAATGCATTTTCATAAGAGTCACTAACGAGCAAGTGTGTTGAAAATATTATTCTTTACCCAACTTCAACTCGAGTAACATCAGTAACACGTGAATATTCTTCCTGTCCATCCGTTCTACCCCGCGACAAGATACGGCTTCATCATTGCTGTACTCAATCAAACGAACGCCTGACCGCTGACCACAGTGAACGATTGAACGAAGCCAACCAGGCGTTACCTAATCAGCCTTTCTAGATCTGTCTCAAAGCTCCAATTCGACTGATGTTACCCATTCACGCACCAATTCCCTAGAAATGTTTAATTGTACACGCCATCAAAGGACATCTAACTACATATTTAATTTTATTTGTAACGGAATCGGGGTTGATGTAATTAAAGGCCTAAGCCATGTTTAGAGCGGATCGTTACACCTAATGATAGCCTTTGACTAAATGTATAAAGGAAATAGCCCTGCCCCGTAAAGGGATCACGGTGTCGAAAATAGGACAAGACATCGGTGAAACATCACTTAACCCATTCGTCCCGTATAAAATCTAAAGCCCTGAGTTACCGAGATTATGTTTTTTCCAAGTACATATTACCATATTATGTAGTACATAAGTATTTTTAGAGAAGGAGCCAATTCTAGACTGCATGGATGAATAAATGATTAGCGATGGTAGCCTAACGGTTTAATGATGCAACTTAGAATCCAACGATGCCCGGTTAGGTCCTAGGCTCCGCATCAATGACTTTTCTAAGTTAAGTGCGGTTTTCCATCGCTCCGTGCTTCGGAGGGCACGTTAAGCTATCGGTCTCGGCTGTTATTGATCAATAGCAGCCGTTAAGCCATGTCAGAGCTCCCAGGGCGGCCTGACAAAATCTGACAACCAGAGTGTTCTCTGGCAATACCTCATATTAACGTGCCCTCCTTAGCACGTAGCTACGAAAAATGACCTATTATTTTTTTGAACTGTAGTTGTTTCGTTAGGTACAACAGTATAGGTGGGCGTGGTTGGTTAGTTAGGTATAAGTTTCACTGCCGCAGAATAACAAATAGTACCTGACTAGCTAAATTTATAGAACCAACGGAATGCTTTGCGAACTTTCTCCTCTATGTAACTATTTCCTCGACGGCCAAAAGTAAGCAAGCCTCTATTTGCCGTTCGATAATCATTGGGCGACAAACTAATTTGGCTGGCGTCACCAATAAAATGTGGTGACAAAGTGAGCCATTTTATTTTAATTGCTCTCAAAATTAGCAACTATGCCATTGAACTAACTAGTGATATCACGACGGGCGGAAGTTATCGACATCGATTCGCTCTGCATTTTGACATTGAGGGCCCGTTTGCGACACCATGTTGGCGGGCGGAAGACAGTAGGTACGTATGGTCGACTGGAATGCAGCGTAATATCGACGAACGGCTTTTTTATTAGGTAGCATTGTATTTTCTGTGACCACCAATCTAAACGATGAAAATTAGAGATCATTTGTTGAGCTTCTCTTTGAAGATAATATTTTTAAACATATCGCTTAATCTTTCACTGCTGACCTTAATAAGCGAGTCTAGCTCCGTGTGCCGGCGATGACGTCACTGGGTTAAAATCACGTCTAGGAACACGCTGGGCGTGTTTTGCCGCACTGGCGTTGCGCTTTCAAAAACACAACGTATGTGTTTTCAGCAGTGAAAGAGTTAAGTTACCATAATACTCTGTCAAAAGTGTCGTCTTGCTTGATAAAAGAGACAATTAGCTTTGAGAAACTTTGAGAGATTTCATCAAAGTAAGATGAAAAGCCTCATGTGCCAGTAATAATTTCCTCAACCTAATAACCGGGATCGGAACTTCTAACGGTGAGCTTATTCACAAACTTCGCCAATCAACACTTAATATTCCTTATGTTATAACACTTGAAAGGAGTGCCTTTTAAGGAATATCAAGTGAAAGTTTGAAATAAATTATGATTCTCTTGAGAAAGTAGGACACTAAACCAGTGTTAGGAATACTAAGAAGTAGTCCAAGTTAGGACTAAAGTCAAGTTATTGAAATCCAAGGCTGTCCATAAACATGCGAGTACAAGTTTACTTTATGTTTCGATCAGCCAAATCACCAGTGTGGTACTATAAAGGTAGGTGGTAGGTAAAGGTACCATACCTTGACATAGGCTAAAACTATACACGGATTCCACGTAAGTTTGATAAGTTGCTTCTTGCAATACTGAAACAAGAGTCTTTTACTTGTCGTTGTGTGTTGTGTGGGTCGTGTTTTTACCAGACTGCGCAACGCAAAGGCCCGGTAATGTGTTTATCAGCCTTTATATGTATGTCTGTTTCTTTGTGGCATTATATAGACCAAACGCGTGGACCGATTTGATGATTCTTAAGTCAATCGTTTTGTCAAATCGAGTGCTACTAAAGACAAGACATTAATAAAAAAAAATGGCGACAACTAGACGCCATAACATGAAAAATAAAAATGAAGTCGACGAACTATATCGAGTGGGGTATCATTAAATAGTTATTTGAAAATCATCTTTACGTTTCTCTTATCATTTTTCATTTTGAGTTACCATTTAGGATCTATAATGATTTAAAGTTAAGTATGTCTGTTCCTTTGTGGCACTATATAGAACAAATGCGTGGTTCAATTTTGATGATTCTTACGTCAATCGATTTGTCTTAATTTTGCCAGTGCTACTAAAGACATGACATTAATCAAAATTCAATATGGCGACAACTAGACACCATACAGTGAAAAGTTTTATCATTGAATAGGTTTTTGAAAATCGTCTTTAGGTTTCTCTTATTATTTTTCATTTCGAATGATCACTTAGTATCTATAACGATTTAAAGTTCGCTAGCAACAATTCTCACTAATTCTTATATAATTATATAAACTAAAAAAATAAAAATAAAATTAATTATTATAAAAAACAAAAAACCCGACTGCGAACAAAAATAAAGAGAGGCAAACAAGCTTTAGATTTTTGATTTTGTATTATAAGATGCAGTCGGAGGCATCATGCATTTCATTTCTCCTTTGACGGGATCAGCTAGAACTGGGCGAGCTAGTCTTCATGCATTCCGACTGCATCTTATATTTCAACCTCAAAAATCTAAAGCTTGTTTGCCTCTCTATATTTTTGTTCGCAGTCGGGTTTTTTTTATAATAATTAATTTTATTACCAAACATTTTATCATCACGATTGTCTCTACCTTCAAGAAATCAAACAATTCTCAGTGAGAAATTGGCTAGATACTCGTCCATGCACAAAGACATGAATCCGTTAAATATGAAGCTAGTATAAAGTATTATCGGACCCCCTGAGCAGAGGCTAATAGGAATAGTGCGTCTCGTGGATCGCCAAGCAGATTCATATAGAGTCTTCAAGTTGAGTCTCAACGACTTATGGGCTTATCAAAATGAATCTGATTCACACACATAGAACTCACCAAGAAATCTGTTAATGTAGTATGAATCGATTCGGTATCCTTATTTTCAATATCTGTTCTCCTCTCTATTTTCACTGTGACTAAGTAATATTCGTAGCACAGCGCGCGCTCTATGTCGTTAAAATTCATTCGTTTAGTCTTTACTGTGCTCCAGCGCAATTTGAGTGAGTTATATGAAACAAATGATACGTTCACCCCATCTCGTTTTTACAGACGACGTCCTTTACATAAAGTCGCTGGTTTTCTAGGGTCGTAAAACAAGATACCTACGTAAGTTATCGTTCGTCAGTAATGGTTCTATTTTTAGATTACCAGTCGACGTGTTCTAATGCATATTCTTGATCCTTTTTATCTTGTCTCTCTAATTCAAGAACCTGGTTTATGTTCATTGTGGGAATTCTTATTATTGGGTTCGAATCCTGCAAGGTGCAATCATTTGTGTGATGAGCAGAAATGTTTGTTTCTGAGTCATGGATGTTGATATTCGTATTTATGTATGTTTATCCGTTATCTAGTGCCCATATTACAGGGTATCCTAGTTTGGGGCTAGGTAATTGGTGTGGAATTGTCCCAAATATATTTAAATATTTATTTTATTTATTGCTGTTTGAAATAACAACCCAGTACTAAGTTTCTACTTAAGCGGTAAAACGTCTGCGATTTAAATTCCTGTCCCGTCTTTTTAGCCGACTACAGCAAAGCGAGGGAAAGGGTAATGAGTTTAACAGTCTATGTATATATCTATATATGTGGGTATAATATTATATGTGGATTTCCACCATAGCGTCGCCCCTATTGGTTCGATTTTGACAAGTGAAGTGTCAATCGAGTCGTCTTTAGGTACTTATAGAGTGTCATAGGCTATTTTTCATCCGACTACTTCAAGGCAAAGGAAGGGTCCTGTGTTCAAACTAAATCTTGATCCGATTTTAACAAGCGAGGTATCAATCGATTCATCTTCATCGCAAGAGTGTCATAGCCTATTTTTTACCCGACTACGGTCGGGTTTTAGTTTTTGAACTTATGTCTTGTAATAGTGAGTTGAAAGGAATCAATTATATCTTTTGCACACTCATAATAGATAGAAAATCGTCAGACAACCACCTAGACCGACAGGCCTAACTTTTATCTTTGCTCGACACTTTTTAGTTTTCTCTCAAGGTGAGTTCGCTTCGCCGGAAATTGTGCCGGCAAGCTGTTCCTAGTTAGCAAACACTGTTTCCTTTTGAAAGGCACAGCAGGGTACTACGAAAACATTTCAATGAAGATATGGACTATAAAGGTTAATTATATCTCAGGGCGAAGTAGCGTGAAGCTATGAGCAGATTAGGCAGAGCAGCGGAATCTTCCCTTTATGGAATTAAAAAAACTATAGCCTGTTTTCCGTAAGAATCTCGACTTGAGCTTATATTTGAGTGGTGATTATGGAGCTATTCCATTCAAATTACCCCTAAGTCGAGATTGAAACTGTGTATCGTTCTAGAATATGGGTCTAAATATACTAGTTGGATCTAGATTCCTTTCTACTAGATTGGCATATAGTTTCAAAAGGTCAGATACACAACATTATACACACACTAACATCACGACCACCCAGCAAAACAACGACTCATTACAAATGAGGAGTTCCAACTGCGCTCGCTAGCCTTTTTGACCTAGTCATTAGTCTGCCACTTGTGGCTTTTTCTGGCAAGTTTATTTATTCTTTGCAAACCATAGAACGTAGAATATAATAAATTATACATCTTCAAACAAATAATTATTAGTACTTTGTAAGTGTATGGAATGAAATATATTAAAAACTTTAACGTTTTTCGAAAGCAGTGCTCGCCTTGGTGGTACTTCCGTAGAATCGTTTCGTAAATTATGTATTTTGTACTTTGTACAAATATAGTTTTTTTTTCTACTTTTCGCAGAATCGATCCCTTTTCTTCAGCTACTGCTATCAACTACTTTAGAAACTAAGTAACTCACCGGTGGTAAAGTGACCGGCATACTGAAGTGATCGTCCGTTGTCGGTTTCTCGAAGGTCCTCCAATAGTAGTACAACATCAGAAGTGGGATCGCCAGCGCGGTGAGCGCTCCACACAATGCGGCCAACAGCAACCACGGCCAGTCGGGCATGTTTGCTTCTAGGGATTAACTAGTGGAGAGCAATAAAAGGAATTAATAGTTTTGTTAAAATAATTAATTGTTTTCGCGTAGGACGCCCTGTGGCCAGGTGGAGTAACGACCTGCAATAAGCAGCTAGCAGAAAAAAAATGGATGAGGAGAGCTGAAGACCGAGCTCACTGGCGTGCATTAGGAGAGGCCTACGTCCAGCAGTGGACAAATATAGATTGATGATAATGATGAAGAGTTGTTTTATGATTTTAGCAGTTCTGGGCTGCTTAACCTTATCTGACGTCTCCATAAGACAGATAAAGGCAGATATCCTGTAAGGTGCAATCATTTGTGTGATGAGCAGAAATGTTTGTTTCTGAGTCATGGATGTAATATTGTTAATTATGTATGTTTATCCGTTATCTAGTGCCCATTGTACAGGGCATCCTAATTTGGGGCTAGATAATTGGTGTGGAAATGTCCCGTTTTTTTTTTAATTGGTAAAGAGCATGTGACGCGCAGAGGCATGGACGGTACAGGTTCTAGTCCCTTACGTAATCCGTTTTATTTTTATAAAAATTAGAAACCGTACATTAATCGTGTATTGTTTTTGTTGTGAGTACTTACTGGGTATTGGGAAGATTCGAACTATCGACATTGAAGGATGGACTGAAAAGATAACGTGAAAAGCTGCAAACCAAGCTTAACCCATCTTGAAAAAATGTTTAACAAGAAAAGCTAACTAAGTAAATTATGAAAGAAGAAAGAAACGTTATAAGTATTTAAAAGCATACATCTATACCTAGAAGAAATTGCGTAGACAGACGTAGACGATTGCGTGAGATGATACCTACACGCAACTGGAAACCCCCTGAGAGTTTATTAGGCGAGTCGGGTCGCATTGCAAAAATCCGCAGCCATACATTTACTATGAAGCCACGTCGACTACCAGGCGGCCAGCGACCCATTTGACCCATGTTCGGTGAACAAATGCATAACGATCATGCATACGATTCAGTAAATAAATGTGGATAGCAAGCTTACAGTAAGTAAGTATCTTCGGGATCGGTTCAAAGAAGTAATCTTTGAACCGATCCCGAAGATGAGAGACACATCCTAAAGCCAGCTAAGTGTTCGTATATATATTTACTAGCTGTACCCGCGGCTTCACACGCGTGGTCATTTATATAGGTTAAAAGTAATCTATGTACTAATCCAAGACCAAAAAAAAAAAAAAGTAGAAAATAAATAATAGTTTAAAAAAACTAAAAAACACGCTTTATATAGAAAACCAAACTAAAATATAGAAAAAAAAATTTAATTGTGTAAATAAGAAAAAAAAAAAATTTCAAAATACCAGTATACCAACATTTGGTCAAAGTTCCTTCAGCCGTCAAAATGTGTTTTCGGTTGCTCAGCTTCTACTCATCGGATTGAGATAATAAGTACACCAGTTTTAAGTCAAACCCTAAGCTATCCAACAGTGAAAACCGCATCGCAATCGGTTCAGTAGTTTTTACGTGATGCGCGAACAAACATACAGACAAACAGACAAAGAAACAAAAAAAAAACTTGTTCAGTAGCTTATTTAGAGTACCATTACCTTTGTTTTTATACGCTTTATATTAGCTTCACTTGTATGTTTGTATGTTTGTAACCGACATACAAACACCATACAACCTGTGGACGCTATTTTGACCCACTTTAAACGGTCAAATTTCATTCAAATTTTGCACACCTGTCAAAGACCGATGACAATGCAATAATAGTTTTAAAAAACTAAAAAACACGCTTTATATAGAAAACCAAACTAAAAAATAAGAAAAAAATGTTTTATTTCAAAAAAAGCGTGGGGTGCTTTTTAAGATATTATCGAAATGATAATCCTTCTTCTCATATCTGTCAATGAAATATTTATAACTATTGATCCATGCACCCCACGTTTTATTTGAAATAAAACATTTTTTTCTTATTTACACTATTAAAATTAATTTTCTATTTTTTAGTTTGGTTTTCTATATAAAGCGTGATTTTAGTTTTTTTTTAACTATTATTTATTTTAATTATCTTTGTACAGATTTTTTCGTTCCTATTGCTTTATTATAAGTATAGATCTATAGGTGCATTACACAGGTCAAACATACAAAAGAAAATGAACTACAACTATCTAGCTACAAATTATTATATTACAGGCACAGTAACTACATATAAAATTACCTATATGTGTACTATGTTACAAACCAGAATAAATAATAGTACAATTTTACAGGTCTAGAGGGATTACAATACCGTCACTGTCAAAATAAGTTTACGCTTTACACTTTACAAGTTTACGGTTTACATGAATAAAGAATGTGAAGGTTAGGCATTCACAAAAATAAATAATAGTTTAAAAAAAACTAAAAACACGCTTTATATAGAAAACCAAACTAAAACATAGAAAATAAATTTTAATAGTGTAAATAAGAAAAAAATGATTTATTTCAAAAAAATCGTGTAAATATTTATTTTCTACTTTTTTTTTTCCTTCGAATTATTGCATTGTCATCGGTCTTTGACAGGTGTGCAAAATTTGAATGAAATCTGACCGTTTAAAGTGGGTCAAAATAGCGTCCAAAGGAGTCGGTTACAAACATACAAACATACAAGTGAAGCTAATATAAAGCGTATAAAAAAAGTGCTCAATACAGATCTTTTTTTTTGTTTATTTTAGGGACAAAAAAATGTGTATTTAATTTTCCAAGAAACCTCCTATAATGGTTAGTATAATGGTTAGTATAATGGTTAGTATAATGGTTAGTATAATGGTTAGTATAATGGTTAGTATAATGGTTAGTATAATGGTTAGTATAATGGTTAGTATAATGGTTAGAATAATGGTTAGTATAATGGTTAGTATAATGGTTAGTATAATTTCTAGGTTTAATAGGATTATGTGCGAATAATAAATAAAAATAAAAAGAATGTAACCATTTAAGTTGGGATCTCATGCTTTGAAGTGTTCATCGCATTTAGTTTTATTCTTACGAAAAAACGCTTTATATTCACAATTAATTACTAATTTCCGTAAGCCGTTCACAAATTTAAAAGCAAACTATTAAATATTCTTTGGCGTCAATAAATAAGCAAGCTTTAGAATAGCGCCAGATTTATTGCTTTGAAACCAAATTGAAATATTTATCAGCTGTCTTGTCTGAGATTCTGATGAGGGTCGAAGAAATTGCTGTCGATTTGGAAGGTTTCGAGATGGTTGAATGTAATGTATCATTATTTAGCTATTCCAGATAGTTTGTTATAATAAGTACACGTCTTTCTCGTCTCGAGTATGTAAAGTGTTTGTAAGGATAATCAAACATAGGATCAAACTTAGAAGGACTTTTGAATCACACTCTACACTACACTCAATACGATACATTTCTATTCATACCCGACTGCGGAGGGTTTATTTTTGGGCTGTATGTTTGTACAGGAAGGCCGATAAGTCGTGGCCATTCTGTACTTAGTGCAAATGGCTGCGCAATGATCATTTTTAGTAACCGAATGGCGGAATGAGGCGACATGCACGGGGCTGTGGTCTAGGCTAGAGATGCACCTCATTCAGCCATTCGGTTCCTAAAAATGTTCATTGCGCAGCCATTTGCACTAAGTACAGAGTGGCCACGACTTATCGGCCGTACTGTAGGTAAGTTATTTAGGCGCGTCCGACAGCCTAAACGGCTTGATGGATTGTATTAACTGAGGTGTTATTGGATTCGTCTTAATCACGAGAGTGACATAGGATATAAGAAGTGACTAGATGAAAAAAAAGAAACTAAGATGCCATATTAGTTAGTTGTATTTGTATTTCCGACGGAACAAAAATCGACTAAAACCTATCGATTCGAGTTAGGTATCAAAATAAAGATGAAACTCCAAAAAAAAGGGAAAACAATAATATAAAATAAACTATTATAAAAAATAAACCGACTGCGAAGAAAACTAAACAGAGGCAAACAAGCTTTAGATTGCTTAGATTAATAGATTGATTTCAAATGCTAATCATTCATTCATCTAGCCAAAACATTTCCGATGTCACCGAATATATAACTACTTAATGAAAAAAAAAAGTGGGCAGCCTTTTCATGAAATGATCAATTTTACGATATCGCCGCGACATATACATTTATATTTTACCCAATCTTACGAAATCTTTTGACGACATGCATCCTAGTTATAACTAACCGACTTACCATCCTGTTGGCGAATGAAATAAAACTATTGAATCAGCACCAATCCAATACACCAACACATCCCTAGCTGGCCGCCCTCTTCCGTAGTAATCAGACAGTTTAGATTACAATTCACAAACGAAGGGGTCGATCAGAATTCATCGAAATCTCGAGTTGAAGCGAAATTTTACCGTAGATACAACATATACATAATGTACAATTTCTCGAAAATCTAGGTAAGTTGTTCATCAACAAAAACTAAACGTAATTTTACCTTCAATTAAGTTCTCTTAATTTCTTTGATTTCCCTATATATCAAAGTTTCGTAGGTTCATACAAATGTCATCTCTAAAATGCTCTCTGAATTTTATCAACCAATTTATCAAACTCTTCTCAGTATCGTAGGTATTTGTATTTTGATCTACTTATTTGATTATGATCTACTTATCTCACATAAATATAACAAGCACAAACTCTCTTTTCAAGTTCGGGTGTTAAAAAGGAAGGATCTCCACCTGCTATGTATATGATTACTCCTTTAGTGAATATGCTCGTTGACATCAACGTTCGTAAACATCGAGGAAGATCTGCGAATAGTTATTACGTAGAGTGAATGGAGCCATATCCCGCAGGACCTCGACATAACACATATTGACGTATTGACACTTCAATATTCCTATATTCTGGGCTGAGGTAATAGTTATTCTTTGCGGTGGTGTAGAGTAACAAGGTATTTTTCTACTTATTGTACCTAACCCTTTCTACCCTATCCACTAGGGATAAGGAGGGTATCATTTACCAATCATGTAGCACGTAAGTGTTTGTGTTACTTAAGGGCGATCATTTTCACACATTTAATAACACTAAACTCTGTTACACTTTCTTGGTATTATATCCAAAAGGACTGTGCCAGATCTCCGAAGTGACTTAGGCTCGATGTAAAATGATCGCGGACACAATTGAACAGTATTTTTAATTTTAAAGCATTATGTTTAAAGCTTTTGTGTGTTATTAGTTTTTTCTAAAAACTATTCAAAAATAAGTTATGAGGAAATAAAGTTAACTTTTGTGGTTATGTGACTTTCGTTAGATTATGAGACGGTTTATGGTCAAGAGAATAATATAGCCAAGATAATCATTGAAATCTAATATTAAACTGATATATTATGTAGGTACCTACACTTTACGATCATATTTAATATCATTTATAAAGTATTTTACTTAGGTACTTAATCTGAGAATCGAACCCTGTGCCTTCTCGGCTCTTGTCATGAGCTTGGTACCTAAACCACTGAAACATTTATACAACAAATAATGAATTAACGTATCAGCAGGATATAAAAAATCGTGTGCGTCTATTGTTGTTTATTTCTAATACCATAAAATAATATACTGAAATGATTTCTATTAGAATAAACTATGATAGCCTGTAGATTATTTTTAAATCGATTTTGTTTATCGATTTACTAATAGTTTATTTGCACTAATTACGAGTTATAGGGAAGACTATGATTCGTAATTAGTATCAATTCACAGCAATTTCCGGTCATTTCTATCCATTTTAATTCCATTTTTTTTATAACCGTTCCCGAAAGTTATTGTTTTAATAAGAATGAATTAAATTATTTTATATAGTCAATAATGTGGATAGATTTCATGTCCGCGGCATTTAACTTTAAAAAGTCTTGGAAGCCGAAAGCTGGCATCCTCCTTTAATACGTCCTATGTAACAGAAAAAAAACACACGAATGAAAAAAACATAAAAGATAAATAAGCCTGAATCTATTCAAACTATCGATTGGTGCTATCACTAAAACGATGTCAAAGATTAATAAATAAAAAAAAAAGTTAAAAAATACTAAAAAACACGCTTTATATAGAAAACCAAACTAAAAAATAGAAAATAAATTTTAATAATTTTGAATTAAGAATAGTGTTTGAATTTCAATAAAATCGTGGGGTGCGTGGGTCAATAGTTATAAATATTTGACATTGACAGATATGAGAAGAAGAATTATCATTTCGATAATATCTTAAAAAGCAACCCACGCTTTTTTTTAAATTCAAACACTATTCTTAATTCAAAATTATTAAAATTTATTTTCTATTTTTAGTTTGGTTTTCTATATACAGCGTGTTTTTTAGTTTTTTTAAACTATTTTTTTTTCTACTTTTTAGTTTGGTTTATTTATAAGAGCGTTTTTTTTTTCGATTTATTGCATTGTCATCGGTTTTTGGCAGGTGTGCAAAATTTGAATGAAATCTGACCGTTTAATTTTTTTTTATTTTTTATTTCAAATTATCTTTATTAACCATGAAGAAAAAGTATTGTACATTTCTAGTGTAAGTATTTCCTAGAGAAGACAAGTAATAATGTTAATATTTCATTTTACAAGCTACTACATAGCTTTCATAAATCTTTATACATGGTATGTATATCTTATAATTATCCAAATCAAATATAATGTAATGTACCTATTAAGCTACAATCTTACTAATTACTTATGCACGTTTTAGTTACAACAATACATTAATTGGCTTGAATTGAAAATAAATAATAAACCTAGGGCGGTAAACAAAAATAAAGTGCAAGCGCAAAGCGCACAGCAATAGGCAGTTAGCAGCAAGAACTTTGTTATGCATGTTGACTATCCCTCGAAAGGAGCGTGCGCGCTGCTACGTGTCGCGCACGCCATGTCCACTCTTCATATCACTAGATAATACGGGCGAGTATGGCGCGCTATGACCGTTTAATTAAAGTGGGTCAAAATAGCTTCCAAAGGAGTCGGTTACAAACATACAAGTGAAGCTAATATAAAGCGTATAAAAAGAGCTTTATCTACACCCATATCGTAAAATCCGGATTATGAACTCAAAAATTGTGGCGTCACATAAATAATAGTAAAAGTCCTGTATTCCTGGACCGAAAGTACCTATAAGGTACAATATACCAGATTTCGTTCAGCCGTCACTTTTTTGTTGAATGCGCGGCTTCTATTCATTGGATTAAGATACCAAGTACACAAGTTTATATGTCGAAACCTAAGCTGTCCAACAGTGAAAGCCGCATCGCAATCGCTCCAGTAGTTCTTATGTGATGCGCGAACAGACAGACAATAATAAATATAAAAAAAAAAGTTCATTAGCTTATTTTAAGTCCCCTAGACGTATCTTTATAATTATCTTCTTTGGACAGACTTTTAGTTACTTAATGCTTTATTATAAGTACAAGTTATGCCCGCGTGGTTATTTCTCGGGGTACCCTATGAGATCCAGGACCAATTTTTCAAATTAGATCAAAATTCCTTCAGCTGTCAAAAATATTTTTAACGATTGCTCGGCTTTTGCTTATTGGATTGAGATATGAAGTACACCAGATTGAAAGTTATAGCCTCAGAAGAGGAAACCGCGACGCAATCGTTCCAGTAGTATTTACGTGATGCGCGAACAGGCATAAAAATAGACCAACACCATTAAAAAAACTTAAGTATCCGAAACCCTTTTTTAAAAGCCTTTATTTAACTTCACTTGTATTTAGGTATCGCTGTATCTATGTACCGATTAGCCATCCGGCTGAAACTTTCAGGGTAGCTCACAAACCGATTACAAAACAATAAAAAAAGGTGAAAAAATCCACTTAAAAAAGTAAAAAAAGAAAAGGCAACAAAAAAAAAAGAAAAAAAGGACAGAAAAATGTGATTTTCATTGTTTGTTTGTTTGTCGTATGTGGTAGTGCTGGCCTCTGAAGTCAAAGTTTATCAAGCCGCGCGAGGGCCTCTGACATGACTTAACGACTGCTATTAATCAATAACAGCCGGGACCGACAGCTTAACGTGCCCTCCGAAGCACGGAGCGATGGAAAAACGCACATAACTCAGAAAAGTCATTGGTGCGGAGCCTAGGGTTTGAACCCGGTATCGTTGGATTCTAAATTGCACTATAGAACCGTTAGGCCACCATCGCGACATTCATTAAAAAAGAGGTCGTAAAAGCTTTTATTTAACACTAGCTTACCCGCCCGCGACTTCGTCGCGCGGACTACGCATCCTACGTTCTTCTAGGATATTAAAAACCAATGCAAAGGTAGATTTAGACTTCTTGGTTATGGCCTCTGTAGATTGTTGTTGGTATAGCATCAACTACTTACTCTGTGGCAACAAATTTTTGTCAGACTTGTTATTTCGTTTCTATGGCAACCATTCCTTACAGCGGAATTCGGGGAATTTTCCGGGATAAATAGTATCCTATGTTTTATTCTAGGGTATAAGCTATCTCCATTCCAAATTTCATCAAAATCCGTTCAGCGGTTATCGCGTGAAAGCACCCCCAAACAAACAAACAGATAACGTTTCACTTTTATATAATGGTACGGCCGGATTAAAAAAAAAAAAAAAAAAAAAAAAAAAACCGTACCAATATATAAAAGTACTTGTTTTAATTGTCTTCATTGTACAGACATTTTGTTACATACTGCTTTATTCATATTTTTTTTTTTATTATGAGTACTATCTGTGCACGCGTGGTCATTTCTCTCGGTTATGATTACCCCATGTGCTATTCGAGGACCTAATATACTCAAAATCCCTTCAGCCGTCTTATAGTTTTTTATCGATTGCTCGGCTGCTACTCATCGGATTGAGATACCAAGTACACTAGTTTTTAAGTCAAAACATAAGCTATCCAACAATGAAAACCGCATAGCAATCGGTCCAGTCATTTTTACGTGATGAACGAAAACACAGTACGATTAAAAAAAAAAAGTTATATTCGATAAAGATCTTGTTCAGTAAGTTTTTTAAGTACCTAGACAATTTTTGTGTTTTTTTTTTATTGTGCAGACTTTTCTGTAGTTATTGCTATATTGTAATTATTATATATATTAGTATAGATTACGGATTTAAATGAGATAAAAAAGAGCAACCTCCTAAATTAGTCGTCCCTAGAGAAGCCTCAATAAAATTCGTATCAGCATAATACTACTTACGAAAGTACGAATCGCCTTTACCTTTAGAAGATCAGTAAAGATTACACCCAATTTATTCGGACCCTTTTGAATATTATCTGCTTTTTACCAAAAAATATAACTGATTTAATAACCAGCTTTATTTTTTCTGAGAGCACCTAAATACAATTTTAAAATTGAAACTGACCAAGTAAATGTTTTGTTAACTAAAAATTAAGCCCAGTTTAATTTAAAAGTTCACAAAACCTTTAAGAAAAGGTTTATAGACTGAGAGATCCCTTTTATTAATTGACCCCTGGAGCTTACCTACGTAACCGACCGTCTGACCTCTATCTCGGATTCTAATAAATCTGGTTAGCTTTACCTAGAAAGTTGTGCAAGACCAATATTAGTTCCAAGCTACGTACTTGCCTATTCTTTGAGATTTTGAATTAAATAGGTTAAATTATAACATAGAATAACGATAACTACTGAACTATACCTAATCATTATGTTACCGATTAATTAAAAGAAAACAGTTTTTACTTTAGTTTTACCCTTACTAAAACCCTATTTTTTAGGAGTTCCGATCCGTACCTAAAGGGTCCAAATGGAACTCTATAACTAAGACTACGCCAGCCGTCTGTCTGTCTGTCTGTCTGTCTGTCTGTCTGTCTGTCTGTCTGTCTGTCTGTCTGTCTGTCTGCCTGTCCTTCCCTACCTTTAAAGAACTGTATCTTTTGAAACGTATACAGCATATAAAATAATAGTATAGGGAGCAAGTTCATCATCTTCATCAGCCCGTGTCCACTGCTGCCTCTCCCAAAGAACTCCACTGAGCCCGGTCTCCGGCTCTTCTCTTCCAACTATTATATACTACAACAAAAATATGTGTAAAAATAAGTTAATTTAAAAACATTATCTATTTGGAACATTTTATGTATTTCTCCTTGTTCATGAGATGTTAATTTTGACTTGTAAAAGTGCTATTATTTTGCCTATTTACAATAAAATACTTTGACTTTAATTTAAATTAAAAAAATCTTTTCTGCAGTAGCCATGTAATGTCACGAGAACCAAACGTGCGCGCCAAATTTCAGCCCGATAACTTTAGTGAAAGTGGGTGAAATATTGATTATAAAATTCCAGGACATACATACAAGTGAAGTTGGATGAAAAAAATTATATGAATTATTATGGCCGAAAACCTAACAAAAAATTGGGGGTGACAAAAATAGGATTCGCGCACTGTAGGAACCCTCGGCCTCGGTGCGCAAGTCCCACTCACAGTTGGGCGGTTTTTTTTATTCGTGATATGTAAGCATCCACGATCTCATCTGAAAGTAAGTGCCGTCGCGGCTGAACATGTAGCATACTAGTTCACACTAGACTTGAAGATACCCAGATTTTTATTATGCCCGCAGTTTGTAATTGTCGGGAAATAAGGGCGCTGGTAAGATGTTCTATTCCTTGGCTTTTCATATAACGATACCGTGTATTCTCGTCTTATAGTCCGATGGTGGAAGGGAGACGCGGAAAGTTGCCTAGTTGAAGGCTTGCAGCTTTGACCAATATAAATTTAACGGACGGGCCTTGTTAATACAACTTGCTCCAAAATAACGAATCAACACTCGGAGATCCGATTGACATAATACCTATTTCAACACCTAATTGTAAGTATTTATCGTGCATTTATTACAAAAAAAAACGAAACGAATATAAGTAATACTAGTGAGAAAAAGAGATAACCAGTATTTATCTATCGCTCACGTGTCGCTCCTCAGACGGATAGAGTCCTACTGAGACTAAGTGAGTTTTTTTTTAGAAATTATTTTTGCTGTTGGCCTATAGCAGACTCTACAGCTTGAACCTGGCGGGGGCCTTTCGCTACAGCCCTTCGCCTCTATGAGACGAAGTGAGAGCTGTCGCGCAATCTTTAATATACTTCAACTAGCTTAAAATCTAAAAAAACACGCCTAGCAAATAAGAACTTATGCCAATAAATTATATACTGTTGGAATGTGCTTATCAAATAATACCCATAATTATATAATAATAATAATAATTATAATTATTTATATCATAATTATATAATTGGCCTTCAATTTAATACCCATATTGAAAATTATAAGTTTTTTTTGTCATTTCGAAAAGAATACAGTATACAGAAGTATTCTGGTCATGCATACAGAAGCAACAGAGAAATTTAAAAATAAATTGTCTATGTTACTCGGGGGATGTAAGGATTCTAACGATACCCAACTCGTCTAAATCTGTTTAGGCATTTAAAAGTTATGGTGAAATAAAGAAACTCACATACATACAAACATACATGAATCCTAAAAAAAAAACACTCCTTTTTTTCGGCAGTCATGTAATAATCCGCCGCTTAGGTCCATTTGTAGAAATAAGACAGCTTTGTTCTCTTGTTGTTAATTTTAAGTTAGTCCGTGTATGAGACAGTGGAACCACAATACAGTTTAAGCACTTATCATTATTTTATGACACGGACTTCATACTAGCTTCTTCTATGATAGAACAGATTGATGAAACCTTGGAACCTTACGTAAAGAGACTCCTAAAAACATATCCTCAATTGCCTCCTCCTTCTCTTCTCTTTCATTCCAAATTCAAAAGCTATCCATTTCCAATGTTCTTACTTGGAAAGTTATCAAGTTAAGTTTGCGATTTGCTACAATTTCAAACCATTTTTGTATTGCTTCATTCATACTATTCGCAGACTGTTACATAAGTTTTTACAACAATACTTATTGGTAATTTGAAATGTTAGTAATTCTAACCAAAGGAGTATTTTATTTGGGGAAGTAGGTAATTATGGGTTCTAAGTGAAACATCGCGCGGTCCGATAGGTAGCAACCGATTGTATATGGACACGTGTTAGCCCGTTCGGGCTAAAAGCGAATAATTTTGTGAATCTTGAAAACATAAAAAAAAAACTTCATCCTCATCATCATCTTAATGCACGCCACTGAGCTCAGTCTTCAGCTCTCCTCGTCCATTTTCTGCCAGCCGCTTTTCGCAGGTCGTCGCAGGTTTCGCGCTAAGCTCAAGTGGCTTCCCATACGTCGTCGCCGGAATGATCATATATTGTCCGTCCTTTACAGTATTCTGTTCAACCTCTCTTCCCCGCGCTACATTCAGGAACTGCAATAGTAGACTAAGGTCATCGGAGAATCTTAAATTCAAATTGTTTATTGCATTCCATAATGTACAAATAAGGTGGTAAACATAACTAATAAAGTAACAGATCATTATGGACCCTGTTGGGCACAGCAACCAGAAGAGAGCAGGAGTTACAAACCTACATTAGCTTCTTTACCTATAACAGTTCAATTAAAATTAAAATAAATTTAGATTCCTACTTTAATTAAGTATATGTTTAATATTATTTGTTATCTTTGAAGAAATCGTGCAAAGAATAATAACATTTTTTAATTAGAAAAAGTTTAAAAAAAAATATAATATGACTATAAGGTGTCTTTAAGACACCTATCCACAGAACTAATTTCTAGGATTGGTCCGTCTCAGTCGAAGCTGTTCGACTGTGGAGTGCCCTACCTGTAGATATTAGACGCACACCTTCACTCGACTAAAATGTTTTATTTATCGCACTAGGTGAACGTCTACGTCTCAATTCTGTTATTGTTATTTGTGTAGGTATGTCAATGTATATATGTGTATTTATTTAAATTAATATGTATGTTTATTATATTTTGTATATTGCATTTATATATTTTATGGTGTAGGTATGTATTTATTTATTTACTGAAAACCACCCTCCCTAACTAGTCCGTTATTCCTCTCCGTGCACGACTGTCTGGAAGACCGATAAGACCGGCCATTGTGACACTAATTGTTAAACTGTATTTTTAGTTATAATTTCTCGTTGTACTTGTGGTGTTCAATAAAGAGTTAATCTATCTATCTATCAAAAGCGCCAAAAACGCATTCATCCACAGGTTAAGTATCGTCTGTCGGCCATTTTGGCAAGTAAGAAAATGCAGCCATGAAATCATTTGTTGAGAATAATTAAGTTAAAAAATCGGGCGCAATAATACCTGGTAAATCAAACAAACAAAATTTGGACTGCAATAATAATAAATCTCACTAAACTGACTACTTGAGAAGCAGAATTATAAAATTAAACAGCAACAAAATAGAAATACTATTCAAATTATATTACGCAATTTGTTTTAGTTATGTAAATTCTACCTCGCTGCTCTTTCTTTCGTTTTTCTGATCACGAGTTGCTGCCACATTTGGTAAATTTACCGGCAGAATATATTTTAGATATCGAGAATATCGAGATGTGCTGACTGTTTAATTATGATAGCCTTTTGTTGACCTACTAGCTGTGTCCTTTTCTGGGTTAAAAGTACCCGAAGTGCTATTCCAGGACGTGAAATATCAGAACTCCAAATTAGATCCAAATTCCCTCAGCTGTCAAAAATATGTATAACGACTGCTCGGCTTATACTCATAGGATTGAGGTAGGTACACCAGATTTTAAGTCAAACAATAAGCT
This sequence comes from Alsophila aescularia, assembly GCA_946251855.1. Lineage (NCBI taxonomy): Eukaryota > Metazoa > Arthropoda > Insecta > Lepidoptera > Geometridae > Alsophila > Alsophila aescularia. Next base: position 53,267,815 of record OX276379.1, read on the forward strand.
ATCCAACCTCATCGCAGGTCCAGTAGTTTTTACGTGACGTGCGAACAAACAATAAGACAAACAGAAAGACTTCATTTAAAAAAAAAACTTGTTCAGTAGCTTATTTAATTAATTTAAGTTCCCTACACAATTTTTTAACATTATCGTCTTTGTATAGATTGTTTGTTACTTACTGCTTTGTTGTATGTATAGATAGATAGATAGATACATTCAGAAAAAGATAGACGGAATTCACCAATAACATTCCTTAGTTTTTTTTTTTGCAGTCAGAATATTTATTGAATATTGGATTAAGTTTTCTTGTCATACTTTCGCTATTTTTATATCCAAATTAACGAAAATGTCAACTAATACATCAGATCACTTTGCATGATTAGTTTTGTCCATATTATACTAGTTGCTTCTGTTGTGGTTTAACTGTGAACTCCATTGTAATGTAAAATAATAATAAGCTAATAACCGGCGAAATTGAAAAGCTTTTATATGCAGTCCTTTTATTTGTTACTTTGTGTTTTTTTAATCCGACGAGTAATGCAATAACTCATAGTTTCTAGACTATAGCAGCATTCGTAATTCATAACTTTAGGGACGACTAAAATAGATACCTATCCATTATGAAAATGAAAAAGATAACGCCAAAGAAGTCGATTCGAGCATAGTAAAAAGTAACGACTGAACTACTGCTACTATCACTAAGTCATAATTCACTACACAATAACTGATAACTAATTAAAATTGCAATAGAACAAAAATGCTAAACAAGAATTGTAAGAAGCAACATAAATTGCACTTTATACTTACTTTGTACTTTAGTTAGTACCACGCATGCATTAAATTTAGTAGAACAGCAATTTAGTTCATAGTTAATATTCAGTTGAGTCGGAGAAGTGTTCATTACACATACAATACAACAGAATAGTCAATTTCTTGTTTCTTGCTTGACTGTTCTAAACAAAATACGAGACGATCTTGTTAGAGAGGGTCATAAAAACAAAAGCAAACGTGTAACAAGCACCATCAACTTACCTTCAATGCCGATTATCTCTAAACAACAAGATTCAACTACATAAAATCGATTATGTTATATGCACTAGAACAATTTATTGACATAAACACATCAATCTTAACTAGTCGTATAGTGTTTCTAAGACTATTCAGTTTTATTAAATATGTTAGCGCCTGCCGGGTCACCGGCGGCGATGATGTGCTTTACATCACTAGGGGCTTAGGAATTATTGTTTTTCTTATGTCTGGCGTTAGGGGTTCTACTGGGCATGCGCAAAACCTCGCCAATTGGACCAAAGTTCATGCACCTGTTTCGACTATAGAAAAGTAATACTTGTCTTAGCCTACTTGGGGTATTGTTAGTTGATAATTTTGATGTGATTATATCCATATATCACGATAATTGTGATGTTCTTCCAAAAGATGAGATGGTTGATGTGCATCGCGTACTTTTCGTCATTGACGCTTGCGCGAAGCGGCGATCGATAGCACACCTTTTCCTACAGGTGTAGGTCCGGGCCACATCATCTGATTTTGAGAAATCATGTCTAACCCAATAGAAATAAAGAACACAATATAGACACATAATATTCAGTTGAGTCGGAAAAGTGTTCATTGATAATAATATACAATACAACAGAATAGTCAGTCATATTCTCGTTTACTTATCTCGCTCAATAAAGTTCATATTGGTTTAGCCATTTAATACTGCCGGTTGATATTTACAAATCAAAAGGGAATGAGTTTCCCCCGTTTCACGTTATTACGGGTCAGTGGGCAGAGGGTTGTCTATAGGTATAAATTCGGGGGTTTCCAACAAACATTGGTCGATTGCTTTTCCCTTAAGATGATATTTTGCTTTCATAACAATACTATTGGTATTGTATCCTTCTAAGATTGTTTTTGGTAAAATTAATAATATAAATATTTTAAAAATTAGACTTCTACGAGGTTTATTCTAGGTCCACGATGTTTGTTTGTTGTTTGTCGTATGAGGTAGTGCTGGCCTCTGGTGTCAGAGTTTATCAAGCCGCCCGAGGGCCTCTAACATGGCTTAACGACTGCTATTAATCAATAACAGCCGGGACCGCCAGCTTAACGTGCCCTCCGAAGCAAGGAGCGATGGAAAAGCGCACGTAACTCAGAAAAGTCATTGGTGCGGAGCCTAGGGTTTGAACCCGGTATCGTTGGATCGGTATCGGTCCACGATATTAATATACATCCACGATAATATCATAGTCTTGAAGTTGAGTAGTAAATATTCTTCGAATAAAGATGAGAGATTACTTTCATAACTAAGAAAAAGGTATCTTAACCTAACCTAACCTAATAACCAAGGCTAAAGGGCAATATTTGAATAAGAAAATTAATTTCTAAAGGTTGAAAGATCTGAGGTAATGGACTGGAATGAAAGGGCTCGCTTTGTGTGACGATTTGAATTTATATTAGAGTTGTAATAAACCTAAATTTCCAAAGACATATTTTGAAAATAGCTGCGCCCCGTAGTTTTACCCGCCCCGCATTGATGATGATGACATTGAAAAGTATCCTATGTGTTATTCCAGAACCTAAAGTATCTAATCTACATACCAAATTTTATCAAAATGCGTTAAGCAGTTTCAGCGTGAAGACCGGATAAACATATACACAAACTTTTGCATTTATTATATTAGTCAAAAACGTATAGGAAAAGTATAGGAGATGGTTAATCCCAAGGTTTAAAAAATACCGATTACCGCTAAACAAAGCATGGAAAATGGCGGCTGCGTATGCGTGCGTGAGTGATAATTTGTGGTGTTCCTGGTTGATACACAATTTCATCTCAAAAGACTGGGATTGTTTTTGATTTTCCCTGAGAACTTGACAGAATTAACACGACTAACAAGGTCGAGATCTCGCTGCGAGATGTGGTGGCAGATCGGCATAACATAGTGAAAGTGCGTTAGGCTTGTGCGTTTTAGCGGATTGGCATATCTTGGCATGGCTGCTTTACTTTCGATTAGTGACCGACACAGACCGGCTCGGAGAGGAGAGTAGTTTTCCATCGCGTTTAAAATAGTTTTGGATACGTTATTAATTTCCGTTACAGTAAGTTGTCTTCAAATACATTTTTGATGCTTTGATTTCTGCCACGGTGCTAAATCCTTTGTACCTATTTACAGTTAGTTATTTAGAGTGTTTGAATTTAACAGCGATTATTTTACGTTCACTACAGCGTCTATGACGCGGAACTGAGTTTTTTATGTGCATTTAATTTGCCTACCGCCATGATTAACCTGATGGTTAAAAATGGTGCCAATTCTCTTGTTCAACTCACTAAACTGAACTAAAACTAAATTTAGTTTAGAGATCCTTAAAAGTTATTTGATCATTTCAACTATAAGTGCGAAGGTACTTATTATGGGACTTGGAGGGGATGCGGTATTGTGCACGGCCGATGGCGGGGAAGTGGGTGGGTGCTGGGTGCGGGGTTGGGGGATATAGGTGGGGGAGGTGCGGGGGTAGGGTCTTGGGGGAGGGAATGTAGTCGGGAGAGGGTTTGCGGGGGAGGGTTTGCGTGAGGTAGGAACTAAAGGGCTTGGAGGGAAGGGGTTTTGTGTTGCACTACCCCTAGCCTCGCCCCCCCTTTCCTCGCCAACGACCGTGTACAACACAACACCCCCTCCTCCCAAGTCCCTTAGTTCGGTCACACTTATGTTTACATAGAACTTAAATTTAATCAGAAAGTTTAATTTATTTTAGTTTAGCTTGTAACAAAAGAATCTTTTTGACAGAACTAAACTTATATAAAATTTAGCGTAATTTTGTCTACTTGGAAACAAGGGAATCGACTCCTAGCAGTACAGATGAAGAGCAACGACCGATTGAACTGGCTGAAAAAAACAGTCTGCAATGGGTGTATTTTTGAATTATGGCTGACTCAATTTGATACGATATAAAAGAAGTGGCATGCAAGTAGTTACTTTACGTCTCTTTATAGTCGAGTTTTAGTGGTATACATATAGATGTATTGTATAGCTATGTCTTAACAGTACCACTATTACGAGCTGCAGTAGTAAACGCTCTTGACGTTACAACTCAAGCAAAAGTATCTACGTGGCTGACCGGTAAGACCATACAGTGGGTAGAGTCCGATTTACGAAAAAAGTTTCATAGACGCGGCGCTAGATTCCTTGTAAAAGCGAAAAATGTTCAACGCGTTCAACGTTAGTTCCTCTTATCGCCGCTACTTCTTTCGTGAGACGGATTCTCAGTTTAAATGTTTTTGGTATTATGGGTCACTATTTCTACAATGACTATCGTCAGTTAACGCTGCTGCAGTAGTTATGTCACTCACTGCCATTTATCATCGTGAGTGAGTGGAGCGGGGTTACATTATTACAATTTTCGTAGGGATTGATAATTTTTTATAAAATAAAATATAGACACCCATGTTACTAGTTGATAATGTAGCTTTACATAGGTGATGAAAGAATGTTTAAAATCGGTTTAGTATTTTTTGAGTTAAACCATTATATCTTTGTCACTATAATCGTATTTTACTTTATTTAAACAGATTTGATTTTTTGTTTTTGACAAACATTCAAACAAACAAAAAAAACAAATCTGTTTACTCTAAAATGGAAAACACAATCGCTTGCTCGATGAAGGCTCTTACAACGCCATCTAGCTGGATTCGGGCAGGGCGGTCGCACTCCGCAACAAGTACAAATATTATACCTAAACTTCGGGGCCGTAATATTGGGGTTCATTCAGTAGAGTGTCAAGCGTGCGCTCGATGAGTCGCGCGCCGTGTGCTTAACGATAAAGTACCTACTTACGTAAACTTACGTAAAGTTTTTGTCAAATTTTATTCTTTTCTTAATTATGAATACCAAGGAAAAACCTAGAAAGTACTGCATATCATTCGGTCCGACAAATCTCGTAAAATACCTACATACTGACATTTTATTACGTAGGTAGCCATTTCTTTTTCATTCATTATTAAGCATCGAAGTCAGACAGGCACCTTTTATTCATCAAAGTGTAACCTATTATGATATAATCAAATAATGAGGTACTATGTCTATTCTGATAAGAATGTTATTATACTTATGTAGTTCATAGAACTATCAACATTTATAACAATAAGTAATAAAATAATACATTTTTACATAATTGTTTATTCGGTTACAATATCTAAGTCATATTATATCACAGAATAATTACTATTACAAGTACCTAGTCATATCTTGATACAACCCTACCGAGCGTAAAAGTGACAGAGCGATTCTGAAACGATTAGAGCAATGGAAGCTCTCGCGCGTTGTGATACGGTACATTCTAGCCTGCACGCAATGGGTGAGCGCCTTCTAGGTAAATATAATTGAAAGCTCGCAGCGCTGTGCGAGTTAAATTGCACTTTATTGCGTTGTAGCGAGAGTTGCTATGTATTTAAATGACTTCACTCAGTTATCCTTCTGTACTTGTACTATTATTTATTCTGTGATTCGGGTGAACCAAAATGACTATGCATTTGCTAGCCGCTGTTTTTTTAGCATTTGTCTTTTTCATATATTTAGAAAAAGACAAATGCTAAGAAGGCGCCAGCATGACGGCGTGAAATCTACAGTTCTTCACGTATTGACTATTTCTATTGAAGTTGAGTTAGCCGAACTCTTATTAGAGCTATAGATTTATAGTGACAAATAGTTCCGCTAGTTGCGCTGCACTGAATTTCATACAAAAATGTTATACTCGATAGCGAGTACAGATTTGAGCGTTTGATTGAACTCATAATAGATGTACTGGTCGGGAAAAGGGAACAATTTGAAAGGCTTCCTGGTTTTACTCGTGCTGGATGTTGGCTGACGCGTCGCAGTTTTCTCCTTTTCCTTTTCCACTCGGAGGTGGTTTTCTTATTAGATGATGAATGATGATTGTCATGCGCAAATACCGCGGTTGAGGTTTCAGTTCCGTCAGTTTTGCTATTATTTCGAGGAGGATTAAGGAGCTCTCGACTCGATCGCGTGCCGGTCCGACGTCCACTCGTTTTCCCATCTACCCCCACCGCAGGGCCTGGATTCTGTATGACCACTCACGCCAATTCCACGCGAATTCCACGTCGATTCCACGCTGCCTGCGTGGAATCACGAACAAATTCCACGCAGGCGGCGTGGAATTGGCGTCAAAAAAATTAGAGAATTAGGTCCCAGGTCAGCCAAATGACAACATTTCAAAATTTTTTACATCACTATTTTATTTTTTCTCTAAAGGAATATTGAAAAATAAAATATACGTATTTTTTATTTTTCCAATCTAAGCTATATTTTCCGAGAAAATAATTATTAAAAAGTAGCTTATTCTAAAAGGACGTAACTGCCAGAGTTCGGTGGAATGAACAAGATTACCGAAACTGGTTGAAGATAGATGGAGAAAAAATAGTCAGATTTTGTTTTTAAATTAAGAAATGTTGCGTTCATAAATTGTGCTCACCAATATTTTGTGTATATATTTTGTGCCAATATTGCGAAAATTAGTGAACACTATCTACACAGAAAATTCACTTGTATTTTTTTCAGTGAAATAAAATCTTAGTTGGAAAACAATACCAATGTTTGCTATAGACAAACAACACGATACCCCGAACACGTAGACAAATCACTGCTCACTGACCCGAGAAATCAAAATAGAATGTTTATTGTACGTCAAAAGGAAACATACTTACATATCGAAAGTTTTCACATAATACGAGTATTTTTGTTGTATGATTTTCCTATTATTTATTTATTAATAAACTAGCTGTCCCGTGGCTTTGCCCACGTGTTAATTTTTCTGGGATAAAAGTTTACTATATGTTATTCCAGGACCATATATAAATACAAAGTACAATAAAACCTTTCATCAAAATTCTTTAGCCGTCAAATATATCTAAATCGATTGCTCGGCTTCTACTCATCGGATTAAGATACCAAGTACACAAGTATTTAAGACCCTAAGCTAACCATCAGTGAAATCATTATCTCAATCTATCCGATATCGACAAACACAAAGACACGATTAAAAAAAAACTTGTTCAAAATCTATTTCTTTTACATTTTATTATCTTCATTATGCAGACTTTATGTTACTTACTGCTTTAATATAAGTATAGAAGCAAAAAAAAATGTTTATGGTATCTATTTGTGTGGATGTTTTCAACCAGGAGTCCTTCCTGTTATGACAATACGGAACCGAGACATGGGACTCTCACGGACTAGTTCACCAATTCAAAGTCGCTCAGCGTGCTATGGAAATGGCTAAGCTCGGAGTTTCTCTGAAAGATCGAATCCGGAACGAAGTGATCCGTCAGAGAACCAAAACTATCCACATAACACAATAGGATCAGCAGGCTGTTCATATCGGCCGAAGGACCGATAACCGTTGGAGTAGACGTATCTTGAGCGGAGACAGCGATTCGGCAAATGAAAGGCTAATAATGATGATGTGAACATGAAGTAGCCATAGCGTAGAATTTATCAATTCATGATATGGTCAGCAATTTCATGAAACGGCCAGCTCAAACTGACCATATCGTTTAAACATCAACGATTAACCCTACGTAACTACATACATGAAAATATGTCAATCCATGTTTTCATTTATGTAGTTACGTAGGGTTTCCTTAATACCAATGGTTTAACATTTGTTCCAACAGATAGCTTTTATTCCTCGTGGTCACACCAGTATGACAAAACGGTGTGACCACGAGTCCGTCGACAGCCTTTCAAGGCTAAAAAATACACGAAGATGAAGCTGGGCGGACGAAGTCGCGGGTGGGAAAGCTATTTTATAATATAGGATCGTTGGGAGATCAAATAAAATACTACATAACAATTTATAACATCTACGTATAATTCAACGTACGCCTTAATAAATTAGGTATTCGATACACATGATCATTTCTAAAGCTATTCACATATCTCACTTTGGACATAGTTTCTTGATCTCAATATTATGCTTACGCTATAGGAAGCTATGGAGGTATTCCTACAATATATATTTATCTTATATATTAAATACTTTGTTACTGTCTACGGCAACTAGTTTATGCATCGGACAAGGCAGCTACGCCCGGAAGAACTTTACCTGTAAATAAAAATATCATAAAAATATAAAATACTAAAAAAATATAGATCAAAATTCCATATTATAGTTTTAAAACAACTAACAAAGCTATACTAATATATTACAGAAAATTTAAAGCTACAGAAAGTTAAGAATTAGTTCTTAACTTCTTCTTCTTAGTTTTCTGTAGTTAGTTCTTAGGAACTAACTACAGAAAACTAAATAAATTGGGTATTAACGTATTTTTTCATAAGATTTTTATAAGAACATTTGACAATAATTGTTCTCATTAACCTAGTAGTTTGCATGAAATTCTATCATTTCACCTACTCGAGTACATTTTTTTTCATTTTATAGTAAGACTAGCTGCGACCCGTAGCTTCGCCCGCGTGTAAACTTTGCCACCCCCGTCACCCCAATAAATAATGAAATTTAAAAAAAAACCTCCTCGTTTCACCCCTCTACTTTGACATCGAAGTGGCAATTCCCATACAAAATTAATAATTTCGAACTTAGGTTATTTCCCCCAAATCGGGATGAAAGGTATCCTATGTCCTTTTCTATACCCCTGACAACGTGTGCAACATTTCAAGGTGATCTGTTGAGTAGTTAAGGCTTGAAAGTGTAACAAACAAACAAACAAATAAATACACTTTCGCATTTATAATATATTTAGTATAGGATAGGATATATATGACGTCGGTTTTGGTCCCAATAATTATGTAGTTTATGTTATGTTACACTGTCTATGTTGACTTACCCTCAAGGAGTTCCAGAGAGGCACCGCCGCCGGTGGACACGTGAGAGACCTTGTCTTCAGTGCCCCATTTCGCGCAGCAAGTGGCAGTGTCACCGCCACCTACAAACAAAGCAATGTGATGTCAGTTTCTCTATCTATGCTTATCATAGAGCAGTAACAAAAAGTCTAAACAAAAAATATTGTCCAGGGGGCTTAAGACATTAAACCATATTTTTTAATTCGTGTCTTTCTGTATGTTTGTACGCACAGAGAGACAATAATGTGCGACCAAAATACACACCCTGATAATCCATGTACATCAATTGGTTTCATTTTCCTGGCTGCGAATTATCGCCTGTACTAAGTCAGCTCGTGTTGATAATGCGGCCAAGTATTGTACGGCCTGTATTGTACACCCTGATAATCCGAGGCCAGTTTACGGAATATTACCAATACCGGCCGGACAATAATATATAATATGTGGACTCTACGCGAATCACGTGTCGTATCGTTAACTTAAATCTCTTGTCTCATGGTAGTCACGGCAAAATGCCGTGACATTCTAAGAGCGTACAAAGTCGTTTAAGTTTTTTTTTATTACTTTGAGTGACGAGACTGCCAGGTCACTCGCTTGATGGTGAGCGTCACGCCTGCCCATAACAGTTGCAGGGCCACCCAGAACCTAGGCTGCAAAATCTTGCGCGTCACTGCACTGCACTCGTCCTGAGACATTGGTTGTTAAGTCTCATTGCCCAATAATTTCGCTGGAAACATTGCACTTCAATTCAAACCGAAACAGAAATGTTTACACACTACTGCTTAGCGGTTGAATATGTTTGGTACTTCCCCAGGCGGCCTCTTGCGTAAGACGCCTACTACTACAAAAATAATAATGATAACAAGTTTATTGACCAAAAAGGGGAAGGCAAAAGGGTGTATGGAGGGTGTATGAAGGTGAGGCAGGGTGTGTATGTGTATTTTGAGTACCTTCCGAGGACTTGGACCAGAATATACAAGGCAAACCCGAGGACCTTTTTGTGGGTCCTCAGATCGGTCTGACTGAGTAATGTTGTAGTTACCAATAATAGTGATGGTTCCGTTAGCAGTTGCCGCGACGACATTGTCCATCAGGGCGCGGGTGCCGCCAGCGAACTTCTCAAACTCAAACACGCCAGCGGGCCTGAAATATAAACGTGCGCGATAAATTAATTTACATCTCTCATATTCGGTAAGTAGGTCCTTATTACCCCCAAATGGGGCTTGTAGGTGACCAATTAGCGCTCTAGGGTAATAATGTAGCTAGAAAAGCCCTAGGGCGATAAGTAATTAAAAAGAACAACTTCACTCATTAAAAAAGTTCGCGTACATCTAACCATCATACTGGCAATAGACATCATGCATTCAGCCCAATGACAAAAGAGGTCGCTTCGCTATTCAGCCTTGTCTTCGTATGAGTATAATAGTCATCAATTTTAAATATCGAACGGCGAAGCTCAATATCGTTTTTGAAAAAAATAATTTAAAAAAAGATGAAAAAAGGCGGGAATAGAAAACTTTTACTTTAAATATTGTTTGTTTTTGGGATTTTTTATAATTACGTGCTAATTAGGAAAAAAACATGAGTTCTGCAAGTGATGAAGATATAAGCTGCACTCCCGATTCAATGAAAATGGAAGCTGAAGCAGCAATTAACAATATTTTGCCTGAAAGTTCTAAAGAGAGATATTTGAAAACTTACGACGAGTTCATGAAGTGGCGAAAAGAAAAACGAGTAAAGTCTTTATCTGAGACTGTATTCTTAACATACTTTAGTAAGCTATCAAAAAAGCAGCCATCTAGTTTGTGATGCATTTATTCAATGTTACAAGCAACTATGAGTATAACACGACATCAATATCAAGAACTTTTCAAAATTATCATCTTTTCTAAAAAGACAATCAGCTGGGCACAAAAGCAAAAAGTCAAAGGTTTTTACAGCGCAAGACGTGAAAACATTCATAAATGAAGCCCCTGATGACATATATTTAGCTGTTAAGGTTACGTAAAATAACAAATCACATAATGGTAATTGCCTTCATCATTTATCTTTTAAATTCTTACAATCCTATAAAACATACTTACTTATTTTTATATTTCGCTTGTTTTAGGTGGTTCTTATCTTCGGTATAACTGGCGCATGCCGAGGTATAGAATTGACAAATATAACAATAGAGAACATAGAACAACAGGGTCAGTTGTTAGTAATTAAACTACCGAACACAAAAACTAAAATTGACCGAACATTTGTAGTTCCTCAAGAATTCTCTGAATTCGTACAAATATACAGAAATCTTTGTCCTGAAAATGTAAACACCAACCGATTTTTTTTTAAGTACCACCAAGGCAAATGCTACAAACAAGTTATTGGAAAAAATACCATCAGAAGTATGCCGAGGCAAATCGCAAGTTATTTAATGTTAGATAACCCGGAATTGTACACAGGTCATTGCTTCCGGAGAACATCGGCTACACTTTTAGCCGATGCTGGGGCTAACTTAACCACTATAAAAAGGCACGGTGGGTGGAAATCCAGCAAGGTGGCTAAAGGTTACATCGAAGATTCCATACAAAATAAAAGTAAAATTACCAACCAAATAACGGAAACTATTCAGCTTTCAAAAAATGAAACATCTTTCTCAAGAGATGATCCGCAACCATCAACTTCTGCTGAAGAAAGCTTCATCCCGTCAGATTTTGTCCATGACCAACAAATATTACAATATCAAACTATTAACATACCCAAAAAACACCTGTCCCTAAAATTTGAAAATTGTTCTCATTTCACTATAAATTTTAACTAATAAAATGTTTTATTCTTGTAATGCCGGTTTGTTTCTACTTACCTCACAATCGAGATGTAAAGCAGAGTAGTTAACTCGGGTGTAAGCATCAATTGCACCCTCGAACAATAGGCGCCCTCGCTGCGCTCGTGCGCCTAAATATCTCGGGCTGCAATTGATGCCTTACAGCCCTTGGCTACTAATCTACTATTATGGTGAGTTTTCTTTTGTTATAGGCTTGCGCCTGATCATCATCTCTCCTGCTAAGCAATGATGCGGTCGCAGACTTTAATTTCATACCTGTCATTATCGTTATGCTGGAATTTTTAGGCGCAATTAATTTAGAAAAGACCTAGGACACGGGCAAGGACGAGTGTATGATGTAGTATTTTCATCATATATTTCATTTTATTAACCACATTATAGCATTTAAAGTTGCATTAGGCATGTCTTGAACAATAAGTACATCATAAACTAACATTTAATAATTAATATTATTTTTTCTGAACTCTTGAGTCAGGCCTGGCAGATAGAAAGAAAGCCGGCCAGGTTTTGGAGCGCAGTAATTTTGAATGACATGATTTATTCATCATATTGAGTTTGGCAAGCTTCGTCAAGTTTTCTCGTCGTCCATACTACAGTGCCTTAAGACTAAAGTCATCAGTGAGTCCTACCAGTCATGACCAGTCATGAGACGAAACGTGGACACTCACGGTCAGACTAGTCCACAAATTTAAGGTCACTCAGCTAACTATGGAGAGAGCTATGGTTGGAGTTTCTCTGAAGGACAAGATTCGTAATGAACATATCCGAGGGAGAACCAAGGTAATAGGCTCTATGGATAAGCAAGCTAAAGTGGCAGTGGGCTGGTCACATTTCCAGAAGAACCGATAACCGTTGGGGTTGACGAGTTCTCGAGTGGAGACGATGTTTTGGCAAACGTAGTAAACGCCCTGTGGCCAGGTGGAGTGACGACCTGCGAAAAGCGGCTGGCAGAAAATGGATGAGGAGAGCTGAAGACCGAGCTCAGTGGCGTGCATTAGGAGAGGCCTACGTCCAGCAGTGGACAGATATAGGCTGCTGATGATGATGAGTTCGACGGAGGCGTGATGACGCGGGCACGCTCTTAGCTAGGTATTACAAGTGATAATAAAGAAAGAGTGATACATACCCATTCCATACGATGACCTTGGCCCTAGAAATAGGGTCAGCAAAGATTTCCCTTGATTTAGGTCCAACATCAAGACCCATCCAACCATCAGGAATACCCGATGCTACATCAGAAGTGCCAACCTAAAATAAATAGTTGAATTTATTTGAATAAGATTCGCCATAGAGTCAAAGCAAACAAATCATCAAAAACAGAAGTATCGGCCAAGTGCGTGTCGGTAGATTTAGTGTTCCGTTCGAAGCCATCGTGTGGTTTTTGGCCTTTTCATTCGTAGGCAACAACAAAGGCCAAAAACCACAGTGAAATCGGTCAAGTACATTTTTGATTTTTTTGATCTAGGTCATGAGCCTAACTCATGAAGTACAGTTTAAACACTGGAAATCAAAGGGTAACCAAAGATCACTTTAGAGCCGAATATTTCTTCAACAGCTGCACCAAAAACATGGAAAATTAAAGAAAATTCATAATAATTTAAAAGGAACCACTACATGGAAGGGAAGTACACAAAAAAATATGTTTTCAATATTTGTTTACACATCTGTTATGAGGCACATGAATAAATATTTATAACTGTTAAAGTTATAAATATTTATTCATGTGCCAAATTTCAATCTTGTAGTGTTAATATTAACGGAATAAAATGTATGTGGTATACAGTCACACAGACAGACCGACATGAAGAAACTAAAAGAGTTTGTCACAGAACCCCAAGAGAGCAAGAGTTTTCTCACCTGTGCATTCTCATCGAACTTGTCAGCAGTGACAAAGTCCACAGGGAGGTGGACCTTTACATTGTTCTTAGCTGCCTTCTCACCTGTGCATTCTCATCGAACTTGTCAGCAGTGACAAAGTCCACAGGGAGGTGGACCTTTACATTGTTCTTAGCTGCCTTCTCACCTGTGCATTCTCATCGAACTTGTCAGCAGTGACAAAGTCCACAGGGAGGTGGACCTTTACATTGTTCTTAGCTGCCTTCTCACCTGTGCATTCTCATCGAACTTGTCAGCAGTGACAAAGTCCACAGGGAGGTGGACCTTTACATTGTTCTTAGCTGCCTTCTCCAAAAGCTTGACTACGATCTTCGCGCCCTCAGCATCGTACAAGGAGTTACCAATCTAGAATAATTAAATTGCATTGATTTCTAGCTGCATTCAGCAATTCCGACACCAGTGACTAGAGTTGGTTAATATAATACATAGCTCTTATTAGAACGTTAAATTTATGAATAACTATAGTCGTTATAAAATGGAACAAATTAATCCGCTAATGTTATAACCATTTATTTTTTACTTTCATATGAAATCTTTATCATTATTCGACAATTAGTCCGCGAAACCGCGCCACAAAAGAAATACAGCGGTGTCAAGAGGAACTAACGTTTATATGTAAATCTAGGGAGTCACGTCGCATCATATTGCAAAATCATAAATGAGAAGCTAGTACATTAAAAAAACCATAGATGGCTCTAGTCCGCCAGCACGCGGCTTCCTGACATTGATTTATTTGATTTCGATGTGATTCGTGAATTAAACGAACTGTACAAAACGCGAAGTTATGTTATTGGTTCGTTAAATTATTTAGTGTTATGTTCTGCTACATCAGCTGTTCTGCTCTATGAAGTTAGTACGTTATACGTTATAGCCACAGATATTAGCTTTTAGTACGGATCAAGGAACTTACACATATGTAAAAGTTTTCTTTGCAAAATACTCGCTTTCGGTATGGCCTATGGAAAGTAGGTGAAGTTTGAAGGATGGAAATATTGTGTAGCTTTTATTTTATTTCCTTTTACTTGACTTTATTGTGTAAATCAATGATGTTATATTAAACCATTGGTGTAAATAGACTTTGTTAGTAGGGTAGTCTGAAATAAAAAATGTATGCAAGAAATAGTAATGCGATAGTATGGAACTTTATTGAAAAATCCAGTGATAACAGTAAAAATGCAATCTGCTATTGTTTTTAAAAATGGGTAGAAACTGCCAGTTTATATTGAAGTAATGTAGATCGCGCGCGCCGTTTGTTATTCCGTGCCAGTCTCGTCGTTCGTTGATTCGCGTCTAGGCATTCAAGTTCACGTTATAACGATAGCTTTTTATATAGCTGGCTATATAAGTGTAGCTAAGCGCATATAGCTCGTTAAAAAAAACTAGCCGTTATTCACATCTCTACCAGTGACCCGCCCGGATAGTTCTTTTTACAAAACGCTATACACACTAAAGCCCGGTCACGATACAGTACACAATTTCGTAAATACGAAAATCTTCCTGGTCCGTACTTTACCTACGTTTCGCCTGCACGGCTGCATCCAGATTCGCATTGTTGTACCATGACACCACATAATAACTCACTATTAGACACTAGAATTAATTTTGTTGCGTTTATTGTTGGTTTGTCATAGGAGGAGGTCATTTGGAGGTAGTGCTGGCCTCTGGTATCAGAGTTTGTAACGCTACCCGAGGGCCTCTGACATGGCTTACCACTGCTATTAATAAATAACAGCCGGGACCGACAGCTTAACGTGCACTTCAAAGCACGGAGCGGTGAAAAACTGCACATAACTTAGAAAAGTAATTGGTGCGGTGCCTAGGACCGTACGAATCGTTGGTTTCTAGGTTGCACTATTGAACCGTTAGGCCTAATTGCATTCATTGAAAAACATCATCATAATTTGCAATCTACTCGTCAAGAAAGTATAGTGTAATAGGAAGAATAGAGAAGTTTCCATTTATTGTGCTCGCGAGGTCTACTGTTCACGGAACTACTAGTCTTAATAACAGAAATCCATACATGCCTCTGTGACATAATGTCATTATGTTAATTAAGGTAGTTTGTTTCTCAGGATTGATTAAGTTAGTGTGGGGGGGGGGGGTACTTTACTACTTAATTGATTAATAATGTAGATAAATGTGGTAAACTTACTTTCTGTAATGGCAACCTAGCTCAATACACGGATCACAGTTATTCAATGTGTTTTAATTAACTCACGGACTTAATACATAAAAATCAAAATAAGTTACTTACAGCCATTCCCTGAGATTCCTTCAAGAAAGTATAAGCCATGCCACCACCAATGATCATCTCGTTGACTTTGTCCAACAGGTTCTCAATCAGCTGGATTTTGTCGGCTACTTTAGCTCCACCCAGGATGGCAAGGAATGGCCTAGAAACCACATAGCATACAGATCAGGCAGTTAAGTTGGATTAAGAAGTGTTTACTCGTGAACAGGTGCTGCTTGTGGGGACTGGTCCGGCCTGGTTTCTTGTTAATCATTAATATTTTTATCAGTTTTATGATTGTGGGATGTCTATTTACAATATATACTTTGACTCTAAAAGCATGGTTAATATGTGGGAAATTGAGTTTTTAGGCATCATGGTATGAATGACTTGGTCATCATGAGAACGTATGGTGGGATTCTGGAACATTAATTGTTAACTTTGACAATAAATTAAGTCTATTGCTGTCTTTGTCTGGCACTTAAAATATGACCAAGATAGCAATAAGATAAGATGATATATTTATTTCCAAAAATAATAGTTTTTTTTTCCTTATACTAAGAAACACTTTTACTTTTTTTTTGAGATGGGGCAGTATGGGCACCTTAACCGTTGTAGCTACAGAAAAACGTTCTAAGGCGACTGTCCATGATTTTTGAAAATGTTATGGACCTGCATTCACAGATTTTGGAAAAAATAACTGTCAGCAAGAAAAAGGTCATTTAAAACAAAACATATTTTTTTGATGCCAGTCGATCCTGTTTCTTACAAGGATCAAAAGTCTATACTGGACCAACTGAGGTTAGAATACTAAAAAAGTCAGATATGGCTAAAAACTTTTCCATAAATTTTGTACGAAGTGAATGTGGTGAATAAAATAAAATTCAAACAATGTTCGAATACAAACTGTTCATAGTTTACTTTCACTAAGAAAATTATACTAGAGGCCAGACAAAAAAAACGTAAAGAAAGAAAGTATTTTTTCCTAGTATTCTAACCTCAGTTGGTCCTATAGAGACTTTTGATGCTTATAAGAAACAGGATTGAAAGGCATCAAAAAAAGTTTTTGAGTTAATTGCCCATTTTCTTGACGCCTGTATTTTTTCCAAAACCAGTGAATGCAGGTCAAAATATCTCTAAAAAATAGGGACGTTTTCCTGTAACTACAACGTGTGACGATGTCAAACCTCTTTCATGATAATCATACCCATTTCATAGTTTATCTATATTAATTCTAAATTCAAATAACCTGTCATTCCTAGATTGTCATTCATGCATTTGGCTCAGATAGTTTTTACAAAATATCTGATAAAAAGTGGTAAATAACTTATTATTTTATCTACATAAATCTGGCAGTTTTAGTTACTGCGTAAATACCACCTACCTAAAATAGCGGCCGGTAGAATGCCCACCAAAATGCTGACAAACAGTTAAGGTAATTTCGTACATAATGTATGGACAATGTTTTTAGCGATTTCTGACATTTGCAGTACTCAAACCTCAGTCGGTCCATCAGAGACTTTTGATCCTTATAATAAACCGGATCAATTGGCATCAAAAAATGATTTTGTGTAAAATTTAAATTTGCTTGCTGACTGCTTTTATTTTTAAATTCTAGAATGTAGATCAACATATTTTCAAAAAATTTGGACAGTCTCCTAAGAAAGATTTCCTGTAGCTACAACTGTTAAGGTACCTAACCTTACCGCCCCTTCTCAAAAAACCATACTGTGTAGTTGTTAAAAAACGAATTTAGACAATACTGGAGCAGCTTAGGTGTTCCGATAGTAACCATGCTAGGATTCCCTGTGTTACGGCTACTATGATTCCTTTCTGTCTAAACAAAAAAATACATTTCACTAAAACATACCTACAGTAATAATAATTACATTTGTCACAAAAACAAAAAAATACTTTATTTCATAATAAAGAAAGTAATAACGCATGAGTATCAGCTATATAATTCAAGGAGGTAGGTAGAAATAAATAAAACAAGACTATGTCCTATGTTCAATAGGTAGGAAAACCCAACAGAAATGAGGCTAAGGAGCTTGTTCATTAAAATAGAATAACAAACCACATTATCTTAATTTAGTAAGGGTTATCATTACTAGTCAATATTATCTAGGACATATTTTTATATAAGTACCTATAGACTAGTATGCCAAAGTGAGTAAGTTAAGAAACATTCCAGAAACCAGCCATTAACATTTACTTCAAAGTTAAAAAAATTATACCCGCATTTTATTATAAAAACTATTATTCGGTTTTAATAGATTTTGAATATCACAAACACGAAAAACTCATGTAAGTATCATGTCTTTTTCAAGGCTGGTGCAGAACACTCACAGATTCTTATCACCTCACACTGACAACCACTGACTACCAGATGTGGTGATAACTTTATATGTTTGTAATTCGCGTTTGTGATGTTCAAAATGACAGGTAATATGTTTTTTTCTCCTGAATGTCAGCCAGGTACAGCGGCATGGTCATTTTTTTATTATGGATTATGTAATTGTTTGACCACATATCACCTGATGGAAAATGATGATGTGGTGAAGGTGTAGCATGCCTGTCTAGTAGATGGTGAGCTTGTAGACCTTGGTGTGCAGTTGTACATGGAGACCTGTCATACATAGTACTACTCAAATTATCATGGCATTGTAAATGTGCCCCCAATAACCTACCTTTCGGGCTCATGGAGAGCTTTGGCAAAGTATTGAAGTTCCTTTTTCAGCAGGAAACCACTCGCTCTCTGTTCAAAGCCTTCTCCCATCATGGAGCTGTGTGCTCTGTGTGCTGTCCCTGTAAAGATTTAAAAAAAAGTGTGTATAGATGTTGAGGACATAATAATGTTCAAAAGTGGAGTTCATACCTCATAGGTAAAAATAATAGTATTGAGCTCTTGAGTATTTTTTATTCATAGTCTTCTTTTAATTGATACAACCAAACAATACAACAACTATTTATTGAACAACTCTTTCACCTCTTTTTTCAATGGTTAGCCTTGTTGCTAAAAACAACAATCTCTTCCAGGCAACCTTTGATATGACTATGTCACACTCCACTGCTCTAAAAAGGAGTTAGAGCCTGTCTAATCCAAGGTTATTTCTGACAAACTTTAAGAGATACTAGTAATATTTGTTAAGTCAGCAGTCAGGGAGGAAGAATCCTTTACATAACACCCACTGTACAATTTAAAGGAAAAATAATTTATTTATTTTTACACAGGCAGATATTGTCACACTCTAAACATTCACAGCAATGTTGATGACCTGGCCTACTCCTTTACTTTTTTAAATCAACCAGTATTTTGCATATAATTTGGAACCTTACCAAAAGCATCATTGATGTACACATCACCAAGCTTCCTCAAGCTTGCTCTGAATGCCTTGACCTTCTCAGGATCAGCTTTAACCTTAGCTCCACTGGCATCCAAACCTTTGCCTTCCTCTTCAACATGGAATCGAAGGTTCTCCAAAAGGATAACAGAACCTACAGGCGGGTCAGCGCAAGCTCCTTCAACTTCTGCTCCGACGCAGTCAGCGAGGAAGGTGATGTCCCTTTAAAATATTTATTTTCTGGTTATGATGTTATAGATGAATGCCAAAATGAACCACAATTGTACATTATGTCTATTTACCTGTTCAAAAGCTTCTTCAGCTCTTCAGCAACAGGCTTCAGGGTATACTTGAGGTTAGCTTGGCCATCGGGCCTGCCCAAATGGGACATGAGGACAATCGACTTGGCACCCTTTTCGAGAGCATATTTGACAGAGTCCAAGGCAGCTACAATGCGCTGGTTGTTGGTAATAACACCCTCCTTCAGGGGCACGTTGAAGTCCACTCTAAAATTTAAACAAAACTTAAAAATTTTAACAATTATATCGAAGACACAGCTCTTATTTTTGATCGACTCAGCGGCAAGAAAACTGACCTCATCAACACACGTTTGCCAGATAAGTTGAGGGCATCAATGCTAAGCTTGTTTAGTGCCATTTTACTATTAAAATTAAATAACGTATCAATCAAAATCTTTAATTTTTGGAGACACCACCGGCCAAAATCCAACCAAGAAAGAAGTACATACAAAAGTGACAAATGCGACCTTGTAATGTCAAAGAGGTCAAATAATTCCTGTGTTCGGATTGAACACAAGAGCGTTTTGGGCAGTTTCGAATAGGCCGTTCTAAAATGTTTTCGATCACCGTTCGTTTTGCATGTTTATATGACACATGACAGTTTTTGATGTAGAAAAAGCTACTTTATTCCCTTAAATATAGTGTTGGCAACATCGAGTGAAGCTACATTCTGTTTCCGAACGAATGGCAGGAAAATTTCGACGAACATAAGCGAAGATTCCCGAGACCGAGCATTTCGGCGGGAAAGAGATGACGAAGGAAGTATGAAGGCACGTACTTCTTCTTCTTCTTTTTTTATTGGATGGCTTCTGCGGAGGCACTGGCCTACTAGCAATTTCGCCAATGTCAAGTGTATAGTTTAAAGTAATGTCACGTCACAGTCAATAATTGTCAAAGTCACGAATCAGTAAAATGGTGGACATTTACTGAAACTTCCGAGGGAGATTTGGAAAAATCACAAAATGCCATATATTTCTGCGTTTGATTCTTTTGCCCGCACTCGTGCACGTTAACGAACACCTAATGGTTAATATTCCACCAATATTACACATTAACACTCGAAGATACACAAGATTGAGAATAAAATCTAACTCTACATCACAACATTTTGAATTTTGTCAAAAAACCCCCCGGCACGTACTTCACTTCACTTCTTGTTTTATGGCATTTGTGGTTGCCATTCCACAATTCCGCCAATGTCACGTATGTCGTATTCCGAAAAATAAGGGAGAATACCAGTATGAATATAACGTAGTGTTTATATACTCTTTGAAGGTTGTTTGAAGGCAGTGTTGCTCGAGAAGTGGCGGCCGAATGCCGATGGACGTGTTTGCCTCGTCACCATACTTTCGCGTTTAGTTTAAAGTGTACATAGTGAAGTGATTTTAGTTTTGCGTGTAAATAGTAAAGAAATTATACAAAATATTAAGTCCAAGTTTACAATAGGTAGTTTTTCATTCGGTTTAGGAATGATCGTATGTGTCAAATAATGCAAAAGTTGAAAATGTTCAAAGCAAATGGCTTGAGTACATTTCGAAATTGCCCACGACGCCATCTCATCATCTCGAATGCAGGAAGGGTCCTTTTAGGAAGGATCGTTAGTGGCAAAAATTTAAAAATGTTTATACTCGTACCAAAATGGCTTGTTAAAAATGTACATTTCAAGGGCGTTTGGGCAGTTTCAAGTGAGTTACTTTTGCAATAATTTGGCTGTTCAAAAAAGTAAATAATACAGGGTTATTGTTAGCTAGACAAATTCTCGGCAGGACATGGTGGATGAAACTGTCAAGCCGAACGATTTGATTAATTACTACGATGTTCGGAAGATTTTCATCTGTCGGTGTCGGATATACTCGCGTCTACGCACTAGTGCCACCAACTTATCTGTGAACTGAATGGTGGCGTGAGTGTTCCAATCATTGTACTTAGGAAATGTCTATATGTTCCAGTCAATCGATATGTAGACCAATCAAAAAATGAGCGATTCGTGGTATTGTGGATTCATGTTTTTGATTGTTTTATTAACTGAACATAGGCCTCCCCCAAAGAGCACCATGACGAGCGATCTAGTGCCACCTCCATGCACCGACTTCCTGCAATGGCTACAATGTCGTCGGTCTCCCCACACTTCGCTTGCTTGTTCGTGGTCGCCATTCAAGAACCTTTATTCCCCAGCGGTTGTCGGTTCTGCGAACTATATGGCCTGCCCATTGCCACTTCAACTTGCAAACTCTGAGAGCTATGTCGTTCTTCTACGGATTGCCTCATTTCTGATTCTATCACGTAGTGAAACACCGAGCATAGCTCTCCATTGCACGCTGCGCAACTCTGAGCTTTTGTATGAGACCAATAGTTAGCGACCACGTCTCAGTGCCGTATGTCATCACTGGCAACACGCACTGATTATAAACTTTCGTCTTGAGGCTCTGCGGTATCTGCGACGAGAAGATGTGGCGTAATTTCCCGAACGCTGCCCATCCGAGTTGGATTCGTCGGTTGACCTCTTTGTCGAAGTTGGATCTACCCAGTTGGATTCTACCCTTTTTGCAGCTGGATAGAATTCGTGCTCTGATCCTCAAGACGAACTGTCATTGCGGCCTTGCTGTACAAACACTTCAACACTTCGATGTACCGGTAATCAATCTGGCACCGCTGTAATGACTGTAGCACTGCCCAGGCCTCGACTGAATCAAAGGCTTTCTCGTAGTCCACAAACGCTAGACATAGTGTCCGATTATACTCTTCGGTCTTCTGTATAATCTGCCGGAGCGTATGGATGTGGTCTACGGTGCTAATGCCTTTCCGGAATCCAGCTTAATCGGGAGGCTGAAAGTCGTCAAACCTACGAGCGAGACGGTTTGTAACTACTGTCGAAAACAGCTTATAGACGTGGCTCAGTAGCAAAATGTGCCTATAGTTCTTCAAAAGGGTTTTATCACCTTTCTTAAAGAACAAAACCACTACGCTCCTGTGCCACGCCTCTGGCGTAGTACCCTCGAGGATGACGGAGTTAAACAGCTTCTGAAGGACTTTAAATACCGGTGTCTATGCCTTTCCGGAATCCAGCTTAATCGGGAGGCTGAAAGTCGTCAAACCTACGAGCGAGACGGTTTGTAACTACTGTCGAAAACAGCTTATAGACGTGGCTCAGTAGCAAAATGTGCCTATAGTTCTTCAAAAGGGTTTTATCACCTTTCTTAAAGAACAAAACCACTACGCTCCTGTGCCACGCCTCTGGCGTAGTACCCTCGAGGATGACAGAGTTAAACAGCTTCTGAAGGACTTTAAATACCGGTGTTCCACCCGCTTTCAGTCAAGCGCAGATCCAGTGGGGGGGGTCATGGGAGCCATGACCCCCCCTGGGCCCATGCCATTATTTATTTTTTAGTGCCTTTTTTTAACATATTTTGTTATTATGTTAAAAAAAGGCATACATTTGTATATGTTTATTTTGTATATTGATAGAAATAACAAAAAAAAACCGCGCTAGTTAAGGAACCCCAATACGCCCAAATCAGCTTCGTCAACAATACCACACCACGAGATCAGCACTAATTAAGTAGGACATGTGGCACTGGTGGGGAAATGCTGAATTTACATTAAACTAGTATATAAGATCCAAATTTTGTAAAATAGAATTAATTATTATTTGCTAAGGCTATGTTGCCACTCTGTTCGTTTAAATAAAGTTATTTTTTAACTAAACCAGTAGTACGTTACTTAATTGGCGCTGAGGACAGGATCCTTGCAGCAATTCGTTGCGGTTTCAACATTAACTGAAGCAATTGACGTCCGTTTCTACGGTTTGGCAAGGATCAACGAACAAACAAATTTATTAAGGACCCACACTGGACAATAACGGAGGACCAACAAAGGCTAAATAGTAATTCAAAGGACATGAGAAGTACAATGGAATTGTAAGTAAATCTTTTCACCTTCCTCTGAACTCTCTTTTCATATCCACCTTGTATTGATTTTATGTTGTGTGTATTAGTTAGGATTGGAAAACGCCTAATATAGCACAGTGATAAGATCATAGATATAGTTGTTATTACATATAACGTCTTTTAGTTAATAATTTGTAGCATTTTTTTTTCTCTCTTTATCTTTAATTACGTATAGTTACAATGGAAGGCATTAACCGGGTACCACAGGAAATAGTTAGCTTAATCCCGATATTTAACGGCGATGCTAGGGTACTACCATTATTTATAAAAAAGAGTAAATATGTGTTAACAAAGTATAAAGGGGACGCAGCGCAAAACGAATATTTGTTCCACGTAATAACAAGTAGACTAGCCGGGGAAGCAGCTAGCTTAATAGGCGAAAGGGATACGATAGAATCATGGGACGATTTAGAAACATTATTGAACCAGCACTTTGGTGACCCGCGCACCGA
Organism: Alsophila aescularia; assembly: GCA_946251855.1. NCBI lineage: Eukaryota > Metazoa > Arthropoda > Insecta > Lepidoptera > Geometridae > Alsophila > Alsophila aescularia. The sequence continues at coordinate 53,291,677 of OX276379.1, forward strand.
AGACTGTTTAGCAATGGAACTAGAATCCGCGAAAATAAACAGGGGCGAAAGTTATTTAGAATTTTGTCATAAATTTCAGCATAAGTTAATTTGTCGAAATTCTCCGAAGTCGTCTCTGTTACCTTCGGATAATTTCTCTCTTGGGGAGGGAGGAGTTAAGGAACCCCAATACGCCCAAATCAGCTTCGTCAACAATACCACACCACGAGATCAGCACTAATTAAGTAGGACATGTGGCACTGGTGGGGAAATGCTGAATTTACATTAAACTAGTATATAAGATCCAAATTTTGTAAAATAGAATTAATTATTATTTGCTAAGGCTATGTTGCCACTCTGTTCGTTTAAATAAAGTTATTTTTTAACTAAACCAGTAGTACGTTACTTAATTCGCTCGCTACGCTCGCGCTTTTGATGGTCAGTTTTCGTGACGTGCAATTTCATTTATATTTTTTGTTTTACACAATATAAATGCTTCGGAGGGCACGTTAAGTTGTCGGTACCGGCTGTTATTGATTAATGGCTATCGTTAAGCCATGTCAGAGGCCTTCTGTCAGCCTGACAAATTCTGACACGAGAAGCCAGCACTCATACGACAAAAAAAAAACTATAGAAATAGCCAAGAACTTTCGCGCTCGCTTCCTTCACGCTCATAACCTTGCCAGGGGCTTCATCCTTTAATTAGGTTAAATATTCTTCTAGAGAAAACCTTACAATTTTATACCACACTTTGGTCGCGCTTCTGTGTTTTTTTTTCAAATTTCCGTAAATTTTCATGCTGTCTTCGCTCGCGCTTCTTTGAATTTATACCAAATAGCTACATGAATCGGTTATTTTCGAATGATTTAGAATTATTCAATTTCTTTACTGAAATGAATATCGCCAACAGTATGCACGCTGCGTTTGCGTGTTTTGTTCTTATCAATGCATACTTATTTGAATATTATTTGACGTTAAGTTTTTAGAACTTTTTAACTAACAGAATTATTCAAAATTTTCTTCGCTTGCTTGTGACCTCACATTTTCTTTTCCATTATGTTCATGTGAGTTGGTATTTTGTTTTGTTCTAAAATCATAAGTAGCTCGGAACTTTCGAGTTCGAAAGTGTATTTGTATCATTTCAATGCAAGTCATTTCAAAGTTTATGTGATTTAAAATTATGTTTCAATTGTGTTGTTAAAATGGTGTACAAAAACAAGTCAATTTTTTTGCGCTCGCTTTTCTCGCGTTGGTCAATTATTGCATTGGTTGTTTGTATGATTTGGAAAAAATATTTAACTTCTGCACCAATATAATTTGAAATTTCTGCGCTTGCTCTGCTCTTACTTATTTTAGCTGTCACATATAATAGATAGATAGATAGATAGATGAACTCTTTATTGAAACACCACAATACAGAAATATACAATTAATAAACTTAATCTAACAAAAAACATGTTAATATCATTATTTGTTTTTTTTTTCGTTTACTCCATTGTCAGATATAACTCAATATTCTAACAATATCTACTCACATAAGTTTAAATCGTGTTAGTGCATATTTTTACATGTTTTGGAATCATATTTTAATTTAATAGTGTATTAACAATGATAATTCACAAAAATTGCGATTGCTGCGCTCGCACTTTGGATATTAAATACATACTCTGTACGTATCGGAGTTTACTGACAGACAACTCATTTTTTTTCCGCTCACTGCTCTTACGCTTATTTTGTCCTGAAATATCTGTCACGAGGCCGTCCTAGGCTTTTGATTTGATTTATTCCACTAGCCCAGGTACCAAGCCTCAGTGGACAACATAAAAGTTCAGGAACAATTAGGAGCACAGGATCAGGACTCCTTCTGTTCCTGTGCTCCTAATTGTTCCAAAATTGAATCAAGATGGCCTAGTGCCTGTTAGAATTTTGTGGGATCACTGCTTAGAAAAAATAGCACACTGATTAAAAAAATAATTTCACACTTTAAAAAAAAAACTGGAACTCGAAGGTAGGTAGAGCTGGGCAGGGTTAGGACACGTAGAGGGCGCCAATTGTCACGAGGCGGTCCTAGGCTTTGGATTTGTTCCACTAGCCCAGGGACCAAGCCTCAGTGGACAACATAAAAGTTCATATATATTTAAAATCTCCAGTTGTAATAAACTTAATTAGGTATTTTATAACATATTATTTTGTGCAATTCGGTTTCGCTTAAAATCAATATCCCAATGACAGGTTATTTGAATTTTGAATTTATAATGACAAACTATCTAATGGAATGAAATGGATTATGATAGAATTAAGAGATCAAATGAGTATTATTACGAAAGAGGTTTGACCTCATTACAATACCCCGCCTCCCCGGAGAAAAAAAAATTTTTTTTTTGTTAGGAAACAAAAGTTATTATTTTTTTGTAGTAAGTTATGTAAAAATTTTGTTGTTGTTAGTATCCCAAAACATTAGGTTTATTTAAAAAAAAAGAAAAAAGAAATGCTAAAGACAAAAGAAAAATAATATATTAGAAGTTAATAAAGAAAATATATATAATAAGGGTAAATAAGTTAAAATAGTAAAATAATGAAAATGCTGAGCTGAAAAGGAATTTGTAAACTCTGGCCAATTTTCAAAGAAACTTGTACAAGCTCCTTTAAATTTTTGTTGTTGACCAATTTGGGTTATCGCCCTTAATTTTTAGGTGAACATGTTTATTTACAATGTCAATATACAATTGATTGGATTCCTAGATGCATTCAAATTCATAAATCACAGATTAATTCATCATCATTCATAGTCTTATTCCCATTCCTTGGAAATAAAACTCATAAAAAAGAGGAATCTTAAATAATATAAAGGTTACTCGTGGAACCAATACAGTATAGTGTAGGCCTATTTATACAGTCACTATCCGCTGATTAGGGTGATTATGTGAGTGTATGTGTGTATGTGTATGTGAGGTGAGTGTGTGGTATGTGATGTGTAAATGTATGTATGTGTTTATTTATATACAATTAGTTTGCCAAAATGGCTAAACGTACCTTAGGGTACGACATGCCTGTAGCACGTGTATGTACATAGTAAACGTTGTGTTAGAACGTTAAAATAGTATAAGTAAGGTAGGTAGGTAATAGTATATTAAATATAAGATAATTCTGGTTTTGTGACCAAGGCTTGGTTTATAGAGTAATCACATTTGCCCCTCTTTTCAGTGTTAGAAGTTTTGTGAGTACGTGTAGTAAATAATAATAATTATGGTACTGGTTTCGCTTTATACTGAACATTAATATTGTAAATAAAATAAAATAGTATAACAAGTAGGCATAGCTAACAAGTAGGGTATTAACTACGTTAAGTACCAAAGAATTAAGGTATGTAGTAAGTACATTAGCACTGAAAAGCAATACGTAGGGACTTGAAGTCAATATTCATAATGAATCCTAAAAGTTAATGAAGTGAATAAAAAAAAGCTAAAAATGTGGACATTACTCCGTAAAGGGAAATTATATTAAAATTACATTATTTACAACTTAAATACAAGGTTATTTGTAAGTAGGGAACCTACAATGGTAATAAGTAGGTATTTAAATGTATGGTAAGATACGGGAATATGAAAGCAATGTAACTTTCATAGTACATAATTATAATAAAGTATGTAAGTAAGTAGACAAGGTGATGGTTAAGGTTAAGACGTACGTGGTATAGGTTTAATGCCTTTGACATGCCAACGGCCTAAGGGATTACCAGATAAATCACTGAGGTCGTAAATTAGTGGTGAAATTTTAGCTGCTATGATGCATTTTACAAATTTAGGAGCTAATTTAGCTGAAAAATACTTGCCTGCTGAACTTATGGGATAATTACGTTTCCATACAATGTCGCCTTGGTTAAATTCAAGGTGTTGATGATTTTTAATAGAATATCTTGCGTTAGTTTCATGAGCGCGGAATAAACGTGCTTGAACTTCAGCAAATAAAGGCCTTAACTGACCTATGTTGTCACGTACTCATCGCGTGGAGCAAAACTCAATTCTTCAGTTAGATCCGAAGCATTATATACAGAACCACACGTTACAAGTTCGCGACCAAATACTAAGAAAGCTGGTGTGAATTTAGTAGTTTCATTAACAGCTGAATTTATGGCAAATTGGATTTGATTTAAATATAAATCCCAAGTACGATGGTCATTATCAACAAAAGAAGCAACTGCTGTTATAATTGTTTTGTTTTAACGTTCAACAGTATTGACTTGCGGACAGTAACGGGGAGTGTAATGAATATTTGGTATGTTGTAATATTGAAATAAATTCTGGAGTTTATGACTAATTAGTTGAGGGCCATTATCTAGGATTATGGTCTCTGGAATACCATAAACCATAAAAACTAAGTTCTCAAGTATATGTTTGATTACAGAAGAGGTAGCTCTCTTCATGGGGAATATAAGACAATATTTGGAAAAACAACATTGACTACAAAAATAAATCTATTAAGTTTACGTGTCATTGGAAGTGGACCAACAATATCCATAGATATGCATTGGAAAGGACGAGAACAGTTCTTGGGTTTACCCATCAGACCAATGGTATTTTGATTCTGATGCTTGTAAGCGAGGCATGTTTCACATTTGGAAATATGGCTGGCAATGTCTTTCCTGGCCAGAAGTATTTTTCATTAATACGATGGTATGTTTTGAAAGTGCCAAAATGAGCTGCTGTTGGTAACGAATGGTTTTCGTCGATAATAGCTGTACGAAATTCAGATGGGATTACTTCTTTCCAACTTAATTCTGTGTTTATGAGGGTATTAGAACGGGTGTTCCTGTAGAGTTTATTTTGTCGTATCATATAATCAGGAGTTGATGTGGGATTTGTGCTACACTTGCAGTATACAGAAGTGTACCACGAATCAGAAGTATGTGTTGGATCATAATTAATCACATTAATTGGTTTAATACGAGATAATGTATCTGGGACCAAATGTTCCTTGCCACGTTTATATTTAATGTCAAAATTAAACATTGATAAGCGTATGCTCCAACGGGCAAGTCTACCTGTAGGATTATCCAAGTGTAAGAACCATTGAAGTGCAGAATGATCGGTATAGATAGTAAACTTTTGGCCATTGTCTAGGTAGCAACTCCAATACTCTAATGCTGTTATAATGCTTAAGAGTTCACGTTCAGTGATAGAATAGTTTCTTTGGGGACCTGTAAGTAATTTGCTCATGTAAGCTGTGGGTTTTTCAACTTCATCGAAGTCTTGGGTAAGCATTGCTCCAAGTCCAAAAGCGGATGCGTCGCAATGAACAGCAAAGGGTTTAGAAAAGTCAGGGCAATTAAAACTGGAGTTGATATTAAAGCTTGTTTGATTTTATTAAAATCTTTATCAGCTTCAGAAGTCCACTTGAAAGCGGGAGCTTTCTTACTGGTAGATGTAAGTTTACGTACGTGGTCCTCGTACGTTTTTGTAGCTATTATTATATCATCCAAATAATAAATAAATAATAGTTTAAAAAAACTAAAAAACACGCTTTATATAGAAAACCAAACTAAAAAATAGAAAATAAATTTTAATAGTGTAAATAAGAAAAAAAAGTTTTATTTCAAAAAAAACGTGGAGTGCATGGGTCAATAGTTATAAATATTTCATTGACAGATATGAGAAGCACCCCACGCTTTTTTTTAAATATTTTTTTTTTCTTATTTACACTATTAAAATTTATTTTCTATAGTTTAGTTTGGTTTTCTATATAAAGCGAGTTTTTTAGTTTTTTTAAAACTATTATTTATTTACTACTTTTTTTTCTTCTAATTGTTGCATTGTCATCGGTCTTTGATAGGTGTGCAAAATGTTAATGAAATCTGACCGTTTAAAGTGGGTCAAAATAGCGTCCAAAGGAGTCGGTTACAAACATACAAACATACAAGTGAAGCTAATATAAAGCGTATAAAAAGAGAGTCGTTATTAGACTCATCTGAAAGAAGATTATCAATGAATCTTTGTTGCGTAGCTGGTGCGTTAGTAAGCCTTTTGGGCTTACTAACGCACCAGCTACGCAACAAAAAACCGTTCGACCTGGAACGTGAAAAGCAATCTTAGGTCTGTCTTCTAAACGTAAAGGCACTTCCCAAAAAGCTTTAGCAATGTCAATTGAACTCAAGTATTTAGAATCTTTAAGGTTATCTATAATGTCTGATATCAATGGTAATTTATAAGTATCTTTTGTAGTTATGTCATTAAGCTTACGACTGTCGACGCAGAATCTCCAAGTACCATCTTTTTTAGGGGTAATAATTACATGATTTAGCCATGGGCTTTCACAAGGCTCTATAACATCAAGTTCTAGCATTTTATCAACTTCTGCTCGAAGAGCTTTCTGTTTTTCAGGGGATAATCGATAGCAACGTTGACGAATTGGTGGGTGGTCACCTGTATCAATACAGTGTTCAATAAGGTTTGTTCTTCCTAAAGGAAGTACGTCGGTAGAAATATTACGAAATTGTTCCACGACTGCATTAGCAAGAATCAATTGCGTGTCTGTAAGTCTGTCATAAGACTGTAAGTAAGTAAGTATCGTTAGTATTGATGATAAACATGGGAGTATCTGAACTCTTGTGCATACTGACCGTATTAAGTATGTCTGAAGCCAGCTTAAAAGTTTTCCAGAAGTCGATACCTATTATGAAAGATTGAGTTATAGCGGGTATTACATGGGCAGTAATTATAGCTTCTCGAGCTCACTCAAAATCTCAGGCTTCGACGAAACGATGCAGCAAATATGCTCGGAGGACGCTGCTGCCCATCTTCCGGTGTATAATCCCTTAGTCGCCTCTTACGACATCCACGGAAGGATTGGGAGGGGTCTTATTCCAAGCCGAGACCGCCACGGCCAAAAAAAAACTTCACTATTTATTCGTAAATACTATATATGGTTAGTTACGGTTAAACACAACCCTGACGTAGCTAACGACTGTAACTAACCAACCCAACGGCGTCGCCAGCCCATAGCCCAGGTAGGGGCAGGTTTAAATTACATGGGGGACGGAAAAGTATGAATTGTACGTAGACAGAGACATACTCTGTCTACGGAATTGCAGGTACAGTCGTAGTACTATTATTTATTATGTGGTACACTCAAGATAACATGAAGCTTTACAGTGGCGTGGCGTAGCGTGAGTTTCTGCCGCCCGGGCACGCCTGGGGCCGAACCAGAATTTGTAACATGACGAATGAGGATGTAAAGAAGCGACCTCATATGGGTATTGTGTGACCACCCGAAAATGTTGCCAATGCTGTTTTGACGATAATTTCCATTCATGTTTACTTGAAAATCTGAATATAATAGTTTTCAAAAGAGATCGCGATATGTTTCAAATCGCCTTATCGAAAAACATTTTACATATTTAAGGAGGTATACCTGATTGCTTTATTAAAAGTCTTCAGCTCCATTAGTTTGTAAATCTACCAGAAGAAGACATCAGTTTGAGTAGAACTGAATATTTTTTTATCAAATTAAGAAAAAAAAATGGTTCCTACATTCATGACTTTTTTTGCACACTGTACTAAAAAATCTGAAGTTGTTGACAATCGAGGTTCAAGATGGCGCATTTTCAATGAGCAGTTTTCCATTAGGCATTGTCAGTTTAGTACTTTCATCGTCAAGAGATGGCGCTCGCGTAACTTTTGGTATTTATTCAACTGAACGTAATAATCGAAAGCAAGTTGTTTTATAGTAAAATTTGATTTTGTTTATCTAAATAAATCGGTCCCTTTTTTTGTATCATTAACTGTAATTTATAATAAAGAATATCAAGAAGATAGAAAATACTACCAATAAATACCATAAGTAATGAATTTGTTACAAAACTGACGCCACAACTTGCCATAAACAAGGGAACGCAGAATGTCATACCCACCAGTAAGCGTAATTCAAAATCTTTGGTCATACCCAAGGAAGTTTTATGTACTTATAGAACTTCCTTGGTCATACCAAACTATAGTACTGTTACCAAAACTGTCGGATCACCATCTAGCGAGAGATAAATAATGTGAAAATGACACTTGGAAAACCGCTCATTAAATCACTTCACTTCACTTCATCGCTCATTAAATCGCATTAGACGATTTTGACGTACGAACCGGAAACGTCATTATTATATCTTTTTATTCACTTGTTGGGCAAGCAACAAGGCCGGTAAAACATTGTAGGAAGGAAATGAAGTTTCAATTTAATGTTTCTTTTAATTGATTTGTTAACCTGGATTTTACTAGCTTACATGCTATGTTGACAAAACGTAGAAAAATAATTACTTAGGTTCTGTATAAATGATATTTCAAGACGCTGCAAGATTTATCACATAAAATCTCGCCCTTGTTCTTTCGCCGTCTTACTTAAACGCACCATAGTCTGAATAGAAATATAAATTATAAGTTATAATTTCTCTGAGAGTAATGAAATAGTAACGCTTGCAAACCTCTTTTTAACACAGACTGTACATACTGATATAGGTGTTATAGTATCTATTGTACCTCCTTGTGTATAGCTCAATGGTTTATATCAAAGAGTATATAAATACTACGGTTTATATTTTATGCTCATGTCAATTGTCATGTCATGTCATGTGCAATAAAACCTTGATTCTACGAACAGGGCTTTTCAATTACTACAATTTATTTATTTATGTCTCCATTTTTTAACGCTTTCGATGATAGCACATGCTTCTTTTTCAATAGACGGGTATTTTCTTTCACTTTTATTAAGTGTTCGTGAGAAAAATGAAACAGGTCTTCCATTTTGAGTCAATGATGATGCTGCTATAGAGTGTCCTGATGCATCTGTTTCGACTGTGAATGGTTCTTTAGGTTCAATAGCAGAAACTGAAGCTTTGGTAATTTTTTTTTTCATATTCTGGAACGCAGCAATCTGATTAATGTTTAGTGGATACTCTTCTACATTGATAAGTGGTTGTAGTTTATTTGAAAAATCAGGTATCCATTTAGAATAATGTGAGAAAAGACCAATAGTACGTCTGAGTGAAGCTCAGATCTTGGGGCACTGGCATCTCTAGAAGTGCCTGTAAAGATACAAGCTCTGATAGTGTGATCAAAAGTCTAACGGATCTATTCTCAACCTTTGGCATGCCTTGTATGATACACACGGATCAGGGAGCAGGATTTATTTCCAGGGAACTAAAGGATTTTTTGAATTCAAAAGGAATCGCGAGCAGTCATTCTGCACCTCGGCCCCTTCGTAGACGCCCTAGAGACATCTTGAGCGATCCGGACGATGAAATCGCTGCCGCAGTGCAGGCAGCGATTGATTCGCCCACTCCATCATCTTCACCATCTTTCAATACAATTAGACACAGACACCGACCTCGCCGGTCGAAGGTCGAGGTCGAAGGTCCCGTAATTAATGTCGACTTTATTCGCCTTCGAGTTTCTTGCCGATTCTTCTCGAAGGTGTATTCCGAATCGGTGGTCAGTTATGCAATTCATTTAAAGGGCTCCAGCCATTTCATGAGGGCCCCCTCGATCACTACCTAACAGTAGAGATCGAGGGGTGTTTAGTTCGATACTCCCCAAGTAATCAATGGCAACTGTCCAAGCCGAGGTTCGTACCCCCTGGGTGCCCTTGAGCAAGTGGCCAAAAACTTAACTTTGGCGTGCGCCTTCTGCGTCACGCATTGCGGCGGAGCGCTTTTGCGCCCGCCCCACCGTCCGGTGACGCTGTAGAGGTCAGTTATAGACCAACAGCACATATCCTTTCTAAAAAAAAAAAACATTCTGCACCCTATAATACTCAATGTAACGGCCAAGTTGAGCGTTTGAATGGGACATTATGGCAAACAATACGTCTTGCATTAAAAACAAAGAACATGCTTATAGAGATGTGGGAGAATGTACTAACACAAGTCCTACACAGCATTCGATCACTGCTTTGTACTGCAACCAATATGACTCCACGCGAACGAATGTTTCTCCACCCCAGACGATCTTCCTCGGAACAGTCTCTGCCATTTTGGTTCAAGGATGATAAAATTCTGTTAAAGAAACATGTACGTAACAAATATGATCCGCTTGTTGAAGAAGTGGAAAAGGTTGAACCCTCTCCATTGAGGAGTAGAGTACGGTTCACAAATGGACGAGAAATCATAGTGTCTAATAGACACTTAGCGCCAAGAGGTGAAGGTGCAGTAATTGAAGGATCTGATGTCGATGAATTTCATGATACTCAGGATTTGGCGCTGATGCCTCCACCAGATCCTCCTCGGCGTTCAGAAAGAAGCAGACGCTTACCAGCATATCTCCGTGATGACTACGAAACATAAGGAGGGAAGAATGATGTAGGTTTTATAGTGTATATAGTGTACCTCCTTGTGTATAGCTCAATGGTTTATATTTTATGCTCATGTCAATTGTCATGTCATGTCATGTAGAATAAACCCTTGATTCTACGAAGGGCTTTTAATTTACTACACATACCATACCAGCAGCGTTGCCAACTTAGCGACTTTGTCGCTAGATTCAGCGACATTCTCATATTAAAAGCGACATTTTATTTGACTTTAGCGACAAAAATAATCTATCGACCTAACTAGCGACTTTTTAACGCCATTCTTTCGATATGATTTCATTCAAAGCTAGGTTTGTAAACGATCTACCTGTGATAAGTATTAAATAAGTATTATGAGAATACCTTTTTGAAAAGCTTACATGGATTAAGGATATTCACTCACTAAACACTCGGTCAAAATCCCTGAATGTTCTGTCTATACCCAAGCACAAGACCACTGGATTTAAAGGCTGCTTCAAATATAGCGCATCTAAAATTTGGAACAATATACCACCTCCTATGAGAAAAAAAATAAGTTCAGCTCTATTTAAATGTAAATGCAAGGGTCTTCTTTTGAACCGTTCCAAAAAGCAGTTTGAAGCAGCCTTTAAAACAAAATAACAAAACACACATGCACACACCCTCTTTCCTTCAAATTACACACTTATACACATACACACCGACCCCCATCCCCTTACACTCATCTCCCGCATATTGTAGTCAATGGTGAAACTTTTTGAATCACAGAGCTTACGGCCTTTAGTAAATTAATTTTGTAAGTCCATCATGAGTGCTGTTTTGCAATTATGTTTTTTTTTGTGTACAAAATAATAAATGGATATTTATTATTTTTTGATTACTGCTCGCTTAACACTTTATTTGCGCTTGACTAACACCAGAGTTCAAGCAACGGGGTATGCTGAAAACCAGCCCTGCGTAGACTCTTAGTCTGCGCAGTACAGTGCTGAGTATACCCCAATTGTCAAACAAGCTCATTATTGTAAAAAAAACATCAGATGTGCATGCTAACATGACGCGCGGCACGGTAAATTTAATGTTACTAACTGTCGCGAGTCATGTTATCTTGGAATATCAATTTTTTTTTGATTGTGTTGATTGTTTTTGTTTATTTGTTTGCAATAAATACATTTTATTATTATTATTATTACTAACACAACTGAAGTACCAACTCCAAAGCAATTAATGAAATCTTTTGTTTCTGTAATCTGAACTAGTCCTGTGTCGGTCGTTCATTTTTCGTGTTCCAGATCGTTCGTGAACGACTGGGGAAATGGCCGAATCAAAAGATTCGGTCATCGAGTCCGTCATCGGTCACGAAACTGAAGCGGGGCGGCGAGATCCTTGTTCTTGTTACACCATTCAGTCATCGGGTAGGTTATCGGTTACGAACGAAAACAAAGCGGGTGGCGAGATTATTACTATTAGTCATTTATAGTTCACTAGCTGTAAACGCGGCTTTGCCCGCATGGTAATTTCATTTCAAAGTAGCCCATACGTGTTATTCCGGGACCAAAAGTATCTATAGAGTACATATACTACATTTCTTCAAAATTCATTCTGCCGTCAAATAGTTTTCTATAGATTGCTCGGCATCTAATCATCGGATTAAAATACCAAGTACCCCAGTTTTTAAGTCAAACTCTAAGCTATGCAATAGTGGAAATCGCATCGCAATCGGTCCAGTAGTTTTTACGTGATGCGCGAACAAACATACAGACAAACTAACAAACTAAAAATCAAACAGACAGACACGATTTTGTTAAATGTTCTATTCATTCTTGTTCAGTATTTTAAGTACCCTAATTTTTTTTTTTTAATTATCTTCTTTGTACGTACTATTCGTAACTATTCGTTCCTATTGCTTTATTATAAGTATAGATAGATATCACTGACTTTATTACAAGGAGTGTAGGTTCATTTCATAGTTCATTTAGACTAATGTAAATCTATGGTGATAAAGTCCAATTAACAGGAAATGCATCTTTCACTGAGATCGAGTGGCGCGTTCAGCGCAGATCGGCTGCCTACGCAGGTACGGAGTCAATCGGTCACGACACTCGCGATATAATCTCGCGATGCAGGACGGGTGGCCCAATTCCATAACTTGGCTACAATCGGATTATCACTTTTTTCATAGCAAATTTGACTCTATCGCAAGGCATTTGTGGTTGCGATACTGAGAATTCGATTGAAGCCAAGTTATGGAATCGGGCTGGGGATCTCGGTCATAGGTCGTCAAATGATTGCAATCAATTTTGAAAGAAAAGCGCGCGCGATTCGCGCCTTGCGTCTCGCACCTTGCATCTCGCTCTCGCATCTCGACGCGCCTCGGTCGTCAAATAAATACAATCAATTTTGAAAAACAAAGCGCGCGCGACTCGCGCCTTGCGTCTCGCACCTCGCGTCTCGCTCTCGCATCTCGACGTGCCCGCGCCGCTTGCCACGCACCTTCTTCGTTCGAAAATGATTGCAATCATTCGCGACCGGTAACTGAGTCGGTCACGCTGTGGTTGGGAATCGGACACCGACACAGGGCTGATCAGCAGCCCGATTCCATAACTTGGCTTCAATCGAATTCTCAGTATCGCAGCCACTAATGCCTTGCGATAGAGTCGAATTTGCTATGAAAAAAGTGATAATCCGATTGTAGCCAAGTTATGGAATCGGGCTGCTGAACTCTTCAATTGGCACAAAGTCAGATTTTATATGACCTTGCTGCTGCTGCTGCTGCTAGGTACCTACGGGATATAGAATCGACAACCAAATGGACGCGATTTCATAAATAAATTATTATAGTTATCATTCTCTACTTGTTACTTAATATTATAAATACGAAAATTTGCGAGGATGTTCAGGTAGATATTTTACTGATACCACGCGGCCAAAACCCAATGTAAAAGCTAGATAATAATATAAATGTCTAACGAAATCTAGTGACTTTTGGATCTCAAGTCATTCAGCGACATCTAGCGACTATTTCACCGACTTCTTAGCGACATTTACTACAGTCGGGCTGGCAGCACTGCATACCAGAGACAATCAAAAATGGAAGGAACGTGTATGTTTACTCTTTGGGTACGTGCGTGGGAGGGATATTTTTTGTCATAATGTTGGCAGCACTGTCAACTCTTCGCGAAATGCACGCATTGGGACGCCCGGATTTGGAATGTTCTTTGAAAATCTACGTTGAAATTTATGAAAAACTGCGAGTGGTTACAACGTTACGTGAATTACCGGTTCCTCAGTGTGACTTACATTGTTTTTCTGTGCTTATTAGTGACTGTGTTGGGTGACGAACAAAGGATATCGTGTAGTGCGTCGAAAGTTGAAACATGGTGCCGCTAGGTCCCGGCCCAGGCCATACCGCAGCACACCAAACACACGGGGGTCCTTCCTCCACTCTATCTGGCCCAAATTCGCTCTCACAAGCAACTCCACAAGCAAACAAGTCTTCAGCGGCGGTAAGTTCAAGGCTTTTAACGTATTTCTTTTCATTTGCGTCAGACTGGCGGGCGGCACATGTTTATGTAACTTCAACTTCCTTCGAGCACGTGCGATTTGGCGCTAATTTTGTCATCGGTTTGCAGAAGCCGAATTACACCCTCAAATTCACCCTCGCTGGCCACACGAAGGCCGTGTCGTCCGTAAAGTTCAGTCCAAATGGAGAATGGCTGGCTAGCTCCTGTGAGTATAATAATCCAAGTACACAAATAATTAACTTTGCTCAATATTTATAGACATGTCTGCCAAATTATCCATTGAATAAATATGCAGATTTATTCTCTTCTCTTCACTACAATGTACATTCATCTGCATGGCTGTTGTAACTGAATTTAACCAGGTAATTGAATATAATTTGGCTGTGGCTCAAGTTAAACTAGGACTTCAACTGTGCAACTCATTTTAAACCTTATCATGTATCTGTAAAGGTGAATATAGCATAAATAGGAACAAAAACTAGTGCTGATACGGAAATTTTGTTCACCCTTGACCCTTCTGAATGCTAGAAGTAATACAATATTTTTCCTAATTATACTCAAATCTCCCATGAAATGTAGACACATTTATCAGTCATATATAAAAAATAAATAAATTGTGGTGTCTTGTATATAAAAGTCATAAATAAAGAGTTAAATTTGGCTTCTAAAATTATTATTATTCTTCCAAACACAAAATCATTATATAGTCTTGCTTTCATTTAATCACTATACTATAGTTACAAAGTATGTAATAATGATGCAATCTCATAAGGACAGAATACATTATAAACTTAACCATGAAGTAGGTAGATGTAATTTATGAAGGCATTAAAGTGCTCAAAATCAGTTATAGATAAGAATGATGTACCTTGTAGGTACAAGGGTGTAATTTTTATAAAAAAAAATACAGTAAACTTTTACTATTACAGATGCTCAAAGATCAATATTATAAATGTGAAAGTAACTCAGCCTCTCTCTGTTTACTACCTTTTCATAAGTATACGGCTCAACCGATTATGGTGAAATTTCACTAAAAATAGTGTGTCATGAGGTTGACAATAAGTACATAGAATAAATTTGAATTCAAGCAGGAATACAATTGAGTAAATTTGTAAATGTTAACATCCAGTTTTTTGTTTTTAATCAACTTGAAGGAGGAGGTCCATATGTTGTCCATATTTTTTGAGTTTGTTAGGTCCTAAAATGGTTATTGAAAAATAAGATGGGTGTATTTTAAACTTGTATTTTTTTCCATATATATTATTTTTTATGAAGTTGTCTAACTTTTATAAAAACTGGTTGACCCAGATTTGTGTTAAGTTTTATTGCATGACTTCATACTTTATAGCTATATTGGATAGTCAATAATCACCTAGCAACAAGAGTTGTTGGAAAACTTATAAATGGACTCCATAAGAATTTTAATGAGGTTTGATTATTTCACTATTGTATGACTCAAACTTTGAGAAAAGCTCCAGGGCCTAGCTGTAGAAATGTAAACACACATTTGGTATTTGCTTATCATAAGGTTTTTTTCACCGTAATCACTAAGCTTAAGTTACTAAAGCCCACTTGCATTGCTGTCTTAGCCCCTAGGCTAGTTTCAAGTCGGCTAAAAATTTAAGACAAGTAGGTAGAGAGTCATATACAGACAGTAGCGCGAAAGAGATAACAGTAATTTTTGCGACTAACTAGATACTTTCTTAATTTTCTTGCAAGTGGACCTTATTCTTGGTGGTTGCAGATGTTGGTACTCTAATAGAGGAACCCGTAGTACTAGAGGTACTCTATGCTATTATAAAACGGTAACTGAGCCTTGCGTACCTGTATATTAGTTGCATAACTGGGATTGACTATATAAAGGTCACTGAACCCTAAAATATATTTTTAGCTTTTTTGCCTGTAACAACCTCAAAATTCTTTTGGTGGCGCTTTCGGCCTTTGGCAGCTTTGGTTACAAATTAAAATCTGTGGTATTTATTGCAATTTTTGGACTGGTTGCAGAGAAGTTAGCAACTAGGTAGTCTGACAAGGAAACACTAGGCTTCTACGAGTGTCACAGGCAAAAGTTAAAATGAAATGTGCTTATCCAAGGGCTTCAAATTGATTTGATATTGAAAATTATAAAGAAAAAAAAAAACTTTCTTGGAAATGGAGCCATACTGCCGCCATATTGACTTTAAAAAAAACATAGCCTTTGTTACTCGGGGGATGTAATGATTCTAACAATACCTTATTTATGTCTAAATCTGTTCAGGCGCTTAAAAGTTATTGTGTAATAAAAAAACTCACTTACATACATACAAACATACATGAATCCTAAACATTACAGTCCTTTTTTGGGCAGTAGTGTAAAAATAAATGAAAACAAAAATTTTGTTCAAAATTGGTCTAAAGTTATCATTAGACAATTATTAACTCAATCTATGCAAACCTATGTTACCCTTCTTTTATTTAAACCCATAAAAAAAGTAGATAGGATGTCATTATGTTTCCCAAAAAATTCAGATAAGTTACAAAGTACATTCCCTCCTTGAAGCAGATAAGCTTGTTGAAAAATATTGCTTTATGATGTAGGTATTTTATGTTCAAGGCCACTTCTTATTCATACTTTTTTGTACCAAAGTTTTGGCCTCAATATAATTAATTAATTTAAATTGTGTACTTTTTAGTACTTAATGCATGCATAGCAACAGCTATTCAAGGTTGTTCATCTTAAGATTCACTAGTTCCGGCTCTCAATTAATTTTCCCACATGAACGCCACATTCGCAGGACAATCTGCCTGTTGTTCTACTCTACACGCTCAAGCTACCTGTCTGAAGTTGTCTCTGTTGGATTGTTCACTAAACCATCAGATGTAGTTAAAGCTATAATTTGAACAATCCCACTTTTATGTGTGTTTAATTACTGTTTAGTGTTTGTGTCGCTCAAAATATATCAAAACTGTAAAAAAAAGGTTGTAGTTTTATTTTAGGGACTTGAGTTGTTCAAAGACTATGTCAGTCCCATAGTAGGTATTTGCGCTGTTTCGTTAGACACTGACCAATGTTAGTCCCATAGTAGGTATTAGCACTGTTTCGTTAGACACTGACCAATGTTAGTCCCATAGTAGGTATTAGCACTGTTTCGTTAGACACTGACCAATGTTAGTCCCATAGTAGGTATTTGCGCTGTTTCGTTAGACACTGACCAATGTTAGTCCCATAGTAGGTATTTGCGCTGTTTCGTTAGACTGACCAATCTATATGTGGATTGATAGAGCACCAGATGTTTGCGCAGCTCTGGAACAGACAGACATCAAGTTGGATTTTATTAATCTACTTAAATAATTCTTCTCTCAAAGGTGGAAAGGTCTTTTGAAGCCTTTGCCACCCCCTTTAACTCCTTAAAGTGTGATTAATCAAGATTCCTCTCTTAGTGCTCTTCTACACTTCCAAAGGAACCTACTTGGAAAATGTTATCACCTCTGCTCTGGTTTAGTCTGTGTGTTGATTGTCAGTCAGTCAGCGATACAACTGTAGTTTATATATTTAGAAGTGACTAATGTATAATTTTTATTACTTACAGCCGCTGACAAACTTATTAAGGTTTGGGGCGCTTATGATGGCAAGTTTGAGAAGACTATATCAGGACACAAGATGGGAATCAGCGATGTGGCGTGGTCCTCAGATAGCAGGCTGATTGTGAGCGCTAGCGATGACAAAACTTTGAAGGTGAACCACTTCCTCTATTTGTACCTTTTCATATACTTATGAGGACCGGTTGGCCGAATGGTTAGTGACCGTGACTAGTCAATCAACGATAGCGGGTTTAAATCCCGTTAGTTGCAACCATTTGTGTGATGATCAGAAATATTTGTTTCCGAGTCATGGATGTATTATGCGAATCTATGTATGTATGTATGTATATTTGTTATCTAGTGCCCATAATACAGGGTATCCTAGTTTGGGTCTAGGTAATTGGTGTGAATTGTCCTGAATATATTATTAATGTATAATGTAATTAAAAATTAATGTATGTAATTTAGTTCCTATATCTACGAATTCTAGATCTATCAGGGCCACAGGCCAAGGCGATACTACTGCTTCTGTCCCCCCCTTCCCGGTCGGTCGGTAGCCGAAATCAAGTAGCTGCGCAGACTCTAAGAACATGGTGTTTAATTAATGTTAAACTATTCCATATATTAAGCCTGACTATTATTGGTTTTCAAACAAATTCCCTGCTATGCATAAGCAGTCTTCATTAAATTCTATTAAAAGTAAATCGTACATTGTACCAAAATGTAGAAAATAAGTTACTGCACAAGAATATAACATTTTTTGTAATGATGTCTGTCTGTTTGGTTAGCACATCATGTAAAACCTACTGGACCGATTGCGTTGCCGTTTTCACTGTTGAATAGCTCAGGTTTTGACTTAGCAATGGATAAAAAAACTCAGTCTAAAATTTTGATTATATTGGTCCTTTTGTTTCTGGAATCCGTATATCCCAGAAAAATTACCACATGGGCACAGCTTGTATTACATAATGAAGACATTGCGGTAATACAATCAGCGGTCTTGTTTATTTCAGCAATATCTTACAGACACAGTGGCAAAGCTGTGGAAAAACAAAAAGGCTAAAGCTAAGCATATTTAAAAGCTTTTATTTAACTTCACTTGTATGTATCTACGTATGTATGTATGTATCTATGTATTTTGTCTGTTCTGGAATCTTGCAATTCAAATTTCGAGCACTTCCCGATTAGCTATCCGGCTGAAAAATTTCAGGGTAGCTCACAAATCGATGTCAATGAAATTAAAAAAGAAAAAACTTAAAATCATAAAAGTGACAATGCATAAAAACTTATTAGAATTGTGTTGTTGTTAGTTTGCTGATGAATATGTGCCTATCCAATTTGTGCTAATTTCACTTTCATTCCTATATTATTCCACATTTCGAAGCACAAATTGTACCTTCGGTTTGTTCTATATCTAACTTAACCGGTTTGAACTTTTAGTTGAACTTAGTATCAGCTTATCACTGTTTGTTTTTGTTGAGGAATCTATCAGTAAACAACTTTTCCCACGCTTGCAGTCCTTATCGTCTAGGATAAGATAAGGGAACATTTTCGACAAGAACACGCTGTGATTTGTCATTTTTTGTAGAAATTTAAAGATAATTGATGAATTAAGAAGAATTAAGTATTTTGTTTTAGACTAAGGCCTTTTGTCCTCCGCAACAGATAACGACAACTGGTATATTCGGTTCAATATGGCGGTCTATGCATTTGCATGGTCATCTGTCCACGAGACCTGCGACAGCAGACACATAAATGTACGATAAATCGGTTATCGTATTCGGTCAAATGTATAAACAGTTTTCAAACGAAAACCCTTTTGTAAAAGTGGGACAATTTCAGACCTCTAAATTCTTATTGTTATATAGCAGGGAATATTAATTGCAAACATTAATAATAAACAAAAAGAGAAAGTTTAGTATTTTACGTAATATTTTATCAATATCACACTAATATTATAAATCAGAGAAGTGTAGACACTGCCGTAAACAGGCCAATCAGAGCTTAGAGTTTTAAAAATGTATACTCTCTTATCGAGCGGAAAACTTTGTATGCGTGATGCAGAACTCCATACATTAGAATTGGCAGTTCATAAAAAAGTCATAAAATGCATAAAAACCGATTAGCGTCTTCTATCTTTTCTAGAATTGTGTGTGTATGTTTGTTATTCCTTCACACTCAAACGGCTGAACAGATTTGCTTGAAATTTGGTACCAGGATAGCTTACATCCTGGATTAACACATTGGCTACTTTTCATCATCATCATCATCATCCATCATCATAATCCACACAGGTAAACCGCATATAGTTTATAATGTATGTAGTTTAACGAAAACAGTAAAATATCTGTTAATCTGTTGTTTTATTGTATTTCAGGTTTGGGAACTCAGCTCAGGAAAATGTTTGAAGACGCTAAAAGGACACAGCAATTACGTGTTTTGCTGTAATTTCAACCCACAGAGCAACCTTATAGTTTCCGGCAGTTTTGACGAGAGTGTGCGGATATGGGATGTAAGAACAGGTAATACAAGTAGGAATACATTTTACTATTTCCTACCTGAGTAATAACTATCGAAATGTAGTACATTTTTGTTATATGAAACGCAGGTTTGGCGTATTCTACTGACATTTGTAGGTTTATTATGATATGTCGATATATGAAATAGGGCCCTGGGATCGCTCTTTAGGAGAGGCCTATATCCAGCAGTAGACTTACAGACTGAATGATGACTATCTAGGAACTGGCTGCAGAACTCCTGGCCAACTACACTACTAGAAAAATAACCCTTAAAATCAAACTCCGAAAAGCGGGACCCGCCGTGTTAGTTTGTGCGTAGACGATGAGTGCTACCCAGATCTGTCCTGCGTTTGATAAAAGCGCGGCAGCTATGGGAAGTTTTTCGAAGATGTCTTAGTGGCAAGTGCAGAGATTATTGTTAGGTTGTCTCCATTTCTGTATTAACCTCTTCCCCTCATGAGTTATTAGTTTAACATATTTTACTAAACTACCTACTACTGTATTAGCTGCCTGAAAGAGATTGCTACTTACCGATAAGGCTGCCGATTGTACTATTCTTAGGACTTTATTTGTGTGCAATAAACTGTTATCTACCTAGTTTTTGGACGGCTGACTTCCATTCTATTTTTACTCAGAAAGAATCAATGCAAAAGTTTTTATGTCAGTTAATTCTTCACGCTGTAGCAGCTCAACGGATTTTAATGAAATTACAGAATGGGTTTTTGAAACAGGATAGTAAGAGCAGGTACCTTTTAACAGCAATAAATTGGTAATTTTACATAAAATCTTTCTTCTGTAGCTACAACTGTTAAGGTAATTTCGAACATAATGTGTTGGAAATGTTTTTCGCAATATCTCTCTTTTCTGGTACTCAAACCTCAGTTGGTCCAGTAAAGGCTTTTGATCATTTTAAGATCATTACAAGATCGATTGGCATCAAATAAAGTTTTTGTGTAAAATTACCTATTTCTTGCTGACTACATTTTTTCTAAAATCTGTGCAGTTCAGAATATCTCAAAGAGTTATTTATGGATGCTCTCATAGGAAAGTTTTCCTGTAACCATAATGGTTAAGGTACCTACCCTTACCACCTACTACTTACTTACTTACCTTTTTCTGTCTCGTCTCAGAAATCTACCCGGTATACCAATCAATCCATACCAATATATAAAAGTGAAACGTTATCTGTTTGTTTATTTGTTTGGGGAGCTTTCACGCGATAACGGCTGGACGCATTTTGATGAAATTTAGAATGGAGATGGCTTATACCCTGGAATAAACCTTTTTATCCTGGAAAATTGTAAGTTTAAAAACCAATGCAAAAGTAGGTATATTTCGTTTTTATGGAAATCGGTCCTTACAGCGAGTAATCAATATTTCCCAGTTTACCTGTGGAAAATTGTAAGTTTCCACAGGTAAACTGGGAAATATTGATTACTCGCTGTAAGGACCGATTTCCATAAAAACGAAATATACCTACTTTTGCATTGGTTTTTAATATCCTAGAAGAACATAAGATGCCTTTTTTCGCGATAAACTGTAGACCGCGCGAACGAAGTCGCGGGCGGGAAAACTAGTAAATATATAAAAGTGAAACGTTGTCTGTTTGTTTGGGAAGCTTTCACGTGATATCGTCTGGACGGATTTTGATGAAATTCGGAATGAAGATAGCTTGTACCCTGGAATAAAAAATAGGATAAATTTTATCCCGATTTTTTAATTTTTCCTCGGGAAAACTGTAAAATGTTGATTACTCGCTGTAAGGAACGGTTGCCATGGAAACGAAATAACAAATCTGTCAAAAAAACATCAAGAGCGTTGGTGCTATACCTACTTTTGCATTGGTTTTTATTTTAATATCCTAGAAGAACATAGGATGCTTTTTTCGCGATAAACTGTAGTCCGCGCGGATGGAGTCGCGGGCGGGTAAGCTAGTCTATACTTCTAATAAAGCAATAGGAACGAAAAAGTCTGTACAAAGAAGATAATTAAAAAAGAAATGGTCTAGGGTACATAAAATAAGCTACTAAACAAGAATGTAACATTTTAAAAACTAGTTTTGCATATAGTTTATAAGATGATGATGATAGAATCATCATCATCATCGTCCACGAGAATAAAACAGGGGGAAGCAGCAGAAAATATGTTATGTCACTGAAGCTAAGTACCTTTTGCTGTCCAAAGGGCCGTGTTTGCTGTACGAATAAGTAGATAACTAAAAACGTTTTCTATTTGCTCGTCGTGAATTTGACACCCGCTTGATAATGCAAGAAAGTGAGTCAGTAGGTCAATCATATGTAAACAAACTGTTGCTAGTTGCCATGCTGTGCTGTGCACAATTCAAAGTTAGTTTACGTAATAAACCGGTAGCTAATTCGGTATTCAACAAATTCTGGTGTATGTACCTAAGTAAATGCTGTACTGAGTACTGCTATATATTTATAATTTTTATTTTAAAAGCTTTTATTTAACTTCACTTGTATCTATATACGTATGTATTTTGTCTGTCCTGGAATCTTGCAATTAAAATTTCGAGCACTTCCCGATTAGCTATCCGGCTGAAACTTTCAGGGTAGCTCACAAACCGATGACAAGGCAATAAAAAAAAAAAAAAGTTAAAAGAGAAAAGGAAAAAAATCGTAAAATCGTAAAAGTTGCAAAGACAAAAAAAAAATAACCCGTAAATGCTTTTTATTAATATAATTTTTTAAATTATTTTTATTTAACTGTATGTATTAATTTATCTATGTATTTTGTCTGTCCTGGAATTGCAATTCAAATTTCGAGCACTTCCCGATTAGCTATCCGGCTGAAACTTTCAGGGTAGCTCACAAACCGATGACAAAACAATACTTAATATTAAAAAAACCATTCATTAAGAAAAAAGCTCCTAAAAGCGTTTTTTTTTAAATTTGTACTCATTATGTACTGTGACAGTACTGCTTCTAATTTTATTGTATACTAGCAGCGCGCCGCGGCTTTGACCCCTCGTATATT
Organism: Alsophila aescularia; assembly: GCA_946251855.1. Classification (NCBI taxonomy): domain Eukaryota; kingdom Metazoa; phylum Arthropoda; class Insecta; order Lepidoptera; family Geometridae; genus Alsophila; species Alsophila aescularia. The sequence continues at coordinate 53,314,559 of OX276379.1, forward strand.
TTCCTGGGATAAAGGTATGCTATGTGTTATTCTAAAACCTAAATTTTTGCAAAATTCGCACAGACGTCAGTTTTTATAGATTGCTCGCCTTCTTCTCGTCGCATTGAGATGCAAATCAGATTTTAAGTAAATTCCTATCTGTTATCCAACTGTGAAAACGGAATTTTAATTAGTCTAGTAGTTTTTTAAACGGATTTGGATGCGTTATGATGTGAAGACAAACAGACATACTTTTTTATGACATACATAAATGCCCGCCCGCGGCTTTGATCGCGTGGTCATTTCTCTGAGATAAAAGTAACTTGTGTGCTATTCCAGGACCAAAAGTACCTATAGAGAGAGAGGACAACAAGAGAGTGCATAGTAATTTCATCAAAATTCGTTCAGCCGTCTAATAGTATTTTATTGATTGCTCAGCTTCTATAGTCTGTCGGATTGCAATACAAAGTACACCAGATTTTAGGTCAAAACCTAAGCTATGCAACAGTGAAAACCGTATTTCAAACAATCCAGTAGTTTTTACGTGATGCGAGAACATACAGACAGCAGCTTTTTTTATTCCATTCCTCCTTCATTCAGACGTCAAATTTTTTTTATCGATTGCTCGGCTTCTACTCATTGGATTGAGATACCTAGTACACCAGTTTTTAAGTCAAACCCTAAGCTATCTAACAATGAAAACCGCATCGCAATCGGTCCAGTAATTTTACGTGATGCGCAAACAAACACTCACAAATTATCTTCTTTGTCTATACAAAGAATAAGATAATTTGTGAGTGTTTGTTAGGAACCAATCTATATGGTGGCTGTGAAGCGTGCTGCGAGTGTGACTTCGCGCTGGTACAGTAAGGTTCGCAATTATTAGACTTTTTTTTTTACTACCTACTTGTAGAACATGCTAACAATAAGAAATAATTTATTACACCAGAATTATGGAACAAATATACAAGAATTTAATATAAAAATAGGCAAAACGGTGGTCTTGTCGCTAAAAGCGATCTGTCACCTTTGAATGGACAGAAATTACGAATTAAAAAAGGACGGTGGTGCAAAACATTACAATAAATCATGCAAAATAAAAATGAATATACCTACATACATATTTAATAAACGACATGAACCATACTTATTTACATGTCACATGCAAATAATGTTATGATTGAAAAAATATATGTGTTAAGTACATACAAATAATTGAATGATAAAAAAAGTTATACCTACAGCTTTGTTTCTAGTAGCTAAATTAGCGTCGACACTTATCGCGTTAACCTATGCATTATTTTTTAACCAATCATGAAATTATGTTAACATACGTCAACACAATAATATTAATATCGGAATATATGCTGATATCGTGTTGGTGGATTGTATTGGTTGGTAACAAACAACTTTATAATAACTAACTAGACTGTACTTGACCAGAATCGCATGCATGTGTGCAGCGTACGGATGTAGCGTGCACACAAGCACAACCGCGGCGGGCGCGCGCGGGATGCGGTGGGCTAGCGGGAGGGTGTGCCCCGGCCTCTCACCTCTCCAAAGCCTGCTTACACCTAAAATTTGCTATTGCGCAGCGCTTAATTTCTCGCCGCCATAAAGATTGGTTCCTACTCTATAGTCTTTTTGTTACTTACCGCTTTATTATAAGTATAGATTATAGACTAGGCAATCGTTTGACCACGATCTCACCTGATGGAAAGAGACGGATGTGTCCGAAGATGTAGCGCTTGCCTAGTAGATACCTATTCACTCTCGACTTGATGTTACCAGAAACACTGAAGAGGGCAGAGCATTCCACTTAAGAGGTCTGCCCTCTTTCATTCCACTTGCAGTTGTTTATATTTTACTTATTAATTACAGTTTTTTTCCTGTTTTTCCCACTGATAGGCAAAGGTCTCCCCCAGTTTCAGTATTTCACGTAGTAGTAAGCGATGGTGGCATAACGTTTCTATAGTGCAATTTAGAATCCAACGATACTGGGTTCAAAACCTAGGCTCCGAACCAATGACTTTTCTGAGTTATGTGCGGTTTTCCATCGCTCCGTGCTTCGGAGGGCACGTTAAGCTGTCGGTCCCGGCTGTTATTGATTAATAGCAGTCGTCAAGCCATGTCAGAGGCCCTCGGGCGGCTTGACAAACTCTGACATCAGAGGCCAGCACTACTTCATACGACAAACAAACAAGTATTTCACGTCCAGTATTAATTATTTGTTTTATCTTCCAGGCAAATGTTTGAAGACGCTTCCGGCGCATTCAGATCCAGTATCAGCTGTCCATTTTAACAGAGATGGAAGCCTTATTGTATCTTCAAGTTATGACGGATTATGGTGAGTATTTTATTCGCTAGATGCAATTTATAAAAAGTATTATTAAAAAAAGAAAATTAATAAAAAGTAGTATATTTTAATTCATTGTAATTTTTTTTTTGCTTTGTTATCGGTTTGTGAGCTACCCAGAAAGTTTCAGCCGGATAGCTAATCGGGAAGTGCTCGAAATTTGAATTGCAAGATTCCAAGACTGACAGAAATACACTTTTTTTTTCTTTTTATTATTTCTTTGAATGACGAGACGGGCAGGTCGCTCGCCTGATGGTAAGCGTCACGCCTGCCAATAACTGTTGCAGTGCCACCCAGAACCTTGGTTGCAAAGTCTTGCGCGTCACTGCACTGCGCTCGTCACCCTGAGACATTGGTTGTTAAGTCTCATTGCCCTGTAATTTCGCTGGAAGCATTGTCCTTCAAACCGAAACACAAAAACACAACAAATGTTTGCACACTACTGCTTGGCGGTTGAATATCTAACAAAGGTGTGGTACTTCCCCAGGCGGACTCTTGCGTAAGAGGCCTACCACTACAAATATAGATACATAGATAGATACATACATATAAGTGAAGTTAAATAAAAGCTTTTAATAAAACTACTGACTAACGATATTTGAAGATTGTGTCTACAAATACAAACCCCTCCAATAGGGTTTCATACCCGTGCCATACTCCATACTAGAAATGGCCGCCATTTTTATACTATAATATACTAGTTTTTTATGACACGTCATTTAAAAATAAAACACTGGAATAATTTAAAGTCCATGGAGTCCAACAGACAAAACAATGTTTTGTAAGGTAATAATATCGCCTATCAAGAAATATAGTACATTACTGCCGCGGTCTGTAATGACTGCGTTGCTGGCAGCGATGATGACGGTCGAGAGCGTAGCTAAGTTATGTTCGAGGCTATCACAGCGCGGTCAGCAAGGGCTGCAATGATGGCCAAGCTTGATGGCCGAGAACTTAACTAAGCAAAGCTCTAGGCCATCATAGCGTGGCCAGTAGGGCAGTCATTGCGGACCAAGGCTTGTATAGTGCTTTACTCAAACAATGCGAGGAATTTAAATAAAACCAGCTTAGTATAATAAGAATTTACTCAAACAATGCAACAACAACGAAAACAACAACGACAACGACAAAGACAACAACAACGACCACAACAACAGAAACAGTAACAGAAAAACAACAACAACAATCACGATCACATCAGCTTTTAAACAGAAAAAAAACCATCAAAATCGGTCCATTCGTCTGGGAGCTACAACGCATCTCTTTTCGCGTTCGGGGTTAACGAACCCACGGAATAAATAATAGTGCTACGACAAAAGACGACAATAATGGATTTTCAAAGGAAATTGCTGGCCGCAAAACACGACAATAATGAAATTCCATACAACTTTGCTGGCGCCTATTCAAGCAGCGCGGCAAGGTCGACTGCCCAAAGAAGGTTGTCGAAATAATGACCACATTACTAGTATTGTTTACATAAAAATATTTATAGGCCAGTCGTTGGAGGAAAATATGAAGCTTTGCCCTACAAATGGTGGTGTAGAAGATGTATTGATTTGTATTGTTTAGTTTTGAGGTCTTTGCGAAAAAAACAAATTTTCGATCTCGAGGGGTGGGGCTAACCGCCTTCTTGAATTAAAGGGGCCAAAATTAGATCTTTTCTAAATAAAGTACAAGAAGTAAAAAAAAACATCTTTACTAAAAATGCTCCAATGCTGAACATCGTATATTCTTAACCGCTGAATGTAGAGACTTTATATTTTAAGAGTGTGTTTATAAATAGATAACAACGTACACGAAGAAGAATAAAAAAATACGCATTTCAGGGCGTTTAAAAACGAGGTCAAAGTTTCAAATATCTCTATTTTGAAGGCACTGTTGACATTAGACATTCAAACACACACAAATTGCAGGAAAGCGAGAGGAAAGGTGTTAAACATCAACAAAAAATGCTCTCCTAATACACATCACATATTTCAAGACTCAAGTCTTTGAGAGAGTAACAGGTCAAGGAACGTGACGTAACTAATGCATATCTTCGTGTCGGCATCATGTCATTGCCTTCTTGCGTCATATTTGTTTAGTTTATGGCAGAACTGTTCCACAGATGAGAACACAGAAATGAAAATAAACCAGAATTAAGGCAAGGGTGGCTCATAACTTCGCTTCTACTTAGCACATGAAGGCGTTTAAGTATAAACTTCGCAAAAAATTTCAACCCGTTGCTTAGGCGGGTAATCCATTGCAGGTGCGCTGCAATGGATTACCCGCCTAAGCACCGGCTACAATTTTTTGAACGAATAAAAGCCAATTCAACTCGATTTTTAGGGTTCCGTACTTCAAAAGGAAAAAGAAACCCTGACAGGATCACTTCGTTGTGCGTCCTATTTACAAACTTGCATCAAAATCGGATCAGCCGTTTTGTCGTGGAAGCACTCCAAACAAACAGACGTTTCACTCAAATTACCATGATACCCTTAGGACGTTAAACGTAACGTTTCCTTGTTTTATTTAACTTGTATGTATTTCTGTCTGTCCTGGAATGTTGCAATTCAAATTTTGAGCACTTCCTGATTAGCTGTCCGGCTGAAACTTTCAGGGTAGCTCACAAATCGATGACGAAGCAATAAAAAAAAAAATGTGACAGACATTAAAAAAAAAGAATTTTAATTTCTACTTGTATTTCAGTCGAATTTGGGACACGGCGTCAGGTCAATGTCTAAAAACGCTGATAGACGACGACAATCCGCCGGTCTCCTTCGTGAAGTTCTCTCCGAACGGCAAGTACATCCTCGCGGCGACGCTAGACAACACGCTGAAGCTGTGGGACTACAGCAGAGGCAAGTGCCTGAAGACGTATACGGGGCACAAGAACGAAAAGTATTGCATTTTTGCCAACTTCAGTGTAACCGGGGGAAAGGTATGTTGATCTTTAATGTTATAAACCGTACCCAGAGACGTCAATTAACGCCATTAAAATCTGTCAAAACTCATACAAAAATAATAATTTACTACTAAATTAAAGTTAATTGACATCTCTGGGTATGGCATGATGCTTTTTTTTTGTTAAAAGCCCAAAAGATCTCAAGATTTTTGATGTTGTTGTTTTGCTTAAGGTTTGACATGAAATTCATATTCTGCTATGGTATAGGTTTTTGTTATTCAAGAGTTTATAGATTCAGTCAGATCTGATTGACTAAACGTATTGATGACGATATATAGAGAATCAAGACTGTTTTGTATACATGTTTCATCACCATAACATAACTGAAGACGATTGAGTGGTCGGTTGTGTGTATTTTGCAACACAATGACACTGGGCATCATCCTCGGCCCTACACCAATGACTTTAACAAAGTTATTTGCGGGTTTGACATCGCTCCATGCTTTGGGAGGACATGTTTGTTAAGAAGTCTATAGCGCCCTTGTCCATACAAAAAGAAAAAATACAAAGTAGTTTCATTAGTAGTTATATTTTACGTATAAGCATATATTATATTCTGTTCAAACGATTGACACCATTAACAAAAAAAAACACCACAGTTTTGGGAGTGGAAAGTGCTATCCCTCAAAACACCAATTCTATCAAAAACTGTACTAGTATTAAATAAACAATATTTTAAATTAAATGAAAAAAATAATCTTTAATGGTGTTTCCCATAGTTTGCTTTCAAGTACAAAATCTCGTATAATTTAATTTAATCATATCTCAAAAAATACTTTGACTAAAATTATGTAATTATAAAGGTGAGATGGTAAGCTTTCAGTGTCTATAAGTTTTATTGTTTTTTTACAAGTTATCAGAATTAGAAAAATACGATTGCGCGCTTGATGTCTTGAGTCGATTTCATTGCTCGTGAGTGTACATAGATCGATAAACGAAACACACCAAAATACGATTGCGTGCTTGATGTCTTGAGTCGATTTCATTGCTCGCGAGTGTACATAGATCTATAAACGAAACACACCAAAATACGATTGCGCGCTTGATGTCTTGAGTCGATTTCATTGCTCGCGAGTGTACATAGATCGATAAACGAAACACACCAAAATACGATTGCGCGCTTGATGTCTTGAGTCGATTTCATTGCTCGCGAGTGTACATAGATCGCTAAACGAAACACACCAAAATACGATTGCGCGCTTGATGTCTTGAGTCGATTTCATTGCTCGCGAGTGTACATTGATCGATAAACGAAACACACCAAAATACGATTGCGCGCTTGATGTCTTGAGTCGATTTCATTGCTCGCGAGTGTACATAGATCGATAAACGAAACACACCAAAATAAAAACAAATTAACAGAAAATCATACATACTTTACTATTATAACTGTTTTGACCAAGTAACTGCTCAAAAGCATCCTGCCATTATTATAAATGCGAAAGGGAGTGTTTGTTAGTTACGCTTTCACGCCTTATCTACTCCACCAATCTCCATTAAATTTTGCACACTTTGTCAGGGGTACAGAAATGGTACCAATCAAGCAACAATAGGAAGAAAAAATATCGAAAAACGAATGTTTGTTTTATTTTTGGAATTGTCACTTCAATGTCAAAGTGACAGGTGTCAAAGTGGCAGGAGGTCAAAAGGTGTCAAAGTGACAGGTGTCAAAGTGACAGGAGTCAAAGTGACAGTTGTCATAGTGACACGTTTCAACCTTAGGGATGCAATAAGGAGCAACCTAAACTAAACTTGACATTGGCGAAATTGCTAGTAGGCCAGTGCCTCCGCAGAAGCCATTAAAATAAAAAAGAAGAAGAAGGAGCAACCTACCACACCCTTCTAAATGGTGGTGGAAGATTAACTTGACTTCAAGGAGGGATTTTTTGAAATTTCATCTAGCAGTGACGGGGTGGCTAAGTTTGCAAGCGGGCGAAGCTGTGGGGGCGCAGCTAGTAAAAAGTATAAATTTAAAAATGGTTTCCTTTCCGCAGTGGATAGTATCAGGCTCAGAAGACAACCTTGTGTACATTTGGAATCTCCAATCGAAGGAGATAGTGCAGCGGCTCTCAGGACACACGGACACGGTCCTGTGCACCGCGTGCCACCCCACCGAGAACATCATCGCATCGGCAGCGCTCGAAATGGACAAGACTATCAAGCTTTGGAAGAGTGATACTTAAGATTTTTTCTGGTATGTGTGTTTAGACTGTTTACATTGTTTAACAATATTTTTTTTAATCATTTGCATTCGGTAGGTTGTCTGGGATGCATTCCCGACCGCTTATATCGGGGGTTTCCTCGTGGACCCACTGCTATGACCCACTGGTGATATCGCTTTCCGTATTTTGTACATCCCCATATTCCGTATACAACACGCCCCTCAAGGCGACGAGTGAAGGACGTCTTTTGCGTAAAAAGAAGTAGGTTAGTTAGTTTCAATGGCCGTATCTATTTTTGATATGTAATATCTTTCCGCTCGCTTTTCTGCAATCTATGGGAGTGATTTCGTGAAAAGTGTGAACAATGTGTAACTGGAAGTGAAGGAGGCCGAGGAAGCCCGAGCTATTTGATTTGACCAATGAGAGCTCGCGGTGCTATCAAAAGCCATCACATATTTTTTTATAGTGCAAAATGTAAACTCTAGTTGGGAATAGAACTAGAACTCCGGTACTTCAGACTGGTGGTCGAACGGTCTCCTACTGTATTATGACGAAAAGTAAGATAGAGTTGCTAATTCACAGAGGTCCAATGAGAGCATGCGGTGCAAAACGTCTCGTTGTTTTAGTTTCATCACACTAATATTATAAAAGCGAAAGATTGTATGTATGTTTGTTACTCCTAGGTTACTCCTTCACGCTCAATCGGCTGAACGGACTTTGATGAAATTTAGAATGGAGATAGCTTATACCATGGAATAACACAAATTATACTTTTCATCATCATCATCATCTTACTTTACTCACAAACGGCTGAACAGATTTTGATGAAATTTGGAATGGAGATAGCTATACTCCGGAATAACACAGGATACTTTTCATCATCATCATCGTCCATCACGCGTCATCCCTCAGATGTCAGATATGACATATCATATGCGACTACAGAAAGGCTCGCTCGTATGTATTTATTTTTTATATTCAGGCTAGTTACATCACCTAGCCCGAAACTAGGATAACCTGTGCTGTAAAAATAAATAATATTGGGGACAATTCGCAAAACCTAGCCCCTTATTAGGATACTAGACAACGGGTAAACATACATAGATACGAATAATACATCCATGACTCACACAAATGATTGCACTTGCGGGATTCGAACTCACAACCTTTGGTTTACTTTGCAGTCAGGGTCACTAGCCACTCGGTCTACCGGTCGTCTGTTATTTTTTCAAAATCAAAATTTGTTTAGTTGTTTTTTATTGAGAGAATTAAAGGTTTCAGAATCGATTTGAATGATTCCTAAAGCACGGCCGCGGTAGACATAAATCCGTACAATGACCCTTCATAATATCTCGCTCATATGTGCAAGCGAGAGGGCAATACACATTTATGCGCGAGCGAGAGAGATAAGTAGTAAGGGGTCATTGTACGAATTTATCTGTCTATTGTAGCCGTGCTTAAGTTTATTTAAAAGGGTAGACTTTCACTGTAGTCCCACATCAATTTCATCCAAACTGGTTTAGTTTTTGTTATTAGTAAATAAATGGCTTTGGTGTTAATTAATGTTCTCTCATATTCTAGGGATATCTGAATCGAATTGTTGATTAATTTTTACTTAACCTACAGTTTTTAATAAACCTACAGTGTGGTACCTATAAAATTCATCAAGAATGGTTTATTAGTTTATTTATGTATGTTCACTGATTTCTCCGACAATTGAGGACCTTTTTAGAAAAAAAATATTAAAAAATTTGAATGGGTATTCCACCAGTGTGGTCCTTCCTATACAAATTTCCATCAGAATTGTTCACAATCACAAGAGTGATGGTGGCCTAACGGTTCTATAGTGCAATTTAGAATCCATCGATACCAGGTTCAAAACCTAGGCTCCGCACCAATGACTTTTCTAAGTTATTGCGGTTTTCCATCGCTCTGTGGTTCGGAGGGCACGTTAACCTGTCGGTCCCGGCTGTTATTGATTAATAGCAGCAGCCATGTCAGAGGCCCTCAGGCGGCTTGACAAACCCTGACATCAGAGGCCAGCACTACCTCATATGACAAACAAACAAAATCAGAGTTGTTACAGTAGTTTTTTTTAGTGAATCCTGTTTTTATTTGTTTCAGACTTCCAAGCAGACAGCGATCTGTATGTTGTGCGGCTACATATTGCGAGCCATTGGCTTGTTAACATTAATAATGAGATACCAGCATTTGGTACTTAGGACATTGATACAAAGTGTACATGAGTGCGTTAATTTTTTCATTTAGTATCACGACGGTATGTGTGCATTTTCGGTTGTTTATAAGATATACATATTTTTATATCTGACATGAAACGAGAGATATGAAATGTTTAAGTCTATGTTTTAGTTAAGATTGAGTTAAGATTCCGCTTAAGAATAACTTGTTGGATGCAATTAAAATTTAGTAGTTTACTGTGTTTTTGTTATTATTTATGACCTGACATAAAATAACCTCGTAAATACTTTGATGGCGTGATTGCGCTATGAGGGAAGTAGACATTAATTCTGACGTAAGCATTGATTTAGGATGGACGCAAGGAATGAAAGCACTGACCACCTACGCACTTTTCTATACAAATAAATAAAACTGAAGTGTCTGTTTGTAATGTCAAAATAACAGCTTTTTATTAAATGCATAAGAAAGTATACACGGTACTCATAACAAGAAAGTTTTTTTTCTGTCCGTTTGTTCCCTTTAATCTCCGAAACGGCTGCATTGATTTTGACGGGACTTTCACTGGAAGATAGCTGATGTTACAAGAAGTAACATAGGCTACTTATATTTTCGAAAAATAATTATGGATCCGCGCAAAAAAAAACCTCATAAATTGTGACCACGCAGACGAAACCGCGGGCACAGCTAGTTATTCTATGTAGATCGAAGTACATAGATCAGTCGTGTTATATATTAGGACAGAACAGCTAAATACGAAATTAGAGGAAATAGCACGTTAGTTACGTTACATTACATACAACATTAGTACATTTTAGATCTTTTGAAATAATTTATATGTCTAGGAACAGGACTGCCTAGGCCTAATCTATAGGCACAGTACAGTAGTCGCAGCCAATCTATATGTTTGCGAAGTTAGGCTCTGTGTGTGAACGATTGCGCAGGTACTGCTGTGGGGACAAAACAGAATACAGTAAGAGCGAGATAGAATATGCGAAAAATGTAAGCGAGTGAGCGAGGCAGTTATACAACGCTGTCTTCACCTTCAACATTGGGATTGCGCCTGAAAAATAGCAGTTTGCACAGCGACTTGCAGACAACTTCCGAGACACATACTTCCGCTGCGACTAACATTGCTATAGACCTGTATTAACGGAACTACTGGGAACAAGCGATAGTAACTTATTCACTAACAAGTAAAATTATTATAAAAATACAAAAAACCCGACTGCGAACAAAATTATTGAATACGAGCTGACCGCCCGCAAAAATAAGGCGCAAGCTTGTAGGTATCGTGTGTGTATATGTTTGTTCATTCTTCACGCTTAAACTGCTGAATGAATGGTTTCTGAGGAATGCGTGTGATACCGCGGGGCGCTGCTAGTATTTATATAAATATAATGTTTCTTTTTTACTTACATATAAAATTCTGTATGGTGATATCTCACACGGTAAGTTTTGTTCATTTTTTGTTCCTTCGGAAATACAATAACGCAGCTGTAAGCCGCCATATTGGTTTTCTTGACACTTCATATATCCTCTATCACTCTCGTGATTAAGACGAATCCAATGATACCTCATGTTAAACTACGAGCATGTCTCATTTTTACCCGATTGAGAAGGGTTATGTGTTTGGGTTTTATGTGTGTTTGTACTGTTATGAGACGCTTAGGTTGAGTCTTTTTAAAAAAAGGAATTAAGAATAAAATAAAATAATAATTGATTTTCGAGACAACCGTCTGATTTGGATAGTGGATGAAGACTGAAGGGATGGATGTGTAACTGACTATCTGTAACTCTATGGCAAAAGAAATGATGACTTGGCAATAAAGGGTTCATAAGTTATCTATAACATCTCCCTGGGGTAGACTAAACTTCGGGGTTAAAATTTCGAAGTTTAGGAAAACAACTAAGGAAATTATATATTTCTTCTAATACTGGGAGCCGGAATATCTTCCGGGTTCTGCTGAGGTTTGATGATCTTAAGAGGGATGACAGGATCGGGATTTGGTGTTTGTTCTATAGTTGAGTTTATTGGGACCGATCGGGAAAACTTAGGAAAGCGATAAGGAAGACGGTTGTGCGATTTAATATAGAAAAACAGTTTAGCGATACAAAATAAAATAATAGTACAAGTAATTAAAATTAATAAAATCGAGTAATGAGTCTCGTATTTAATGATTTGATGCTTATTTATAATTTTATCGGTTTCTGCCGATATAGATTTTAATTTAGATTTTATTTCCGGGGTGAAAATATCCAGATCGACGTTTTGTAATTTCATACGAGGTTCATTACTTAATTCTTTTTCAAACTTATTTAAACTACAACAGGAATCATTTATTATATTAAAATCAGAATGGGTTAAAGTGACATTGATTTTTAAGTTATTAAATTTAAGTATTAATTTGGTGCTTTGACAGTATGCAACAATTATTTGGGATGTTTGCAATTCCCGTTCCAATAATATTTAATTCTAAACTTTTCTGATTGGGACATTCTATGTATAATTTATTGCTCTGAGATTGTACATAAATCCAGTTATTGTTACAAAGCGGTTTCCATAAATCTAAATGTCCGTAAATGAAATCGGTTTGGCACTGCACTGGTAGGGCACTTATGACGTTTGATAGTAGTTCACTTTCGCAACTGGGGTTCGCTTTAGTTGGGAACACGGTCATGACGTCACAAATGAACTCGCGAGAGCTTATCACTCTGCATTCTTTCAGTGATTCGAGGTTACAATATTCTGATTTATCCTTGGTCATTGCGATGTATTTACTGCTAGAGACTATAAAACTAAATGAGTTCGGTTTTACACTGCTATGTGGAGTTGGTAGTGCTATATTATGGTACAAGCTGTACTCCTTAGGTGATACTAAAGGTATTCTTAATATAAAAACAATCCTGTTGTTTAAACTATAACAAATTACATTCGAAACATTCATTAAAATATGAATATGACTTAACTCTAAAGACACGGGTAATTTAAGATCTGCAGGTAGGTATCTGTAATTATCAACAAGCTCTTGGTGTAGCTGCGTGGGAGGTAACACGGCTGGGTGAGTATGTTTTGAAAACTAAACATGATAGCATTTGTTATGCCCTCTAGTTGAAATGATAAGGTGAGGACAGAGGCTTCCAAACTGTTTAAAATTGAATTTATATTTGCCTTTATTTTTAAATTGTTAGAAATTGCTGACATGTTTTTTAATTTTAAAGAGAGATTGTCGATACTTTCACTAAGTCTGGCTTCATTAATTTTTATTTTACTTAAAGTTTCATTAAATTTAGACAAAGTAGAAGTTGTAACCAAAATATTTTGTTTAATTAATGAACCCAGTCTTTTCTCTTCACTTTGTACAGTTTGAATAGCATTGTCATATTTAATAGCGTCATCCTCGTCTAGGGTCCCAAAGATAGTTTTGGATAGGGTGCCTATACTACCTATCCATGCTCCACGTTTGAACCTATTATTACTTGTAAGGTGAGCAATAGAGGAATACTCGGTAACAATATCACTATATCTAACTGTTAGCGGCTCTAATACGTTATGACATTCTAACTTGCTTGCAAGTTCAATTTCAATTCGATTGCATAAGAAGCGTGTTGTGCCTAATACCGAGTTAATATTTTGAATATGAGGTTCGATGTAAGAAATGTCTAACGGAGTTACTATATAGGTATCCAGTGTTAATGTTGAGTTCACCAATTGGATCAAAGTATATGCCGCAGCTCGAGTTGATTGGTTGAACATACTCATGGTGACCTTGGACCAGTACGCTGTAATGAAAAGAAACATTGAAGTTACTAACTACTAACCCTAACTAATTATCCTAATAAACAATATGTTTTAAGTGCGTGGAACTTCGTGGACATCCACGTGTTTAACTTCATTAAAGTGATGTTTCACATGGCGTCTATTTATGAGTAAAGATAAAGTATGATTGCCATGAATTTTTACGACTTTGTATGGGCCTTTCCATAGAGGAGATAAGGCTTTGCGCATTCTGAGATGGTTTTTTAGTAAAACGTAATCGCCTACTGTGTACTCGACAGGGCAAGTATGTGAGTCGTAATAGGTTTTAGAATTTTCTTTAGATTTATGAATGTATTCTAAGGCTTTATCACGTGCGTGTTTCATACGGTGTTGTAGAAGTTTTACATACTCAGGATAGGTAGTATTAGAGTTATCATTATATACTGAGTCTGGGATATGGGGCTTATGCCCAAATAATAACTCGTATGGTGTATAGTGTGTGTTGAATGTACAGCAGTATTGTATGCCAACATGAAGGTATACACATACTGGGGCCAATTATCTTGATTTTCATTAGCATATGATTTAAGGTATTCTTTAAGAGTGGAATGTGATCTTTCTAAAGCACCTTGCGTTTTTGGGTGGTAGGGTGATCTCGCACGTTTTTTTAAAGAGTTCTGCTGTGAAATTGGTGCCTTGATCGGTGAGTATATGTTTTGGGATACCAAAGAGTGATATAAAGTGAAGGAGACAGTCGCTTGCTTCTGCTGCTGTGTTACTGCGAAGAGGATATGCTAATGAGAATTTTGTAAGGTCGTCTTGCATTGTCAGAATATACTTAAGTTTGGCCGTGCCAGATTCAGGCAGAGGACCTACGATATCAAGGGCTAGCCTTTCGAATGGAGACGTAGAAGTAGATGTTATTACCATCGGTGCTCTATTTATTTTACGCAACGCTTTGTTAGTTTGGCATGATGGACATTTTTTAACGTAATTCTCGATATCACTGCGCATGTTATTCCAGGAAAATCTTTCCTTGATGCGGATTAGCATTCTTGTGGATCCTAAATGTCCTGCAATAGGGATGTCATGGTTTTCCTTTAGGATCTTAGGGATTTCGCTAAGCGAAGGATATATAATATTATTGTGGTAGATATGAATTTTAATATTGGTGCCATCGAATAAATATGCCAACATATTATAGATTTTTGCAAAGGAGTGTTTATCAAAAGGATTTCTAATATCAGAAATGCTAATCTCATTTACTGTGGGATATGACATGATTATTTCATCGCGAATAGATTTCAGGCATTTAAATATGTCCGGATACGAGTGTTCGTCAAAATGGTGAACTTTCGTGAATAACAAAAGGTAAGTTTTATTTTCGATTGTAAGAGGCAAATAGTTATGTAAGGCACTTTCTTTTTTCAGGAATTCATCGCGCTCGTTGTTTGGACAATTGTTGAGTACTTCTGGAACATATGGCATGGATTCATCCATGTCTATTGAGGTAGGAATTATTATCAATTTTTGTGCTCCTTTCAGCAAGTCTTCATTATGTTCTGTAATGTCAGTATTATATGATTTTGTAGGTGATTTTTGTTGTCAAGTACTGGAGGAGTGTCTGGATTACGGGTTGAGGATGTGGACGCAGGTAAGTTGTCAGGATTTTGCCAACTAGTTGAAGGTTGAGGATCTGATTCTATTTCAAGACGTGCTTCAGTCAACACAGAAAGTGGATCAAATTGGGATGGTTCCATGAGGGTAGGAGGTTCTACGGCAGTAGGAGGTTCTACGGAAGTAGGAGGATCCAGAGGACTGAAATCAAGGTTTCTATCTTCCACTGGGCTTATCAGTTCGTCCAGTCTTATTAGTTCGTCAAGGGTGTCTTGACCAATTTCCTGAGGTGTTGATTCCGATGAATGTTCAGTACTAGGATTAGTATCGTCAAGTGGATTTGTGTTTAAATTATTTCGATTCTCAGGAAGAACAGGGTTCACAGGATATCTGGAAAGAGCATCAGCGGCGGAGTTCAGTTTGCCATTTCGATATACTATTTCGTATTCATATTCTTCTAGCTTTAAACGCCAACGTTGAAGTTTGCTGCTGGGATCTTTATGGTTGAAAAGCCATTTTAATGGTCTATGGTCTGTTACAATTTGAAATTTATTCCCATATAGGTAGGGACGGAAAGTTTTACATCCGAATAAGACAGCTAACAACTCTTTTTCGGCTGTACTGTAGTTGGTTTCGCTTTTATTGAGGGTACGCGATGCGTAGGCTATTGGTTTGACTTTTCCGATGGGTCCTTGGGAAAGGACAGCGCCTATGGCGTGGTTTGAGGCATCGCATGTAACAACGAATGGTTGGGTGAAGTCAGGGTAGATGAGAAGGGGAGCAGTGGTTAACTTATGTTTCAGGTTATCAAATGCTAGCTGTTGTTGATTTTCCCAATTGAAGGGGACGTCTTTCTTCAAAAGGTTGGTGAGGGGTTTAGCTGTTTTTGAGAAATCAGGAATGAAACGACGATAATACGAAACAAGACCGAGGAAGGATTTAATGTCTTTTGCCGTTTTTGGAATTGGGAATTGGGTGACTGCTTTAACCTTTTCGGGATTGGGCTTTACGCCTTTATCTGTGATAACATGACCAAGGTATCCGACTTCTCGTCGTAAAAATTCGCACTTGTCGGGCTGAAGTTTCAAATTGAATTGGCGAAGTTTTTTGAATATGGCTACTAGGCTATCTATCTGGGAATTTAGATCATACCATAACATACCACATCATCCAAATAGACATAGCAGCGGATGCCTTGGAGTCCGGAAAGAGCTGTATTCATCAGCCTCTGAAAAGTTGAAGGGGCATTTTTCAGCCCGAATGGCATCCGTGTAAATTGGAAGTGTCCTTCAGGGACATTGAAGGCAGTTTTGGATTTGTCGGCTTCATTTAAAGGAATCTGGTGGAACCAGAAGCTAAATCTAGGGTTGTGAAGTATTTACTATTCCCCAGCTGGTCTAGGATCTCTGCGATCTGAGGAATAGGGTAAGTATCGCCGATTGTGACGTCGTTCAGTTTTCGGTAATCTATTACCACTCGCCATTTTTGGATGTTTGAAGCATCGAGCTTTTTAGGGACTACCCATATCGGAGAGGACCAGGGAGAGTCAGAAGGTTCAATAATGTTGTGGTCTAACATTTGATCAATTTGCTTTTTGACTTATTTTTTATGGATTTCAGGAAATCTATATGATTTTGTGTGGATAGGAATGTCAGTGGTAGTTTTTATTTCGTGTTTCAGGGCATTGGTACAGTTTAGTTTCTCTCCAGGCAAATGAAAAATATCAGAGAAGTCAGAGCACACTTGGTATAGAGCTTCTTTCTCTTCGCTGTTGAGATGGGAAACACGCAATTGACTTAATACTTCTTCAGTACGTTTGAAAGTATCTGTGTCTGGGATTATAGCATTCACATTATTTACAGGATGTAAAGCCTGGGGAGCTTTGTTGAATTCAGAATGATCAATTGGGGTAAGTTTTAGGTTAAGATTTGATTTCAGTGTTACAGGTTTTTCAGAGGTATGTACCACGGATATGTTTATTCTGTTATTTTCTTTAACGCGGACTACACAATTTGCGACTAATAAGGTTTCAGTGAGTTTCTGGTCAAGGACTAATCCTTCTTTTATTTGAGGATTTTGAACAGAACATTCGATAATTATTTCTGTTCTTGCAGGAATTAAGTATGCTGGATCATGAAAGTGTAATTTCAAGGATGATTTACCAAGATGAAGTAAATTATTAGTGTAATCGATGTTGCAGCTATGTGCGTTGAGTATATCGGAACCGATGATTCCATCATAAGGTAAATGTATTTTGTCAATAACGTGGAATTGGTGTGATATGCTGGATTTCGGCAAATGTAGTTTAATTTTGAAATGACCTCGGGTTTCAATGGATTCTTCTAATGAATCAATACCTTTTAATTGGATTTTTTCTTTCACAAGTTTAGGCTGTCTTTTTATACAAGAATGTTTCAACAGGCTTACAGAGGATCCTGAGTCTACAAGTAAGGTTAAGGGAATGTCAGATACGGAAGATTCAACCAGTACATGAGGTAGTAACGTTATTGCTGGGTTATTGGTAATCTCAAATACATTGGACTTAGAAGATTTTGGCAGGTTCATGTTCTGCGCGGATACAGTTGGTTTTGGCAGATTCGTATTCTGCTTGGATACACTGGATTTTAGCAGATTCATATTCTGCATGGATACAGTGGATTTAGGCAGATTTGTATTCTGCGTGGATACAGAGGATTTTGGCAGACCATCATGTAGCGATGTCTGCGAAGATTTTGACGTATTTATTGAATTATCTCCATGTAGCGGAATCAATTCAGGTTTATTGTTAAGGCTTACGGTGTCGATTTTTAAATTGTTAAGTCCCGTACGACACTGGGACGAGACAGTTACTCGTTTTTTGTTTCAGCATCAACGGTATCATAACCTTCTACTGATTCAGCTGGGTATTCGTCTTCAGGGGTATCAGAAACAAAATGGACACGTTGTGGTGTCCTTGACTGATTTTGATCAAGTCTAAAGCGTTTATTATTGTATTCGCGTTTGCGGCGTTGTTCCAGGGTATGTCCTGGCGTTTTGCAATATCTGCAGACGGGAATAGAAGAATCATAATTGTTATTAGGCCGATTGGGATAAAAATAGGGCCTAGGCTGGTTAAAGTTTGCAGGGAATCGCTGATTTTGATCTCTACGCATAGGTTGAAAATTCGGACTTGGAAAATTCGGCCTTGGGAAATTGGGCCTTGAAGTACCTGGCCTTTCTTGACGTGAGAAAGACGGATTCAGTTTAAATAAAAATTGTTGTATTTTTTCTTCGGATATAGCAATGTTCACAGCTTCGTTAAGCGTTTTGGGCGACTTGCATCTAACGATGTTTGATATACGGGTTATCAATCCCATTTGGAAATGATGGAGGGCTAATTCCTCCATGGCTGCTGTGCGTCCTATCATTTCTCTACTCTTATGGCCATGTGAAATGGATATTTCCGTAAGTAATTGTGAGAGACAAGTTTCTATTCTTAAAGCGTACTGGCTCACAGGTTCGTTAGTTTGTTGCTTAGACTCCTGAAGGTCGGTGAGTAAGTGGGCATAGTGTTTCCTCTCGCTGAACTGAGTTTTGAGAAACTCTTTGAGTTGAATCCAATTGGCAAACTCTTTAACGGAGCAGGCGGTTTGTTCTTTGCCCTGCAGTTGACATAATATGTATTTAAATAAAATATCTTTTTGGGCTTCCGAGGCTAAATCATAGGCGTTATTGCAGTTGACCAAAAAGGAGTTCAATGTTTCTCTAGATCCGTCAAATGGTTTTATGAATTTTAATAAAGTCGAAGGTCAAGTTCAAATTTGTTGATCGCAGTGTTATTTTTTTTCTGGACCTTGTGGGAATGCCAGAAGGCGGAGGACAAAGTGCCTCGTCTTCCGTGTCCGTTACAGCAATTTGAGGTTCTTCCAGCTTTGGACTTTGAGATCTACTCTCAGCCA
The DNA here is from genome assembly GCA_946251855.1 of Alsophila aescularia. Classification (NCBI taxonomy): domain Eukaryota; kingdom Metazoa; phylum Arthropoda; class Insecta; order Lepidoptera; family Geometridae; genus Alsophila; species Alsophila aescularia. Next base: position 53,333,511 of record OX276379.1, read on the forward strand.
TTTTGAGTTTAGAATAAATTACAATCGCAATTCACACAAACAATTATTAAAACAACAACAAGTGTCAAAAAACAATTAATAAAACAATAGTAAGAAAAGTTTGAGATTCGCAATGACCAAGAATCACTTACTTGAGAACGGACAGAGTGATAACGAAAGCTATCATTACTTCGAAGTTCGCTCACGATATGTAGGATTTAGCAGGAATAGATAAGGCGCGTCACGTCGTCGCGTCGAATGGATGCTCGCTCGTCGGATGTGCGTACTCGCACGTCGGATGGCCAATACCGGTCACGGCACCAAGTTGTGCGTGACAGTGGTATGGCTTTGGTTGTTCTTGGAGAAGACCGACTGCAGCACAAGCAGTGCGCAGTAATGGGCCTTTACACGATGAACTGGGTTTAAACTCGGTGCACTCCGATATCCAGGTATGCACAATGGAGTCACTTAGATATTTCAGCACTTGCACTACACAGCACAGGAATCGCGTCGAATTCCCGTATATATGACGGGATTTGTATCACGTACTCGGGATGGAGACGGTACCGGGGACTTCAAAAATCCCTTTACGCTGCCACCAAATGTTATGAGACGCTTAGGTTGAGTCTTTTTTAAAAAAGGATTTAAGAATAAAATAAAATAATAATTGATTTTCGAGACAACCGTCTGATTTGGATAGTGGATGAAGACTATGGATGTGTAACTGTGACTCTATCTGTAACTCTATGGCAAAAGAAATGATGACTTGGCAATAAAGGGTTCATAAGTTATGTATAACAGTACGTTTCTTAGGCCCGTCTTACGGCCTTAACGGCTTGGTGGATTTTAATAAATTTTATTACCGGTATTTTATTTTTTACCGGTGATTCAGATGTAGATAGGCCTATAAAGAGCACAATTCAACTACGAGCATGTCTCATTTTTATATTTTAATAAATTTTATTAAAATCCACCAAGCCGTTAAGGCCGTAAGACGGGCCTAAGAAACGTACAAACACATATAAAACCCAAACACATAACCCTTCTCAATCGGGTAAAAATAAGACATGCTCGTAGTTTAATTGTGCTCTTTATAGGCCTATCTACATCTGAATCACCGGTAGATGCAGAAAGGTCCTTATCCTGTGACAGATTCTGCACAGAATCAGCAAACGAATTTTCAACCTCAAAGTATAATTTATTCATTTGGTCTAAATTATTTTGTAATTGTTCACGAGAAATTTAATTATTTGAGTTGTAAAGTGCTTTGTCCTTGTGCGTACTTACAATACAATAAATGCTTTGAAGTTGAATTTACTAATGTATCTTTACTTATAATATTGAAGTTACTTGTATTGTAACATAAAGTCTGTACAATGAAGATAATTATAACATTGCTCTCAAGGATTTAACAGGCGCTACTGAACGAGTTTTTTTTATGTTTATGTTCTCGCTTTTCTTAAAACTACTTTCACTGAAATCTGATGTACCTACTTTGCATCTCGAAGCGATAAGTAGAAGCCGAGCAATCGATTAAAATCTGACGGCTGAACGAAAGGTATTGTAAGTACTTTTTAGGTACTTTTGGCCCTTGAATAACAGGATACTTTTTCCATCCAAAAAGTCCACGCGGGCATAGCGGCGGACGCAGCTAGCGATGAATAAAAACCAATCACAAACTTTCCGTTGAATGTTGAAACGTACCTACCAATCACATGCTCATCTCGTGTCTGCATCCCGCTGTGGATACTGATAACTTTGCGTAGATAACCTATCAGCTATCTAGTGCAGCGAATTAGGTCGGCTCACTCCTGGGACCTCGAGGTGTCGCCGCAAAACAGGTTTGCTTGATTTGTGATGGATATAAGTGGAAGAGTAGGTATCCTGTCAACTTCGTTGTCAATATACTTACTACGGCTATATTTTAGGTATTTGATTTCTAGAAGTGACGTCTGCTAAGCAAACAGTTCCGTTACGGAACTACTGGAAAGAAACTACTTACTTTTCACTGTAAAAGCCCGTTAATATTAGGTAAAGTAAATCTAGGTTTGAGTTGATATTACGTTTTGTTCGGCATTTTACCATTAGTAACTAGTGAATGCTAGGTTTTACGGAGAGAGAACAGTGACGGCTGGTAAATGTTGGTTTTGGTTAGGTTAGTTTTTTTTCCTGGTAGGGGGAATCCTCTTGGATAACGACGGAGAGTGGTTATAGAGCGCCATGACGAGCGATCTTGCGCCACCTCCATCCACCGACTTCCTGCGATGGCTACAATGTCGTCGGTCCATCGTGAGGAGGGTCTCCCTACACCAGGCCAGTCGCACTCCGCAACAAGTACAAATATTATACCTACACTTTGCGGCCGCAATATTACGGTTCATTCAGTAGAGTGTCAAGCGTGCGCTCCATGAGTCGCGCGCCGTGTGCTACGTAAAGTTTTTGTCAAATTTTATTCTTTTCTTAATAGTGTAGTACCCTCGAGGATGACGGAGTTAAACAGCCTCTGAAGGACTTTAAGTACCGGTGTTCCACCCGCTTTCAGTAGCTCTGTCGCTATTCCGCTTTGTTGCTTGAGAGCCATTCTGATGTCGTATAGGCTAGTCCGGGATATCTTCGTCAAACGGGTCGGTATAATATCGGGTCAAACGGGCTTTTGCATCGCTAGTCGTACTAAGAGGACTAAGCGATAAGGTGTATAATTGCCCATAGAACTTCTCGAGCTCACTCAAAATCTCTGGCTTCGACGAGACGATGCTGCCACTGTCCGTCAGTTAAACAGCTTCTGAAGGACTTTAAGTACCGGTGTTACACCCATTCAGTAGCTCCGTCGTTATTCTGTCCTCCCGTGGTGCCTGATTGCTCTTAAGCTGTTTGAGAGCCATTCTGATCTCGTAAAGGCTGACGTCTGGGATATCTTCGGTATAATGACGAGTCAAACGGGCTCTTGCATTGCTAATCGTGCTAGGAATCCGCGATGAGATGTATAAGTAATTGTTCATAGAACTTCTCGAGCTCACTCAAAATCTGGCTTCGACGAAACGATGCTGCCACTGTCGGTCTTCAGCTTCGTCAACAAGCTTTGCCCAGTAGACAGATCTCTTGCAAACACTTTAGAGCACTGGTTCCGCTCTATTGCGTTCTTAATACAATTAAGTAGTATTATAAGCAATAAGTATAAGTAGTTTAATTAGCATATTTTTATGATACCTACGAGTACCTACACCACCGTCTGTTGTCGTATTTATTTCCTCTCCATCCAAAGGTTGTCTGGAAGAGATCGCTTTTTAGTGATAAAACCGCCCATTGTACAATAATATTTCTTAGTTTTAGTTCATTTCTTTTTGTAAATTTTTGGTGTACAATAAAGAGTTATCTATCTATCTTCTATATATACGTATAATAAAACTGTAACGGGTCCAATTCTGTACATAGAAGTTTTTTTTTTGGAACGTACTCTTGATTCGATACTGAAGCCAAAACTGTTTATTTTTTCATTTTTGTCTGTCTGTCTGTCTGTCTGTATCTTGGCTAGGCATCACGCCGAAACTACTGAATGAATTTATATGAAACTTGGTATGATTTGAGTTCATACTACGAGGTAGGACATAGGCTACTTTTCATCCCGAAAAATGAAAGGGTTCCCGCAGGATTGAGGTTTAAAGTTATTTCAAAAAACACTTACCACTCTGAAACTACTGGACGGATTTTGATGCAATTTGGCACAGTTATAGTTTATATGATGGGTTAAAATTCAGGATACTTTTTATCCCGAAAAATAAAGAGTTCCTGTGGGATAATGTCCCAAATTCTGTTTTTTTTTGTTCCGTTGTATTTTCAATACTAAAGCCTAAACTGTATTTTTTTAAGTTTTGGTCTTCTGTCTGTCTGTCCATCTGTCTTTCTATACCTTGGAGTGCATGACGCCGAAAATACTCAATGAATTCAAATGAAATTTGGTATGATTTGAGTTCATACTTCGAGGTAGGATATTGGATACTTTTCATCCCGAAAAATAGAACGGTTCCTGCAGGAAAGGCGTTGAAAATTATTTAAAAGAACACGTATCACGCTGAAACTACTAGACGGTTTTTTTTTAAACTTGGCACACTCATAGTTTATATAATAGGTAAAAATTTAGGATACATTTTATCCCGAAAAATAAAGTGTTCCTGCGGGATAATGTCCAAAATTCTGTAAATTAAAGATATTATGTAAATATTTTTGGAGGCCGTTCTATACTAAAGCCAACACTGTATTTTTTATTTTTGTTTGTCTGTCTGTCTGTCTGACCGTCTGTCTCTATATACCTTGGCAGCCCACCACGACAAAAATACTCAATAAATTCAAATTAAATTTGGTATGATTTGAGTTCATAGTTCGAGGTAGGACATTGGATACTTTTCATCCCGAAAAGATTAAGTGTTCCTGGAGGATAGGGGTGGAACATTATTTAAAAGAACACGTAGTACCCTGAAACTATTGGACGGATGTTGATGCAACTTGGCACAGACATAGTTTATAAGATGGGTGAAAATTATGGATACATTCTGTCCCGAAAAAATAAAGGGTTCCTGTTGAATATGGGTCCAAATTCTGTACATTAAAAATATAATGTTTTTTTTGGAAGTTACTCCATTTTCCATAGATAGATAGATAGATAGATAGATAATACTTTATTGTATACCAGTTTTCAAAAATTTACAGCAAATAGAAACAATCTTATAACTAAAGTACAACGGGCGGACTTATCGCTAAAAGCGATCTCTTGCAGTCATCCAATAGTCAGTCGATAGTGAAGCCTAAACTGTATGTTTTTTTTCATTTTTGTCTGTATGTCTGTCAGTCTGTATCTTAGCCACGCATCACGCCGCCGGAACTACTGGATAAATTAAAATGAAACTTGGTATGATTTGAGTTCATACTACGAGGTAGGACATAGGATACTATACATCTCGAAAAATGTATGGGTTCTCGCAGGATTGGAGTTGAAACTTATTTAAAAGAACACATACCACGCTGAAACTCATGGACGGGTTTTGATGCAACTTGGCACTGTCTTAAGTTATATGATGGGTAAAAATTGAGGACACGTTTATCCCGAAAAAGTAAAGGGTTTCTGCGGGATATGGGTCCAAAGTTATGTTAATATTTAAGTAATAAAAAATATTTTTGAACGGTTCTCTATATTCGATACTGAAGCCAAACTATTTTACTTTTTTAATTTTGTCTGTTTGTTGACCGCGCATTGCACCCAAACTACTAAATGAATTCAAATGAAAAAAATGGTCTTGGGTGCTTAAAAAAGGTATTGAACAATATATTTTTTGTTAATCGTGTCTTTCTTTATGTTTGTTTGTATGTTTGTCTGTTCACGCATCACGTAAAAACTACTGGACCAATTGCAATTCATTGTTAGATAGCTTAGGGTTTGATTTAAATCTGGTGTAATTGGTATCTCAATCCGGTGAGTTAGAAGCCGAGCAATTGATAAAAGTATTTATGACGGCTGAAGAAATTTTGTTCAAATGTTGGTATATTGGTCCTGTAATAGCACATTATGGTACTTTGAACCTAAAGAAAATACCACGCGTGTGAAGCCGCGGGTACAGCTAGTTGAATACTAAAGCCATAACTGTATTTTTTATTTTTTGTCTGTCTGTACCTTGGGAGCGCATCACGCCGAAAATACTCAATGAATTCAAATGAAATTTGGTATAAAATGAGTTCATACTACGAGGTAGGACATTGGATACCTTTCATCCCGAAAAATTAAAGGTTTTCCGCAAGATAGGGGTTGAAAGGGATTAAAAAGAACATGTATCATGCTGAAAGTACTGGACGGTTTTTTTGATGCAAATTGACACAGTCATATATCTATACTTATAATAAAGGAATAGGTACAAAAAAGGCTGTACAAAGATGATAAATAAAAAAATGCTTTCTGTCTGTTTGTTTGCATGTTTGTTCACGCATCACGTAAAAACTACTGGACCGATTGCAGTGCGGTTTTCATCTTAGGGTTTGATTTAAGAACTGGTGTAATTAGTACCTCAATCCGGTGAGTTAAAAGCCGAGCAATTGATAAAAGTATTTTTGACGGCTGAAGAAGTTTTTATCAAATGTTGTTATATGGGTCCTGGAATAGCACATTATGGTACTTTGAAGTCTTTGAACCTAAAGAAAAGACCACGCGTGCGAAGCCGGGTGTACAGCTAGTTACTTTAATAAAACAATAAATGGGCCAAATCTGTACATAATATTTTTGAATATTATAATTGGGATAAACATCACTAACGATATGGAGGCCAAAACAGTTTTTTTTATTTTCGTTTTTATGTCTGTCTCTTTGAACACGAATCACGCTGAAACTACCGGACGGATTTTGATGCAACTCTACACAATCATTGCTGATGTTATGGATTAACATTTAGTATACTTTTTATCCCGAACAAATAAATGGTTTTCGCAGGATAGGGGTTGAAAATGATATCAACGAACACGCATCACGCTGAAACTACTGGACGGATTTTTATGCAACACAGTGTAACTGTATTATTATGGGTTCAAATTAAGTACTTAGGTACTATACCTTTTAACGGGTAGAAATTTATGCAAAAATATTATTTTACTAATCGATAGTGTTGGCGAAACGAATAAAAACTTACAATTTTCATAATGACTTGAAAATTTCAAAATGGCAAGACTAAGGTACGATTAGGATACTTATTATCCTGAAAAAATAAGGGGGATAGGGATAGGGGATAGGATAGATTCCTGTGGGATAGGGGTGGAAAGTAAAGTTATTTAACAGCCTCATTGCACCAATCGTTTGTGTCGGCGATGCATGGCTTAACAAAGATAGGGAATAACATACTTTTACTTTTTAGGTTTCTGTACCCAAAGGGTCCAAACTGAGCCCAACAAAAAAGTATGAATCTGATGACCCGTAATAATAGGCAGCCGGTCGAAATGTTTACAGAATATGTGTTAGATATTATGGTTTATATCCCAACAAATAATAAAAATGTTAAAAATAATCGGGAATCCCCATACGATGGAAGTGTTTTTTTTAATGGTGAGACTATAGTACAAACTCTAAAATCTAATCTAAAACAAAAAAAATGAAACTGGTTAAGTGCGAACTTGCACTAATGATTCCGTAAAATTAAAGAAAACACAATGTTTTTGGTAAATACATAATTATATTGTGTGGTGGTTCGGAACCCGCGGTGGGCGAGTTACATTAATGTGAACGAGAGAATTTACCAAGCTGGGTATTACGTTTGCACTGCAGAACGACCGGGACGAGAGGTTATCAGATTCCAGTCCCGACGTAATCTCTTCTGAAGTTTTTTGGTGCACCTACGAGTATCTTGACCGTATCTATTCACAAAATTGCTTCCCGTCGCAAGTACGTAGGTAAATTTGGATTTGGAGAATGGCCAAAGATTTTTTAACCATGTGCAATACACGTATGCAATGGTGCACAGACTAAGAATGCGAATGCTGCGTTATCAGCGCATAAGGAAAAGTCGCATGTAAAAAGCATTAGCCTTCTGACAACTGTACGTTAGTTCAATACACTGTATACTTAGGAAACCACAAAAAAATAAAATAGGATACTTTTTTCGCTAGTCTCAAATAAAAGCCCTATGAGTACCAGAACACGAGCTCCTGTGTCGTATTGAGCTAACGCACCGCACAGCTTGTTAGGAATCAGGTCACATGACTCTTGGGAGTCTTGGACCGAGTAGGTACCGTGGTATCTGATCGCGTTTTTTTTTTCACAAGAAATAGCAGCCTTTTTTGTGAAAAAAAATAAGAGGATAATGATCGGCATATAAAGTAACTAGCTGCACCCCGCAGCTTCGCCCGCGTGATAACTTTGCCCCCCCCCCCCCCCCTCCCCCTTTAACCCCCTGGAAGATGTATTTCAACAGCAACCATAAGTGCTCCTATTTAGTGTGATGCTCAAGGAATATTTTCTGTAAATTTCTAATCTCTAGGTCCAAAGGCCGTGCGAGTCTGTCAGTTAGTAGGTATGCCACGGTACTGTTTTATAGGTTTACTAGATGTACCCGCGCCTTCGCATGCGTGGCTATTTCTCTAGGTTAATAGTACATGTGTGGTTAGTAGTATATGTGCTTCTATGTGTTGGTATACCAATATACCAACATTTTATCAAAATTCCTTTAGCCGTCAAAAAGTTTTTTATCGATTGTTCGGCTTCTACTCATCGGATTGAGATACCAATTACACCAGTTCTTTAAGCCAAACTATCCAACAGTGAAAACCGCATCACAATAGGTTCAATAGTTTTTACGTGATGCGCGAACAAACATCAGACAAATAACAACCATACTGACAAACAACAAATAAACACACAAACAGACAGATACGTTTTAAAAAAATGTTATATTCTTGTTCAGTAGCTTATTTTAAGTACCCCAGTTTTTAAATAAATTATTTTGTTTGTACATTGAGGTATTATGTCATTGTACAGATTTTTAAGTTCTCATTGCTTTATTATAAGTACTAGCTGATGCGCGCGGCTTCACTCGCGTGGTCATTTCTCCGGGTAAAAAGTACTTTGTGTACTATTCCAAGACCTAAAACTCCAATTAAAAAAAAATACAATAAAAAAAATATGTGGTAAAAATACCAATTAAACATTTGATAAAAATTCCTTCAGCCGTCAATAAGTTTTTATCTACCGCTCGGCTTCTACTGATCGGATTGAGATACCAAGTACACCAGTTTTTAAGTCATACCCTAAGCTATCCAACAGTGAAAACCGCATCGCAATAGGACCAGTAGTTTTTACGTGATGCGCGAACAAACATACAGACAAGCAGACAAACAAACTGATAGACACGAATTGAAAAAAAAATATATATTCTTGTTTACTGAACATTTATTTTAAGTACCCTAGACCATGTTTTATTTTTATCTTCTTTGTACAGACGTTATTGTTCTTATTGCTTTACCAGATGGACCGCGGCTTCGCACGCGTGGGCATTTCTCTAGGTTAGAATTAAAAGTACTCCATGACCGAAAATACCAAAAAAAATTGTACTAACGTTTTATCGAAATTCCTTCAACCGTCAAAAATATTTTTATCGATTGCTCGGCTTCTACTCATCTGAGATACCAAGTACCTACCCCAATTTTTTAGTCAAACCCTAAGCTATCCAATAGTGAAAATCGCATCGCAATCAGTCCAGTGGTATATACGTGATGCGCGAACAAACATACAGACAAACAGAAAGACACTCTTCAAAGAAATGTAGCGTAGACCATATTATAAAAAAAACCTTTTTTGTAGAGTATTTTTCGTTCTTATTGCTTTATTATAAATACAGATAGATTACATGTATAGATATAGTTAGCTAGATAGATATAGATAGATAGATAGATAGATAGATAGATAGATATAGATAGATAGGTAGATAGTATAGATTAGGTAATTTTACGTACCTAGGTACCTACTGATTTAGGTAAGGGTGATATAATGAAAAAAATTATCGGTCAGGATAAACAAATGAAATCCACACCAATATATAAAAGTGAAACGTTGTCTGTTTGTTTCGGGAGCTTTCATGTGATAACGGCTGGATGGATTTTGATGAAATTTGGAATGGACATAGCTTATACCTTGGAATAAAACATAGGAAACTTTTTATCCCGGAAAATTGTAAGTTTTCACGGGGAAACTGTAAAAGGTTCATTACTAGCTGTAAGGAACGGTTGTCATGGAAACGAAATAATAACAAGTCTGTCAAAAAACATCAAGAGCGTTTTAAAGTGCTTTACTTATGCGTCACCTACCGGCCCCAACGGAAGACCAGCGCTGGTCGTTGATCTGTCGATTACAACCAGCATAACGCTGAGTTGGGACAAATTCATGACAATTTTCTTTGCTTGGTCTATTTATTGTGTTATTTTTTTGTTTTTGTTATGAATTAATGTCTTTTCTTTCATTCTTTTATCCTTTCTATTTCACTACACCCAGCCACTAAGTTCAATATCACATTTGAATACTAAAAGCCAATATCCGTAAAAAAGGTACGCAACACAAACTAAAGGGCTGTAACATTAATATTCCGTGTCGCCGGGTTTCATATTCAACTTAAACAACACCAGAAACTTGGGCCAACTCTTCAGATGTATTGGATTTAACTATTCATCCGTTTCCAAGAGTTAATTTATAAGGGTCTCTGAAGAATACAGTAGATACTGCTTGGAGAACATAGAGGAGACCATAGATAGGTACAGGTAGTATTTATGTACACGAGCGCTGCGCAAAAACGACCGCTAGTCTTTTTAGAAATCCTCACGGACGAATTCGCGGGTACAAATTACCACTAGGCTTTTTTACCCGAGTACGGCGAAGCAAAGGAAGGGTAATGAACTTAACAGTCTATGTATGTATGTATATAGGTACATGTGGATGTTACGCCGTAGCGTCGCCCCTATTGGTCCAATTTCGACGAGCGAGGTAACAATCGATTCATCTTCATGTAGGTAGGTATAGTGTCATATAGTGTTATAAGGAAAGGGTTTTGTGTTCAAACTAAAAACTTGGTCCGATTTTGACATGCGAGGTATCAATCGATTCGTCTTCATTGCAAGAATGTCGAAGGCAATTTTTTACCTGATCGTACTCGGGTTTGAGTTTTTTGAAGTTATGTCTTGTTTGAAGGCCGTGCAGACAAAGACGCAGGCAAAAATTACCACTAAGCTTTTTTGAAATCTGCGCTGACGATAGCTAGATTCCAATAAATGACCTAGCATAATCTTGATAGGTATTTCAAGCGAGGAAAACTTCTAGTCTTGGCCAAGGGTATGCCTGTAAACATATATGGATTTCTTGTATAATGGAGAAAATTAGGTACGAGAGAGTTGACACATAATTTCAACGAGGCATCTTCAACGAAGGCGTATTTTCTAAAAATAAAACCCATTTTACCTCAAAATACATCCTATTCACAGTTTTAATATCCCCAAAAGAATCCCATTACACCCACGGTTCAGGGCAGACTTCAATGTGTAAATTTGATTGGAAACAACCTCCGCGACGCGGGCGTGACAACTCGTGCGTTTGACACAATTCATTTTTTATATCCTCCTGTAACACCCCGTGAATATCTAAAAGTGTTTTATCACTTTCGAATTTCAAGAAATAGACATAAGTAGAATACGTACCGATACATTTCAGAACAGAATAGGGATTAGTGATGTAAAAGGGACGATTGTGTGGGATTTTTGTGCGTGATGGGATCATGGGACAGACTACTCACACATCCATAACGAGTGTGGGTAAATAATGTTAGGGTACCTACCTACTACGGAGAACTTTATATGTACTGTGTATCTATCTGTAGAACTTACAATACAACACACGTATAAGTACGTAACTCGTAACGTAATCGCAGCGGAAGTATGTGTCTCGGAAGTTATTTGCTAGTTGCTGCGCAAACTGCTATTTTTCAGATGCAATCCCCATGTTGAAGGTGAAGACAGCATTGTATAACTGCCTCGCTCACTTGCTTACGTTTTTCGCATATTCTATCTCGCTCTTACTTTATGCTGTTTTATCCCCACAGCACTACCTGCGAAATCGTTCACAGAGCCTAACTTCACAAACATGTAGATTGGCTGGGACTACTCTACATTTTATTTTATTGTAGTGTGCATTCATGGCGTACGTTACAGGTACCTATGTGGATCACAGTCACAGTCCTCTTTATTGAAAGTTATACCTCTGCGCTGGCCAAGAAATCGTTGAACCGAGACGATACGAATTTATCTTACAGCAATAAACTGAATTAAATTCATCAATGTATTTATGATTTTAGTATTAACGCCTGCCTATCGAGAGACATCTATGCGAGAACATCTATCTATCTATATCTTCTATCTATATCTATCTATCTATACTTATAAAAAAGCAATAATAACGAAAAAAACTCTAAAATGAAGATAATTTTAATAAAATGGTCTAGGTTACTTAAAATAACCTACTGAACAAGAATAGAACATTTTGAAAAATCGCGTCTGTCTGTTTGTCTGTTAGTTTGGTTGTCTGTATGTTTGTTCGGTCATCACGTAAGAACTACTGGACCACCATGGACTTGCTATGCGTTTGTAGTCATCATGGCAGAAACCCTGGAAGACCTAAGCACAATGCTCAGTAACCTCAATATTGTTTCCTAACAGGCCCACCTGTTAAAATAAACATGGGTAAGACGAACATCACGTCAAATGCTCATGTCGTACCCATGCCGGTTTATGTTGGGAACGATTTTATCGAAGCTGTTGATCATTATATCTACTTAGGTCAGATGATCCAACTGGATAGATCCAACTTCGACAAAGAGGTCACCGACGAATCCAACTCGGATGGGCAGCGTTCGGGAAATTACGCCATATCTTCTCGTGGCAGATACCGCAGAGCCTCAAGACGAAAGTTTATAATCAGTGCGTGTTGCCAGTGATGACATACGGCACTGAGACGTGGTCGCTAACATTGATCTCATACACAAGCTCAGAGTTGCGCAGCCTGCAATGGAGAGAGCTATGCTCGGTGTTTCACTACGTTATAGTATCCGAAATGAGGAAATCCGTAGAAGAACCAAGGTTACAGACATAGCTCTCTGAGTTTGCTGGTGTTGTTGAAGTGGCAATGGGCAGGCCATATAGTTCGCAGAACCGACAACCGCTGGGGAATAAAGGTTCTCGAATGGCGGCCACAAACAAGCAAGCGAAGTGTGGGGAGACCCCCACACGATGGACCGACGACATTGTAGCCATCGCAGGAAGTCGGTGGATGGAGGTGGCACAGGATCGCTCGTCATGGCGCTCTTTGGGGGAGGCCTATGTTCAGCAGTGGACTTCTAAAGGCTGACATGATGATGATGAGTATTTTATTGGCAACGATAGAGTTAAATGTCAAAGATTATTAATGAAAATTACATAATCGATCAAATTACTTATTTATACTGTCAAAATAGGTAGTAATACGAGTAATAATGAAAAAAAGCCAATGTAGGTTCAAATAAGTATAATAATTTACACATAATTTACAAATAAAGTCACAACATGTCCAATCATCGTCAGCCTATATCTGTCCACTGCTGGACGTACGCCTCTCCTGATGCATGCCACTGAGCTCCGTCTTCAGATCCTCATCCATTCTCTTCCAGCCACTTTTCGCAGGTCGTCCACTCCACCTGGCTACAGTGCATCCTACACTACGTTTGCGTAAGTGTGGTCTCCACTCGAGAACTAGTCTACCTCAATGGTTATCGGTTCTTCTGGAAATGTGACCAGCCTACTGCCACTTTGGCTTGCTTATGAAACATGTCTAATGAATAAAAATAATAACAATATTATTTTAAAATGTAATTGAATCTATAAAAGTCTTTCAACCAGCCACTATAGGTACTTACTTAATCATGTTCTTAAATACGTGGTAAGTACTTTCACGATTTCCATGACTTTTTGCTAAAATCTTCCTGGATCACGGCAGACTCCATAAAAGGTAATAATGACAATATTTCGGTCACTAGTACGTTACCTAGCTGTGATTTTTGGTTTACATTACAAATTTGCTAGCACAACAGCTGAGTTTAAGCTGGTGGCCGGCTCAGCGGTCACCATTTCGTCCTCAAGGAAAAGTACTGGATTTAATTGGATTTTGGGCACTCCGCACTACCTATAGACACCAATTTAAACATTAATGGTTCTAGTAAATTTGAAGGATACTGATTTAATCGTTTTGTTGTTGGAGTTGGCTTGGACGAGTTGAGCAAGCGTCACCTTGGCCGCGTAGCTTGTACTATAATTTATTCTGTGTGTGTATATGGTGTATATTTTCTTTGCCTTTGCCACAGTATACACATATTATCCTGTAACACTATAATGTGTAGGTACTGTGCCTTGGGAGACTACAAGTTTAAAACCACTTATTCAATCATTTTAGTTTTTGACACGAGCTCATACCGAGCAGTACCAACCTAATAGCCAAGACAAACTTCATATAACTCTGTTCAATTCGCTTTATTAGCTTGGCAGACCATCCTTTGCGTAATATCTCGTAAACGTAACATCGTAAAGTAACGTCGAGCTCTATTGCACACTATAGAGCACTACTACGGTTATCATCGTCTGTGGGCACCCTTTATTCCTGTATGCCACGTGCTAGTTTGCCACCGGGGTGGCCAACGCCACTAAATTAGTTTCATATTCCACTACCCCGTTTTCCACCTGGGTGACCAACGCCACTACATGAGCTTCATATGCCACCGGGGTGGCCAACGCCACTAAATTAGTTTCATATGCCTCCTCTCGTGTTATTGCTGCCGGGGTGGTCAACACCATAAATATTATGATTATTTAATTAGTTCATTGTCATTGGCTTAGGTCAAAGCATTATCTATATATACTTATAATAAAACTGTAACGGGTCCAATTCTGTACATTGAAGATATTTTGAAATTTTCTTTTGGAGGATAGTCTATATTCGATACTGAAGTCAAAACTGTATTTTTTTTCATTTTTGTCTGTCTGTCTGTCTGTCTGTATCTTGGATAGGCATCACGCCGAAACTACTGAATGAATTTAAATGAAACTTGGTATGATTTGAGTTCATACTACGAGGTAGGACATATGATACTTTTAATCCCGAAAAACTAAAGGGTTCCCGCAGGATAGGCGTTGAAAGTTATTTAAAAGAACACGTATCACGCTGAAACTACTAGACGGATTTTATTGCAACTTGGCTCAGTCATAGTTTATATAATGGGTAAAAATTGAGGATAATTTTTATCCCGAAAAAAATAAAGAGTTCGTTTTTTTTTATCGTTTCGCTTTGTCTCTTTGTCTGTATATGTTTGTTCACGCATCGAGTAAAAACTATTGGACCGATTGCAATGCGGTTTTCAATGTCAGATAGCTTAGGGTTTGATTTAAAAACTGGTGTAATTAGTATCTCAATCTGGTGAGCTAAAAGCCAATCAATTGATAAAAGTTTTTTTGACGCCTTAAGAAATTTTGATCAAATGTTGGTATTTTGGTCTTGAAATAGCACATTATGGTACTTTGAACCTAAATAAAAGACCACGCGTGTGAAGCCGCGGGTACAGCTAGTAGGTATAATATGTACTTACCTAATAATTAAATTATTTAAAAAAAACGCCAGCATAAAATATTAAAAAGTTGCGAATAACACCAATCTTCCAATTCAAGAATTATTAGTTATGTGGCCTTAAGTGCTTTTTTCACAAAGGCAGTTGTTTGTTAACAGTAAGCCGGGTGGCGTCTTAAAGTGTACTGAATGCTATAAAAACTATTTCTGTTCATACTCCCTGTAACTAACAAGGAGGTGGCATACAGGTAAAAATATTAGTGATGTTGGCCACCTCGGAGGCAAGGGCGTTGGTCACCCCGGTGGCAAAATAGGGGGTGGAATACAGGAAAAAATATTTGTAGCGATTGCCATCTCAGTGGCCAGTGAAACGTTTTAGTGGCGTTAGCCACCCCGGTGGCAAACTAGGGGGTGCCATACAGGAATAAACGGTGGGCACCTGCAAAGTAACACTATCACGATGCGTTGCTTAATTTTCAATACTATTAACACCTCTATAGTAGGACCTCAGCGGTTTGTTTGTTGGAACCTACAGTTCGGAATTTCACTGTGGTGTGGTGGTAGCAATCGGCACCGCTATCGGGGGAAGTAGCAGTTAAATGAGAAAAGTTGGAACGTATGATCGAGTAGGCGTTGAGTGGCAGTTGCACCCTTGCTATTCTTGCCTCATTCAACGTTTAGGTTTAGTGGATCTGATTTGCTGGGTGTGTAGGTAAAGCCTTTTTATTTTCTCTGTGACGTGGAAATAAAATATTTGAATGGGATATATGAGTACCCGAGATGACTTGGTATTTCTCTGTCACTTCACTTAACTAGGTACCCTACCTATCAAGAATTTCCTGTATGTAACGGAATCATAAACTACCAACACCATGGTTCCACAAACATCCAGATTCAGAGCAAATAGGTACCAAACCAACGTACTTAATACTACGAGTTTCACACAATATTTACACTGCACTTAAACAAAACACAAGCACAAATTAAAAATTTATATAACCCCCGGCCCCCCACATCAGTTTTCAAACATAAAAGCCACATCAAAATGGGTCCATCCCCTCCCCCGTATAGCTAAGAACCATCTCGATCACATCAGCTTACAAACAGAAAAAACTGCATCAAATCGTTCTATTCGTTTGGGAGCTACGATGCCACAGACAGACACACACACACACACACACACATACACTCTCACAGTGATACACACCCTAACTAAACTTATAACACCAGTCTCTTTCTTCGGTGGTTAAAAACTAATTTGTATGCTAATAATGTGGAATTAATGTAGGTACTTCGCTCGTCATCAGAATATGGAGGAAGGAACCTGTATTTCGTCAGTAAGTATAATATAACCTATTTTACTCGTACTAAAATGTGCCTAGTCTGCGCTTATTCTGAATGTTGTAGATACACCTACTTATACACTGGCCTTCAAAACTTAGAACCACATTTTTAATGCCTGTCTGTTCGCGCATCACTTTAAAACTACTGGACCGATTGCGATGCGTTTCTCATTGTTGGATAGCTTAGGTTTTGACTTGATAAACTGGTGTACTTGGAATCTCAATCTGATGAGTAGGAGTCGGAATTTAATAAAAAAACTGTTGATATAAAAAGTTTGATACTTAATCCAGTGTAGTTTGTGCTAGGCTACCAGAATAGCGGTATTTAAAGAGTATAATTTCTATACGTATATAAAAAACTATAATGAACCCAGCAGACCACCTCTAACAAGCAGCCTTGATGCCGATCGACGAGAAATGCACTTCAAGTGCTTCGTTTTATTAGAATTCCGCAAACCGACGAGAATTTTCTGTTAATGCTAGGAACCTCCAAAGGTAAGGGTATTTCTGGGGTCTAATGATTAGACCTTGGAAATATAGAGTATTATAGGAGTAGGTAATCTCTAATCTCTGTAGTATCTAAACGGTTATTGTGACTTAACTATAGTAGTTAGACCCGCCCGGTATATTTTTTGTGGTAAGTGCTATAAACATGTAGTACATTATTTTATGCATCAACAGTTTTCGCTGACTTTTATAGGCAAATTTCTGATACCATGGTTTATATTATTGCAATTTACGCAGAACTTACGAATTTTTTGAAATAAAAATGCATCACGTGTTACTCGCTGATAATGTAGCTTTCTATCGTGAAATAATTTTAAAAATTGGTTATTTTTTTTTCAGTTTATCCATTACACACAAAGAAACAAAACAAACAAACAAAAATATTTTTGAAGTCTTTTCTCTTCATCATGTTATTATAAATTAGTCTAGAATCTACACTAATAATCCGGGCCGTTTTTTGTTCCAATTAGTCAATTAAAACACGGGTAGAATCGTGTACAAATAAATATAAACCCTTAGCTACCCGTGCGAAGCCAGGGCGAGTCACTAGTGAACAAAATAAATAATAGTTTAAAAAACTAAAAAACACGCTTTATATAGAAACCCAAGCTAAAAACTAGAAAATAAATTTTAAAAAAAGCGTGGGGAGCTTTTTAAGATATTATCGAAATGACCCATGCACCCCACGCTTTTTTTTAAATAAAACTTTTTTTTCTTATTTACACTATTAAAATTTATTTTCTATTTTTTAGTTTGGTTTTCTATATAAAGCGTGTTTTTAGTTTTTTTAAACTATTATTTATTTTCATATTTTTTTTAAAAAAATATTGAATTATTGCATTGTCATCGGTCTTTGACAGGTATGCAAAATTTGAATGAAATCTGACCGTTTAAAGTGGGTCAAAATAGCGTCCAAAGGAGTCGGTTACAAACATACAAACATACAAGTGAAGCTAATATAAAGCGTATAATAAAAGAGATACATTCCATTTTTGGCTAAGGCAAAAATCGAATGCACCTTGTAGCACAGAATAAATATTAGTACTACGTTGTTTTTTAAAAGCCATGCTTGTTAGGCTTGGTAGTTTTCTTACTAAGCATGAAATTGTAAAGGATGAACAATTCGGTTTCCGTAAGGGAACTTCAAGGTTCCTCGCGTGTTTTAACTTAGTAAAAATGGTCACTGAGGGGACTCCAGTAGTATCCTTATTCGTAGATTTTAAAAAAACTTTACATATTGTACAATATGTGTATCCTAATTTATAATAAGCTACCCCAGGATATAAAGCTCTTGCAGGGAAATGTATTTAAAATTAAGTTGATAAAATAGTTAATGAAAAATTGATTTTATAGTGTCAAAGAGTTTTTGGAACCGTGACAACTGTGCAATGTACGAATAAATTCTAATGCAGCGAATAGAATTAGGAAGAAGCTTACTATGCCTGTGAGTCTTTCCAGTAGTAATTGATGTACAGAGTTGGTTTAAATTCAATGTACAAGGTTGTTTAACGAACAACATGTTAGAGTTATTTGACTATTAAAAATAAAATGAATAAATTCAAGCTCAACGAGATATTTTATATCCAAAACATTATCATAGATCGATTGAACGCACAGCGGTAATTTTGGGAACTCTACTCCCAGGAGTGAGCGCCAGCGAACGTCCTGCAGTGAGCGAAGCGTACGTAAGGCCTGGCCTCACTGGCCTGGAGTAGAATGCCCAATATTATCCTACTTAGGATACCCTGTACTATGTGCACTAGACAACTGGTAAACATACATAGATACGAATAATTATATCCATGACTCGGAAACAATCATTTATGGTCATCACACAAATGATTGCACCTTGCGGTATTTGAACCCACGACCGTTTTAGTAGGGTCTCTAGCCTAATGGCTAGAGACCCTACTAAAACGGTTGGTCTAATGACCAACCGGTCGTCTATGACCACTGCTGGACATAGTCCTCTCTCAAGGCACACCACTGAGCCCGATCTAGGCTCTTGTCTTCCAATGAATACCAGCTACATTTTGCAGATCGTCGCTCCATCTAGACGGAGGGCATCCTACACTAAGTTTGCCGATTCGCGGTCTCCACTCTAGAACTCGTCTACCATAACGGTTATGGGTTCTACAACCAATGTCACTTGCCACTTTAGCTTGCTTATTCTCTGGACCTATGTCGGTTACCTTAGTTCTCAGCCGAATCACCTCATTTCAGATTCGATCTTTCAGAGAAACTCCGAGCATAGCTCGCTGAGCAACCTTGAGCCTGTGGACGAGTCTCACCGTCAGTATCCACGTTTCGGCTCCGTATGTCATTACGGGTGGGACGCACTGGTTGTAGACTTCAACATCAGACATTGTGGAATTGGCGACGAGAAGACATGACGAAGTTTCCCAAAAGCTACCCAGCCCAGCTGAATCCTTCTACTGGCTTCCATCTCAAAATCGTTTCGGCCCAGTTTAATATTTTTTCCTAGGTAAATATACTCCTGTACAATTTCAAGAAGTATGCCACTGACTACTATTGGTTCCGGTACAATATTGTCATTGATCATGATTTTTGTTTTATCTATGTTCATACGGAGACCAATTCGTCATGAAGCGTCGGCTAGGTTTGTCGCAGCTCTTGCAGGGACTCCACCCTAGGGACGATATCATCTGTGAATCGCAAGTGTAAGATGTACTCGCTGTTAATGTTGATGCCCACCCCTTTCCAGTCCAGCTTCCTAAACATGTCCTCAATTGCGGTCGTAAACAGTTTCGGGGATATAACATTCCCCTGTCTTACTCCTCTGAGCAATGGGATAGGCTCAGTACTCCGGTCCTGTACTTCGACTGACGTCGTAGCAGCGTCATACAGACACCTCAGCACTTCGATATATCGCCAATCTACTTGGCATCGCTGCAAGGAATCCGGAACAGACCAGGTCTCGATTGAGTCAAAGGCTACTCTTCGCTTTTCTGTATAATCTGGCACACTGTGTGGATGTGGTCTACTGTGCCATATCCTCCTCGAAACTCAGTCCGGGAAGCTAAAAATCGTCAAGTCATCGAGACGGTTTGTGACGACCCTCGAGAACAATTTATAGACATGGCTCAGAAGTGAGATGGGTCTATAATTTTTAAGCAAGGCTTTATTTATTTACTAGCTGTTTGCCCGCAGCTTTGCCCGCGTGGTCAAAATTTATGGAGTTTTTTTTGCGCGGGCCCTTATTTATTTTTCGAGAATAATAGTAGCCTATGTTACTCCTGGTACCATTAGCTATCTTCCAGTGAAAATCCCGTCAAAATCGGTCCAGCTGTTTCGGAGATTAGCCGGGACAAACAGATAGACAGACAAACAGACAAAAACTCTAAAAAATGAGTTTTTGTTATAAGTATCGTATATACTTTCGTATGCATTTAGTAAAAATCTGTTATTTTGACGTTTCAAACAGACACTTCAATTTTATTTATTTGTCTAGATATCTAGAAGATTTATTCTTAATACCGTCGGGTGAGCATTACAGTTTCCCAATTCACCCATCCTCGGTTCAAAATAACAAGAATCTTATCAACTAGTTTTATCCCTTCTTGAAAAACAGTACCACCACACTACTGTGCCATGTTTCGGGAATTCTCCCACAGTTGATAACGGACATAATTAAGATCTGAAGCTCCTTGAGAACAATTTTACCTCCCGCCATTAAGCCATTAGCATCTCTTCCAAGCTGATGTCTGGCAGCTCATTAGTATAACGGCGGGTCAACGTGGCTCTTGAATCCTCACAAACAGTCTCTGGCCGAGGAGCATGCGAAGCGTATAAGTGTTCGTAAAAATCCTCGACCTTGGCAAGAATCTCCGGTTTTATGCACGACAATTATGCCATCAGCTGTTTTGAGCTTCGTCAGAGAGTGTAATCTAACTTTTACCATGCTTAAATGAAAAACATTTCCCATAAAATAAACTTGAATTGATCATTATAACAAAGGTTTATTATCGATAGTCGAGATTTAATTTTGCTACCCAAATTGAACAATCTTTAGTTTGCGGTGGGAGATGTAATCGATACCAAATTTTTATTACGGACTAGCTGTACCCGCGGCTTCGCACGCGTGGTCTTTTCTTTAGGTTCAAAGTACTATAATGTGCTATTCCAGGCCAATATACCAACATTTTATCAAAATATCTTCAGCCGTCAAATATACTTTTATTAATTGCTTGGCTTCTAACTCACCGGATTGAGATACCAATTACACCAGATTTAAATCAAACCCTAATCTATCTAACAATGAAAACCGCATTGCAATCGGTCCAGTAGTTTTTAAGTGACGCGTGAACAAACAAACATACAGACAAACAGACAGAAAGACACAATTAAAATATATATATATATATTTTAATGAATATATATATATATATACAATGTTCAATACCTTTTTTAAGCACCCAAGAGCATTTTTTATTTAGATTTGTACAGAATTTTTCGTACCTATTGCTTTAATTATAAGTATAGATCTATGACTGTGTCAATTTGTATAAAAAATCCGTCCAGTAGTTTCAGCGTGATAAGTGTTCTTATTAAAATCTTGCAGAAACCCTTTAATTTTCGGGATAAAAAGTATCCAAGGTCCTACCTCGTAGAATGAAATCAAACCATACTAAGTTTCATTCGAATTCATTCAGTAGTTTAGGTGCGATGCGCGGTCAAGATACGGACAAAAATTAAACGTAACGTAACGTAACGTACGTTGGCTTTAGTATCGAATATAAAGAACCACCCAAAAAATATTATTTATTACTTCAGTATTAAGAGGGCTGATAAGTCGTTTTAAAAAGTAAAAAAATATATATTTTTTAAACAATTTACATTTATTTTTCAACGAGTTTCCAATTTTTTTATCTCCTCCAGAAAACGTTTTGTCGAGGTTCAAAATAGACGTTTACACCTGCGATGCAGTCCTCATATGTCAAAAAATGTTGCCCTCCAAGCCATCTTTTCAGATTTGGGAATAGGTAATAATCGCACGGAGCTAGGTCCGGCGAATACGGAGCATGCGGAACCAGCCCGAAGACCAACTCGTGGATTTTGGCCATTGCAATAGCTGACGTGTGCACTGGGGCATTGCCTTGATGAAAGAGGACTTTCTTGGGGGACAATTTTGGTCGTTTTTCCAACAATTTGGCATTAAAACGGCCCAATAACTCTTCGTAATAACGGCCAGTGATAGTCTTTCCCTTTTCCAAGTAATCAATTATAATGATTCCTTCGCCATCCCAGAAGACTGTCGCCATCACCTTCCCAGCCGACAAAACAGTCTTGGCCTTCTTTGGGGCACGTTCACCAGTCGCCATCCATTGTTTTGATTACTGTTTTGATTCAGGTGTTTAATGATGGACCCAAGTTTCGTCCACAGTGACAAATCGACTCAAAACATTCCGAGGATTACGCTTCATCATATCCAAGCACAGTTTTGAAATTCGCTTTCGTTCGCGTTTTTGTTCAATTGTCAACAGATGTGGCACCCATCGTGCAGACAGCTTTGTCATACCCAAATCTTCATGCAGGATTTTATGTACTCGCTTAGTGGAGATGCCTGTGTTCTCATTATTATTTGTTTTATATTATTGCTATTTTACGCATCTTCACTCGGCGGTCGTCGAGTACAATATTATGGACTTCTTCAACAACATCCTCAGTAGTAACTTCGATTGGGCGACCAGAGCGTGGAGCATCAGATGTGCTTGACCGACCACGTTTAAAGTCATTTATCCAGTTATAAACAGTCTGCAAAGTTGGTGCGTTAGTGCCATGAACAGAATCAAGTTCAGTTTTTATTGTGGCAGCACTGCAACCCTTCATAAAAAAATGTTTTATAATGGCACGAAATTCTGATTTTTCCATAGTTGTTGAAAATTTACGAGTGATCACAGTTAAACAATGGTTAAACTGACAAACAAAGAGAATATAAATACGGGGGGACAAAATCTTGTTTTTTTGCTGAATTTTAGACAGTCTTCATTTAAAAGATTGTACCTGCCAGTGTTAATGCCATTTACTAGAAAAAAGGTTTTATAAATAGTTTTTAAAAGGACTTATCAAACAGCCCTCGTACCATAAATTTGGACCCATATCCCGCAGAAACCCTATACTTTTTCGTTTTAAAACGTGTCTTCAATTTTAACCCATTATATAACTTAAGACGGTGCCAAGTTGCATCAAAACCCGTCCATTCGTTTCAGCGTGGTACGTGTTCTTTTAAATAAGTTTCAACCCCTATCCTGCGAGAACCCATAAATTTTTCGGGATGTAAAGTATCCTATGTCCTACCTCGTAGTATGAACTCAAATCATGCCAAGTTTTATTTGAATTCATCCAGTAGTACAGACAGACAAACAGACAAAAATGAAAAAAACATACAGTTTAGGCTTCATTATCGAATATAAAGTAACATAAAAAAAAACACTATATCTTTAAAGTATGTCTTTAAAGTAGTATCTTTAAAGTAACCAACAACTCTAGAGATCCAAGCCAACCTCACCTGCCCGTGGTACATCCTGCTAACTAACCAACGAGGCTCTGGCTACCCGCGAACACGCACTGGACCAGCGTGGTGGGTTACGGTCCAAACCCCCCATAAAAATGATGGACAGTAATTTACCAAGGCCCCAAGTGCCCGGCGACTCGAGCGGCTGTGCTGGTGGTGACGGACACCGGCCCAGCACTGGGGTCAGGGGAGCTAAGTATCTCTGGGTGGCGTTATCTAACCGTCAAACGACCAAAGCACTTTACATAAAGGATTCCGATCTACTAAATGTTATTACCTACAATGTCCGCACCCAGATGAAAGATGAGCGCCTAGTCGAACTCGAAAATGCTCTGAAGGACATCAAGTGGGACATTATTGGTCTGGCAGAAGTAAGAAGACAAGGAGAACATACAGAAGAAAGAGAAGACAGTGTGTTCTACCACTTTGGAGAAACTAGTGGTCTCTATGGAGTAAGGTTCTTGGTTGCAAAGAAGTGGAAAGACAATATACTGGAATTCATTGGCTACTCTGAACGGATATCGGAAGTTCCAGGTTGCACCCAATAAAACAATCACAGTAGTCCAAGTCTATGCGCCAACATCATCGCATCCAGATGAAGAAGTTGAAGCTTTTTACGATCTTCTCAATAAAGTCTGTGACGAGAACCGTGGCACATGTAACATCGTCCTCGGGGACTTCAACGCAAAAGATAGTGATGAAATTCTCGGCCATTATGGTCTGGGAATCCGTAACGAGCGAGGTGCTCGTCTACTGCAATTTGCCTTTGGACAAAGCATGAAAGTCGCCAACAGCTTCTTTATCAAAAAAATACAAAGACGTTGGACTTGGGTTTCGCCTGACGGGGTGACAAAAAACGAAATTGATTTTGCGCTATCCTCAGAGAATCATATCATCAAAGATGTTAGAGTTATCAAAAAAATCAAATTTAGGTCCGACCACAGACCCCTTCGCATAAAACTAAGATTCAATTTTAAAATCCATAGAGCAAAGACTTTCTCAAAACGTGTAAACCGCATCTCAAAACACACCCTCTATAGCAACTCAAAAGAGTTTAATTTAGAACTTTCTAACCATTTCAGCGCCCTTCCGATCGAAGATATAGAATATTCTGAACAACAATATCAATCATAACAGGAATCAGTAAAGCAAGTACAAAAATAAAGGAAGTAAAGAAAAAACACAGCAAATTAAGTATCGGCACATTAAATTTAATACAAGACAGAGTACAATTACCCATCGGATCAGAAGAATACAGAAAAATGGACAAAAAGTAAAGCGTAGTATAAGACATGATCTAAGACAACTGAACTGCCATCTAGTTAGAGTAGCGTTGGAAAGACACAGCTCACTTAGAGCGGCATAACGAGGCATTTCCAATGGAAAGTGTTGGATCAACCGTTTACAAGATGAAAACGGAGTCAAACAAAGCAGTAGAGAAAAACTAGTGGATGTAAGTACAAAATTTTATGTAAACCTTTATTCTGACGACACAAAAGATACTACAAAACCACAGTATTTCCGACCTGATGAAATCCCTTCCATAACTGGTCTTGAAGTTCATAACGCTATAAAGACTATGAAATATGATAGGAGTCCTGGAGATGATGGCATCACGACGGAAGCACTTTAAATTGGCTCACGTATCCTACTCCCGCACATTACAAATTTATTCAACACCATTCTAAACACAGGCCAAGTTCCAAAAGAGATGTGTCACTCCAATATTGTCCTTCTTAACAAGAAAGGGGACAAAACTAACATTGGCAACTATAGACCTATAAGCCTGGTGTCACATCTCTATAAAACTTTTATCAAAGTTGTTCAAAATCGGATAGAGGGAAAACTGGACAGTCACCAACCACCCGAGCAGGCTGGTTTCCGTCCTAGCTTCTCGACAACCGATCACCTTCACGCTCTTAACCAAGTCATAGAAAAATTTACAGAATATAACAAACCTCTATATTTAGCCTTCGTGGATTATACGAAGGCTTTCGATAGCATTAAACACTCAGCCATATTCACAGCACTACAAAATAAAAACAGGGAGATCCACTCTCTCTAAAGTTGTTTACAAGCACCTTAGAGGAAATCTTTAATAAACTAGCAGATCCCTGACCAAATAGGGGTATAGACGTTGGCGGTACTATCCTAACCAATTTGCGCTTTGCTGATGACATCGTCCTTTTCGCTCCAAATGCACCCGTAGTACAGAATTTGGACCCATATCTAACCTAACCCTTTATTTTTTCGGGATAAAAAGTATCCATAATTTTCACTCATCTTATAATACTACCTATATATTTGGCAAGTTGCATCAACATCCGTTCAATAGTTTCAGCATGCTACGAGTTCTTTTAAATAATTTTCCACTCCTATACTGCAGGGACCCTTTTTTTTCGGGATGAAACGTGTCCTCAATTTTAACCCATCATATTTCTTAAGACGGTGCCAAGTTGCATCAAAACCCGTGCAGTAGTTTCAGCGTGATATTTGTTATTTTAAATAACTTTCAATGCCTATCCTGCAGGAATCCTTTATTTTTTCGGGATAAAAAGTATCCACGTACGGAATCCTTTATTTTTTCGGGATAAAAAGTATCCACGTACCTCGAAGTATGAATTCAAATTATACCAAATTTCATTTGAATTCATTGAGTATTTTCAGGTGATGCACTGCCTTGGTACAGACAGACACACGGACAGACAGACAAACAAAAATTAAAAAAATACAGTTGTGGCTTTAGTATTGAATTTAGAACGGCCTCCAAAAACATTACAAAATATCTTTAATTTACAGAAATTGGGACATTATCCCGTAGGATTTCTCTACTTTTTCGGGATTAAAAGTATTCTCAGTTTTTATTCATTACATATACTATGACTGTGCCAAGTTGCAATAAAATCCGTCTAGTACTTTCAGCGTGATACGTGCTCTTTTAAATACTTTTCTACGCCTATCCTGTGGGAACCATTTAGTTTTCTTAGGATTTAACATCAAATTATTGGTTTACAACTAATAACATCAAATTATTGGTTTACAACTAATAATTTGATGTTAAATCCTAAAAAAACTAAATGTATTAAATTCTCACTACCCATTATCAGAGGGGTTCCTACGAATTAAAGTATTTTAATAAATAGTGAGCCTGTAGACCTTGTGCAGTCAACCATGTCTTTGGGTATTACTGTATATTCAATATTACAGTGGGGTCCTCACATATCGTTGATAGCTCGTAGATTGAGCTCTGCAGTCTATGCAGTACGTAAAATTAGACAGTTTACCGATATAGCCACTGCAAGATTAGTATATTTTAGTTACTTTCACAGTATAAGTCATATGGTATTTTGCTGTGGGGTAAGGCCGCGGAAATTCAATCAATATTTGTGCTGCAGAAGAGAGCAATTCGTTCCATATACAATATGAAATCCCGCGATTCTCTGAGGGAACGTTTTAAAGAGATCAATATTCTTACAGTAGCTTGTCAATATATATATGAAAATATAATGTATGTCGGAAGAACTAAAAATAGCGAAGTTCATACATTTAATACAAGAAATAAAAATAAACTGAAAGTGTCTGGATTTCGGTTAAAGAAAGTTGGTGGTTCATATATGGGGAACTGTATACGCTTTTTTAATAAGTTATCTGACGGGGTTGATCAATTATCAATGCATAGGTTTAAAAGTTTTGTAAACGCAAATCTCATAAGGAAAGCATATTGCAGTGTAAATTATTACATTAATGACAGAAATGCATGGCCTGATGTCTTCAAGCTCCATGATAATAATAAGTGAACTTCGATGTTAACGTTAAGTGAATAAAATGTTCAAAGTACTGTGTGAGATGTCTCATGACTACAACATTTCATGAGATCATGAATGATGTCACGTTGTTTTATACAATATATTTAGTTACAATTTTTACATTTTTTTTCCCATCTTGATTGTTTGATGATTGTGGGACATCTCATTGACACTTTTATCTTTTTTTAAGCGACTTAAGAAAATGAGGACGGTTATATGTTCGACTGTATGTATGTTTTTTTATCTCTTATATTTGTATTTTATATATGTTTTTTTTATAAGTAAAGACATTTGAAAAAAACATATTTTTTTAAACAAATATGGGAAAAATTAAATCCCCAAAGTGTTTCTTCGTGCTTTCTTCAATAACGGGCGTATTTCCGAAGCACCGGTAGAGTCAGAAGGGTATTTCCTTTCCGTGTGAGAGATTTAACTGCTGGCACATGACAGGGAAATTTCCTTTACAAACTCAAAGCACACTTTGACTTTGAACCCTTTAATTTTTCCTGTCCTACCTCGTAGTATGAACTCAAATCATACCAAGTTTCATTTAAATTCTTTCAGTAGTTTCGGTGTGATGCCTAGCCAAGATACAGACAGACAAAAATGAAAAAAAAAACAGTTTTGGTTTGAGTGTCGAATTTAGAGCAACCTCAAACAAACATGAATCCTACAAACATTACACTCCTTTTTTGGGCAGTCGTGTAATAACTAGCTTAAAAACTAAAAAAAACACGGCTGCCCTGCTAAAAAGAGCTTTTGCCAAAAAAAGACAATATTGTTGGAATGTGCTTATCAAGCTTACCTTCATTTTGATACCCATATTATAAATTACGAAGAAAAATATATTTTTCGAGTTTGAAAATGGTGCATACTGCCGCCATAATGAATGTTTTCAAAAAATATATAGCCTATGTTACTCGGGGGTATGTAAGGATTCAAACGATACCCCATAAATCTAAATCTAGGCAAGGCATTTAAAAGTTATGGTGGAATAAAGAAACTCACATACTAACATACATACAAACATACATGAATGCTAAAAAACATAACACTCCTTTTTTTGGGCAGTCGTGTAAAAAGAAATTGAGACCCTCATAATAACACCTTTCATTATGTAGGTTTCATATGTAGGTTGGTACAGTTTTCAAAAACTTAATCGGTCCAGTAGATACGCAGAAAATTGGCTGTGACAGACGGATAGACACACACACACACACACACACACACACACACACACACACACACACGCACGCACGCACGCACGCACGCACGCACGCACGCACGCACGCACGCACGCACGCACGCACGCACGCACACACACACACACACGAGTGATCCTTAAAGAGTCCCGTTTTTTTCATTCAAACGTACAAAACCCTACAATTGTGATGCTTCAATACCTAACTTAATCAGGCTGTATTGTAGGCAAGAACAGATTATTCTCATTAAACTTACTCCTTGTTTAAGTCTGGTTACCATTCTAAATCTGCCACAAACTTCGTGACATAAACTCAAGGGACTCGAGTTATTGCATTAAGATGTGTACCTTACTATTGTCAAGATGAAATGGAGTTTCTGATGGAATAAATCAAAACCGTTGGCGTGTGAAAATGGCTTTGCCACACATTGGCCTAGTGATAGTGAAACCGTTTTGTGTTTTAGAGCAGTGCTTTGATAGGGTCAGCCCGATTACCTGGTTCTCTCATTTTGAGAGAGCTATAAAAAAATGATTTTAAATTTTTAAATAGGTAAGCCGGTAAAATGCACAGTCACGCTGCAAAGTTCCGCAATCAAGCGTGCACGTGAATGCGGATGGATTTTGCTGAAGCTCGTAATGAATGCGAAGTTTGTTCACGACGCGAGTTCACGCCGTGAACGGTGAATTCCCGGAGTATAGTGCAGAATTGGCATTTGATTTTGCGCCGCTCTTAATAGGGAGACCTGTCCTCTCAGTCAATTTATCATCTTTTGTCATTTAATAACGTATCTAGAAAAATATATGAATAAAATATCGTAAATTAAAAGGCTCGCGCACCGCACGCGTTGCCAAGTCGCCATTAATTGAGCGCTTGTTGCGGTTTGTCGGCATAACACTCCCAGACGAAGGACTTCAAGTAGTCGTATTTCCGGTCTTCTTTTTCGTGAGTGAGTCGGATATAATTAAAGTACAAAATAAAAAAAAAAAAAAAAAACGGGCTTTTGCGCCGTTTATTTCCTTTTTTTATTATTGCAGTTTCACTTTTTACGTTTCTAATTTAAAAAAATCGTTATTTCTATTTTTCCATTTTTAATTGCATGTTTTTTTAAGTACCTACCATTTTTTTTAATCGACTTCACAAAAGGAGACGGTTATATGTTCGGCTGTATGTATGTTATTTTTATTTTTTATTTTTTTATGTCATTCCATAACTGTCAATTGCAGACCGATTTTAAAAAATATTTTTTTGTTTGAAAGGGTTATTATACTCTCCAGGTGGTCCCATATAAATTGTATCAAAATTGGTTAAGCAGTTTTTCGAGAATAATTAGTTTTGTTGAGTAAATCCATTAGATTTTGTGTTTATATTGCCTTTATTTTGTGTTTATCTCTAAGATTTCTAACCCGATTTAGATGGTTGTTTTTTTATTCAAAAGAGTAAACTTTCCGTGTAGTCCCATATAAAAATCATCAAAATTGGGTTAGTAGTTTTATAAGAAAATCAATTTGTTTTATAGTTTATGTTCTCTAATATCTTGGGATTCTGAAACGAATTAGATGATTGTTTTTACTTGAGTAAGAAGACTTCTAGTGTGGTACTGTATCAATTTTATCAAAATTGGTTTGGTAGCTTTAAACAAGCTTTAATTTAATTATCTGTGTTATAATGTTCAGGACTGGATTGCAATCAATTTTGAACAATTTAAGGACGTCCAAAGTCCATAGTTGCTGAAGTTTTGCACATGGGTGTAGTTCTGATGACAATTAACTACAAAAAAAGCTACAGTAGTAGTAGTAGTAGTAGTAGTAGTAGTAGTAGTAGTAGTAGTAGTCAAAGGAACTACCCAATCGGATGCTGGAATCCCTTCGAGTTTGGGTCATTTGGTTTGTCTTGGTGAGTTCTCTGGTTTTAAGTGGTATCCAGGGTCTGATGATGGAGCCGGAAGGTCTGATGATGGAACAGGAACTCAACAACAAAATGATGGAACCCCTTCGAGTTTGGGCTCATTTGGTTTGTCTTGGTGAGTTCTCTGGTTTTAGTGGTATCCAGGGTCTGATGATGGAGCCGGAAAGAATTCACAGGAAATCAACAACAAAATGATAGAACCCCCTTCGTGCTTGGGCTCATTTGGTTTGTCGTGATGAATTCTCTGGTGTTATGTGGTACTCAGTGTCTGATGATGGAGCCGGAAAGTAGTCACAGGAACTCAACACCAAAATTATGGAAACCTTTCGAGTTTGTGCTCATTTGGTTTGTCTTGGTGAGTTATCTGGTTTTATGTGGTATCCAGGGATGTTGGAGCTGGAAGGTTGTCACAAGAACTCAACAACAAAATGACGGAACCCCTTCGAGTTTGGGCTCATTTGGTTTGTCTTGATGAGTTCTCTAGTGTTATGTGGTTTTCAGGGTCTGATGAAGGAGCCGGAAGGCAGTCGCAACAACAAAATGATGGAAAATGGTCAAAATTAATTCAGTTGTTATATATGTAGGTTTTATTTATCCTTAGTTTTAATT
The DNA here is from genome assembly GCA_946251855.1 of Alsophila aescularia. Lineage (NCBI taxonomy): Eukaryota > Metazoa > Arthropoda > Insecta > Lepidoptera > Geometridae > Alsophila > Alsophila aescularia. The sequence goes on from OX276379.1 coordinate 53,364,545, forward strand.
TACCAACGCTTTGAGTCTAAAGTGAGTAAGTGTCTACTTTTTTCTTTGGCATGTATTCTTTCCGATGTTTGCTTATGCCACCAAAAATCAACAAATAAAATATTTCCAAAAAAAAACGACTTCATAATAAAAATGTTATTTTGTAAACAACCTCTAAAAACAATAAAATAATTACAATTGAGCCAGAACAGTATCACTTTTTCGAAATCACCAACGTCATAATAATGCATAAATACAACATAAGATAAGAAAGAGTTTTTTGAAGGCGGTGCCAAGCCGAGCCATAATTATTAATATAGTTAAGCTTATTCGTTGGTGATTTCGAAAAAGTGGTACTGTTCTGGCTCAATTGTAATTATTTTATTCTTTTTAGTGGTTGTTTACAAAATAACATGTTTATTATGAAGTCGTTTTTTTTTTGGAAAAATATTTTATTTGTCATCCTTTTGTGAGCCACTCTGAAAGTTTCAACTGGATAGCTAACCGGGAAGTGCTTGAAATTTGAATTACACGATTCCAGGACAGACAAAATACATAGATACATCGATACATAGATACATAGTTACATACAAGTGAAGCTAAATAAAAAAAAATGCAGTAAATTTTAAAATAAATGAGCAATCTTTTTAAAAAAATAATAGTTCAAAAAAACTAAAAAACACGCTTTATATAGAAAACCAAACTAAAAAATAGAAAATAAATTTTAATAGTGTAAATAAGAAAAAAAAGGTTTTATTTCAAAAAAATCGCGGGGTGCATGGGTCAATAGTTATAAATATTTCATTGACAGATATGCACCCCACGTTTTTTTTTATATAAAACATTTTTTTTCTTATTTACACTATTAAAATTTATTTTCTATTTTTTAGTTTGGTTTTCTTTATAAAGCGTGTTGTTTAGTTTTTTAAACTATTATTTATTTTCTACTTTTTAGTTTTTCTTTTTTTTTTAATTATTGCACTGTCATTGATCTTTGTCAGGTGTGCAAAATTTGAATGAAATCTGACCGTTTAAAGTGGGTCAAAATAGCGTCCAAAGGAGTCGGTTACAAACATACAAACATACAATTGAAGCTAATATAAAGCGTATAAAAACGAAATTAAAGTTTCTTCATTACAAATACAGGAAGAAGTAAAACCTTAATATATATTTGGTATTGTATTAAAAACATAAATAAAAAATCAAAAAACACGCCTGCCCTGAAAGAAAAAACTTTTGCCTATATGTAATATACTGTCGGAATGTGTTCAGCAAGACCTTCAATTTGATACCCAAATTGTTTAATTTGAAGAAAAAAAAAAGTTCGTTTTTGAAAATGGTGCCTGCCGACATATAGTTTTAAAAAAACAGCATATTTTACTCGGGGGATGTAAGGACTCTAATGATACCCCAGGATTGTCGAAGGGGATTTATGGAATAAGCCCATACGCCTAAATCTGTAGAATAATTCAAAAGTTATGGTGAAATAAAGAAAGTCACATACATACATACATACATACATACATACAAATAAACAAACATACATGAATCCTAAAAACATTCCATTTTTGGGTAGTCGTAAAAATAATGTAAATTTTTATAATTTAGCATCGGCGTAGCACGATTATTTATTTTGTGCATCGGCTCAGAAATCTGGTGGAAAGCGCGCCAAACCGTATAACAGCTGTATTAACTCGTGATTTAGCTTGTGGTGGCAATATAAAACACTTAAATGTGTGAAAACTGCATATTTAGCACATTTTTCTAAAAAAAACAGTGAAAAATTTACAGTACTTTTATTATTGAAATGGTGATAGCTTATACCCTGAAATAAAACATAGGATACTTTTTATCCCGGAAAATTGAAAGTTACCAGGAAAACTGGAAAATGTTGATTACTCGCTGTAAGGAACGGTTGTCATGGAAACGAAATAACAAGTCTGTCAAAAAACATCAAGAGCATTGGTGCTATACCTACTTTAGCATTGGTTTTTAATATCCTAGAAGAACATAGGATGCTTTTTTTGGCTATAAACTCCAGTCCGCGCGGGTGAAGTCGAGGGCGGGAAAGCTAGTTTAAATATAAATTTCACTCGCGTTAGTTTTCAAAATCAAACTTATCTAGAAATTCAGGAAATCTAGATTTGGAAATCCTTTCACGTTTATGTAGCGCTGTTATTAATTACCGTAACTAACACGATTATGGTACTATACTAATATGATTACGCCACGTCAGGAGGCCTCTCAAAATCTATGTGAAGTGCTTATCAAGTTAAGATAAGACAGCTTTTTTTTAAATTAAATACATGACTTAACCCACTTCGCATTCGATGTAGCAGCCAAATCCCAAAGGCTTTCCACCGAATTTTCTTTCATTATAAATAACTTCGTGGTTATCATTCGAGCGTATCGGAACCTAAAAACAAGGCGTATTTATGTAAATCGGCCGGCCGTGATTCATTGGGCCGGCCAGTAATTCTTTCTGGCCGGCCATTAATCATAAGTTTAGCCAAGTGGAGTAGCAGTCGATACCCTCTACGGCGCACCTGCGGCTTATTTACACCATACAGTTTAGGGGTTTGGGAATAGATTATTTGGTTAGTTTCCAGTTCGTACAATACTATTTGGTTTAAGTTGTCACCGGAGGTCCCCCGAGGGCGGGTCCACCGTCTCAAGGGGACAACTCGTATATGACAATGTTTGTACAGAAACAAATCGATGACCAGAGAAGTCGCTACGTACAAAAAACTGGTAATTTACAATTGTAGAGAGCAATTTTTGTGCAGAAATTAAACCGGGGACTATTTTGTTAATTGTGTACTTTATTTACACATAATACTTAATAAATATATGAATAATATCATATTGAAGATTTCTTGATATTTTAAGCACTAAGGTGTGTTTTATAAAACAGCAATTTTTATATAGGTAAGATATTTAGATATTATGACAAAAAATGCACGTCCACATAACCTTGTACATAATACTTTATAATTTGTGCACATAACCAAGCGTAGCGAGCAAATGAGTTATGTATGAATGCAAGAAAAATGAAGGCTGCGATACACTGAGCTCTATCAGATACTATACGTGAGTATGATGCAGTTGTCTATGCTGCGACCATAGTAACATATACATCAAATTTGAGAATGGAAGTGTGAAAAATGTGTGTGGACAGTGCACAGAAGTAAACTATGATTTCATAGTTTTTCACATTTTTCACACTTCCATTCTCAAATTTGATGTATATGTTAAATGAGGTTGTAATGTTGATAATAAATAATAACTTCGTCACAATATGAACAGCCGCGGCCGGTTGGCTTAACGTGGGCTTAACATATTAAAAACATGTTAAATTGTCACTTGATCGCATGTGTACATCAAAGAGGTTGAATGAAGCTTACTTTTATTAACATACACTTTTTTGATATATTATCCACCTGCGCTTAAAACTACACTAAAGTAACGTAGTTAATACCGCTTTTTATGCTCAAGTGGAAGCTGTAGAAACAGTTGTTGAGCAGTATCAAGCTAAAGTTATACCAGACAGGAGTAGGGGGAGTAGGGGTATATTGATGCACGGGGTACATAGATACAGCTACAATAAAAGTCAAACTAAACGCATATACACATTCATAGGTGTCAGTTCAACCAATCACTGTGCTTGATTACGACCGTAACCTGTCACTTCTTCGCTCTAGGTAAATTTTTACATGTTTTAAGCCATTTCTACAAAAAAACTGTTCATTTTTTGGGATCTTGTTTTACCCGTTAAATCTAATTAATGGTGTTGTGTATTTCGTTAAATGGCAAGTAAATATATTCTTAATATGATACAGAGTGCGAGTTTAATTCAATTTTTCATAATATAAGTCTGGAGTCGATATGGGAAACATTGATACAACGGTACTAGGGGCACTTTGATAAATACCTTGATCCTTAGGTTGTTAACGCAGATTAATTTTTTTTATGTTACTTATTTGATTTTGTATGTTTTCTTTGCATTTACTAAGTTAATTTATCATTTGGAACTTCATTTGATTTAAAAAATCATGTATGTTTCAAGTACCTACATATAATCAAATTGAAAGTTTTCCATTATTGATATTATGTATTTATTGTTTATTTATTTTTATTCATGTATGTATTTTTGTATTTATAGAACTATATACATATATATATATATATATATTTTATATATGTATATAGTTCTATAAATACAAAAAGATCTTACGTCTTATGAACTATGTATATTGTATTGTATTCATTTTTCGCACGCTTTTTTTCATCACCCGCAGGGTTTATATAAAAACCAGCGTCTAGTGTGTTGCACTGGGTAATTTGTGCTGATTATAAGCCCCTTTCAACACACTCTTAAGCACATTTTATGTATGTTTTTTTGTAATGTTTGTGTTGAATAAATGTTTTTTCTTCTCCTTCTTCTTCTTCTATTTTATTAGATAGAAATTATTATCTAAAGTGATTTGACAAAACTTAAATTTCATTGAAACATTGTTCCTGCCAAATGCCGCTATGATTATAACCTTAATATATACTCCAAAAAAATACACATTTTGTATGTTTTTTAGTTTATATAAGATACGTTTTACATAATATAGGCAAACTAAATATAAATAGTTAATATCAATGTGCCCCAGGCATGTATCAAAGTACCCCGTGCATGGGGCAGGTTGATACCAAGACCGAATTTGAAAAAACATGTTACAACTATTTTACCTTTTAGGTTACAGATGAAATTATACATAACTAAGTTACTTTGATTACGAATATATTATTTTCTTGCACAGATTCTACAGTTTTTTTTAGATAAAATCATAAGTGCGAAAGTTCACGTACCTTTCAAAAGGCCGATCTTGATCTCTCGCTTGTGCATCGCAAAATCGCCCTTAACGAAAACATCAAAGAAACTGCAATTTAATCTGCGCGTCAAAGCAAAGCAACAGATGCGGCTTACCCGGTAGCCTGGAAAGCCTTCCAGATGACCGAAGAAGCGCGGAATATATACAAGTTACCGCAGGTTGCTCTACGTTTTCGGTTAGAGAAACGGGCGTGCGTCAGTGAGCGTCGCGATCCATCTACGTCTAGACGCCTTGCGTGACTTATTTATGGCGCCGGCTTACGCATTACCACCAAAGCCGCGAAAAATAAAAAAATACAAGCTGTGACCTGTGACAGTTCCGCTTTCAAATAACACCCGTTTCGGAATTGGGATTCGGATTTTAATTTGTCTCCGGAAGTGTGGTTTGTCCGTTTTGTGGCTATGTTTTAAACTGTGAGTTTATTCAAGTGATTTTCGATATTGGTTTTGATGTGCAGGTAAGGTGAACCTATTATAGAGGTACTTATTTTTAAACTGAAGCTTATTATTATAAGTTTAACCAATATTACATTTTAATAAAAAGTTCTTATCAAAATCATCGACCATTGGCTTTTGTAATATAATATGAAGAAAATTGTACCTAACATTCACCTGTATTTGCTTAACCATACGGCCACATAAACAACCAGTACACTAAAATTATGGTTAATCTTTCAAAATCAGGAATAATTTGCATAGGTATAACAAAACTTGATAACTTTCTCTACTAAGAACGAAGACTGTCTACTCTTGGCCAAATTTAAAATATATTTCTGTCTGATAGATCCATAATTACCTAATTACTATCTAATAATATAGTATACTAGCTGTACCCGCGGCTTCGCACGCGTGGTAAAGAAAAGTTTAGGTTCAAAGTACCATAATATGCTATTCCAGGAAAAATATACAAACATTTGATCAACATTTCTTCAGCCGTCACAAATACATTTATAAATTGCTCGGCTTCTAACTCACCGGATTGAGATAACAATTACACCAGTTTTTTAAACAAACCCTAAGCTATCTAACAATCTTCATCATCGTATCAATCTCTGAAATATATATAGACAATTACATGGTTTTGGACCAAAACTTGGCAACCTCTACCGTTTGATCATTGGCCAAGTTAAGGTCTTCTTTGGAACAATGTGTCGGACATAAGGGGCAACAGAGAAGATGCGACATTGACTGGACGGCAGCACCACAATCGCACTCCACCCGAACTTCTATACCCCATCGGTACATGTTTTGTCGTTGCTCGCCCTCACGCACGGCTGTGACAGTTCAGTTAAAACAGTAAGCACGGCTGTGACAGTTTGGTTACCAATAAAAACAGCCGTAAGAGGGCGCTTTTGTATGAGGTATTGTAAATTATAAATGAGGTATTGTAAATTATAAATGAGGTATTGTAAATTATAAATGAGGTATTGTAAATTATAAATAATAATTTATTTCTTGTTTATACACGACTTCAGGTAAAACTAAAAAAATTACAAAGTGAAAAGAAACAAAGTAAATTGACAGAATTCTTTTCTGTTTTTGAGTTTGTTCTAAATTATCCGAATCGGAATTATTTTGAACTATTTTGTTGTAACGATTTGACGTTTTACTTCAGGAAATTACAAAAGCTTTAAAAATATCAAAGAAAATGTAAAAAATAACGCATAAAATATGTAAATGCTTAAAAATATGGAGCAAAATTTTTTAAGGAGCGCGTGATTTCGATCCCGCACCTCTGGGTTGGAAGGCTAACATTCTCTGACTTCGCCACAGCGCTTCATGGCGAGACGGTCGAAATTATAATACCGTTTTAATGTCTTATATTTATTACATTCAAATTAACATAACTTGGAACACCTATCCCGCAGGAACCCTATATTTTTTGGAGATAAATTTCATAAACTGTAATTTTAATACATAATATGAATTTTGACTGTGCCAAGTTACATCAAACTCCGTCCAGTAGTTTCAGTGTAATAGGTGTTCTTTCAAAATAATTTTCAACCCCTATCCTGCGGGAACTCATGTTTTTCTCGGGATAAAAAGTATCCTAAATGTTAATCCAGTACATCAGCTATGATTCTGCCAAGTTGCATCAAAATCAGTCTGGTAGTTTCAGCGTGATGCGTGTTCAAAAAAAACAGCCATACAGACAGACAGACAGACAAAAAATAAAAAAATAACCCTTTTGCACTCCATATCGATTTTGAAGTTTATTTCAATCAAAATTTTCAAAAAATATTTAATGTACAGATTTAGCCCAGTTACAGTTTTATTATAGTATAGATAGATATAGAATAGATAGATGTCTCCAACTTCTTAAGTCTTTCGGTACTTTGAAATACATTTTTTAAATGTAATCACACTATTTAATGTTCATGGGGAGCTTATAATCACTTTTAATAACTTTATTTGTCAATTTTGTATCTCCAACTTCTTGAGTGTTTCTGCTCTCCTGGTACTTAGAAATACTTTTTTTAATATAATCACCCGATTTAATGTTCATGGGGAGATATACTTACTTTTTTTTAATATATATATATATATATATATACATTTTCTCACATTTTAAACCTTCCCTAGACCTCCACGAACATTTCAAGACCAAGATAAGATAAATCCGTTCAGCCGTTCTCGAGTTTTAGCGAGACTAACGAACAGCAATTGATGTTTATATATATATATATATATATATAATATAGATAGAAGATAGATATATTACTTCAATATTAACATAACTTTGGTCCCATATCCCGCAGAAACACTTTATTTTTTCGGGATAAAACGTGTCCACAATTTTAACCCATCATATAAATTAAGACGGCGCGGCGCCAAGTTGCATCAAAACCCGTTCATTAGTTACAGCTTGGTACGTGTTCTTTTAAATAAGTTTCAACACCTATCCTGCGAGAACCCATTAGTTTTTTTGGGGTGTAAAGTATTCTATGTCCTACCTCGTAGTATGAACTCAAATCATACCAAGTTTCATTTGAATTCATCCAGTGGTTCGGCGTGATGTGCGGCCAAGATACAGACAGAAGTACAGTTTAGGCTTCATTATCGAATACAGAGCAATCTCCAAAAAATATATTTCACTATATCTTTAATGTACAGAATTTGGACCCATATCCCGCAGGAAACAGGCATTTTTGGGATAAAATGTATCCATAATGTTCACCCATCTTATAAACTATGTCTGTGCCAAGTTGCATTAACATCCGTCCAATAGTTTCAGCGTGCTACGTGTTCTTTAAATAATTTTTCACCCCAATTCTGCAGGAATCCTTTAATTTTTCGGGATGGAAAGTATCCATTGTCCTACCTCGAAGTATGGACTCAAATCATATCAAATTTCATTTGAAATTCATTGAGTATTTTCGGCGTGATGCGCTGCCAAGGTACAGACAGACAGACGGACAGTCAGACAGACAGACAAAAATTAAAAAAATACAGTGTTGGCTTTAGTATTGAACATAGAACGGCCTCCAAAAAAAAGTTTGAAATAAAAATTAATTTCCTTAAAAAACCGTCGACTGCGAACAAAACTAAAATGAGGTAAACAAGCTCATTCTCATTTCTCCTTTGTCGCGATCCGCTAGAACCTGGAGATCTACCCTTGTGACGAGGTCCAAACCTCTTTCATAATAATACTCTTTTGATATCATAATTCTTTCATAATCCATTTCTTTTCATTTTGATAGTTCATTATTCATTCTAAATACAAATAACCTGTCATTCTTAAATTGTCATTGAAACGCTCAAGTCAATTTGTTGCGCCAATTGTGGCCGGAGCCCCCCCCGAGGGTGTCTACCAGCTCAAAGGGACTCCTTGCTCACAATAATTTAATTGTACTTAGTAGTGCGAGCCTTCATTTTTCAACGGGCAGCGGAGGCTTCGTAGCTGCTAGTCTTCATACGTACACGTTTCCTTCAGCTATATTCAGCAAACTTAGGTTTTGAAATGAAATATATTTAGTTTAGTATATATAACGTGTGTATTCTGTTTCTTTTAAAAGTTAGGTCGAAGAACACAGACTTGAGCGAATCAATGACAATTTAAGAATGACAGGTTATTTGTATTTAGAATGAATAATGAACTATCAAAATGAAAAGAAATGGATTATGAAAGAATTAAGATATCAAAAGAGTATTATTATGAAAGAGGTTTGGACCTCGTCACACCCTTCATGCCTCCCAATTTATATTGCTGATACCGTCAAAGGAAAAAAGCTTGTTTGGGTATTTCTAGTTTTGTTCGCAGTCGGGGTTTTTGTTTATAACACAAATTTATTTTTTGATTAGTAGATGTGGAGTCCGTGACTCTACATGACAAAAAGGGTTATTTTTAACTGCTTCGTAGCTAATAGTTTCTTGATGCTTTATACGCTCTAATGGGCATATTCCGCACCGATATTCCGAAGCAGGAGGGTTTTTCATCCCGTGCGAGATGCAACTCGGAATCAGAAGGACTTTACGCCAGGTTTTTCTTCTTCTTGAGAAGTTATGTTTTTGACTTGAAGTGCTTTAGGTATTTATGTTGTCTGCTTATAATATCTAGACAAATGCTTTCAGCTCTGAACCTCGAAGGTGTTTTATAACGGTACTTTCGTGAAAGTGCACATTCGCAACAAAAAAAGTACCTAACTTTGCGAGAGTTCGACGACCATGTACGACTAGACAACGACGCGCTGATGACGTTTTCTTTGCAGGTAGAATCAAACAAAAAAATGGTTTTTAAAATCGATTCGCCATTGACGGATATATCGACTGACATACATAAAACAAAAAAAAACATACATACAGCCGAACATATAAACCGTCTCCTTTTGTGAAGTCGATTAAAAAGCAACTGCAAAGTAAGTGGGGTCGTCAGTTGTTCTACTGACTTTCCCACTTATAGTATTCGCATACCGCAGGCATGTTTTGAACGAATTTGACAAAAACGTCCAAGTTTGTACGTTAATTTTGGAAAAGGAAATCTTTGACCACGAACACAGAAGAAATAATAGTACTAACGTACAGAAGACTCACTCCGCTAAGACAATTAAATAAAAAGCGACTCTTGCATCCACTTAATAAAGTACAATTCAGCTCACACGACCTAGATGCGTATCATTTTATATGCGTCTCTCTTTCTAACGCGTAAGTCTATCTCAGTCTATCTCGCGGCAGGCCAAGGATAGAGTAAAGCGGGCGTTACAGAAACTCGCGCGCGCAAGTACATCGAGTTAGACAGGCCTGCCACGAAGTAGGACTTGAATTTGCGACTTCTAGAATGACGGCCCATATCTATCTCATTAAGCTATCCATCGTTCTATCTCGTACGCTGATAATTTCTTCTCTTGTACATGCGTCATGGGGGACCATCATCATAGCAGTCTTTAACGAAGATTCACGCCTAGTATGCTCAAAAAAATTTATTTGACAAGACATAAGTCCAAAACCTAAAAGCCGACTACAGTTTGGTTAAAAATATCCTATGACACTTTTGCTCGCTTGTCAAAATCACACCAAGTTTTAGTTTGAACATATAACCCTTCCTTGGCTTTGCCATAATCGGTAAAAAAAAACAATACACTACAAATGAAGACTAATTGATTGATACCTCGCTTGTCATAATCGGACAAGGGTTGAACACATAACCATTCCTTTGCTTCGCAGTAGTCGGTCAAAAAAAAGCCTTTGACACTCTATACCACAAATCGATTGATACCTTGCTTGTCAAAATCGGAGCAATAGGGGCGACGCTGTAGTAGAATATTCACGTACATACCTACATACTCGTACTTACATAGACTGTTAAATTCATACCCTTCCTTTGCTTCGCCGTATTCGGGTTAAAAAATACAATTAAATTTAGTCTCTTAAAAAAAATCTCTTAAATTTCCCAGGATTTAGCAGCCGTGGTTCTATTTTGTAATACACTGAATAAAAATGATGCGTGCTTCTCGCAACAAACGTCATTCTGTACGATGAACTGACAGAAGGCAAAAGAGTATTTTATAATAGAGTTTCCCGAGTTAAACGAAATAAGAAAAAGAATTAAAAATAACGGAAAGTTGTCAACTTTTCCGCGACTATCCTACGAAAAAACACTTAAGCGAAAACTTTTCTTTTTTTTCTCTTCGTGGATTAGGCAGATACAGTCAGAGGGAAATTGATGTTTTTCTAACTTTCCAACGTATTATTCTTTGTTATTTTTTTGGGGACTTCTAAATCGAGTAAAGTGTTGGACTGAATAACTTATGATGTTAAAAACAATAAAGCATACATATAGGTCACGTATCTTTGTAAACTTGTATCGAAGAACTATGAATTATACTTGCCTAACTTGGATTATACAAGCTCTTGGATTATACTAGCGGCGTGTAGCCATCGCAGGAAGTCGGTGGAAAGAGGTGGCACAGGATCGCTCGTCATGGCGCTCTTTGGGGGAGGCCTATGTTCAGCAGTGGACTTATAAAGGCTGACATGATGATGATGATGAACTTGGATTAAACATTGGTTCAGATTATTTATTAAATCGTAACTATCAATATCTTATCCTTCATATTGTCTGACGTCATGGTGCTCCCCACCCCAATAAAAGGGGCTTTTGTCATAATCATCACACGCTTGGCAGGTGGTGTGTATCAGATCAGCTAAAGCCATTGTTTTTTTTATGGTGATAAAAAACAGCTAACAATAAAAAAAAGGCGCGGGACGCCTTGCAGATGTGTAAACATAAGCGAACAACCGTTTTGCACCGCGCGCTCTCATTGGTCAACTGTGAATCAGCAACTCTTCATTTGATCTATACTAACTTTTCGCCCTAATACCTTTTAGTTTGGTTGCTGGAGTTCAATTCCCAACTGGAGTTCTTCCACTTCGCACAAAAAACAAGTGATGGCTTATAACATGAATATGGTCGAGCTGAGGCGGAAAGAGCCGACGAGCCACGAGCGCTCGCGTCGAGGAACGCTCACGTCGCGGAACCGCTCGGACGCCACGCCAACAGTCGGCGTTATCCCTGTACCAGTGCCATTAGATGTTTACCGTTACACATCAATAAAAAGACTGATGTAAAGAAACTAGGCTGGACCAGTCTCCAGAAGTAGGATCCGTTCACGTGTATGACTTGTTGTATAAGTTGTATACCACCAGCCAAGATACCAGGTATGAGGGATGATCAATGTCAATAGACAATGATTGTGTATATTAACGTTACGTTTCAATGAGAGAACTAGAAACCAATACTTGCACGCAAATTTTTCTTCTTGTGTAGTTTCTACTATGAACAAAGCTTTCTTGTGCAACAGGTCTATAGAGCTGAGAGTACAATGTATTGCAATTACTAAGGCTTTCTCGGCTTATCCCCCGCTTACATGGGGGTTTGAGGGAATCCATTAGCGGGGTATTATCAGCTCTTTGTTTTGTCGTCTTACTGTTTTTGTACTCATGCAATGTGTGGGTGTAATGGGTTTCGAGAAACGCGTGGCTTTTGTATGGGAAAGTTTGCTATCATATACAGACATTCTTAATACAATAACCATAAGTACCTACATATAACATACATTAACGATGTCATCCTCTTTCATCATGATTAAAATCTCATTTCATATTTTCTTCTTTATTCTTAAAATTCTTATATTTTTTGTCGCCACTGGTCATTCTTACATTTTCCTTGAATTGGCATAACTCGATTTTTACGAAATTCATACCAATATATAAAAGTGAAACGTTGTCTATTTGTTTGTTTGTTTGGGGAGCCTTCACGCGATAACGGCTGGACGGATTTTGATAGTAAGTTTAACACAGAATGGCTTAACCTACAAGCCTAAGTATGATATGAAAGGTCTTTGCCTACAGAGAGTATAGGTACCTATTTACCTAGATAGAAAACGTAAAAACAGTCAGTGTGACTGCTTTTGAGGGCGTAGTCAAACGGAAAACTATAAGGGTTCCTCCTTATAGTTTCGTCTGGACATATGTCCTTCCGTCTGTCCGTCTGTCTGTCCGACTGTGTAATTGGTGCTATAAAAATCTAGGTATCAAGGTATCTAGGCATCAGCATCACTATTTTTCAACCATCTGCCGCTCGGCAAATGGCTCCTTCGTGACTGGCAATACAGAAACAGAATTTACATTAACCGGAAAGTATGTCGCAGAAATATCGTATCTGATAGAATCTGAGCTGCGGTAAAGGAATTTGAATGATTTCCGATTGAAGTGATCTTTTAAAAGTGTCGTGAATATTTCTTTTGAAGCAGGTATGCATGCATCTTGCCGTAGAAACAAATATTCTGTCCATGATAGTTACAGTTACTTTATTTGGTGACATAATGATATGATATCATGGATAGTATATCTACTAGGTATCCATGATATCATATCATACTGAGCCGGATACCGTATTCATTTGAGTTGCAACGGATCACGAGATCCGATGGGAACGCCGAGCGCGATCAGTTAATTAGAAATTATTTTATCGAGATCCGATGGGAAGTCCCCGCAGGCATCATGGTGATCGCCATAGACAAGTATTTATAGGGGTCCGTATCTCAAAAGGGAAAAATAGGAACCTTTATAGGATCACTTTGTTGTCCATCCTTCCGTCCGTCCGTCTGTCTGTCTGTCAGGAAAAGAGGTATATTGAAATTAATATCAAATACTCAGATCTGCAATTCCAGAAGCTGTGAAAAAAAAACTTCTAAGTTAACGCAATCAAAAGATACGGCCGTTCATGCCGTATTTTGACCCTCGCAAGGGAATCAAAACTTATAGGGTACTTTTCTTGACCTAGAATCATGAAATTTGACAAGAAGCAATATCATATAGCACAATTCATGGAAAAACCGAAAACCATAGCTAAAACTTAACAAAAATTTAATGCGACCGTTTGTACAGACGCATAGGAAAATCATCCGTATATGTTCCAAAATAAGGTATATTGTTGAGTGGCGTTTATAGCTTTTAAAATAGCAATCATCATCATCATGTCAGCCGCTAGAAGTCCATTACTGAACATAGGCCTCCCCCAAAGAGCGCCATGACGAGCGATCCTGTGCCACCTCCATCCACCGACTTCCTGCGATGGCTACAATCTCGTCGGTCCATCGTGTGGGGGGTCTCCCTACACTTCGCTTGCTTGATTGTGGGCGCCATTCGAGATCCTTTATTCCCCAGCGGTTGTCGGTTCTGCGAACTATATGGCCAGCCCATTGCCGTTCAACTTGCAAATTCTGAGAGACGAATTATATTTTTGTGCAATTTGTGCATAGCAATATAATTATAATAATAATATATTCGGGACATTTCCATACCAATTATCTAGCCCCAAACTAGGATACCCTGTGCTATGGGCACTAGATAACGGATAAACATACATAGATAAGAATATTACATCCATGACTCGGAAACAAACATTTCTGCTCATCACACAAATGATTGCACCTTGCAGGATTCGAACCCGCGACCGTTCGATTTCGTACCTAGGATCTCTAGCCACGAGACCAACCGGTATATCGTTCGAATATGCAAGAGGCGACACTAGGCTTCATACAACATTTGGTTCACATTCTTTCGATCCATTCCCACTTTGTAATCGCAGTAGATGGTGATACATAACACAAGCAGCAAATGTAGATTCAAAAACCAATCTAAAAATACGTTTTTATTCAATTATATTTATATGTTTTTTTTTAAATGCATTTTCGTCCATTTATGAGCTACCTTGAAAGTTTCAGTTGGATAGCTAACCGGGAACTGCTCGTTTGAGTTGCAAGATCCCACCCGGAACGAGAAACAAGATAAAACGTGTTAAAAGAAGCTGCCCATTTACTAAATTCCCTTTGCCGGTTCTGAAAGCATTCGCAGGATAGGAAGGGATGGTAACGTTATTAAAAAAAAGTGACATTACACAAGTACTAGTATTTACTTGAAGCGATTAAAAAAATTGAGATGCTTTCAAGCAACAATGATAAATGTATATAACCTCCGACCCCCATTATAGCTAAGAACCATCTCGATCACATCAGCTATAAAATAGAAAAAAAAACTCATCAAAATAGGTCCATTCGTTTGGGAGCTACGATCCTCACCCCCCTCTCCCCTATTACAGCGAAGTACCATCTCGATCACATTACCTTTCAAACAGAAAAAAAACGCATTAATATCGATCCATTCTTTTGGGAGCTACGATGCCACAGAGATACACGGATAAAATGATACATACATACACACTTAAAGTACCCCTCCCCTCCCTTTTGAGTTCGGAGGTTTAAAAGTGATTAGTAGGTACCCATAGAAACAAAGTTTGAAACAACCAAAATAAATATTATTTTGTTTACGCTATTTGTCAATTGCGTAGATATAGAACGTTTTATTCGATGAATTCAGATTGCCCAAAAAAATCCGGATTTGAAAATGAAACTCTTATTTTCTGAATATTTCGCTTTTGATACGTCAAAATGAGTCATTTTTTCTCGCCATTGCCGCATCAACCATTTTTATTCATTTAAATTCTCTAGGATGATAAGTGTCAGGGACAAGAAACAATTTTAATATTTTTGAGCCCTTTCTGTTGCTACCTTAGTCACACATGCCTCACCTCAATTATTTTATATTACTCATAGGTACTTTTGTTTGCCTCAAACGGTAATATCCTCTAAATGCGGCTATTCACCCTTTCTTTCATAGTAATGCCGCGACCTAGTGATGGCGAGGTGTGGCTACGGATATTTACCATTTATTACCACCCTTAAGCCAAATGTCCACTATGAGAGTAAAACTTAGCTTAGCTAAGTTCATGTCACTTGCTATTTGGACAGATTGGAGTGGGCACAAAGAAGTATCTTGAAAATGTCGTGACGAAACCCAGTACCTAATGACAATAAATTACTACAGAGATTTATAAAGATGAACCTAACCTTTAAGCTAAAAAAACTGTCATACAACAATCAATAACAAGTAAAAACTAATTCAATTTTTCTAATAGAGGGTGAAAAGAAAACAATGTGTGGATGGAAAGACGATTGCTGATTGCTCACAGACACTCCAGGTAGTAGTACGTTTTAATCGGCTTTTATATAAGGTGGTGGTTATCAATTCGACTGACGTCAATACTTTTTTGTGTTTATGCTATTTTCGTTCACTCATATCTCACATAGGTATTTTCGTTCATCATCATCATCATTAGCATATGCTTGTCCACTGCTAGACCTCTCCTAACGCACGCCACTGAGCTCGGTCTGAAGACCGAGCTAACACTGGATGCAGAGAGCTGAAGGTCTCATTGTTTGCCAGCCGCTTTTCGCAGGTTGTCACACCACCTGGCCACAGGGCGTCCTATACTACGTTTGCCTAAACGTGGTCTCCACTTGAGAATTTGTCTACCCCAACGGTTATCGGTTCTTCTGGAAAGATGACTAGCTCCCTGCTACTTTAACTTGTTTATCCTTAGAGCTGTGTCGGTTACCTTGTTTTTCTGTCGGATCACTTCATTTCGAATCTTGTCCTTCAGAAAAACTCCAAGCATTGCTCTATCCAAAGCTCGCTGCGTAACGTTAAATATGTGGACTATTATATGAACGTAAGTGTCCATGTTTCGGCAATGTAGGTCATGACTGCTAGGACGCACTGATTGAATACTTTTGTCATTTAGCAAATCTTAAGTGTGAGATGTTCTCTCCATTGATAAATTATATGAATGCCCATTCCTTTCCAATCAAGCATCTTCAGTGTGGTCACATATTCGCCTTTTTAAATTTTTTTGGCTGTCTTCTGTTTATTTATAGCTATAGACTAGCTTAGTATTATTCACGATTGACATTAAGCCTTAATCGCGGAGAGTCAGAGTTGACACCGTGACTTGCTCCGTCAATCACCATTAGATGTTATTTGTTGCAAGCGATGATCAATATACTCGTAACTAGATGTAGGAACTTTATTACGATATTCCATTTTATGTGTGTGACAATCTGAGATAGTGAGTGAAGGAATTGTTTTCAAAGCGACGGACATAATGAAATATTCGATAAATAAATGTACAGGTAGAGCATAACTAAAACTCAAAAGTTGTTCAAATATAGCGACGAGTGTCCTTTTAAATAACATTATTTTCAACACTCGACTGCCCAAAAAAAGGAGTATGTTGTTTTTAGCATTCATGTATGTTGCCTGAACATATTTAGATGTATAGGGTATCGTTAGAATCCTTACATCCCCTGGAGTACTCTATTTTCAAAGTCGAAAATAACATTTTTTTCTTGAAATTTACAATACGGGTATCAAATTTAAGGCCTTGATAAGCACATTCCAATAGTATAAAATTAATTGACAAAAGCTCTTTTTTGGCAGGGCAGGTGTGTTTTTTGAGCTTTTAAGCTAGTTAATTCCATTTTAACTATCGTTTGATGCGAAATACCATGGGGAACATGATTTCGAACCGGATATGACTTCATAATGTAGTACATAATAACGTTGTTTATTATATTATTAACCAACTTAATTTCATCAGAAAACAAAAGCATCATATTTTCGAATTATGGCTTCGTATATATGCGCTCGAAGGCAATCAGTTTTTTTATTGACCTTGTTAACTCTTATCGAGTTACTGGATGATTAAACATAAATTACGGTCTATAAATCGTTCCAGATACAAATCTATGCTATAATTAAGTATGATCAATATTATAATAAAGCAATAAGTCTGTATAACGAAGATAATGTATACTTTAGGTTCTGGACTACATTTTATCGCGAAAAAAGCATCCTATGTTCTTCTAGGATATTAAAAACCAATGCAAAGTAGATATAGCACCTACGATTTTGATGTTTATTTATTTAGTTATTTATTTATTTAGTACACAAAGTTATAAAGATTACAATGCTTAAAAATAACAAGTAATAGTTGTAAAGCAAAGTATTTTATAACCCAAAAAGAAAAAAAATGCATCACTAGATCCTGCACTAGGAAAACCTGTGTCGCAGGAATCTAGTAGTACTTATGAACATAATATTCATAATCATATTATTTATGAGTGTGTCAAATGAACGATGAACGATGAATGAAATGATGATGTATGAGTGTGTACGATGAGTGTAGTATATATTAGGGTGTGTGTGTGAATGGTGTGTCCGTGTGTTGTATTTCTGTCTGTCCTGGAATCTTGAAATTCAAGAGAACTTCCCGATTAGCTATCCGGTTGAAACTTTCAGGGTAGCTCACAAACCGACGGCAAAGGAATAATAAAAAAAAACTTTATGACAATAAAACTAAAAACGCAAAAAGAAAGACTAAATGTAACAAAGAAAAAAGGGACATACATTAAAAAAACCGTAAAACCTTTTTTTTTTTTATTATACTTATTCTTCATTATAACACTTTTCTCGTGCTTTTCTAACGAGAAAGAAAACGCGTCATCGTCATCGTCAATAAAAAGTAGGAAAACTGAGAAAGTTAGCAACGAGTAAGCAGATCACGTCGTGCTGTGCTGATGCCATGGTTGAAACTGATACTACTTAACAGATTTATCGTTACACGTGTTTACCATAGATTCGATATATCTGTAAAAGTTCCTGATAGGTTTACCTGATCGAAGCTCCCTTGAAGCAATAACTTCAGTTTAATCACATACACGTTCCAGTTTACCTGTACATGTAATCTGTTCAGGTAAACCTGTCGGATTATACCGTAGCGTGTATTTATTTATTTATTTCTTTATTTATTTATTTATTTATTTATTTATTTATTTATTTATTTATTTATTTATTTATTTATTTATTTATTTATTTATTTATTTATTTATTTATTTAATTATTTAATTATTTAATTATTTAATTATTTATTTATTTATTTATTTATTTATTTATTTATTTATTTATTTAATTATTTATTTATTTATTTATTTATTTATTGTACAGAAGATCAACAGCATTTACAAAACAAAGATACATAAGTTTAACATGTTCGCAATATAGACTAATAATAAACCGATCTCCGTAAACTAACATACATTTTTCTTACAGCTCTCTAGCGTTTGAATGTGTAACTATGTGTGAGGATGTGTGTAAATGTGTATTAGGTGTGTACATGTGCATGTGAAGTAAATGTAAGTAAGTACGAATATATAAAGTAAAACAATATTATAAAAATAGAATAATAATACATAATATGGGTACAGAATGTAATTATACTTGAGAAAAGCTCCTAGCTTGAAGAGCTTTGGAGATTTGATATTTAAAAGAGTTCTTGAAACAAATATAAGGGTCTATGTTAAAAAATAAGCTATTATAAGTTTTAGATAGTCTCTTAACGACGAAGTTACCACCATACTTTGTTTTGTTCAAAGCTATACTTAAAAATTTTGTTTGTCTGGTTCTAAATCCGGGAGTTATAATACTCCCGGATTTAGAAATAGAATTAACAAGGTAGAGACTGTCAATATTACTCAGAACAATATCATGCAGCAAAGCCATGTCAATCAGTATTCTTCTATCTTCCAAGTTTATGAGTCTGTGGTGACGTAAGTTTACCTGGTAATTATTGATTCTAGTTTTCGTTCTTAAGGTAACGAATAAATTTACTCTGAATGTTTTCAATTCTTTCCTTATAAGTAATATATTGAGGACTCCAAATTGGGCTCGCATATTCCAAAACGCTCCTGACATATGCCATATAAATTAATTTAATACATGAAGGGTCATTAAAGATTTTACAAGTCCGCTTAACAAAACCCAGATTTTTGTAAGCTTTACAAACCATGTTGACATAGAAAGCTTAGAATCTAACATGACACCGAGATCGCGTATAGTATCTACACGTTAAAGTATTACTTATGAAGTATGTATGATTAATGGGTAATTTACAGCGGGTAAAAGTTATAACTTCCTTGCATTGATCATAATTCTATTCTTGGTGTAATATTCTGTAAGATTATTAAGGCTGTACTGAAGCTTAAGACAGTCATCAAGTGTCTTAATTTTGATGAAAATTATAACTATGTATGGCCACCATAACGTACAGACCACAACAGTACCTTTTACTTAAAAAAAAAACTTAGATCAACGTGGTCTGTTTAATGTCCAAAATAGATAAAACTGCTGAAAACTTAATGCAACTGAAAAGTTTATAAAGTAGGATATCCCTGAAGAGACATCGGTACCATCCATTATAATATAGTAAAGCTTATTGTTTCAGCATTAGTCAAACTTCGTAATGCTTTCCCGAGAGTTTGAACTAGGGTAATTTGAATAAAGCTACCTACAAATTAGATACCTACTCAGTCGGATAATTAATTCATTTTGATTTTAAAGCTGTAAGTGGTTTTTGTTATCTAGAATTTAAGCAAAACTGATTAAGCGTGTAAAAAAGAACTTATTCGGAGACTAGCTGATGTCCGCGACTTCGCAGGCGTAGTCATAGTACTGTACTATTACAAGACCTAAAATATCAATATATCAACATTTGATCAAAATTCCTTCAGCCGTCAAAAAGGTTTTCAAGGTTTTGGTTTATCGATTACTCGCCTTTTATTCATCGGATTCAGTTACTAAGTACAAGAGTTTTCAAGTCAAGCTATCCAACAGTGAAAACCGCATCGCAATCGGTCCAGTAATATTTACGTGATGCGCGTATGTATTCTTGTTCAATAGCTTATTTAAAGTACTCTAGACCATATTTTTATTATTATCTTCTTCTTTGTTCAGGCTTTTTCGTTCTTATTGCTTTATTATAAGTGCAGATTTGGATTATTTTCTCACATAGAGGTAAGCAACGCACGGCTGGGCAGGAGGAATGGCGATGAACAGAGAGTGGGGCAGTTTGGATTTGGACAGCGGAACCAAAGGGGTCAGCGATTGGCCGACTTCATGGAGAAGGAGGGACTCTTTATGATGAACTCCTTTTTCAAGAAGCGCCCGTCCAGGAAATGGACGTGGCTGCACCCCGGCGTTCATAAGCACGAGATAGATTTCATTTTGACGACCAATAAGCATATACTCAATGATGTCTCTGTGATCAAAAGGGTTAAGACCGGCAGTGATCACCGCATGGCTTACCATGAATGCTCATTGAATATCAACGTAAAGCTTGAGAGGTCTTGTTTGATGAGATCTACTCTTCGCCCAAGTCCTGCCAAATCCAAAACTCCGAGAGCTTTCAGTTGGAGCTTCAAAATCGCTTCCAAATCCTTACCGAATGCGATACAGTGGACGAACTAAATAACGGGCTGGTGGAAATTGTCCACGCGGTCGGGTTGGAGTTCTTTAAGACCCCCGCAAAAAAAAGAACATAGAAACTATCTGAGCATACACTCAAACTTATGGCAGAACGAGGTGAGATGAGGCTGCAGTCTTCAGTGGACATGTCGAGTTACAGCTTGCTTAATAAACAGATCTCCAAGTCAATGCGACACGATTTGCGTTCCTATAATACTACTTGTATTAAGAATGCAATAGAGCGGAACAAGGGCTCCAAAGTGTTCGCAAGAGATCTGTCTATTGGGCAAAGCCTGTTGACGAAGCTGAAAACTGACAGTAGCAGCATCGTTTCGTCGAAGCCAGAGATTTTAAGTGAGCTCGAGAAGTTCTACGGAAAATTATACACCTCATCGCGTAGTCCTCCTAGCAGGACTAGCGATGCAAGAGCCCATTTGACCCGACATTATACCGAAGATATCCAGGACGTCAGCCTATACGAGATCAGAATGGCTCTCAAACAGCTTAAGAGCAACAAGGCACCAGGGGAGGACGGAATAATGACAGAGCTACTGAAAGCGGGTGGAACACCGGTACTTAAAGTCCTTCAGGAGCTGTTTAACTCCGTCATCCTCGAGGGTACTACGCCAGAGGCGTGGCACAGGAGCGTAATGGTTTTGTTCTTTAAGAAAGGTGATAAAACCATCTTGAAGAATTATAGGCCCATTTCGCTGCTGACCCACGTCTATAAGCTGTTTTCGAGAGTAGTTACAAACCGTCTCAAAAAGGGTGAGACAGGGAGACGTTATTTCTCCGAAACTGTTCACCTCTGCACTGGAAGATATATTCAAGCTTCTGAACTGGAACGGATTTGGTGTTAACATTAATGGCGAATACATCACTCACCTTCGATTTGCTGATGATATAGTCATCATGGCTGAAACCTTGGAAGACCTAACCACAATGCTCAGTGACCTCAATATTGCTTTCCAACAGGTGGGTCTTAAAATGAACATGAGCAAGACTATAATTTTAGTCGGAGGTTATATATTTTTTTAATATGCGCTTGTTTTAAATATATTTATTGTACAGACTAATTTTTACTTACTGCTTTATTGTACGTGTAGATATTGTATGTATTATGTTATGTATTTAAAGTATTAGTATTTATAATCTATTTATTATAATAATGTACCTTATAAAAATAGCTGATTCTGTTTTATATATACTTAATTTGCTGTATACCACCGACTATTATTTTTGAATTCTGCTAAATCCATCTAAAGGTTGTGTAGATATGTAGAGCCTATATAGCCAATATACGCGATCAGAGCGCCCCTTGTAACCTTAGACAATAATTTAATTTAAAAACATATATTATATCTTGTTAAGTAGTTGATACATGATACAATCTATCTATCTGTGAAAGTGTGTAGATAGCATTAACGTAACGTGTCCCAAATCAATTTTAATTGAATATGCACACAGTGAACGCATGACCATCAATTTACAGAACATCTAAAGCAGCTAATACTGTTAACTGAAGTGTATCGTGCCGTAGTTTCGTAAACGATTTACTTGCAGGGTAAACGTAAATCCACCCTCGTAATCGTAACGAAAGTTCGCAGAAAATTATTGCCAAATAACGGGTTTCCACGCCACTGGGCAAATCTGGCATACGTGTGATGTGGTTACAGTATGTATGTAACACTATTATTGTGTTTGCTCAGATATGAAGTTTTATTTGGGAGGGCGCGTTTCGCCGTGGAGTTAACCGAGAGTATGAGGCCAGGTTTACTCTGCCTAGAAGGCACACTTTGTCGTCCTTCTATGGAGATTATGTCAATAAGATATAAAAAAATATCTTAATACGAAAAAAATATCTTGTATGCTGATGCATCCAATATGTAAAAAGTTGTCCTAGTCTTCGTGAACCTTTCCCTTTATTCTTTTCATCTGGAACTGATTGTTTATCTTAAACGATCGAAAACTCAGCAAAAATCAGATTAACCGTTCTTTCCCCATGTTGTGAAAAAGGATTGGTCTAGGATGTCCCTTGGGACAGAGGAAGGTTGAAGTGTCCACGAAAAGTACCTCTAAATCTTAATATTTAAGGAGGAATGCCCGGAAAAGTACCTAGCTACAGAATAAAGTGTTTTTTTTATTAATTATGTATATGGTTCTGTGACGTAGAGAAACGGCTGTAAAAAAGGAAACGGGTTTAGTTTTGTAGCGACATTTTTTTTCGCTGTTGAGCATGGGTTTCTGCGGCGCGTCAATATAAGCCTATTCCGTTCCCTTTCCTCCTACCGGGCACAGTAAGATATTTTCTCAGAGAAAGAGGGGGAGAAGACAGAGGGGGGAGGGGTCAGGACGTACAGAGCAAAATTATCAAAATTGATGTTTTTGTGATCTTTAATTCGGTTTAACTTATTATTTAGATAGGATAGCGTATTGATTCGAGTATTATTGTAAAGATCTCGTTAAGAAAATTGTATTAAATAAAACAGGGCGAAAAAAAGTAAAAATCACAAAGTGGCTATAGCGCCCAGAAAGCCCGTACTAAAATAAAAATTAGGCACATTGTCAGAAAGAAGAAGTTCTGGAGCTCACAACGGTACCTTAAACTTTTTTGCTCTGTTTGGGTTTGGCTACTTGCAAATGGCAATTCTGAAATGTAGCACGTGGCTTGAAATGGCAAATGCCGTTTTGATTGCTTTTCCGTTTTTGTTCCCAATTCAAAATAAGTCAGTCAGTGTGAGTGGTAATCACTGATAAAATAATGCATGGAATACTGACCATTCAAGGATCAACAGTGCATCGGGTAGGCTCTATAAATTAATTGTGTTGTAGAAAACACTGAAATTCACGCCTATCTAGATTTTTTCACTCACGGTCTGATTAGTCCACAAATTCCACTCAAACATCGCTCAACAAACGTCGCTCAGCAAGCTATGGAGGGAGCTTTGATGGAGTTTCTCTGAAGAACAAGATTTGTAATGAAGTGATTCAACAGAGAACCAAGGTAACCGACATAGCTCTTAGGATAAGCAACCAAGACGAGTTCTCTAGTGGAGACTATACGTTTTGGCAAACGCAGCGAAGGTTGCCATGGCCAAGTCGATTGACGACCTGCAAAGAGCAGCTGGAAGAAAATAGATGAGGAGAGCTGAAGACTTAGCTTAAACACGTGCATTAGGAGATGTCCAGTAGTGGACAAGTATAGGCTCGATGATGATGGATTTCATAGTAACTTCACTGACACAACTTCTGCATTCCTGCTGCAAGTATTTATTGGGTTCTTGTTATATACTTACCTCGTTTTTTTTACTAAAAGCAACGAAGTTTAGTACCGCAGCGTCGAGTCTCTCTTTGTCGATTTTATGAGGCCTATTGTTATGCTAATTATACGCCAAAAAAGGTGTGTAATGTGTTTTTAGGATTCATGTATGTTTCTTTGTATGTACGAGTATGTATGTGAGTTTATTAATTCCACCATAACTTTTAAATGCTTGAACAGATTTTGATGTATGGGCCATCTTAGAATTCTTATTTCATCCCGAGTAACAATTTATTTTTAAATTTATTATGGCGGCCGCAGGCTCCATTTTCAGAGACAAACATTTTGTTTCTTGATGACCACATTAAAAAATTGACATGAATAAGTAAATAATAAAAAAATATAGAAATAAGATATTAATAAAATTGACATTGCAGTCGGGGAGTGTTCTACAGAACGGTCCCCCGACTGCAATGATAATTTTATTCATCTCTTGTTTTTGACTTTTTAGTTCGTTTTTGGCAGGGCAGTTGTTTTTATTAATGATTTATTTTTATTTAATTTTTCGTTTGTACAATAAACCGAAAAACACTCAATATTAGTTAAAATCAAGAAATTTACCACAGCATTATAAATTTTTAGAAGTTCGATAATTATTCATTCACTTTTCTAGAAATGGCGTTGCGTCGAATTAAATACTATTTATCTATAAGTAATAGAAGTAAATTTGTTATCCATCTTATTTTTAGTTTGTATCATAATATGAAGAAAAAAACGCTATTTCTATATTTTAGGTTATATTATTTACAATGTACAATTTACTTTGAAGTGTTATGCAGTAAATAGTTATTTATCTATATATCTACGAAGTTGTGAAGTTCAAAAACTGCTGTTAAAAATATTATTAGGTTTTTTATTCATCATCGGCTCGTGTTTGGCTCACCTGATGTTATGTGACTTTGCGGTCTAATTTCATATATCAAAGTGAAACGTTGTCTGTTTGTTTGTTTGGTTGGGGAGCTTTCACGGCTGGACGGATTTTGATGAAATTTGGAATGGAGATAGCTTATACCCTGTAATAAAACATAGGATACTTTTTTTCCCTGAAAATTGTAAGTTTTCATGGGTAAACTGGAAAGTCTTGCCGGTTGTTGAAATGGGACGGTTGCCGTGGAAACGAAATAACAAGAGCATTGGTGCTATACCTACTTTTGCATTGGTTTTTAATATCCTAGAAGGAAATAGAATCCTTTTTTTGGCGATAAACAGTAGTCCGCGCGGACGAAGTCGCGGGCGGGAAAGCTAGTGTAGATAATGATGGGTAATTTGGTGTCTTGTGACAAACAGCTAAGTGAAAAAGCTAAGCAGCTAATGTAGCTAAACATCCAACTTAACATATCTCCCTAAATATTTGTAATCCGATTTAAAGCAAAGATCTGTCACCTGCATGTCAAAGTTTAATATAGGTTTTTTAAATTATGTATCTAAACAAAAATTTAGGAGTTCACAAAATAGAGACATATCAAAATCAACAAACAGCAAATCAAGTTACACAATCTGAAGCTACCTATGTACGGAATTAAACAAACTTTTCTTCAAGTTAATTTCCAGCAAAGATTAAAGTTTCTTAGTTAAGGAATAAGTTAAATAACATGAGTCATAACGTCATAACTAATGTCACACTTAACTTCTTGTACGCCTGTGACAGTGGTTTTGAGAAAATGTTTGACTTTGGGGATTTTTAATCGAGTTCCAAAAGGAGTTTCTTAAGTGTCATCTGTAGGTATGACTTATGTGTGTGTATAGTTGTATATTTTTGCTCATACCTCCGGGATTCCTGAACCGATTTAAAAAAAAATACATTACAATTGGTTCAGCAGTTTTTTGTTTTTGTAATAATAATATGGTTCATTATTGAAATCAGCACCAAGTGTAAGCCACATGGCATTATGCTGGGGCATGACCCATTCAACGCTTTGTCATGATTTATATTATCATCGCTTTCCATCAGGTGAGATTGTGGTCAAACGATTGCCTAGTCCGGAATAAAAATATATTATGATATGTCTATATTGTTATTTATGTTTATTATTTTGTTACTTTAATTTTATGTAAGCAGTTCTTGTGTTGAATATACGATTTTTCATTATTTTGTTTCGTTCTTATACACTCTACTATTGTAAATAGATATTAGTTGTTCGCCCGCCCTATTTACTTAGTATCCACCACTCAAATATGTACCTACAAAAACACAGGTCATGCTCATTCCCCGCGTCGCATACCGCAGGCAACCGCGAACGAAGTTGACGGCCAATAGGCTATCGAGACTATCGTGCGGAAATTGCGCCCCCAAGAAAGGGGCCGATCTAATCTACCCGTTGCGTGCCGCAGCCCGTCATTAGCGCCTTCCACTGATAGTTCCACCTTTTCCTTGCCTACTCTTCGCACTTTGCATGCTTAAAAGGCTTTGGTTACACATTTCTGCGGTAAGGTTTTCAGAATAGATAAATACAGACGTATAAACAAATACATACGGATATAAATTCCGGAAAAGGACTCGCGATTGTTTTCAAAAGGTACTTATTAGAATATTTAAAACTAAAACATCGATATCTACAATGCCTGTGCTCAAAATCCCTAAAATACTTAACACTTAAAAAAAAAACTTACTTATGTGCTTAATACTTCAACACACTAATGCTAGAACGCTAATGAATAAAACACTTAAGTTTAACATACCAAACGGCTCCATTACCTAATGGTTAAACCTGACCTATAATTATTATAATATCAAAGTATTAAACACTTACGTTTAAAACATCGGATGGTAATAGTAGTTTATGAAACGGTTGCATAATTAGGGCTATTAAAACACGAGAGTGAGTTTAAAAAGAAGCTGTAAACAAGTTTTAAAATTATCTAACTTACGGAGAAAACCGCATCAAAATCCTTTGCGTGGTTTAGGAGAAGTTAGCGGCCAAACAGACAGATAGACTGACAATCGCGGAAAGCGACTTTGTTTTATACTATGTATTGATGATGATGATTGATAATGCAGTAACAAAAATTCTGCACAATGAAGACAATCATAAAAAATGGTTTGTCCCATAAAAAAAACATATTAAATGCGGTTTTCACTTTTGATTAGACTTGGTTTTGACTTAAAACTGGTGTACTTTTATTTAAACGGATGAGTGAAAGCCGAGCAATCGATGAAAAATATTTGACGGCGAAACCTTACTTTTATCCCAGAAAAATGTCCACATGGGCAAACCCGTGGGGCGCAGCTAGTAAAAAATATAGAAATAATTAGCATAAATATATCGAAAATGTATTAACGGTGAAAGCCTAAGAATACTGCATTAGATTGCTTCTTTGACCAATATGACTTGTACACCAGTAGAAAACAAGCCATGTTTGGCAAAAATATGGTATTTTAATAATTTCCCGATTCACAAAATAATTTCATGTATACTATTGTACATTACTGTCGTAAAATTATACAACTCAACTGAATTCTGCTGGGCCTGCTTCAGTCACGACATCGATAGCGATTGCTTTACAACCGAAATCGGTCGCAAAGTCCGATATCGATGTCAATCATGATCAATGGCAGTACAAATACCGATGACAATCGATACCTTTTGACAAAACTGTTAAACCTAACAGTTGTCATAGGTATGTACCGATTTCGGTTGTAAAGCAATCACTGTTGATGTCGAGACTGCTGACCCTGGTCATCTGCACCAATATACAAAAGGGAAACGTTGCTGTTTGTTTGGGGAGCTTTTATGCCAAAATAGCTCATCCAATTTTGATGAAACTTTGTAAATAGGTAATATGCAATATAGACCACCAACATAAGATACTTTTTATCCCGGAATATGGCTAGTTGCCACGGGAAAACTGGAAAATGACGATTACTCGCTGTAAGGAACGGAATGACATGTTGCCGTGGAAAGGAATAATAACAAGTCCGTCAAAAAGTAACAAGAGAGTTGGTAATATATATTTGCATTCGTTTTTAATATCATAGATTATCTTTAAAATAAGTTAAGTATTATTTAAGTAATTTTTTTACAGATATTTATAAGATTCTTTGTATCTATTGCAAAAACTAAAAAATGAACTCTTAATTATTGTGTGCATGGTAGCTTGTGGTCTGTTCTACCTAACGACAATCCTTTTATAGTTTGACAGGTATATACATACATACTAATAGTAGGTAACTCTACTCATACTCATTCATAGACATTATTATTGTTTGTATGTACGTATGTAATTCCCCATTATTATGGACCTGCGTGTGTTGAAACTATACAAAAGCACTAACATGTAGGTAGGTACATAGCTGTTAGAATGTATTTGTTGCTGTTAGAGTCTAGTTACTTATTAATTCAATTAGAACCTATTGTTTTCTCTTGCTGTGTACAAACTCGGAACTTGTTGAACAATGTTCGCTCAAGTTCACTGGGAACTGGGAACACAATAAAAGACTTTGTACCTACATTTTTATTAATAGGTAACGGTAGGAATCCAAGAAATAAAAATATTTGCATAAATGATTTATTGAGAGAATTCAAAATCAAAGAAGCCTGTATTTTCTCGTTAACTGATTGATCCATAAAGTTTCGCGATTTGAACACATATTTAAACGTTTCGATCAAGTTGCATTGATAGTGGTCACGAAGACTGAATTAGCGGATGTCAGCGTCGAGAAGGGCGAGCGTTGTCTCCAGCTATCCGCATTTGGTTTTGTAAACATTCCGAATTGTCTCGACACACGACACTAACGACATCAGGGGTAACGCACCCCTGATGTCGCACTTACTACGTTCGAAGACGCACGGATCATCCGCGCGATCACTCGAAATCGTTCACGGCGTCGTCGGGCGTTCGCCTGGGTCACCCGAAAAATAGGGAGAGGAGGAATAGTATGAAACTGACACTTGACAGTTGTCATTTGTGTGTGGACGTCAAAAGCCGTTCACTAACTCCGGATGATCGAGCAATAATCGCACGGGTGATTCGAGTGAACCCTGCAGTTTTTTTTCTGACATAAACCGCGATGCGAACACTTCTTATCACGGGATAAGCAACCACGATCAATGCAACTTGATCGAAACGTCGAGGTATATAAAAATAAAGTTTTCAGCGCCATGTCCCGTTTCAATATTTTTGTTAGGTTTGTTCACTTGGATTTCCCGGTTTTGGCTTAGAATGTGGTTTAGTTGCGGATAAACTACAGTAAATGTTATACTATCATTAATCTATGAATGGTTATGAGTGAAAGTTGAGAACAGATAAATAAATGTATATTTCTCTTTTTCCACATAGGTCTTGAGTATAAACTTTGTATCTTAAAACATGAAACCCTGGTGGGCACTATAGAAAATTTGTGCAGCATTTAATAATACAATCTATATATACATATAATAAAACTGTAACCGAAGTGAAATCTGTACATGGAAGAGAATTTAGAAAAAATATTTTTATCTGAGCGTAGGAAAGTACTCGTAGTAGAATCTAAAAATATAGTTTTTAGAATTTTTGTCTGTCTGTTTGTGACTTCATCACGCAAAAACCACCAAATGGATTTTGTTGCCGTTTGCTGAACTCTACTTCTTGGTGTCCTGCGGCGGTATTTATATTTGTTTAATCAAAATCGGTTCATCCAAAAGGGAGTTACAGTCATTTTACACGCTTTATATTAGTTTCACTTGTATGTTTGTATGTTTGTAACCGACTCCTTTGGACGCTATTTTGACCCACTTTAAACGGTCAGATGTCATTCAAATTTTGCACACTTGTCAAAGACCGATGACAATAATTGCAATAATTCGATTAAAATATCCGATTATCCTGATTAGATTCGCCAGGATTCATCAATTTCTTTCCGGATCCTTTGCATGAGAGTAAGAGAGATAGAGCTAGTGCGCGAATCACGGAATTGATAGTAGATTAGATCAAATAACAGTATAAAAAAAAAACGCTCTTATAAATAAAAAGTGTAAAATAAATAATAGTTTAAAAATACTAAAAAACACGCTACATAGAAAACCATACTAAAAAATTAAAAATAAATTTTAATAATTTTGAATTAAGGTTAGTGTAAAATCTATCTGTGTTATAACTATGGACCCATGCACACCACGTTTTTTTTTAAATAAAACTTTTTTTTCTTATTTACACTAATATTCATTTATATTTATTAGAATTTTTTACACTATTCTAAATTCAAAATTATTAAATTTATTTTCTATTTTTTAGTTTGGTTTTCTATATAAAGCGTGTTTTTTAGTTTTTTTTTTTAACTATTTTTTTATATATAGTTGCGCAACAGAATGAAGAATAATGTAGGTACTAACTACGACAGTAAGTAAGTATTAGCTTCTAGTATCCCAAAATGAAACTAGATGGCGTTGGCGATCCTTAAAACACGCAAGCGTTAGTCGCACGAGTTATCTAAATATTTAAAACAAAGATGGGTTAGTTCCGCCACTCGCAACCCGGGAACGGCTAGACAGATTTCTATAATCTTTGATTTGTTGGATCTGTCTCCATCCCGAATAGCAGAATAACCTATAAAACATCCAAAATAATGTATGAAGGAAACTTTTCTTGAATGAATTTCCTACTTAAATTTGGTGTAGAACGGCTTTTTAACTTGAAATGTATGTACGAGTATGTATGTTTGTTTGATTAGGTCAAATCTTGCACGCTGAATTAGAACCGTTTCCTCTTATCCTATGGAGTTGAATTTTTATACTCGTATGTTGGCTCGGTTCCGATGACAATGCATTTTTATGGTAAGCATGACCTGAATCGATATCCAAGATTAGCTCCATATAAAGGAACTCTTCAAAGGTCAAGAGCATAGACACGAAATTTTGTCTACGCACTTTATTATGATAGCCTGTTTAAAATTTTACTATGACAACGTTGCTGCACTTAGGACTGGCTCCTGACTCGGGATCTCCTCAGTGGTTAACAACACAGACACGAAATGTTCTACATTTACGCATTTATTTGTGATGGCCAGTTCTAAGTTTTACCATGACGTGGCTACTGCATAAAATCTTACTTAAATATATTTTATTAACGCATTTGATGATATCTCGAGCACGGATTGACTGATTTTTTTAATTCATCTTTGTCTCGAAAAGGTTACTCGCGCCAAAGTAAAGAAATCACAAAAAAGTATGGAGGGGGTTTTGTGGGTAGGGGTCGGCGGTTGTTGGTAGAGGTTTTAGAGGGGTCGGGGTAAGGAGGGATAGTGGCAAGGGGGAGGGGAGACAGGAAGGGATGGGGTGAAATTTGTATCCGGCCAAAGACGCAAAGTCACATTTCCCGAAGAACCGATAACCGTTCGGGTAGATGAGTTCTCGAGTGGAGACCACGATCAGGCGAACTTAGTGCAGGACGCCCTGTGGCCAGGTGGAGTGATGACCTGCAAAAAGCAGCTGGCAGAAACTGGATGCAGAGAGATGAAGACTGAGCTCAGTATAGTGCATTAGGAGAGGCCTACGTCCAGCAGTTGACAGATATAGGCCGAATGATGAAAGCCGCAGGGCGCAGCTAGTTATAAAAAATAAATACCGAAAAAAAAATATGCATTTTTGTCGTCAAAGAAGTCTTTAAGAGAATAGTAGCTAACATATTTTGATGTTTATTGAAAAAGGTATTTATTGAGAAATTTATTTTTCTATTTATTTTAAATATTGGGGTAAGTATATGATGATATATGAATTAATCAATCATGGGGTATATAATGGATCTGTACTCCAACTTTCTTTAGATAGAGCCTTTAAAGTCTATGCTTTAAAACTTTATTGTATCCACAATGTAAGGGATCTAATACGAGCCCCTAGGAAACGAAAGCTATTTTTTTTGTTGAACAAAACATTGCAATCTAATCTTAAAAACGATAAATACGAAAATAATGTGACGTGCTAAAATATTTACACAAAAGCAAGATAGAGATTAAAAAAGACAAAAATTAATGGGAACCTATAAATATTCAAATTGATTACCTATCAAAGGAACATGTAACGTAGACCGTAATTTAAAATAATATCATACAGGACAAAGAAACACAAACACTCAAACGATAATAAATAAATAATTTAATGGCAAAACTTCAAATGATATCTGATTTAGTATAGTTTTAAAAACACTTGAAACCATTCAAAAGTTAAGTAAGTTTTTGATTAAAGACAGGAACGCATTAAGGAGAACAAAGTAAATAGCGAATAAATGTTATTTGTAAAAAAACATAAAACCAATAATACATTAGATATTTTAAAACATAATTAATAATTACTGATTATAAAATAATCCATAACAGTTACTTTTAAATGAATGATTATATTGTTCAGAATATTAACCTATATATGTATTAAGTACTTTCTAAAATAATATAATCAAAAGTACCATCGTCGAACTTATCGCCAAAGATAGAATTACTACCAGAAAACCTTAGAGTGAAGAAGAAAATAGACTAATTATCTTTTGTATAGTATTATAATAAACTATCAAACTAACTAACTACCAAAATACTTATAAAACCAAATTAAAATAACAATACATGAAATAGTAAACTCTATTTAAAATATTGATTTATTCATTAAAAATGATGACTTAATGCGACCCTGTACGCCCAAAGAAGTCGGTATAAAAAGGGCAAACCTGGATGACAGAAACTATAATAAAATCCAACGCGACGCGGTCTCAATATTAAAAGAGACAAATACGAGTGATTTAAATAATTTGCGTTTATTTACTATTAAAATAAAGTGTTAAAGTATAGTTTTTTCAACATACGTGTCCAATATGTAAAGCGAATTTAGATGCAGTGTTAAGTGAGAAAGTGCCTACATGCAGAAAATTACAAGCTAAGTAGAAAACTTCGTGTTGATCATTTATTCTGGATAAACTCTTATATTCTAGAATACATAACTAAGTAGAAAACTTGGAGTTGATCGTTTATTCTGGATAAACTCTTATATTCTAGAATACATAACTAAGTAGAAAACTTGGTGTTGATCGTTTATTCTGGATAAACTCTTATATTCTAGAATACATAACTAAGTAGAAAACTTGATGTTGATCGTTTATTCTGGATAAACTCTCTTATATTTTAAATTACATAGCTATGGTTAAAACTTGATGTTAGTGATTTCCTGAGTAAACTCAACATATAATTATAACTAGAAGATATATTCAGAGTTGCGATTCCTTTTATATACCCAGCATATACAGTTCTAAACTTAACTGATTTAACCTAAGTATCTAAGCTAAAGGCTATGTTACTTTGTGTATGATGATTTTAAATGAATCGCTAATTAAAATTCAATAACAACTAAGTCTATAATCGATGACTGTTTTATACTCAGGATATACAATTTTCAACTGAACTAATTTAACTAAGAGTATAAATCTTACTGTTGATGGATCTGGACATTGTACCATATTTTAAACTTCAATCACTATTAAGTATATAAGCCATAACATTGCTTATATACTAATAGAACTAAAACTTATGAACTGATTTTATGTAACTATAACTAAGTAAATAATTTTCAAGTTGCTTATTTATAAGAAGAACAGATCTAAGAAGAGTTGATTATTTATTAAACGAGTGGATTCCATATGTTTTATACGGATAACCTGAACTGATTTCGTATATTATTGAAATATGACAGTTGTGAATACTGGGAGGGGAAGTCTAGTGGAAATTGTTGATGATGTTTATATATATTTATTGATGTGGATCTTATTATAATGTGAATGACAAGTTATTTACATACAGTGAAACTCTTATGTATTATAAATTGACAAAACCTTATATACTACAAGTTTTGACGAAGTGATTATTCAAATTTACGGACGATGACACATATTATATTATATTATATTATACAAAAGTATACAGAGAAATACTTATGTATTATAAATTGACAAAACCTTATGACACTACATGATTTGACAAAGCTGCTGATTACTGACAATGACATATATTATGCTAAAGTATTACTTTTTTCGTCTTTGTTTGTTCAAATACATAAAAGAGGAAGGTTATATACCTACCTTTAATGACAAATAAATTGATTGAAATACTATGTTCATATGAGAGACTTTACGAATGCATATTTTTTTTGGTACAAAGATGTATAAATACACGTATTTTATAATCAATTTCTATGGAGGTAAAAGTTATTATTTCATAATTTAATGAAATAGCTGAGAGAAGGGAGATTGTTTCATCCTGAGACACACTAAATAGCCCATGCAAGCATTACATCATATACATATTATCGTTGAAAACACGCAACGTGGGATTTACATTAAAGCAAAATTTAAAATGCTTAAGAATTCTGAAAGATTTGGTTCTTATTTATGTTAGGAAGAAATTATCTTCCTTATGGGCTCTTGGCAGCCTTGTAAATATAAATAATGATTTAACTAGGAAGAAATTATCCTCCTTTGTTATTCTTGGCATCCCGGTAAATATAAATAATGATTTAACTTCACTCTGAGGAATTACATAATAGTATTTCCAGGCTTTGGGCTAGACAGTGATACCGAATATTCAGTTTACTGGATATTAAAGTAGCCTAGTATAGCTGTGAAATGGCTGCACCGTTGGACTCAAGTCTAGTTCTTACTTGTTGGGTTGAGAATGGTTCATGAATCTAACCGGAACTGGACACACAGTTACAAGACAGACATTACCGACAAAATCTTGTGAATTTCCCGAAACAGACAAAATATGTCATTACACCAAAACAAATCATAAATAACGCTTTATTTAACCTTCAAGTTTGTCTTTCATATGAATGCTAAATACATAAAATAAAGTTACTCATTTACAAAAGATTAACATTGACCAAGGAAGTGAATTATAAACACTAATAAATATTATGACAACATGTTTTATACTCAAATACTACAAACCATGTATTCATATTTCTTAAACCATCTGAAGAAGCTAAATACAAAACTATTACCTTTTATATAAACAATAATCTATTTTATTAGGATAGGGAATTTATTTAGAAACCGCTCAGCAATTTTTCATATTCCAACAGAAGTCGGAGGTCTAATCCTTCAACCTGCAAGAGAGAGTTACAACGCGTAGCAAACATCGTTTGAAGACAACATCCAAGTTAGTCGCTTTTCACATTTTCTTACACAATTTCTATATTTTCCTAAATGTTTATTTTACATGTTTTTCTCCTTTTAAACAGCTCAACCAAAAATATAACGGAACTACCTTTTAACCAATTACGTTAATTTTCAGCAAACTGACCATTTAACTTAACTCACTAAATTTAGACGATCACATAAGCCATTTATATATTAAAGTTCTATAAGCAATTATGATTATAACATTTCAATAAACTTCAATTTTATGAGTAATCTAGACGATCACTTTAAAACTTTACGTCTAATCTTTAGATCAGCAATTTTAATAGCAGCGTTTCACGGAGCTTTACTTCCGTAGTAAAATAGGAATTATTTAATGGCATTTTTTTTAGGTAGGCTAGGCGACTAGAACCTTACAACAAGGCATAATAGGAGCCTCACCGAGATGCCTTTTAAATCGATCTTTATTATTCTAAAAACACCCGTCGCACGGTAGATACCTCGAGGGGTGGTTATGATTAGAGTGCGTTATTATGGGTTCCCAAGTTGGCCCAAATTCAATACTTACTCTTGGCCAAACTGGGGCTTGTTCGCCACGTACAACTGTAAAATCTGTACAAAGCTTACCAACACACTGAACAGAACTCAAACCCACTCTACGGGGCTGAGCATCTAGAATGTATCATCACATTCTAGCTGGCTTTTCTGTTACAACGATATTTCAAAATTTAATCTTAGTACATGACTACCCAAAAAAAGGAGTTTAATGTTTTTTAGGATTCATGTATGTTTGTATGTACGTGAGTTTCTTTATTCCACCATAACTTTTAAATGCCTAACAGATTTAGACGTCTGGGGTATCGTTAGAATCCTTATATCCCCCCAAGTAACATAGGCTATATTTTTTATTAAAAGATTCTGTTTGGTGGCAGTATGGCTCCATTTACAAATGCTAAAAAACTTTGAATGTTACAATATGGGTATTAAATTTAAGACTTGATAAGCAAATTCCATCAGTATATAATTTAATGGCATAATTTCTTTTTTGGCAGGGCAGGCGTGTTTTTTAGCTTTTATGTTAGTGTAGCTTTATTTAACTTTATTTTATGTATAATTCAGCTTGCTAAAGCTACAACTCTTACTGACACGGAGTCGAAACTGCTCGAAAGAAACTCGAAGAAAGTTATTCAATTACCGTACACTCGTATCAGCTTCACATTTTACTTCATAATTATTTGTAATATTTCCTACACTGAAGGAAACTCTGTTTCCGTTCCCTACACGGAAAACCTTTTTAACTCTGTTTCTCACCTTAGAATAGAAACAGAGTCTGTTTCTAGTCCTATGCAAAAAATATATAGTAATGTTAACTTTATTACGTTAATTAAAAAAACATTTAAAAAAACGATTTTATGTAGTAACTATGTTATGGTGAAACTTAGAACAGGCTATCACAATTAATGCATAAAAACATTTCGTGTCTGTGCTGTTAACCGTTAAGGAGTTCTCTAGTCAGGACCCAACCCTGAGTTCAGCAACCATGTCATAGTAAAACTTAAAAACGGCTATATAGTTAATCAAATGCGTACACGAAATTTCATGTCTGTGCGGTCAGTTGAAGAATGCCTTTATCTGGAGCTAATCCTGGATGTCGATTCAGGTCATGCTTACCATTAAAATACATTATCATCGGAACTGAAACAAAATGTAAAAATTCATCACCGTAGTATAAGAGGAAGTGGTTCTAAATCAGCTTGCAAGATTTGACCTAAACAAACATATACGTACCTACATACATATTAACATTGCAAGCTAAGAGCATTAAAAGCCTTTAAAAAAAAGATCCACTACAAATCCGTCCAATCTTAAAAAACACAGTCACAGATTAAGTACTAGTAATGAGCATAAGCTCTAACACCGATTCTTATAACTTTTATTATTTTTCTGAAGCGTGAAATTATGGTCGCGTGAACGGACTCTAATGAAGTCCGGCCGCCAACAATTTGTTGGAAACACTGAGGAAAGTGAATTAGGAACTTTTCTTTGATTTATTACTTACCATTTTAGTGCGGCCATTATTATGTTTTCATACATCATTACAATTTTTATTAAGCATAATGTTTTCTCGGCTGAGCAGCGTTCGGGAAAATGCGTAATAAACTAAGCTGGCGATGTTTAAGTACACTTCATTGCCAGGGATGACTTGCAAAATTAAGTATTATCACTTTCGCGATTCGAACACATAGTTAAATATTTAAACGGGACTTAATCGCGCTGAAAACTTTTTTTTTTTTTTTTTTTTTTTTTCAGCGCTATTAAGTCCCGTTTAAATATTTAACTATTAAGTATTATCGCTAATTCACAACTATGACATTAGTTATTTTGTCATTCTTTACAAAAATATTTACTTTATGTGTATAGTATACGAGTAGTTACGTGCTTTTTAGTGTTAAAGTTTTCGTGAACCTGATACATAATTTAAAATATCAGTACCGGCTATGACTCACGTGTATATAGTCGAAGACAGGCACACACGACGCGTCGGGATCTCGCGGCGTGAACTCCTGAAGAAGAGCGTTGGATACGCTCGAAACCTAGGTCGATGTTTTCGACTTTATACACGTGAGTCATAGCCGGTAGTGATATTTTAAATTAGTTACGTGCTATTAGGCAACAAAGCCTCTTGTCACAGAATAGATA
Organism: Alsophila aescularia; assembly: GCA_946251855.1. Lineage (NCBI taxonomy): Eukaryota > Metazoa > Arthropoda > Insecta > Lepidoptera > Geometridae > Alsophila > Alsophila aescularia. Next base: position 53,402,707 of record OX276379.1, read on the forward strand.
ATACTTAGAAATTGCTATCGGACTCTACAGTAATCATGGAGTTATTTTTCACTTACATTAAATGCAAAAAGACATGCATTACCTAATCCAATTCGTATAACATAAGTGTGTATGTAAAAATGCGGTAAAGGGACTTTACCTATTTGTGTCGAATCTTAACAAATTGCTTTTTTTCGTGCGACTCTGAAAAAGAAAAACCCTCATTTATTATATACGTGGAGGGCATTTTTAAATCCGCTATAGGGTAGCAATGAATGGATGTGGGAGATTTTAGTCATTGATCGTAAATAAAATGTAGCTTGGTGACGACAACGGTCATGTTTTTGAGGTGGAAGATGGACAGTTTTTTTCAAGTTCTTTTATAGTTTTTTTTGGTAGAAACTTGATTGAGAATTAACATGACGAAACGAAATGCGCGTTCTTGCCGTAAGTAAGGGTCATACTTAATTATTTCTCTAATCAAATTATCAGTGTGGCGTATTGTGGAGGGTTATGTTTTGGGTTGTATGTATGTGGGTTTGTTTGCATGTTCCTTTGGTGCGTCCTACAGCCTAAACGGTGTGATGGATTGTGATAAATGAGGTATCATTGGATTCGTATTAATCACGAGATTGTCAAAGGATATAAGAAGAGTCAAGAAAATAAATATGGCGGCTTACAGCTACCATAGTGTATTTTCGACGGAACAAAAACTGACCGAACCTATCGAGTGAAGTGGTGCCTCCGACTGCATCTTGTACTTCAAAATCACTCTATATCAAGCATACAAAGCTTGTTTCCCTCATTTAAGTTTTATTCACAGTCGGGTAAAGGTAAAGACTTACTGGAGTTGTCTGGCCATATTGCTCGCTTGGATCGAGACCTAGACAACAAAAGGTTTTCGAATTCGGTCTACTGATTCAAGACGATAGGTCAATAACATAAGAGGGCACTCAGGGAATGAACACTTGATACACCATTATAGTACATTTCTGGACGTATCTGTATTTTTGTAAAAATTGGACCAATTTATGTCAATTTACACTTCATAAAAACAATCCAATCAGTGACACTTTTATTGATATAGCCCATTAAGCTCTAGGTGGCAATAAAGATGATACCGAATAATTGCCAGAATCCATGGTGTTCTATTATTTTCAACTTGTACAAGAGAAACTACCAATTGAAGACAACCACACTTAACTTGAGATCTAGCTTTCAATAAAAGTAGATTTAACTTTCTTATCAATTCGTTTATAATCGAGTCGAGTTCTTGAGTGGAGACCATGTTTAGGCAAACATAGTGTAGGACGGCCTGTGGCCAGGAGTGACGAACTGCGGAAAGCGACTCGAAGAAAATGGATGAGGAGAGCTGAAGAACGAGCGTACCCTATGTGTTATTCCAGGGTATAAATAAGCAATATCCAATCCAAATTTCACCAACAACCGTGCAGCCGTTATCGCGTGAAAGCTCCCCAAACAGACAGAAAGATAAGGATGCTTTTTTATGTATTGGCGTGGTTAATTAGATAACTCGTGCGACAAACACTTGCGTGTTTTAAGAATCGCCAACGCTATCTAGTTTCATTTTAGGATACTTGTAACAGCCTATTCTTGTTACAGATAGATATTGACTTGGATATCAAGATTGTTCACCTAAACAGTTAAATTTACATATAATCTTTTTTATCTGTTTTGAAATTGATTGCATCCCTAGCAATTCTTGTCTCTGTCCAGACTTGGGTCATTCGATTTCGATTTTTTTCTTGCAATGGCAACTTTTTTGAAAGCTATAAAAAAGCTATTATTGGTTGTGTCACTTTTGCGGCCGACATTGAAGATAATAGACGGAGAAATGTAATCCGCCAACATCTATTGGTGATTGCATGTAATCATTGCAAAAAATGATTAATATTTAAATCTTAAGGCCCTAGAGCCTAACTGAAATCTATTTTTGGACATGGTGAGTTATTTTCGTGAAAAAGTCTGACTTCGTTTTGTTGATTATAAAATGGCGATCTTTACCGAATTTCTCGTTGTTCGAGCGTTTGTAAGCAGGATCTAACGAGACATCAAACCTCTTTATGATGTTCCCGACTTTACCAGGAGGGATTGGTAAATATGTTTTACTAGTTTTTTAGGTTAGCTAACGCCATGCGTTTATTTTGAGTTCGGTTTCTAATGACGTGTTTTTCGTTCATTTGCAGCATACGCCACAGCGTAGCGTCCCTCTTTTCTTCTTTCTCTTCCTCTTTTCTTTTAGCTTTTTGTTTTTCCTTTTTCTTACTTTCTTTTTAAACTATTTTTCCCTCGGAAAGTAAATGCACTGCCTGCGATGGAAAAATTTAGACTTATTTTTGGAATGAGGCCCCTTCAGCTTAGAATCCTAACTTTTCTAATTTAATTTGACTTTAACATTAAGCCCCCCACGTGGCGGAGCCCGTGCAACCACCCCTTCGTGTGAGAACAGGAATCTACTTCAATTATACCTATTAAGAACTTTAAGGTTGGATTATTCTAATTTACTTTCATATGTTTTAGCAAGATGCAATAATGACAAATATTTTAGGAACAGGCCACTGAAATTATTACTTATTTTTTAGTATTTATGGACAAAGTATTTAAAATGACCTCACCCCAAATAAAAGATTGACCACAAGAGCTTCAACTTTTATTTGCCTGCCCTTATGATTAAAAGTCTTACTTCATATTCGGACAACCCCTTTACTTATTAGATCTCTTTATCAGGTAAGTCTCCAGGCGCCCGAAACCTTATTTTTTAATTTTTCTCTTTTTACTTGGATTGTAAAATAGGAGAACGCCCTGAGATTCTAATAATATTTTTCTTGTTTTCTTTTATTCATTTTTATTCCTCCTAAAGGAACACATACATTATTACCTTAAAAATTAATTATTAATTTTTAGTCGAGTTCTTGAGTGGAGACCATGTTTAGGCAAACATAGTGTAGGACGGCCTGTGGCCAGGAGTGACGAACTGCGGAAAGCGACTCGAAGAAAATGGATGAGGAAAGCTGAAGAACGAGCGTATCCTATGTGTTATTCCAGGGTATAAATAAGCAATATCCAATCCAAATTTCACCAACAACCGTGCAGCCGTTATCGCGTGAAAGCTCCCCAAACAAACAGATAGACAAGGATACTTTTTTATGTATTGGCGTGGTTAATTAGATAACTCGTGCACAAACACTTGCGTGTTTTAAGAATCGCCAACGCTATCTAGTTTCATTTTAGGATACTAAAAGCCAAAGAATAATAAATACGATAAAAAGAAAATCTATGTAAATATATTACAAAATAAAAGCTAATTAATATTTTAAATTCACTGTGTAAAATTTGACATAATTATTTAGTTTTATTATACTGTCTGACTACGTTGTACTACCTACATATTATTTAATAGCTGAGCCCGCGGTTTCGCACGCGTGGTCATTTCTCTAGGTTAAAAGTACTCTATGTGCTATTCCAGGACCTAAAATACAAATAGACTCGTACCTACCAACATTTGATCAAAATTCTTTCACCCGTCAAAGATATTTTTTTATCGATTGCTCGGCTTCTACTCATCGGATTGAGATACCAAGTACCAAAGTTTTTAAGTCAAAACCCAACAGTCAAACTGCATTGCAATCGGTCCATTAGCTTTTACAAACATACAGTCATACATACAAACAAACAGACATAAAGAAAGTTTAAAAAAGTAAACTTGTTCAGTAGCTTATTATAAGTACCTTTTTCTTTAAATTATCTTTGTACAGACGATGAGTAGACGCCGAGCAATCGATAAAAATATTTTTGACGGGGTGGAAGGAATTTTGATCAAATGTTGATACATTGGTAGTATCAACATTTAAGTAATTTGAATCTAAGGAAATGACCACGCGTGCGAAGCCGCGGGTACAGCTAGTTTTAATATAATGAGGACGTCTTGTAACATTTTTATAGGCCACGACGAAAAACTACGCTAGGAATAACCTGTGTTATGGCTTTCGACGCTTCCCTTCGAATATCAACAATAGGTGCTTTATATTTCCATGCATTATGATTACATTACTCATAGAAAGTTCATCTGTGTTCTAGTTGTATAACATAGCCAGCGTAATATATATAATGTAATATTTATTTGTATATCTTAGTAGATGAAAGTAACATAATAGTATGAGTAAAACAAATAAACTGTATTTTAAAGTAATCCTAGTAAGTTATTATCAAAAAGTCAGAGGGGTAGGCGTAGAGAGAGTTTTTTGATACTCTCTCTACTCGTACCCTCGGGTAGGAAATCTTAAAAAAAAAAGAAGTTTGTCGAGTTCTTGAGGTATGTATGCAGTGCGCATGTACAAGTTGGAAGTTTTAGTGTGCGGGTTAGTCAGTATGTTTACATAAAGAAGCAGTAAAACACAGAATAAATAACGTAACACAATGATATATGGATTGCCTGGTTACGGTAATTAGGTATCACACTAATCACACTAATATTATAAATGCGAAGGTTTATATGTGTATGTTTGTTGCTCCTTCACGCTCAAATGGCTGAACGGATTTGGATGAAATATGGTACCAGGATAGCTTATATTCTGGATTAACACTGAGGCTACTTTTGATTACGAGTAAATCGTGCCTGAAAATAAAAAACGCATTATTAACCTTTTGAAGAAAAAACATCATATTAAACTTTTGAAGCTTTTAAAGCGTTTGGATCTTTTCAATCAAATTTGACCAAAAATCCCTAAGGTTTTCGGGTTTTGAAGCTTTTGAAGCGAAATATAGGTTTTGGTATAAAAGTTATTGATTTCTTGTTTGTATCAAAATTGACGAAAAATTCTAAGGTTGAAGCTTATGAGTGAATTGTCAAAATGACGTGCCAAGGTGACACGTGTCAAAGTGACAAGTGTCAAATTGATAGGTGTCAAAGTGACAGGTGTCAAAGTGAGTGTCAACCCTACAACAAGGAGGTGCAACAAGAAGGGTTTTTTAAAATATCTTTCTTGAAAGTTTGGCAGAAATGGCAAAGTTTGCACGCGAGCGAAGCTGCGGGACGCAGCTAGTATTTAATAAATGGTAAGGTAGATAGGTATAATACAAATACAGATTGAATTCATATGGTAGGAACGGAGGTGATAGATACATGTTTAGTTTAATCTATTATCATAGTTCTTCACACAGACTTCTAATATACAGTAGTTCTTCACAATTGTGTGTGTACTAAAGAAGAAATATTTTCGTGTGGGTGTAGTAGTGTGCTAGTGTGGACAACCCCAGCTGGTTCAACCACTTCTATCATTGTGTGCAACTTGTGCAAGCAGCTCTTTGTATTGAGTTGGGAGGCACGTGCTGTTATGTGCAGATAGTAAATATGTGCGTTATAATTTGGGAGCTAGTTCATTACAAAGTAAGTTGTTAGTTCATTACACAATATTAGGTATGCAGTTTGTAGTTATTTAGTAATACATTAATTTTTCAAAGATTTTTGATAGAGCCGGTAAGATCGGTATTGGCCTATAGTTGTTAACAAATTCTTTAGACAAAGTTTTATGAATTGGATGTGTAATCGTTTTTTTCAATAAGTTAGAGAATATGCCTTGTTTGAAGAACAAGTTGAATATGTGAGTTAGAATTGGAGCAATGAGGTGTTTTGCCAATTTAAGTAATTAAGATGGAATTAGGTACTGTCTTGTTGCAGAGTTGGACTTCAAATTAACAATTATGCGAACTATTTCACAGCAATCAATTTCAAGCAGGACAAAACACCAACAGTGATTTTGGTTAGAAATAATCGAGGATAATGCATGTTCATCAATATTGGTGTTATTTTTTTCCGCGAGGTTCTTCCCCATGTTCACGAAAAAATTGTTGACGGAATTTATACTATCTAGTTAACATGATTCTTCTTTAGACAGTAGTTCTATTGGTGGGGCCTTTTGTATTTTCATGTTTGTTATTAATTTAATTGTCTCCCATGTCCATGACTTCACAGTCGTCAGTGGACAAATGTTTTTGAGGTTAAGTGTGTGACGAGGTCAAACCTCTTTCGTAATAATACTCATTTGATCTCTTAATTCTTTCATAATCCATTTCATTCCATTTGATAGTTTGTCATTATTAATTCTATGTTCAAATAACCTGCCATTCCGATATTGATTTTAGCAAAACCGAATTTCACGAAAGAATATGTTATAAAATACCTACATAAGTTTATTACAGATATATATGAGAATACCTTCGAAAGTGGTATTTAATCCGTATCGTCGAAGTACAAAAAGTCTGTGATAATGTGCTCCTAATTGTTCCTGACCATTTATGTTGTCCACTGAGGCTTGGTCCCTGGGCTAGTGGTACAAACCCAAACTCCAGGACCGCCTCGTGACAATTGGCGCCCTCTACGTGTCCTAACCCTGCCCAGCTCTACCTACCTGCGAGTTCGAGTTTTTTAAAATGTGAAATTAATTTGTGAATCCGTGTGCTATTTTTTCTAAGCAGTGATCCCACAAAATTCTAAAAGGCACTAGGCCATCTTGATTCATTTTGGAAATATTTGGCAAACCCAGAACAGTTTTTTATACATATATATATATATATACATATATATATATATATATATATATATATATATATATATAATAATATATATATATATATATAATATTTATATTTATATAATTATTATTATACATGTATAAAGTGTATTTTATATTTATATTTGCATCCCAGTCATTCATGTAAGTAAGAAATTTTCATTAATACGTACTTTGTTCCGAATTTCACTTCGGCCTACCTAGTTCTGAATTATGCTAAACTTTGACGCGTTATTATGCGTGACGCATTAACGCGTAGTTGCATTAATGCTAATTTTTTTACGCGTTTCTATCGCACTTAACGTAACGTTACTTATAAAGTAAACACTTAATTTTATTCGCTGGTCTCATATTAATAAAAATGGACCCTGCGCATCTAAATAACCCAGAATTGATCTATGAATTAAAATGTCGAAATGCTGAAGTCCATACAACAGATACTGCAGAAAATTTACGTTCAAGGTTATCGACCTTACTTGATAGCTCGAATACTCAGGATTTTCAAAGCCCGTATACATTTGAACAGGATATAGCCGAAATTCAAAAATGTTTAACCATTATTTCTGCACGTTTAATAGCTTACCCGGTACGAAAGGAGAAAAATGCGTCCTATATTCTGCATGTAAGAAATAGATTAAACAACATGGATATTACCACCGAACTTACGACAGTATAACTAGAAACATTTAAAAATGTTTCAGAAAGTTTATTGTATCTACAAAAACGTTTCGAAACATTAGAAAATCCTAGCTGCTCTTCTACAGAAATTAAACAAGATCATTTTCCAGAACTGCAAACTCAATTACCATATTTTGACCTACTGACACAAAAACTACAAAATATTTCGATCAACAGATCAATTAACGAAATTAAACGGTTTATTTACAACGGGGATAGTTGTCCAAAAGATTTTATAGAAAAAGTAGAGGAATTCGCAGTTGCTCGAAATATTTCACATACTGAACTATACAATCACATATACGATATTCTGAAAGGAACTCCTTTGGATTGGTTTCGAGCTCACAAAAAAACAATCCCAGATTGGGAATCTTTCAAAATTACATTATTAAATGAATCATAGATGCACGCAAACAAAAACAAATGAGCGTGTGATTTGTTATTTTACCGAATTGGAATCATTACAAAAAAACGTGAAAGCCCATTTCAGAAAAAGCCAAGATTGATATTCTTAGGCGTAATTTGCGACCCGAAGTAGGTCACGGGTTATCACCAAACCATTTTAGCAAACTAATTGTATATAAATATACACATACATACATTTACACATCACACACCACACACTCACCACACATACACATACACACATACACTCACATAATCACCCTTATCAGCGGCTAGTGACTGTATAAATAAGCCTACACTACAACTGTATTGGTTCCATGAGTAACCTTTATATTATTTAAGGTTCCCCTTTATTATGAGTTTTATTTCCAAGTAATGGGAATAAGACTATGAATGCTGATGAATGAATGTGTGATTTATGAATTTGAATGCATCTAGGAATCCAATCAATTGTATATTGACATTGTGAATAAACATGTTCACCTAAAAATTAAAGGAGATAACCCAAATTGGTCAACAACAAAATATCAAAGGAGCTTGTGCAAGTTTCTATAAAAATTGGCCAGAGTTTAAAAAATCCTTTTCAGCTCAGCATTTCCATTATTTTAATTAATTATTTTACTATTTTAACTTTATTACCCTTCTTATGTATATTTTTATTATTAACTTTTACTATTTTTTTTCTTTTGTCTTTAGCATCTTTTTTTATTCTGTTTTATTTTAACTAAACCTAATATTTTGGAATACCAATAACAACAAAATTTTAACATATGTACCTTACAACAAAAAAAAATTGTTTACTATCAACAAAATTTTTTTTTCTCCGGGTATTGTGACGAGGTCAAACCTCTTTCGTAACAATACTCATTTGATCTCTTAAGAATAAGAATAAGAATAAATTTATTGTTTAAAACTGTGTACATTGAGATCAGTTGAATAGAGAACAGTTTGTCCATTCCGGACATACAATATTAAGTAAAGTATAACAGTTTATTATTACACTCCTACGTTAAACTAAATCTACACACATTATAGGTATAGACACAGAGTAAATTTATTAATATTTGGAGATCTAGTTGACATCAAAGAACTCATTTAAATTGTAATGGACTTTATTCAATAGCCATTCCTTGAGTTGATTTTTAAATTGAATGCCATTTATAGATTTTAAATGCGTTGGTAAATGATTGTAAATTCGGATGGCATTGACAAAGGAACTTTTGTAATACATTGTATTATTAATTCTAGGAATACAGATGTTAAACTTATATTTACTGCGAAGATTACCTGCACGACTGGATTGTATGTTAAAGAAGTATTCAGCGTTATTTTTTACAAAAGTACAAAGTTCTAAGATGTAAATTCCTGTTAAGGTAAGAATTTTCTTATCCTTAAAATAGCTTCGAAGAGAATCTGTCCTTTTTAAATGAAATATACTTCTTATGCAACGTTTTTGCATAACAAATGTTGACTGCACATCAACAGAATTGCCCCAGAAGATTATACCGTAGCTTAACTGAGGATATACATAACCATAGTAAGCATTTGTTGCAATGGCTTATACAACACAGCATTGATAGGGCATAGCAGTATTTTGATATTTTTTTATTTACTTTGCCTAAATAAGCTTTCCAATTTAAATGGGAATCAAGCGTTACTCCTAAAAAGTTTGTTTCGTCAATCATTTTAATATTGTTGCCTTTGTTTTGTATATCAAGTTGCAAAGGAGCCATTTTTACATTTTTAAATTGTATGAATTTAGTTTTTTCTATATTTACCGTAAGATTAATTGATTTAAGCCAATTCATAACAGTTTCTAAAGTGTTGTTGATTTCTGTTTCTAAATTATAAGTTTCGTTATTTTGAGGAATGAAAATGGTGGCGTCATCGGCAAACATGATGCATAGGTGTTTAGTGACAAGAGGTAATTCATTAACATATATTAGGAACAGTAGTGGTCCAAGAATACTACCTTGTGGGGCTCCTAAGGTAATATTTTGGAAGGCAGATTGTAATTGTTCCACAGTTTTGGTGTTTTTATTGTAAATTTCCAACAATGTTGATTGACTTCTATTACTTAGGTAAGATTTTAGTAAATTTAAGGGCGTTCCACGTATCCCAATTGCTTCTAATTTGTTGAGTAAAATGTTATGAACTACACAATCGAATGCTTTTGAGAGATCTAATAATAAAGCAATACTTGTTCTTTTATTGTTAACTTCCTCCCAAACTGGTTTTAACATTTTGAAAATAGCTAGTGATGTACTTTTCCCCTTACAGAAGCCGAATTGGTTGTTATTGAGTAAATTATTCTGGTCTAGAAATGATATTATTCTATTATAAATAACCCTCTCAAATACTTTGGAGAAACTGGGTAATATAGCTATAGGTCTGTAGTTTCCTACATCTTTTTTAGAGCCTTTTTTTATGGAGAGGTTTAACTAATGCTTTTTTGAGGTCTTGAGGAAAACATCCAGTTTCAATTGTCAAGTTTATAATATATGTTAGTGGTTCTGCAATGTAATTTACGCTCATTTTTATTAGTTGCATGGATATATCATCATCTTTTTATTTTTCAACAATTTCACTAGATTTGTTACTTCCTGGACAGAAACAGGATTTATGAAAATGCTCTTTCAACAATGATTTTTACAATTTTGTTGTGGTATATTTTCATCGATCATTTCAGTAAGTTCGACATAGTAATTGTTTATAGCGGAGGCCATAGACAATGGTTCCACTATATTCTCATTTTTTATATTTATGCATTCTATTGTCGTTTTAATTGTATTTGTTTGTGATGTATGCTTTTTTATAAATCCCCACGTAGCTTTACTTTTATTAGCACTTCTGTTTATGAATCTAATGTTAGCAATTTTTCTAGACATATATATATTTTTTTTAAGCCTTTTGCAGTATTTTTTATACGCTTCATATTTTTCTTTATTTCTGTTATTTTGTAATTGTACGTAAAGTTTTCTCTTATTTTTACTTGCAATTTTAATTCCCGTAGTTTTCCAGTTGGGTTGTTTCTTGTATGCTATTTTTATTTTTTCTAAAGGTATACATAATTTAAATATCAAACTATATAATTCAATAAATTCTTTGTATGCTTCGTTTGGATCATCACAAGCAAACACATTAGATAATTTTATTTGCGCTAAATATTTAATTGATATATCTAAATAAAAGTCCACATTTCTTCTTTCAATGAACCAAAATTTCTCTCGAAAACTTAAATTTGATGGGATATTAATTACCTGTGCTGTATGGTCAGATAAACTCAAATTTAATACTTTAGATGTATATCGTTTAACGTTCGTTAATATATTATCGATGCATGATTTAGAGTTTGCAGTTATTCTAGTTGCTTCTCTTATTGTTGCCTGTACATCAAAGAATTGTATCGTGTTTGTAAATAATTCACTATTTTTATTTTTTACTAATAAATTGACATTAAAGTCTCCTAAAATTATTACTTTTTTCTTATTAGCTCTGGTTCTCAGTGTAAGTTTGTGTAGTAAATTTTCAAGATTTTGAACAAATAAATCTAAATTACTATCAGGTGTTCTGTACATGCATATTACAACATAGTTTAATTCGGTTAAAACTATTCCACAACACTCAAAGTGTTTTTCTATGCCCATATCCATTATCCAGTCTAATTTCTTGTATTCAATAGTATTCTTTACAAAAATACATACACCTCCTCGAGATTCATTTTTCCTACTAAAATGTGCAGCTTTCGTATAACCATTAATTTGTAATGTATCTATTTAATTATTAATTATGAATGTTTCACTGAAACAACAGATATCTATGTTTTGTTCTTCAGTCAGTATTTCTAAATAGTCTATTTTATTTTTAGACCTAATACCTTGAGTATTCATGTGCATAATACTTAAGTTGTTTGTTTCTTTAGTTACGAAAAAACTGTGACGAGTTTTCAGTCAGACTAAGTTTATCTGGACTATTAAAAATAAATAAAAATAAATATATTTGGGACATTTCCACACCAATTATCTAGACCCAAACTAGGATACCCTGTGCTATGGACACTAGATAACGGATAAACATACATAGATATTGTTTATAGTTTTCTTAAAATAAAATGGTATCGTTCCTGGTTTTGGTGTGTTGTCTGTTATTTGGTTCATACTGATGTTTTGCAAGTTAGATTTGCTTGTAGTCGTATTTTTTTCTATATTAGTCTTATTTTTGTGGGTTTTACTTTTGTTTATTTTATCAAATAAGAAAGGAATCGTTCCTAGTTTAAGTTTATTTTGTCGGTTTTGTTTGTTATTTTGAATTATGTTTTTGCCCAAGTAGCAAGATTTGTACTCTTCAGGTCATTTAAGACCTTGCATTGATTCATATCGGATCTATAAAGATATCTTTTTTTTTGTGTGATATGGAGTAACAAGAAATCTACTATTTGTTGAGTTGTGTACAATATTTCTTAGCTCTTGATTGAGTTTATCCTCATTTAAGTGACGGTTGTTAACAATATTAGTTACAACGATATGAGGCGTAGTAATTTTTTTCAAAAAGGCTGATATCTCCATAAAAAATCTGGTTGGATTAGTATCATTTGAGCCTACAGACAATATTAACCAGTCATCTTTTTGAAAATCATCGTTAATTATCTCGCAATTTCGCAGAATGTGGTCTGTAGGAGCATCAGGGTATGTATAACTAACTACTCTATAGTCTCTTGCATTCCGGTGTTTATCTCTAAGCGCAATAAGCATTGCTGCTTGTCGTCGACTGCTTTGGTCTCCAATAATGAAAATCTTAGGCTTGTTAGTAAAAGCAGTGTTTTTTCTTGGATTTTTTGTGCTAACTTCCTTTATTTTATTGCCGTGGCTTGAAGTGGGCTGTTGATTTCCATTTTGAACTCGTTGAATTTTTAAAGCAGCTTCATCTGTATAAGTCAGAGTTTTGTGAGGTGGGGCATCGGGCCTCTTGCTAAGCTTTTGCTTGTTTTTTTTCCTAGTGTAGGGGAGTTACGATTTTTTTCTACGGCGATTTTAGTTTTATTTTTTGAATTATTACATTTAATGTTCGCAGAAGACTTTTGAGGTACTGAGGGCTGTTGTATTTGAATTTCATCTGAATTTTTGTTATTTTGTTCAAATACCAGTTTCTTTTGACATTCTCTTTTATTTCCTTGTTTTTTTAGTATCTCTATTTGACACTTTAAATCTGCATTTTCCGACTGTAACTTATTGACTTCTTCTTTGGCGTTAATGAGGTGATTTGTTATTTCGTCAAGTTCATTTTTCAGCTGCTTTTTGTCATATTTTGAGGCATCTTTTACTTCTTCAGAGCTAGGGCAAAATATTGAGTCTTCAAGACTGTCATTAAATGTGTCATTTGACATAGACAAATTCTCTAAAGAAAGCCGACGTAATATTTTTGGTTTTCTAATCGTAATATTCTCAGAGTCTCTAATCCGGGCTATATTGTGACTGTTACTGCCAACAAGAGTATTCGTGTTATTTCCTTTTGGCTTTTTAGAAATACACGGCGTACATCTCCACGATAACTTTTTATCTTTTTCCATTATAATGAATCGTGTATATGATACATTGGCACAGAACAGATCGTAAGTGCAATTACAAGCAGAGCATGTCATGTACTCCCTATTTGTTATTTTTTTGGGACACCCGTCACAATTTATGGAAATCACTGTCTTTGTTGAAATCTCCATTTTAACTTTATAATAGGTAGTTGAAATACACAGGAACAAGATGCGATTTTTTTTCTTATTTTTCTTTTTGGTGTTAGAAAATGCTATAAAATCATTCAGCGAGTTATTAGGCAAGCTTCGTATTGTGGAATGGAATAAACGTCCACGTGTCCAATTTTATAAAAATCGGAAAAGAAATAAACGTTCAGTGCAAAAAATCTGCCTCAACAGAGATTCGAACCGTGGGTGTCTTACCTCTATTCACTAGAGCACGCCACGAGACCAAAGTTGCTTCAATTGCATTAGTGAAATAACGGAGCCAATCTTACACTGTTAGCGTCCTCTGGCAGAGAGATTGTCATTACCACTCTTGTCCATGGTTAACATCTATTAATGTTTTATTTAAAATGAATAATTTCCTAGAACACAACAATATTGTTAAAGTTCCAAATGAGCAACAACATAAAAAATTGAAGAATTGAAAGTGAAGAAAAACACAAGTTGCCCTTTGTTTGTAAATATGTGCCCAGTTTTGAACTTGGTATTGAACCGACCGTGCGCTCTTAATCTACGCCGCTAGACCACAATCACTGTAGCAAACTCGTCGAAATTGGGAAGTATATTCTCAAATAGCTTTAACAGTCTAATGTTGTCGTAAATGGAGTCCAAATGTCAACTTTGAACTGAATCGAGTACTTCTGATTTACTTCTGATGGTAATTTTAAATTTGTACACTGTTCTACTGGGCCAATTTTGTTCACTTTGGTATTGTTTTGTTCTGTAAGTTAAAGGAAATGTAATTGTTCACTTTAACTAAAGTATTTTCGGGTATTTATTGTACACAATTGGCGGACTTTAACACTTGTGTTTTCACGCTTGACACTAGTCCGAATTTGTTGAAAACGATATCACTTGGTTATCGGAGTGTAAATCACATAATTATGGCACTGTTGATTCTCAATATTTTGTATTGATGCAGATACTCGACTCTCCATCGCTTCCAGAACGACTGGAATTGAATTCTTTCATAATACATTTCATTCCATTTGATAGTTTGTCATTATTAATTATAGGTTCAAATAACCTGCCATTCCGATATTGATTTTAGCAAAAACGAATTTCACGAAAGAATATGTTATAAAATACCTACATAAGTTTATTACAAATATATATGAGAAGACCTTCGTAAGTGGTTTTTAACCAGTATCGTCGAAGTACAAAAAGTATGTGATAATGTGCTCCTAATTGTTCCTGACCATTTATGTTGTCCACTGAGGCTAGGTCCCTGGGCAAGTTAAATAGGAAGATCATTTTAAGTCTGTAGACTACACAAAACTTTGTGTAAATGTAGCACACCTAATGGGGACATGATCTAGGCAATTTAATTGTCTGACCCTACCGCAGCAATCCTTGGTCAGCCAATAGATTAAGCTAATTATCGCCAGACTTAGCTACTCCAAAATGTTAGTTTTAATATCTATATTGATATATCCGATTAAAGCATAATAATTAAAAATAGTTCAATATATTGATATGATTTGATAACGATGTCAAAAATATATCAGTGTTTCGGAATGAGGGCGGCCTGTAGATTCCTATTATGTCTGTCTCAGTGCCTATTTTAACTGTGATACAGTTAGCTTCCTGTAGGGTTGTTTCTTCAACAAAGCAGTCTATGCTCATATTTAATATAGATGTTAACTCCCTCGTTTTGGTTAAATAAATGTTTTGTTAAGTGAACAGTATAGTCACATAGACGAGGCATAAGTTTGTTTTGTGCTAGCCAACATTCCGTAAGGATAATAATCTCTATATTTTGTTTTATGACTTAACAATAGGAGAGTTAACGCATTAAAGTTCTTGAGAACACTGCGAATATTTAGAGATCACACCTTCAGTGGTATTTTCAGTGAATATGCTTTATGTTGTAGTTTTACCGATAATTCTTCGGGGGAGAGCAAATGGGCTTCTGAGACACTGAATTTATCTATATCAGAATTAATGGAATTAATTGTGTTCTTAGCTATGCCTGTGTATAAATTATTATGAATGAATTGTATGCAGGTATTTGAGTGTGTATGTATAAAAGAGAGAGTTTTAACGGGTAAATTATTGAGTATGTAAGTTTGGAGAGTATGTATGCTAGTCTGGATAAAGACGAGTACAGTGAAAAGTTATTTCAATATAGGTACATTAGGGAGTAATGAATTAGATTGTGAAAAATCATAGAAATAAGATTTAATACAATATAGGGACTTAAATTGACAATAGGTATATTATAAAAAACACAGAACTGCTAGACATTTCTTGGTGTAATTACAATTTAATCTTTTGTTAAAGCCTGGATTAAAATCTCATTTTTAAAAAGGATTGCAGGCGTATTTTCATATATATTTTTGACTAAAACTCTCTCAAGAGTAGTCCAGCAATATCTGTATTGTTTGGACTTAGCTGATTCCCGTGCCGGGAATTGGAGTCGGTTTGCTGTAGGCATACGGCGTACTTGGATTACCCAGGCTATATCTTGGAGCATCTATTTATCCCAAATGCCGGCGTTTGTGTATACGCCCGTGATGACATTTGCTGTCTGCGTCTCCGAAATCTTGAGCACCCTAACTTCTCAGTCATTTGGGTGCTGGTGGACACGGGCATAGAGAAAATTATGTATGCTTGTGTGTACCGCTCACACAGCGGAGATCGGGTGACGACTTTATTGGTAGACAATCTAGGTGAGGCGGCAAGTTTGGCCCAACAGCGTTACCCGTCTGCTCAATTGCTGTTTTTGGGGGATTTTAACGCCCACCACAAGGAGTGGCTTGTCCCATACCAAAAAACCGACCACGCTGGTAGAGAGACGCGGAAGCTTGCTCTGGCGTTAGATCTCTCTCAGCTTGTGCAGGAGCCGACACGGGTACCTGACCGTGACGGTGACACTGCCAACTATCTCGACCTGTTGATGACGACTGAACCAGACCGATACTCCATATCAGTATCCCCACCTCTCGGTAGCTCTGATCACTGCCTGGTTAAGTCCGTCTCAGTGTATTCCCCACCTGATCCTAGCCTTAAGGAAAATAGGCGCGTGTGGAGATACAACTCAGCAGATTGGGACGAAATGGGGCAATTCCTTGCATCGTACCCTTGGCGGCAAACATGTTTCATCTCCCAGGACCCGTCGACTTGCGCGTCTGCTGTTACAGAGGTAATATGTCAGGCAATGGAATATTTCATTCCATTCAGTGACAAGACTCTTTCCAGCAAAGCATAGCCTTGGTTTGGATCCAGCTGTGGTCATGCTGTGGCTCTAAAGTGTGCGGCATATCTAGACTGGGCTGATGCTCGAAAGCGCAAGTCTTCTGATATTCGGGCTAAGAAGAGAAAATTGCAAGAAGATACTTAGGAAGGCCCATTTTGATCACGTAAGTCGAATTGGGGCCAAACTGCTTCATACCCCGCGGGTAGCAAAGCTTGTTGGTCCCTGGCCAAGTCGGTCGAAGTAAACTTCTGCCGCCCCTCACTGCCACCATTGCTGAAACCTGATGGATCACTAGCTCACACTGCTGGAGACAAAGCGAATTTATTTGCTTCTCTTTTTGCAGAAGCCTCGCATCTAGATGCTTCTGGCAAGACACCTTCCTGCCTTCCTCATTGCGGGGTTTTTATGCCCGAAATTCGCATTCGCCAGAAGGAGGTACCCCCTGGCCAAATGGCCATACCGCCAACACACTGAACACTGAGTGACTGGGAATGTATATGGCCCGACTTTGAATCAGCATTCATCCCCATACACATAAGGAGGTAACGTGGCACTATTGAAGCAAAAACGTACCGTCTAACTGCTGCTCCAGTTGCCGGGCTCAATTAGGCGTTTTAGTCTTTTTACAAATAAAAGTAAATGTAGTAAAATATTTAGCTAATTCTTCATCTTTAATTTCTAGCTCAATGTATTTCACCACACCATAGGTCATACTAACTTCATCTGTATCCCATATCTTTAAACTTACTATTGCATAATAGTTTCTCAGCATCTGCCTTGGACTCAAATTTCATTACAACTTTATATGGTGTGTAATATTTGATATATTTTCGGCTTTGAGCAACTTGGCCAGCACAATTTGTTTAGGTAGTGCTTCAGTAGATGTCAAACACACCTCAATTGAACTTAAATCTTCAACACTTCTATCTCTTCTGCTTTGAATATCATGAATACTTTTTTGCCTCAAATATAGGTCTGGTTTAAATTTATTTTGCTTAGCTTTCTTACTTTTGCTCTTCACCAATGTAAATCCATCCTCACTGATTTCTCCACTCTCTTGTTCATCACTCTCTTTTCTTAACCTCTTCTCCGGTCTAGACATGCTTGTATTGCCAACACTGCTATTTATATTGGACTCATGCTTGTCAAAAACTTCCATCTCACACACAATGTTACTTGTTTGTATCTCGTCTTCACTCATACTACTCGCTTCAATCTCTTCTTTACTCTTATTACTTATTACACTGCTGGATCGAGGTTTTGGGACCTCACCCATTTTTTTGAGAACAGATGGGGTAGTTCGAAAAAAAAAAACCGCGATAATAAAGGTTATTACAATACGTGCGATCGCCGTTAGCTACCGCGCGCGAATGATGATGATGATGATGAAAAGTATCCTGTGTGTTATTCCCGGGTATAGGCTATCTGCATTCAAAATTTCATCAATAAACGTCCAGCCGTATTCGCGTTTAACTTCCCAAACAAACAGACAACGTTTCACTTTTATATATTGGTATGGACGGCATGGATAAAATATATAGATCACGTTTAGGTACGAAGGTGAAGTGACGAAACGTGGGCAATATTTTTAAAATATTAAATTTCATGCTCCGCGTCAAGTGTCGGCAATATTCTTTGTCACTATGCCAACAGGAATAATGTGAATACAAAGCAAATCAGTAAGAAAACTATATTTATGCATGCACAGAGACTAGCAGTGGATCCATAGCTTTAAGTGGTAGGCCTCCTATGTAGGATCCCGCACGGGGAAGTACCACACCTTTGTCAGATATTCATCCGCCAAGCAGTAGTGTGTTTCTATGTTTCGGTTTGAAGGCAATGTTTCCAGCGAAATTACTGGGCAATAATATAAGACTTAAAAACCAATGTCTCATGATGACAGGCGCAGTGCATGGACGCGCAAGATTTTGCAACCAAAGTTCTGGGTGGCACTGCAACTTTTATGGGCAGGCCTGACGCTTACCATCAGGCGAGCAACATGCTTGTCTCGTCCTCAATAAAAAAAAGGATGCATAATTATGGCGCATTTTCCCGTCGAGTGTTTTGATAACGTATTCCATAAGTTTGTATGTATTTATGTTTGTTTATGTCAAATCTTGCAAGCTGAATTAGAACCACTTCTTCTTATTCTAAGAAGTTGAGTTTTTGCACGTTGGTTCAGTTTTGATGACAATGCATTTTTATGGTAAGCATAACCTTAATCGAATCCAGGAACAGCTCCAGATAAAGGAACTCTTCAATGGTCAACAGCAATGTCAAGAAATTTTATGTACACATTCTATTATGATAGCTGGTTTGACGTTTCACTATGACATGGTTGCTGCACTCCGCGTTGGCTCCTGACTAGGGAACTCTTCAACGGTTAACAGCACATACACGAAATTTTGTGTACGCATTTTATTGTGATAGCTCGTTCTAATTTTCATCATGACATGGCTACAGCATAAAAGCTGTATTTTTAAATGTTTTTGAATTAATTAATTTATATTCATAACGTGTCCCGATGACATGAAATCGGCATAAGTTTAATTTTCAAAAAGATTAAATGCGGCGCTTTCAGAGTCTATCTGTCTTCAAACTATAAATAATTGTAATGTTTGCAAATACAATATATATTTATTGTTATACTAGTATTCTTTATTCGATTAGTCACTGGAAGACTTATATCTATTATCTATCTAGTAAGCAGTGAGTTCCTTACTGTCTGTTCTGTAGCCACAGCCTGCCCAAGTGTGGAACATCGGGCTTTATGACAAAGTGGTACTTGATTATAATTGTTTTATGCTAAGGAATTTTTTATTTTGAGTTTCAGCAGTATTTTTAAGCAGACTTATATTTTCTAGGTTTTTATTTGTAATTTTGGCGCTCGACTAACATCTGAACATTTACTTACCATCTGTTTCATTGTACTTCAGTCTTGACACTTCATTTGTAACTACAAACTTTACACAGAACATTATTACTATTACATCGATTTTTATGTTTTTTCAGGGCACTACACAGTTATCTATGAGAGACAATAAAATGTTCGTATTTGAATTTTAATAAGGGCTAGGTATAATAAAGCCATGCGCGGATTGTACTCAACGTTAAAGGAAGGGATTGTTAGTGAACCGCCCTGGCGCAATGGAACCCCGACATTCTTGAACATAAGAAGTGATAAGACCACAATTCTATCAGCTAAGGGATCGTAACAAATAATGATTATGCAAAATACTTCTTCAAAGCTTCGATTAAAGTAACTTTTCAACGTTCTGCTAACAAAATAAAAAACAATTAAACTTTTACAAAAGTCACAGAGTTTAATAATGTCGTGAACACGAGGCTATAGAGAGCGGTGACGTGCGAGAGGTAATCAATCAGGAAACGCCACGGCACGGGAAGTGTCAACTCCATGCTCTCCCTTTCCGTTTTTTTAAACATATTTACACCTATTCATAATGGCGAAAACTGAAAACAACGTGGGAATGGGAACGCTGAAAGTTTAACATTGGTTTTGACACATCTTATTATTGACCGAGCGAGCGCGAAGCGCCAGGTAAGTGTCTCTGTTTCAGGTTGGCCAAAAAGGTAGGTAGGTAGGTAGTACGTTTTAGTTAGCCTCATATAAATTTGGTGAAGATCTGATAAGGATCTTCGGAATGATGAGCAGAATAGCTCCTCAAAATGCAGTAAATTTCTCACTTTTAGGTTTCTCCCAGTGGAATCAGCCCTTTACCTATTAGGTAGAGATTGATGGAGAACCTTGATAATTAATGTTAGTTGTACAATAAGGTAACTAGATGGCGCTACTGTGCACCGCTAGATTGTTTGAAAAAAGTTTGTACGCGCGAGCTCTACAGCACACAGAGCCACTAGTAAATATTTCTTATCACAGTTTGTAAAAGTACAGAATAAATAAAAAGATACAGACATAGGAATACACTTAGATTATAGGTACAAAGGGCGGTCTTATCGCTGAAAGCGATCTCTTCTAGACAACCTTTGGATGGACATACATTATTGAGGTATTATTATTAATGACGTTTATGATGTATGTAGGTAAAACTAACGTAAATCGTTACTTCTTTTAATCTACACTTCTACATCTACACTAATATTATAAAGAGGAAAGATTTGATTGTTTGTTTGTTTGTAATGGATAAACTAAAAAAATACGGACCCAATTTTAAAAATTCTTGACATATAGATAGCTAAATTATCAGCGAGTAACACTAGCAGGATTTATTTTTTCAAAAAATTTGTGTTCCCTTCGAAAATTGAAATAATGAAACCTGAGGTTTTAAATTTTGCAAAAACACTCGATTACTTTGTATCACAAACCAAAGAGTTTATATACTACGTAAGATTACAAACTAAGAAGGAGATACGGGTCTTTGTATGTGGAACGTTGCCATGGAAACGTAATCATATAACATCTAATAATCATTGACGTAGGAAATGCTCTATGCTAATAATCAGTCCGGCGCAACCACAAATAAATTCTCAAATTTGTCTCAAATGTATGGACTATGGCAGAACAGTGAAGTTCATTTGTTTTTCAGATCCCAATGAACGGTCCAAAAAGAACGAACTATAGAGTCCAAACATGATAATATTACTATACTTTATGGTCCATTGAAATTTGTCAAGAAAAATCCAAAGTGTACTGCGAATTTATAATTTTATTCATATTATTGTTAATAACGTACTGTTTTGTGTTTTCTTTGAAGAATCATCAGTTTATAGTGTTAAACCAGTTTAAATGATAATTTTAAAATGCCACCAACTTTAGAAAGCTACCGCAGATGTGTATTATGTGGAGTTCGCGCCAATCGCGAAAACCAGAACAAAAAGGAAATTTATGGCATGATTTCCTATTGATCAGCTCCGGTAAGCATTAATATGATATTGCTTAGTGCCACCTCCCATCAACGTGACCATAAATGATAATTTATATGATTTTCATTTTGTATTTTCATATTGTTTTAACACTAGGGATGCGCAAGGTCAAAGAACTATTAACTGTCGATAAAGCTATCGTAGGCTAGGTCAGGCTGCCTATAACTTATTTCCATAACATTAATCAACATGTTTATTTCCAGATGCAGAAAATGAGGATCTAGCATACATTCCTATAGAGACCAGTCGTAACATACACTTATGAGTGTGAATGCGTGAGATAACGGTAGAGTAGGTACCTACATCGCAAGATCTCAATTCATTGTGAAGCACTAGTAGGTAAGCTTACCTATGCTTGCAAAATTCATTTTCGTATTTACTTTATAAAAAAGTATTATAAATAAAATGTTCCGTTATTAAAATGTGTTTTATTTCTAAGTTTTTATTACATGGCTCCACAGTTACCTGTTGCAATGGGTATGGATACCCATTGCAACAGGTAACTGTGGAGCCATATAATAAGCCCAACGTTGTTGCATTTTGAGAAAACAACGTTCTGCTTATTGGAACCGTCTTTCATTAATATCAAACCTTGATGAGGGCATGCATGTTTTATCGATATCGATAAAACCAAGAATATGTGCAAGCAAGCACTACTCTATCCGTTAGGTTGGTAGCAATGTCAACACAGGCTTACGTCTGACCCAGTCAGGCGAAACAGCTTAATAAAAACTGTTCATAACTGTTGTATCAAACGTGAGCTAATTTCTATGGCGGCTATCTTTTCTGCTTCAATATATGCATGACCTTCTTGCACGCCTTCGCTATGAATATGTGTTTTGTGGTTTAACTTTGTTTACAAAATTATTAGGCAAGTTGCTTTTGTGATAATTACCGTCTGTTCATGTATTTAATGCTTTGAAGGTGTTTGTTTCTACATTAAATAAATAATAGTGTGATTGAGTTTGAAGTTTTATATGCAATGAGCTATAAAACTTGCGAAATTTATAGTTTGCGATCTGTTAGAGCGATGGGTCAAAAACGAACATTTATGGCTAAATTTCCCCTGAATAAAGATAGGTAAGTGGTAAGTCTATTCAGTAATCTATTAGGTACAAGAAAATCATGATTTTTCTTTCATAATATTCAACAAAATAACATAGCCTTGCTAGCACTAGTGCGGTGCCGGTTTTATCGATATTGTTTCTAACTCGTTAATCGACATTTGGTTCCTAATCTTATTCTAAGACCTTCTGCATTCCACGCTATATAATAGTAAACGTAGTAAAAATATAAATTTAGAATACCTAATGTCGCGTAGCCTAAAACCGCTTAGTAATCTAATTTTAATTAAAAAACTTATTTTCAGGTGCAAAAACTGGATACAAGTGACCGATAAAGAGGACTTGACATACATACCGATGGAAAAGCTGCATGAATTAAATATTTCTATGGCAAACATTTTTGAAACACCCAAAAAGAAAAAAACCCAATTTAAAAAAAATTGCTACTCCTTAACTGCTATTAATCACGGACCACTGCTAGTTTGTAATATTAAGTAAAGAGTAAGGAAGATTAGACATTATTTTAAGGGAAAAAGACACAAATTGTGTTGTGTACTATATAATGTATTATTTTTGTATGTAATAAAAACCACATGCTTAGAAAAAACATATTATTATTATAAACCCCATATAAATTAAAATAGTCCTAATACGTTTTTTTTCTCAAAATATCGATATCGATAAAAATGTGCTAAATAAATAAGATTGCAAGTCGTGGGGCTGATGAGACCATACGAACACCTTCTAATGTGCTTTTTCCTCCTCTGGTACCCAGACTCTTAAGAGACTGGTGCTATCGGTGGGGCGACACTTACAATATATATATATTTTCTTGTTATACATCTAGTTTATATTTTAAAAATGAATACACAATATTATGGGTACTTTTACTGATTGATGTACATATTGCCCTCGCTTCGTTCGTCATCTCGAGGGTAATAGCTGAAAATCAGTGTTTGCTCCTTGAGCAATATTATTCGCTGAGCTATGACCCATTTGTTTTACTACAACACACACGTACTTTAGTTTTGTATAGTATCTCAGGAGTTTTGAGCATATGTCTGGTGCACGTGACGTGTACAAAATATGAATAATGTTAAGAGATATGTACCTATTATACCATATTTAAATCTGCTTGCCTGTTGCATTTACTGTTCTACGTGTGTGTTTTATAGAAACAAATAAATCATTTATCTATCTATCTATCTATCTATCTATCTATCTATCTATCTGCTATGTTTGCAGACATCCTTTTCTGTTTGTCATGTTGTCTAACATGCTCGATATAGAGTGTTATTATCTATGGTCATTAGTTTTGTTATCTTGCACTTATTCTCAGCGCTCGTTTTAAAAATTCACAACATCCGTTCCAATATACGTCAGTCCCGTCTCTTCTTACGTAGTATTTATATACTCTTTGGTCTGACCTTTAATGTTAGTAATGTTGGATGCATTGATGCCAAAAAAAATCTGCCAAATTGCTTTCATTGGCTAGTAGGGAGGTCCCGCCTCTTAAAACGTAGTGATTATATTCTCTTTGCTAATAATACACTAAATAGTAACCGCAATTCAACCTCCTTGCGTTAAACAGAATAATACTATAGACGAAATGGTACGTGAGTATAAAACCATAAACATAAACATTTTGTTGTTCTATTTGTCCAAATAAAGTACCTACTAATTTTATCTTTCTATATATCTACCCGTATGAAGCCGGGGCGGGTCGTTAGTCTAATTATAAGAGGGATGACACCGCCAAGGCCGGCCTAGAAATAACTAAGTATTTTTTATTTTTATGACACAACCACAACGCCGTAGGACAAAGAGTATAGTAATATAGGTAGGATCTATCAATGACACAAGGTATCGGAGAGAGGAAGTAGTTGGTAAGCTTCTTTGAATGACGCCAATTTCCCTTGTTGGCTGGCAACTCGAAGGTTAGCTTGGCTTGTGGCTATGCCTATATATTCTTACTTTCCCTCATCTTCCCAATATTCCAAATATCTCTCAGCAAAGATTGTTTTCCAAGTATCCATTAACTAAGTTGTCTAATTACTCACGTTCTTGATTTACTCGCTGCCAAAAAGTTTGTATCATTTTCCTCTTGAGAAAATATAAGAGTTTTGTAATTACTTTTATTTTCTTGTTTTTGGTAATTAAAAACGTTTCGTGTTTTGTAGACGGAGAAAATAATTAAGACCAAAGGGACTTAACGACTGGAAAGATTTAAAATGTAACCTATTATGTGACAAATTAGGGCAAATGATATTTTATTTCGTCTTTACTTTTGAATACTTTTATAACTTGAATTTGAAAAACAATTGTAATAATATTGTTTAATAATTATGATATTAACCGGCTAGGACTTAAACATCAAACCAACATAGGACGACTCTTCGACTCTAATTCGGTCCGGACACGAGAACAGTTTGCGAGTCAGTTCAGTCACTGGCCTTTCACTGGCCAACTAGCCTCGTGTACGAAAACATTTGAAGACAGTTTAGTGAGTGTCCTCAGTTGTACTCATACTCGATGCTAGTGAAAGGACAGTGACTAATCTGACTCACTGAACTGACTCGCAAACTGGCCTTGTTTTTTGAGTGCATAAAACGTAAGTCCTGTCGGTTAATATATTCATCATCATCATCATCAGCCTATATTTGTCAAATGCTGGACGTAGGCCTCTCCTAATGTACGCTACTGAGCTCAGTCTTCAGCTCCTTTTCTTCCAGCCGCTTTTTGCAGGTCCTCACTCCGCCTGGCCACAGGGTGTCCGGTGGTGTCAGGGTGAGAATTCGTTTACCCCAACGGTTATCGGTTCTTCGGGAAATGAGACCAGCCCACTGCCACTATAGCTTGCTTATCCTTAGAGCTATGAAGGTTACCTTGGTTCATTACATATATTATCCTTCAGAGAAACTCCAAGCATAGCTATCTCCATAGCTCGCTGAGCGACCTTAAATTTGTGGACTAGTTTAACTGTTAGTGTCCAAGTTTCGGCTCCGTAGGTCATGGCTGGTAGGATGCACTTATTAAAGACTTTTGTCTTAAGGCACTGTGGTATGGACGACGAGAAGACTTGACGAAGCTTGCCGAATGCTGTCCAACCCACCTGAATTCTTCTGTTGGCTTCCTTCTCAAAGTTGTTCTTAACTGATTACAATATTTGTCCAAGGTAAACATATTGTTCGAAAACTTCAAGAGGTACACCATTGACTGCAATCGGTTCCGGGTCAATAAGATCGTTAAACATGATCTATGTTCATTCCGAGACCGGTGCGTCGAGAAGCATCATCTAGGTTGGTCAGCATACTATGCAAGTCTTGCAGCGACTCGGCCATTAGGACGATATCATTGGCAAATCTTAAGTGTGAGATGTTCTCGTCATTGATAGTAATGTCCATTCCTTTCCAATCCAGCGTCTTAAATATCTTTCAGGGCATTAGTGAACAGTTTCGGGGATATAACGTAGAGAAACATAGAAAAACGTAGAAAAATGACCAAGCGTGCGAAGCCACGGGTACAGCTGGTATAAAAATAAAATGAAAAATAGTTACCTACGCTTTACGCAATGGTACACAGCCACTTTTTGTTTTCGTTCATGTGGACATAAACCCATCGCTTATATTGAACCACTTATAATGTTGTCAGAGACCGTCACGAGGATCCTGTTGCTGGAACGACGCAAGCGACTCCAAAAAGACGCCACTCTCAACCTGACAAGAGCAAAAATTACAGAAACCCCCGCTTCAGAAAACATAATCCACGCAATACAGTACCTTGGCTTGGCAGTCTATTAAGAGCCTGGAATGCGTCATTATACTGGACTCGTATGGTGCTCATTGCCTTCTGCGTGGACGTTATCTACAGCTGCCACGTGTACATCCATAATGCATAGACAATTCATTTTAAAGAGTTAGTGTTTACTTCCTTCCTGCAGTTAGCGAATTGGCGAGCGACCATGTTGCTTCTGATGGCGAGGGCCCTGCGCTCCCGCTCAATAGCTTAGCTGATAAAGGCCGAACACAAAAAAAATAGCAGTTGTAGAGTCGTATATCAATGAGATACATCAAAACTATACAAGCCACCACATAATAACCCACATAACAACCCACCACAAAACAACCCACTATTTTCTTCTAGACTATTAAAGACATCGATGAAAAAAATGTTGTAAATAAGAACATGAACATGCATGAGCATCTCTATGATGAGCATCAAAGAGAATATAAATACGGGGATGAGCATGTTGCTTTTCTTAAAGACTAAGGAAAAGCCCTCATTGGATAAACTCAGCAAAGAGTATATAAAAACTCAGGATAAACTCGCTTAATTGAAAGTATCAGCAGAACAGCCGAACAGGTCCGTCAGCAGGGAGGATCAAAGACTACAGTATATATGGGGAGGATATTGAAAGGGGCTCGAACCGTAAGCGGATTTCCCCATCAACAGACGACCGGTTGGCCGAGTGGCTAAGAGACCCTAACTACGAAGTCAAACGGTCGCGGGTTTGAATCCTGCAAGCAATTACTTGTGTGATGAACAGAAATATTAGTTTCCGAGTCGATTAATTTCGTGTCTATATACGATTACTAGTACCCATAACACAGGTTATTCTGGTTTGGGGGTTAAGTAATTGGTGTGAATTGTCCTAAATATTAAAAAAAAACTCGAGTGGCAAATTCCCAGACATCTTTAAATTTCAATTGTTTCAAACTTATCACTGACGCTTTTGTGAACCATACGGAATTTTCTGAAAATGTATCCAAAAACCAAACGAAGTTTTTTTTTTATGAGAGTCGTCCTGTCCTTAAATATTAGTTTGGAAGCATTAACTGTATTCTCGTCTAGAGCAGTCTATAATAGTCCGTAAAATGACTAGAACTGATTCGCAGATTTAAAATTCAAAGTTCTGTGTCACTGAACTTATCCATGGGATGAACAGTCCGCAATTGTCCGCAATTGTTGATCCTGGCTACGTGTTTGTAAGCGGCATAGAGCTATAAAGAGTATATAAATACTAGAGTTAGCTTGGTTAGTTTGAAGGATATTTCATCTTTTGAATCTTTTTTGGATAGAGCCTCGATAGAGCCCTTTTGATATATGTCCCTAACCTGTTTGATTGTTGAAGAGTATGTATTTTAGTTTGTTTGTTGTAGCTAAATCATCGAACTACAACTATTAGAAGAGTAGGTATTTACCTACTTAACTAATTGACATTAAAGTGAGTGAGCATGGATTGTAGTTTGTCGTTCGTAATAGTTTAAACTTGAAATTATAACAATTCCAAGAAAAAGTTCTATTTAGGTGTTAGTGTTAGAAAAGATCTATTTAGAGTTAGTGTTAGAAAAGTTCTATTTAGGTGTTAGTGTTAGAAAAGATCTATTTAGTGTTAGTGTTAGAAAAGATCTATTTAGATGTTAGTGTTAGCAAAGTTCTATTTAGGTGTTAGTGTTAGAAAAGTTAGATTTAGGTGTTAGTGATAGAAAATGTATCTTTAGGTGTTAGTGTTAGAAAGGTTTTAATTAGGTGTTAGTGTTAGAAAAGTAAAGAAACTTTTCCAAAGACGTCTGAGAACGAAATTAATATTGTGTGTTCTTATTCCGAACACTTTTTATTTATACCTACAGCCTTTCATAATTCTTATATCGATTACGCACCTACCTACATACAGGCCTAATAATAAATCACCGCAGACCTGCCATCCAACAATGGGGTATCAGAGAAAGCCATTTTCCAATAGCAACAGGGTCATTGAAAACCTACAATGTCCTTCTGAGAGTATTAGTTTTGGCGCGAGCGCGATCGGGACGCCCCGCCGGGCGAAGCAGCCAGTGCGGGATGCGACCTGTTGACGGGAGGTCGACAACCGATCTGCAACCTCCTTGCTGAACCTCTCAATAGCGGGACATTCAAATAAAGAACGCTCCTTTCAAATTCATATCTAACGCACTTATTTGTGAGTGGCCAGTGAAGTTTGTGTAAAGTGGGATCTGTAAAAAAAGTTCGTATAGGTAAGTATTTTTTTTTATTGACTCTTATATCATGCAAAGATTTATTTTCGTAACTAACCTCTTACTTTGAGCCCATAAAAGGTTTATATTGATTTTCGAATAAAATTTATAGCTAACGAGTTTACGAACCACTTACGTTTGGAAACAATTAGTCATTGAGCGAAGACATAAAGTGAATCAATCTTTTATGGGACACATCAAATTTTATAAAGTATCGGGTTTCACTTTGAGAGTGCATATTTTACTTTTAAAGATAAATTTGCCTGGGTTGTTTCAGAAACTATAAGGCATAAGTTTGCGTTCTAAAGTATGCGTAAAATTGTAGGTGACCTTTACCTTAATGAGCTTGATTGGTAATTGTAAACGATTAAAATACAATAAAATAGTTTCAGAATACAGTAGTGTGTGTATTGAATGTAAAGGATGCATTTTTAAACTGCATGCGTTAGATGGAAGACAAGTGTTTTTGGAGGACTTTTTTGATACTTAAAAGACCTGTTGACTTATTATGATTTACAAATGTAAAAGCATACAAAAATGTTAATCTTGAAAATACGCTGCGAAATATCTTAATTATTATGTCGATTCATCAATGTAACGTAAAATTGTCGAAAAGTCGTAGCATTGAAATCGTAGCTACGCGCTACGCTTTCGACGATCTACGAGTGTTACAATCAACGTCGAATTTGCGTTTTGGCCCGCAGTTTCGATCGGTTAATTCGTGTATTAATTTTTACACGACTGCCCAACAAAGGAGTGTTATGTTATCAGGGTTCATGTATGTATCTATGTATGTAAGTATGTATGTATATATGTATGTTTGTATGTATTTATGTATGTATGTATGTATGTATGTATGTATGTATATATGTATGTATGTATGTATGTATGTATGTATGTATGTATGTATGTATGTATGTATGTATGTATGTATGTATGTATATATGTATCTATGAATGTATGTTTGTTTCTATGTTTGTATGTACCTATGTGACTTTATTTATTCCACCATAACTTTTAAATGGCTGAACAGATTTAGATGTATGGGGTATCGTTAAAATTCTTTCATCATGCCGAGTAACATATGCTATAACTTTTGGTAAAAATCAATATGGCGGCAGTAATGCTACATTTTCAAACTAGAAAAAAAGAAAACAGTATGGATATCAAATTTAAGGCCTTGAAGAGCACTTTCCAAGAATTAATTTATTGCCATAAAAACTTTTCTGTCCGTTTCTGCTAGGGAAGTCGTGTTTTTTTTAAATAATTATTTTGGCAATTTGGCTCAAATGGGCAACAATACTGACACTAGAAGTTGAACATTAGAAACTAGATATTTGCAATGGATACTATTTTTATCCCTTTTCTAATGTTTATACTTCTAGTGCTTGTGACCATGTTAGTTTTAAACAATATATAACAATGCTAACGTCAAATCATGCGGGTGATTTGAATTAGAAGTTTAGGTCCTTTAGGCACATGAGTACTTTTAATCTAGAGAAATGACAACGCGTGCGAAGCCACGGGCGTGCCACGGGTACAGCTAGTTATTAATAGATGTGCTCTAAGTTCAATGTAGAGAAAAGCTTACTTCTACGTGACCGAGCTTGTGAAGTAATATAACCCGTTATAATAATTAATTTAACTGAATTCCAACATTTCTAATTCGCAGGGCACCGACGGGTTGAAGAATCCGTCTTCCATTCCGAAATAACTAAGTAATTAGACATTTTGCTTCTGAAAATGAGGTTTATTTATTGTACTTTGCCTATCGTGTATATGGTGTCCATTTATAAACGGTTTACAAGTAATTATGTAATACTGCATTCTGTTAATTACATTTCTTTATGGGAGTAACAATCATAATAAACAAGTAACATTATTATAATAATACAAAAAATCCGTCTGCGAATAAAATTATTAAATACGAGCTGATTGCCTGCAAAAATAATAACACTAATAATGTTAAAAAGGCGAAAATTTGTAAGTATGCTCGTTTCTTCTTCACGCTTAAACGACTGAACGACGCTGAACGCTGCTTGACGACGGATTTGGATGAAATTTGGTATGGAGATAGCAACCCTGGATTAATACAAAGGCTATATTTTATCCCGAAAAAATGCTCGTATCTTGAGGTACTTGGGTGAAACCGCGGGGTGCAGCTAGTATTTATATAAATTGAATGTTTCTCTTTTACTTACATATTTTACTTTACTTTAATAGTTGCAATTGCAACATTAGACTGTGGCCGGACCGCTATTTCTTGGATGCTTTTCTTTCAATTTGGTGGTGTGAACTCCGTCATATTAAAAGCTTTTTAACTTGCAATGTTTGTATGTATTTTGCAAGTTGAATTTTTACATGTTGGCAAGGCAAGGCATTTTTATGGTAAGCATGACCTGAATTGACATCCAGGATTAGCCCAGATAAAGGAACTCTTCAACGGTCACCAGCAAAGACACGACATTTTGTGTACGCGTTTCATTATGATAGCCGGTTTCAAGTTTTACCATGACATGGTTGCTGCACTCAGGGTTGGGCCGTGACTAAGGAAGTCCTCAACGGTTGGCAGCACGGATACGAAATGTTGTATGCGCATTTAATTGTGATAGCCCGTTCTTATTTTCACCATGACTGCTTAAAAGCTTTTTTTATGTGTTTTATTTAACTTATTTTAAACCTTCTTGGGCTTAAATACTATTTGTCTTCTACATTTTCAATTTGAAAGGAAAGTTTTCGAAAAGTTAAACCCCAAAAAATATATCAAAAAATTGAATCTCGTTTATCAGAACTTTATTGTTTAACTAGCTGTGCCCGCGGCTTTGCCGGCGTGGTAATTTCATTTAAAAATAGGCCATACGTGTTATTCCAGGACCAAAAGTACCTATAATGTACAATATAATACATTTCATCAAAATTCGTTCAGTCGTCAAATAGTTTTTTATCGATTGCTCGGTATCTAATCATCGGATCAAGATACCAAATTCCCCAGTTTTTAAATCAAACCCTAAGCTATCGAACGGGGGTAACCACATCGCAATCGGTCCAGTAGTTTTTACGTGATGCGTGAACAAACCTACAGACAAACCAACTAATAAACAAACAGACAAAAAGACACGATTTTTTTAAATGTTCTATTCTTGTTCAGTAACTTATTTTACTTACCTTAGACCATTTTTATACGCTTTATATTAGCTTCACTTGTATGTTTGTATGTTTGTATGTTTGTAACCGACTCCTTTGGACGCTATTTTGACCCACTTTAAACGGTCAGATTTCATTCAAAGACCGATGACAAAGCAATAATTCGAAGAAGAAAAAAACGCTCTTATAAATAAACCAAACTAAAAAGTAGAAAATAAATAATAGTTTAAAAAAATAAAAAACACGCTTTATATAGAAAACCAAACTAAAAAAATATCAAATAAATTTTAATAGTGTAAATAAGAAAAATAAGATTTATTTAAAAAAAAGCGTGGGATGCTTTTTAAGATATTATAGAAATGATAATCCTTCTTCTCATATCTGTCAATGAAATATTTATAACTATTGACCCATGCACCCCACGTTTTTTTTGTTTTTTTTTTTCTTATTTACACTATTAAAATTTATTTTCTATTTTTTTGTTTGGTTTTCTATATAAAGCGTGTTTTTTAGTTTTTTTAAACTATTATTTATTTTATATTATCTTCATTAGACTGTTTCGTTCATTTAAAGCAATTATTATAAGTATACAAAGTAGTTAAAAGTACTATAATATGCCTAAAATATACACTAACATTTGATCAAAATTCCCTGAGCCGTCAAAAAGTTTTATCGATTGCTCACTTCTACTTATCGGATTGAGATACCAAGTACCCCAGTTTTTAAGTCAAATTCTAAGCTATCCAAAAGTGAAAACTGCATCGCAATCGGTCCGGTATTTTTAAAGTGATGCCCGAAAAAAAATACAGGCGAACAAATAGACAAACAGAATTAAATCAAATATTTAATTTTTCGTTTAGTTGCTTATTTTAAGTATCCTAGACATATTTTTTTCTACTCGTATATCGTCATTGTATTGTCATATCTTCTTTTTCGTTCTTATTGCTAGATAATAAGCATAATAAGCATAGATTGTCTCTCCGCCTACGTTTTATGCTAATGGGCGAAAGTACGAGAATTGACATTCTTGCGTGGGATGCGTTGTTAATTTAACTTTGCCTGCCGACGTCAAACCACTGTGTTAATGCTCAGGGCGCCTCGTTCCCTGGTCGCATTGTCTACACCTGCCGATGCATCCGGGGGCATAAATGTATGAGAACATGTTATGACGGTGATTTTCCACTGGCCGGCTGTCGTGCGTGGCGTCTGTGTTTTACAATTTTTAATCGACTTCACAAAAGGTTCTATGTACGACTGTTTTTTTGGTGTTTTCACCGATTTCTCCGAGTATTACGGACTGATTTCAAAAATTCCCTATTGTTTTCATTGGGAGAATAAGGATGCAGGGTTTCTGAACCGATTTGAATGATCCTTATTTTATTTAAAAGGGTAGACTTTCAATGTAGCCCCGAATCAATTTCATCAAAAAATATTTAGTTTTTTTATTACTATATGAATTTGTTTTGGTGTTAATGCTCTCTCATATTATAGGGATTTGTTTACTTTAAAGAATAAACCTACAGCGTGGCACTGTATAAAAGTGGGGAGTCGGAAAATGTAACCTTGAAGCCTGGCCTTAACTGTAGTCTTGGGTTCAGTGGACCCATGTTCAATCTTTGAACGTTTGTAAAAAACGGCTTGTGCTCCAGCGCCTCCCACTCCTAGGTACCTTCCTACAAATTGGCTGTTTCCTGGAATCCCGTGATAAACAAGTGTTCGCGTCGCGGTTTATGTCAGAAGAAATCTGCAGATGTCGTTAGTGTTGTGTGTCGTGACAATTCTGAATTTTTACAAAACCAAATGCGGAGACAACGCTCACTCTTCTCGACGCTGACACCCGCTACTTTAGTCTTCTAGTCACCATGATCAATGCAACTTGATCGAAACGTCGAAGTAAATAAAAAATAAGTTTTCAGCGCAATTAAGTCCCGTTTAAATTCATAACTATGTGTTCGAATCGCGAAAGTTTAAAAGTTACAACCTTCCTACAACATAATAAACAAACAAAAATAAATAAAAAATATTGGAGTCATTATGTCAGCTTACACCTAGTTTTTTTATTATGTTTTACATTTTGTAATGTATTTTTTTCGAGAGCTTGTTTTTAGTAAGTAAATAGGGTCTGGTAAAAAAAGGTCATTATAGATATGAATAAAAGTTTCTATTGTTGATTTTGTTTAATCCTATGATTCATAATGAATCAATGTAATGGTTAATAAAAAAATGTGTAAAATTGAGATTTATTATTGTTTTATTTTAAATCAAAAATAGGTGGGTGCCGTGGACCCACGAATATTGAAGTGTGACTGCTTTTCACCACTACTGCTTAAAGTCAAACAGTGAACGACGCAGGGCTTCGAGTGCGATTTCTTTGAACTAACGTCAAGTAAGCATCTGGCATCAATCTAACTTTGAACGACAATTTTTAAGCGATTCTGCATAAAAGTAGGATCCAAAGAATATATAAATACTACGTAAGGTAGGATCGTGTAGGGTTTTCACAACAGGGTCGGTATTGAACAGGGACATTGATTGAGTTGACATTAATGTCACGAATGACGTCACTGGTTGATAGTATGCTATCCACTAATACCCGGGATACAGATTCTCTTGTCCGGGTTCTAACACACCATGTAAATTGCATACTTAGATAAGTTTTTCTTTTTTTGCATTTTGTTTCACCTGTGTACTTATGCTAATTAAAGTGTGCCTTAATATGTAAATTGATAAATCAATATATACATACATAAATACCTACTTATAATAATGTTCCAAAGCTATGTGGCGTCACATCATTGCTAGATTGATTGGTTTTTAATAATGTTTTAAATAAAAAAAAATATACTTATAATAAAACTGTAACGGGACCAATTCTGTACATTGAAGATATTTTGTTTTTTTTTTTATTGGAGGGTACTCTATATTCGATACAAAAGCCAAAAATGTATTTTTTTACATTTTTGTCTGTCTGTCTGTCTGTCTGTCTGTCTGTCTGTATCTTGGCTAGGCATCACGCCAAAACTACTAAATGAATTTAAATGAATCTTGGTATGATTAGAGTTCATACTGCGAGGTAAGACATAGGATACCTTTCATCCCGAAAAATTAAGGGGTTATTTCCCGCAGGGTAGGCGTTGAAATTTATTTAAAAGAACACGTATTACGCTGAAACTACTGGATGGATTTTGTTGCAACTTGGCACAGTCATAGTTTATATAATGTGTAAAAATTGAGAATAATTTTTATACCGAAAAAATAAAGAGTTCCTGCGGAATAATGTTCCAAATTCTGTAAGTTGAAGATATAAGAGTTCCTGCAGGATAAGGGTGGAAACTTATTTAAAATAACACGTAGCACGCTGAAACTATTGGACGGATGTTGATCAACTTGACACAGACATAGTTTATAAGATAGGTGAAAATTATGGATACTTTTTGTCCCGAAAAAATAAAGGGTTCCTGCGCGATATGGGTCCAAATTCTCTTCATTAAAGATATTGTGAAATATTTTTTTGGAGGTTACTCTTCATTCGATAATAAATACTAAACTGTATGTTTTTCATTTCTGTCTGTATGTCTGTCTGTACGTCTGTCTGTCTGTATCTTGGCTGCGCATTACGCCACCGGAACTACTGGATGAATTCAAGTGAAACTTGGTATGATTTGAGTTCATACTACGAGGTAGGACATAGCATCCTTTACATCCCGAAAAATTAATGGGTTCTCGCAGAATAGGGGTTGAAAATTATTTAAAAGCATACATATCACGCTGAAAGTATTGGACGGATGTTGATGCAACTTGGCACAGATATCTTAACCTATACTTTTATACGAGTATCTTTATCTATACTTATAATAAAGCAACAGGTACGAAAAAGGCTGTAAAAAGATGATAAATAAAAAAATGCTCTTGGGTGCTTAAAAAGGGTATTGAACACGACTATAACATTTTTTTAACCATGCCGCTCTGTCTGTTTGTCTATATGTTTGTTTGTTCACGCATCACGTAAAAACTACTGGACCGATTGCAATGCGGTTTTCATTATTAGATAGCTCTTAGGGTTTGATTTAAAAACTGGTGTAATTGGTATCTCAATCTGGTGAGTTAGAAGCCGAGTAATTGATAAAAGTATTTTTGACGGCGAAAGAAATTTTGTTCAAATGTTGGTATATTGGTCCTGGAATAAGCACATTATGCAATAAGCACATACTTTGAACTAAAAAAAAAAACTAAAAAGAAGAAAATAAATAATAGTTTAAAAAAACTAAAAAACACGCTTTATATAGAAAACCAAACTAAAAAATAGAAAATAAATTTTAATAGTGTAAATAAGAAAAAAAAGTTTTATTTAAAAAAAAACGTGGGGTGCATGGGTCAATAGTTATAAATATTTCATTGACAGATATGAGAAGCACCCCACGTTTTTTTTTTCTATTTATTGCATTGTCATCGA
Source organism: Alsophila aescularia (assembly GCA_946251855.1). Taxonomy (NCBI): domain Eukaryota; kingdom Metazoa; phylum Arthropoda; class Insecta; order Lepidoptera; family Geometridae; genus Alsophila; species Alsophila aescularia. The sequence continues at coordinate 53,438,884 of OX276379.1, forward strand.
TCTTTGTCAGGTGTGCAAAATTTGAATGAAATCTGACCGTTTAAAGTGGGTCAAAATAGCGTCCAAAGGAGTCGGTTACAAACATACAAGTGAAGCTAATTTAAAGCGTATAAAAAGAAAAGACCACGCGTGCGTAGCCGCGGGTACAGCTAGTAAACAATATATATTGTATCGAGCATAGACCATGCGTGCGTAGCCGCGGGTACAGCTAGTAAACAATATATATTGTATCGAGCATAGACCACGCGTGCGTAGCCGCGGGTACAGCTAGTAAACAATATATATTGTATCGAGCATAGAGGGATTTTCCAAATTTTTGCGGAGAGTTTCGATATTCACAATCAAAAAATTAAACAACACAACATAGTTGACTACTTTACTACGTCATAGATATTCAGTGACGACGTTCTATACGTACCCTGCAGTCTGTGTATCGACGCTGTTCAATAACTAAAAGCTTTCACCTATTTCAGTAACAGTGTTTGCGCTCGTCTGACGTTATCTATTATTTTCTTTCGTTTCACTCAGGGCGAAACGTTTTAATTTAAAACAGTCTGTTTGTTGTCATTTACCTATAAAGAGCTCTCTACAAGAATTTCATTACACCTTTTTTTATGAAAAACCTTTTTTATTTAACTTCACTTGTATGTATATATGTGTCTATCTATGTATTTCTGTCTGTCCTGGAATCTTGCAATTCAAATTTCGAGGACTTCCCGATTTGGTCACAAATCAATTTAAAACAATGCATGATAATGACAAAGTAATCTAAAAAAATTTTTTTTTCATGTTATTTCCTTATTAAACTTATTTAAATTGCTGATGTTTACGATGATACGTCAGTATTATACATGTTCTGTGGTTATGACGATAGGCTCCGTAAAATTTGACTGAAAACTACGTTCTATTTGATCTCTCGAGCCCGGCTTTGACGCTTTTGATTGTTGTTATAAACAATCAAATTCGTAAGTGTAAATATATTGCAATTTCATCGGTCCCTTGATAATTTCCGTGGCTCTTGTCAAATACTTGATTGGTCAATCCTACAAAAGTCAAAAGCCTAATTTATCAAATTAGAGATTGGTCAACTAACCTAAAATAGTCAAATAATTAATTGGTCAAATACTACGAAAGTCAAAAGCGTACTTGCATTATTCGGTAAAGAGAAAATCATCCTGTCCTGTATTAGCCTGCAATATTTGACATAAGAAATATAATTCCTAAAATACTAACACTAAGTTAGTTTATAACAGCTGTATATCCTAGCCTTAGAGTTGGGTGATCGAGGAGGTGAAATAAAACACCACTGTATAGACACAACTAAAATACTAACACTAAGTTAGTTTATAACAGCTGTATATCCTAGCCTTAGAGTTGGGTGATCGAGGAGGTGAAATAAAACACCACTGTATAGACACAACTAAAATACTAACACTCAGTTAGTTTATAACAGCTGTATATCCTAGCCTTAGAGTTGGGTGATCGAGGAGGTGAAATAAAACACCACTGTATAGACGCAACTAAAATAATACTTTAAAATTTGCGGCTAAATCTTCACTCAGGAATATATATGCCTGCGGTCTCGGAACATAACGCTTGCGTGTTTGGCAATTTCCAACGCCATCAAGTTCAGTTTTATGTAAACCTAACTTATATATTTAACAAAAGCTTATAAACAAGCAACAAATGTAGATTAAAAAACTAATCTAATAACCAATTTTTTAAGGATGCATTGTCATCGAATTGTGAGCTTTTAATCTAATAACCAGTTTTTTTAAGGATGCATTGTCATCGAGTTGTGAGCTAAAGTTTCAGCCGGATAGCTTATCAGAAAATGCTTGGTAGATTCCACTCGGTACGACAGACAGACAAACAAACAAGAAAGTGGAAAAACCACTGGAAGTTATATTTATTTGAAATTTACTTTTAGTTATATAAACATTTTGTATAATTGAAAAAAAAAGAAGAGTGACAATAAAAACGGGGTAAAATATCTGTGGTCTTTAACCCACAGGCTTAACACCTGCTGCTTTATTTGTTTGACACCCACCGATTTTCAGATAAAGCTGCATAATTGACTTCTTATCTGTAGAGGCCAACAAAATCAGTTACGCTGACGCACGAGAGTTGTTGGCTACAATACGTTTTGTACAACAGTAGGCAATTTCTATACAATGGCTCTGTTTATTTAGATTTGGTACCAACAGTATAATAATACCAGCTGCGCACGCGGCTTTGCCTGAGTGGAACATTTTCCGGGGTAAAAATAAAAATGGCACTATTTTTTCTTTTTACCCGGCTATGCTCTTCCACCTGATATACACTATTTTCTTTTCAAGTTTCTTCAAGATCAGTTCTGCCATGAAAAGATTACAAACAGACAGACAGAGTTAGGTACTTTCACATTTGTAATCTGATTTAGTGTTATAAAATAAAAATAACACTAAACCCACCAATAACAACAATTGTTTAATTGAAATCGATTTGATTCCCCATAACATTTTTTATATTAGCTGCTCGCCGTAGCTTTGCCCGCGTGCAAAATATGCCCCCATTACTTCATTTGGGATAGAATTTACAAAACCTAACTCTCCTCTAGAATACCCAAGGAATATTTCCTCCAAATTTCAAATGTCTTGGTTCTCAGGTTTAGGCTGTGCGTTTTCTGTCAGGCAGTCCGTCAGTACATATGTCACGATACTGTTTTATACGTATACATTTTGTTATTTGCATCTTTGCAAAGCAGTAAAGTTGATAGCGTCTATAAATAAAAAATCTGCTTAAATTCCCATAACCACGTGGGCCTACTGCTTCCACGTTTAACTTGTCCACACAAACCATATAATTATTCACTTACATTTCTTGTCAATGTGTGGGAGCTGCTTAGGATTACTATTTTTGGATTATTATTTATCTGAAATGCCCCTACTGGTGCGTGAATGTAGAACACTCTTGTTAAACATTATGTACTCACAATCTGACTTAATGTTGTACGCTGATAACGCTTATCAGTAGAGTGCGTGCCGTGTCGTGATTTGTGAGAGGGTAACTTTAAACCCGAGGCTAACGATTTGTTTTGCAAATAATGCTAGCATAAGAAGTTATTTAATAAAAGCCTTGTAAGATATACAAAATCACTATTAAGGTAGTACCTGTACATACAGCTTGGACCTATGTCATGGTACCTATTCCTAGTACAAAAAAGCAGATTATTTAAAATAGCCTTTTAAGTTTTGAATTTTCCGGTTAGCCAAAGAGCTCAATACTTGCGTGATCAGTATCAGTCGTATCGGATTCGGCCTTTTTTTTTATCCAAACTGAACTCGATGGAAGAAACTCTGTATAATTCCTTAAGAATTTATCTCGTGGAAACAGTCCGTCGCACCGTGTTGCTAAATTGAAAAGTTTGGGCATTCGTAGATTTTCCGTAGAAATTTTGACGGAATTAATTTATCCTGTTCCATAATGAATATGCATTATGCACTCCTAATTAAGCTTGTATTATCTTAAACGCAACATTGTTTTATAGAAGAATTAGCTTTTTTTTTGCTCTCATTTAAGAATTGCATCCCGAGATAAAAAGAAAATGATTTAACACTTATGGTAGTAAAAAAATGCGCAAAAAGTTCACGTATGAATGTAACAGTCTCGGCTAAGGAAAATCCTTTCATGAATAAAGGTAAGCTTTCTTAATAACACAGAGTTATTTAACGTTAGTTTTTCCCGGTTAGGAGCAGGTCTTTGTTGTTGTGATACTAATCTCGGACAAGGTATCCCAGACATCACTGAATTAACAGAAAATATGAGATCCGTTTTTATAACTAACTTCCGTACTCAGAGAAGTCAATTAAATCTAAATTCATATAAATTAACTCAATATTTATAAAAATATAGCGATTTGATGCTTGATTTAGGTTAACTAACGTTTGTGAGTGCGACAGTTAGAGAGTTAATGACTGGTAAGGTTTAAAAACTACTTTCAAATCAAATGATTGGCTACGCCATGCCATAAAGACGTTTAAAATATTCGTAGAAGTAAAACAGAGCTGCTAAATTAGAGCATGATTTCGTTTTCAGTACTAAAGGGGGTTACAGACGACGAAGATGCTATAATATTTCATGTTAAGATATCTGCATATAAAATATTATAACATCTTAGGGTTATCACACACGGTTAAGTTAACATAATATATTGAAATTATTCATTCTCTCGAAGGCCGTCTTAAGTGGCACACGTTTTTCTTCGCTGCATTCTATATAAAGTGTGATAATATAAGAGTAATACGATTTCACTATTACATTACATGAGCGATGGTAGCCTAACGGTTCAATAGTGCAACTTAGAATCCAACGATACCGGGTTCGATCCTAGGCTCCGCATCAATGACTTTTCTAAATTATGTGCGGTTTTCCATCGCTCAGTGCTTCAGAGAGCACGTTAAACTGTCGGTCCCGGCCGTTATTGATTAACAGCAGTCATTAATCCATCTGATTTCGAATTTGATATACAAATTGCATTAGCGCACTGTAAAAGGCGAACAATTTGGATATAAAATCACATTAAATTTAGAAAAAGCCACGGTGAATCTTTACAAAGAAGAAAAAAAAGACAAACATAATGCTTTTTAAAATAAGGCACAGACGAGTTTTTTTATTTGATTTATTCGTTTCTCTATGTAATTTTGGTCCTGGAATAACACAAAGGTAACTTTTAACCTAGAGAAAAGCCACGGACACAGCCAAAACCCAATAAAAAAACCGTCATGGATAAAAAACAGAGCGACCTGTAGAGTATATTACGATATATTTTGTATCCTAAGTTAGTATATTAATATATATTTTGTATTTTAAGTTAGTATGTTACAATATATATTTCGTATCTTAAGATAGCGTCTTTTAAAAAAACCATATCGCTCGATATCTTAAGATACTGTAAGATGAAAATATATATTATCTTCGCCGTTTGTGATGGTTCATATAAATTGTATGGTGAGCGATATTTTATCTTAACATGAAATATTATAGTATCTTAGTCGTCTGTGACGCCCTTAAATCTATGAATAGTAATGTAGCTGCTGATACCTTTTTCTGATTGCATTGATCAAAACAGAAATGAATGTTCTGGAACCTCAAAATTCAAGGACATGCGACATTCACCAACCCACACTGGGCCAGCGTGGTCTATTATGGCCCATCCATTCTCTTTGAGAGAAGAAGGCTCTAAGAAGGCCAGTGTCCCAGCACTAGGAACGTAATAGGCCGATGATGATGATGATGATTTAGCACTCTCTGAAGTATAGTTAACTCGTCTGACTTAGAGGAATGAGCTCACTTCTTCCCTTTGATGAAGATTTGATTTAGCACACTCTGAGGCAATATTCACTTGTTTAACTTAGTGGAATGAGCTCTAACTTCTTCACCTTGATGATGATTTTGATGTAAAACTCTCTCTCTCTCTCTCTCTCCACTAATGGAATGAGCTCTCAATTCTTCCCCTCAATGATGATTTTGATTTAGCACTCTCTGAGGCAAAGTTTTCTTGTGTAAATCAGTGAAATGAGATCTAAATTCTTCCCCTTGATGAACGATTTACTGACGAAAGAGCTTTTTGGTTCTGAAAGGAGGGATATAAAAGAGATTTAGAAATACCTACAAACATGCAGCTCACCAAACAAGTCGGGGCAGCTTCCAAAGAAAATAAAAAGTTAAAAGGTTAACCCAGTTTAATTGCACTGCTGCTTTAGATACGACCAGTTTCATGCATATCTGTAGGAATACTAGAGCACGCTGATGGTTGTTGGCTACGTTTACCAATTAGGTATGCCGTTGGGTTGGTAACTAGTTGGTAAACATAAAAGTTAAACGTTAAGTTTATATGTTGCACATTTATTTAGGCCACCCGCACGGTAAGTTTATTTAGGCCACCCGCACGGTAAGTTTATTTAGGCCACCCGCACGGTAAGTTTATTTAAGCCACCCGCACGGTAAGTTTATTTAAGCCACCCGCACGGTAAGTTTATTTAGGCCACCCGCACGGTAAGTTCTATAGAAAGTGCCTCGCATACTATGTATTTTACATATTATATACATGTGCTTTTGTGAGCGACGATCATTGAAGGCACGGATCTTGAGCGCTCGGCGAAAGAGTGGGGATAGGGTCACGCATCGTAAATTTTAGCAAAATAAATGGGGCACACTTTTTCAACCAGTTTTTTTTTAAAAGCTTTTATTTAACGTCTCTTGTATGTATTTTGTCTGTCCTGGAATCTTGAAATTCAAATTTCGGGCACTTCCTGATTAGCTATCCGGTTGAAACTTTCAGGGTAACCCACAAACCGACGACAAAGAAAAAAAAATTGAAAGGGAAAAGAAAAATAAATAAAACTTTAGGACTTTAAAAGTGAAAAGGCAAAAATAAGGAAAAAAACTTAAAAAATTACAAAAAAGTGACGTTCATTAAAAAATAAACCCCGTAAAAGCTTTTGTTTTTTTTTATTTATTTTTTATTATTTATATTAACCGGGAAAATGTATTAAAGTGAATCCGATTCGCAGAATAAAAAAGTTATCTCAAAAATATAATTTCCGTTGCTGTGCTGAAAAGCTGAGTTCCCGTGAAATTATTAATCATCGTCAATTGCTTGAAATATCCAAAGTAATTTCCAATTCCGATTTATGAAAAATAAGATTAATGGTATCCTTGTTGACTATCGTTGATTTATCTACTTCATTGAAACAGAACATTATAATACAAAAGTAGTGTTACTTTTTTGTTATAAAATTGCACGGAAGCCTTTTCGTTATCATTAGTGAGGTTTGTGCAGAGAACCAATCCCTGGCGAGGAAGACGCGCTCCAATCGCGTTATAGTAATAGCATGACCCACCCTCGCACCTTACCCAAAGATTTTGAATTACGTGGCATAAATTATGCTGTAAACACTTCTCTATATAGATTACGAATAGAGTGATGCTTAGTACAGTTCAGTGTGTTATTCATATATGCAGCAACCTCCGGCAGGCCAACGATGTAGTTCTATGTTTTCAATATATTCATCTTACGTACAGCATTTATTTTATTATTCTTGAACGCATGTAGAGTTTGCCTGTTATAGACTGTATGTTTAAATTTTTAAAAATGACGCTATTTAAGCATGAAATAATATTACAATTGTTGTGAAACTAAATATATAAATAAATTCCACTTCCGTAAGAATTCCAAAGTAACTGTTATCGCTGTATAATACCTTCGCTATTTTTAAAACACGCCCTTGTAATCTACGCAGAATGATTTGTGATTTGGTGTACAGTTTAGCTATATTCCTTTTAATTCCACTTCCTTCGCCTTTCGCCTTTACCTTTCCTTTCCACACGCACGCCTACAAGCGTATATGTGTCTCACGCGTGCGATACAACGCGTGAGAGGCATTCAAGAGAAAACGCCAGTAGTGACACTCCAACCGTTCTTGGAGTTACTCGATTTTACGCTGCACGCTGCAGCCCGCCGCTCATATATCAAAGATGTCTGACGGTCTATTGACCAAATAATATCACTGCTTCGCTAAATAAATATGTAAATCAGATCGGGTACCAAAAGGGAACTAAAAACAAATGCACAAAATAGTGGTGATTAATAGTGCATAAAAAAAATGTTTTAGTGACATTATTAGAACACGAGTGTCGCTCCATACCGGCGCGACAGTTGCACTCTCGAAGGACAGGATTTCACATCGCTGCAGGCCTGGTTAGGCCTTCTCAACAACACCGGAGACCTGGACAGAAAAGGAGTTTATCGAAAAGGTACCCATTCTTTCCTTTCACTTATTTCTACCATCTGCCCTTGGCTGCTAACCTGTCACCAATCTATCACCACAACGCATTTCACCCTATGAATAACAAAATACAGTCCACAAAACGCGAAGGTCAAATAATTTTATAATTCGATCCTTCCGCACCAGGAATATAATCCAGGTACATTGGGATATTTTTCCGATCCCAATTTCCGCAAAACCGCATCCCGTGGAGATGATCCTCGGCGCCTCCAGTAACAGTTATTGAATTGGAGTAACTCACGGAGTCGAATGCTTTGCAGCATAGTTTCTGTCAAGTTGCGGCGCGCCAATTGCAGTTCAGCGAGAAAAAGTAACCAAGATGACCATGGAATCATGGAAGATGTAAAGCATGTATATGTAAGGTGTACTGCTGATGTTTAGCGGTAACAGTGGCGATAAGCCACAGCTTAGGCAAGTAATTAGTTTTGAATTTCGGCAAACTTACCGACCCGGACTCTACCGCACTCTATTTTAAAGAACCCCGATGATAAACTTTATTCGTCAATTTGAAACAATAAACATTAATAGTTTGTAAACAAGCTATAAGTCCAAAAACTAAAACCTGACTACGGTTGGGTAAAAAATAGCCTATGGCACACTTGCGATGAAGACGAATCGATTGACAACTCGCTTGTCAAAATCGGACCAAGTGTTTAGTTTGAACACATATCCCTTCCTATAATTCGCCATAGGTGAGTAAAAAAATTTGCCTATGACCGTAGATACTCTGTACCTGAAGACGAATCGATTGATACCTCGCTTGTCAAAATCGGACCAATAGGAGCGACGCTATGGTGGAACATCTACATAACCACATACATAGATACATACATACATACATACATTCATAGACTGTTAAACTCATTACCCTTCCCTTGCTTTGCTATAGTAAAAACACGCGACGCAGCATAGGTTGAATTCTTATTTCAAAAGTTGTCTACACGTATTTGATTCTTTCCGGTCCAGAATATGGGTCCAGAAAACCTCTCTACACAGGACGTTGGAGCGTTTTTATCCTGTAATTGATATTTCCATCGCTGGGAAATATGATACTTTGTAAGGTGCGGTGGACTGTTTACTTTGAGGCTATTTGCTTTGATATTATTTTGGATGAACATCATATTTTTTTGTATATTCACGAAAATTAATTTATAAATGTTTTTGTGTAATGTTGGCTGAATGATGAGAATTTTACTCGAGTGCTAATCGAAATCTTTAGCTCTGTGGTTAGCGATCACACATCTCAAATTATTCCTTGAAATTATCGATTTAAATCCTCGAAAGAGGAAGAAATATATACGGTTCTTTTTTTGCAGAATATTGGTGAACCTGATAGAAAAAGCTATATTTCAAAAAAATAAACATGCTACATGGTATATTGGTTTAGGTCAAATCTTGCAAGCTGAATTCGAACCATGCCTCTTCTTATCCTACAAAGTTGAATTTTTACATGATAGTTCAGTTCCGATGCATTTTTATGGTAAGCATGACCTGAATCGACATTCAGGATTAGTTCCAGAAAAATGAACTCTTCAACAGTCAACAGCATAGACACGAAATGTTGTGTACGCATTTTACTATGATAGCCGGTTTCAAATTTTACTATGACATGGTTGCTGCACTCAGGGTTGGGTCCTGACTAGGGAACTCCACAACGGTTAACAACACAGACACGAAATGTTGTATACGAATTTAATAGTGATAGACCGTTCTAAGTTTCACCATGCCATGGCTACTGCATGCTGTAAGCTTTTTTTAACTTTTTTTATCTATCTTATTTATTATGATGTGGTATAGGTGTGATTATGGTGCTAAACTACTCCACCTGCACGCTTCTCTAGGTGATGTTCACGCTGCTTCGTGTAATTACGACCATATGATGATATCACCACTTATGTCAGAATCGATATTCATTTGTTACCAAAAATAATGTAGCACTTATCTCTAGTGGATATCCTTTCTCAGGGTTTTATTAACTTTATGAAATAGCTTGAGTGTATCCAATTAATTAGGGGCCATCTCGGGTTCAGTATATCCAGTGACGGTAATGATGTTTGTGGGTTTTCGAGTGCTCTTGTGTCCTGAATACGAGTGTATTCAGGATGTCACTGGACATTATTTGTTTCATTTTTGCAAAATAATATTGCTTTAATAGGGAACCCACGCGGCATATATAGGTTTTGCTTTAGATTTTCCGTGACATGTGCATTGTGAAAAAAAATTTTTATACCATACTAAACCATAACCAAATCTACTAATTCTGGTATTTTTTATAAGCCAATTGGGAACTACTGATTTATGCTAAGGATGTTCAGATATATGTACAATCCGCGAGGTTTCAGGAATCATCATTATCATCAGCCTATACTTGTCTACTGCTGGACGTAGGCCTCTTCTAATGCACGCCACTGTGTTCGGTCTTCAGTTCTCTGCATCCAGTATCTGCCAGCCGCTTTTTGCAGGTTTTCACTCCATCTGGCCACACGGCATCCTACACTACATTTACCTAAGCGCGGTCTCCTCTCGAGAACACGTCTACCCCAATAGCTGTTGGTTCTTCGAGAAATGTGACCAGCCCATTGCCACTTCAGTTTGCTTATTCTTAGAGCTATGTCGGTTATTTAGGTTCCCTGTCGGACCACTTCATTTCGAATCTCGTCCCTTAGAGAAACTCCAAGCTTAGCTCTCTCCATAGCTCGCTGTAAATTAACCCTACATTGTGTTTGTGAACCGTGCGTTTTGAGGTATTCATGCATTTAATTTTCCAATCAATTAGAGTCAGTTTTTGCATGACCACTTGTTTGCGCGGATAATTTAATGTTTGAATACTTGTGGTAATGTATGGCGTTTTATTTATTATTCATGATTGTTGGTTTACATAACTTTTGGTTTGGTTTTCGGTTTTGACTGGTAATGATCGCCCCATATGGCTGCATCTTGGAGGAAAATATTTTATTTCTATTATATTTTGTCACCAGTTGATTTGATACATACAGGTTCACAAAATGCATTACCTTGTTAAGAGAGACTTAGCCAACATATCACATCTCAGTTAAACATATTCTGTGCTCAGAAGACCAAGACGGACGCGAGATGCCAAACTGTATTTCGTTACTAAATAGGTTTATTACATCTAGATTTAGCCAACTGTAATCGGCTGCACAACTCGGATCGTTCACTCAACACAGTCATTTTTTGAAGAAACTGTCTGTACACGCATGTAGTGTGTTTTCGCAAACATAGGTTACAGCATCAGTGCCAAGGCCTTAGCTTTTGCTGAGTTGGGTTGGGATCTATTTGTGACAACACACATTGGGTAATTTCTTTGTTATTTAATTTTGTGTAATGTTGTATTACGTCACATACAACAGAGTTTTATTTCTTTCTTTACTTTTTCGTTATTAACCAAAGCAAATCATGATCAATTTTATTGTAAAGCAGCGCTTGATTGCGGCAGTATACAGATTGGCGTAATGCAAAGGACTAATTATTCTCCAATAAAAAATCCTTCCCTTATTGGTCAGAGGGAAAAGAAAAACTATTGAACTATTTTTTTTTTTTCTTTTTTTTTTTTTTTTTGAACTTTTTATTCATGACCAGCTAATCGTGATACTTCCAGTGTTAAGACAACTCGCATAAAAACCGAGAAAATAATTGCTGTTTCTTTAACGCAGTTTCATATAAAAACGAAAACAAATATTTTTCATAGAAACAAACTTTGATGGTACAGCACTGCTTTGTAAGCAATAGTGGATTGAAAATCTTGGTTTTCTTCCTTTATTCTACACCACCATGTCTTCATAATGGATGTTCTTACATGAAATGCCCGGATCATGGCGCCATAACCCAATTTTAGTAGGTACTATAATTATCTTATATTATCCAAGCACTTGGCAGAGTCATGAAGCATCGCATCTTCATGCGGCCAGTTACGAGACTTTTATGATTACGAAGCATTTACGACTTTCGTGTCGGTAGGACGTAGCTGGGGGAAAATCAAAGGGGTAAAAGCCAAGTTTGTTTCGGAATTGTGAAGTTCATCTTTTAACTGAAGCCTTCATTGATGGAAATCAGTGTCACTCCAAAAGAAAATTACGGTCGAGGCCAAACATTTTTCTGTTTTGTTGTTTTTGTTTACACCGGTTTTTTCAACGTTTTCATACGAGTTCGTTTCGTGCGGGTTCGAGCTTGAATTTGAACTCAGTCCTCTGATTCGATAATCATATACTTATGAGGACAGCGATTACCGATACCGACCCTGAAAGAGTATACCAATTTTAAAACAGATCGTGTATTTTAAAATTTTATTTGATGTTCGTTTATCGTGTTCTCGTTCTCGTCCTTTGATTTAAGCATCGTTGCCGTCTCCCCTGAAATCATATCCTCACTCCGCTCACGTCAAGTTGTGAGTTACACATTTGCCGCCAAATGTATTTTTATGAGTCACGTGCGCTCGCAAAACAGCTGTTATTATTGTACTGTAATTCGATTTAATTATGCCAAATAACCACGTTGGCTTTTCGATCGAATAAAATGTTCTACGTAGATGCAGAACGTTGTATATTCGTTCCGGTTTTATTCGAAGGATAAATTTAAGGATTTATTGACCATGATTATATGATATTCTATTTTACCTACATTCCCTCGTGTTTGCTTATTATTCTACCTGATGCAAAGCAAATCAAAAAAATAATCAAAAAAACAAAGCATTCCACTCTTTGACCGTTCGAATCATATAAGATGCAAAGCATTTTGTCCGTAAAGGTGGAATACTAACCGTATAAGCATACCTATGCCAGAGATTTTGAGTAAGCTCGAGAAGTTCTATGGACAATTATACACCTCATCGCGTAGTCCTCCTAGCAGGACTAGCGATGCAAGAGCCCATTTGACCCGACATTATACCGAAGATATCCCAGATGTCAGCCTATACGAGATCAGAATGGCTCTCAAACAGCTTAAGAGCAACAAGGCACCAGGGAGGACAGAATAACGACAGAGCTACTGAAAGCGGATGGAACACTGGTGCTTAAAGTCCTTCAGAAGCTGTTTAACTCCGTCATCCTCGAGGGTACTACGCCAGAGGCGTAGCACAGGAGACTAGTAGTAGTAGTAGTAGTAGTAGTAGTAGTAGTAGTAGTAGTAGTAGTAGTAGTAGTAGTAGTAATAGTAGTGGTTTTGTTCTTTAAGAAAGGTGATAAAACCCTTTTGAAGAATCATAGGCCCATTTCGCTGCTGAGCCACGTCTATAAGCTGTGTAATTACGTCATATCTTCTCGTCGCGGATACCGCAGAGCCTCAAGACGAAAGTTTATAATCAGTGCGTGTTGCCAGTGATGATATACGGCACTGAGATGTGGTCGCTAACTATTGGTCTCATACAAAAGCTCAGAGTTGCGCAGCGTGCAATGGAGAGAGCTATGCGAGGTGTTTCACTGATGTGATAGAATCAGAAATGAGGAAATCCGTAGAAGAGCGAAGGTTACCGACATAGCTCTTAGAGTTTGCATGTTGAAGTGGCAATGGGCAGGCCATATAGTTCGCAGAACCGACAACCGCTGGGGAATAAAGGTTCTCGAATGGCAACCACGAACAAGCAAGCGAAGTGTGGGGAGACCCCCCATACGATGGACCGACGTCATTGTAGTCATCACAGGAAGTCAGTGGATGGAGGTGGCGCAGGATCGCTCGTCATGGCGCTCTTTGAGGGAGACCTATGTTCAGCAGTGAACTTCTTAAGACTGACATGAAGATGATGATGAAGCATACCTATTGGTGCGTATCGACTTCGCTTGACTAAATAGCCCGAAAACATACGAACAGTGTTACCGCACGAACCATTTCGGACATTGGTGCACTCGAACACGCAGCGGAGCAACACAATAGCGTCCGGTTTTTAGAGACGCATCAGAGACGCTTTGGTCGATATTGCTATGTTCACAATTTCCCAACTTAAGAAAAAAATTACCAGGCTTATGGCATCTTTTAGAATGAGGTTTATTCCAATTATGGTTTGATTGCCAGGCGCCCGTGACTGCTGCATTTTTGAACCTGAAAATGGGTCATCATCATCATCATCAGTCTATACTTGTCCACTGCAGGACGTCGGCCTCTCTTAATATTTGGCACTGAGCTCGTCGGTCTTTAGCCCTCTCCATCCTGTTTCTGCCCGCCGCTATTCGCAGGTCATCACTTCACCTGACTTTAGGGCATCCTATATACATTACGTTTGCCTAAGTGCGGTTTCCAATCGAGAACTAGTCTACCCTAACGGTTCCCGGTTCTTCGGGAAATGTGACCAGTCCACTGCCACTTCATTTTGCTTATTCTTAGCATTTTGCTTATTCATTTTATTTATTTTGCTATGTTGGTTACTTTTTTTTTTTTTTTTTTTTTTACTTTATTCTATGTCGAATCACTTCATTTCAAATATTGTCTTTTAGAGAAACTCGAAGCATATTTCCCGAAGGCAGCGCGGCAGATTATGATACGGAAACGTCTCGCTATGGGGCTCGCATCTAGGTACTTAAAGTGTGCTGTCTTGATAAGTTTAGGTAATTTCTAAAGTACTAGTATTTCTAAAGTGTTTTCATGAGAAAATATACTTCTAGACTTTGTTTTCACTTTAGTAATACTGAGAAAAAAGTGAAACCTATATTTCTTTGTTCCAGGTGACAAGTGCAGTGCAAAATAGATGAAAAAGTTCTGTCTATAAAAATATGTGCGTGAGTTGGTGAGTGTAGTGCAGTGCAGTGAGCCCCAGTGAGCCGCAGTGATCTGGACCGAGCCGCAGTGAGTTGGGGCGAGCCGACCACCGGCCGCCGTGGCCGCAGCCATGCCGCTGAGTTGACGGCGGTGGCCGGCCGCTTCTCACGCCGCGCGAACACTCAGGACACAGGTTAGATATTAAACTTGCTACTATACATGTTCCTGTTTATACAGTAGTATGTAGTGCAGTGAGCCGGACAGAGCCGCAGTGAGTTGGAGAGAGATGAAGCCGAGGGGTAACTCGTTTGGACAAGAAATGTATAAGCTTAACTTCACTAGTAACATGTGAAATGGGGTCAAAACCAAGTTTATCCGTTAGGTGCATTAAAATTTTACTACGTGAAAGCAAACTGCTATTTCTTACAAAACGTTAACTTTAATACCCGATGAAGAACTTATACAGAACCGCGCAGTAAAGTCGGTAAGCAGTCGCAGTCATGCCGAAGGGGCGAAGGACTGTTACCCACTAAGATTTTACCACACCGTTGTTAATAGTATTTGTAGAGAAGCTATAAGTAATTCCGACAACGTTTACGTATCTAATAACGTTTCGTTTGTTAAGTAAACTCGTTTGTTAGTAGGCAGGACCTTTTCGCATGGTGAATAATTGTATAGGTACTATAGCTATTTCGGTGGAATCACCATTGTGTCAGATAATCAGCACGTAATCCAGCAAGTGCAGACTACCTGTAGTACCTGTATCTGATTTTAAGGGCAATGCGTATTTTTTTTTTATTCTCGTCTTCGATTTATGGTCTGAAATAGCTTCTTCATAATAACTTTTATACTACTTGTTATATTTTCTGTTCAGTAGTCAAGAAAAATAGAACAAATATATTAACGGCCGGTTCCTATATCTTAAAACGAACCGTTTTCGCTTACTGTCCGTCAGTTTTTGACATAAACGCTATACAAAAAACGTCAAAAAGTAACGAGGCGTTGGAAAAAAGACTTATTTCATTTTTATCGGAATGGGTGGTTAATCAGAGAAGTTTATATAGCTACTGTCGTAAACAGCCTAGGCCAATCAGAAATTAGAGTTTTTAAAATGAATACTCTCTTACCGAGCGGTATACTTCGTATTCGCGTAGCAGAACTCCATACATTAGAACTGACAGTCTATACAAAACATCATAAAATAATTAAAAACCGATTAGCACCATCTATCTTTAGAAGTGTTTGTATGTATGTTTGTTACTCCTTCACGCTCAACGGCTGAACGGGTTTGGATGAAATTTGCTACCATGATAGCTTATATCCTGGATTAACCAATAGGCTACTTTTTATCATCATCAAAATCCACGCGGGTGAAACTGCGGGGCGCAGCTAATAAATCATATGTGAAAACATTTATGTTTCTGCCGCCTCAGAGGGTTATGAGCCTCAAGCTTATGAAGGCAAGCGCACAAGGCAGATGCAGCTCAGAAGTCGAACAGAGGTGTAAAACCGGCTTTGCATACCTCAGAACTCAAGCCGGATGCAGAACCTGTAACAGGCACTTAACTCAACCTCACCGTTCAACTTCGCATTTTTAATGACATCTTCGCTTCACAATAGTGGAATATACCAGAAGACGTGTAAGTATAGGAAGATACAGTGCTTAATGTTGACGCAATAGTTGGGAGTACACATGCATATTGATACTTTATTTATTTGTCATATGAGGTAGTGCTTTTGGTGTCAGAGTTTTTCAGGCCACCTGAGGGCTTATGACATGGCTTACCGACTGCTATTAATCGACAGCAGCGTGCTCTCCGAAGCACGGAGCGATGGAAAGCCGCATATAACTTAGAAAAGCTGTTGCTGCGGAACCTAAGATCGAACCCGGTATCGTTGGATTATAAGTTGCCCGGCATCGTTAGATTCTAAGTTGCACTATTGAACCGTTAGGCTCATGAAAAGAAACAATATGCATAATATCCAAGCGGGACGTCAGTGCAACTTACCGCCCGAAAAACTTCGAATAATGAAAAGGAAATTTCCTCTTCATTCATTTCATTACATATTATTCCAAGGCATGCATACCAATAAAACCTAAAAAAAAACAACACAGCGTTAAGATTAAATATAAAACCTTATAAAATATCAACTATAAAATAAATTCTTCCAAAAATGGATACTCAAAGAATTCCATCATCAAGAATTCCCTGACAGAGAACCATTTTCTTTTTTGAGGTAATTATGTTTGTATATTGTATTAAAGGAGACAGGTAGCTTTTTGTACAGTCTAACAGCCTCAACTCTTACGCAGTGACTCACAACTAAAGATTATAGAACATCCCAAGCTTGAACGCTGTAAAATTGAAAGCAGTAGGTATTGTAAAGGGTCACGCCATCTGTTCACTTTTCGTACGAGGGTGAAGCCTCAATACGTGACTGTCTACAGTCGTACCCTAGACATTTGTCTCGGTGATTGTGTGTCAAGAACAGGAAGAGGAAATTGAAATCTCTGGAGTGCAGATACATTTATCACACTTTTACCTCAAAATAAAACAGAATAACTAGCTTAAAAGCTAAAAAAATACACCTGCCTTGGCAAAAAAGAACTTATGCCAATAAATTATATACTGTTGGAATGTGCTTAAGCCTTCAATTTGATACCCATATCGTAAAATACGAAGTTTTTTCCCATTTGAAGTTGGAGCCATACAGGCGCCATAATGTTATTTTTTTCAAAATAAATATAGCTTATGTTACTCGGGGCAATATAAGAATTCTAACGACACCCCATGCGTCTAAGTCTGTTCAGGCATTTCAAAGTTATGGTTGAATAAAGAAACTCACATACAAACATGCATACTAACATACTTGCAAACATACATGAATACTTAAAACATTACAATCCTTTTTTTGGGCAGTCGTGTAAAAATAAATAAATGTGAAGACACTTCTGCGGGGAAACCAGTGTGTCCAAGAATCACAATTCGACCTGATGTAGCAACCATTCAGATTGTCGGTATTTATCGTTTTTGACAAGTTGCAGCAGTGAAAAGAACGTAATAGACTGATCATTTTGAGATATAATGCTACGGCAAATGTTAGTCATAACAATAGAAAAAATACATAAGAAAACAGGAAACATAGAGATAGAAAGTTAAATAAATAATCCATACAAATATATAAAAGTGAAACGTTGGCTGTTTGTTTGTTTGTTTGGGGAGCTTTCACGCGATAACGGCTGGTCGGATTGTTATGAAATTTAGAATGAAGATAGCTTACACCCTGGAATAAAACAAGGAATACTTTTTATCCCGGAAAATTGTAAGTTTCCACGGGAAAACGGGAAAATGTTGATTACTCACTGTAAGTAACGGTTGCCATCAACAGAATGGTCTGCGATTGCCATGGAAACGAAATAACAAGTGTGTCAAAAAACATCAAGAATGGTGCTATACCTTCTTTTGCATTGGTTTTGAATATCCTAGAAGAACATAGGATGCTTTTTTTCGTGATAAACTATTCGTTTTATCTCGAATATATTTATTTAAAATAAAATATAAATATATTCGTACAAAAAATTATAATAAATATTGTATTAAAGAAAAAAAACACATAAAGTTGATCATGGTATGATATAGTACAGCAAATGTTAGTCATAACAATAGTATACATAAAATACTCAAGAAAAGAGGAAATATCGAGACGGAAAGTGAAATATCTCGACCGCATTCTATCAAAGAAGAGAGAACATGTTAGTCCGTACCTGTTTTATTGTGTATTGTCTTTGTAATATACAAAGAAAATACAAAAGAAAGTTGATTATGATGAGATATACTACTATAGCAAATTTAGGTTATTGAAATAGTATAAAGAAAAGCTTTTCTTTATACTATTATATAAAAAAAAAATATAACCCCCGATCACCCCTCTTCCACCCCCATTATAGCTAAGAAAAAAACCGAACCTAAACTCGATCACATCAGCTTTCAAACATAAAAAAACAAAATTGCATCAAAATCGGGCCATTCGTTTGGGAGCTACGATTCTCACCCCCCCCCTCCCTTCTCCATTCCTCCCATTGTAGCTAAGAACCATCTCTATCACATCAGCTTTCAAACAAAAAAAATAAAGTATCAAAATCGGTCCATTCGTTTGGGAGCTACGATTCCACAGATAGACACACACACGGATACACACCCTAAACTTATAACACCCGTCTCTTTGTTCGGAGGTTAAAAATACAAATGAACACAGGAAACATCGAGTCAGAAATAAAGGGAATATCTTCGCACCACATTCTATTAAAGAAGAGAGAACATAAAGAACTATTGCCTAGGGAACAGTAATAAATCAAGACTTACAGCTTTATTGCCAATCGTAAAGTTGAAAGCTCCCCGTCTTATTGTTTAACATTTATTAGTAGGTGCTTAGAACGATGAAATCTCGTAGCATTGTAGAGAGTGCTACGGACGTCGTAGCGGTTTCGTAGTAGTTTCAGTATAATTATTATTATAATGCTATACTGATTTCTATTAGTAGGTATACTGTTTAGGATAACAATAAGTAATGGACTATAGTAGATTGTGATACAAGGGTAGTAAATAGGTTGACGTTTGGTATAAGGAACGAGCGCTTTTTCAAGCGTCAAAGAGTTTGTAATATCCTTTACGCCCATGTATCATCATACGACATTTTACAATACAATTGTGAGAAAAGGTCGAAAAAAATGTTAAAAGAGTTGAAATGAAAAATATTACAAAAAATAACAAACATTATTTTATTCATATTAAAATTAAGTATATAGATCTCCTTGCAAGTAAACTTCATCATCATCATCATCAGCCCGTATTCGTCCACTGCTGGACGTAGGCATCTCCTCGTGAACGCCACTGAGCCTGATTTTCGGTTCTCCTCATCAAGTCGCTACCAGCCACCTTTCGCAAGTCATCACACCATCTGGCCGGCGGGCGCCCTACACTACGTTTTCCTAACGGCGCGGCGGTCTCCACTCTAGAACTCGTTTACCCCAACGGTTGTTGGTTCTTCAAGTTATGTAACCGGCCCATTGCCACTTCAGCTTGCTAATTCTTTGACCTATGTCTGCTACCTTTGTTCTCCGGCGGATCTCCTCATTTTGAATTCTGTATTTTAGAGAAACTTCGAGCATTGATCTCTCCATAGCTCGCCGAGCGACTTATTTTTTTTAGACCAGCCTCACTGTGAGGTCCACGTTTCAGCTCCTTAAGCCATAACCGGTAGAACGCACGCGTTGAAGACTTTCGTCTTTAGAAACTTTGTATGGACTGTGACGTGGTGTGGTGTGGTATGTGGTACGTAAACTTGGTGGAAAGGCGGAAATAACAAAAAACTGTAAAGGAATCGCACTAGTGCTCTTTCTTTACACTTACCGCACTAGGGAGGTAAAATGAAACTATCAAGGTATGTTTACTGGCCTTGAAAGTACACTTTTACACGTACAAACTGTTTAGAAAAAAACATTTATTACAAGATTTTTACAATTACTTTTAGTGACATATTTTTGCGTCGAAAGGAATTACTGTATAGTATTGTAGCATTGTCTTGCACTTCTCTCATCATCATCATCATCATTATTAGCCCGCATCAGTCCACGCTGGACATATACCTCTCCAAAAGCACGCCACTGAGCCCGATCTTCGGCTCTTCTTTTCCAACCGTCGCCAGCCATCTTGCGAATTTATTTGCTTATCTTTTTGCAGAAGGCTCGCATCTAGATGCTTCTGGCAAGACACCTTCCTGCCTTCCTCATTGCGGGGTTTTTATGCCCGAAATTCGCATTCGCCAGAAGGAGGTTCTCAGAACGCTTCGAACTCTAGATGTGAACAAGTCCAGTGGTCCTGATGGTATTCCAGCGATTGTGTTGAAAAACTGTGCGCACGAATTGTCTCCCATCTTAACGCATTTGTACCGCCTCTCTCTTCACTCAGGTAAAGTTCCAAAGAGCTGGAAGCTTGCCAATGTACAACCAGTACCAAAGAAGGGTAGTCGTGCTGATCCGGCCAATTATCGTCCCATCTCGATTACCTCCTTACTCTGTAAGTGTATGGAGCGTGTCATAAACATTAGGCTCTTGGCATACCTTGAAGACAATGATCTTCTCAGTGACCAATACGGATTTCGCCAAAACCGGTCTACTGGGATCTTCTCGCGTATGCCACTCACGTACTGAGCGAAGCCATAGAGATGCATGGTGAGGCGCTTGCCGTCTCCCTTGACATATCGAAGGCATTTGATCGGGTCTGGCACGATGGCCTTTTAAACAAGCTTCCCTCATATGGTTTACCTGTTGGCTTATGCAATTGGATAGTTGATTTCTTGAGGGAACTATCTATTCGAGTAGTCTTAGAGGGCTGCTCGTCTGATCAAATGGCTATCAATGCCGGTGTACCTCAGGGATCGGTTCTCTCGGCTACACTGTTTTTACTGCACATTAATGACCTTCTGAAGCCCGGTACCTTTGGGTATGCTGATAACAGTACTGTAGTTGAGAGATACACTTCCAATGCTCAAGCCAGCTGTGACGCTGTCCAGTTTCAGAGAGAGGCTATGGTAGACCGTTTAAATTTAGCCTTAGAAGCCGTGTCCGATTGGGGCGATGCTAACCTGGTTAATGCAACTAAAACGCAAGCGTGTTTGTTTTCTGCTAAAAAGAGTCCTCTACACCGATCTCCGTCTTTTCAAAGTGTAACAATACCAATAGGCGACTATTTGGAGTTTTTGGGTGTCGAACTCACATCAAACCTGAATTTTGGGTCTTATATTGAATCCAAAGCCAAAGTAGCTGCAAAAAAACTTGGTATTTGTCTAAGGTTAGGCGGTAATTCACACCGGGACAGCTTTTGAATCTTTATCAAGCACAGGTCTGATCTTGCATGGAGTACTGCTGCCACCTCTGGGACGGTTCTGCCAAGTATCAGCTCGAGTCTTTGGATTCAATTGAGAGACGTGCTATCAGGCTCATTGGGGATGACACTCTGGTAAAGAGTAAGCTTCAAAGTCTGGCGCATCGACGTGAGGTAGCAAGCCTGGCGGTATTCTACAGATTGCACTATGGAGAGTGTGCACAAGAACTGCACAACCTGATTAATGAAAATGGAAGTTCCTGAGTGAAGGTGATGGGGGATCACCTTTCCATTACATGGTTGAAATACCTCGCACAAGAACGAAGCATTACGCTTCTTCATTTATTATAAGAACTGCAAAGGAGTGGAATGCCCTGCCCTCGTCAGTGTTTCCGGTAAATTATAACCCAGGTGTGTTCAAGTCTGTAAAAAGAAGATAAATAATAAAACCTCTAGTGGACATGAGAATATGTAAATAGTTTTAGATGGTGTCTGTCTGTTTGTTTGTTATAGCATCACATAAAAGGTACTGGACCGATTGCAAGCGGTTTTCACAAATGAATAGTTTAGGGTTTGAAATACTGGTGAACTTGGTGTCTTAATCCGATGAGTAGAAGCCGAGCAATCGGTAAAAAACTATTTGACTACTGAACGAAATTTTGTATAAAATTGTACCTTAAAGATACTTTTGATCTTGAAATAACATATAGATACTTTTATCCTAGAAAAAGGATCACGCGGACAAAGCCGCGGGCATAGTTAGTTTAAAATATTTAATAACAGTAACATAACAGTATGGAATGTGAACATAAAATCGGTAATCGCTGATATTATGGTCCCATAGCACCACGTATCGTTATATTAACAATATCCACACCAATAGATAAAAGTGAAACGTTGTCTGTTTGTTTATTTGTTAGTTTGGGGAGCTTTCACGCGATAGCCGCTGGACGGACTTAGATGAAATTTGGAATGGATATAGCTTAAACACGGGAATAACCCATAGGACACTTTTCATCATCATCATCATCATCTTTCACGCTCAAACGGCTGAACGGATTTTGACGAAATTTAGACTGGAGATAGCTTACATTTGGGAATAGCTTATGGGATACTTTTCGTCATCACCATCATGATACTTCATTTTCAAATGTCTGAACGGATTTTTGTGAAATTTGGAATGGAGATAGGTTATACCCTGGAATAACACATAGGATACTTTTCATCATCATCATCGTCATCATCATTATCCCTCACACGGGTGAAAACGCGGGGCGCAGCTAGTTTTGAATATAATCTAGAGTATTAACGATAATGGGTCCCAAACTACGAAGTGCCCTAAGCGTCACTAGGTTCTAGTCAGCTTAATGAAGTGCTAAACTTTAATATAGCGTTGCTTGGAAATGGAGCTGAAATTAAATGAGTTAAATCTCTTTCTCAATCCATGACTAAAGTCACTAAAAAAGAACTAAAACACACAACACAAGTGAACACTTGCGATAAACAAAGGATTCGTATGTATTTAAAAAACTCAGACGATCTCTTCTATCACCGTTACACTCAAAAAAGTTTTTAAATGTAACCGGTGCACTCTTTTCATCCCAGACCTCAAATCCTCCTCTTTGTTATTTTGAAAAATTCTTGAAGAAAGGTCGAATTCACAACAATATGTAAAATACATAAAGTCTAAGTCGCTAACATAAACAAAATATATGATAAGATGAACGTATACTTCATAATGTCACATTCATACATACTGCCAGCTAATTTCTCTGTAACTTCAACTTCAACTTGCAACTTCTAATATACTTAAGATGACATTTGAATAAATAAAATAGGTAGTACACCGGAAATTAGACATGACAAAAAGAGACACCAAAGCGAATTCCAAATGAACCCGCACACGTTATCATTGCTTTAATAGCTCATACGTTATCTACGTGAATCTGATTACAAGTGTGTGTATGTAAACACATGTATACATTGTACCTAATAGGTAGAGAGCGCGGCCCTCAGGATAAAGAGGCCTCTCTATTGATAAATAGGCTATTTACAGTTAAGTGTTTGGCCTACAATAGGGTATAAGCAATGTTGGACAATAGGCTGAAAATTGCGCTGAAATAGATATGCAGCCAATAAAGCTAGCGATAGTAACGGAAAAATAACGAATGCTGTGCATACTTTGTTAGTATTGACTATAGGTGCGTTAATTGACATAATCCTGTTATTCTACAAAGTAATTATCAATGCGAAAATATGTTTGTATGCATGTGTGTTACCACTCAGCGCTTAAATGGCTGAACGGATTTTGATAAATTTAGTTCATAGATATTAAGTCTTTGATTAACACATAGAGTATTTTTCACATTATATCATCATCCAGCATGAGTGTCCACGCGGGAAAACCCCGCAGGGCGCATCTAGTAATATCATAAATGTGTAGTATGTTTGTTGCTACTCCGTAACCCTGAACGGATTTTGACGAGATTTTGTACACAGATACTTGAAATTCTGGAATAAAACATATACTCTATATCATTTTCCAATCGGGCAAACTGTGTTGCACAGCTTGCTAATCATAAAATTTTGAGCAATTTCATGCGTTATATATGATGTACACACGTTACAAAGTTATGATATTATTTTGATTAGCTCATCGAATTAGTATTGCAATTTAACAGGGCAATGCCACCAACATGTTCATTACGGTGCCAACTATTAATAGTGGGCTAGAACATTTGAGTTACCGACCATTAAGCCTATCCAACACCAACCAACTTATCTACAACTGTTTTACGTTACTATTAAACTTTATGTAATAGCGGGTAGTTAATAGAATTTCATTCAATATTCACAGTTAAAAATGACTGTTTCATCGTAAAACCAAAAATGGTTATTCACAATTCACCATGACACACTCAAGGTAAATTGCAAGCTGAGTTTAATTAAACTTTTAATAATTTTCACGTCAACAAACTCAAACTCAACTCCCGGAAGGTTCCTAATATTAAAGGTGTATTTTCATATAAATATCGAATCCGCTTAACTTCCCTCCGACGGGCGCGACGAGAATTTGGATTTCAATTCTTAGAAAATAAAGGTTTTGTTAGAATGAAAGCGGCATAAAGTGAATGTGTGCGTGTGGACTACGTGTATTGTGTCGTCGAGCGGTACCTAATCTCAATTAACTTCCTATACATTTATGAAACAAAAGAATAGCTTTGCAAAGGTAGAGTGATTAATAGTAGATTGTAAAATATGTGCATAAAACAAGCCAGGTTATCCGAGACATTTATCCGGCCGAGCCGTACGCGAGCGTAGATATTGAAGTCAAGGATAAATTGCTTGTTTTTTAAACGAGATATACACTCTGCTTTTTACTTCGATTGCGAGGAAATTAAACAGTGATATTATCTAAATACTGCTAAGAAAAGACTTGGGTTGCTTTCCCGCCAATTTTATTTGAAACTTTCTACTGGTCGGAGACCTCTATGGTCTCTGACCATGTAGAAAGTTTGAAAAATATAGAGAATTACAGAAGTAAAACATTTTTATGCACTAGAGCATAAAATGCAGTTTTATGTCACCTACCAGCAAAAACAAAAACTTAACGAGCTTGAGAGGTGAAAAAAATGTTATTTCAATTATTTTTGGACGCCACACATACACAGGCACAAAATACATCATCATCATTTTTCGATTGTATTTCTAGATGCAGCTCAAGCATTTGATAAAGTTTGGCATAAAAGTCTGACGCACAAATTAAGAATTATGCTGCCGAACAGTTTGCAGATAAAGTCTTACCTAACGCAAATAATGTTCAGAGTAACGCAAGAAGATCCGTACCCAGAAATTAAGCAAATAAAAGTTGTAGTACCGCAAGGGAGTGTCCTAGGTCCGTTCCTGTACTTATTGTACACTTGCGTAATCCCAGATTTAGAAAATAACATCATTGCCACCATTGCTGATTTTACAGCAATCATAGCTCTATAGCCATAAGCAAGATGGCTTCCTCTTAGTAGAGAGTAGCCCCTATGGGCTAATCAAGACGAAGCCATTGAGAAAGTACAAACTGCTATCAAGACCATCTTAGATTGAACTAAAATTTGCCGTAATAAAACTTAACCAATCAAAATCATCACATATAGATTAGATTTTACCAACAAAAACGAATTATCATCCGGTATGCATGAACGATCAAGTAATACCACACGAAAATACGGCCAAATATCTTGGTAGGACATTAGGCGCAAAGCTTCGCGGGAAGGCCCATGTCAAAAAGAAACGCGGTGAAGTGGAGCTTTGCAACACAAAAATGTATTGGGAAAACGTTCTGCGTCGTCAGTTCACAATAAATTACTTTTATACAAGCAAGTTCTCATGCCAATATGTACTTACTGTATTCAGCTATGGGGCTGTACCAAACCAAGCAATATACAGATTATGCAACGCTTCCAAAATAAAGTACCTACTCAGAGGCACCGTGGTTTATTAGAAGTAACGACCACCGTCGGGATTTAAAGTTGGATCTCGTTACTAACGTTATTAAAAAATTGCCCGAAGCTTACAAACGAAGGTTTCATAATCATGTGAACGTTGAGGCTATTCAGCTCCTCGATAACACGGACATCGTAAGAAGACTTAAATGGACAAAACCCTTTGAGTTAGTTCAGTGAAGCGATAGTGATAATTTAGCATTAATGAGTGCAATCCGTTCATTTGGATTGCACTCATTAATGCTAAACAAAGAACAAAGTGACTTCCCCTTAAATAGAGACAATAAGAAAAGTGTTATTGGAAACGTTCTTAGTATTAACTTTACTTAGCAACTTAGGTTAAAGTAAAATTGATTATTAATATTAAGGCTAGATTGTAATTTTAATGAGGCACCACAATACCGTGGTACATCATTATATAAAAAAAAAGTCATCTTTGTGTTTACTTTGTGGTTGCCATTCGAGAACCTTTCTTCCCCAACGGTTCAGATAATTTAATTTAATCAAATATTTGTTTAAATTGTTTGAACTATGTGATCTATTTGTTTTAGAATCTGTTATCTTAGAAAGGAAACAAGTCAGGTTTTTCGCAAAAGGCGACAATGATGCAATTTTATAGTCTAAAGCAAGGCGCACAAATCTTATGAAAAGGAACATGTCCATCCATTTGTTCCAGACTTATAAGACATCAAAATTTACTGCAAGTCATGAAACCAAACTAGTCTGTGACTTGTTCTGTATTAACGTCGTCAACTGTACTGTTTGGGCAACACTGATATTTCAAAGTCAAATTAATTTGTTAATTTGGACGAATGAATGTCGTTTTTACCTCTATCATAAGGGGATTGCACTGAAGGGCCCCAACGAAATATGCTCATTTTTATAGCAATATATTCAGAAACAAATGCCTCTAACAGTACGAGAACGTTACACCTTTACAGATGCTTATGGTGGTCAGAACAGGAACCACGTCATGATAAGCCTAAGTCAAGCTCTAGTGGATACAGGCCGGTTCGATAAAGTTTACCACCTTCATTCGATACGTGGACATTATTTTTTGCTTAGCGATCATCAAGAACAGAACAGTGAAGAAGGTCTTAAAGAGGAGAGACCGGTACTACTGGAAATCCCTATTGGAAATCTGCCAAATCATTTGTAGCGCTTTCCAGAAGTTTACAGTTTCCATGATCAAAAATTAAGACACCTTAGTCTTCAAGGCTTGGTGGACAAAGTATTTCAAAGGAAATACAATTTCCATTGAAAAACAAAATCAACAGGTTCCCCGGAATGAGAAGTAACACTATCTGGTCTCATTTCTTAGAGCTCAAGTACTCCTCGGATCAGAAAGGCTGCGTTAAGACGCGACCATTCATCATACGAGTACGAGTACATAAGAATCGGTCGGCTAACCAGAACTATACCAGTCGAAAAGGCGTAAAATTTACGAGTACCTTTACCCATCAACATCAAGAAAATTGTTAACTTGAATCGGACTTTGCAGTACTTCCCACATGACCACAAGTTTTTTGAGAATATTGTAGAAAATAGGCCTACTATGGGTGCAACGCTAGAAACTGATGATGAATAAAGATAGTTTTTGAATATTTTGCTTATTTTAATTTTTTGGGTTAGTAAGGGAACATGTCAGCAAGAAAAAAAAACAGTCAAAGTTATAATATTTTATCTTAATCCATACCAATATATAAAAGTGAAACGTTGTCTGTTTGTTTGTTTTTTATTTGTTTGTTTGTTTTGGGAGATTTCACGCGGCTGGCCGGATTTTGATGAAATTTGGAATGGAGTTAGCTTATATAGAATAAAACATAGAATAGTTTTTATCCCGGAAAATTGAAAATTTTCACGAGAAAATTGGAAAAAATGTTGATTACTCGCTGTAAGAAACGGTTGTCATGAACGAAATAACAAGTATGTCAAAAAAAACAAGAGCATTGGTGCTACACCTACTTTTGCATTGGTTTTTAATATCCTAGAAGAAAATAGGATGCTTTATTTCGCGATAAACAGTAGTCCGCGCGGACGAAGTCGCGGGTGGGAAAGCTAGTTTAATATAAATTACGCAATAAACCCGTAATTTATCAATAATTTTAAATAATTTAGTTTTTCTGTCTCCTGCAAAATTTGGTGTCCGTTACTTTCCATTCCTAAAATATCCGATTTTAAAAGAGATGGCTATATCGTGAGTATAAATACATTCTGGCAACCAACCTTTTCTCGCTCCGCTACTCGCTGTCAGTATAGAAAGCCTGTAATGATTTCGAATGAGGAATCTGACACAGGAACGCGGAACTGTTGAAAACGCAACTTGCGACCGATTTCACGAGCCGTGAAACTTTTTGATGGAAATGTGGATGTGTGCGTGTCTTTCAATTGGAGAATTTGTTTGTGTGCGTAACACGCTTGCTTGAAAACATTGAAGTGACACGTGCATTCATGGAATCTACATCAGCTTTATTTCTATGGGAGGTAGTACAATTATTTTGTTTTACACTGTTATTTTTCAGAAATAAATTTTCATTGTTGTGATCAGGTATAAGAATTGAACGCTACTTACTACTTTATAAAGTAAAAGGCATGTAAAATAGTCATATAAGCTAACAATGTACGTAGGTACACTAGGTTAATGATTAATAACCTAGTGATTGATGACATGATTAATAATTATACACAGGTTCACAATGATTAAAAATCTGACGAATAATTTCAGATAATATTTCCTTTGACATCGAGTTGAGACGTTCATGGATGCTCACAATTTTAATGAGAATACGTCTGGAACTATAAGTAACAATGTTTCGACTATAAACATACAAACCTGTATACAAACCTACACTATTTCCGCTTTATAAAACTTAACAAAGACTCGTTCTATGATTGAGGATATTGTATAGGTAGCTTGAGTTGATAAAAATTATATCTATTTGAAGGGATCAGGAAAAGAAAGGGCGCATCAACAAAAACAAAAACCAGATATAATGGCTTTCAAATAATAGATCTTTAATTATTATGTTCCCTAGCATTTTTAATGTTTATTAACTGCATAATGTTTATTTGTAACTAGTTTTCCCGCCCGCGACTTCGTCCGCGCGGACTACAGTTTATCGCGAAAAAAAGCATCCTATGTTCTTATTGGATGTTAAAAACCAATGGTAAAGTAGGTATAGCAGCACTCTTGATGTTTTTTGACATACTTGTTATTTCGGTTCCATGGCGACCGTTTCTTACAGTGAGTAACCAAAATTTTTCCAGTATTTGCCGTTTACCCGTGGATTTTTTTAATTTTCCGGGGTATTTTTTGTATTATTCCAGGGTATAAGCTATCTCCATTCCAAATTTCATCAAAATCCATCCAGCCGTTTTCGCGTCAAAGCTTTCCAAACAAACAAACAAACAGACAACGTTTCTCTTTTATATATTGGTATGGATGTGTGTATTTTAAATATTTATTAACTGTATGTGTGTTTTTTTTACTGTATCTACCTCAAATATTTTGCATAAAAGAAAAATATTACTAGTGTGAAAAAAAAACAAAACATAAACCGAATTCTCTACTGGTTTGTACACAATGTGCACCTTCTTTTCAGGTTCGAGCTACAATGGACTCCTTTTACTCATTTAAGGATTCTTAATACATGGTTTTTACCATGTAATGAGCCCTATTTATGCTGTTTTAAAGATTTCATATGAAAGCCCCGTTTAATACAAATCTAATTATGGAGTTAGTTGGATTTTACTAAAAATGATGATGAGCTCGTTTTTTTCCTGTTCCTGCTCGTTCATTTGTCTGCGACTTTTCATTTGAAATGTTGCGCGTCTGCGTGTACAAAATGTTGCAATTTTAGGTAATTTCATCAAACTATATGCATAAAAAATTAGGGTCGCGTAGCGCAGCTAGTAGAAGACATTATACAGAATGAAACTAGATTTCGTGCCAGATAAAAGTTGTACCGACTCTTCATTAGGAAAGTTGGGCAAATGTGCATTCGCAATGTGGTAGATATTTCCTACAAAGTTGATTATGCCCTTGCGTAATATTATAAAATTTAGCAGAATTTATAAAATGAAAGAATGAAGGGCAAATTGACAGTATAAAAAGATTACAAAAAATACATTTGAGCAATAGGCTGCCCACTAGGATTCACTGTTTCGGGGGGTCTGTTTCTCTTCCAAACGTTCCAAGTATATAATAAAAATAATCTTAGTTTTGTAGTTTAATTTTTAATTTATTTTATTAAATTTGTGTACGTGTGTACACAAATTTACACAAAAACACACACACGACTCTGTACGGTATGTACACCTTGAGCGACAACTGGAAAGGGTTAGATAGATAAACTAGCTAGCTACTAGCATCCTAATCCTTTCTAACGACCGTGAAAGTATTAACACTAAAATGTATACATTGTTGTAAGTGATTTATAAAATTAGCCATAGATCAACTAAGTATATTATAAATGTGATGACGAGGATGATCCATACAAATAAAAAAGCTGATATCTGTACGTACCACAGAATTACCCATTATACGTTTAACGTCATTAGAAAGGATTACATAGATAAGGTACCTAATGCCTTTTAATGGCCATGAAAGTATTTACACAAAAAATATTGCATTGTTTGAAGTAATTAGGTGTGTTATATACTACAATACCGTAGAAATATACTTCCAGTTATCGTTAAAAAAAGATTTCAAGTTATCATTTATGATAATGTAAATTGCAGTTGTGTAGTAGTCATTGCGTAAGTGGATTTCTCAAAACGATCCCAAATTAATTTTGGAAAATATACATTATTATTTTTATTAATGTTTTTCTATAACATTTGACCTCTGTCTCACTCAATGGGATATTCAAATGCCATGAATGATTTGTATAACAATTGCTTGGTTGTTTTTTTTTTAAAGTAATTGTAGAACTACGAGTAATGCAAAATCTTGTCTGGTTTTTATGCTCGAAATATTTACTCTGCATCTGTACACAGCCAGACATAGCTTTAATACGAAAAAGTTATACTTTCAACTCTTTTCCAAACATTTACGCATAATCCGGGGTTTTTCAACAACTCTATAAACTACAAGTGTCGAATGCGAAATCAGGAGAGTTCAGACCCTTGAGACCTTGCTACAAAAATACAGTGTTAAAGCTTCACTCAAATGCTACCAATTGATTCGCAAACACTCACACACAAACTGACACACACACTCTCCACGGCATGTCAACCGTGATCGACAACTTCGCCCAACGAAGTCTCCGAACCAAATGGTATTCCAATCATAGTTCCAAAAAATAATTAAATGTTTAGTTTCTTACTCTACATGAATTCTAGAGATTCGTGAGATTCATGAGAGATCAATCTACTCTTATCCGCTATGTAGGGTTGGTACAACATCTTAAATTCCATCAGCTAATCTGTTCCTTTCGTAAACATATCAACTTTCACTCTATCCATCCCTATTTTGTCTTCCCGTGTGACTATCGATATTCAAAGGTATAACTTAAATGAATAAAACAAAACTTCGAAGAATTTAAACTTAGATACTGCTTACATAAAGTACTGTGCCGAGGGTATACTTTGTCAATCTACAGCCCAATATGATTTATTAAAACACTTTGCGCTGAGCACATATGAAACAAAACTAAGTTTTTTCACGTTCAGTGAGAAACAATACTTTTACGCGTTACGCGTAGTTCCCCCGTGCGGAATAAAGTGAGATGGGTCAAGCCCAAAGAGTTTTTTATAACGCGTACAAAACCCTGAAAACGTCATCACATTCTTTATTATTAATATAAAATAATACTGATTAGAACTTACTTTTTCGGGATCTACCCGTCTTAACAAGAAAATTTAAAAACCCTTATGCGAACTTTAAATCGTTATACTTAGATCTTAAATGGTAATTTGAAATAAAAAATGATAAGAGAAACGTAAAGATGGTATTCAAATACCTATTCAATGATACCCCACTTAACATAGTCGACTTTAATTTGTTTCTTTTTCACAATATGGCGTCTGATTGTCGCCATATTGAATTTATTAGCCTCGCAAGATTAAGGCAAATTGATTGACGTAAGAATTATCAAAATCGGCCCATACCGTCCGCTCAGTCGGGTAAAAAGTAGGAGTTTCTCAATTTAATTTGTGTATTTTAAATTCGGTTGTTTCATGAAGCCTGTGAGGTTCATGAGGCCTGTGAGTTTCATGAGGCCTGTGAGTGCTTTGAGAACAAACTTTTTTTTTAATTTTAGTTTTGTAACGTAAATTGATGTGGGATGTGTGTTTAGTTTCACGACATATATTTTTCCATGAAAACTCATGAAAAATATTAGTACAATAAGTGGAGAAGTAGAAAAGAACCAGAGTATGTTACGGTGAACAATTTTTCTTCTTATTTTCATCGCGGAGCACCATTGGGACCGAAACGGTGTCCACTGAAGCATACACAAAGCTATTTTCAAACGTTTTTGACCGACTTTCTCATATCAACCTTCTGCCAGAATCCCAACGAATATGACTTTCAAAGCGTTAAGTTCATTTACCAAAACACCGAGAGTCTCTTGAGACATACTTAAGTAGCTGAGATAATATTTTCTTACAATACCTAACCTACTTACTGTTGTTCGTTACTTATCTTTGGAGTATTGTTATACAGACTAAAAAGAACTGCTGGAAAAAATCGTACAGTGAGCTTTTTTAAGAGCTGGTTCTTTGAAGTGCAGTCGTCGCGCTAGTGTGCGCCTGTTTTAATGACCCGACTGCGCGGAGTTTTATGTGTTTGGGTTGTATGTATGTTTGTTTGTTTGTACGTACGTTTCTTAGGCGCGTCTTACAGCCTAAACGACTTGATAGATTATGATTAATGAGGTATCGTTGGATTCGTCTTGATCACGAGAGTGTTATAGGATATATGAAGTGTCAAGAAAATAAACATACACAAACACACACACACCCACTCATACCCTTAGATACATACAAACATTCGCCATTATAATATCAGTGTGATTATTTTTGCGGGCGATCAGCTCGTATTCAATAATTTTGTTCGCAGTCTTTTTTTTTTGTATATATATATATATATATATATATATATATATATATAATGTGTTACTTGTTTTATAATGATATTACTTGTTTGTATTGTATGTTTTTAATTGAATTGTTTTCTAATTGAATTTCGAAAGGTGTCGTGTAAGTTAATATTATTTTGGCGACTGTGGGCCAAAGTCAGAAAATAATATCTACGCTTTTGAAAGTCACAAACATTAAACAAATTCGTTTTTTCCCAAACTGGCTGTTCAGAATATTGATATTTGATACGGACTCTGACAAGTATATTTTTTTTTTCACTTCTCTCAGAATGAACTGGATAAGATCACCGGTGGCATCACATTCGATATTTCAATAGGTATTCGAAATATGAAATTAAACTGCAGAGTTCAGTGTTTTCTTCGCCTTCTGGCTAGAGAGATAAACAAGATATATGCACAGAACACCTAATAAGAGTTTGTATGTACTAAACAGGGTAACTAAAACCCGACTACGGTCGGGGAAAAAATAGCCTATGACTGTCTTCGAATTCGAATCGATTCGTCTTCATTTATAGAGTAAATGAAGACGATACCTCGATTGATACCTCGCTTTTCAAAATCAGACCAAGTTTTTATTTTTAACACATAACCCTTCCTTTGCTTCGCCGTAGTTGGGTAAAAACTTATTTTTTTGTTTGAGCTAATCATATTAGTATATTTAGTATCGTATCGAATCGTATCGTATCGTATCGTATCGTATTATAAATCAGAGAAGTGTAGCCACTGTCGTAAACAGGTCAATCAGAGCTTAGAGTATTAAAAATGGAGACTCTCTTATCGAGCGGAAAAATTCGTGTGCGTGATCCAGAACTGCATAAATTAGAACTGACAGTCCATACAAAATATCATAAAATGCATAAAAACCGATTAGCGCCATCTATCTTTTATCTTTTGAAGTGTGTCTGTATGTTTGTTACTCCTTCACGCTCAAGCGGCTGAACGGACTTGGATGAAATTTGGTAATAGGATAGCTTATATTCTGGATTAACACATAGGCTACTTTTCATCTTCATCATCATCCATCATCATAATCCACGCGGGGGATACCGCGGGGCGCAGCTGGTAACTCATAACTGTATGAAGCCTAAAACTAAACTAAAGTAATTTTGAATTAATATATAAACAAAGCTTTTTTATTATGAACCCCTCCCTCCATCTACTTGATTGTGCCACTTATTTTGAAATTGTAGACCCGCACGATCTCCTTATATATCAAAAACCCCTATCACATATATCAATTTAAAAAATCTATGAATATTGGCCTATCTACCTACCAAATTTAATGAAGATCGGATCAATAGGTTAGTCAGGTGAGTACATTGCTTTTTAACTCGATTACTCAGTACGTTTATAGGCGATAAGTAATGCGATCAAGTAGACTTCTAATATACACATACCGTAGAGAGAGTACGACACATACAAGCGCCGATATGTCAAAGTAATTTGAAGACTTTGCTTCTTCTTTTGTTTATTTAATCCAATATATTGACACAGTACATATATTTAAGGACTATATATGTTCTGTGATATTGATGTATAATGTTTAAAATCTCGAACTCTCTTCTGTTTGTAATTGATAGTAAGTGGTCTTGACTTCTAAACATCATCCAGTATTCACCTTGATATCCAAAACTTACCCGGAACTTATATTTCAGTTTACGTATTTGATTTTCGTTAGTTTCGATAGCGGATATGACAACCATAACATCCGTACCATGACGTTGTCGAGTGCGCAATGTACGCCGGATGATGCCGCTCAGAGACGGATTATAATGCACTCAGAGAGTTCACTTACTGTGGGCTATTTCATTGTGGGATACAATAGGTGGTAGGTTGTGGTAGGGTTACCTTCAATGATTTAGTTATTGAGTTCGATGGTGATATACGTAACGATTGTAACAATGCTTGTGAAAGAGTTTTATATTTATTGAGGCTCAACGCTCACCATTATACAGTACGCCAAACTAATAAATTAAGTTAGAATCGATCTTAAACTAAACCGTTCAAATACTTTTTTCCCCATTTTTATCTGCAATCAGTTCACAAACTTAGAGCAGATTTGTTGGGCGTCCAAGTCTTGTGGGAGACATCCATCCGCTTACATCCATCGACCTATCCTCACTTTAAATCCAGTTCCACGGTGTGGTTTCGTTTCTACCTGGGTGATTTAATCGTCAGTTTGCGGCAAGGGGGCTTGGGTGGAATTCTTATGTTTTGAAAAATAAATAAATTCTTGTTACACCAACTAACATTTTCCTCTATATGATGGCTTCAGTGGCAGCCTTAATCATATCATGTCGTATATTGAAACTTCCTTGTGTCTCCCTAGACGACGACGGAGAGCCTTTGTCCTTACATTTGAGCTTACTCGAAGTTTCTCTAATAAGTAGATAGGTATGTACCTGTACTTTATATACTTTCTTATAATAGACACGACATAACAGCCCGTTGGTTTTATAAACACCCAACGAGAAGCTTTTTTATTCACTAGCTTTCCCGCCCGCGACTTCGTCCACGCGGACTACAGTTTATCGCGAAAAAAAGCATCCTATGTTCTTCTAGGATATTAAAAACCAATGCAAAAGTAGGTATAGCACCAATGCTCTGGATGTTTTTTGACAGACTTGTTATTTCGTTTCCATGGAAACCGTTTCTTACTGCGAGTAATCAATATTTTCCAGTTTTCCCGTGGAATCTTACCATTTTCCGGGATAAAAAGTAGCTAGTATGTTTTATTTCAGGGTATACCTGGAATAAAATAGCTGTCCTCATTCCCAATTGCATCAAAA
Organism: Alsophila aescularia; assembly: GCA_946251855.1. Lineage (NCBI taxonomy): Eukaryota > Metazoa > Arthropoda > Insecta > Lepidoptera > Geometridae > Alsophila > Alsophila aescularia. The sequence goes on from OX276379.1 coordinate 53,474,690, forward strand.
TCCGTCCAGCCGTTATAGCGTGAAAGCTCCCCAAACAAACAGACGACGTTCCACTTTTATATATTGGTGTGGATTTGTTAAAGATATACGTTTCCAATTCTACTAAATTTTCAGCATAGTTGGCCCGTCCCGAACTAAACAACGCCAAGTACTTACTTAACCCCACTAATTAACAAAAGTTCGCTCTTTGAACTCAAAGCTTTAACTCAATTAACAACATATAGATCACTCCATTACGTTTAATAACAAAGTTGATAGCCAAATTAAACAAACTGAAAGTTGCAATAAATTATTTGTTAATCAGCTCTTTAGCACCGGTTTTCATTACAATAATGAAGTTTATGAAGTTGCAAAAATGTTAGAACATTTTAGATGATATCCATTGCTTGTTGAAAGCAAACTTCAGGCAAAAGAGCCTGACCACACAATCGATGTTTACTTCACGTGATAAAAAGTTGTCTTGAGTTAGCATCCATCTCTGCTTTAAACCAAATATCAGATAGCAGTTTATGAGCATGATTCGATGGTTACGTCAAGTGGTGAGGGTGTCGCGAAGGGAGGTTGATGTGAGAAGGATCCCCCGGCACCTGTTGCCTGGAGCTCTTCGCTACAATCCGAACAGGAATAAGGAGGTTCCCCCTTCCCCGAGATGTAGTGTCGTTTGAAAGCGGAGACTAATATAGACCTTAAGCTATGTGTCTCCTCTACTCGAATGTACATTGTAGGTACAGTCAGCTGTCACTAGATCGTAGCTACACAAAAATCGCCTTTTTTAAAGATGCTGTCCTTTCTTGACGTATCTGTCATTTGCAAACTTTAATACTCGAAATGAGAGCTAAGGTGTCTGGATGCAAAAAAAACTATACTTACTTACAATAAAGCAGTAAGTAACTAATAACTTGTACAGACCAGAAAGAAGATGATTTCACGTAAAATCTAGTGGACCGATTGAAATGGGATTTTCCCTGTTAGATTACTTAGGTTTTACTTAAACTATGGTGTACATTGTATCTTAAATCGATGGTAGAAGCCGAGCAATCGATAAAAGAATATTTGATGGCTGAACGAAATTTGGTATATTGTACTAAGACCTAAACTTACCTACTTAGGATCAAAATACCTTGAAGTACTTTTGTTCCTGGAATAACACCAGAGAAATTACTACGCGGGCAAAGCTCTGGGCACACTAGTGTAATATATAACAGCTAAAAATCACAGAATGATCAGCTCACGGAATGGATACCTCCTTTTGGAGCTGACTGTACTGTCTATTTAGATCTAGACTAGCCCACAAACGAGTTATACAAGCTTCTCCCAGGGAATCGGTCATGTTCGTGAATTACGTTTCTAACTATTGTTTAATCCGTGGGCTCCCCATTATAAATAAGAAGGATCTCGATCACATCAGCTTTCAAACATTAAAAAACGCATCAAAATCTGTCCTTTTGTTTGGGAGCTACGATTTTACAGACGGATACATACAGTGATACATACATACAATGATACAATAATAATCAAATAAATAAAGACCCCTTTCTTTTGGAGTTCGGCGTTTTAAAATGACGTTGATTGTTGACACCATGACACTTTTAATTCATTGTTTTTCTAAGGACTATTTTAAGTTTCGCACGGTTCATTTTGTGCATCTATCCAGTTATAGGCAGATAAATATTCCTAAAAGATATTACGAGATATTAATATATTATTTATAGGTGAGATCGTGGTCAAACGATTGCCTAGTCCGTAATAAAAAAAAAAAGAAAAAAAAACATGTTACTACTATCAAAATCAAAATGTTGTATTACTTACCTGTCTGATGATAACAACTTGACATCTACAAAAGTCGCATGGTTATAGGGATATTGTCCATTTTAATGTTTTCAAAATAATAAGGTCGCATTTTTTCAGAAGTGTTTTTTTTTATGAATCCGTACCTCAAAAAGAAAAAAATTGACCCTTATAGGATCACTGTCCTGTCCAGGTACGCGCGAGTGTTGGAGGGCCGAAAGGATGCGCGATGCCGCACTAGCAGCGCAGTTTGGTTCATCTATATTAAGTTGAAATTAATATTAAGTCTGCAATCCTTTGGAGTTGCAATAAAAAAAACTTATAAGTCGACGCAATCAAAAGATACGGCCGTGTATGCCGTATATTTTTGCGCTCAACCGTATCTGATCAATAAACATCACCAAGCTGAGATTAAAAGGTCTGAGTACCTTAAATTCCTAATCAGCCCGCGCACTCTGAACGTCGTGGAAACATCTTATTGACTTCAAAGATGTTACCAAGAAACTGAATTAAAGCGAGCCCCAGCGTCCCGTCTCGAGCTATCTCGCTGATTGCAGTTTATCTCATTTAACTTAGCCGGTGGTGGAGTTACATTTTGCAGTTGAGTGACCGCAAATACACCTGTATTTATTCCGAGAGCCACAGATACCTACGTAGTCAACCACCTACCTACCACCGCCTAAGTTAAATGAGTAAACTGCAATCAGCATTGCATAACCTACGTGTTCAGTACCTATAGATTGACACAACAATATTATATAATGTACAGTACTCGCAGCGGAAGTATGTGTCTCGGAAGTTATCTGCTAGTCGCCGCGCAAATGTTGAAGGTGAAGACAGCATTGCTGCCTCACTCACTCTCTTACGTTTTTCGCATACTCTATCTCGCTCTTACTTTATGCTGGTTTATCTCCACAGCAGTACCTGCGCAATCGTTCACAGAGCCTTACTTCATAAACATATAGATTGGCTGCGACTACTACCTACGGAAACGTTTTAGAATAAGCAATACAAAAATTTGTCTTTTCACACAACTTCCGGTTCAATTGACAGTTAACTTTTTTTTTGAGGTTGTCTTTGTTTCAATGATGATGCCCCACCCAGCATAGAGCATTTGGTATTTTTAAAGGGCAATGAGATATTTGTGTGCTTGTGCATTTTTACACAAAAGTAATAATAATAGATTGTTACGTGCATGTTTTTTTTTAAATAAAGCACCTACATAAGCAAGTAAAACGATATATAGACTAATAATATGTAAAGAATGTGAATATCAATGAATGTTATAGTCACATTTAAACTGTCAACTGTCGTCCACTTTAATGCATTCATTTCGTCCCACAAACCCAAGCCCGGACTCGCGCCGGACCTGTATCGTCCGTGTCTCAAAAGGACTGTTCCTTTGTGTCTGGAATCACCGAGACGAAACATCCAACTACTCCTTGACATTTTCGTACCTTGTCACAGTATTGTGTTGGTTTTTTTTCTCTCTAATAGATGAATGTTTCTGTAAGTATTGTGATAAGGTACTAAGTTGTTAGCTGGCAGCTACTCTAAAGTGTGTCGGTACTTTCCGGGACTTACGCTCAATTACTCCAGTAGCATAGTCAACGTTTTTGATCGTTACGTGGTACTCTACGTAGGTACTTACGTGGTACCGTAAGCATGTTCTTAATTTACCTAAGGCTCCAAGAAGATACATTATGTCCAATAAAAAATAGCAAATGATCCATAACGTTATTAAGGACTAGCTGTGCCCGCGGCTTTGCCAGCGCGGTCAATTTCATTTAAAAGTGGCCCATACTTGTTATTCCAGGATTTAAAGTACCTATAAAGTACAATATACTACAAAAAATGTTCATTGCGCAGCCATTTGCACGAAGTATAGAGTGGCCACGACTCATCGGCCGTACTGCACATTTCTTCAAAATTTGTTCAGCCGTCAAATAGTGCTCGGAATCTAGCATCGGACTAAGATACCAAGTAACCCAGTTGTTTAAGTCAGCTAAATCCTAATCTATCCAACATTAAAAACCGCATCGCAATCGGTCTAGTTTTTATGTGATGCGCGAACAAACATACAGACAAACAGAAATACACTTTTTTTTTGTCTATTAGCCTATTTTAAGTAGGTCCGTAGACGTTTTTTTTTAATTATTTTCATTGTGCTGATTTTTTGGTACTTAGGTACAGCTTTATTATCCACACCAATATATAAAAGTGAAACGTTGTCTGTTTGGGGAGCTGTCACACGATAACGGCTGGACGGGTTTTGATAAAATTTGGAATGGAGATAGTAGCAATAAAACCTAGAATCCCGGAAGATGATAAGTTTCCACGTGAAAACTGGAAAATGTTGATTACTCACTGTAAGGAACGGTTGCCATGGAAACGAAATAACAAGTCTGTCAAAAAAAAACCAGAGCGTTGGTGCTATACTTTTGCATTGGTTTTTAATATCCTATATGAACATAGCATGCTTATTTCACGATAGTCCACGCGGATGAAGTCGCGGGCGAAAGCAAGTAAGTAATAGATAGGGTTGATTTTATAGGGTTTGTACTTCAACAAGAACTTCAATTAATTTGTCTCATATTTAAAAATAATTCCGTGGGTAACATTTAAGTCAATAAACATGGATCGTTTTCAATTTTTACATCGGTTAAAATCAAGTAATGTTTTTTAAATCTCCGTTTTATCCGTTTGATTATTAGTAAATGGTTCGTCTTCATACCCATTTCGTACCTTTGAGTCGTGTCATCCAAAATCAATATTATCACCGTGACAAAGGGAGGATGCCTCTCACCTCTTGAAGCCTAATATCCTGACGAGTGTCTGCTTCGATTGGCTGAAATTTATCGAGGCGTTGTCGATTAATATGACTGATCACTGTCGTAAATGCTTTGTGTTCAATTATAAAATTAATTCCAAGCTCTAGTTACATTATAATTAATATTTAATGTTTCTTCCAGGTCCTTGAGTTTTTTTAAATAAAATGACATCAAAATAGGATGCTAAGGGTGAATCCTTATGATGTACAGCAGGAAAAGGTGAAAGAAGCGAAATCTATGATATTAGGTAAATTATAATGCGAATGAGAAATTAAAGTCATTTTACTAGATTAACCCAAAAAAAATTAAGGCAAACATTCATGTAGAAATCATCATAAATTTGACATGTCAACAGCGACACATGCTATAAAACGTTATAAAAATAATTTACGTGTCAGTTATGTCTCACTTAGCCCCTTGACGTGACGATGGCGCAGGGTTATGAAGAATTCGATAAAGCAATGGCTCGTAATTTTTCCTCGATGTTCCATAAATATAAATGAGTTCCTAAACCACAAAACGTCGTCAGCGGCGGTCGAATAAAACGAGTATGGGTTCCTGTCAAAAGCTTTATGTTGTTAGAAGGATGACAGCCTACCTGTTGCCTCTTCGGTTCGGCTTAGAAGGGTGCTTCTAAGCCGAAACAACAAACACTGCCTATCAAAATATAAAAATAACGGCACTAACGTTGGGTTCGAATCACGTAGGCGTCTCAAATATATCAAATAACTTATTTATGCAGAATGGTAAAATATGGTATTTTAATAGGAACTTTAGAGCAACAAACAGTTTCTCCTAAGTTAAATTTATTTCTCAACATGTTCGGACAGCGCCTGCGATGTAACTAACAACTTTGTCAGTTCTGCGACCACCGCGCGGTCTGCGGGCGGTTCCGGTCCGGTTTTGTTAACTTTGTACCCTGTTACCCTTTTGCATGTTAAGTTATTTGATAGATGAATAAGTGGTAAAAAAGGGATAGATGTAATAAAACCCAGAGAGTCAAATTAAGCTTACGGAGTGCTTTTACGTTTCTGCAGCGCATCTTCCATATTCATTTAGGCGGCACTTATGGTTTTTCATGACCATGCAAAACAAAAATGATTCCCTTTTAAGCAGAGTCCGTGCGAGCGGCAGCAGTATACTACGAGTATAAACTGTTAAAGATAAATGTGACTGCCCCATATTTACTCAGCATGTTCGAGGGTTGATCCGATATCATAAATATGTATTTACTTACTATATGTGTTGTTTGGTCGGCACTCGAAAGTGATCACAGAATAAATTTTACCAATGTTTTTTTTTTAAATGGAAAGCTAATCCATCTGGCATCACTCACATAAGCACAAATTGTGGTCTAGCTTGTTGCTCAAGTGTTGGGCTAAATAGCCATCTGCGAAGTCTTGCGCAGATAACAGACCCGGCTTAAATCGTCTGTAAGAGACGTATATGGCCATGTGGGTTTAAATATAAAATTTAAAAATATACGGTTAGAAATAATCATCATCAACATCATCAGCCTATGTTCGTCCACTGCTGGACACACCTAGTGAACGCTACTGAAAACGATCTTTGGCTCTCCTCGGTTTAGAAATCATAAGTACAAAATACGTATTTTTAATATGTCGAAATGTTTTAATATATAAATTGAAAATGTATGAAGTTTGTTATTTATAATGGTCGAAACACCAAAAATTATTTTACAAATTTTACAATTCATAATTTATAAATACTGAAAATCATATTAAATTAAATATCCATAAAGTACAGTATTTATTATCGTCGAAATATCTAGATACTATACTGTGACAGTAGGCTAAAGTGCGGCGCGGACACCCGTAAGCCGCGAACTTGTTTGTTTTACATAGGTAATTGAAAATTACTTCAAATGTATTCAGATTAAATAAATGTTTGATTTAAATCATTTACGCCTAGTATCCATTGTATATTCTGAACTTAGATTATTTTGCTATTATGCTATTTATCCAATATTAATTTGAACTGTTATGTCTTGTGGACTTGTATTTGTATTTTAAATTTCTGTATTCTATACTTCTTACAAATGAAATAATACATTTCGAACGATTCGGTATTTTAAAATTATGTATTTTGAACTTATGAATTCTAAACGTATATATTTTAAATATATATATTTAGATATGTACCCGGCCATGTCTGTACGTACACTCATGTAAAGTCAGGGCGGTCGCACTCCGCAACATGTACAAATAAATTCGAGGGCGCAATATTCGGGTCCGTTCAGTCAAGTGTCAAGCGTGCGCTCGATGAGTCGCGCGCCTTGTACTTAGCGATAAAGTACCTACTTAAGTAAAGTAATTGACCAATTTTATTCGTGTTTTAATTATGAGTACCAAGAAGAAAGCTAGAAGGTACTGCATAGCATTCGGCTGTTTGAATAGTACGCTTACGCTTCTTTACGCTTCCAATGAATATTTAAAGTAGGCAGTAGGTACATAGGTACGTAGGTAGGTATCTCACTAAACTTATCGGCGTTCTGAAAACGGGATAGGTAGGTAGTAAAAATGAGGTAGTAGGTCTATTCTGATAAGAATGTCATTGTATGTAATAGAACTATTTTAATTTATAATAATAAGTAATAACATAATACATATTACATAATATATTTTTGTGCCACCGACTGAAAGGTATTTAATCTCTGATTCTCTCCATACTAAGGTTGTCTGGAAGAAATCGCTCTTTAGCGATAATACCGCCAATTGTACGCTTTAATTTATAAGTTGTATCTTTATTTGTATTATTTTTTGGTGTGCAATAAAGTGTATTTGTATTGTATTGTATAATACAATATTACTTATTTATTCTGTTACAATATCTAAGTCATAACATATCACAGAATAATGAGTAGTACAAGTACCTAGTCATATCTTAATACAACCCTACCGAGCGAAAAAGGGACAGAGCGATTCTGAAACGGTTAGAGCAATGGACGTTCTCGCGCGTTGTGATACGGTGCATTCTAGCCTGCACGCGATGGGCGAGCGCCTTCTAGGTAAATATAATTGAAAGCTCGCACTTTATAGCGTTGTAGCGAGAGTCGCTATTTATTTAAATGACTTTACTCAGTTATCCTTCTGTACTTGTACTATTATTTATTCTGTGGTAAAGTTTAATCGACAGCACCACCACTTGAACGCCCAATGAAAATTGGGCGAGATGCTTTACTTGCACATAAATTTTCCATATCTATATTTATCTCTCGTTCTTTGCAGTAAAATGTGTCAATTTAATTTTGCGTGGCTGTTACCACGTCACACCACAGCGAAACATGTAGGTGTAAAGCGGTTGTGGCCTACTCGTAATTGGGTTGTGGTTGCTATGTGGTTACACTTTGTGCTTGCAATTCCTGGCGTCGATGTGTCGGTGTGGTTGCGATGTCGGTTCAATGCAGTTCCGTTGAGGTGTGGCGTGGCTGAACTGTGGTATACATCTGAACAGGCACTATCTTTCAACTTTTTTTAGCCTATTGATGTTAGACTATGTACAATGGAACGAAAAAGGGTCAAACATAAAAAATAAGGGCTGCAAGGGTTAGAAAAGCAATTACGAAACATATTAATGTTATCATACATAGCTGCGCACTGAAATCCTCACAAATCTGTGGAGCCTTACTGAAGCCGTATGAATCAACGAAATACTCGACGCGGGCCGCCATGGTTTGGTTCGCTTTGGATCACCGTAGTACGGGAGCCGGCTGCAAAAATATATTTACTTATTGAACTTTTCTTAATGTTTTTTTCAATTATCTTTATGTTACCAGCATTATGGTGTTAACTGGTAATGGTTTTCCAGACTAGGTTTAGTTTTAAGGTAATTTTACATTAATTTTAGGTAGCAATAGCATTCGTATTTTATGCCTATATTTGTTTTATTTGAATTAAATATTTGAAGCATAAATACTAAAATGCTATTACTTTTAGTAAATTACTGTATTATGTATATACAGTAATTTACTTAAAGTATAAATAAACATTAGAAACAAGATATTTACCATGGATACTATTTGTAGTGAGTACCTACCCGATATGTCATCAATGTTGCAAGCTTTATGATCACGGATAAACGGATAGATTTTTACGCGCAGACAAAATGGCGTGCCTTCTTTCTCACTAGTTTATTACGCGACACCAGTACCATGGTTCACACTTTCATTAATAACTCGATCTCGACACACTACAACTGTTACAATAGTATTAGTATCACTTCGCGTATTCGGGACAATATTTGTTCAGTTTTCACATAGACGTACTGGATACCAAATACTCTACAATTTAAATCCATCCTAATGATTGACATTTTTGAAGTTGATTATTTCAATCGCTTCTCTAACCAATCTTGGTATTTGTAATATAAGATAATTAGTTATTAGTATGAACTGCTATTATACATCTTGAAACGATTAAATATTATTTCAAAATTATTAAATACTTACATAATTTATTATTTATTTAACTATATATTTTTGCTACATGTTTAATTTTGATACATCATTAAATTCTGTTATTATATTTTGTGTTAATCAAAATTGAATTACAATTAGCATATTCATCTCGTTCTTTTGTTTTGTACATAAAGTTTTGCTCATTAATTTAATTTTCATTCTTGATTAGCGTTGAGAATAGAAACCTATTATATCATTATAAATTTATATTATAATTTGTGCATGATGTGTTCATCTGTAAGTAAAATTGTATGTAACTGTTATTATTAATTTTGCCAATAAGCATGTAATCATGTGATTTTTCCAATAAGCATGTAATCTTGTGATTTTTGTTGATGATCCTAATAAATAAATAAACAAGCACCAGTTGTTATTGTTTGTATTGCAAACCAATGGTTCATCTAAGCGTGCTGCCACAGAATAAATAATAGTACAAGTACAGAAGGCTAACTGAGTAAAGTCATTTAAATAAATAGCGACTCTCGCTACAACGCTATAAAGTGCGAGCTTTCAATTATATTTACCTAGAAGGCGCTCGCCCATCGCGTGCAGGCTAGAATGCACCGTATCACAACGCGCGAGAACGTCCATTGCTCTAACCGTTTCAGAATCGCTCTGTCCCTTTTTTGCTCGGTAGGGTTGTATTAAGATATGACTAGGTACTTGGATAAAACTTATAAATTAAAGAGTACAATTGGCGGTCTTATCGCTAAAGATTTCTTCCAGACATCCTTAGTATGGAGAGAATCAGAGATTAAATACCTTTCAGTCGGTGGCACAAAAATATATTATGTAATATGTATTATGTTATTACTTATTATTATAAATTAAAATAGTTCTATTACATACAATGACATTCTTATCAGAATAGACCTACTACCTCATTTTTACTACCTACCTATCCCGTTTTCAGACCGCCGATAACTTTAGTGAGATACCTACCTACGTATCGTTGGTTCATTATGATTATATCCTCTAAGTATTGCACTTTGATGAATAAAGGTGCCTGTCTGAATTCCATGCCATTTAATGAGTGAAAAATAAATTGCTACCTACGTAATAAAAGGTATTAAAAGTAGGTAGGTATTATACGAGACATATATTATATAAATTCCTAATTAGTTGTAGGCTACTTACTAAGTCAGCACAGTAATTCATTTTCCGATCAACAATACCTAATATAATCAATTATAAAATTACGTTGATCGATTTAATAAACGACTTTATTTCTGCGCGGAATAACCTTAAATATGCGTAGCTTCGGTATGGAACACAAATGAAATAACATAAAACTATAGGAACCTACGTAATAAAAAAATATCAATATCTAACTACATAACTAGGACCTATTATAGGCATTACAATTTATTACCTTTCAATATCCTTTGGAAGCGTAAAGAATGACAATTCGTCATTTCTATCACTATTCAAACAGCCGAATGCTATGCAGTACTTTCTAGCTTTCTTCTTGGTACTCATAATTAAAACACGAATAAAGTTTGTCAATAACTTTACGTAAGTAGGTGCTCTATCGCTAAGTACAAGGCGCGCGACTCATCGAGCGCACGCTTGACACTCGACTGAACGGACTCGAATATTGGGTCCTTGAATTTATTTATACTTGTTGCGGGGTGCAACCGCCCTGGTGCTGCTTTAATTTTATTTAACTTATAAACAAACTCTCCATTGCCTTGGCTCCTTTAGACATCACAGTTTAAATTAAGATCTATGCATGATTCAATTAATTTAGTCTCATGTATAAAAAGTCATAAAAACTAAATTATTTTAGTATAAAACATCGACCCTATTAAACAAAGAAGGACGGGGCAACCTAGAACTTCATGTACACTACACCCGGACCTAGATACAACTACAGGAAACACACCTACACAGCTAAATTTGCACTGTCATACACTTCATGCACCAACAACAAAGATAGCGAGACATACGCAAACAGTAGCGCAAAAGAGATAACAACATTAATTCTCGAACCAAATACGATTCGGGTATCGGGTAAGTTCGTCTTAGTCCGTAAACAAAAAGTAACGTAAGGAAACGTCAACAAAAAAAAAACAATGAAATAAAATAATATTAATTTCTACCGCGGTTTTGATCACCAATGTAAAAAAATGACTATTTAATAAGTTTCGTATTTTTTTGTAGTAGGTACCTAATACATATCCGCTGTTAGTGTATACTTGAGTAACAACTTTTGAACATTTTATCGTCCAATACGAAAGTTTGTTTATACGAGTATGTTACTCAATCACGCTCGGACCGCTGATAAGACTATGATGAACATTTGAAAAAGAAAAACTTGATTGCTTGACCATAAATGAAACTAGTGTCAATCGACAAGGAAAATAATAAGAAACAAAAAGTGTTCTATGAAAAAATCGTGATATATTTTAACACATATTTGGGTTTATTTTTCGTCCAACTTCACGACAATATTAATATGTCGTGCAATTATGGGTTGGCGCATGTTAGATTAGTTGTTTGTGACATTAATTTCATCAGAACCCCTCATCTCTTCCTGACCAAGACTGAAAATCAATATTGCAACTTTATTTCCTAGAGCATGTAAAAGACCAAATAATATTTTTATACCCAAATATCTCAGAAAATATATCACTTAGGCAGTTTATTAATACACTTTATGATTATTATATTTTTTCCTGTCGATTGACACGAATTCATTAATGACCAAGAAATCGCCATTTTTTTTCTAATTCGCTGCCGTATAGGTATGCCAATATGGTAATATGCTCTTTAATATAGGTAAGTACATATCACCTACACAAAAATATGGACCTGCGCTTTTTAATATCTTCCTGTATTATTTGTGAGTTGTTTTGTTCTGATTTGAAACGTATTGAATATAATCAACTGTTATTGTTGGCTAGCCAATCTGGCTCTTCCCCATAGACAACTGCATATTACTAGTAGTCTAGACAGACTATTGACGAACGTCGCAATTAGCTCATTTGATTATCGCCATTTTGGCGTTGTTGGCGCTGATAGCAGTACTTTGGCAGTCGTGAGCGACCACGGAACTAATGTATTTATTACGTACGTAAGTAGTTAACGTATTTACTTTTTTTGTACTATTGTACGCTCAGTGGGGCGCTTTGAATCGGCACAAACGAAAGTACGGCAGAGCCTATCCATAGAGATCAGTGCTCTTCCCGCTGTCTTCTGACAACTTGTAGCCACTTATGTTTCCACAGCTCGTCTTTAGGAAACCTATTAATAACAATTACCATATCAGTGCTTGTAGAGTAGACAAAATAAACATGTGAAGAAATATCAGGAACATGTTAAAAAGTATCTATTATGTTGACGCTTCTAATATAAACAAGGGGCAAATACCTAAAGGTAGGTAGATTAAAATAAAATATGCAATTTTTAAGTGAATAAATTCAATTCTAAAATCTATGTAATTTTCCTGACGTTACAAAGCGATCAGGGCCCTATTTCATAAAGCGACAAATCATAATAAACCTACAAATGTCAGTCGAATACGCAAAACCTGCGTTTCAAATCACAAAAATGTACGACATTTCTATAGTTTGACTGACAATTGTCGGTTTGATTGACATTTGTCAGTGTTTTTCTTTTGTTATTTTTTTTTGTAGTGTGTGTTTTTTGTTTTATGAAATAGGGCCGTGATCAAACTTTTATACGCCGTTTGTCTTGTCGCACTCTTACGAATTCTATATTTATGTCCCTTTCTGCAAATGGTGATTTTCAAACAATATCAATCAGTAGAATTTTAAAGAAAATTATGATTTATAGTACTTACGAGTGAAAAGTAATGCATTGCAACTTATTTTTGGTTCTTGAGCTATTTGTGCACCTTATAAAAAACAGGAAGGCATTTTTGCTGCGAATTCCGAATAATATGTGGTAAAGTACACGCACGTGTTACACCAACGCAAAGCCGATTACGACCGAGGCCAATTGTGTGCGTTGCACCTAATATACGCGGTCCATGCTGAATAGTTGGTCCCTAGTCCTCCTTTGTTTAATAGGATCGATGGTATAAAATGATTAAATTAATTGAACTATGCATGTAGATAGATAAGCGGCGGGCTCTTAAACTAGCACACTACGAGTATTTCGCTCTGTATAGTAAATAGAAATGCTCTCTTGTGGAGATTGCAGATTGCGTAGTTTTAGCGAAGAGAGTCTAGAAAGAGGAGAAGATATTTATTTTTTTAGTCTTTTTGTTGTTTGTTTATCTGGCCTCTGGTGTCAGAGTTTGTCAGGCCGCCCGAGGGCCGCTGATATGGCTTAATGACAGCCGGGACCGACAGCGTACTGTATTTTTAGATATAATTTTTCGTTGTACTTGTGGTGTTCAATAAAGAGTTAATCTATCTATCTATCTTAAAGCTCCCTCCGCAAGAGAGCGATGGAAAACCGCACATCATTAAACTTTTAGCGTTTAAAGTGTGGTTTGAACAAGCACATAATTTAGCGCGGCGGGAAAGAACATTTTGTCAACAGGTAGGTCTAGACTTTTTCTTTTTGTTACTATCTGTGCCCGCAGCTTTGCCCGCGTGGTAATTTATCTGGGTTAAATGTGTTTTTCCTGGACCAAAACTACAGACATATAAAGTACAAAATAGCAAATTTGTTCAGCCTTCAGATAGTTTTTTCATCAATATATTTAGTATCTATTACTTTGCTTCCTAAGTCACCAAGTACCCCAGTTTAAAGTCAAAGCCTAAGCTATCCAATAGTGTAAGCCGTAACGCTATCCTCCTGGTTGTTGGTCCTGTAGTTTTACGTGATGCTCGAACAGACAGACAGATAGAGAGACACCATTTAAAAATGTATATATTCAGCAGCTTATTCTCAGTAACTTAGACTTTTTATTTAAATTATGTTTATGTTTTCTTTATTAAATACTGTCTTTGTATAATTATATATTTATAGATTTTGATCATATTGAAATATTATATTTTTTCATATTTATATTTTTTTGATTATATTTTTATAGATTTTGTGGTCTGCAAAAACTGTTTTTCTAACTTGGTTGCCTGGAAGAGATCGCGTTTAGCGATAAGGCCGTCCATTATTATATACTTCTTAAACTTTTGTTACTTTTAGTAGTGAGTAAAATAAATTGATTATTTATCTTGTCGTATAATTACGTACGTGAAATTAAGCTGATGCTAAATTAAGCTAATATTCTGGTTTGAACAAGGCATTTCAAACCAGAATATCTGTATTCGATGAAACTAGCTGAAAGGCTTGCCAATCGCTCACAAGTAACCATAATTAGTGACAAAATGGTTAAGTACACCACTACCTAGTGTTGCCATGAACGAGACCGTTAACATAACGCCCTTTGTTTTTTTACCCTAATGTTGGGCTTTTAAATCCCGATTTTAACCAACCCCAAACAAAATTCAGGTCAAATACTTAAGAACATAATGATATAATATTAACTACCCATAAAATTTAATGAAGGTTGGATGTTAGTTTCCTAAGTTATCTTCAAACAAACATACATACATACAAACACTGATTATTCCCAAGTTTCGACTCCGATAGTATAACGTACATTCAACCAACGCACAAAAATGGTGCGGAAAATTTCTGAAAACTGGCTCACGGCAACAATACAAAGAGATCTATGTTCCAACCGTAGCAAATACGATAAATGTTTCATCTCGCGCGCGCGTCCGCGTCACGGAATAGCGCAATTAATTCTCATTTGCTGAGAAGAATGATTACAGACGTCTGTGAATGTTCGCAGTGTACAATATAATTACTTAAATAATTTGTTGGAAATTTATGCAGACGGACTTAAAACATGTAAAAAAACCCGTTTCTAACTAGTTTCTAAGAAACAATCTACGAGTATCAGAAAGCAACCAAGTTTGTAACACATCAAAACATTTTTAGCAAGTCAAGCCAGTTTTTATTTTCAACTGCGACATATTCAACTGCGAAACGCCAATAGTCACGCGTTCTGGACGCGTCATTAAACTAGTGAACTGAACTGAAAAAAACTGAAAAGGTTCATTAACGCAGAAGCTGGCGATCTGAACGCCTCTGCAAAAAATGTTATTCTTTATTTAACCCTAGAACCGTACCCATCTAACATGGACGATAACTGTACCCCATGAAATAAAACCTTGTTTTAAATAAACCTATTTTTTATCAGAATACAAATTGGTAGATATATATTTATTTATCAGTCTTTATAAAGGATAACATTGTCTTGTCTTATTATTTGAATTTTGAACACCGTTTGGGTAAAATTTGTTTGGTGCTCGATATATGTCAATGCTTTGCACTTGGTGCAAGATATTCGTGATTTGCGATCTCTACTCTTTGGACACAAGACAAATTTTCCCATTTTGGTATTATTGAAGTAAAGGTATTATGGAAGAAGATTGCAAAAAAGTGTTGTATTCCCATATTATTTAAAACAAAAAATAAATTAACTTGCGTTAACTTTAACTTGAGGTACTGGTATACCCCACACGCTTGGCATGGCTTTCCACGCGGGCGAAGAATAAAGAGGCGCGGGTTCGCACCTTTTAGAATAAACGGATGCTTTTAAAGATATTGTTTAAAAACAAAAAAAACTCCTACTCCAGGGTCTAGGATTCTAGGGTTAACTACAACGAATATTTTGAAATTATAGACATGATAAAGCAGAATGAATATTGCGTTGTAAATGGATCGAAAAAAAACCTGCTTTTTTAATCCACCCACCGAAAGTGTCCATATTCTTTTTTGTCAAATATTACTTAACCTAAAATGTTCCAATACTGATACAATAAGATAATTCGTATTACCAAAGTTAGAAAACCGTCACGGAGCCCTTGCAAGTTGTATGGTCCATTAAAATACTGAAGTGAGACAACATTGCGGAAGTTGGCCTCACTCTACGAGTATTCACTTAAACGACAGCTTGGTGCACCTAACAATATCAGAGAAGTTGTGGTAATGTAATAGAATATCAAGGCTACATCAATAATGCAGGCACGATGCCGTGACTGGAACTTTTGCGATTCGAACTCACAGTTCCTCATTTACGCTCAGTGTTACCACCTTAGCCCTGTTCGGGCTAGATCTAGCTCTTTTTACACTGGGTAAACCAGTTTTTAAATCCTTTAACCTGAAAAGGGCAATCTAGCCCTATTGATAAATTGCTAGGAAAAAATCACAACTACCTTTACAAAAATTATAGATAACATAAAAAAATTGTAATTAAATATTGTTTACATAAGTTTTTTTTTTTAATGATGAATGTTAGTATTTTTACATCTAGTACTAGTAATACTATTCTTAAGGTAGGTCTATCTATGTACCTAGTTTATAGTTAGGGGATTTCACGATGTTCCCCATCGAGAGTTTTTGAATAATCCGACTAAATTAAGAACGTTGTTTGCTTGTAAGGAGTTCTAGGTGTATTTTAACATTTGTATTATTATGCCTACAAATCTGAGACGATCATTACAACCTAAACGATTCATTTTTGTCCGGATTCGTCTTTACTCTTTAGTGATCTGCGAAGATTGTAAAATTTAATGTGCAGTATTATCTCATCAGTGTATATTATTGTTTTTCTCAAGCCATTTCTAGTATAGGCCAGAGAGATGGGACAGAGGAGGTATCTACATGATGCCTCAGTCAATTTTGTGGTCCTCATAATATTATTGGTTATTATATATGCCTATTTACTCGCGATGTTTTCAATGACCGGTTTTGAGCGATGTCAACTAAAGCTGCACATAATAACTTATTGGGTAGGTACATGGTGCCGAGAACCGAACCCAGTATCATTGGAAATCAAACAACATATTCGGCTAATGACAATTGCTTGTTTTTTTTTGTTTGTTGTATGTGCTAGAGCTGGCCTCTGGTGTCAGAGTTTGTCTGGCCGCCTGAGGGCCACTGATATGTCTTAACGAATGCTACTAATCAGTAATACCCGGAACCGACAGCTTAACGTGCCCTCCGAAGCACGGGGCGATGGAAAACTGAAAAGCCAATAATAATAATGTCACACTAATTAACTGTCATTGGTGCCGAGCCGAGAATCGAACCCGGTATAGTTGGAAAGCAAATGAAATAACTGGTTAATAATAATAATGTCACACTAATAAGCCGATACTAACGATCAGAAGGGGAAAAGCTTAATTTATATAAGCTTATACAATAAGCTTTGTAAGTGAATCTTTAGTTGATACAATACTGTGTTGAATTACTATTATAAGCTCAGTATTATCAGAGGCCCTCGGGCGGCGTGACAAACACTGACACCAGAGGTCAGTACTACCTCATACCACAACCAAACAAACAACTTAGTAAGTATATTATTATGATATCTACTGTTGAGTTCGTACACTGCATGCTTCAGATCCCGAAGCGGTTCCGACGCGTCCACTGATTTTCTAAGACCTTGTGTTAAAATATTTCTGCAAACGCGCCTGGCAATGGATTTGAAAGTTTAATCTGTGTTTTAGATACGATTTTTGGTACTTGATAATGTTTTCCATGAAGTATTGATATCCTGAAGAAATTTTAATGTAATCCGTCAAAATACTATAGTGAAATAAAAATAGTTTGTTAATTCCAAAACTAAACAAGCACGATTGTGGATCAGCACTTATAGGGATTTCAATAGGAGTCGCTGCAGCGTTATCGTTATTGGGTTATGTAACCCACAGCAATAAGTACAGGATCTAAAATAATGTGGAAAGCTTCTCACAAACGTTCCCGGGACAGTGAAGTTTGAACCAATAATACTCGACGACGTCCGCAATATGGAGTTTGGAGCTTATAGTATAGGAGCTAATGCCACAAAAAGACCTTCCAGCTGCGAGGTTCGATTGCTTAGTTCGATTAAGCGAACCACGAGGATTTTTTGTGTCCTTATGGTTCGATAATCAATAATCGAACTGTGCAGAGTTTGCTATTTAATATCCAAATGGTTCGATCAAGCGAACCACGAGGATTTGTAGGTTCGATTGAATGATCGAGATTTTGTTATTTTATGTCCACACGGTTAGATTAAGTGAACTACGAGTAATATGGAAATAAATTGACATTTTATATTAGTAATTACTTTTACGGTGCAGGAAATGGTTAGTCACGCGAAGTTAGTTGTTTGTTGAGGCTCTCAAAATAAATAAAAATCTATTATGTTCGGGTTGGTCACCTACTAGGGGCACCTAAATCTAATGTACCTATTTGTAGTACAAATAAGGAGTCTAATAAAATAAATATAGTCGTTTATTAATATTAATATATATAATCGTTTATTTTATCTGTGTATATATATATATATATATATATATATTTATATTTATTATATTAACGATATCAGTAACTATACTACTTTAAACAAGGTTATAATAATACTACATAAATATTGATTTAATCATCGACCTTCGAGGAATTGCAAATCCTCATAGTTCGATTGATCGAACCACCAGGACTTAACAATCCTCATGGTTCGCTTGATTTTAAATGATTGAACTACGAGGAATTGCAGATCCTCGATCAATTCCTAAAAATCCTCGTGGTTCGTTTGATCGAACTACGCGATCGAAGCTCGCGGACGGAACGCAAAAAGAAGCGCGTCCCATTTCCTATAACAACGTACGGTATATTTTCATTCCAATCAAAGAAGTTAAAGGATTTTAGATTACTGAATTGTTCTTTGAAAGTAAAAATGGTATTAAAATAAAGTTGGTTAATCATCAACAGACATTAAAGATGGAATTCAATTTCTACAAAACAATGTATATCGAGTCGATGAAGACATGCAATTAAGACCTACAGATACAATAAAAATTGCTAAAATAAAACAAAAACAAAGATCACACAACTATAGCAGACATAAAAACGCAGCACCGTAAGCAAGTTTTTATAATAAACTAGCTGTGCCCGCGGCTTCGCACGCGTCGTCATTTTTCTAGATTAAAAGTACTCTATGTGCTATTCCAGAACCTAAGCTAACAATATACTAACATTTAATCGAAATTCCTTCGTCCGTCAAATAGTTTTAATCGAAAAAAAAACTATTGGACGGCGGAACGAAACTTTATTATATTCGTATTATACAGGTACTTTTGGCCCTCGAATAACACGTAATTTGTTATCAATAAATGAATTATGAACTAACTAAAAACTTTAATACAAAGGATTTTTTAACCCCAAAAAAATTACCCCACGGGATAAGCCGCGGGCACTGATAGTAGTATCTGAATATGAATCTGAAACACAATATTGGAAGCAATTTGGACATCCCCTAAACTAAACTTAATTTCTTCAAATGTAGTTTAAACCTTGTAGGCTTCGTAACAAGGTATTTTTTCCCCTGGCATCTATGCCTCACTCACTAAACTATCACTAAAGCCTGTCAGCGTAAAATCAACTTTAGTTCCACGTGGCGAGAGTCCCGATTTGTCCAAATGCTGTCTCAGAACGGGTCCGAATTTATCCAAACGCTGTAAACAGCGTGTTAAAAACTTGTTTTAGTTACGTTATTTTAAGTGGTGCAGCTTAAATTGACGTAAGTTTAGAATAGATGCTAGGGACAAAAACCTTGTTACTTAGTCGACAAGGTTTAAATTACATTTGAAGAAATTTAGTCTAGTTTAGTTTAAGGAGCAAAATGACTGAATTGCTGCCATTGTATCTTAAAAATCAGTGGCTAGTAAATACTTACATCTTGCAATTTGCCCCTATTAACGCGCTCAAAGGACCTACTATTATTTATTCGGTGGCTCGAAACCTAGTCTTACTAGACTTGGACAGGTAACCATTTGCGGCATCGGCTCCTATACAATGCTGCCTCCGTTCCCGGCTTACCTACCTGCAGTCCACGAAAATTGTTCAAATTTATATTTGCCCGTCGAAGAAGCTCAACGGTCTTACGAAGACAATCAGGAGAGAGCAAATATCAATAGAGGGAGAGGAATTCAATGTTTGCCAGAGCCTGAACAAAATTAACGAAAAGATTTTTATTAATTTTCTTTTATTTTTCGAGGGGTTAAAAGCTTTTTGGTGATGTGGCCTTCGTTTAGACATCCAATTACGATTTTTACTCAGGTAAGGGTCTAATATATTTTAGAATTCTGTAAGTAAGTAGATTAAATTATATTTCAGAATTCCGTATTTTTTCACCTTTTTTTTTATTTGGTTAATATCTAGAATTCATTGTCGACAACCGTTCAATCGGACGCAATTGAACAGACAGCTTTCCTTAGCTTATTAAGTTGTTATAATAAATTGTAAAGCACTTTCGTTTGTAACTAGATTTACGATAAAACTACACAACAGATTTCAACAAAATCCGGCGAGAAGAGCCTAAAATCCAAAAAATAATAACGTCCTTTTTGCCAGGGAAAAGCTCAGATCAATCGGAAGAGCTTCCGCCGGAAAACAGAAAGAAAGACTGATGGTGAATCCGCGCGCAGCTATTAAATTTAATGTTTGTACTCTGTTTCATATTTTATTAATGTTAATATTTCACCAAAATTAGATTCTGTTTGGAAGCTCGATGAAGTAATATTACAAGCGGGAAATTTGATCGACTTTGTTGACTGGCTTTTGATAATAATAAAACTCAGTAGGGTGCTTTATGTTGTGGGAAATAGGTACAGGTACTTAAAATTCATAACACTTTTCAATAAAGTTTCTTGACGGGACCGATCTATTTATACCTATTGAGAAAGTACTTCAAACGTTTTATCCACAAGTAGTTCTGTCAAAGGACAGGATTTATTTTTACATATATATATATATATTTGGGACAATTCCACACAATTACCTAGCCCCAAACTAGGATACCCTGTACTATGGGTACTAGGTAACGGATAAACATACATAGATACGAATATTACATCCATGACTCGGAAACAAACATTTCTGCTCATCACACAAATGATTGCACCTTGCAGGATTCGAACCCGCGACCGTTTGATTTCGTACCTAGAGTTTCTAGCCACTAGACCAAACGGTTGTTGTCATGATTGCCATGTTGCATTTTTGCGATGGCGTGTACAGGCAGGGTACAGTATTTTGGATTACATAAAGCTCTTTACAGTGAAGTTTTGCCATTATATGAACGGTGCTCATTGAAGACTTTTTTTATAGATAAATAGTCTATAGTAAACAGAAAGGCTGGCCTCCAAAAGTCTGATTTATAAATTTGGCGTTCCATGTGGGATGCCTATGCTTAGCAGTGAACTTCTTCCAAATGGTGATGAGGATGGTCATTGATTTTGGCTAGAAAAAGTCTAGTTGGATATTTCTAAGGATCGCTTTTCGTGTATTGGCGAAAAAAAGTATTGCTGACGCGTCAGTATATTCAATCTACTTTATAATAAACCACCCTTATAACGGTCTTGCGACAGTTTTGCCTAGGCATCTTCGACCCATCCATTCACTTTCAATATCCGGTCATTTTTTGTCCGTCTACCAAAGT
The DNA here is from genome assembly GCA_946251855.1 of Alsophila aescularia. Lineage (NCBI taxonomy): Eukaryota > Metazoa > Arthropoda > Insecta > Lepidoptera > Geometridae > Alsophila > Alsophila aescularia. The sequence goes on from OX276379.1 coordinate 53,496,252, forward strand.
GTGAATAATAAATCAGTATGACTTTGAATACTTACTTCAATATTTGTGATCTAGCGCCTGATTCGAGATTGGACCGAGTTTTGTCCAAGGTTGGACTCTTTGACTATTTATCCTGGGGAACTCATAAATATTTTTCTGTAATCTGTTACAGGGCAAGGGGTTCCAAAACTTTCAACCAAAAATATACTCGCAGCTTTTGTGTAAGGGGATCTGTGCCTTTAAGATTTTCCTGAATTTGCACCTTGAAATATTTAGCTTTAACCAATTCCTTTTTTTTTTACTTTTTTATTATTTTTCACCTATAGCAACATCAGATTATAATAATATAATATATTCGGGATAATTCCACACCAATTACCCAGTCCCAAACTAGGATATATATAGGACAGGATGTACTATGGGCACTAGATAACGCATATACTTACATAGATACAAATATTACATCCATGACTCGGAAGCAAACATTTCTGCTCATCACACAAATGACTGCACCTTGCAGGATTCGAACTCGTGACTTTTTGATTTCGTACGTAGGGTCTCTAGCCTCTAGACCAACTGGTCGTCGGATTAGTTGTTCTAATTTATTAAAACAAAGTTACAAAGGTATTCATCATGATCCACAGTCCAGGATTATGTTGAATACCTATGTTACGCTCCAGTCCAGGCACATCCAATACTATCATTAGCTACCTCAGTCACGTAGCACCAAGTGGGAGCAGGGCAAGGTCCTAATTCTCGCTGCATAGACATTGTAGAATTCGAAAATGTCGAAACTAAATCCCACTTGAAAGTCGCTTGAAAACAAATAGCATAAAATCAAACTTCATTTTTTTTATTGTAAGTCAGCAACAAAATATAACTACAAAAAGCGATGGTAGCTTAGATTAAGTTGCACTATTCAACAGTTAGCGGTTCAATAGTGCAACTTAGAATCCATCGATACCGGTTTCAATTCTCGCACCAATGAATTTTCTAAGTTAGGTGCGGTTTTCTATCGCTCCGTGCTTCGGAGGGCACTTTAAGCTGTCGGTCCCGGCTGTTATTGATTAATAGCTGCCCTTAAGCCATGTCAGAGGCCCTCAGGAAAACTCTGACAGCAGAGGGCAGCACTACCTCATACGACAAATAATACAAACTACATTAACAAGTCAAAAACTTAAATGTCACTTGGAAACATATATCTATACTTATAATAAAGCTATAAGTATGCCAAAAAAGATAATTATAATAAAATGGTCTCTGGTACTTAAAATAAGCAATTGAACAAGAATTTAAATCGTGTCTGTATGTTTGTTCACGCATCACGTAGAAACTACTTGACCGATTGCGATGCGGTTTAGCCACTGTGTCACTGTGGGATAGCTTAGGGGTTGATTTAAAAACTGGTGTACTTGGTATCTCAATCCGATAAGTAAGAAGCCGAGCAATGGATAGAACCTGTTTGACGGCTGAAGGAATTTTGATCAAATGTTGGTATTATATTGATATATTGGTATTTTACGTCTTGGAATAGTACATAAAGTACTTTAAACCTAGACAAATGACTACGCGTGCGAAACCGCGCGTATATTAAATCTATGTAAACACACCTTGAGTTTGAAAAAAATACCTTTTCATTTGCTTTAGAGCTGAATCTGGCACAGCAAAAGGAAACCTTTCCAGCTCTACCAGTGCTTAAGATATACGCTAGATACCTAAATAACACAGAACTATGAACAGCAGCATTCATTGACAATGACATGGTCTACAAAAAAATAAGAGCAAGTACGGTAAAAAATATATGTTTTTGAATAATTTATAAAAACTGAGTAATTTTCCGTATAGAAATGACGAATAATATAAAGAACATTTGAAATGTCGTTAGTGAATTTTATATTACTGCTATGATGTGAGAATAGGAGGCCTGGTATTGCGGAGAAGTGTTGCATCGCACCCTTGTACCCTTCTGATCCATTAGCTGTGGTCAGCAATCCATCATAGCTTGGATGTACGGCTTCGCCAACTTTGAAATTAGTGACAAGCAAGGGTATGGTTATTTATAAAATAGATTTGGATGGTTTTGTGGTAGTAGGTTTATGTTAGTTGGATATTTAAATGTTGATGTAGATTGTACAGCGCAGTGGTTTTTGTGACCTAATGACGACGGGCTCACTGCTATTTCATATACCTTGCTTGTATGTCGTATGAGGTAGTCCTGGCCTCTGGTTTCAGAGTTTGTCAGGCCGCCCGAGGACCTTTATCATGGCTTAAGGATTGCTATATAAAAACGGTTGGGGTAAACGAGTTCTAGAGTTTTAAATGTTTGACACCACGTACGTATTGTAAACAAACGTATTGTAGGACGCCCGCCGGCCAGGTAGAGCGGATGAATTGCGAAAAACAGCGTGCAGTAACTGGATCAGGAGAGACAAAGATCAGGCTCAATGGCGTTAAACAGGAGAGGACTACGTACAAAAAAAAAAAAAACTTGGCGTGCCTTACAAAACACAGGGAGATGAAGATACGAACATAACTTAGAAAAAGTCATTGGTGTGGAGCCAAAGACTAAACCCAGTATCATTGGACTTTATATGGTCTGTGGATTTTAAAGCGCACAACTATACCGCTTAGATACCATCGCTCACCTACCTACCACATAGTTATATATAGATATGTTACGACTGTCACTCACGAATTATTTCATCGAAGAATTAGACAGGTGTTCGGAAGTTTTTTAAGACGTCTATCCTCAAGAGTTTGAGCAGCGAGGGCACGACGTGAACTGCGGATTGCCGCGCGTGTCTCCCGTTGCGTTATCGGCGCTGGTGGCGCAGGTGCTGCAGGCGGGGGGAGCCCCAGCCCAGATGTAAACACACACGCGCACGCACCATCGTCACTGATGTCGTTGGCGTATACACATATTGCAGGGAGTGTGGGTGTACCACCTGTTTGTTTTGCGTTCACTGGTACCACCTAGTTCTTGGTGAGCCTGCCCTAACCTATGAAGCTATTAAAAGAGATCTGAAGGGGAAAATTATCACATTAGGAACATACCTAATCTCCTTAAAATTTCATTTTGATAAAAAAGTTCTGGCTGACAATGACTAATATTCTAAAATGTCTAGTATGCTAAAGAGTTCAGTATCCTATTACGTCCTGTCACAGAATAAATAATAGTACAAGTACAGAAGGATAACTGAGTAAAGTCATTTAAATACATAGCAACTCTCGCTACAACGCAATAAAGTGCAATTTAACTTGCAATTTTAAGCGCTGCGATCTTTCAATTATATTTACCTAGAAGGCGCTCGTACATCGCTTGCAGGCTAGAATGTACCGTATCACAACGCGCAAGAGTTTCCATTGCTCTAACCGTTTCAGAATCGCTCTGTCACTTTTTCGCTCGGCAGGGTTGTATCAAGATATGACTAGGTACCTGTACTAGTAATTATTCTGTGACATGATACGGCTTAGATATTGTAACAGAATAAACAATTATGTAATAATGTTTTTTTTTACATAATATTATTAATGTTGATAGTTCTATTAACTACATATAATGACATTTTTATCAGAATAGACCTAGTAGGTACCTCATTATTTGATTATAACTTAATAGGTATTGCACTTTGATGAATAAAAGGTGCCTGTCTGAATTCCATGCTTAATAATGAATGAAAAAGAAATGGCTACCTACGTAATAAAATGTCAGTGTGTAGGTATTTTACGAGAGTTGTCAGATCGAATGCTATGCAGTACATTTTAGGTTTCTTCTTTGTACTCACAATTAAGAAAAGAATAACACTTGACAAAAACTTTACGTAAGTAGGTATATACTATAACCGATGCGGTTGGCATGAAGTGGTGAAAGTAAAACGATATTTTGGAGGATTTTCTTAGAAAAGAAATGGGCGCTAGCGTTTGTCCCGAGCGTCGTTAGGTTCGTTCCTTTGCAGACTTCCGACTGCTAATATCTGGTCTGACGTTTGTCCCGAGCGTCGTTCAGTTCGTTCCTTTGCAGACTTCCGACTGCTAATATCTGGTCTGACGTTTTTCCCGAGCGTCGTTAATTTCTTTCCTTTGCAGACTTCCGACTGCTAATATCAGGTCTGACGTTTGGGTACAAACGCGAGCGCGGCTTTATTTAAACTCTAATATAAGGTAAGTAACAAATATTTCTAAATGATCTAATAATTTTGACTTTATACATATTACGAATTTATATTTCTACTAGCTGTGCCCGCGGCTTTGCCCGCGTGGTCATTTCATTTAAAAGTAGCTCACACGTTTTATTCCAGGACCAAAAGCCAAATCACCACCAGACCAGTTGTAGGTTTGGTCCAGGTCCAGAGGACCAGGAGGACCAGGACCAAACCTACAAAGTACAATATTATACTACATTTCTTCAAAATTCATTCAGCCGTCAAATAGTTTTTATCGATTGCTCGGCATCTAATCATCGGAATAAAGCACTGCCTTGCCTTTTTATAACGCATATTCTGTGAAGTACGGCACTCCGTACTTCACAGAATATGCGTTATAACACACTTGCACTTCTATGACACTTCATAGAAGTGCACGTATTGCAATGAAATAAACGCATATAATAAAATATGAAATAAACGCTAGAATAAACGCACCGCGTTCCACTGCAAGGCAGTGCGTGCAAGGCCTAAGATACCAAGTACCCCAGTTTTTAAATCAGTCGCAAGTGCTTGAGAGCAGGGCCTGGATTCTGTATGACCACTCACGCCAATTCCACGCCACCTGCGTGGAATTAGGGAAGGTGGGTATTTACGCGACCAGGTTTTTAAACCAGGTTTTGGCTTGTAAGTACGCCGCCCTGGTGCAGACCCGCAATACTTGCAAGACTTTCAAAGTATTTTACTCACCAACTCGCTCATTCGCCCCATCCGCACCTACATACTCGGTGGCGGGTTCGTCATGGCTTCGGCTGAGTTCAGCCGCACTCGGCCAGCCGGGTCACAAGAAGCTAGGTGGCTGATACATCGCTCTCGATCTATCAAAAAACTTGCAAGTCTTGCAAACGCAATTGTGCTCTTTATGTACATAATCGCACGGGTCAATTTCCTATGCAAGTATTTTTACTTTCAATTCCACGCTTCCAAGTACTATTTTCGCAAACACGATTGTGCTCCTTATTTATATGGACACGAAGATCAATTTCCTATGCAAGTATTTTCTACTTTCAAGGCTTCCGTTTACAAAGCACTTGAAAGTATTTTGAACCCTGGTTTTTATAATGAAAGATTCATGACATGAATGAGTTAATTTTTTTTTTAATTAATAAATTACTATTTTACTATAAATAGGTAATTCGCTTAATTTCGCTGCGCGTTTTACAACTGAAGTCGACTTATTCTATCAAAAAACACAAAAAACATCTAAATACGTTTTAAGAGCCGTTAGGGACCATAAGGTAAAAAAAATAATAAAACGTGTTGTTCGAGTTCATTCAACGTCCAAACCACTTCGTAACAAATCGCTTGCGTGTTTTAAGGGTAGACACCCCCATCTAGTTTAAATGAAGTAACTTGTTATCATGAACGTCTTGTTATTGAGTAGAGAAAATTATCTCCGAAGGTAAGGTGGCACAGATTAGAGAGTAATTAATGTGGTGAGGTACATTGGATGGGGCATCAAGGGTAGGTCATTATTATGAGGTCCATACGAATAAATTTTAATGCAACGAAACATTGTGTTCATAGTACAAATTATTTTTTATGATGTTCCACAGAACGACGTACTTACTGGCACTTTAACTGGCTCTTAATAATTACCTACCCTACTTACCTACTTTTTGAGCTTTTTCAACACGATATGATTGATTTGAAAAAATAAAAGTTTTCTATACTTTCTCTGTGAAGAGCAATACATGTAACTCTGTATGTACACATTTCAATAAGTACCGACAACTAACCATTTTGCCTGTAAGACATTATGAAGAAACCTCCGATATATACAGGTTGTAGTTATGCATCCCCGCCATATTTGCAGAGGTAGGTATACTCCACTTACAGAACACGAATCATTAATAAAAGAAGTACAAAAAAAAATGAATTAAAAATAAGTAAAAAAAGTTTATAAAAAGCGATATGTGTACGCGATCCTAATTTGAAATCACCCAGTGTGGCGAGAGCTTGCGTCCACACACACTAATGAAGCCTTGTCCCGTGTATTGCCTGTTTCACGCACACTACGATCCGGCCGCGGCGTGCGGCGCGGCAGCGCCCCAAGGCTGGCGCGGGTCATTGCCCCGGTCGTTGCCCGAGCCACAGAATAAAAAAGTAATGCCCGAGTACTCAGCTGTTCGATCACTCACGCTCGCCGCAATACGCTCGATGCTAAAATGGAGCAATTTTCTAATGTCGAACTTAGGGAGATGGTTCATTTGTTTTTTTTTTGCCCACGCCCACGCGTCGTGTTTCTAGGTGCCACACAGAGCAATTGCAGGTGTTAATTCAATGTGAACGTGTTAAAAAAATTACACAAAACATTAAGACATCGTGCTCAATTGTGCATTGAAAATGAAGGAGGATACTGAAGAGTATCAAGGTAACGTAAATTGTAAACTTGTTCATAATTTTTTACATTCCAATCGAACTGTAAATAAGCTGATTCCAATTTTTTTACCACGCCGGAAATTCCTAACTATTGTCAACGTTGATGATACATTCTCACTCGCATTAAGTTTATTTATACCAACTAATAATTAAAGGTTCGCTATTTATTCTGTGGCGCGGGCGGCGGCGGCGCGCGGCGCGTCTATAGGAGCGCGCACACATACCTACCATACATGTGTATGTGTCGTGGGGTTCTACTCCAAAACAAAGTTGGGCCTACTACGATTTATCAATAAAATATTTAATTAAAAATTCCACCTCCAGTTAAATGTAGGAATTAAATAGTATTGTTAGTTAATTAAGGTATACCTATTACAATCGACTCTGCGAATATGGCGGGGATGGAAAACTACAACCTGTATAATTATGTAGGTACGTAGGTACATTATAATATCTCAATGGGAGAAACATAATAAAAAAACGTAGTATATATAATGTATATATATATGTATACTCAGAAAACTTGCAACGCTTCGAAGTATTTTTTACGCAAAAGCAATTGTGGTCATTATTTATGCATACCCACGGATCAATTTCCTATGCAAGTATTTTTTACTTTCATTTCAAGGCTTCGGAGTACTTTTCCACACACACGATAGTGCTCCTTTTATATATAGAGACAAAAATCAATTTCCTATGCAAGTATTTTCTACTTTCAAGGCTTTAATCTGTTTCTGCAGAAAGCACTTGAAAGTATTTTGAACCCTGGTTTTTCGCCCTGGTGTTTGAAGATGGACGTACTTGAAAGCCCTGGTGCTGGATATTGCGAGTATGACCCATGCCTACGTGGAATTTGTTCGTGATTCCAATTTCCACGCAGGCAGCGAGGAATTGGCGTCTTAAAATTTGAGAATTAGGTCCCTGGAGGTCGTGCTAGTGCTAGTGTGAGCTGAATCCGAAAAAGGTTATAAACTTGAATTTAGCGGGACCCATGGTTGCAGTGAATGAAATGCTTGCGTGTTTTAAGGTCAATCAGCGCCATCTAGTTAATTCGGAGGGAGAACTTTGATGCCTTTGGTTTATTTGCTTGAGTTGTTGATGCCATTAAGCTATCTATACTAGTACTAAACTGACAATCTAATGAGTACTGAAGGAATGCGCCAATGCGCCGCAATGTTGCGGCCGCAAAGTTTAGGTATAATATTTGTACTTGTTGCAGAGTGCGACTGGCCTGACACCATTACCAGTGTCTCCTAATGACTAGTGTCCAAGCATGTCTAGTTCATGTACCATAACGTCAAATGGCCTGCATCTTCTCGTGTCTATCTTGCACTCCTATCGGGGGCTTCGGGATGGTTGAATTAGAGATGGCTGGCTGTTATTCTTCGAGTTTATTATACTGGATATGTAGATATAGTTCTATGGTTGTCGTGGGTAAGAGGACCGCCGAGCAGTGTTGCCAACGAATTATCTAGCACCCCACTAGAGTCAACTCCTAAAACCACCAGAAAACCACTAACAAAAAGCACGCCAACTTCCATTATCGCTAAATTCTCCACTAACTTCATTTTTGGTCTTTACGAAACAAAACAATGTGTTTATTAGAACAAGATACATCTAATATTGCGATAAAATATACGTCACACATTTTGTATCGAAAGTACAATTTTGAAAAAACAAATCAATGAAATTATAATTAATTTAATATCATAATAAAATTTCATCTTCTTCAGATGAATCGTTGCCATCATCGTCAATTTCCGACTGATAATATGATTCTTTACTGCCAATTTGTTTGATAACATTTGCTGGGATTTCGTAGTTGTTGCAGCATTTTCCTATTAACTTCATACCGCAGCGTAGGTACTCTTAATATGGCTGTTAAAAGATTAAACCCCATTCTATTCCTCTGCTTGTTTTTTATAACTTTCATACTGTCATTCATGTGTCCGAACGAAAAGTAGCCCGAATTAAGAGAGCGTAAAATAAAAGATATTTTACGGGGAATCCTCGCGAATAGTATAGTATTTACTTACGAGATCAGAAGTTTTGCCTGCGCGATAAAAGATATTTTACGGGGAATCCTCGCGAATAGTATAGTATTTACTTACGAGATCAGAAGTTTTGCCTGCGCGATAAAAGATATTTTACGGGGAATCCTCGCCAATAGTATAGTATTTACTTACGAGATCAGAAGTTTTGCCTGCGCGATAAAATTATACTCCAAAAAAGGTTAGAAAAATATGTTTGAAAAACTGACGACTTTATGGTCGTCATTCCAGTAATAACAACTATATTCTACTAAATTCTTAAATTCCACTAGACAGATCCACTAGCCACTAAAGCAAAATTTCTCCACTAAATGGAGAGACCAAACCACCAGTTTTAGTGGAAAATCCACTAAGATGTCAACACTGCCGCCAAGTGCGTGTAAGGCCCTATATACGCTCGAAAGGCACCGTCTGATGACGAGTTTAGGAACTAACTTGAGCTGCAGTATGCTACAGATCGATTGAGGCATTTTTGTTCGAACATAGGTTCAAAGATGGCGCTGTTCTTAACAGCCTAGTGTCCTAAATAATGTAGTGTTCTTTGGACGTGGTGTGACGTTGGGAAGTTCCTCGGGTTAAAACAACACATGGCACTGGCTTTCACGAACTTTGCTTTCTCAAACTCCTCTGTAAATCTCGGAAACAATCAATTCCATCAGCGCAGTGCTTGTGAACTCACTCACTCTAATGACATTATCGCGTGCCCGCGGGTCCACTCGCTGTTTTGATTAAAAGATGACCAATGAATGGGACAATTTCCATTATTTAGCTTGCTTTGACTTGCTAAATAGTGAATATTCATGCGTCCATAAACGAAAGTTACATTGCGTTTGTGATACATCGTTGAATGCACATAAACATTGGTTACATGATGAATATTTAGGTAGATACATACATTGGGAGAACAACAATGTAGATATACTACATGCCAATAATTATTGGGAGAACAACAATTTAAATATACTACATGCCAATAATTTTCAAAAATCTCCCAATAATTAGTTTGAGGGATGATGATCCGAGTTGAAAGCAGAATGAAAAACGGCATTTTATATTGGTTTTTTAAGATGCGTATATATTTAAAAAATCGTATTATAAAAAGACAGAGTGCGTAACTACACAAAATATATAATCGTTGTTGAATGTATTGTTCGTAATTGTGTTTTGTGTGAGACTTGGTTTAAGTTCTTTTCGTCACCACTAACAGCTGTCGGTCCTGGCTGTTAAACCACGGCAGAGGCCCTCGGGCGGCCTGACAAACTCTGACACCCGGGGACAAAACATTGCTAATGGAACAAAGTTATTTTGCTAAAAAAGCAACGTTTTTTTTAGGTGCAACGACAATGTTAGATTTCATTTGAATATTGTAATTCCAACAATTTTAAAAGTTACCATTAATTATTGTTTAATTGACAATAAACTCTTGACAATAAAGTTATTGTTTCACCAACAACGTACCTTTAACGGTTGTGTGGCGTTACAGTTAATTTGTTACACCCAACAACATGTTTTCTCAGTGAAACAACTAACAGCCATACCTACACATCTACTGTTGCAACTCAAGCTTTATCTCTGATTTTCTGATACTCTTATTTAATTTTGAAACACTCCTAAACCTGCCAAAAGATTGAAGAGGATCTCTTTTATCAAATTACACCTAACAAGAGCTTTTCCGTTTTTTAATCCCCACCGTTAAGTCGATTAGGACAAAGCCAAAGGTCGCTAAAGGTCCTTCCACACAGTGATGTCCCACTTACCTTACAATGTTTAGAATGACACCCTGATCTAAAAGTAAGCGATACTTAGGTACATGGAATATTAATATCTATATACTCCAGCATGTGAATTAATTCTAAGCTCTCTAAAGCTCTCTCGAATCTCGGTTTTTGTGTTGCAGTAAGTAACTTCGCTACCTATACACTACTGAGTGATATATCAAAAAATATAATTCGCATTATTTCACTCAAGAAGTTCACTCGAAGGAACAGGCACAGAAAAAAAAATAGTATGGTAACACTGGGGCGTTTCACACCACGTGCGGTTCGACTACAATGTATCAATCGCCCAAGTGCTCTTTTTCAGACCACGGTCCAGCTCGACATTTGACACTAATTATATACACAATTTAATTATTCGTATTGTTCAATTTGAAAGAAAATAATGCAGTGATTGGTAGAATCAGCCAATAATAACAAAAACCATTGCAATAGTGAAATAGTATAGTAAAAACATCCTATACAAAATACCAATCTATCAGCTACGCTGACCACATAGGCCAGCAATCTATCTATCTTTATCTATACTTATAATAAAGCAATAAGTACGAAAAAGTCTGTACAAAGAAGATAATTCAAAATAAAATGGTCTAGGGTAATTAAAATAAGCTCTGAACATGAATTTTTTTTTTAAATCGTGTCTGTCTATTTGTTTGTTTGTTAGTTTGTTTGTCTGTATCTTTGTTCACTCATCGCGTAAAAACTGCGGCACCAATGTGTTCAAAAACCGCATCGCAATCGAGATGCGGTTTTCACTGTTGGATAGTTCAGGGTTTGACTTAAAAACTGGGGTACTTAGTATCTCAATCCGATCAGCAATCAATAAAAATGTTTTTGTCGGATGAAGGAATTTTGATCAATTGTTGGTGTATTGGTATTTTAGACCTGGAATAGCACATAGAGTACTTTTAACCTAGAGAAATGAACACGTGTGCGAAGCCGCGGGCACCAGCTAGTACTTATAATAAAGCAGTAAGTAACAAAAAATCTGTAAAAAAGAAAACAATAAAGAAGAAAACAATAAAAATAGCAAAATAAATTAAAATAGGCTACTAAATAAGCGACCATCTGAAGCTTTTGGGTGTCGAACTCACATTGAACCTGAATTTTGGGTCTTACATTGAATCCAAAGTCAAGGTAGCTGCAAAGAAAGAGCTGCAAGCAAAGGTATTTTGTCTAAGGTTAGGCGGTACTTCACACCGGGACAGCTTATGAATCTTTACCAAGCACAGGTCCGATCTTGTATGGAGTACTGCTGCCACCTCTGGGACGGTTCTGCCAAGTATCGGCTTTGGATTCAGTTGAGAGTCGTGCTATGAGGCTCATTGGGGATGACACTCTGGTAAAGAGTAAGCTTCAAAGTCTGGCGCATCGACGTGAGGTCGCAAGCCTGTCGGTATTCTACAGATTGCACTATGGAGAGTTTGCACAAGAACTGCATAATCTGATTCCCTCATCACCTTTCCATCACCGTACGACTAGACGATTGGCAAAGCGCCATCCTTTTATGGTTGAAATACCTCGTACAAGAACGAAGCGTAACGCTTCTTCATTTGTTATAAGAACTTCTAAGGAGTGGAATGCCCTGCCCTCGTCAGTGTTTCCGGTAATATATAACCCTGGTGTGTTCAAGTCAAGAGTGAATAGGTATCTACTATACAAACGTGCTACACCTTCGACCACATCATCGCTTTCCATCAGGTGAGATCGTAGTCAAATGATTGCCTAGAAAGCGATAAAAAAAGGAACAATTTAAAAATAGTGTCTGTCTGTATGTTTTCATATCACGTAAAAACTTCTGAACTGAATGGGGTTTTCTTTATTGACTAGCTGAGATTTTGAAGTAAAATGTGGTGTACTTTGTATCTCAATTCAAAAGGTAAAAACCGAGCAATCGATAAAAAACTATTTGATACGATAATTTTTCCCAGAAATATTTCCACTTGGGCAATGCCGCGGGCTCAGCTGGATAGATCTAAAATCATTGACAGATATGTCATTTATATAGCTCTTTAATGTACTCGTAGATATACCCCATGTAACTCTTCTTATAATTGCCCGGGTTACAGAGTGCCGGATTGCTAGGTTAATCCAGGAAATCCCAGCTCGACATGAATTCGCGACCGAATTGAACAAACGGATTTGTGTCAATAATGGTATTTGTTCGGCGACGCGGACGGGCTCAAGAGTTTTGTTTGAAACGCTAAAGCTGATTGATACGTATTGACGGCGTATCAGGCTTCCACTCTTTTTAAACTCGCAGACTGCATGAAGCAACACTTTAAAGTAACGCTTTACAAAGTTTTACACGGGATTATAGACTGTCCTGCAGTACTAAGTAATAAGATCAAATTAAATTTTATTTAATGATTTGATCTTATTATAATATTTTATGTATTTCTACTTGTTCATGAGATATTAATTTTGACTTGCAAAGGTGCTATTATTTTGCCTATTTACAATAAATCTTTGACTTTGACATTACTAAGTGAGGCCAGCCGTCTGTATGTTCCGGAGCTGCGTGCAAGGTTCCACAGTGGGCTTGTGCCTCTCAATGCACATGGTGGCTCTCCTATAGTCCCCTGTCTGGCACGCACGGTAGTTTGCCAACAGTCCCCTGTCTGCCACGCGAAGCATCACCTAAATGCGCTCTTCATGTCACAAGCACAATGAGATATATTTTCTGATAAGTTATCTGTATTTGTAAGGTGTTCCATGCAGGACAGCGAAAAAAATTGCTTTTAAGTTGATCTCATTTTTAAACTTTTAACGTGTGTTGGTTATTATTTTTTGTATAGTGTTTATTAATTTGTAAGAACTGTTATTGTCATTTTTTATTTTTGTTTATTGATTAATTATTCATGTTAGGTACTGTATATTTTTAGTTTATAGATAGATAGATAACTCTTTATTGCATACCACTTAAAAGTAAGTCGTACATTGTACATAATATAACCTAAAAAAACATATGAAATTGCGGTAACACAATTTGGGCTTAGTGTAGAAAATGTATCGCACTGGTATTTAACTTGTGGTCAGGCTTTAGGCGTAGGTATAAATAAAAGTGTCTATTTTAGTTATATTGAATAAAAAAAACTCTCTCTGTACCTAAAACAAAATATATATAGTTTTTTTCCGTTTGTTGGTTCATACCTTCATCAAATGCAAATTGTGTGTGTGTCATTCAATATTCCAAAAAGGCCCAAAATCACCAAAACACATTCGTCCTCAGGTTAAACCTCATAAGATAGATAACCAAGATATCAAACTTGGTGTTCTACTGGGAAAAACAGATTCCTACTTCATAACCATATGACAAGAATTTTTAGTTTTCGTCAAAATCGGGCCTGAGCCTCCTTTGAGAACTTTCGCTATTCCTCATGGTTTCAGATTAAGCCATCCACACCACACCCACTTCAAAAAATATCGTGTACACAATTTTTTTTTTATTAGTATTGGTTACTGTTTGTTCCCTGTATACTGCGTAATAATTATTAGCGGGTTTTTATTTTCTATTTCTCGCCAGGTAAATTTACCTGTGGAAAAATAGAAAAAAAAAACCGCTATTGTGAACATGAAAGCTCTGCCTTTTTTTTAGAACTATCATCACTGTATGTTACGTTAAAAAAATTGTTTAGTTTTTTTTGTAACCGAAAACTGGCTTTCTCCCAATTGTGTTGGATAAACGATGTACCAGTTATTAAATTTTATAATAATTATTCCAATCATAAACCTACCAAATAAATTAATGACTAAAAATAATATCTAAGCAAATTGCCCTCAGTCAGATTTTGCTTTGCAAATGTAGACCCGCGGAACAACGGAATTCAATTACCGTTGAATTGATTTGGTTCGGTAATTCAAGAATGATATCGGAGTGTTTTCCTATGAAAGATGAGGTATTGTGTTTTGAGAGCGGGTCTATCTATTTAAATGTTTGTTTTGATTGGAGGTTATCAATAAGTATAGTGTACATTTGCTTAGCTTTTAGAACGTGTAGCAATTTTAATCAAAATTTCATCGAAACTCCTACGGCAAGAATAAACAAAATTTGTACCTCATATTAGAGTAGGTAATTAACAGGTATACTAGTGGCTTTGTGAGCTGTAGATCTGTAGCGGTGCCCAGCAGCGCCATCTAGTTACCTTAATGATAACTAACATTAGTAACCAAGGTGCTCCATCAATACCTACCTAGTGGGCAAAGGGCTGATTCCACTGGTAGAAACCTAAAAGTGAGAAATTTACTGCATTTTAAATTGAAATGAAAATTACGCCGATGATCCTCATCAGATCTTCACAAAAAAATTATGAGACTAATTTAAAGTTACCTTTCATATAAAAAAAGAACCATCGAAATCGGATCTAATAAGGCGGAGATATTCAGTAGCCCTCTTTTCTATTCATCGTATTGAGATATAAAGTATCCTAGTTTTTGAGTCAAAACCTAAGCTATCCAACAGTGAAAACCACATCGCAATAAGTACCCCCCCCCCCCCCCCCCCCCCCAACAAAAGTCCCCGACAATTAATTAACCTGTATACCAAGTTTCGTCTAAATCGGTTGAGAAATTCGACCTGTAGAGGGGAACAGAGATCCGGACATACGAAAGCATTTTTGCCTTAGCTGAAACAGAATATCAGATTTGTCATTTTTTTAAAAGTATTTTGTGCTACACTAAAGATTATAAATCCTGATGCTGATACTTAAACCACAATACAACATATGAAATCCTAGACCTAGACCTCCTCTAAACTCTAGTTTACTAGAATCAATTGTTTAGGAAAGTTTAGAAGATGTAGTACATACGAGATGGAAACTAGTTCCAAGATCTGCACTATTAAATATTGATAAAGAAACATTTTGAGATATCAACAAGTGCATAAATGATTCAAAGTGTCATCCCAACTCCAAGGGTGCGTTAAAACCGAGACGTGAAGCGTTATCTCGTGAAAGTGGAAAATGCTGTTGTTTCTCGGATTTAGGGGATGTTTATAAGGGCATGCATTATTTAAACACGCCACGATGGATAAAAATTACACAATGGTTTCTTAGCCTTTTGAAATGTACTCAGAGGGAGAAATTCTTGACTGAAGGAATAATAGTTTTCTTTGTGTTTTAGCATTTGTATGTACTCGTACTTATAAAAAAGAATTAACAACGAAAAAATCTTAAATCACGATGATAATTTAAAAAAATTGTCCAGGATACTTAAAATAAGCTATTGAACATGAAATGTTATTTTTTTAATCTTGTCTTTCTGTTTGTATGTATGTAAGTTTGTCTGTATATTTGTTTGTGCAACACGTATAAACTACTGGACCGATTGCAATACAGTTTTCCCTGTTAGATAGTTTAGGGTTTGACTTAAAAACTGGGGTAGTTGGTATCTAAATCCGACGAGTAGAAGCCGAGCAATCGATAAAATTAATTTTGACGGCTGAAGGAATTTTGATCAAATGTTGGTGTATTTTAATTTAAGGTCCTGGAATAGCACATAGAGAAATGACCACGCATGCGTAGCCACGGATACTGCTAGTACTTATAATGACCACGCATGCGTAGCCGCGGATACTGCTAGTACTTATAATGACCACGCATGCGTAGCCGCGGATACTGCTAGTACTTATAATAAAGCAATAAAACGGAAAAGTCTGTACAAAAAAGATAATTTTAAAAGAATGGTCCAGGGTACTTAACATAAGCTACTGTATTAGTATATAACATTTTTTTAAGTAGTGTCTGTACTTTTGTCTGGTTGTCTGTATGTTTGTTCGGGCTTTACGTAAAAACTACTAGACCGATTGCGATACGGTTTACGATTACTGTTGGATAGCTTAGGGGTTGAATTACTGAAAACTGGGGTAGTTGGTATCTAAATCCGATGATTAGATGCCGAGCAATCGATATAAAACTATTTGACGGCCGAACGAATTTTGAAGAAATGTAGTTTATTGACTTTTTGTCCTGCAATAAAACGTATGGGCTACTTTTAAATTAAATGACCACGTGTGAAAAGCTGCGGGCATATATAGTACAATAATAAAAATGAATCGCTTAACTAAACATTGCTTAAGGACCTACAAACTATGTCTTCTAAAGACTGGCTCCTAACAATGATCAAATTAGAATATATCAATAAATATTTTATCCATAGGACTATAAAAAAATGCATGTTGATAACTTATACTAGTCTAATAAACAAGTACTCAATTGCAAACAATAAACTTAACCTTCTTATTAATATTATTTCGTCACACAAGGATGTGTCGTCGTGTCGTTGGTGGTTTTACTTTGTATTCAGATACTCGCTGCACCCCGCGGTTTCACTTGCGTGAGTGATGATGATGGTGATGATGATGATGATGATGATGAAAAATATGTGTTATTCCAGAGTATAAGCTATCTCAATTCCTAATTTCATCAAACTCCGTTCAGCCGTTTGAGAGTGAAGTATGATGATGATGATGGTGAAAAGTATTATATGTTTTATTCCAGGCTATAAGCTATCTCTATTCCAAATTTCATCAAAATCCGTCAAGCCGTTATAGCGTTAAAACCCCCCCAAACAAACAAACAGTTTTCACTTTTATATATTGGTGTGGATTACAACCTAACGCGATTGCTAAAATTCCTTCTGCCTAGCTGCTGTACACGTTCTGTTCCGAGATATTTTATAGCTCCCAGGTAGCCACTTTCTATTGCAGCTCTTCGTACATGCTTTAAAACGCTCATAAACTTTCTGACGAATGTGTTCTACGTGTCGCGCTTATAACGCTTTTTTGACACTTGGAACAATATAATGGGAATCGTCAAATGGTTCAGTTTCCGGTCAGCCAGTTGCCAAGACGATGGACTGTATACACAAACCGGAGCGGCGGATGGGTGTAGCACGATAGATAGCATTTTTTTGTGATGAAAGTAAGTACGATTGAGGTCAATGGGTCAACTGTCGAGGAAATGTAACGGTCATGTCGACCAGAAGATTTCCCATGATAATAAAGTAGTAGAGATATCGAAAACGTCTCACGTGTCATATAAAAATAATATGTCTGCAACTTCGTTGTCCGCACAACATCTACAAAACCAACACGAAGAAAAGTTATTGGTAAATAAATTCTAGATTAAAAAACTAATAAAACACGATTTAATACTATTAAACCGAATTAAAAAGTGAAAATAATTTTCAATATAAGAATAAAGTGATTAACGAGATAATTAATATCATTGTTAAAATAAGCGTGGGATGCTTGATAGAT
The DNA here is from genome assembly GCA_946251855.1 of Alsophila aescularia. Lineage (NCBI taxonomy): Eukaryota > Metazoa > Arthropoda > Insecta > Lepidoptera > Geometridae > Alsophila > Alsophila aescularia. The sequence continues at coordinate 53,513,899 of OX276379.1, forward strand.
AGATAGATAGGTAGATAATACTTTATTGCATCTAAAAAGATATTATTACACATAAAATATGTCTTTAAAATAAGTACAATGGGCGGTCTTATCGCTAAGAGCGATCTCTTCCAGACAACCTTTGGATGGACAGCAATGGAAGAACAAGGAGTAGACGGCGGTGCATTAAAATAACATTCTATTACATAGATACTTTTCTAAAATACAATAAATCAATAACTATTTATATAATAAACTAATACATGTTATTACAATAAACTAATACATATTTATATTACAAATTAGGTTTAAATACATACTTTTACGTAGCAGTGCTTAGATTGGAGAGATAGTGATTCTTTACCATATTTTTAAATATAGGTAATGTTTTAGCTCGTCTGATATCCAGCGGAAGTGCATTCCATAGTTTCACAGCTTTTACTGTGAATGACTTTTCATAGAACTGTGTAGTGTGGGGAGGTGTCTTGAGTTGAAGAGTTTCTGAGGAACGCAAACATCGGGAGTGGGTCATGTGCAGGAACACAAAACGTTCTTTGAGATATGAGGGAGTAGAAGGAATAAATAAAATATTGAATAGAATAGAAAGGATGTGAGTGTGATGTGTGTTGATATTAATTGTTATTTATTTTTTACCAATATATGTTGCTATTTCTATTTAGAATTACAGAGTTAGTGTAAGAATGTCGTACAAAGGACCCCACACTTTTTTTACAATGTCATTAATTTTCTCGTTAATCACTTTATTCTTATATTGAAATTTATTTTTTACTTGGGTTTAATGGTATTATAGCGTGTTTTAATTATTTTTTATCTAATTATTTTATTGTTCATATTTTTTTAACATGTATTATTGTTTTGTCTCGGGCTCTGCTAAGTGTGCAAAATGTTGAATTAATCGGAACATACAAGTAAAAAAAAAACGAGTTCAAAGATTCCGTTACGTACATGTATACAGGTGAAGCTAATAAAAGCGTGTTAATAAAATTTCAAAATCAATTTCTAAGATTCCGTTACATACATACAAACATACATACAGGTGAAAATAGATTTAGAGTTTTATTGAATCAAATAAGTAGATACTCAATTGTTTTTGGCTCTGACTACCAACCTAGCTTATCTTAGAAGATTTTTGCATGGGCTGACTTGAACAGACAGGACAATTCACACCATCAACCATGACCCTAACTATATATTCCTGGTTGTAAAGGTTTCTACTAGACAATTGATAAACATACCTAATTGGAGTATATAAATCTATGACCTAGAAACAAACATTTGTCTTATCACACAAATGTTTGCACCTTGCGGGATTCGAACCCGCGTCCGTTGACTTTGCAGTCAGGGTCATTAGCCACTCAGCCAACCGGTTGACCAGAAAAGTTAGGTAACTAAATAAATCTCCTAGGTATCTCTCTATCTATATACAACACAGCCCGTCGAGGCGTAGAAGTTAACGCACCGTTTTGTTTGTGTTAACGTACCCTTGGGTATCGATAAATAATAAAAATTGAAGCTTTGACACGTTATCGCTTTTTTCCCGTCTCACTGACTCTTTGGAAATAATTTTGCGCGAAATCTTTCAGTCGCAAAATGACGTATTCATATTTATGCAAAAAAATAAGGAAAGCAATGAAATATATTTAGCACATAAATAGTTAAAAAGAAATTTAATGTAACAGTTTAATACTTTATTATAAAAAACTACTTTATTATATATAAACATAAGTTTTTTAACATGCATTGTATGTCTGTATGTCCTGGAATTTTGCAAAAAGTTTTCACGGCAAAAATGGAAAAATGTTGATTACACGCTGTAAGAAACGGTTGCCTTGGAAACGAAATAACAAGTATGTCAAAAAACATCAAGAGCGTTGGTGCTCTTACTACTTTTGCATTGGTTTTTAATATCCTAGAAGAACATTGATTGCTTTTTTTTTTTAAAAGGTAGTCCCCGCGGACGAAGGCGCGGGCGGGAAACCTAATCTTATTTAAATTCTACCAAAGTTTTCTCCAGAAATTTAACAAGCTATCATTCCCCTACTTAAAAAAGTAAAAAGCTTTCACTGTCACTGCTCCCAAACTAGGTAATAACATTTGACGCATCCTCAAATTGAGTTTACCCTCAATGTTTTATTTGGGTTGGATTTTATTGCCTTCAAAAGCATTGCAATATTTATTTTAACGTGGAGGGAAGAAAGTCCAGTTTGAAATGGTGAGAGCCTATCCCGGGAGAACGCAACAGGTATACGAAATAATAAATAAAAAATTGCAATTTGTCTCAAACTAATTGTATGTCTTCGTAATGGGGATGTTCATTTTTTATTTTATTCTCTTCAAAAATACACTAAGCTTGCAATGAAGCCTGGTAATGGATAGTTTAAATATGTTGAAAAATTGGGATGTTATTCCACTTCAATCCCAAGTCTCTATCTTTGTAGGAACCGAGATCTATAAGCTCATGACCTGGTCAGCCGCCAGATCCTCACCTCTTACCAAAAAAATCTTCCGGGGACATTAAGTTTTTATTATTTTTCAATCATTGTTTCAGTAATTATTGAGCGGAAAAAGGCTCCATAGGTTTCCTAGTATCGTACATATACGAGTCATTCAATGAGATTTGTGACGTTCAAAAAGGCTGCAGCAAAAGTGTAATAACTTCCTCATTTTTCAAGCTATTTAAATATTTCTTTCACCTCTGTTATTTTAATTGATTGAGCGAGCGAAACGTCTGCATTTCAGTTTGGGCATAAATGCATTCGAGTGTCCGGATGTCGTCCGGATGTCTGTTCTCCTCTACATTGCATTTCTAAACAGATCAAGACGAAACTTGGTATACATATTAAACGAATTTTTAGTATTTTTTATCGGGTTCTTTTTTTATTGATGGGGGAAGGGGGGAGGGAGGGGTTACGTTCCCCAAAAAGGGGCAAAAAGGGGTTACTGAATATCTCCGCCTTATTAGATCCAATTTCGATGGTTTTCGATTTTGATAGCTCCTCAAAATGGGTTTTAGATTTTGACCATTGATGGATTGATGGAGCATCAGAAATTATTGTATAGAAGACTTTGTTGTTTGTATCTTCGATTCCAACTTCTATTCTACGATGGCACACGATGACGATAACTAGCTTTTGCTCGCGACTTAGTCCGCGCGGACTAGAGTTTATCGCGGTATAAAGTATCATAAGACCTTCCCCAGGTTTCAAGACTCCATATAAGATTTCATCAAGATCTGTTCAGCCGTTTAGTAGTGAAAAGGTAACAAACAGACAGACAGACAGATAGACAGAGTTATTTTGATTAAATAATATTAGTATGGATAAGGAATATACCTAACTAACGTAGATATCAATCTATATTTAAGCATTAATAAACGCTGAAATGTCTTTGTATGTTCCTTTAATAGGTTAATTAATGTTCACCACACCGCTAAACGAATTTTAATGTGAGTTGGCACTATGAGTAATTACAACTGAAATATCATAGTACAGGTACGAGTATATACGCTGCGAACGGTAATCTAATTTGTATGAAACAGAACGTGTCCTCTTTTAATTACTTATACCTCTATGTTCGTTCTGGCCTGGTTACGGATCTGTCTTCATCCATTTTTACACGAGTGCCAAAAAAAAAGGAGTGTAATGTTCTTGGAATTCATCTCGTATGTATGTATGTGAGGTTTTTATTCCACCATAACTTTTAAATACCTGAAAGATTTAGACGTATGGGGTATCGTTAGAATCCTTACATCCCCCCGAGTAACGAGCTCTTTTTTTTTTTTTTTTTTTTTTTTTTTTGTGGCTGCATTTTCAAATTACAACAAAAAATATTTAAATTTCACAATATTGTTATCAAATTGAAGGCCTTTATAAGCACATTCCATCAGTATATAATTTACTAGCGACCCACCCCGGCTTCGCACGGGTAGATATATAGAAAGATAAAATTAGTAGGTACTTTCTTTGGACAAATAGAACAACAATAATTTCTTACACAAAATGTTTATGTATTAGGTTTTATACTCACGTACCATTTCGTCTATTCTATAGTATTATTCTGTTTAACGCAAGGAGGTTGAATTACGGTTACTATTTCATGTATTATTAGCATAGAGCATTTCCTACGTCAATGATTATTCTGTGATTTCGTTTCCATGGCAACGTTCTATAAACAAAGACCCGTTTCTCCTTCTTAGTTTGTGATCTTAGGTAGTATTTATATACTCTTTAGTTTGTGATACAAAGTAATCGAGATTTTTTGCAAAATTTAATACCTCTGGTTCCATTATTGCAATATTCGAAGGGAACTCAAATTTTTTGAAAAATAAAATCCTGCTAGTGTTACTCGCTGATAATTTAGCTTTCTTTATCTGAAATAATTTTTAAAATCTGGTCTGTATTTTTTGAGTTTATCCATTACAAACAAACAAACAAACAATCAAATCTTTCCTCTTTATAATATTAGTGTATTAGTTGGCAAAAGCTTTTTTTTGGCAGGGCATGCGTGTTTTTTTTAGCTTTTAAGCTAGTTATTCTTCGTCATTCTAGTCAGTCTTCGCTTATTGATTGCGAATACAGCTGCATATTGGAGCGACAAGGTATTTATGGCATGGGCATATTTTATTATTTGACCGTGGTTCTGCTAAGTAACATTTATCATCTTCCGAAAAAAAACCTGTTAGATATATAGATAGATAACTCTTTATTGAAACACACAAATAAAAATCTTACAACTAAAAAACAAAATTAATAATAAAGTGTCGCAATGGGCGGTCTTATCGCTCAGAGCAATCTCTTCCAGGCAACCGTGATACGGCCAAGTCAAGCCATTAGTGTCACGTAGGTACTTGCGGTCTTTTGATGCAGGTCGTAGTGATCGTTTTGATACGCTATTTAGTTATTTATTTTATTTCTCTAGCATGATGGCTCAGGATAGTGTCTCCAAAAGAACACACCGTGGAGGGCGTGAGAATATATACGAGGAATCAAAATCGAAATCCTCTCTTCCTTCTCTTTCACTACAAAAACTATGTGATAATTTGGACTCGTTCTAAAATCTATTCTCTAATAGCTTTTATATACCTTCATATTGTAAAATCCGCATTATGAAATCAATAACTAGCTTAAAAACCAAAAAACGCCTGCCCTGCCAAAAAAGAACTTATGCCAATAAATTATATACTGTTGGAATGTGCTTATCAAGGCCTTCATATCGTAAAATACGAACGCTTTTTTTTCGCATTTGAAGTTGGAGCCATAAAGCCGCCAAATTTTTCAAACATAAATATATCCTATGTTACTCTGAGGAATGAAAGGATTCTAATTATCCCCCATACATCTAAATCGGTTCAGGCATTTAAAAGTTATGGTGGAATAAAGAAACTCACATACATACATGAATCCCAAAAATATTACACTTCTTTTTTGGGCAGTCGTGTAAAAATGGTGGCATAACGACATACTTTACGCACGGTACGTCTCTAATAAGAATAAAACCCCATTATACTCGTAATACTGTTTTTTGATGTTAATAATGTTATGTTTATTTTTTCCCTTAAAAGCAGAGGTTTGGCTCCGTACAACGAGGGTTTTCGCAAATTATTTTCTATGGCGGCGCGTGTCAGGCCGTATTATTGAAATTCGATGTGGACTGGATTTTGGCGCCATAATTTACTTTTCATTTAATTAGTACCTAACCAATATAATGTGTTATGTTTTTTGTTGATCAAAAGTTTTATCCGGATTAAAAATGTCCAACAGCAAAGTTGGAGCAACAACACGGAAACAGAAACGAGCATGACGAACGAGCTTTTACCAAAAAATCAAGACAATATTACTATTTTTTTCCATTAAAGATACGAGTAAGTTCCTATTGCATGAGTGTAGATAAAGTATATGAATATAGTATATGAAACGGCACATAACTAGGTATTAAAACACCGGAGTGATACCATTAAAAATCTCACTCTCGTGTTTTAATAACCGTCGTTATGCAACCGTTTCATAAACTACTATTTTATAACTAAACTGACCTTAGTACCACACTTTTAAAATTAATAGATTTTATTAAATTGCTTGGCTCCTACTCATTCAGATTGAGATCAAGTACAGTTTTTAAGTCAAACTCTAAACTATCCAACAGTGAAAATCACATCGCAATCTGTCCAGTAGTTTTAACGTGATGCGCGAACAGACAGACATTTAAAGTGTGGTACTAAGTTTTGACGGCCAGTGCATAACACTTCAAATTAAATCATAATAGGCTTTAAATACTCTGATTAAAAAATAATTCGTTGCAGACATGGTGCGCTGGCATCTCTCGTTCATCAAGTGTGTATAAAGAGATGGTCACCTCGCTATAGTAGGAACCAATCTATATGGCGGCTGTGAAGCGCGCTGCGAGTGTGACTTCGCGCTGGTACTGTAAGGTTCGCAATTATTAGAGTAATTTTTTTTACTACCTACTTGTAGAACATGCTAATAATAAGAAACGCTTTATTACACCAGAATTATGAAAAAATATACAAGAATTTAATTTAAAAGTAGGCATAACGGGTGGTCTTATAGCTAAAAGCGATCTCTTCCAGACAACCTTTGTATGGACAGAAATTACGAATTATAAAAGGACGGTGGTGCAAAACAATATAATAAATCATGCAAAATAAAAATGAATACACCTACATACATATTTAATAAACTACATGAACCATAATTACTTACATGTCACATGCAAATAATGTTATGATTGAAAAAAAAATATGTGTTAAGTACATACAAATAATGGAATGATAAAAAAATGTTATACCTATAGCTATGTTTCTAGTAGCTAAATTAGCGTTGACACTTAAAGCTTTAACCTATTCATTATTTTTTAACCAATCATGAAATTATGTTAACACTTAACATAAGTCAACACAATAATATTAATATCGGAATATATGCTGATATCGTGTTGGTGATTGTATTGGTTGGTAACAAAGAACTTTAAAATAACTAACTAGACTGTACTTGAACAGAATCGCATGCATGTGTGCAGTGTACGGATGTAGCGTGCACACAAGCACAAATGCGGCGGGCGCGCGTGGAATGCGGTGGGCTAGCGGGAGGGTGTGCCCCGGCCTCTCACCTCTCCAAAGCCCGCTTACACCTAAAATTTGCTATTGCGCAGGGCCTTGTGCCTAACTTCTCAACCGCCATAAAGATTGGTTCCTACTCTACCAATGACGTGACGCTCCGCTAGAGTGATTTTGACAGTGACAGTTTGCTCTCATGGTCGTTGTCAAATGAAGACTCGCTGAGAATCTTTTAAGCCATTATTATATATATATATGACAAATATTTCTCGTATATAAGTGTTGCGTGTATTAGGTATGTAACGGTTTGTACGCTCTCATTAGACGTTATTGTAAGAACGAAGCCTTAACAAAGGTTACCCCTGAGGGGCAATCATAGGTTAATTGCTTACCTAAGCCATTAATTATGTGGGTGATTAGTGTTCGCTTGTACAATGTGATCAGTTTTCTTTTTATTCTAAATGGCATAAAAGATCTCACAAAGGTAGTTTTTATTAATTATGTCATTTGTCCTCGTCTCGCTTATGCGTAAACGTTAAGACTAGGCGTCGTCAATGTAGGTAATTAAGTACGGTTTTCCGCTGCGAACAAATACAATTTCGGTTCCCTAATGCATGTCCTGTGGAAGAGCGAGGCCTTATAAGCGCCTACTGACTCTGCACCAGTCATTTTTACTCCGGGCATAATAATAGTGGCTCTGTGAGATGTAGACCTCGAGAGATATAGCAGTGCACAGTAGCGCCATCTATTTACCTTATTGTAAAACTAACATTAATACCCAAGGTGCTTCATCAATCCCTACCCTCTAGGTAAAGGGCTGATATTACTGGTAGAAACATAAAAGTGAGAAATTTACTGCATTTTGAGGAGCTATTCTGCTCAACATGCCCAAGATCCTCATCAGATCGTCACCAAATTTTGTGAGACCAATTTAAAGTTACTACCTTTCAAATAAAAAAAGAACCATCGAAATCGGATCTTATAAGGCTGAGATATTTAGTAGCCCCCTTTTTGCCCCTTTTTGGAGGAAGTACTCCCCCCCTCCTCCCCCGTAATGTGACCTGAGAGGAGAACAGAGATCCGGACATCATGACATACGAAAGCATTTTTGCCCAAGCTGCAACGGAAACACTTTGCTCACGCTTCAAGCTCGCTCAGTCAATTACAAGCTACGGTCTGGACACATACTCTTTAGGTTCATTGTATAATTTGCAGATATATCCAACTCCATGTCCACGCAAAAAGTCATGTCTCCAAAACAGACTAGAATTGCAATTTTGTATCGACATACGAGAATTCCAAATCAGAGATCAATCGTCATAGAAAGTTTGTGAATGAAACGTTCTTGATTGCAAACACCTCCAAATACGGAACACTCCATCCTACAGAGAGTCGGTGGTATAGCGGTAATACCACCAATCTAACGATTGATCCTCAACCCTTTTTTAGTTACGTGCGGACTTGCTATCTTTCCATGCTTCGGAGGGCACGTGCGTCGGCCCGGGTTGCCAACAGGCCCTTGGGTGATCTGACAAACTGTAACATCAAATGTCATTACAACCTTATTCGACATATACCTACTTCGTGGTAAGCCTTCGAGCACCGAGCATATTGCGCACACTATGTTAATGAGCGAAGCGAGCGGTGCGTGTGCGTTACGTGAGCGTGACGTGGACATGCACGCAGTGGTTGTAATGTTTGAAATTCTAAGGACGATGTCAGACTGTTTGCGTGTCAAGCAGATGCGCACGACACGTGGATGGTCTGACATCTTAGAGATACATTACAACCGCTGCGTGCACGTTCGCGTGTGCTTGACATTGACACGCAGGCAGTTTGATTTCTTCCTTAGGATTTCATCTGCTGCGTACAAGCACACGTCTCGCGCACGTATCAGGTTTGCACCAGGCTGCACCTACGTTAAGAAAAATGTAGTTATACGGTCTATTATCAATTAGTTTTATTAACAGACTAACTGTACCCGCGGCTTCGCACGCTTGGCTTTTTCTCTAGGTTAAAAGAACTATTACCATTCCATGACCTAAAATACCAATGTACCAACATTTAAACAACATTCCTAAGGCCGTCAAGAAGTTTTTATCGCTTGCTCGGCTTCTACATATCGGATTGAGATAATAAGTACACCAGTTTTTAAGTCAAATCCTAAACTATCCAACAGTGATACTCAACTGTGAACTGCGTCGCAATCAGTCCAGTAGTTTTTACGTGATGCGTGAACAGACTAATAGACAAACAGACACGAATTTAAAAAAAAAACAGTTGTTTATTTTTAGTACATTATTTTAATCATGCCTATAAAACAGTACCGTGAAATACCTACTGACTGACTGACTGACTGACTGACAGAAAACGCCCAACCTAAACCAGTGGACCCAGGTATTTGAAATTTGGGGAATATTCCTTGAGTATCGTAGAGATGAACTACGGAAGTAACTATAAACCGTAAAATATGAATACCAACTCCAAAAAATTACCTCTATCCTGCGGAGACCGTTTAATTTACCGGTATGAAAAGTATCCAATGTCCTACCGAGTAGTATGAACTCAAATCTTGCCAAGTTTCATTTGAATTCATTCAGTACGTTCGGCGTGATGCAATTCCAAGATATAGACAAAAAGACAGACGACAAACAACAGACAAAAAAAAACAGTTTTGGCTTTAGTACAAAAGGAAAGACTCCAAAAAAAAATTACTAAATATCTTCAATGTACAGAATTTGGACCCATATCTCGCAGGAACCCTTTATAAAAAGTTTTCTTAATTTTCACTCATCATATAAACTATGACTGTGCCAAGTCGCATCAAAGTCCGTGCAGTAGTTTCAGCGTGTTACGTGTTCTTTTAAATAACTTTCAACCCCTATCCTGCTGGAACCCTTGAATTCATCGCGAGGAAAGGTATCCAATATCCTACCTCGTAGTATGAACTCAAATCATGCCAAGTTTCATTTGAATTTATTCAGTAGTTTCGGCGTGATCTCGGCCAGGATACAGACAGACAGAGAAACATACAGACAGACAGACAGACAGATAAAAATAAAAATAAATTCATTTTTGGTTTCAGTATGGAACACAGAACATACTCCAATTTTTTTTTACTATATATCTTCAATTGGACCTGTTACAGTTTTATTATAAGTATAGATAGATGTAGATAATGACTTAAATTATCTACGTATAAAATGTGCTGTATAAGCCGTGCATAAAAGTAGCCATTATTAGTTATATGTTTTACGGCTAAATGAGCTTGCTGCAGGATTAAAACACAACGTTTTATAACGTAAAACGTTTAAATCTTTTATGCCATAAAAGTTTTGAACGTTTTAAAACTGAAAACCGTTCGTTACCTTTATTGGTAGGTAATTAAAATTTTGCTCCGGATACAGAACGCTGGCATTGCCACTCAACGTGGCAATGCTGTCAGCATTCTTGAAATATTGCTTTGACTTAGCTGTTTGCCAGACTATGTAGTTTTAAGTAGATTTGTTTAGTACAACAAAGTAATTTTTGAAAATAAATACCTAATTAATCTGCTAACCACCAAATGGTTTTCTATATCCGAGTATCACACTATAAACTTTCACACTTGTACGGTTGAACGCGCGTGCTCGGTCTCGTGAGACTTTGGCGCTTCATTGTTAAAGTTCATGCAGCGACCTTTCCACTCTAGTATAGTGAAAATTGTGGAGTGACGAAGTTTAGCAACTCGTTTTTGAACGTACGAGCTTTTCAATGCTTTCTGTTTATTCCCAAATGTCGTACTTCGTAGCGTTTTAAATGTAAATGTTTATTCAAATCGGCCCTAAGAGAGACAACCAAATAAATTTATGGCGCATTTTTCACAAAATTAATTTAAAACTTTAAATTTTACTTGCTTATCGTTTGAGGTAGTGCTGGCCACTAGTGTTACAGTTTGTCAGGCCGCTTGAAAACCGCCTTCACAATTGTTGTTAAGTAATTGTGATTAGGTACTTATGATACAATGTAAAAGAAAATGCGGTATACACTTTTTGACTCAGTGATCATATATTTTTGGCGCTGTCTGCGCCCCGAGCACTTTGGTAGCGGACGTGACGGTCACTTTTATTCCATTGGTCACGTTCCTACTATTTAGTTTGCTAAAATAAGAAATACGAAGAAACTATATGAAGCGAAGGTAAAGTAAACTGCTTCTGGTAAAGTAACGGTTTATTGGAAACGTATGGCACACGCGTCGAGACACAAATTAGTAAGTAGGTACCTATATTCAAAGGAAGAGGAAAAAATACTGCACTGTGGTATACTCCAATGTTTTATTTAACATTTAACTTTCATCGTATCTTTTGGTATCTCCTCTTATATATTGTTTCTCAAATACTACTGCTTTTAATAGCTCGCCAGCCACGTAAACACGTTTTGTTCCCATTTATGAATGAAAAGAGTCCGCGTGCCTAGAGACGCGACGACGACGGCTCAAAAAACCCACATAACACTTGGACAAGCATCCATTTCAATACTAATTCACTAGTAGAGACGCACTGATATTTTGTTTGAAACATTGTGCAGCTATTGATAAAGGTTACTGAACATGCCTGAAATGAAACATCCTTCAAAACAGTTGAACATAAGTGCCAAAAGAATTGAACATAAGTGCCATAACAGTTGAACATAAGTGCCAAAACAGTTAAACATAAATGACATAGTTACTTTGACCTTAGTTATATGACCTATGACATAGTAACTAAGGTGACCATAGTTTACCTTAGTTACTATGGTATATACACAAGTTACTCTTAACAGATTGTTCAGCTCTCTGACATACAAATATTTTTTCAATATGAATAAATATTTATATGCTCTCATCAATGGATAAAGCAGGTCACAGCGCCGGTACCGCCGCAACCTGCCTGTCACAGAGCTTGCCATCGTCGCCGCTGACGTTTTTTTTAACCTGCGAATTGGAATTACCTGTGAGCGTTTTGGGTACTTTTTGTAAATACTCTTTTTATGTCTACTAAGATTTTCGTAAGGCCTAGTGATCAACTTTAATGTAATTAGGGATTTATATGATAACATTTACATTCGCTTTCCATCAGGTGAGATCGTGGACAAAGGATTGCAAAGTCCAAAATAAAAAATAAAATAAAAGTACTGTTAGGACTTTTCTGGAAGATTCCGCCTGAGGAAGTATTTCAACCGTCAAGAATTTGTAAAAATTACTGTGTTTCTGATTGAGGTAATGCGTAATAATATTAGTGGTAAACTTGCTTCAGTTGTTTTGAACCATTGTTAAAACATATTTAAACTGTGGTTAGGCTAAATGTGGAACTGTTTGAAAATTTCAATTTAACTGTAGAGTAACCATCGTACCGAGTCCCTATATTACACGGCCAGTAAGCGCCAGTGGCGTCGTAATATCAGGGTGTACATTATTTGGTTGCGTAATATTGGCCGTGTAATTGATATTAGTGATCCCGTGCTGATTTTGTACAGGCGATAATACGCAGCCAGGATTACGAATCCAAAATATGTACATGTAATAACAGGGTGTGCATTATTGGCTGTGTAATACGGGCCGTACAATTCTTGTACGGGCGATAATGTACAGCTAATATTACATGTACATCACAGATTAATATATAGAAATGACATGGTCAAAGCCTCGTTTGCATGTTTCAGTTTCCTTTTACCACAGATTATGAATCGCAGTTGCTCCGGCGCTGCGAGAAGTGCTGCCCCTCCGCCCTTGCGTAACAAAGCGGACAGGGGCTGCACTCCCTCCGCCTCCGGCTTTTTAAAAACACTCTAGTGTAGGGCAGACAAGACCACGTGGAGTCGGGGTTGGCCGATTCGGTTCTGTGACAGTTTTTTTCAACTTGACACTCGCCTACACAAACGAGGCATCAAGGAGTCATTCTAGCTTTGTCTATGGTTGGCTTCGTATTATTGGCCGTGTAATATTGGTCGTACAAAATCGGCACGGGCTGATATTACGTATCCAGTTGTACACGTAATATTGGTCGCGTAATACTGGCTGTGCATTATCAACCCGGACCGATTTTGTACTGGTAATATTACACGGCCAGTATTAGCCGTCCAAATATTACGAATCCATGTACACGTAATATCTGGCCATGTAATATTGGCTGTACAATACTGGTCGTACATTATTTTGGTCGTGTATTATCGTCTCCCATCGTACCAATGTTTTGGATTCTACTGCAGTAACTGACCATATTATTAACTCGCACACTAACTCATGTAGCCATAATTAAACAAAATCTTCCGACCGACTCCTGCCTTCTATCGTTTTTTTTATCTTGTCTGCAGCAAGTATCATGGAATATTGGCATTGCAGCGTTTAAAATAATTTTGAGTACTTAAGGTTATTAAGTGAATAGCTTGCAAAATTGAGTTAAAGCTTAATTATTTAGTATCTTGATTTTTCAAAAAATTACTTAAATCTTACTTTGCCTTAGACTATAATCAATAATACCAAACACTACATCGTGTAAGTAAAGCATACAATGCTCATTCGTAGCACATACCGTAGCGTAGCAGTTGTTGAACATCATGTAGACTTGTTATATCGTAGCGCGTAGCACGAACGTATCTCGTAAATCATAGCAGGGAATGGCAGGAGTCGGTCGGTACGATATGCCACACGAAATTCTTTGCCGAAAACGTGTGACGTCATTACGACAAAAGATATCGTAACGCTAGGCGTTTCTTCTGAATGGTCATAGATAATAAGGGCCCAGTTGTGATTCTTTAAGCAGATATTGCTTTTTGCTTAAACACACGTAACCACTACTATGCTCAAAACTTTGGTTACTTGACGAGAACTCAAATTTACACTGCCCTTCCTAAAAGTTGTTTTAAAATTCCAATACTTTAAGCATTTATGATATAGGGGCAATTGTCGTGAAAAATAATAAAATCAGCCAAGTGCGTGTCAGACACGCGTAGACTTAGGGATCCATAGTAGGTTATTAACTACGCAACTATGGAAACCGCATTGCAATCGGTCCAGTAGTTTTACGTGATACTCCAACAAAGTTGTTTTTATGGATGAATTATGTTTCTCACTATGGAATTTGTTCATAATTGACGCGGACATTAAATGGGTTAGCTTGGTTGGGTATATCTCGTAAACTAGGAACCCTAGATACTTATATGATATTAATGATATTGAAAATACCTATTTGACGACATCCTATCCGATGGGGTACAACACGTTATATATCCTCTTCACTTTCCAAGTATGTCAGCCATTTATTTTCATATATTTTATACACATAAGTAGCGGTTATAAATATATATATAGCTTCTGAATAAAATAGCTGTGACATACAGACTTACAGACAGACAAAGATGCACTAGTAATCCAATAAAGGTTCCTTTTTTCATTCAGAACCCTAAAAAGAGGAGAAGAGAAGACAGCTAAAAAATGGAAATTCGACACCCATTTTCCATAGCCCTAAGGCGACAAACATCGTCTGCAATATGTGCGTACAATAATTAATTTTAAAATTAAAACAAAATACAAATACTTACCTCTTTGGGTACCATTGTAACTACCGCTTTCATTGCGGCCCTGTTTATAAGTATTATAATCTATACTTTTAAACAAAATACAAATACTTACCTCTTTGGGTACCATTGTAACTACCGCTTTCATTGCGGCCCTGTTTATAAGTATTATAATCTATACTTATATCTTTGGGTACCATTGTAACTATCGCTTTCATTGCGGCCCTGTTTATAAATATTAGAATCTATACTAATATCTTTGGGTACCATTGTAAGTACCGCTTTCATTGCGGCCTTGTTTATAAATATTATAATCTATACTTATATCTTTGGGTACCATTGTAAGTACCGCTTTCATTGCGGCCCTGTTTATAAATATTATAATCTATACTCATATCTTTGGGTACCATTGTAAGTACCGCTTTCATTGCGGCCCTGTTTATAAATATTATAATCTATACTTATATCTTTGGGTACCATTGTAACTACCGCTTTCATTGCGGCCCTGTTTATAAATATTATAATCTATACTTATATAATATGAACGAAAAAGTCTGTACAAAGAAGATAATTAAAAAAGATATGTCTGGCGTAAATAAGCTACTAAAAAGTGTTTTTTTTAAATCGTCTGTCTGTTTGTCTGTAAGTTCGTTCGTGCATCACGTAAAAAATACTGGACCGATTGCAATGCAGTTTTCATTGTTGTATAGCTTAGGGCTTAACTTAAAATCTGAGGTACTTTGTATCGTAATCCGATGATTAGATGCCGAACAATCGATAAAAAAACTATTTGACGGCTGAAAGACTTTTGAAGAAATGTAGTATATTGTATTTTATAGGTACCTTTAGTACCTACGTATGAGTTACTTTTAAATGAAATGACCACGCGGTCAAAGCCGCGGGTACAGCTAGTATTATAATAACAGAGTTCACTTCAAGACAAAAGTATATTTGCAGTAAAATCTTTAAATTACTCAGAATGAATAGATGAATATGAATATACGAGTAACCTCTTCTTACCAATTTCTCATATCGGTATTTCAATGACTTAATCAAACCTTGACTTAATCAATATTGGTACTGCAAATCGCCAAGCGGAACTTAGGATTAATTTCAAAGGTATCCTTTGTCGGTTCGAACCTCGCTCTCAAAGGGCCAATAACAGATCGGCTGTCAATAGAGCTTTGAGTACAAAGCCACCTGTAGAGGTAAGTGATTTGGCAGCATTAATTATCAATAAGCGTCGATGGTGAAGATTTTGAAATACTCCCGCTACGATTGATGGTGGAGATTTGATTCGATGATTTGATGATGGACGCAATTCACAATTTATTTCATATTTTTTTAAAAGCTTTTATTTGACTTCACTTATATGTATGTATAAGTGAAGTCAAATAATATATATGTCAAATAATATATATGTATTTATGTTTCTATGTATATATGTATTTCTGTCTGTCCTGAAATCTTGCAATTCGAATTTCGAGCACTTCCCGATTAGCTATCTGGCTGAAACTTTCAGGGTAGCTCATAAACCAGCAATAAAAATAAGAAGAAAATAAGAAAAACGTAAAAATGCAAAAAAAGGAATAGGAAAAAAAAAGTGTCAATGCAATAAAAAAATATAAAAAAACTTTTTTTTTAAATATTGTACTTATTTTACAATGAAATTATTTCTTACTACCTGCGGCCCACGGTTTACCCGCGTGGATGATTAGGATGATGATGACGGTGAGCCTATGCCACTCTCCGGGTCTTGAAATATACTAATAAAAAAATACATGTCTACTTGCTGCGTGAAAGAGGAACAAACCAACAAATAAACATACATTTGCATTTTAAGTATATTTTGGCGAGTCTTATTGCTATTGTTATTTTGATTGGCTCCGCACGGCTAGTCCATTAAGCCAGTGCCAAGTAAAGAAAAAAAACTTTCTATGGAGTTTCGGAGACAACACCAAACGACACTTTGTTTTTGCTTTTCTTTCTTTCATTTTCCTGCACTCGTGCACGTTAACGAAAACCTAATGGTTAATATTCCCCAATATTACACATTACACTCGAAGAAACACAAGTTTGAGAAAATAATTCAAAGAATAACTATGTATGTATGTATCTGTCTATACTTATAATGAAGCAATAAAAAAAAAAGTCTGTAGGAAAAAAAAGTGTGTGTGTGAAGAAAATTGAAACAAAAATGGTCTAGGGTCCTTAAAATAAGCTACTGAACAAGAATAGAACATTTTTATAAATCGTGTCTGTCTGTTTGTATGTTTATTTGCGCATCACGTAAAAACTACTGGACCGATTGCGATGCAGTATTCACTGTTAGATAGCTTTGACCTAAGGATTTGACTTAAAAAGTGGGTTACTTGGTATATTAATCCGATGATTAGATGCCGAGAAATCGATAAAAAACTATTTGACGGCTGAACGAACTTTGAAGAAAAGTAGTATATTGTACTTTTGGTCCTGGAATAACACATATGTACTACTTTTAAATGAAATGACCACGTGGACAAAGCCACGCTAGCTGTGTATGTGTAGTATACATACACACAGCTAGTTTTTTAGATAGTTTTGTGTAAATAGTTAAGTTTTTTTTATTTATATTTTAAAATGAACTTTTGTTTTTTATACATTTTATCCTGTAAATAAATATATATATATATTTATTATTATTATTAATTTATATATATATATATATATATATATATGTGGATATGAAGATATGAAGATGTTCCACCACAGCGTCGCCCCTATTGGTTAGATTTTGACAAGCAAGGTGTCAATCGATTTGTCTTTGGGTATAGAGAGTCAAAGGCTATTTTTTACTCTACTACTACGAACCAGAAGCGAAACGGCGGGTTATGTGTTCAAAATAAAAACTTGGTTCGATTTTACCAAGCGATTTTGTCAATCAATTCGTCTTCATTTTTAAAGTGTCTCATTTTTTTACTTGACTACGGCAAAGCAAAGGAAGGGTTATATGTTCAAACTAAAAATTTGGTTCGATTTTGACGAACGCGGCATCAGGCGATTCGTCTTCATCGTAAGAGTGTCATAGGCTATTTATTATCCGACCGTAGTCGGGTTTTAGTTTTTGAACTTAAGTCATGTTAGGTTATTCGGTTTGGTTGGTGGTTTGGTAATAATAGAAAACAATAAATTCATATTTTTTTTATTAATTTAGTAGAGTATTAATTCAGATTTCATTGCTGATAATAATTATGCAAAAATGAATAAACATTCATTCAGTCCGCAACTGTATTATCGTCATATTCTCATTGAAATCAGCTACAATACAGCCTGTCAGTTCATATGGACACGTATAAATGTATTTCATATTGGATGCCCATTGTTCGCAGAGGCCTTTGATTCCAGCGTTTTCAATAACATTTGTTGTCAAGCTGTTGAAAGTTCACGTTCATGCCAGATATCGTTCCAAAATCTGCAAACTGGAATTGTATTTAGTTAAAAATATTGAAGTAAACAACAACCTATGTACTCTACAATTTACCATTGTTTTGCTCTAAATGGTAATCACATGGAAATCATCACGGCCGATATGAGTGATATCCCACATGCACTGTCCTAACGTAGTGAATTGTAGTCCCTTCTCTCTTACATCCCATACAAGATAACATATTTATCTACACTGATATTATAACTACATAGCTTAAAAGCTAAAAAAAACACGCCTGCCCTGCCTAAAAAGAGCTTTTTCCAATAAATTATATACTGTTACAATCATCAAGGCCTTCAATTTGATATCCATGGTATAAAATTCGAAGAAATATATTACTTTTTAAATTTGAAAATTTAGCTATACAGCCGCCAAATTGAAAGTTTTCAAAAAAAAAGTATATTTACTCGGGGAGGTGTAAAGATTCTAACGATACCCCATACTTCTAAATCTGTTCAGGCATTTAAAAGTTATGGTAGAATAAAGAAACTCACATACATAAAGAAGAATACACTTATTTTTTGGGCAGTCGTTCAATATAAGAAAAGGTTTGTTTATTTTGTATGTTTGTCTGTAGATAAACTCAAAACATTCTAAACCGATTTAAAAAAATACTTCACCTCTATAAAGCTACAGTATCAGAGAGTAGCATGGGCTATATTTTATGTTCCCAAATAGTATAGATCCCTTCGAAAATTACAATAATGTAACCAAAACTTCAAAAATTTGCTTAAGAAAACGCAATGGAATGACAAACGTAGCCGTGGAAAAGAAAAATAAGTCTGTCAAAAAGTACCACGAGCGTTGCTGTCAAAGATTTTGAATTACGCTTACTGGCGTATTTTTATTTTAGAAGTTACGACGGATACACAAATGTTTAAAGTAGTGCTACGCATTTGAGTGACTAGTTTAATCATAAGCACTGCCAACAAACAATTACAAGACTCAAGTATGTAGGTACCTTTTCCGTTACATAGAAAAATCAACCCAGTGGGCCTCAAACTCGGCTAGGCCTTTATCTTGGGTCCCGGGACATCTTCATGGTCTTCTTTCTTTACAGTTAAAAATTGACCATCATTCGTTAAATTTGGGAAATAATACATATGACCACGAAGTAGGACTTCAAGGAGAAGTTAGATCCTTCTCCTTTCACTTACGAGCTCTGCAGTGCTGTTTCGTCATTCTCCCAAAATGAACTAGTCATGGTCCTCTTAAGCCAAATCTTTCCATCTCTTGATCTATAACTTATCATAAGATGACGTAAAGCGTCCCCCAAGACGCGAACAAGGCAAAAAACGAGCATGTAGCGCAGATTGCTCTGTGAGGAGAGTGACAGGGCGCTATCCCGTAGGTCTCAGGTTCAATTCCTGCTTCGTGGTCTATTATTCTTTTCACAAATGACACTAGGATCACTCCTAGGATGCTCAAATGCATAATGATCGCTCGACGAGCGAGGATTTAAGCGAAAATCAACACACAATGTTTTTTGACGACAATGTTTCTATTTCATAACATTTCGAACAAAACCTCCAGCAAACACACACTTCTAGCAAACTTCCAGTACTAATGTGTGTACTGCACATATTACGACGCAAATCCATCTGTTTTCAAGTTGTAAATGTTTCCGCACCAAGTTCTCTCTTGCATGAACATTTTAGTACACGGTCTTGGAAGTTTGGAATTTTATTTTTCTTGTTCACTTTTATACTCCAAACACGGCACTGCACTTTTTACACCTTAAATTTAACTGGATACTAATTCTCGTATTCGCATGATTAATAGAGTACTAATCTAGTGTATACATTCTTCGCTTCATTTGTATTTTGTTTATTTTAAACGGTTTTATTTAACTTGTCTTGTTTGTGTCTCGTGTGGGTCAAATATAGTAATTGAAATTTTACCCCCTTGCTGTTGACCGATTGATCTGAAATTTAGTTTAGTTCTGAAGACAATGCAATTATTATGTATATTCAATATCATTGTCAATCTTTTATTTTTAGCATTTAGTACATTATCTGCATCATTATTATGCTTGTTTGTAGTGGTAGGCCTCTTACGCATGAGGCCGCCTGGGGAAGTACCAAACCTTTGTCAGATATTCAACCACCAAGCAGTAGTGTGTAAACATTTATGTGAGACTTAACAACCAATGTCTCAGGGTGACGAGCGCAGTGCAGTGAGGCGCAAGAATTTGCAAACAAAGTTCTGGGTGGCACTGCAACTGTTATGGACAGGCGTGACGCTTATCATCAGGCGCGCGACCTGCCCGTCTCGTCACTCAACGTAATAAAAAAAATAAAAATGTATCTTTACAATACAACCGTTATAAAATGTTTTTTTAACTATTTTTTTTACAGGAGACAGAATATGCGTAATAACAGTAGTATGCGATACGTAGCATAAATAGTACTACTATTAATTGATCTAAACTAATATAATACAGAGAAAAGATTTGATTTTTGTATGTTTAAAAGAAATAAATATATCATATATTTTGTATGTTTGCTTCATCATCATCATCATCATTTCAGCCTTTAGAAGTCCACTGCTGAAAATAGGCCTCCCCCAAAGAGCGCCGTGATGAGCGATCTTGTGCCACCTCCATCCACCAACTTTCTACGATGGCTACAATGTCGTCGGTCCATCGTGTGGGGGCTCACCCCACACTTCGCTTGCTTGTTTGTTTATTCCCCAGCGGTTGTCGGTTCTGCGAACTATATGGCCTGCCCATTGCCACTTCAACTTGCAAACTCTGAGAGCTATGTCGGTAACCTTGGTTCTTCTACGGATTTCCTTATTTCGGATTGTATGATTGTTGCTCTTAAGCTGTTTGAGAGCCATTCTGATCTCGTATAATATGTTAAAAAATATACAACGGTTTTAAAAAATACTTTCACTGATAGAAAGCTACGCTTTTACAGAGGGAGATAGGTTATTTCACTTTTTTTTATGTTACTTTTCTTTTTAATTTTCTGTGGGATACCGGGCAAAATACAGTTGGAGCCGTAATGCAGAGCAGCTAGTTATTAAATATGACTCAAGACCAACTCGACTCAAAGTAAATTATTAAAGTCCTTTGATTGTGTTATAGACTGCACGTTACACAAATATCAACGAAATTAGTCTACGATGGCCAGAACCCCGTTGCTTCGCGTACGCGTCGTTATCTTAAAAATGTGCTGGGACATTTCAATGCGTTGTTTTGAGTCGAGTTGGTGTAGAGTTGTTGTGGTGTGCAACGACCTTTATGCATAGCTAGAATTTTTGTTATTTATCCCTACTATTTTGTTTGTTTGCCAAATGAGGAAGTGGGGCCTCTGTTGTCAGTTTGTTGGACTGCCCGAGGGCTCCTGACATGGCTTAACTACGCTACTTAAAGTTACCTAAATACCAACATGAATAAAGCATATTTTTTTAAACATCTACATAGGTATTTATTCCCAATCATTATTCGGTAAGCACTTGACCGGAAAACCTTTTCAGGAACTTCCTGAAACTCCGCTTTAAGTGTATATACACAAGTTTACTCAAATACGGTAAGCCAGACCAATGAACGCAAAGGTCTTTGAGAACATAAATTCAGGGTACTTGAAAGTAGTTTGTAGGACCCCTGAACTAGTTTTAATGCGGCTGCTCTAGAGAACGCTTGTTTTTTTGTGGCTGCTCTTGCATTTTGTTTTGCTGTGGGTTTTTTATGCTTATGAAATTCATTGCATATTAGTGTGTATTTCAATAATTTGGTTGGAGCCATGATAATGTTTACATCGTAACTTAATAAAATTTAAATCCAAAAAAATAAAATAAGCTGATGATGATACTGAACAGATCGCATCGGACGGTGTGCTGAATTTGGAATTATAATATATTTAATTACTTTTTATTGACAGATCTAGTTGTTTTTTTGTTGAAAACCAGACAGATTAATTTTAATTACGTGAGCAGGCGATAGTGAAATGCGATAATGGATTTGGCGATGAAAATAATTACTATGCTGCGATAGATGATAGGTAATAATCAATATTCTGAGTGTGGAATTAAGTTCTATTTTGTTTTATTTACAAAGGATGAACGAAAACGTTCACCTTCTGTCAATTTCAATTAATCGCTCTCATTAATGACTCATGTACACTACTCGTGAAGTTTCTCGATGTTAGATGAAGATGGGAGTGTAGAGGTTGCCCCGGATTGCTTGTACGACTTCTCCTTGCCTCAGGTGACTTCCACATCGTGATAGTTTTTGTGCCCGAGTATAAGGGCCTGAAGTTCGATCACGGAGCAACCCAGTTTAATGTCTGCGACGGAACTAAGATCCTTGCGATGTTGGAAGAGTATATAGATGATGTTACTCGCCTCGGCAAGCTTTGTAGTGTATTTACCTCATCCAAGGCACTTCGCAAATACTTATTTTTCCTGACATAAATAGTGACAGGAGATAACGTATCTATCTAGTTAAAACCCGGTATCTAGGGTTTCAGGAATCAATGATAACAAACAAAAAAATTATAGAAAAAACCTGACTGAGAATGGAATCCGCCTGTCAAAAGTGGTGACTGTGTGTTCCTCCCAACCTATTATGATAAACACACCGCAAAGAAAACCCCTAGTCCCCAGTGGCTCCGTTATTCTTGGCACCGGTAGGAGCCACGGTATCGGTGGAGCAGGGGTGCTAAGTATTTCGATCTCTGGACCTGGCAACATACAACGCACGCAACGGACGTTGATAGAGCTGAAAGAAGTAGTAAGTTGCGCTGGGATATACTCGTAATAGGGTTAACCGAAGTCCGAAGAAAGGTAGAGGATACGATGACCCTCAATTCCGGCAACTGGCGCTCTTTGGGGGAGGCCTATATTCAGAAGTGGACTTCTAAAGGCTGACATGATGATGATGATGATGATGATATCCTACATTGTCATTCGAAATGAAAAATAATAAAATAAATATAATGATGGTTATCAAATAACTATTCAATGATTCATAACATAGTTCGTCGACTATTAGTATATTTTTTTAACCTTATGACGTCTAGTTATCGCCATATTGAATTTTGATTTATGTCATATCTTTAGGTGACACTCGCAAGAATAAGACAAATCGATTTACGTAGGAATCATCAAAATCTGTCCACGCAAATGAGCAAACATATACATAGGCTGATAAACACAATACCATCCGCTCATTCGGTAAATAATGATGTCCGATTTATAAGATTACCATTTTCAATATACCTAAGATACTTATTAAAAGGCATTGCCGGAAACAAAGCGTATAATTATATAACGGCGATGAATAGGCAACTGACAACTGATAAATCTGATGTTTCTGATTTTCATATTGCTTTTTGAAGTGGACAGTACTCAAACTTATACGGAGTTCAATTCACGGATGTTGTGGGAAACAAATTTCCTAGAAGTACCGTTGACGGAACTAGTGAGAAAAAATGTCTCAATATTTCCGTCACGGAACTACTGGGAACAAACTAAGAAGACATACTTGCCAGAAATAAGTGCAAAAAAAAAAATGAAGACGATGATGATTAACTGTATACTAAATGACATTGCCGTGTGGAACTGGCAAAATACTAGGACCACCATTATTATCTTGCGGGTTTTGAGAGAATCAGGAAATGATCGGCAATAATAATTTGTGAAAAATGCCAAACGACATGCCATGGAGAAAACTGTGTCCAGCAGTGGATGAACAGCCGGCAATGATGATGACTTTCCTGTGAATTATCATTATCACTAACTACTGCAATCACCAAGACGCCTGTCAAGCGTGGTGATCAAAGCAAAGCATTATGATAAGCCAACATTGAGCAACCGTTTGCGGTGGCGTTCTACGGTGGAGGCCGATGTTCACCAGTGGACCATTACCAGTTGATGACGAGATTTGATGTGAATGATATTGCTTAGCCAGCAGATAGTATACAATCTGCCGTTATCTTCTATCCCTGCAGACCTTCATCCATTTTAAGAGAGCAAAATGTCACCATTATCCAAGATTTGAAATCACCATTTACATCTAACCTTCATCCATCTTAGGATAGCATAATGTTACCAATATTCAAGATTTGAAATCACCATAAGTCATCCATCTTAGTATAGCAAACTGTCATCATTATTCAAGATTTGAAATCACCATAATATATCTATTCTAGGATAGCAAACTGTCATCATTAGAAATCATATTATTATATCGAGTGCTATAAAAAGTAAAGCTGATCGCTTTGATTGTTACCGTTTTGCTTAACCGAGACGAAATAATTTATTATCTCGCACAATATGTTTAGTAAAAATGGTGCCAAAAGCTGTCGCCAGTGCTCTTTAATTCTCGGTTGGATTCTGTACCGAAAAGTTAATGCAATGAAAATATTCTGATACTGGATGAATCCTGTTGGATGTGGAGCTCTAGAAACAACCTGAAATTCGTAGATATCATGGGCTTGCGTTTGGTCAAATAGATGGCGTATCTTTATTAAGTACTAGCTATGCCCAAAAACCAAAAGTATCTATGGAGTACAAAATACCAAATTTAATTCAGTCCTCAAATAGTTTTTATCGATTTCTCGGCTTCTACTCATCAGATTGAGATACCATGTAGTTAGTAGTTTGTAAGTCCACCAGGTGTTAAGAATCCCGCAAGGTGGAAACATTTGTATGTGTAACTTTTGGGAGGCAAAATATAAAATGAAAAAAATAAGTTTAGCTAGCTGTACCCTGTGGCATATCAAATGAAAGGGCTTGTTGTGAGGTTCTCAATAATCCGACATATGTTTCTATAATTTTAAATATATTTTTTTTACTTTAGAAAATATCTGAAAATTACCACTTATTTCCTAAAGTAATGAGAAAAACTTTTTTTTAACAAATACATAAAATAGTTAATTATTTATAGATTACAGGAAAATCAATAAACAGTCTATGGTCTTAAAATGACATAGTAAATCTCTCAATTCTGTGAGATAATATATCTGTCGTGCGGAACCCTCTCTACGCGAGTTTAACTCGCACTTGTCGGGTTTTTTCCTCGCCATTTCGATAAAGTTTCATTGATTGAGATCACAGTCACCGCGAATCAGTCTTGTTTAAATAACTAACTATGTGTACGAATCGAAAAAGTGAAAGTTACAGCATTAATATTGATTTGCAAGTATATTTGTTTCATATTTAAATAAGCTAGTAAGCTCACAAAATAATGGGTTAATTCTCCGACGTAAACAGTAAAGTAGGCTCAAAACACACATACAATACAATTTATCATGATTGATTATGGCAAAATATTAATTAAAACTCGATAGACGTGTTCAAAGGCATCCCAAGTTTAATAAATTCGGACGCGAATAATCGTGCATCCCATTTCTGATAATTGCTCGGATCCCTTCCGATCCGGAATACATACGAATATAGGTCCGGTAGTAAGCTTTATAGGTAATACATTTCGTCTCCTCGATACAATATTGTTGCGTTTCTTTATTTATTTATTTAATTGTTTTGCACAAAAAAATAGTGTTTAGTGACTTTATGCTAAACAGTTTATCTACCAGTCATCCAGGTCGTGAAAGAAATAATAGTAGGGCGTTATCATTGTAATAAGTAAAAAACTGTTTGAATAGTTTGTTTACACCTTTTTGCACTAAAATAACATCACAGCATGGCAACATTGAGGTTAGAATACAATAAGCTGAATCAGCGTCCTAGTCACTAAGCACCGACTTCTTCCAGACAAAGATAGGCTAGAATAAGAACATTTTACCAAAGTATTTTTTTAAACTTGTGCGATCGTCACTCTTGGAAAGCTACGGGTTAGTGTTCTACTCTTCTACTTATTACATAAATCACCCCATCAGAAATTCAGTCTTCTGCCTTTTACATGTCATTACATGCGTAAAGAATTAATTCCAAAAATCCCTTTACATTATTTTGAGCACATAGCAGCAATATTTTTTTAACAGTCTTTTTAAACTCATCAAACTTGCAAGCGTCCGTCGCAGGCCCTCTGCAAAATATCGTGAATGGAGTGCCCCACTTTTGAGATGCAAGAGACTTTTTACACCCGACGACTGTTTGAGCAAAACTCATGTCGATTTTCAAGTAGCATTACGTTCCTATTCACAGAGTTGCAGTCTCCGCCACAAGTACGTTAGTACTATAATTATATATTCCGAGCCACAGTTCAGACTATATCACAGAATACACAGGTTGGATGTTTGAGATGGGACAGTAAGGTCAGGAATCTAACTATTTTAGCTACGAGAATACGTTATTATGACTGTCCTTAATTAGAGATATTTTGACCAGCATTCACATATTTAGGATTCAGTATATAGTCAGTAAGAAAAATATTTCCTGTATTTTATAAGGATCAAAAGTGTCCCATCTCAAAAATCCTTCCCGTATATAGTTCTAACGTAACTACACGCAAGCCACACAGGTCTTGAAATTTGTAAGAATTCTGGGTACATTTTTAAAGACAAGTTTAGTCCTAAAATGCATTATATGTAACTAATCAAAATTGATAAGTTTTATCATAGTCACGCAATATAAATCGTTTTAACTTTAAAAAAGTACATTTTAGACCACTTTGGTCTCATGTGGTTGTACTACTAGAAACAATGATAAAAAACAGTTTTCGACACATACAATAAATGTGTGTCCCTGATAACAACGAATTCAACGCATCACAGAGTATAAAAGCTTTCTAAGCTTGCAGCACAGAATAAATAATAGTACTATGTCTGTAGCAGAGAATCCTGTAATATACCTGTAGCTTGTAGTATTGACATTCCTACACGGAAGTTGAGGAAAAGTAGGCTAACGAAATAACGAAGCCGTTAAGTATAGTGGTAAAAAGATGTACAAGTACTTTGCTATTTAATGCGGAGATTCGTTTGTTTAGCATAGGTTTAGCATCCTAATTGGACTTTCCAATAACGTGCTTTAATTTTTTTCATATTAACCTTTCTTGAAGATCAGATCCGTGATATTTCGGTACCATACCTATGTATCTCTATAATTACTACAAACCACCTGCTAGCAACCATTTATTACCAAATTTTTTTCCATTTATTTACGTCGATCAGTTTACTTTAGAGCCGTTGACAGACCATTATCAAAATTAGAGGGTAGGGACCTATAACGCTCAATTCATATCTGAAGACACAGTAACACTACAGACACGTAATAGGACAGAAGTAAAAATATTAATTAATAAATACATTATCTATGCGCGTATTCACACAAAAAGAGAGGGATGTTAATAAGTTTAGGATGTGTATGTATCATGGTGACCGAGATAGCTCTTAGGATAAGCAAGCTAAAATGGCAGTGGGCTGGTCACATTTTCAGAAGAATCGATAACCATTGGGGTAGAAGTGTTCTCGAGTGGAGACCACGTTTAAGCAAACGTAAGGAGGTTTGGGGTCTTTCTGTCTTTCTTTCTTAACTAGTTTTTTTTAAATTACTTTTATCTTAGGAATACATTAACGAAACTAAAAAGGAAGAAATAAAAATTAAAAAAAACGACTTCAACACGTATAAAACTGAAAAGAAACATATAATTAATTTTTGTGATGTCTGTGCCAGGTCTTACTTACCTTACTTAAGTGCCTACTTACTTACCTACTTTTGTCGGTTTGAGCGTAGAACAGACCTCAAAAAAAAACTTTCTTTTATACCAGACTGCACAACGCAAAGGCCTGGTAATGTGTTTATGTGTATTGTCTTGCCTTTGTGGCAATATAGACCAAACGCGTGGACCGATTTTGATGATTCTTACTAAATCGATTTGTCTTAATCTTGCGAGTGCTACTAAATACATGACAGTAATCAAAATTCAATATGGCGATAACCAGACGCAATATTGTGAAAAAACTGAATGTCGACGAACTATGTCAAATGGGCTATCATTGAATAGGTAGGTATTTGAAAATCATCTTTAGGTTTCTCTTATCATTTTTCATTTTGAATGACCGTTTAGGTTATATAACTATTTGAAGGTAAGTATATAGGTATGTCTGTCCCTATGTGGCACTATATAGTTTGTTTATACGATTTGAAGTCGGTTTGAATATTGTTGTGTTCGTTTTTTTACATCACACAGCTGCCTGCGGTGCAGACGCGACATCGACAACGCATAACTATCTTTTTAACTGTGGAGTCCGGGAGTTCATCGTATTTTCATAAACTTATCTGAGCACCCTGGTCGATGCGACGCGTGACCAAAACGCTGGTACCTATTTGGCTCATCGAATTAGGGCTATGATATATTAAACGGCCAGGAGCTATGATATAGCAAGCGGCCAGGGGGCAATTATCATGAAGTGATATAAATATCACAATAGATATATATCGCACAATGTATGGATTTTTCGACATTTATCTCCTGTGATATTTATATCACGTCCTGAGAATCGCTCTCCAGGGCGCGCGCCCGGACTCTCGCCCGTAGTATCTATTTAGTCATCTGTGTCAAGATGCCATACTTTTAAACCGGCCGCGCGCCCAGGGCGTCCAGGACCATTTCTTTTTACCCGACTGAGGAGGGTTATGTGTTTGGGTTGTGCCTATGTATGTTTGTCAGTCATTACAGCGGTGCCAGGTTGATTACCGGTACATCGAAGTGTTGAAGTGTTTGTACAGCAAGGCCACCATGACAGTTCGTCTTCAGGATCAGAGCACGAATTCTATCCAGTTGCAAAAAAGGGTGAGGCAGGGAGACGTTATTTCTCCGAAACTGTTCACCTGTGCACTGGAAGATATATTCAAGCTTCTGAACTGGAACGGATTTGGTGTTAACATCAATGGCGAATACATCACTCACCTTCAATTTGCTGATGATATAGTCATCATGGCTGAAACTCTGGAAGACCTAAGCACAATGCTCAGTGACCTCTTCCCACAAGGTGGGTCTTAAAATGAACATGGGCAAGACGAACATCATGTCTCATGTCGTACCCATGCCGGCTTATGTTGGGAACGATATTATCGAAGCTGTTGATCACTATGTTTACTTAGGTCAGACGATCCAATTGGGTAGATCCAACTTCGACAAAGAGGTCAACCGGCGAATCCAACTCAGATGAGCAGCATTCGGGAAATTACGCCATATCTTCTCGTCGCAGATACCGCAGAGCCACAAGACGAAAGTTTATAATCAGTGCGTGTTGCCACTGAGACGTGGTAGCTAACTATTGGTCTCATACACAAGCTCAGAGTTGCGCAGCGCGCATTGGAGAGAGCTATACTCGGTGTTTCACTACGTGATAGAATCCGAAATGAGGAAATCCGTAGAAGAACGAAGGTTACCGACATAGCTCTCAGAGTTTGCAAGTTGAAGTGACAATGGGCAGGCCATATAGTTCGCAGAACCGACAACCGTTGGGAAATAAAGGTTCTCGAAAGGCGACCACGAACAAGCAAGCGAAGTGTGGGGAGACCCCCACACGATGGACCGACGACATTGTAGCCATCGCAGGAAGTCGCTGGATGGGGGTGGCACAAGATCGCTTGTCATGGCGCTCTTTGGGGGTATGCCTATGTTCAGCAGTGGACTTCTAAAGGCTGACATGATGATGATGTATTTGTTTTTTGATTGATTTGATTGTACGTTTCTTAGGCGCGTCCTACAGCAGCTTGATGGATTTTCATAAATGAGTTATCATTCGATTTGTCTTGATCACGAGAGTGCTATAGGATATATGAAGTGTCAAAAAAACAATATGGCGGCTTACAGATGCCATATTGTATTTCCGACGGAACAAAAAATGACCAAAACCTGAGGTATCAAAACACAGGTCTTCAAATACCATTTCAAAAGGATTTAATTCTTTTAACTTAACTGAAGCCATTTTCTTTTATGCTTCTTATAAATACTTCAATTTTAGATTATTCAAGTTAATTTTAATACCATAGTCTAATGTTGCAATTGCAACCATTAAAGTTAAATATGTGAGTAAAAAAATACCATTCAATTTATATAAATACTAGCTCCGCCCTGCGGTTTCACCCACGTCCCTCAGGAACCATACATTTTTCCGGGATAAAAAGTAGCCTATATGTTAATCCAGGTTATAAACTACCCCCGTACCAAATTTCAGCCAAATCCGTTCAGACGTTTAGGCGTGAATAAGTAACACACACACACACACACACACACACACACACACACTTACTTACATACTTTATAATTTTAGTGTGATTATTTTTGCGGGCGGTCAGCTCGTATTCAATAATTTTGTTCGCAGTCGGGTTATTTGAATTTTTATAATAATTGTACTTGTTCCATAATAAGTTTAGTCTGCAGATATTACCCATTGAAATCAGATTAATAAAAATACTCATGGAATATTGACCACTGACATTTCCATAACATAAACCTTTCTTAAAAGTACTTCAATATTGATCAATATTAAAGGTAATTTGCAATTAACGGGGAATCTCATCAACGAAGCTTTTTAATTTAGTTCTATATTCGTTCTCGTAGAAGTGACAGCTCCCAAGCCTGTAATAAAATTTGAAAGCCTGCAAAGTTCGCTCACTCACCGAATGGAAAAAGGTTTGCTCTCAAAATAGGTGAAAAAGAGTAGCTTTATGCCTACCCCTATTACGTGCAAAGGAATATTTCATGGGGCGCAAATAGCACTCTCAGCGTTAAAATTCGAACATAACATTTGTATACATATACAATTTATATAGCGGTGACAAACCATTTATACGTTCTACGTCCTGGTGACATTTAGTTAACTAACTAACTTAACATGCACAAATAAAAAAAAACCCTTGACATCCCCCCTACCCCCCATTGTAGCTAAGAATCATCTCTATCACGTCACCTTTAATATATAAAAACTGCATCAAAATCGGTCCATTCGTTCGAGAGAGACGATCTCCTCGGCCTCCTATTATAGCTAAACCCCATCCAGATCACACCAGCGTTCAAAAATATAAACCGCATCAAAATCGGTCCATTCGTTTGGGAGGTACGATGCCACAGACACGAAACAATGATGGAAACAGTGATACATAAATACACACCCTAAACTATAACACCCCCCTCTCTTTGGAGTTCAGGGGTTAAAAATAAGAATGTCCTAAATTAGATATGTATGTGTCTGAGATTTCATCACCAGTTGATTACTTAAAAGAAGGTGCTTTCTAAAGATTAAAAATAAATAAAAGAATGAAACATTTGTGTATTCTGTATTAAATACACTCATCCTGTAATTTAAAAATCATTATATTCTATACAGGTGACATAATCCTTTATTAAAATACCATGAAAATTAGTTCATCAGTTTTTTAGGTAATTTTAAAATTTCAAGTAATTGTTACTGGATCATTCCATTTTTTTTATCTAACCTTGAGGGTTGATCACCAGAAAAATAGTCAGGTATGTATAAACTCACTTCACGTTACTTATTTAAATGTTCGTTTCTCCGAGGACGTATTTTTTATAAAAGCGACTTGCGCGGGTCATCATTGGATTGATTACAAACGGCGTACTACACGTCTTTTGATGTCTCCGACGTAAGAGTGGATAATCTGAGACTCTCTGTGGCTTTGTCATCGGTAAAAGTAAGCCCATTTCAAATGAAAAAGGTATTAGGAGTGTCTATAAGATATATTGTGGGGGACAATGCGTGCGTGTAGCAGATTAAATCGTTAAGTTTAATACAGTCTGACTATTTCATCTGAATATTGCTTTTATCTGACCGTGACGGTTTCTATAAGTAAAATTTGAGACATATTATAACAAAATTATAAGAAGGCAAAAAAAACTCAACGTGTCGTGAACAGATATTATTAGATGAACCCCTTGTATAGTTAAATATTTAAACGGGACTTAATCACGCTAAAAACTTCCGTTTTATTTACTTCGACGTTTCTATCAAGTTGCATTGAACGTGGTAATGAGAAGACTGAAGTAGCGGGTGTCGACAAAAGCGAGCTCTGCTCCTACAACCCGCATGCTTTTGTAAAAATTCAGAATTGTCATGACACACAACTCTAACAACATCTACAGATTTCTTCTATCTATACTTATAATAAAGCAATAGGAACGAAAATGTCTGTAAAAAGAAGATAATTAAAAAAGAAATGGTATAGGGTACATAAAATAAGCTACTGAACAAGAATATAACATTTTAAAAATTCATGTCTGTCTATTTGTCTGTCTGTCTGTCTGTATGTTTGTTCGCGCATCACGTAAAAACTACTGGACCGATTGTGATGCGGTTTTCATTGTTGGATAGCTTATGTTATAACTTAAGCTATCCAACAGAACTGGGGTACTCTATATCTCAATCCAATGAGTAGAAGCCGAGCAATCGATTAAAACATTTTTGAATGTCTTCGACGGACGAAGGAATTTTGACCAAATGTTGGTATATTGGTATTTTAAGTCCTGGAATAGCACAAAGAGTACTTTTAACCTACAGAAATGAACACGCGTGCGTAGCCGCGGGCATCAGCTAGTCTGACATAAACCGCAACGCGATTCCACGACGCAGTCAACTAGAAACCATCCTCCCGGTTGAAATTGGGATACTTTTTAATATCAAACGCTTCACGTACAATCCTGGAGTAGTAGTCAGGTTCCGTGGAGAAGACCAAAAAGAAAAAAAAAGTATAATAATAACAAAAATAAATCATGTTACGGAAAGTTTAAAGGAACCCTTGTAATTCAAAGTTCTGCGATTATTATAGAGCTGTAAATATTTTTGTCAAGCGTATATAATATACTAGCTCTCCCGCCCGCGACTTCGTCTGTGTGGACTACTGCTTATCGCGAAAAAAAGCATCCTATGCTCTTCTATGGCTCTTCTAGGATATTAAAAACCAATGCAAAAGTAGGTATAGCACCAATGCTCTGGAAGGTTTTTGACGGACTTGTTATTTCGTTTCCATGGCAACCACTACTACTTCTACTAGGCAAGCGTGCTACACCTTCGACCACATCATCGCTTTCCATCAGGTGTGATCGTGGTGAAATGATTGCCTAAACAGTAATAAAAAAAATAAAAAAAATAAAAAAAAACCACAGACCATTCTGTGATGGCAACCGTTCCTGAGTAATCAACATTTTCCAGTTTTTCCGTAGGACTTTACAATTTTCTGGGATAAAAAGTATTCTGTTTTATTCTAGTGTTTATGCTATCTCCATTCAAAATTTCATCAAAATCCTTTCAGTCGTTATCGCGTGAAAGCTCCCCAAACAAACAAACAGACAACGTTTCACTTTTATATTATTATATTGGTATAATAGATGGCGGATTTTTCCATCGCACAATCACGTAAGACTGTTATATATATTCTTTTGTATATTGATAATAGAACGGCAGCTTTCTGGCTATTCAAGACAATAATTAACAAATGCAATATTTCTGTCCAAAATCTTGATAATTTTCTTTATTAACGTAAATTTGAAATATCCTTGCAATAATTTCAGACTTAGTATGGGAACCCGTAGGACCGGGTTGGTATTTGAAGTAGGTACGTCGCAGTTATTCCTGGCCACGATGCTATATATAGTGCTGAGACATACTTAGCTCGGACGGACAATATACAGTAGGCAGTTGATACATTCTAGTCGGCGGCTTAGTGCAACTTTTGTTAATCTTTGTATTAACGGACAATATTGTGCGTTTGTATGGAGTGGAAAACATATTATATCAACATCTTTTATGCATCTACTTTTTTTTTTTATAAACAATTTTTGCTGTTGGTCTATAGCTGACCTCTACAGCGTCACCGGACGGTGGGGCGGGCGCAAAAGCGCTCCGCTGCAATGCGTGACGCAGAAGGCGCACGCCAAAGTAAAGTTTTGGCCACTTGCTCAAGGGCACCCAGGGGGTACGAACCTGGGCTAGGACAGTTGGCATTGATTACTTGGGGAGTATCGAACTAAACACTCCTGGATCTCTACTGTTAGGTAGTGATCGAGGGGGCCCTGATGAAATGGCTGGAGCCCTTTGAATGAATTGCATAACTGACTACCAATTTGGAATACACTTTCGAGCAGAATCGGCAAGAAACTCGAAGGCGAATAAAATCGACATTAATTACGGGACCTTTGACCTCGCCGGCGAGGTCGGTGTCTGTGTCATGTATCTACATACTCGAAATGGATAGCTGGTGAAATTATTTTCTATGTTTTGTATGATAGTTTGTTTAACTTCGATTAGTTTGTAAAATCGTGGAATACTTATAGTAGTTTTATTTTACACTTTTGGAATATAATTAAAAATACTTAAAATTCAACGGCTTTTTTCCCCAAACTTATTTAATTATGTTTAGTTAAACATTTGCTTTCGTATACTTCTTATCAAATATTCAGTACCTAAAAAAAACTATTTCGTTAAATAATAATAATAATAAAATGTTTTATTTACTTTTCTTAAATTAACATAAATTTGAGTTATTTTAATAATAATGCACGAGGTTTATGACAAGTACCTATATTATTTTGTTGGATCGTTGGTGCCTGAAATAGTATATAAATGTATCACAGGCACCACCGCCCTCCATTCATTCAGTTGCTAATCATTAAAATTTAAATAAACAACAAGTTTTTATAATGTCAACAGCATTCCAATGGAGATTTAGATATCAACGAAACATGATCATGATCACTTCACAAACTAATAAAAGTTTAAACAAACCCATTAAAGAGACGAAGATTGCTTTGCTCATAACATGTTATTAAAAGTTGTTAAATCTCCAAAGTTCTTCCGAACTTGTGGTTAAGTGTTCCCAAGGGAGGTTATGAGGAAGCTATGTTTCTTAGGGAAGCGTAGGGCAGGAATATCTTTATTTTCGTCGGCTATATATTGAACCCGTGTGATGCGAATTATTAACCGCCTTAATGTGAATTATTAACCTTAATGTGGGTGCGCGCCGACACCCAAACCTAAGAATTAGGTGAAGGTAGATTGTTGTATATCAACCGGAGTCAAATGATATGGAGCCCAGAATGAGCTAAAATACAATAAGTTGGTGCGAGTTTCATCACATCGAGCTTGAGAATCTTGAGATATACCTAGGTACCTAATTTATTATATATATATATATATATATATATATATGAAAAAGTAACGGGTGGCAAGGGTATTGCAATTTTATGCTAATAAATTATACGTACATATATTGTTGAAATGTGCTTATCAAGGCCTTCAATTTGATACCCATATAGTAAAATTTGAAGTAAAAATATTTTGTTTACAATTGAAAATGGAGCCACACGGGCTATAAAGATTTTTTCAAAATAAATATGCCTGTGCTGCTCGGGGGATGTAAGGATTCTAACGATACCGTACTTCTAAATCTGTTCAGATAATTAAAAGTTATGGTAGAAAGAAACTCACATACAAACATACATAAATTCTAAAAACATTACACTGTGATAAGAAGAGTCTTGTGATAAGAACAAATCAAAATTTATGTGCTTGTAATAAAAGTGGATTGAGTTCACCGCTGACCTTGTTACAGAAGTATAGTTAGTTTCCTAACATTGACATAATACCATTATTAGTAGTAATTCAGTGATAGGTACCTAATGTTGAGTTGATTTTTCATCAGTTCTACATAAACCTTCCTCTGTTACAGGGCAATTTTATTTTTGTGCAAAAAAGGGTCAGTTTTACAAGTTTCATTAGGTTTATCCGGCAGCAACACATGTGGGTGGTTATAAAGGCTACTTTATATTAAGGCAATTTGATGTTTTTTTACTATTAAGTCAAAGTTACCCCAGCATAACTTCGAGTCCGAAGTACTCTGTTTGAAATCTATAGGTACATTCATCTAGCTAGAGTCTAGTGACACTAGAGTAGATTATTTTCTACTCTCTAGATTCTACGCTAGAGACTAGAAAATTAATGAACAATATAACAAAAATAAATACGTAAAAACCAGTTTACACGTCACAATCTATATTTATACCTATATTACAGCAGTAAGTACCAAAAATCTGAAAAAAAAGATTACAAAAAAAATGGTTTACTTTACTTAAAATAGGCTACTGAACATGTTTTTTTAAAATCTTGTTTGTCTGTATTTTTGCTAGCGCATCAGGTAAAAACTACTGGACCGATTGCAATGCGATAATGCGATCACTATTGGATAGCTTAGGGTTTGTATTAACTCAAACCCTAATAACCAAGTACCCCTAAACTGGGGTACTTGGTATCTTAATCCGATGCTTAGATGCTGAGCAATCGATAAAAAATAACGGGTGGCTGAACGATTTCTTAAGATATTTAGTATATTGTAGGTACCTATAAATGTACCTACTTTTGGTCCTGGAACACCTATTGGTTACTTTTAAATGAAATGACCACGCGGGCAAAGCCGCGGGTGCAGCTAGTACAATAATAAGTAGGTATAATAAAATACGGCATATTTACTTTTAAGCAAAACTAGCTGCGCCCCAAATTTCTGCGAGACACGAACCAATACTAGTGGCTCTGCGATTTGTAAACTGTAGACCTCGCAAGCACAAACTTTTTTGCAAACAATCTAGCGGTGCACAGTAGCTCACAGTACCTTATTGTAAAAGTAACAGTAATAACCAGTGCTCCATCAAGATCGATTGAGAAATGCGACGTGTAGAGGAATCCGGACAGACATCCGGACATACGAAAGCATTTTTGCTCAAGCTAAACCGGAGATGCTACGCTCGCGCTTCGTGCTTGCTCAGTCAATTAAATATAATATATCCAAAGAAATAGTTGTTTTATTTAGTTAGAAACATCCACAACAATATATAAAAGTGAAAACGTACAATTGTCAAGCATCCATTATGAAAGGTATAATCCTAGTTTTCCCGCCCGCGACTTCGTACGCGCGGACTATTGTGTTGAGGACAGCGAGCCTGTCCGCCTCCCAGATGCCGCGTGACCCCGCGATCATAGATCACGTGACCGCGAATGTGTAATTAGTCATCAGGAATCACCGGCCAGAGCAAAGGGACCGCGACCGACCGACCGACGTGTAAACACTTCGGCTACGAGACTTCGCTTCAGTTATTTTGTATAAAACTAGAATAAGATTAAATAGTAGTACACCTAGAGTAAGTAGGTAGATTTAACGTGTAAATAAAGGGAGTCAGTCAGTTTGTTATACCCGTCGTAGTAGTTTCATTCGTTGAATCCTCGAAGCTCCTGAACCACGAATAACTTATTGCTGTTAATTAATATAAACCAGCGACTTATGACCGAAAAAGTGAATACGCGATAAAATTGTAATACAGTCCACTCCTCCGAAAAAGTAATTCTGAACATACTGTTTATCGCGAAAAAAAGCATCCTATTTTCTTCTGGGATAATAAAAACCAATGCAATAGTAGGTATAACACCAATGATCTCGATGTTTTTTGACAAACTTGTTATTTCGTTTCCATGGCAACCACAGACCATTCTGTGATGGCAACTGTTCCTTAGAGTGAGTAATCAATATTTTCCAGTTTTCCCGTGGAAACAATTTTCAAGGATAAAAAGTATTTTTTGTTTTATTCCAGGGTAAAAGCTATCCCCATTCTAAATTTCATCAAAATCCGTCCAGCCGTTATCACGTGAAAGCTCCCCAAACAAAAAACAAACAAACAGACAACGTTTTACTTTTATATATTGGTATGGATATTAGTTATTAGGTATTCATAAACGATGTCAGGTAAGTATGTACGAGTATTATCTTTACATTGATGTGGTGACACTTCATCTATAATCCTCATCATCAAAATCAGCAGCCCGTATTCTTCCACTGCTAGACGTAGGCCTCTCTTTGTCAATGCCACTGAGCCCGATCTTCAACTCTTCTGGCCATTCGCAACTCGTCACTCCGCCTGGCTAACGGTCTCACTACTTTCGCCTAATCGTGGTCTCCACAATAAAATTCGCTTACCCCAACGGTTGTCGGTTCTTTGACTTATTATTATTATTCGAGTTAAGGCGCGGGCGAAAGCTAGTACTTAATAATATTTTTTATAGAGTATAGACCATCTAAACCAAATAAAACGTGTAATTTTGATACAACAAAATTAGATTAGAGCGGAATCTATTTGAGGCCAGAAAGCGTAATTCAAAATCTTTGCTTTTTACCACAACAATAGATTCAAATTAGTTTGTGGAAGCTTTTTTATGAATTTATTACGAATAAGCAAATAAAGTTATTTTGATTTTCATTATCGATTATTATTGTTTTATAGTCTGTGATTAAGATGTCGCAATGAAAATTGAACATCCCTTTCCGTCAGACCAATAAAGTACGACATTGTTTTGGGTACATTTTGACTGTAAAAAATACGAAACTTCATGCGCGTTATCTCGATGACAGCCGTCTTGGAGATCAAGCTATAAAAATCAAAGTATAGGTCCACCGGTTCAGGCCGTGCGTAGTCTGTCAGACAGTCAGTCAGTAGGTATGTCACAGTACTGATTTATATGTAAAGACTAGTTGATGCCCTCGGCTTCACACGCGTAGTCATTTCTCAAGGTTAAAAGTACTATATGTACTATTCCAATACTCATAAATACCAATATACGAGTACCAACATTTGATCAAAATTCATTCAGCTGTTAAAAGTTTTTATCGATTGCTCGGCTTCTACTCATCGGATTGAGATACCAAGTACCCCAGTTTTTAAGTCAAACCCTAAGCTATGCAACAGTGAAACTACATCGCAAATGGTCCAGTAGCTTATTTTAAGTACCCTAGACTTTATTTTTTCAATTATCTTCTTTGTTCTGATTTTTTCGTTCTTATTGCTTTATTATAAGTATAGATTTAAAAAAAAGAAAACTACCTACTTGATTTTATTAAGTTTTAAAATCCTCGCCTTATTGTTCTGTTTTGTGATATAACTTCTGAATTAATTAATTTTGTCTTAGAAACAAAGTTTTGAAAGAACAAAGGCTTATCCTGGATTCCAAACAAATAATTAAATCTTCTATTAATTACAGAATTTAGAATCGACAATCACTTTCAGAAAATTTGGCATAGTATTCTAGTAGACCGGTCACCGTAGTAACAACAAGATATAAGTTCAAAAACTAAAATCCGACGACGGTTGGGTAAAAAATAGCCCAGACACTCTATAAATGAAGACGAATCGATTGACACATCGTTTGTCAAAATCGGACCAACTATTTAGTTTTTTACACATATTCCTTCCTTTGCTCGCCATAGTTGGATAAAAAAATAGCCTATAATTGTACTATTATTTATTCTGTGTGTTATTTATAACACTCTCTGTACCTGAAGACGATTGACACCTCACTTGTCAAAATTTGACCAATAGGGGCGACGCTTTGGTGGAACATCCACATCATACTAAGATACATAGACTGTTAAACTTATTACCCTTTCCTTGCTTTCCTGTAATCGGGTAAAAAATCGCGTTAGGTCGCAATAATCTGAAAAGTCCTGTTTTTTGGGATGTTGTTAGGGTATATACCAATAGTGTGAAACTAAATTTTGCAGCTTCGAAAGATCTGTGCTAACTTCGTGGTGCTCGAAAAACATCGAAACTTTCGGACTATTTTCAGATTTTGGTTTATAACTCTTAAACAATGCTTTCCACGGAATCATAATAGTAGGAATAATAGTCCGTTTTTCAGAGTACATCATAATTTTCTAAAGGAAAAAGTATCACAGACAGGACCATACTAGAATCCAAATTGTTCATTTAGAAAAATATTAGATTACTAGCTGCACCACGCGGTTTCACACGTGTGGATGTTAATGATAAGTATAATACGTCAAATTCCAGGATATAAGTTATCTCCAATCCGTTTAGCCGTTTAAGCGTGAAGATCGGACAAACATAGGTACACCCGCAACTCACAAACTTTTGTATTTATAATATAAGTGCGATGTTCTCGCTAAGCAGGTGTTAATGCTATAAACATATTTTTTTTTTAGAATCAATCACTTCCGTTAAATAAAACAATAATCATCCAAATTGGTTCAGAAAATATATATATGAGGAAATAGAAACACGTATGGATTAAAAGGATGAAATCTGTTATTACAATAATATTGCAAATCAGAGAAGTGTAGCTACTGTCGTAAACAGGCCAATCAGAGCTTAGAGTTTTAAAAATAATATGGAGAAGGGGGGGGGGGGGGGGGGTTGAAAAAAGGATAGTGAGAATCGTAGCTTCCAAACGAATGGACCGATTTAGCTGCGGTTTTTTATGTTTGAAAGCTGAGGTAAACAATATGGTTCATAGCTATAATGGAGCGGGGGGAATTATTACTAGCTGTGCCCGCGGCTTTGCCTAAATATTATTAATTAATTAATAATAAATATAGATGTGTGGTTTTTTTTCCTGGGATATAAATCCCAGGAAAAAAATAAAATATAATAAAATAATAAAAATAACAGACATAGAGACATCATATAAAAATATGTTATTTTCTTGTTCGGTAGCTTATTTTAAGTACCCTGGATATTTTTTTATTATCTTCATAATACAATATTTTTGGTACTAACTGTTTTATTTTATGCAACTAGCTACGTCCTGCGGTTTTCCCCGCGTGGATTATGATGATGGATGATGATGATGGATGATGATGATGATGGATGATGATGATGGATGATGATGATAAAAAGTAGCCTAAGTGTTAATCCAGGACGTAAGTTATCCTGGTACCAAATTAAATCCGTTTAGCCGTTTGAGCGTGAAGCAGTAACAAACATTCACACACACACGTATATAAAAGATCGACGGCGCTAATCGGTTTTTATGCATTTTATGAATTTTTGTATGGACTGTCATTTCTAATGTATGGAGTTCTGCATCGCGCATTCGAAGTTTTCCCCTCGATAAGAGTGTTCATTTTTAAAACTCTAAGCTCTGATTGGCCTGTTTACTACAGCGGCTACACTTAATTTAGTGTGAAATGCACGTATGCCATTATGTGCACTTATGCCGCTATGTTCACCTATGGCACTATGTGCACTTATATGGCATATGACTATGAGTATTGTAATGATTAATGCTGAAATGTGAATCAGTAACCACCAACATGTGTGCAAATAAGTGATTTTGCGACGTGCAATCCTGCAAATAAGTTCTTTGAGCTATATAAGCTGCATTATAAACTACATTTTTATAATGACTAGCTGTTCCCTGCGGTTTTGCCCGCGTATTCAATGATAAAAGGTAATCCTATATGTTTCGATGTGTTGGCGAGTACAACCAATTTACCAAAATTTTCCTGATTTTTCGCTTTCACTTAACTTTTTCCGGGATTAATGTATTTTATGTTTATCTCTGTATTGTACAGTACCTATATCCTAAATTACATCGAAATCTGTTTAGCTGTCTTGGATTTAAGATTTTCCCGCCTAACGACGGTCCAATCAAAACAAACAAACCAATAAACAAACAAACAGACACACAACATTTCACTTTTATATATTAATATAATAATATATATATTAGGGACAATTCCACACCAATCACCTAGCCCCACACTAGGTTACACTGTGCTATGGGCACTAAATAACGGATAAACATACATATGTAGATATAAATATTACATCTATGACTCGGAAATAAACATTTCTGCTCATCACATAAATGATTGCACCATGCAGGATTCGAACCCGCTACCGTTTGATTTCGTACCTAGGGTCTCTAGCCACTAGACCAACCGGTCGTCAATTAGTAGGGATTATCTTAACATTATTCAAAATCCCTGTTCAATACAAAAAAAAAACAGTGTGTTTGTATATTTTTAAACAACAGTGCTGCCATATTACCCGAATTCAGTTGTTGGACGATAAGTTGAAAAAAGAGCTTAATTCCGCTAGATAGTTAAAATTCAAAAAGCGCTAGATCAACTCCGAAAGCGTTTATG
Source organism: Alsophila aescularia (assembly GCA_946251855.1). Lineage (NCBI taxonomy): Eukaryota > Metazoa > Arthropoda > Insecta > Lepidoptera > Geometridae > Alsophila > Alsophila aescularia. Next base: position 53,555,829 of record OX276379.1, read on the forward strand.
TTGAAGCACTGATTGGTAAAGTTGCGACGATGTCAACCTTTTTCATGAACATAATCAAACCTTTTCCATAGACTATCACTGTATTCGCGGCACATATTCTTAATTCAAATATACATATATAAATTCCCAAGTTACAGGTTAACCTAGTTTGGGGACCAATGACTGTAATGTTTTGTAACCGGAGCTTATTTCAATAAAATCTTATTCTTATCTTATTGTGATTGGATTAAAAAAATGAATATTTTTCAAAATATATATATACGTATACACTCGTATATTATACGTGGTAAATATATAATTAATAATAACTGTAATTTTTTAAGTAACTGCTTATATACCATCTACGTATATTAGGGGCAGCCACCAAAGTGTTCAGTAAGAATGGAACATCTCGTCCTGCGAGCTTCGCTGATATGCCAGCTTGCACTATCTCTGTACATGGTCAACTTCTGCTGTCAACGTGTCCATGAAGATGATGGCGTGCTGTTCATGAACAACAACAAAGTTACTTCTTTGTTCCTGGACTATATCAGTGTTGCCTCGAGTGCCTGGGTAAAGGCATCCATCGAGTTATATATTCTTCTGCTAAACTAACTCGTTTCCTGCGTGTTCCTGTAGGTAACTTTTATGTTGTCCGCTGAGCGTCGGTCCCTGGGCTCTAGTAGAACAACCCCCTACCCCTAGGACCGCTTCGCGACAAAGTAATAGCATCCCATTTACACCAGAGCTTGATAAAATACATAAGCCTATTGTATGTGTGTGAATTAATAAATAAATAAATAAAATAATGGTACTATGGTAGAGCTAGAATATGGTATGGTATGGTAAAGCTCAGAGTTGTGCAGCGTGCAATAGAGAGAGCTACGCTCGGTGTTTCACTATGTGATAGAATCCGAAATGAGGAAATCCGTAGAAGAACGAAGGTTACCGACGTAGCTCTCAGAGTTTGCAAGTTGAAGTGGCAATGGGTAGACCATATAGTTCGCAGAACCGACAACCGCTGGGGAATAAAGGTTCTCGAATGGCGACCACGAACAAGCAAGCGAAGTGTTGGGAGACCCCTCACACGATGAACCGACGACATTGTAGCCATCGCAGGAAGTCGGTGGACGGAGATGGCACAAGATCGCTCGTCATGGCGCTCTTTGGGGGAGGCCTATGTTTAGCAGCGGACTTCTAAAGGCTGACATGATGATGATGACTATGGTAGAAGCGCTCAGTGACGTCGATGTTTACGGCTATTCACATATGCTTTGATCCTTAATAATTTAATGCTATTTCATCGATCACTTATGTATTTCACTAATGGATGTCATCAATATTCATTATCTATAGATATACATATTAAATGGTACACATGTAAGCGCTTGTTTACGGACCGTTCACCGTAAGATGTCCCCTGCCGTGATGTTGGCACTATCTATGGCAGGGAACATCTTACGCTGAACGGTCTGTAGTGCCAACATCACGCCAAATTTCTGAAGTATACCGTCACCAATATAATGTTGCGGGCGTTCAAGTTTGAACCAACCACCAATGATTGACGGTGAGTAAGAACTGACATCATACGGTGAACGGTATGTAGCGACTACCCTCAAGCAAAAAATTTGTCAGCGAGTCTTCAAATTGACAGCGAACATGAGAACGAACTGTCATTGTCAAATCACTCTAGCGAGGCGTTACCTCATTGGTAGCGGGGCAGCCATGTTTTTAACGAGAGGCGCCAGCGCATCATATCTCGCTGTCTATCCTTATAATCAAAGTGATTGAAAGCCTAATATGATTTAATGTGGAGTGTTTAGTTGTGAAGAAGCTATTAGAGAATAGATTTTAGAACGAGTCTAAATTATTAAATAACTCTAGCTGCGCCCCGTAGTTTCCACCCACGTGGATTACGATGATGATGGAAGCCTATGTGTTAATCCAGGATAATATGCTATCCTATTACCTAATTTCATGCAAATCTTAAGCCGTTTTAGTGTGAAGGAGTAACAAACATACACACACACTAAAGATAAAATATAGATGGCGCTAATCGGTTTTGTGCATTTTATGACGTTTTTACGGACTGACAGTTTTAGAAAAAATGAATACTACCTTATCGAGCGGAAAACTTCGTATGCGCGATGCAGAACTCCATACATTAGTGTATGCATTAGTGTATGGAGTTCTGCATCGCGCATACGAAGTTTTCCGCTCGATAAGGTAGTATTCATTTTTTAAACTTTAAGCTCTGATTGGCCCGTTTAAGACAGTGACTACGAGTAAACTTCTCTGATTAATAATGTGAAATATAAAGTGATTAATATGATTAATGTGATATTAGTGTGAAGTGTGATTACATTTTTTAAGTCATGAAAGAGAAGTAAGAGAGAAGTTCGATTCAGATTCCTTGCCCACATTCTCACGCCGTCTAAGGTCTATAATTATGTGGTGTGAACAGTAAACCTGACGCTGGAATGTAAACTTGTTAATGAACAAAAGTACGTTATGTTGAGCAAAAATATGAAAGGTGTGTCGGCGATCACGTAAATTTTGATACGTAGCTGTAGAATTCTATTAACTTCCATAAAAACTCCACAAATATGTATAACTACGTAATGTTGGGCGAAAAATAAATAAGGTTAAAGGTGCGGGACGGCGTTCAAATAAAAAAATCTACAGTTACAACTGTTGAATTTTATCACAAGACATGTCTATAATACAATTCGTTATGCTTACATTTTGAATTAATGTTGTAGTAGTGTTGCAAACCCAAAAATATATTTATTAAGTGTGCACGGGCGTTTTTTTGTCACCAAGTGTTAATGTGCATCATTTTACACCGAAAGCCCAACGTCATTTAAAGATAAATTTTACTAACGCAAAATCAAGTGGCTCGAAATACACACGACACCGTCTTAATACCAGTGAGATAGCAGTCAATCCCTAATCTAGACAAATAAAATTGAAGTGTCTGTTTGCAATGTCAAAATAACAGCTTTTTACTGAATGCATACGAAAGTACAATATACCGAATATACGGTAGGTACTTATAACAAAAACACATTCTTTAGAGTTTTTGTCTGTCTGTCTGTCTGTCTGTCTGTATGTCTGTCTGTCTGTCTGTCTGTCTGTCTGTCTGTCTGTCTGTCTGTCTGTCTGTCTGTCTGTTTGTTCCGGCTAATCTCCGTAACGGCTGGACCAATTTTGACGGGACTTTCACTGGAAGATAGCTAATGGTACAAGGAGTAACATAGGCTACTTTTATTTTCGAAAAACAATTAGGAAACTGCGCAAAAAAACCCATAAATTTAGACCACGCGGGCAAAGCCGCTGACACAACTAGTCAGTATAATAAAAAACTGCATGCTCAAGGGCAAGAAAACTAACTGACATACTAACATTAAACTAACATTAGATTAAGCTTGTAAATTATCCTAAGTGAACTATGTATGTTCTTTAGAGAAATAAAGAATCTTAAACCGTAAAAACTAATTTGATTTATTAAACCACTCAATGGTACTAATGAAACTAAACCAATTATTCTATGGCATTTAATTGAGAATACCTAATTGCACCAAACTATGACACGCGGCGTTAAATGAGCCCTGTTAAAATTACATTTGCGTACGAGAGTGCTTGTCAAACGTACCTAATTACATATATCAAAGCAAGGTATAACATTGTTGGGTTGTTGTACGTGTCTGCAGTCTTTAAATCAAATAAGGTATGTACGTAACATAATAACTCCTCGACATTTACCTGGTTTCAGGAACAGCAACAAATAGTTTATCAAAATAATAAGATCTCTAATTAAGTCATAACATAGCCCAGTAGTCATTTCGTAGTCGGGTAAACTCGACTACGAAAAAGGTGGGTTATTACTTTAGGTATATTGTATGTGTATATATTCCGTCACAGCATAAACTACTTTTAAATGGATTTCAAATAAAGTACTTATCGTTGAATTCGTCTCGTTCGTTTCATTTCGTCTTGTCAGCGTGGTTTAGGCTTGTTATATAAAACCAAAATAGCGTCTGTTGTACACCATAAAGTTATGGCAGTTATAATTTATCGGATTCCATCATGACGGGCATCAAATTCAATAGCTAAATTATCATTTAAATATATGTGGCCCGTGTGGCAACATAGTAGGTATAATGTAAAACAATATTATCATTTTCAAAATGTCAAATTTGTGTTTATACATTTATGCACGTTAGCTCTGTCCCAAATCGTCAAAATTCCTAGAGATACAAAACATAAGTTCAAAAGAGATACAAGACATAAGTTGTAAAAGAGATACAAGACATAAGTTCAAAAGAGATACAAGACATAAGTTGTAAAAGAGATACAAGACATAAGTTCAAAAGAGATACAAGACATAAGTCCAAAAGAGATACAAGACATTAGTTCAAAATAGATACAAGACATAAGTTCAAAAGAGATACAAGACTTAAGTTCAAAAGAGATACAATACATTAGTTCAAAAGAGATACAAGACATAAGTTCAAAAGAGATACAAGACATAATATCAAAAGAGATACAAGACATAAGTTCAAAAGAGATACAAGACATAAGTTCAAAAGAGATACAAGACATAAGTTCAAAAGAGATACAAGACATAAGCAAAAAAAATTGCCTATGACATTCTTGCGATGAAGACAAATCGATTGATACCTCGCTTGTCAAAATCGGACCATGTTTTTAGTTTAAATACCCATCCTTTGCTTCGCCGTAGTCGGGTAAAAAGGCCTATACATGACGATGAATCGATTGATATCTCGTTTGTTAACATCGGAACAATTTGATCCACATACCTACATACATACACATAAACATACATAGTCTGTTAAACTCATAACCCTTCCCTTGCTTTGCCGTACTCGGGTAAAAATACACGGATTATCGCTCTTTCGTCACAATGCCTATTTTTACCCAACTGAGGAGGGCTACGTTTTTGGGTCGTATGTATGTTTGTTAGTTTGTATGTATGTACATATGTTTGTACGTTTCTTATGCACGTCCTACAGCCTAAACGGCTAAATGGATTTTGATAAATGAGGTATCATTGGATTCGCCTTAATCAGAGAGTGCTATTGGATATATGAAGTGTCAAGACAACTAATATGGCGGCTTACAGCTGCCATATTGTATTTCCGACGGGACAAAAAATAAACAAAACCTATTGAGTGAGGTACAGATCCTTAAAATACCATTTAAAAATATATAATTGTTACAATAAAACAGTAGGAATTTTCTTTTAAGTTTCTTATAATATTTTCAATTTAAGATTATTCAAGTTAATGTAAATAATATAGTTTAATGTAGCAATTGCAACTATTAAAGTAAAGTAAAATATTTAATTAAAATGAAACATTAAATTTACATAAATACTAGCTGCGCCCCGCAGTTTAACCCGCGTTCCTCAGGAACTATATATTTTTCGGGATAAAAAGTAGCCTATGTGATAATCCAGAGTATAAGCTTCCCCCGTTCCAAATTTCATCTAAATTTAAGCGTGAAGAAGTAACAAACATACACACACTCAAACCCTTACATACATACAATCTTTCGCCTTTATAATATTAATGAGATTATTTTTGCAGGCGGTCAGCTCGTATTCAATAATTTTGTTCGCAATCGGGTTCTTTGTATTTTTATAACAATTTTACTTGTTAATTTAATGAAACCGTGTGAGCTCTACAACTTCGCTTGTTTTTCAGTTTTACATTATTTTATTCCTCTTTTGTTCTGCATTTCCAAGTGAAGAAAACTTGGAAACAAAGCGGGGATTTCATCGAGCTTCTTGTATTCCTTCAAGCCCTGTAGATCTAACCTGTTGCATGAGAAGCACTCCACGGTACAACTTATTTCTCGTCTTCTATTAATGCAAACGTACCGAGTTATAGTTTCTGGGATATTATGCTTTTATGTATGTCTGTTTGTATGTTTTTAAGTGAGTTTCTAAATTCCACTTTTAAAACAGGTTTGGATGTATGAGGCACCGTTGAATCCTTACATCATCCCGAGTAATATAGGCATTTAGAAAAGTTATTTTTTGGATGGGCGGTTGACCTGATTTTTCTCTTTGATGATGTACTTGTTAAAAGTAGTGTTGACCGAGCGTTTGCTTGAGCGCTTTACAATACACAACACCTGGTACGAAAACCTCAGCCCTACACCAATCCATACCAATAATTAAAAGTGAAGCGTTGTCTGTTTGTTTGTATGTATGTTTGTTTATTTGTTTGTTTGTTTGGGGAGCTTTCGCGCGTAACGGCTGGACGGATTTTGATGAAATTTGGAATTGAGATAGCTTATACCCTAGAATAAAACATAGGTCTTTAGTTTTTTTTTACCCCGGAATATTGTAAGTTTTCACGGGAAAACTGGAAGATGTTGATTACTCGCTGTAAGGAACGGCTGCATGGAAACGAAATAACAAGTCTTTAAAAAACTGTTTTAATATCCTAGAAGAACATAGAATGCTTTTTTCGCGATAAACTGTAGTCTACGTGGACGAAGTCGCGGGCGGGAAGCTAGTAAATAATATATGCCTTGTAAATTATGTGCGGAATTCGAAGCCGTTGCCAAAAATGGCGAATGAAATCAAAGGGAGGAAAGTAGCAAATCTAAGAACCTAATGGACCCAATATCCATGGTCATGTGACATCCCCCAATCCGCACTGGGCAGCATGGTCTCCCTCTTTCTGAGAGAAGCTTCCCAACAGTGGAAACATTATAGGCAAATGATAACGAGTATCGTTTACGTAAGAACATTAAAATAAAGTAAACTTCTTAAAAAAATTAAACCGACTTCAAGTCGTATAAAACTTAAAAGAAATAAATAACTCTTTTTTTGAGGTCTATGCAACGCCCTAATCGACTAACTTCGGGTTTCTGATACGTTTGGTAACTTTGACAACAGATTAATTCTAATGCTGCCTTTGTCTGGCACTGAACAAATGACAAAGACAGCAATAGATTTAATCTGTTGCCAAAGTTAACAAACGTTTGAGAAACCCGAGGTAAAGTAAGTAGGCGCCATGTAGGCGCTTACCTGACCAGACTTTTCAGTTTCGTTAATGTATGCCTAAGAAAACGAACTACTTATTCGATTTGCTAAGAAAAAACCCTTACTGGTATTGGCTTGGTAATTACGAATGGTGGTACGAGTTGGGCTCCAACTCTGTTGAATTCACTATTGAACATATCGCAGTTCAATAGTTCGGTTCAACGCAACCCGATAGCATGTTTTTTATATTTTTGCGAACTTTTCTCTTTTAGCTCTTAAAAGTGGTAGAAGCGAAAATTTCTTCTTTTTTTATATATTTTATACTCTTTTATTTATTTCATAATAAAAATCGCTTCTACCACTTTTAAGAGGTAAACAGAAATTTTTCATGCAATCGATTTCCGTTATCGCGGTTCTATGGCTAACAGAATTGGGGCACTGGTCATATCTTTTAAACTACTGAACCGATTTAGAATGAAACGGAAATTATTTAAAAAAAATGCAATCGGACGACTTGTAGTTTCCGAGAAATACTTGGACAAGCATACATTCGCGAAATTTAGTATATTTGTTCAGATACTCATATAGACTAACATATATGAATATTACGCATTTTTGACTTTATTACGTACACATCAACTTGAGAACCTGCTTTTTTTATGTCGGCAGCTAGTAGTACTGGTATTCATCATCATTATCAATATCAGCCTATACTTATCCACTGCTGGACGTAGGCCTCCCCTAAAGCACGCCATTGAGTTCGGTCTTCAGCTCTCCGCATCCAGTTTCTACCAGCCCCTTTTCGCAGATCGTCTCACTCCACATGGCCACAGGGCGTCCTACGCTACGTGTGCCTAAATTTCTCCAGTCGAGAATCCTTTTACACCAACGGTTATCGGTTCTTCGATGTAACATTATTCCAGTGATCTCGCAACGATAATCCCACACTCACCCGTTTTGTGTTTTTTGGAAGCAACGAAAATACTACATACGCTCATTCCTATGTAGTTACTCGAACGGACTTGGACTGTAAAAATCACGCAAAGAAGGAAATATCTGAGCCATAAAATGGAGCAATTGTAATTGTAATGAAACCCCGAGAAATTGTTAAATCCTCACCTCAGCCCGTCGCGACGCGTGACAGATTTCAGTGTTGCCGAGTGACACATTTTAATTAAATCCATGACTTCACCTTGTGTTGCCATAGCTAAGAATGACGTATAAAATCACGCCGTGTTTCATTATGAATGCGGGATAATTGACTTCATTAATCGAGCAACAAGGAAGAGGATGGTTTGTTATTGGTTTATCTTTATATTCATCAAGTTTGTTTATTCCTAGGTTCCTAGGTGACGGTCTCGGAAGAGATTTGAAGCAGATTTATTTCTATGTCTTCTAATATTCTTTTTATTCCTGGCAATTGGAAAACTAATTCGAGTTTTACTGTTATGAGTATATCTAAGTATTCTTTTAGTGCTTTTAATATTTAATGAAGTTTTTCTTCTGTTTCGGTTTGAAGGACAATGTTTCCAGCAAGATTATTGGGAAATGAGACAGCCAATCTCAGGGTGACGAGCGCAGTGTAGTGAAGCCATAGACTATATATTAGCAACCATTATTTTGCAACCAAAGTTCTATGTGATACTGAAACTGTTATTGGCAGTCGTGACGCTTACCATCAGGCGAGCGACCTACGGGAGTCGTCACTCAATGGAATAAATAGGTATAATTTAAAAAAAACTTTTATTCAGTAGCCATGTAATGTCACAAGAACCAAACGTGTGTGCCAAACCCGACCCGATAGCTTCAGTGGAAGTTGGTGAAATATTGATTGCAAAATTCCAGGACATACATGTATGTATGTAACTGAAGTTAAATACAAGCTTTTAAAAAAAGGAAGTTTAGATTAATAGAGATGTAACGTAACTTTATAATGTACTGCACTGCACTCGTCATTAGTGACACGGTTGTGCACTGCACTCGGCACTCAGTTGTGTGACCAAATGTGTGTCGACAAAATTACTGGTAAAGCGTTTCCTACTCAAAGGCACTGGTTTCTAACCCTCTACTGTGCAAGAGTATCAATTTCACTAGGTTCACTCTACTGTACACAAATTGAAGCTAAAATTTACATTATAAAGTGGAACAGTAAGTCACGGATCACGCTGAGCTAGCCCAATTACGAAAGAGCCTCTGTCGGTGGTCATTTTAATTAGAATCCCTGTCTCACAGATCCGAGAAATAACAAACAATTTAACTCGAAATGTTTGATGTAATTTTGTTTTCAATTTAATGTACAACTTTCAATGTAATGTACACTGAGAACGGACTCAAAAATACTTAAAATAGTAATAGTGATAATCACTCATACCTACTCAATACTGATTCATCATCATCATCATCATCATCATCATGTCAGCCTTTAGAAGTCCACTGCTGAACATAGGCCTCCCCCAAAGAGCGCCATGACGAGTGATCTTGTGCCACCTCCATCCACCGACTTCCTGCGATGGCTACAATGTCGTCGGTCCATCGTGTGGGGGTCTCCCCACACTTCAACTTGCGAACTCTGAGAGGCTCTGCGGTATCTGCGACGAGAAGATATGGCGTATCGTAGAAATACTATCTAATATATCTGTTTGTATTTTTGTTTGTAATGGATAAACACAAAAAATATGACCCAATTTAAAAAAAACTGTAATGGATAAACATAAAAAATACTGAATCGATTTAAAAAAATATAGAAAGCTACTTTATCAGCGAGAAACATGGGCAGAAACTCATTTTTCAAAAAAATTTGAAATGCCCTTGAAACTTGCAATAATGTGACCAAAAGTATCAAAAATTTGAAAAAAGGAAAAAGGAAAAATTACATGTTGCCATGGTAACGAAATGATAACAAGTTTCTCAAGTAAGTGAGTAATAATGCAGCATCACGCTCGTTGCAGCCAATGATTTTGAAATAGGCTTACTGGCGTATTTTTTTAGAAGTTACGCCGGTTTTATATATACTAAATGTAAGAAAATTGCGGAAGTGCGAGCGAATCCGGGGCGAGTCAATAGTTTGGTATAACTTCGGTGTGGGTACATCGAAAACATGCCAGGTAAAGCGGATGTGAGAGAAAATCTTCCAGAGAATTGATTCGGTTTTTAACAGATGTGAAACTATCTAGCTATTAAGTACATTAATTTGAATGTTAGCTGGTTCATCTTCTATGCGTTCCTATACCGCGTTCTATGCGTTCCTATGTGTTTCATCCGATTACGAAGAAATTCTGGTGAATTGTTCTGTTCCTGCCCGCTAAGGGCCGAAGGTTACTAGCAAAAAAACAAGAAAGATAGAAAAAAATAATTATGTGTTCGCGCATCGTTCATTATACATACAGTAATATTGTTGTTGTCACTTGCGTGAAAGTTTCCAACATAAAAAAAGAAGAAAAACAAAGAACAATTCACCATCATCAGCTTATGCTTATCCACTGCTGGACGATGGCCTCTCTAAATGCACGCCTGAGACTGAGACTGAAACTCTGCCAACCGCTTTTCGCAGGTACTCCACCTGGCCATAGGCCGCCATACGCTAAACGTGATCTCCACTTGAGAACTCTAGTACCAAAATAAAAAAAAAAATGAAAAAAAATTGCATGAAAATCTACTACTACTACTACGCAACGGTAGTTTAAAAGATTAAGCGTTACAGACAGACAGACGGCGGGAAGCGACTTTTGTTTTATCAATATGTATTGATTTCTTCCGACATCTTGAACATTTATCGTCATATTTCAACAAATTAACACAAAATAATATTAAACTATACGTATAAACCTTTCTCTTGAATCACTCTATCTATTGATGAAAACCGGATTAAAATCCGTTGCGTAGTTTAAAAGATTAAGCGTTACAGACAAACAGACGGCGGGAAGCGACTTTGTTTTATCAATATTTATTGATTTCTTCCGATATCTTGAACATTTATCGTCATATTTCAACAAATTAAGACGAAACAACATTAAACTATATGTATAAACCTTCCTCTTGAATCAGTCTATCTATTGATGAAAACCGCATTAAAATCCGTTGCGTAGTTTAAAAGACTGAGCGTTACAGAGGGACAGAAGGCGAGAAGCGACTTTGTTTTATCCTATGTATTGATTATTCGTATCTGCTCTGTATTATTTTTTATTTTACTTTTTATGATTTTTAATGCACGCCTACATCCCTTGAATGAATAGTAGATAATGCTTTAGCATTAAATCCTCCTTTTGTACTCTCTTATTGCAATACAATATTACGGTTGTCGGTTCTTCGAGAAATGTGACCAGCACTGATACTTTAGCATAGATGTAAACTTTAAAATATAAATAAAATTAGATTTATGTTAAAGTAGAGTATGGCTCCTTTTAGTCTTTCTGCTTGTTACACTGTGGTTTTCATATTGGCCAGGATGCCAGCATTAATTTCAGTTTTATTTCATGAGCGTCTCTTCTTGCTTTTATGTTTATGAAAATGAGGAATGGAATATGTATTGATAGCGTTCCTTTGAGCGAAGCATTAGGAGCTCTAGATTGAGACAAGGTTTTTTCCTTTCATACGTGTTCATTATGTATTTACCCGCGTGTCACTTGATGTCTATGTGACCTCGTCGTTATACTTTTACAAATACCTTTCGATGCGGAAAGTAAAATATTGTATGCTTATTTAAGAAGTTTGAAAGGGATTCCCTTTCCTTATAGAAACTTTCTGGAGAGATTCTCTTGCGACTTTAGAACTATAGCCGTGGCCCTCAATGTACCTATCATGTCATACTATTATTTATTATGTGTAGTTATTAATGTCAAGGGTTTCTCATAAGCTATAGCTGCTGCCTACTTTTATATTGCGAACTAGATTTCTGTACCAACTGGCCCGCTCATTGAATTGCTGTTTATCTTGGGTATCAAGAGAAAAGTTTGAAAAATAGAGATGAAGCTTCTGGCACCGTGAATATTTTAACAAACAAATATGTAATTTAAAAAAAGAAGTTTATTTGAGCCAGATATTTACTTGGGTAAAACACGATTATACTATAATATTTACTCAAACTACTTTAAACAACTTTTTAACTTCGCTTTCTATACCTAGTTAAGTATATCTTTAAAAAAATGTGAATATAACTCGAAGCTTGTTTTGTAAGATATTTTTAAGATGATCCAGCGATTTATAACAATTTCTCGGTACACCTGTAAGTCGTTCAAAATCTACTCCCCAGCTCTATAACCTCTCCCGTTCAACTTGAACACGGAGGAGTAGGAGAAAACTATTATGAATTTACAGTGTTTTACTCTTTTTGTATTATTCCAGGATGCTGGGTGGCGTGGGAGGGCGGCACGCGTCGGTGCGCCGGCGCGGCAGCTCGCCGGGCGTGCGGCGGATCGCGGCGGCCGCCGCCGCCGGCGCCGGCGATTCGCCGCCCGGCTCGCCGCGCCCGCCGCGCCGCCGCCGGGCCGCTCTCGCCTCCTCCGACCAGAAGACCTGCCTGCTGGTTCATACCAGGCTCAAGCTGGGGGATATTATGTGAGTTTTTATTATTATGCGATTTTTTTATAAGAAATTTGAATACGAAATAAACTAAGAATAGAATATACCTACATACATTTATTATGTTCGATACTAATTAAGCGAGCGAGCGCAAAGCGCGAGCAAAGTGTCTCCATTTCAACTTGGGCAAAAATGCTTTCGTATGTCCAGATCTCTGTTCTCCTCTACAGGTCGTATTTCTCAACCGATCTAGACCAAACTTGGTATACAGGTTAAACGAATTTTTAGTTTTTTTGTCGTCGGGGATTTTTTGTGATTGCGGTGGAGGTACGTCTCCCAAAAAGGGGCAAAAAGGGGGCTAATGAATATCTCCACCTCTTTAGATCCAATTTCAATGGGTTTTTTTTTGTCTGCAAAGTAGTAACGTTAAGTAAGTCTCATAAAAATATAGTGAAGATCTGATGAGGATCTTCGGTGTGTTGAGCAGAATAGCTCCTCAAAATGCAGTAAATTTCTCACTTTTACGTTTCTACCAATGGAATCAGCCCTTTACCTTCTAGGTAGGGATTGTTGGAGCGCCTTGGTTATTAATGTTAGTTTTACAATAAGGTAACTAGATGGTGCACTGCTAGATTGTTTGCAAAAAAGTTTGTACGCGCGAAGTCTACAGCTCACTACCACCCACTGCCACTAGTATTATGTTATATGTCTCATTTTGAAATCAATATTGACAATAGTGTGTGATTACAAATTGTAAAATAAAATAGTTAAAGGAACGATCCGTGCTATCAAGCATTATGCTCAAAATGGTAGCAAACTGTGTTAGTGAGACTGAACTTCTACGACGACGTTTGGTAAAAAATACAGAGTATTACACATTGTATGATGAATATTCTTATTCGTTTACTTGCAGTCGGTTTTTTCTTTATACCTACCCTTTGATTATTTATCTGTCAATCAAAGAACCTACAGTTTCTTACCTAGTACAACTTAAATACCTAAACCCTAAACGTAGGATATAATTGTAATTCTATGCCTAAACATAAAAAGGCTTTAAACCTCTTCCGTTCAACTTGAACAAGTTTCGTCCAGTTCCTTTCATTGGTCTCCATTTGCTATTTTGAGGCCAAACAGTGTGTTATGATTTCAGTATTGAATCACAATATTGCCGTTCAACTTTTAATAATCAAAGGTTTATGTAAAAAAAAAAACATTTAATTCCTTAGGCTGAAAAAAGAACCCTTCTTGTTGTTAAACTTTCTGAGTTAGCAATATCAAACTTTTTCAAAGGTTTTTCATCAGTAGGTATTGGTGATGCCACCTATGGTATCACCTGGCAAAACTAGTTTTTCCATCGTGACCGTCTCTAGAGTAGTAAAATAAACCAACAGTGGCATGGAGAAAACAGGAACTAAAATGAAAAACAATAATGTCCATTTTCCCCACAGTAACGCCATCTATCTGAATGGTATAATATCCGTGTCCCCAAGATACTGGAACAGAACCTTCTTTGAGCCATGAGATATCCCGCCATCTGCGATGGAAATTGGAACTATAGGAAAAACTCATCGCGAACGCTGCGTTCACGAAACTGCTAACGCCATCTGGTGAATGTTTTAGTGTAGGAGGAGATTCATGATTTCACAGAGTCAACTAACTTTACAGGTTTACCGGAAACTTTAGTTTGGAGCTGAATTCCAATAGATGGATCTACCAGGTACTAAGGCTTAGGTAACTGATGAAAGTCAGAGTTCATTTATATCTGGTAAAGGTTATCGAGTCTATTGTGGCTCAGTTTGCTATTTTTCTATCAAGTCATGGGCTGCCAATATCCATCTTCAAATTAATGATGATAACAATATAGATATAGCTATGCTTCTAATAGACCAGTTTATGGATTAAAAATATTTTTTTTGTATAATTCTGTAAGAATTAAAATATGGGCAAATGAAGTCACTGCACTGAGTTTCTTCAGTGGAGAGACTTTGTCGGTAATTTAACGGTTTTAGAAATTGAATTTCTGCTTCAGTTCATACCAGAGACTAGCCAAGGCATTCAAATTCAATATCTAATAATGGAGCCTCATAGTCGACCGTCCGCGGCATTTGCCCGGAGTAAATGGAGCACTCCACTTCTTTCCACGTATTCCACGTGCCTACCGTTATTGATTTCCGGCGCTAGAACGGGACAGCGCAGTACCCACAATTTGTTGCACTATTTTCCGTCCCTCTCGTCCGCCAATATATGACCTATTTTTATGCCGCTTTCCCTATATTAATACAGACTAAGTAATTAGGTGAAAAGTTCCGTTGACGTGGAGCAATCTACACTTAGGTATATAACTACCTATAGTGCTAATTATGTATATTATTTGTTGTGGATAGTTAATTGTTATTGCTGGTTAAATGGGCGATCGTTTTTGAGGTGGAAATTGATTTACAGTGACAGATATTGAGAGTATTTAAAATAGTTATCGGTTGGTTTTGCTAAAAACCGTAAGGGTCTTATCGTTCAATGATCTGCCCATAATATTAACTTGCTTTCAATTTCTTAAAATTCCTATTGGAATTTAGAGCAGAGCAAAAGCATTCGAAACATTAATGCAATTTTTAAATTCAATTATGCCACAAATTTGATTGGTACATACTGCGCCTTTATATCACTAGTACCATTTGACAGTAACATTAATGGTACCAGTGACACTAGGTACTTTGTGTCGCTAGTACCATTAAATAAAATACTAGTATTAAATTCCAGACTTACTTATAGATAATACCATTATTGGTACTAGAGACCCTACTTCGTAGTACCATTAAGTGAAATTCCTAAAATCTGATTTACAGACAAAATCAGATTTTAGAGTGTAAATACAGGAAGTGTTGTTGAAGGTAGGTAGTGTTCATAAAATCATGTAATAAAACTTTTCCACAACCTCTTGCTTTCATATTAATATTATAAGGCGAAAGGGTGTATGCATGTGTGTATATGTGTGTTTGTGTGTGTGTGTGTGTGTGTGTGTATGTGTGTATGTTTGTAACTCTTTAACGCTTAAACGGCTGAACGGATTTGAAATTTGGTATGTAGATACTTTATGTCCCGGAATAACACATAGGGTACTTTTTATCATCATCCATCGTCATCAGATGTCAAAGTGACAGGTGTAAAAATGACATGTATCGAAGTGACATGTTTCAAAATGATAGGTGTCAAAGTGACAAGTGTAAAAGTGACATGTGTAAAAGTGACATGTGTAAAAGCGACATGTGTCAAAGTGTCAGGTGTCACCGGTATCAAAATGACATTAGTCCAAGTAACAGCGGATGAAACCGCGGGGCGCATCTAGTTTATTTTATAAATTAGAAAACAAATGTGGGTAATAACATTAAATTAAGTAGGTACAGACAAATACCATTAATAGTACTGCGATACAAAATAGTGTCACTAGTACCATTAATGGTACTAGTGATATAAATGCCATACTGCAGTAACTCCGAGAAAAATAATTAGGTTAAGTTTGCTTTTATAAAACATGATGATACTTCCGATATACACTATCAAACCCACTATCACTATCACTACCTTCAAATTTATTCCAATATTTACTATCTTTCCAAAACATGAAATCCATATCAATACATAAAATTGAAACACGACGACGGCGACGGTTACGGTGACGGTGACGTTGTCTGTTTGTTTGTTTATTTGGGGAGTTTTAACTCGATAACGGCTGGACGGTTTTTGATAAAATTTTGAATGCAGATAGCTTATACCCTGGAATAAAACATAGGATACTTTTCGTCATCGTCATCATCATTATCATACTTCACTCTCAAACGACTGAACGGATTTTGATGAAATTTGGAATGGAGATAGATACCCTGGAATAACACAAAGGGTACTTTTCATCATCATCATCATCATCATCATTCTCTCGGGTGAAACCGCGGGGCTCAGCCTAGTAACATAATAAAATTATATTAATTATCGTTATTTGATAGAAAAAATAATTGTAAGATTAAGTGTCCACAGCTAGAACTGCGCACTCATTGATGTGGGTTCAGTAATCTAACTCATTTATTTTTGTATCTACATATCCGGATTATGAACTCAAAAATGGTGGCATAATGACATACATTACGCATGGCACGTCTCTAATAAGTTTTTTTTACAGAATAACACTGTTTTTTGAACTAAACGATGTTATAATATTATTATTTTCCCATAAAAGCACCGGTTGGCTACACACCTAACAGGGTTTTCGTCATTTACTATTTATAGTGGCGCATGCTAGACCGTAGGCGCGCGAATTCGCTGTAGACTGGGTTTTGGCGCCATAATTTACTTTACATTAGTACCCAACCAATTTAATGTGTATTAGTTGATAAAAATTGTGACCTGATAACAAAATGTACAAAAGTAGTGTTAGTGAGGAGAATTTGACTCTACCTCTACACGGAAACAGGAACGAGCATGACGAACAAGCTTTTACCAGAAAAAAATAAAATATTACGACATATTTTTTTCATTAAATGTATGTTCCTATTGCATAAGTGTAGATAAAGTAGTTATGAAACGGCACATAACTTGTTATTAAAACACACGAGTGATACTATTAAAAAACTTGCCTATGGCTTTTTTTTAAACTCATTCTCGTGTTTTAATACCCCTTATTATGCAACCATTTCATAAACTACTATTCTACACTCATGTTGTAAAATCCGGATTGTGATCTCAAAAATGGTGGCATAATGACATACATTACGCACGGCACGCCTATAATAAGAAAAAAAACTATTATAACACTGTTTTTTGAACTAAACAATGTTATAATATATATTTTTTCCAATAAAAGCACCGGTTTGGCTCCGCACTACGTGGGTTTTCGCCATTTATTATATATGGCGGTGCATGTTAGAACGCATGCGCTCGAATTCGCTGTGGACTGGATTTTGGCGCCATAGTTTACTTTACCTAACCAGTTTAATGTGTTTTTGTTGATCAAAAGTTCCTGATTACAAAATGTCCAACAGCAGTGTTAGTGAGGAGAATTTGACTCCACCTGACATCACGGAAATAGGAAAGAGCTTTGTGACGAGGTCCAAACCTCTTTCATAATAATACTCTTTTGATATCTAAATTCTTTCATAATCCATTTCTTTTCATTTTGATAGTTCATTATTCATTCTAAATACAAATAACCTGTCATTCTTAAATTATCATTGATTCGCTGTCTGTGTTCTTGGACCTAACTTTTAAAAGAAACAGAATACACACGTTATATATACTAAACTAAATATATTTCATTTCAAAACCTAAGTTTGCTGAATATAGCTGAAGGAAACGTGTACGTATGAAGACTAGCAGCTACGAAGCCTCCGCTGCCCGTTGAAAAATGAAGGCTCGCACTACGACGAACGACGAACGAGCTTATCAAGAAAATATTACGACATTATGTTTTCATTAAAAAAGGTCCTATTACACGAGTGTAGATAAAGTAGTGTATATATGAAATGGCATATGACTAGGTATTAAAACACTCGAGTGATATAATTAAAAAACTCGCCCATGGCTCGATTTTTAAACACACTCTTGTGTTTTTTAATTCCCCTCATTATGCAACCGTCCATTACGTAGCATTATACAGTTTTATAATAATACCTATCTATAGACTAGCCATTTATCATAATGATGCAGTCCCAATTAGAGCGTGCCAATATAATTCGCAAATAATGATGTTATACCTCCGGCGAGGTAGCACGACGACATACGTCAGGAGACTGGCGACAGTTGGAAAGGAAGAGCCGAAAGCCGAAGAACAGCATCAGTTGCGTGCTTTGGGTGACGCCCATGTCCAGCGGTGGACTGATACAAGCTGATTACGATGATGAAGACAATGCTACTGATGTGCGGCATAAGATTTCGATACAACAATTGCTCGTTTAAGGATAGGACAGAAGCAGTTGTTTTCATTTACTATCGCTTTCATTACAATCATTAGGTGATAGGTACATTTATTTAAAAAGTTCGCAGAAATAATATACGGAATTTCGATTGAAAATATATTCCCACAACCGTATCCGTTATCGACACTCCATATGCTTAACATCCCTTTTGTAAGCCTACGCTGCGGCTGTCCTGTAGGCATATAGTTATGCTGTAGCAAGAAGGTTTAAAAAACGACGGAGAACACACCGCCGTACAAAAGAGTAAAGTAAATGGCAGCTGCGTGAGCGGATTATTTGTGGTTTAGTTGATGAACAATTTCACATTCGGGCGGCCTGTAGCTTTACCTTTGTTAACAAGCACAAATAAAAAAGTTATATAAACCCGACCTCTATAGCTAAGAAGCATCCAGATCACATCAGTTTTCAAACAGAAAAAATCGCATCAAAATTGGTTCATTCGTTTGGGAGCTACGATGCCACAGACAGACATACATGCACCCTAAACTTATAATAACCCTCTCTTTTCGAGTTCGGAGGTTTAATAAGTTAGTAAAAAAACATTTAAAATGCTTTTATGCAGCAGCCATGTCATGGTGAAACTAAGAACGGGCTATCACAACTAAATGCGTATACAACATTTCGTGTCTGTGCTGTTAACCCTTGAGGAGTTCCCTAGTAAGGACCCAACCTTTAGTGCAGCACCATGTCATGGTAAAACTTAAAACCAGCCATTATAATAAAATGCGTACACAAAATTTCGTGTGTCACACACATGTTCCCTGTTCTGTTGACCGTTGAAGAATTCCTTTTATCTGGAGACCAGGTCAAGGTAAAATTTAAAACCGGCTATTATAATAAAATGCGTACGCAATACATGCCTGTGCTAATAATTCAGCTTGCAAGATTTGATCTAAACAAACATACATACATACATACATACAAACATTGGAAGTTAAGTAAAAGCAATAGGGATGTTCATAATTGTAATACTAGAAATAACAAGTCAATTATACAAAAAACCCGACTGAGTACAAAATTATTGACTACGAGCTGACCGCCCGCAAAAATAATCACACTAATATTATAGAGGCAAATGCTTTTTTTATGTATGTGTATGATTGATAAAATTGAGCAAAGTAAATGATAATATGAATGACAAAAATACATGGCCTGATGTCTCCAAGCTCCATGATAATATTAAATGATTACTTCTATGATTATCTTAATTGATTTGAATGATCAGTCAGAGTGCTTTTTGAGATGTCTCTTTTCACATAACTTACTTAGATAGAAAGTAAAGGTTCAGAGAAACTAGTTTTTAAGGTCATGCTCACATGTCTTCACATGCGGTGGTTCTGTGTACCGAGTCACTCCCTTCCATCTAAAATGGTTGACGGGGCTGATGGCTGGTGTACAAGTCCTACTTGTTAATGGGTGCTGCTTAAAGGAACTGTTCCATCCTGGTTTCTTATTAGACATTTGTGTTTTAATTATTTTGATGTATATTTAACCCCAAAACAAAGAGACTGGTGTTATAATTTTAGGGTGTGTATCTGTGGTCACAGTGTGTGTGTGTCTGTCTGTGGCATCGTAGCTCCCAAACTAATGGACCTACTTTGATTACATACATACATTTGAGTATATACATGTTTAATTTGTGCTTGTTATTAGTTTGATGATTGTGGGACGCCTCATTGGCCCTTATATGTGTTGTATTTCACAAATACATTCAAATAAAAATATATATATAAAGAAATGACAAAAATAGAGAAAATAACTTCCCCGTAGAGTTTCTTGGTGCTCTCTTCTCTAACGGGCATAGTTCCGAATCGGAGTCAGAAGGGTTTTGTCTTTTTTATTTGTGAGATTCAACACTGAGTCGGCACATGAAAGGGAAATTTCCTTTTCAAACTCAAATGATACTAAGTTTACCTGATTTTATTGATTTTATTTGTTCATGAGATGTTAAGTTTTGAGTTATAAAAGTGCTATTATTTACATATTTACAATAAATACTTTGATTTTGACTTTTATAATATAACGATACCTTATAAGCTGAAATCGGTTAGGTTAGGTGCTGTGAGGGAACAGACAATCGAAATATAGATAGATAGATAGATAGATAGATAGATAGATAGATAGATAGATAGATAGATAGATAGATAGATAGATAGATAGATAGATAGATAGATAGATAGATAGATAGATAGATAGACAATAATAATATTAATAATTAAAAAAAAAACAGATCTAATTAAAGGAGATCAAGAAATGCCCAAATTCATGACAAAAGGAATTATATACATGTTACCAAAGAGCAGCGATACCATAAATCCTTCACAATACCGGCCCATCACATGTCTGCCGACAATTTACAAACTTATTACATCACTAATTACGCGTAACATAAACATACATTTAGAGCAGAATAACATCCTATCCGAAGAACAAAAAGGGTGCCGGCAGAATCACATGGGATATAAAGAGCAGCTTGTTATAGATTCAACAGTTTTAAAACACGCCAATACACACAAAAAGAACCTACATATATCATATATTGATTATAAAAAAGCTTTTGATAGCGTCCCTCACTCTTGGTTAATTCGAGTCCTACATATATACAAAATTAATTCCACCATCATTAACTTTCTGGAAAATGCTATGTCTGACTGGACAACTAAATTACACCTGACGAATGGTACTGGCGCGATCACAACAGATGAAATCCGTTTTGAAAATGGTATTTTCCAGGGAGATTCTCTAAGCCCACTGTGGTTTTTCCTCGCTCTAAATCCACTGTCTAGTGTCCTGAACAACACCTCTAGCGGATATAAATTAAAATTAAACAGCAATACATCCATTATATTGATATCGTCCAATATATACCAATATTGGGTTTGGTTTATAATATTGGGTATACCCACCTAATGTACATGGACGATATCAAACTTTTTTCAAAGTCCGATAAAAGTCTCAAAAACCTAATTGATATCACCGCACAATACAGCCAAGACATTACAATGACGTTTGGACTAGACAAATGCCGAGTACTTCACATTCATAGAGGAAAATTGGTGAATAATAGGGATAACACAGACGAAACCACAACATTTGCACAAATGGATCTAGCAGATTCTTATAAATACCTCGGAATACATCAGTCAAATACCATAAACCATATTCACATCAAAAAAGATCTTTCCTCAGAATACACGAGAAGGCTAAACTTAATTTGCAAAAACCAGCTATACTCGAAAAACCTTTTCAAAGCCATTAATACTTTTGCAATACCCGTGTTGACATACTCATTTGGAGTAGTCAAATGGACTCGCACTGATATAAACGAAGTTTAGAGATCAAGACGGGTTTTTGACGGAAAAAAAAACAAAATGTTGTGATGTAAAGTTTGATTTTATTCTCAATTTTGTGTTTCTTCGAGTGTTAATGTGTAAGATTTGTGGAATTTTAACCATTAGGTGTTCGTTAACGTGCACGAGTGTAGGCAAAATAATCAAACGCAGAAATAAATGACATATTGTGATTTTTCTAAATCTCCCTCAGAAGTTTCAGTAAATGTCCACCATTTTACTGATTCGTGACTTTGACAATAATTGACTGTGACGTGACATTACTTTAAACTATAAAATACACTTGACATTGGCGAAATTGCTAGTAGGCCAGTGCCTCCGCAGAAGCCATCGAATAAAAAAAAGAGAGAGAGAGATCAAGACTAGAACAACCTTAACCAAACATAATTATTTACATCCCAAATCCACTATCGAAAGAATTTCAGTGAAAACGCAAATAGGAGGTAGAGGGTTAATAGACTTAAAAATATTGTGGGAAGGGCAGGTCCGAAACCTCAGAAATTTTTTCTACTCAAAATCAGCAAATAGTAATATACATTTAGCAATAATTGAATTAGATAGCAATTACACTCCATTAAATTTATTTAACAGAGACATACAATACAAAACACCACAAGTACTTTCAAATGAAAAAGTAGATAGATGGCGTTCTAAAGAACTTCACGGCCGACATATGCATGACTTGGAACAAGCTCATGTTGACTTAGATGCTTCAAATAAGTGGCTGAAATTAGGCTCTTTATTCCCAGAAACAGAAGGTTTTATGATCGCAATACAGGACCAAGTTATAAATACTAAGAACTACAAAAAGTTTATTCTTAAAGACGCTAGCATTCAAAATGACAAATGCCGAAAATGTCATCGCGCGTCTGAAACCATTCAACACATAACCAGTGCCTGTCCAACCCTAGCCCAAACAGATTACACGCACAGACATAACCAAATAGCCCACATAGTTCATCAAAAACTAGCCATTAAGCATAAACTGATACTATCTAAAGCAGTACCTTATTATCCATACGTTCCTTATTATCCAAAATCGGTGCTGGAAAGCCAGAGTTACAAGATGTATTTCGATAGAGCAATATTAACAGACAAAACAGTTCATAACAATAGACCAGACATAACCGTTATAGATAAAATAAATAAGCAGGCATACTTAATAGATATTGCTGTTCCTAACACCCATAACCTACAAAAGACAATTACCGAAAAAATACATAAATACACCGAATTAAAGGAAGAAATTATTAGAATCTGGAAAATGAATAAAGTTTATATCGTGCCTCTGGTGCTTTCCAGTACTGGAGTCATACCCAAACATCTCAATCACTACTTACAACAGATTGACTTGCCTAGTAATTTATTTATGACTATGCAAAAAGCTGCCATCCTTAACACTTGCCGAGTCGTACGGAAATGTTTGCAGGAACATTTGTCAAATGAAAGTAATTCCCAAAATGAACTTCAGTTGGCTTAGGCCCGTGGTGTTCAAATTTATAAACCGAAATTCTTCAAATTTCGAGAATTAAAAACCTTTAAGAATAATAATAATAAAATCTTTATTTGGGATAAAGGCAAAAGGTACATTTATGTTCAATGGAGCACCTGGGTCCTAAACTAGGTTCGAAACCCGTACGACAGGTCCCAGGCCTCTTTCATCGGAGCACAACACATAATTGCCTATTTATACACAAAAATAAGATACTTAAATTCTATGATTTTATACAGAAAAAGAAATCTTTTAGATGTGTGTGTGTGCGTGTGTGTGAATGTATGAGAGTAGTATAATTGAGGGTAAAGTACTTTATTTAATCCTATATTTCATTGAAATTATTAAATTTTCAGTCTCATTGTAGTTCAATACATTTAGTTTGTTGAACAGTATTTTTTAACTTCAAACGCAGTCAAATGGTATATCTTATTACATTTATTTATTTTATTATAAGGAACGGTCCAAGAACGGTGGAATATTTGCGAGCAAAGCCAGTGTTTACTGGAATCACAACACAAACATTATGAGGAACTCTTTTTTCGGTGATATTGAGATAAATAACACAATAGATAGATAGATAATACTTTATAATAATATATTTTTATGATAACTTCTTTTTTTTTAACATACGCTGCTTATATTCCTCCCTTTTTCATAGTTGAATAAAAAGTAAAGTGTATTTTAGTTTGCATTACATATAAGAGCTAGTTACAGTTTCATAATAGTACAGGCTAGCCAATAGCCATCTATCATAGTTAAATAGTCCAATTAGCGCGCGCCAACGTATTGTTAGCGTCGGCTGCGGCTATACTGGGGATTATAGAACGCTATTTATTGGGCCTTATTTAGTATAACTTACAATACTAATCTCTACAAATAAATTAAAAGCTATAAGAAGACTTGCATGCCAAAACTGGATTGATTTGTTTGGCATCTTTTTCATTGGCGCTCATTTGACCGCTTGGTCTTGTGGCTAGAGATCCTGGGTACGAAATCGTACGGTCGCGGGTTCGAATCCTGCAAGGTGCAATCATTTGTGTGATGAGCAGAAATGTTTATTTCCGAGTCATGGATGTAATATTCTTATCTATGTATGTTTATCCGTTATCTAGTACCCATAGCACAGGGTATCCTAGTTTGAGGCTAGATAATTGGTGTGGAAATGTCCCGAATATATTATTATTATTATTATTATTATTTAGAAAAAGTAATATATTATTTATGATCTGCTTTGATTTGTGTAATGCTTTTATAACAAGACATGTCGGGTAAAAAATAACCTATGACACTTGCGACGAAGACTTTATTATATAAATACCTTGCTTGTCAAATTTGGACTATGTTTTAGTTTGAACACATAACCTTAACTTTGCTTCGCCGTAATAGGGTAAACAATTTCCTGGAACACTCTATAAATTAAGAGGAACCGATTGATACCTCGCTTGTCGAAATCGGACCATTTAGGTTGAACACGTAACCCTTTCTTTGCTTCGCCATAGTCGGGTAAAGAATATAGTCTTTTACGTTCTATACCTGAAGATGAATCGATTGATACCTTGCTTTTCAAAATCGGACCAATAGGGGCTATGGTGGAACATCTACATACCCACATGCATACATACATACATGCATACATAGACTATTAAACTCATTACCTATCCCTTACTTCGCCGTAATCCGGTAAAAAGGAAATTATCAGTGTCATGCTACGTACCAGGGACATGAATTTGTACTTACTCCAAACTAGTCTCAATAAGATCTTCAGATTTTGTACGTATTTGTCCATAAGAAATTTTATTGCCATATGTAATAAGAATAACCACCAATTTTTGTTTTTTTTTTGTTTTTTGTGTCCCCCTGGTCCTGGCAGGGACTGTAAAAATTGCTGGTAAAATAATACTGATAGCTTTTTTAAGAAATCATGCATGGTCGATGTTTCTGAATGTTATTTAAGGCATTAATTTGGTCATATTTTTACTTTCTTATAAATAAAAGGATTTGTTAGTAAGATTTGTTAGTAAGATGCGAAGGAAAAGTATCAGTAAGAAAGTAAGAATATTTATTTAATTTTTCATATCTGTTAGTTGCTAGACAATTAGCAAACTTGTTATATTTGATTAATCAAATGTTGATTCAAAGCTTTTTATTGCCATATAACACAAACTCCCATGACAATTGCATAACATCCAGAACTTTGGATTGTAAAAGAGCCTTGCGCGGACCGAGGTATGCGCAGTAAGTAGCTGGACAAACTATATTTTGCCGATTTGAATTTTAAAGGACTTATTTTTAGTCATTACTAATTAGTTTTAGTTTAGTGGAAGAACACCGCTCATCACTTCAACATTCTAACAAAATATTATGACTAGCTTTAGCCCGCGACTGCGCCTGATTGCACCTGGTTCGTCCGCGCGAGCCTAGTCTTTACCAGAACATCATCCCCAAAAAAAAAAACGGTCCCAAAGGTGGCTGCAGTACTCCATACAAGATCGGTATAACTATAACTATGAATTTTCACTATATACAGGCCGTCCCACGATTTTGCCACATCGATGGAAAGTACCTGAAATACTGTAGTTTTTTTTATTGAATGAAGACTTCATTTTAGTTTTAAAAGCAATACAAACTGCATTCAAAGAATTTTAAATAATCGCCTGTCTGAACCGAGAATCGAACCCGCTAAATGTGAAAAGACAAAACCTGTAATTTTACTGTACTGATGAAAAGTACAAGTATGCAAGGTACTGTACTGTATTTAAGGTACTTTCCCTCCATGTTGCAAAGTCGTGGGTCGCCCTGTATATTCTTTTAACCTTCACAAATTATTTTAGTGCAAATTGGTTGACTCTTTCCTACTTCCGAAAAAGTTTCATACCTGTCTAGGACAGCTACTTTACCCAAAATGAATGTGAATAAAGCTTTTACCCCCCACGGATTCACCCGCGTGTACATTGATTACTAGAATACTGTCATCCCGCAAGCTGTGGCCAATGATGACAGTATTCTATACATACTTGTATTAGCTATTATTCTTAGATCTAAAGATAGCGTTTCCTGGTAAAACTAATAGCTTCCGTTTGGGATGCATTGAATTTTAGTTTCCAGTTATAAAAATATGCCAAGAGGAGGTCAATAGATAACTGCAGTCTATCAATAATCAAATCGGTACCTTTTGACAATGTGAATGACACTGTATCATCCGCAAAGCAAGCAATACTTGTTCGTGTCTGTATAGGTATGTCATTGAGGAAAATTAGGAAAAGGTGAGGCCCCAAGATAGAACCTGCTGGAACAGATCTCGGAGAGCAAGAGCAATCATTTATGTATACTTTGATGGATTGGTCCGTAAGAGAAGAATGAATAATTTTAACTGTAGACACCGGAGCGTTAAAGCTGATTAGTTTGTGCAACAGAGCATCATGCCAGACTGTATAAAATGCATTTTCGATATTTCAAATAATATATATATGTAGGGAAAATTTAATATCGTTAATTATACTTTTCCGTCGCAACTATAACAAAATAAACCTTCGGTTTTAAGAGAATAAGAAATATTAACAAATTTGTACCTCAAATAACATTCAGAAACATCGACATTTTCATTCATAATTTCAGAAAAATCTATAGTCTCTGCCAGGAAGCCTGTAGACATACCTGGAAAGGGGAAGTTATCCCAGAAGGAGTGAAAATTATTGGTTATTCGTAATCTGTGTAGAGGTAGGCCTCTTACGTAAGAGACTGCTTGGGGAAGAATCACACCTTTGTCAGATATTCAACCGCCAAGCGGTAGTGTGTAAACATTTCTGTGTTTCGGTTTGAAGGGCAATGTTTCCAATGAAATTACTGGGCATTGAGACTTAATAACCAATGTCTCAGAATGACGAGCGCAGTGCAGTGGCGCGCAAGATTTTGTAACCAAAAATCTAGGTGGCACTGCAAAATGCTATGAGGCGTGACGCTTACCATCAGGCGAGCGACCTGCCCATTTCGTCACAAAAAGAAATTAAAAAAAAACTTACTGGTATTGTATCAAGTACTCACATGTTAGGCGAGTTATTGGCTTGTTTACACACCAGTAGGGTAGACATCCGCTCTGGCTAGCAGCTCGCACGTGACTGTCCACCCCACTACCCTTACGCTCAAGACAACATCCAACTACCATAGTAGTAGATTATACAAACACTACAGGTATAAAATTTTCTTTTGGCAGGACAAATAAGAACAAAATCTGGAGATATTTTTGAGACTAGTTCGAAGTATTTATACATTCATGTCGCTGTTACGTAGTATGACGCAA
The DNA here is from genome assembly GCA_946251855.1 of Alsophila aescularia. Classification (NCBI taxonomy): domain Eukaryota; kingdom Metazoa; phylum Arthropoda; class Insecta; order Lepidoptera; family Geometridae; genus Alsophila; species Alsophila aescularia. Next base: position 53,583,451 of record OX276379.1, read on the forward strand.
TTATCATGGTCGTAGAACTAGCGTAGAACCGATCTTAGTACAGTCCGAATCAAACTCAATGGGGGCTGTGAAGTTGGCGCGGACGCTGCGCAATAGCAAATATTAGGTATGCGCGGGCGTTCGAGGGGTCTATCAGCGCACTTCACAGCCGCCGATAAGTTTGGTTCGTTGTGCCTTTGATTTGTGCCTACGCTAAAGCTACGGCGTAGCAGGACGTACCAACTGACATAGGCGCGTAACCACGTCGATGAAATAAATAAACTAAAATACTTAAAATTATATGATTATAGATGGAACTCCCTTAAATCAAGTAGATGAATTTAAGTATCTTGGATCCATAGTAAAGTTAAAGCAAACACAGAAAGAGACCTAGAAAAATGGTATTATATATTATTATTATTTTATTTATGTTTTTTTTAAATAAAAAAAAAAAAAAGCATCCAGACAGGCTATCAAAAGTGGAGATCGCTCACTGGGGTCCTCTGTGACGCAAAAATGCCTATTAGAACTAAAGGCAACGAGTACTCGTATAAACGAGCCGTTAGACCGGCGATGCTGCATGGATGCAAAAAATGCATGTTACGGAGATGAAAATGCTGCTATGGGCAGGTGGAGTTACAAGATTAGCAAAAGTTCAAAACAAGTTCATCCGAGGTACCTTTAAAGTATCCGAAATACAGCAAAAAATGCAAGAAACCCGTCAGTGTTGGTTTGGGCACGTAATGCGCAGAAGTGAAGATCATATGACCCGACAGGTTTTAGACATAAGGGAAGGCAAAAGACGCAGGGGCTGACCACTAAATACTTGGACGCGAACCATCCATAACGATATGCAGACGATGAGTTTAACGCTAGAAATGACACAAAATCACCAGAAGTGGAGAAGGTGTATCAGGAGGCCAGACCCCGAACAGAGAAAAAAGCAAATTATATTATTGATACAGGCGTTACTGAGCGGAAATCGATATTTATTTATTTATTCCTTAACAATTGTAAACTTATAGCATTAAGTCAAAACATTTACGATGTTAACCTATTTGCGCAAATAAAAATAACACATACGTAGAAATACGCGCAATGGGCATTATGTATATCTGCATCATGGACCTCCTTATGAAAACGGTTGATGACCAACGTTACAGCCCTCACCGTTGGTGCATTATGTGCATGCTGTATGCGTAACGCGAAAGTGGGCGCTAACAATAGATGCTGGTGTCAGTGATCCGCGTGGATGTAGTTATGTGGCACAAAATAACTTAATCTGCCTAGCACTGAGGGATTGTCCGCCCCATTTCGCAACAACAGACAGTTGTGCATAATAAGAAAGAGCTTACGCGTAAGCTCTAAGGTGAAGTCCTAACATTCTCGAAAAAGTAAAGGGATAGGAACCGTATATTCATTTATAGAGGTACTTTGTAAACTTGCATTGTACTCTTTCCACCATAATTGTTTACTTTTTGGCTTTAGGATCCCACACTATAGCGTGAAATTCAATTGAACTACGAACATATTATGCACTATACAGTATAATGGCAGTGTTTATATCTCTAAACTGCCGGCAGTTCGAGTTATATACCGGAAAGTTCTGTTCGCTTTTTTGCATAATGCTTCTAATATGTTCCACAAATTTAAGCCCACTATCCATTATGACACCTAGATCACGAATTGAGGTACCCTCTTGAGGATATTCTACTCTAAGATAGCTTACAGGCACAGGAGATCTGGAATATATGACCATTTTGCACTTAGAGACATTTTTTTTTTTTTTTTAATATAGCCCATTTAAAAACTGCATCTATATTGCTTTGGAGTTCTACACAATCTGAGGCACTGCTAGTTCCAAGAAAGAAAGTTTTATATCGTCCGCGAACATTAAACATTTGGCTGCACTTGGGCCTTGAGAAGGATTATTGTCAGAAATAGAGTCGGCCCCAATGTAGATCCCTGACTGACGCCCGATCTTGTCTAGAAGTAACTGGAGAAATATCTATCTAGTTGACATATTTCCTTCAGTTTCTTAAATAATCAGCTAAAAAACTTAAAGGACTCCGGGAAAGCCAATACAAGAAAGCTTTGATGGTAAAATATCGTTGTCTACAACATCAGACTCTTTCTTTAGATCATAATGTGCATTGTAATCATCTGAGCTGTCACATAATCTACGAATATAATGTGATTCATCGCATTAGGACGCGCATGGCGGCATCCGTGTTGCAAGTTGCCAATGATCAGTGATACAATAGTTTATAATTGTCTCGAATACTTTCCCAAAACACTATGTACGGCAATAGGTCTCTGAGACTTAATATCCGCTGAAGATCTTAACCAGAAATCCAGGTATACCGCCGGGACCAACAGCCTAAAAATCCTCAAGATTTTTGACAGCACGACGCTAATCAGAAACAGTAACGTGAGTCATTGTCACACACATCACATTCGCGGATACTCATAAGACGTCCCCTTAGCTGCCTGAGCATTTAGCAGTAGAACAGCATTTAAAAAACGGAACTGAAATAATAAGCGAAAGCATCAACTGCTTCTTGACCTACTACAGCCTTAAAGGCGTCATAGATGACTAAGATACTATAATAGTTCATGTTAAGATATCTGCATATAAAATATTATAGCATCTTAGGGTATCACACACGGTTAAGATACAATAATATAATGAAATTATTCATTCTTTCGCAGGCCGTCCTAGGTGCCACACGTATTTCTTCGCCGCATTCTATATATAGGCTGATAACATATGAGTAATACGGTTTCACTATTACATTTATTATATAGCTCAGCAGACGATAATTATGATTTCGAATTTGATATGAAAATTGCATTAGCGCACTGTAAAAGGCGAACTATTTGGATAGAAAATCACATTAAATTTAGAAAAAGACGCTGTGATGTAATCTTTACGCAGATCTTTCTACAAAAAAAACAAACATAAACTTCTTAAAATAAGCTACTTAACAAGTTTTTTTTTAAATCGTTTCTGTCTGTATTTTTGGTCCTGTATTCCAGGACCAAAAGTACACACATAAGTAACTTTTAACCTAGAGAAAAGCCACGGGCATAACCAATATCCAATAAAAACAGAACGTCCTGTAGAGAATATTACGATATATTTTGTATCTTAAGTTAGTATGTTACGATATATTTCGTATCTTAAGATGGAATCTTTAAAAAAAACATATCGCTCGATATCTTAAGATACAGTAAGGTAAAAATATATATTATCTTCACCGTTTGTGATGGTTCATATAAATTGTATTGCAAGCGATATTTTATCTTAAGATGAAATATTACTCGTATAGTAGCTTCGTTGTCTGTGACGCCCTTTATTTGCGTTATTGCGTCGTGTCTTTCTGTCTATACTTAAAGTGAGTTCAAAAATTGGAAGGATTTTGGCGTGTATTGCTCACTTTTGACTGTGTATATTGGTCACCATTTGTACATTTCATGATTAAATTCAAGTTTCTTTAGATTTGAAACGTTTAAAATGGAAATACTAATTTTTTATGTATCTTTTAATTTCCGATGTGGATAATTGTTTTTCTGCATCGAAAAATTAAAACTTTTCCTTGTGGGTACAAATTCACTAATATTCATATTTATTTTTGAATATATAGATCAACAGCAGAATCAACACAAGTTTGATTTAGCATGCCAGACCAATCGATATCGGCAATTGCCACATAAAACCCTTGAAAGTTAGCCTTTCTGAAATTCCAATTAGAAACCATTTGGCAGGTTACTGACAGTGGACAAATACAGGATGATGATGATGATGGCAGGTTATTGTAGGTGGCAGAGAGGCAGGATAGTTACGGGTGGATGATATTAAAAAGAATTTAAGAGAAAATTAGCTTACTTCCGCCAAACTAACCAAATTAAATTCCTATTTCTACCTTCATGTTTTTCGCAAGCAACATAATTACGTGTATTAAGAGAATTGGTGCACTTACTCAAGCACCTCTTTGGACAGAGAATTCTCGAAACTTAAATTAAAACAAACTGCGCCAGCAATGGCGCGACGTTCGTTTGTAAGACATCAAGTTATTGCTCTGTGTTTACTGTGTGTTGTGGGTGTAAATGTGTACTTTTAACTGTTAAACCACAGACTACACGGTGCGCAAATAGTGCAACTGCAGAGCGCTAAAAAGGAACAGCTTCGTTTGACACAGAAATCACTGTATTTGACAATGTATACTACGTATTATGTAGCTTATTTCATATTTTGGTCAGTAACTGTATATTCTCTTAGCTTAAATTTTGTGCACATAAAAAACAAGCATAAATAGCATGAGAAGAGTGTTAGAGACCCATTTTTTTTGTTACCTTACAAAACAACGCGTTAGAAGCCATTAGAATAATCAACGCACTGAAGTTGCACAAAAGGAACATTTATTTACGCAAGTTCAGAACACAAGTTACACAGAAGGTGTAACAGTTATATTAAGACAGAAGCTTAACTTGTTGAGTTGCGGTTACAACGCTAACTTTTAGTTGGCAAACTGGTAACAGTGTTTTTTGCCACGACTGAAATCGATAAAAGTTTTTTTTTATTATTTTATATTTGCTGTATATGATAAACTAGAGACTCGCCCGGTTTCGCACGGGTAGATATATAAAGATGAAATTAGTAGGTACTTCATTTGTATATATTGTATATACAATTAGAACCTATCAACAATTTCTAAAACAAAAAATGCACAATAATGTAACATGAGAACGATTCCTAACACTAAATACTTTATTTACACAAACATAACCTAACCACAATTCCTTACACTTAATCCATAAAGTATTGCATTCTCTTTGCTACAATGTTTTGTTAGGTTTTATATTGACGTACTATTTTGTCTATAGTATTATTCTGTTTAACGCAAGAAAGTTGAATTACCTACGCTTACTGTTATATTAAGTTTAAAGCCAGTAAGAGTACCTCCTTTGGTTTAAAAATCTAGGTGGGACTGTGTCGGGCGCACGGCCGTTTTTTTGTCGTGAGACGTCTATGCCACATCTAGAATTTTTAAAATCGGTTATGTATCTCTTTGAGTTTATTGAGATCATCGGTAATTTTCTCAATTTTAGCATTTTTTACACGTCGTTACTTCTAAAAAAAACCGCCAGTAAACGTAATTCAAAATCATTGTCAGCATTGCTTATTAGCTCTTCTGAGGCAGAACTTTTTGACCATAGACAACTGCATTACTCACGTATTTGAGGTTTGTTATTATTTCGTTTCCATGGCAACGTTCCACAAAGTAATCGTAATTTTTGCAAATTTTTGATACCTCGGGTTACATTATTGCAATTTTTGTAGGGAAATCTATATTTTGAAAATAAAATATTGCCCATGTTACTCGCTGATAATGTAGCTTTCTATAGGTGACAGAATTTTTAAAAACGCGTCAATATTTTTTGAGTTTATCCATTACAAACAAACAAACAAACAATCAATCAAATCTTTCCTCTTTATAATATTAGTGTAGAAGTGTAGATGTAGATAAACAATTGCTACTCACATTTTTCTAAAGTAGCTACAAGTTCAAGAAAATCTACATGTTAATTTTCTTTTTACCCGTTTGAGCGGAGGGTATTGTGTTTATCAGTCTATGTATGTTTGTTCCTTTGAGACACTGTCACGAGGCGGTCCCGAGGTTTGGGTTGCTCCCACTAGCCCAGGACCCAAACCTCAGTGACACAGAATTACAGGAACTATTGGAAGCACAGGAACAGGAGGAGATGATCAGACTTTTGTACTAACACGATGCGGATTAAAATAACCTCTTATGTAGGTATTATCGTTTATATATTTACAAGTGTAATTCAACTGGTTATAAACTTATTTATGTATTTTATATCATATTTCCCTTTTGCTCCAAAAATCTATGTAAAAAAATGACAGGATATTTGTATTTAGAATGAATAATGGCCAACTATCAAAATGAAAAGAAATGGATTATGAAAGAACTAAGAGATCAAAAGAGTATTATTATGAAAGAGGTTTTGACCTCGTCACAACACTATGTAGACTAAATGCGTCGATTTTGATGATTCTTACGTCAATCGATTGGTCTTAAAAATGCGTGGACCGATTTTGATGATTCTTACGTCAATCGATTGGTCTTAAAAATGCGTGGACCGATTTTGATGATCTTACGTCAATCAATTTTTCTTAATCTTGATCAAAATTCAATATGGCGACAACAAGATGCCATATTGTATCGTTTATTCTGTGATATTGGGAAGAAGAAAAAAAAGTCTACGAACTATGTTAAGTGGAGTTTCATATGTATTTGAAAATCATCTTTAGGTTTCTCTGATCATTTTTCATTTCAAATGACAATTTAGGATCTCCAACGATTTAAAGTTCGCAGTCGTATTTTTTCACTATGGGCTTGTTTTCTTAACAAAGTATGAAAATAATAAAGTTGAATTTACATGAAATAGTAGCAATTTTAGAGAAAAAAAAAACATTTTTTGTTTTTGTTCGTTGCAAGAATCTAATTCTGCGTTTTTTTTTACATTTAATCGATTATAGGATAAAAAGAGTTTTTTAAACACTCATAAATTCAGTTTTAATACGTTTGATAACCTCTAGCTGGATTTCTAAGAACACATCTTGCTAAAGCTTGGAACGGTTGTCATGGCTGCCATAGAGATCATAAAAAACGAGTGAGCCTTACAGTAGATGCATAGGAGTTGTAATATCTGAGATCTCACCTTGATAGCAACATTAACGTACTCTAGCACTGCGTGCGCTATTTGGTGAACTGTGAGTTAGGAACTACTTCATCTGTGGCCCAATTACAGAACTTGGCTTCAATCAGATTGTCACTTTTTTCATAGCAAAATCGACTCTATCGCAAAGCATTATTGAATTTCACGGCTTGAAACCGTCATCATTACGTAATCGCAGTGCTGATCTATCTGATTTTACGTTTCGTCAGGAAATCGTATGTTTGAATAGATCAACCGGGAACCGTTAGGCTGATAGTCTGAAGTACCTGACTTCAATTCCCGACTGAAGTGTGTTATTATGAACATATAAAAAAAAGTGATGGCTTTCCAGCACCGCGCGCGCTCTTTGGTCAAATAAAATAGCGCGCGTTTCCCCGGCTTCCTATTACACTTCCGATTACACATTGTTTAACACTTTTCAAGAAATCACTCTCATAGATTTCAGGAAAGCGAGCGGAAAGAGACATAAAAAAACAGGTAGTTAACATCGTAGACTCACCAGTATAGGCAAAGTGCATTTCATCGGCGTATTGTTTTGGTAACATGTAAATAAGGGATGAGAAAGATTCAAACCATCTTTCTCATCCCTTTTTAGTATGCTACTTTTGTGACAGATACACTAATTACCGGTTCCTATAACTTAAAACGAACCGTTTTCATTTACTATCGGTCAGCTTTTGACCTAAACGCCTTACAAAAACGTCACAAAGAAACGAGACGTTGGAAAACGACTCGTTTATTTTTTATAGGAACGGGGGTAAATCAAACTGTCAGTAAAAAGTGCAACAACAACAAAAACAACATTAAAAAAAGAAACAGACACGCCGCGGGATTGTCGTCACGATGTTATTGACTCGGTCCCGTGTCTGTCAGTACATTATATTCAACATACGACCCGCCCGAAGCCGATACTGCTCGTTAATACCACCTATCAGAATACCACACGCAATTACCTCTCACTAGGTTTGCAACCTGTGTTTTTTATGCGCATTGGGTAATCTTTGTCTTCATGATCATTATTACGACTTTGAGACTCGCCCCTCCAGATCATAGGTGCAAGGTATCGGTTCCTTATCGAATTCATTCTGGAGAGCAATGGTGGCCGAGAGGTATTCTAGTGCGCGTAAGAATCCAACGACACCGGGTTTGGCCCTCGGCTCTGCACAAATTATTTTTCTAAGTTATGTGCGTATTCCCATCGTTCCGTGCTTCGGATGGCACATTAAGCTATCGGTCCCAGCTGTTATTAATTAAAAGCAGTCGTTAAGCCATACCAGAGACCCTCTGGCGACCTGACAAACTGACACAGCCAGCACTACCTCAATCGATAAGCAAGTAACTGGAGCTACACAACCATATTCCACCATCTTTATTCCATAGTTGGACCACCAAGCTTATGGCGCAACGCCGCTCATATATGGTTGACATTACACCTATACGAACAAAGGGCTTTCTTACATATACATCAATGAAATGGCCAAGGAGTGGTATGCTCTGCCGGCGCATGTGTTACCTTATAACTTTAATAATATGGGAGTTTTCAAAGCGAGAGTAAACAAGTGTCTTCTAGACAAGTATATCACAGCGTAGACTGAATCATCGCTTATCATGATCAAACGTGACCCTGAATTTTATAGTGAATAATATCAAAACTTTTATTACAATAATTTATCTTCCAGGAACAATTAAATCTCAGTGGGCTGTCTGAAAAAACTCCTTCTAGGACGCGCCCTCTTCAAACTAGTTAATCTCATCGGTGCCGAGTCACAACATTCACAACTTGCTGTTTTTCGTTCAGTAGATATGTTTCTACGTGCCTGGTGCTGCTCGTTCATTCAACCTATCAAATATGACAGCATTTGAAAGGGTGTATGAACTAGAAGAGGCCGCACTGCATCAATAAACTACTGTCTTTAATGCACTGTTTGTTTGTTTGTCGTATGAGGTATTGCTGCCCTCTGGTGTCAGAGATTGTCAAGCTGTCCGAGGGCCTCTGGCATAGCTTAATGACTGCTATTAATCAATAACAGCCGGGACCGACAGCTTAACGTGCCCTCCGAAGCACGAAGCGATGGAAAACCGCACATAACTTAGACAAGTCATTGGTGCAGAGCCTAGGATCGAACCCGGTATCTTTGGATTCTAAGTTGTTGTTTTGAACCTTTAAGCTACCATCGCTCTGAACAAAACAAACAAACAGACATTGTTTTTACAAGCCTTCTCATATTTTCCATTAACAGTTAGTCTCCGCGCGTCTTTTCAGATAAGGCCCGTTATTCGCTAAGACCATTCACACACGTAACGCGTCGCGTTGTGGAATTGTACGGCAAATTACGAACAATTCCATGCAAGCAGCGCGTTACGTGGCCGAGTGTAAATAGCGAATAAGGGCTCAGGAAGACTGTTTGAAGAAGCTTATTCTACATAATTAATATTTAGGATAGGTACTTTGTTGACAAACTAGTCTCGTTGATGCCGATATCGTGTTGGTCAGTAGATATATCGCCACGTCCGAGCCCACCGTCGCTCGTTTAAACATCCTATCAATAGACCGCATAGTATAAACTGCCGCCGTAAGGGGATAATCTGTGGTTCAGTGTTTTACGCACGCTCCTTGCCAACCTTGTGGTTAATATGTATTTTATTAATTTTTGTAACGAGTTTTCAAGTTTCTCCTTTTCTTATCCTGTGGATGATGAAAGAACCTAAGGGAGAACAGGGTATCTACTGTGATCACCAAGCTGCGAGTTTTATGGTTATGGCAAAATCCCCCTTATTATGGAGGAGGCCCAAATTCAACAGTACTCTTCTTCGGGCCGATGATGATGATGATGATGACCGAGCTTTCAGTTGGCTTTTCAGTGTTTGATACAGTATGATCAGTATGCTATTTTTTCAATGGTAAAGTAGAGAATGAAGTGATTCGGCAGAGAACGAAAGACACCGACATTAGTCAAAGAGTTAGCAAACTGAAGTGGCAATGGGCCGGTCACATCAGTCGAAGAACCGATAACCTGTGGGGTAAACGAATTCTTGAGTGGAGACCACGTATAGGCAAACGTAGTGTGGATGGATCCCGCCAGATGGATTGACGATTTACGCAATGTAGGTGGCAGCAAGTACATGAGAAGAGCGGAAGATCAGTCTTAGAGTTCGGGCGTTCTTCAATGATATTCAGTTTGAAAATTTATCGAAAGCGTGTCCAACGCCAAAAACACCTTTATACACGAGTTACGACTGCCTATCCATAAACTCGTCTGATGAAACACTTGCATTTTTTTACAATTGTTCTGTATTCTTTCTACGTAAACCTAAATGTCCCAGTAAGTAATCAGTGCCACATCTAGAAACAGCGTACCTGGTGCCCCATTTCCCCGACTCCCCGTGTCCTCATCTCCCCATATCCCCGGAGACCGGGCGCGCATCGGGCATCGACCTCGGTCAGTAGGTCGCCGACGCAGTCTGCAACGCCCTGCACACTTGAACTTTGCTACTGCATGGGACGGTTATCAGCTGTGCAATGGGGAAAGGGTGCCCACTTAAAGCTTCCCAAATGGAACTCGGAGTTTAATTGAACCAGAAAGCGCGAAGTACGAGCGATGTGTCTCCGTTTCAGATTGGGCAAAAATGTTTTCGTATGTCCGGCTGTCCGCCTGTCCGCCTGTCCGCCTGTCCAGCTGTTCTCCTCTACAGGTCGCATTTGAGAACCAATCTAGACGAAACTTGATATACAGATTAAGCAAATTTTTAGTTATTTTTTTGTCGTTGAGGATTTTTGATTGGGGGGAATTTTTGAGTACCCCTCCGGTACTTCCTCCAAAAAGGAGCAAAAAGGGGGCTACGGAATATCTCCGCCTTATTAGATCCTTATTAGATATTTTTTTATTTGAAAGGTTTTATTTGGTTTTAATATAACCAACTGGTTATATTTGGTTTTATATTGGTCTCAAATTTTTTTTGAAGATCTGTTGAGGATCCTCGGCGTGATGAGCAGAATAGTTCCTCAAAATACAGTAAATTGCTCACTTTTAGGTTTCTACTAGTGGAATCAGCCCTTTACCTACTACGATTAAGTAGGGATTGATGGAACGCCTTGGTTATTCATTTTAGTTTTACAATAAGGTATCTAGATAGCGCTACAGTGCACCGCTAGATTGTTGCAAAAAAGTTTGTGCTCGCGAGGTGTGCAGCTCACAAAGCCACACTAATAGATAGTGTGCGACTGACTATTCAAGCAGCGGTCGTAGTCCTTGAGAGATACTTTCGTTGTTGATTTTGATATTTGCACTAAAAATACATAGTCCTTGAAAGATACTTCGTTTTTGAATATGATGTTTGCACTAAACATGCGTAGTCCTTGTAAGATACTTTCGTTGTTAATTTTGATATTTATACTAAAAATAACTAGTCCCTGATATATACTCTCATTGTTGATTTTGATATTTGCACTAAACATACCTAAACCTTGTAAGATACTCTCATTGTTAATTTTGATATTTGCACTAAATACACCTAGTCCTTGAAAGATACTTTCGTTGTAGATTTTTATATTTGAACTATTCATAATGCACTACGGTCTTGAATATTCCGTCAAACAATTCCTACTAACCACTAAATACCATCATATCGACGTCGTTAATTTCTCATTGATAGAAGTTAGGCCCTTCGTGCATTATACAAACCATAAAAAGGGAAACTGGCTGGGTGCCCGATGAGTATGCCCAAAGAAACCAACAATTCAATTTCGGATTTGAACTAAACAATTAAACCAACACGGTAGTGAAGATAGTCGCAGTCGAATGCCGTTGTAGAATAATACCTACACATTCCCACCGCCCACCTGCGTTCTGCGGTAGGCAATGCAACCAATTCATGAATTGATAATTTCATGAATTGGTTGACTACATCATGAAAAAGTTATATTTCATTAAATTATCGGTCACACCATGAAATGGTTTGGCCAGATGAATGAAATGCCATAAATGCAGTACAATGATTCACAGTGTAGCATCATAATATTATTACCAAATGGATACACAACAATTTACAATAATTAAATAATTAGCAATAATGTATAATTAGCAATAATGTATAATTAACAATAATGTATAATTAGCAATAATGTATAATTAGCAATAATGTATAAATAGAGCGATGGAGCGTTCTAGGTGTAAAAAGATCCGATAGAGTTCGGAACACTATGCTACGCTCCAGGACAGGCATTACGGACGTAGGCTACAAGGCTGCCAAGCTCAAATGGGATTGGGTGGGTCATCTTAGCCGTATGCATCCCGACCGGTGTGCAAAGGTCATGACACCGTGGACGCCTGAAGATGGACGACGCCGCCGAGGCCGGCCCAGAAAGAGGTGGCGAGATGACCTAGACGCCTACTAAGAGGGCTGGTACGAGGCGGCTCAGGAAAGAGAATCTTGGAAGGATATGGGGGAGACCTTTGCTCAGCAGTGGGACAGTATAGGTTAAAAAAAAAAGAAAAAAGAAAAAGTACTTGACAGTAATGTGCAATCATCATGACAATATTCAAGTTTTAGTGGCATGAGTTTGTTTTTTACCCAAGCACGGTAAAGCAAGGGAAGGGTAATGAGTTTAACAGTTTATGTATGTATGTGGGAATGTGGATGTTCCACCATAGCATCGCCCCTATTGGTCCAATTTTTACAAGCGAGGAATCAATCAATTCTTCATTTGTATAATGTCAAATGTGTTCAAACAAATAACTTGGTCCGATTTTGATTTTGTTTTTTTTTTGGTATCAATCGATTCGTCTTCATCGCAAAAGTATCATAGGCAACTTTTTACCCGACTGTATTCGGGTTTTAGTTTTTGAAATTATGTCTTGTTCGATGATATATCTATTTAGCTACTTTACTTTCATCATCATCAGCCCGTGCTCGTCCACTGCTGGACATAGGCCTCTCCCAATGAACGCCACAGAGCCCGATTTTCGGCTCTTCTCATCCAGTTTCTGTCAGCCGCCTTTCGCAGGTCGTCACTCCACCTGGCCGGTGGGCGTCCTACACTACGTTTGCCAAGATGCGGTCTCCACTCGAGGACACGTCTACCTGGGGTAGACGGTTGTCCGTGCTTCGAGAAATATGCCCAGCCCATTGCCATTTCAGCTTGCTAATCCTTTGAGCTATGTCAGTGATTTTGGTTCTCTGGCGAAAAACCTCGTTTCGAATTTTATCCTTCAGAGAAACCCCGAGCATAGCTCTCTCCATAGCTCGCTAAGCGACTTCAAATTTGTGGACAAGTCCCACTCTTAGTGTCCACGTCTCGGCTCCGTACGTCATTACTGGTATGACGCACGCATTAAATACTTTCGTCTTCAGGCACTGTGGAATGGACGAAGAGAAGAACTGCCGAAGTTTTTCGAAAACCACCTAGCCCAACTTAATTCTCCTGTTAGCATCCCTATCAAAGTTGTTTCTGCCCAATTGCAAAGTCTGCCCGAAGTAGATATAAGCCTTAACAACTTCGAGGGCTTCACCATTGATGATTACAGGGCTCGGGGTAATAAGATCGTTAAACATGATCTTGGTCTTGTCTAAGTTCATCCCGAGACCGATTTGTCGAGAAGCATCACCCAGGTCGTTCAGCATTCGCTCAAATTCCTCCAGCAATTCCGCCGTTAGGACTATATCAACGACAAATCATAAGTGTGAGATGTACTCGCCGTTTATAGCTACCTACGCCCTTGTCTTTCCAGTCTTCCAAGGCGTTCGTGAATAGTTTCCGGGATATGACATCCCCCTGTCACACTCCTCTGCGCAACTGGATATTTTTGGACAGCTACTTTACTTTGATGGGTTGAAATTCATTACCTCATTGGACGATTTGTGAACGAATCTTCAGAAAGGTTTTCAGTTTGAACACCGACTTGAAGTAAAGAAAGTAGCCAATGACGTTATTCTAGAAGAAATAATATGTCCACAATCACGTCATATTGTCCGGAGCTTTCATCTAATACTCTTATATCAATAGGATACTAGTTTTATTTTGTAAACTGAACGTTATATGAAAAAATGAAGCGAAAATAATTTAATTATTGTACTTTTGAGAGTTGTTAATTTGAATCGCGCCTAACCGTATGACGTCACTATGGCTCAAACTTGTATAAAAACGTAAGCCACACAGGAACAAAACAACTAAGAAGTAGGACTTCACGCGCACTGATTAAATGGCGACAAGTAACTTTGTTTTTTTTTTATCGACTTCGCAAAAGTTATTATATTTGAATGTATTCTATGTATGATTTTTTGTTACATTTTTGTATTTATAAATTAATGTATTTAGTTATTAATGAATTAAGTTAAACGTATAGAAAGCTGTCGGTCCCGGCTGTTATTGATTAATAGCAGTCGTTAAGCCATGTCAGAGGCCATCGGGCGGCCTGACAAACTTGGACATCGGAGGCCAGCACTACTTCATACGACAAACAAACAAACGTATATATATATGCGGAAACTATTTATGCAATGAATTATTATTTTCGTTCACTATCAAGTACCCTAATTATTACCCCTGAACGCGAAATGAGAGGGGAGTTATATAAGTTTAGGGGTATATATGTGTGTGTGTCTGTAGCATCGTAGTTCCCAAACAAATGGACCGATTTTCATGCGTTTTTGTCTGTTTGAAAGCTGATGTGATCGAGATAGTTCTTAGCTATAATGGGGGGGCAGTTACCTATAAATTTTCAACTTGTGCTTATTGTTAGATTTTTTACGTCAATCAATAAGAACAGTCATAAATCATGTTTTTCTCAGCCAATACCGGTCTTGATTATCTTCTTACAATCCGTCAATCTATAAGCATCAATAACAACCTGGTATATTACTAATTTTACGAGATATTTTATAGCATAACAACACTGAAAACAGAGTGTACGTATTTTCACCACAACTAACCACCAAGTACACAGTCCGCAGTTACACCGTCCAGGGCATAGTTTACTCTGGAAGGCAAACACTGCACCCGTTCTGCGAGCAAGCTTATATTGTACACTAGGACTACACACTAGGTATTGTAGTAAACTGTCTGTAGCGCAAATCAGAAGCAACATGGTGATATGTTTTTATTAAAAGCCTTTGTAACTTCACTTGTATGTATGTATGTATGTCCTTGAATATCGCAATCAACATTTCACCTACTTCCACCGAAGTTATCAGGCTGAAATTTGGCACACACCTTTGGTTCTTGTGAAAATGCACGATAACTTAAAAACCCGCCATTTTTAATCCAATATGGCGAACGTTACAAAATGGCGATTTATCATTTCTATAGTAACCCCTATGTCATGGGTATCAAAAGAAAGGGCTCGTAGCTCCCGAACGAATGGACTGATTTTGATGCGGCTCTTTATGTTTGAGAACTGATGAGATCGAGATTGTTCTTAGCTATATGGGGGGGGAGGTAGTTGAGAAAAGGGGGATGAGAATCATATTTTACAAACGATTGGACCAATTTAGCTGCGGTTTTTAATGTTTCAAAGCTGAGGTAAACGAGATGGTTCTTAGCTATAATGGGGGAATGGGGGATGAGGATTGTAGCTCCCAAACGGATGGACCGATTTTGATGCGGTTTTTGTGTTTGAAAACTGATGTGATCATAATGCTTCTTAGATATAATGGCTCGTAGCTCCCAAACGAATGGACCGGTTTTGATGCGGCTCTTTATGTTTGAGAACTGATGAGATCGAGATTGTTCTTAGCTATATGGGGAGAGGTAGTTGAGAAAAGGGGGATGAGAATCGTATTTTACAAACAATTGGACCAATTTAGCTGCGGTTTTTAATGTTTCAAAGCTGAGGTAAATAATGAGGTAATAAATGAGTATAATGGGGGAATGGAGGGTGAGGATTGTAGCTCCCAAACGGAAAACTGATGTGCTCAAAATGCTTCTTAGCTATAATGGTCTGGGGGGGGGGGGGTTGGGGGTTATATAATTTTTTAATTTGTGCTTGTTATTATCTTCATTGTACAGATTTTTATAGATAGATAGATAGATAGATAGATAGATAGATAGATAGATAGATAGATAGATAGATAGATAGATAAACCAACGACAACATGATACCTAATTGAAAAAAAAACATATTAGTATTTTGGTCGTACAAGTGAGATTGGCCCCTGTTTGTCGAATCATTCGAACATTGCACCCATGAAGAATTAAACTCAGAAGTAAACTACGACTAATACAAAGTAATTAATATAAGCCGGGCTGCGCTTGCAACGTTCCTGCAATAAATTTGATACTTTATGCGAAAACTTAACCCAGAAGGAATAGACGAAGCAGCCAAGTTGTCGCCTGCATCTATATGTATACAGCAGTAACTAAAAGTCTGTAAAAAAAAGATAATATAAAAATATGGTCTAATGGACTTAAAATAAGCTATTGATCAAGAATATAGTTTTTTTTATGGTGTCTGTCTATTTGTCTATGGATGTGTTTGTATGTTCGCGAATCACGTAAACCTTATGGTTGAAATATTTCGCTTCTTCATTTATTATAAGAACTGCAAAGGAGTGGAATGCCTTGCCCTAGTCAGTGTTCCGGTAAAATATAACCCAGGTGTGTTCAAGTCAAGAGTGAATAGGTATCTACTACTCTGTACTTGGTTCTGGAATAACACAAAAGTTACTTTTAACCGAGAGACCACCGGTTTCAACTAATTTAAAATATTTAGCGAAAGAGACACTATATTACACGACTGCCTAAAAAAAGGAGTGTATTGTTTTTAGCGTTCACATATGTTTGTATGTATGTAAGTTTCTTTATTCGACTATAACTTTTAAATGTCAGAACACATTTACACGTATGTTTACACGTGTGTGGTATCGTTAGAATCCTTACATCCCCCTGAGTAATATATATATTTAGGCATAGGCATTTTTTGTTGTTGAAAATATTCAATTTAGCGGCAGTTTGGCTCCATTTTCAAATTCGAAAAAAATAATGTTTCTTTTAATTTTACAACATGGGTATCAAATTGAAGGCCTTGATAAGCAAACTCCAACAATATATAATTTATTGGAAAAAACACTTTTTTGGCAGGGCAGGCGTGTTTTATTACTTTTTAAGCTAGTTATTTTAGTTATGTTATCGAAAAATTTCAAAGCGATGGTGGCGGATGGTGGTATACTATTGCGCGTTAGAATCCAACAATACCGGGTTCGATCCTCTGCGCACCAATTACTTATTAAGTTGTGCGCAGGTTTTCATCGCTCCGTGCTACAGAGAGTACGCGGTCCAGGCTGTTACAGATAAATAGCAGTCGTTACGCCATGACAGAGGCACTCAGGCAGCCTGACAAACTCTTCCAAAGGCCAGCACTACCTCATAAGACAAACAATCTCTCTCGGTCCGTTATCACCATTCGAGAACCTTTCTTCCCCAACAGTTATCGGTCCTGCGAGTTATGTGGCGTGCCCATTGCCACTTCAATTTGTATGTGCTAAGAGCTAGTCGGTAACTTTAGACTTTAAATGTTATATAACAAAACTACAAAACCGGTCAAGTGCGAGTTGAAGTCACCTTTTTTTTGAATATATTATCTCACAATATTTATAGATTTACCACGTTATTTTAAAACCATAGACTTCTTACCTATAGACTATCCTGTAATCTATAAGTAAAGAACTAATTCTGTATTTTTTTATTTTTGCCCATTAGTTTTGGAGATAATTTTTATTAATTTTTTTATTACTGACTAGGCAATCGTTTGACCACGATCTCACCTGATGGAAAGCGATGTAGTCGAAGGTGTAGCACGCTTGCCTAGTAGATACCTATTCACTCTTGACTTGAACACACCGGGGTTATAATTTACCGGAAACACTGACGAGGGCAGGGCATTCCACTCCTTTGCAGTTCTTATAATAAATGAAGAAGCGTAGCGCTTCGTTCTTGTGCGAGGTATTTCAACCATGAAAGGGTGGTGCTTTGCTGATCGTCTATCGTCGTACGGTGATGGAAAGGTGATGGGGGAATCAGGTTGTGCAGTTCTTGTGCACACTCTCCATAGTGCAATCTGTAGAATACCGCCAGACTTGCTACCTCACGTCGATGCGCCAGACGGGGTAAATTGTCATCTATTTTATTTAATAACTATAAACAATATTATAATATTAAAAAAAAAAACTCTGACTACACGCCCTTGCATTTTGATGTCACACGGTACAGTTTGCAAATATATATTTTTTATATTCTTTTTTGTCCCCCACAAGCGAAAATTCAAAATTCATTTATTTACGTTACACGTCCGTGTTTGGGGCACAGAAATTCATATGTGCCCCAATTCCAACTTAATCGGCCCAGTACATTCAGAGCAAATTGGCTGTTACTGACGGACAGACAGACCCACGAGAGATCCTATAAGGGTTCCGTTTTTCATTTGGACATACGAGACCCTAAAAATATATAGTTATAGTCAAGGCCGTATAATACAAAGGCAAAGCTTAGCTTTTGATGAGGTAGCTTGTAAAGTAAACACACAGCTCGCCTTTTTAATCGGCGTCTCTACCGGCCCCTGCTCTACTTTACCTCCTTTTGCCGGCTTCATTACTGGATGTGTGGCTCTTTTCATTCTCTACCTACAGGAATTGGTTGATGATTAAATCTTTTGGTTTTGTAATAATGATGACTATTTTTGCAGAAGTTACTTACAAATAATGTCTGAGAGATAGAGTTCTTATATATGTAAACTGTAGAACAGAACTTTTTCTACCGAATAGTTATTAAAAATACTTACGACGTTACGTACAAATTCAAGGCAGCTGATGTATAGTTGTCCGTATGTTCGCATGAAAAGAGAATAATAAAATAATAAGCTTTTCTGCAGTAGCCATGTAATGTCACGATAACCAAACGTGTGTGCCAACATTCAACCCGATAGCTTCAGTGAAAATGGGTGAAATATTGATTGCAATATTCCTTTTTTTTTAATGCGTTGTCTTCGAATTTTTTGCTACCCTGAAAGTTTCAGCCGGATAGCTAATCGGGAAGTGGGTGAAATATTGATTGCGAAATTCCAGGAATACATACATACATTGATACATACTCGACTGGCGGTATATCTAAGTGTTGAGATGTCTGTATGACGCCGCAACAATGACCATACAAGTACAGAACTAGCAGACTAAACATAGAGACTAAACATATCATACCCTTCATAGAGGTGTGAGACAAGGGGTCTTTATTTTTCCGAAGTTGTTCTCAAATGCATTGGAGGATATGTTTAAGACTCTGGACTGGAAAGGACGTAGCATTAACATTAACAGTTAGTACATCTCACACTTGAGATTTGCGGATGACATCGTCATTCTGGCAGAAACGTTGCAGGACTTGCAACAGATGTTGGACAGCCTAGCTGATTCGTTTCAACGCATTGGTCTCCGGATGAACTTGGTCAAAACCAAGGTTATGTTCAACGAACATGTTATTCCGGAACCAATTGCTGTTAACGGAACTGCTCTCGAAGTTGCTCAGGAGTATGTTTATAAGGGGAAAACTTTGCAACTAGGTAAAAACAACTTCGAGAAAGAGACCCACAGAAGAATACAGCTGGGTTGGGCAGTATTTGTGAAGCTTCGTCGAGTCTTCTCGTCACTAATACCGCAAAGTTTGAAAAAAAAGTCTTCAACCAGTGTGTCCTACCTGTTATGACATGCGGAGCCGAGTCGTGGACACTCGCGGTACGACTAGTCCACCAATTTAAGGTTACTCAGCGGGCTATAGAAAAGGCAATGCTTGGAGTTTCCCTGAAAGTTTCCGGAAAGAGGTAAACCGGCAGATAACCAAAGTCAACATAGCCCTTAGGATTGGTAAGCTGAAGTGGCAGTGGGCTGATCATATCTGTTGAAGGACTGAAAATCTTTGGGGTAGATGTGTTCTTGAGTGGAGACCGTGACTCAGCAAACGTAGTTTAGGGTGCCCTCTAGCTAGGTGGAGCGATGATATATGCAAAGTGGCTGGCAGCAGTTGGAAAAGAATAGCCGAAGATCAGGCTCAGTGGCGTGCTTTGGGAGAGGCCTTCGTCCAGCAGTGGACTGACACGGGCTGATGATGATGATGATGATAGATAAATACATACAAGTGAATTTGGATAAAAGCTTTTAATACGGAAACCCTGATAGGATCACTCGTGTGCCTCACTGTCTGTCACTGTCAAATGAATGAATTTGGAATATCACTTTTGAGGAGCAAAATAGAAAATCAAAATGAAACTATATAAAATGTACAGCGTGACATATCAAATGAAAAGGTTTGTTGTGAGGGTCTCATTTTTTATAATTTTATAATAATTTATTTAAGAAAATAGATGAAACTTGAACATTCTCCACCTTATCTCTGAAACTATTTTGAAAAAAATACAGAAAATAGTTAATCACTAATAGATTACAGGAAAACCTTTAAGAAGTATAGACTTCTTAGTAGAGGTCAAACGGTCTTAAAATAAAATAAGTTTTTTTTAGTTAAACTTTTTTATATATACAAAAAGCTAAAAAATAAAGTAAAATCTTGTGGCTAGTCGAATTTCTATTACTCAAGGTACACTAAGGAAAAAGGAAATCCGTAGAAGAACGAAGGTTACCGACATAGTTCTCAGAGTTTGCAAGTTGAAGTGGCAATGAGCAGGCCATATAGTTCTCAGAACCGACAACCGCTGGGGAATAAAGGTTCTCGAATGGCGACCACGAACAAGCAAGCGAAGTGTGGAGACATTTGACACGATGGACCGACGACATTGTTGCTATCGCAAGAAGTCGGTGGATGGAGGTGGCACAAGATCGCTCGTTATGGCGCTCTTTGGGGGAGGCCTATGTTCAGCGGTGGACTTCTAAAGGCTGACGTGATGATGGTGATGATGATGAAGGTACACTATGCCTCACGATTTTATTTCATTTTTTAGCTTTCAGTACTTCTAAAACCGTTTAAATTAAAAAACAAAAACTTATTTTATTTTCAAGTTTTTAGTTTATCATTTAGTTATTTCTAAAGTGAAGTATTTTCTACTTGTCAAGCCCTTTCATTTGATAACCATATTGACGGTATTGAAAATCGAGTAATCCGCCATTTTGTGGTGGCGGCCATCATGGATTTGTAATTTACATGGTATACTGTATTTTAGTAGTTAAGCCCTTTCATTTGATACGCATGTTGAAGGGATTGAAAACTAAAAAAGTAATAAAACCGTTTAATAATAACATGACCATGGCAAAATACTATAACGTGACCATGGCAAAGTACCATAACATGACCATGGCAAAGTACCATAACATGACCATGGCAAAGTACCATAACATGACCATGGCAAAGTACCATAACGTGACCATGGCAAAGTACCATAACGTGACCATGGCAAAGTACCATAACATGACCATAGCAAAGTACCATGGTAAGTCTCTCAATATTGTGAGATAATATATTCATCGTACGGAACCATCTGTACGCGAGTTCAAGTCACACTTTTCAGTTTTTTATTATGTTTTTTTAGCTGTGTTGCTTGCTTAGCGATGCCACAGTGCATATATAGTCTTTACAGATATGTTTTTTTGTGTATCGAGGAGTAAACGGCCGATTTGACTCAAGCGGCGCGGGGACCGGGAGGCAGGGGTCTCAGCGTGGTTTTGAAAAGAACGCTACGAGCTAGTTTCGCGCCTGAAGTATCTTCACGTAAAAATACGAGAAAGAAAGATTGTTTTCTGCAAGTAGGATGCCAGTACCAAAAATAGATTAAACCAAAGAGTATTGTAATATAGTATATATCAAGATTGGACTCTTTAGACCAATCTTTTCGACCTATAGAGATCTTTTCGTCACTATAGAGATCCGAAAAAAAATAACTTCATTTATTACCTGACTGCGGAGGGTTATGTTTTGGGTTGTATGTTTGTTTGTTTTTACGTTTCTTTGGCACGTCCTACAGACTAAACGGCTAAATGGATTTTGTTAAATGAGGTATCATTGGATTCGTGTTAACCGCGAGAGTGCTATTGGAAATATGAAGTGTCAAGCGGCTTACAACTGCCATGTTTTATTTCCGACGGAAAGAAAAATGATTGTATAACTCTAAAAACTCACAAAATATATCGTTTATAAATATATATACTTCCATCTGGCAAAAAAAAGCGTAAGATAAGAATAAACTAGAATAATATAGGGATATATTAGTATAGTAATATAGGCGTATATTATCCTCTGCGGCTTTTCCCGCGTGGACATTTTCTGGGGAAAATGTAGCCTATGTATTAATGTAACCATTACCAAATTTAATTCAGTCGTCAAATATTATTTCATCAATTGACGGGCTTCTCTACTCATTGGATTGAGATACAATGTTGGAAATTGAGATACAAAGTAGTAACATTCGTGTAGATACCTACACATATAGACTAACATAATAATTATGAATACTACTAATAAGTAACAATTTTTAACAATATTACATACTAGTGATTTACCCCGGTTTCGCACGGGTAGCGCGCACACCGCGCTCACACCGCGCGCTCATTCTTACATTTAGAATTTTTACACGCATCGTAACTTACTAAAATACTTAAAAAAATACGCCAGTAATTCAAAATCTTTGGCAGCAGCGATCATGGTGTTTTTTTTACCCAGATACAATAATTGCATCATTACTCGAGCGACAGTAAGAAATGTCTAACTCTTAACTTTGGCGTGCGCCTTAACTTTGGCGTGCGCTCTTAACTTTGGCGTGCGTCTTAACTTTGGCGTGCGCCTTCTGCGTCACGCATTGCGGCGGAGCGCTTTTGCGCCCGCCCCACCGTCCGGTGACGCTGTAGAGGTCAGTTATAGACCAACAGCACATATCCTTTCTAAAAAAAAAAAAAAAAAAATGTCTAACCATTGCTCACGTATTTGACAGACTTTTTATAATTTCGTTTTCATGGCAACGTGTCATTCCGTTGTGTATATTTAATCGACTTCACAAAAAGAGACGGTTATATATTCGACTGCATGTTTTTTTTTCATTGATTTACTCCGATTTCTTTGTAAATTCTTTTTATGTTTGAAAGGGTATAACTCTCCAGGTGGTCCCAAATAAATTGTATATAAATTGGTTCAATAGTTTTTTTTCATTGATTTACTCCGATTTCTTTGTAAATTATTTTTATGTTTGAAAGGGTATAACTCTCCAGGTGGTCCCAAATAAATTGTATATAAATTGGTTCAATAGTTTTTTTTCATTGATTTACTCCGATTTCTTTGTAAATTATTTTTATGTTTGAAAGGGTATAACTCTCCAGGTGGTCTCAAATAAATTGTATATAAATTGGTTCAATAGTTTTTTTTCATTGATTTACTCCGATTTCTTTGTAAATTCTTTTTATGTAAGAAAAAAAAAAAAAATAAAAAAAAATTGTATATAAATTGGTTCAATAGTTTTACGAGAATAAATAGTTTTTCTAGTACATCCATTTGATTTTGTGTTTATATTGCCTCAAATCTCTAAAATTTATAAACCGTTTTGAATGGTTGTTGTTTTATTCAAAAGGTTATTTTATTGGGATAATAAGGATGAAAGATTTCTGAACCAATTTGAATGATTCTTGGTTTATTTAAAACGATAGAGTTTTATTGCTGTCCCACATCAATTTTATCAAAAATGGTTTAGTAAAAAAACTATTTGTTTTGATGTTAATGTTCGTTCATGTTTTAAAGAATGAACCTACAGTGTGGTACTGTATAAAATTCATCTTAGTAGTTAATTTATGTAAGACTAGCTGATGCCCGCGGCTTCGCACGCGTTGTCATTTCTGCAGGATAATAGTACTAATTGTGCTATTACAGGACCTAAAATACCAATATACCAACATTTGATCAAAATTCCTTCAGCCAACAAAAATATTTTTATCGATTGCTTGGCTTCTACTCATCGAATTGAGATATAAAGTACCCCAGTTTTTAAGTCAAAACATAAGCTATCCAACAGTGAAAACCACATCGCAAAAGTAGTCTAGTAGTTTTTACGTTATGCATGAACAAACAGACAGACACGAATTTTTAAAATGTCGTTTGTCCATTACAAACAAAGATACAAAAATACAAACATTCAAAAAATCAAATCTCTCCTCTTTATAATATGAGTGTAGACATACGCGTGAAATCGATAGCCTCCTTTTTTGTAGCCGAGTAAAGACCCGCCAGTAGCAACCCTCGGTCCCCGATTGACATTAGACATCGAACTCGAAAACAATGCTTCGATACACTACTGTCTGTAAAGACTGTTATATATTTACTGTGGCGATGCCGTATCATATAATTTTATTTATAATTTAAAATATACATAATTTTTGAGCAAGTGTCACACAGAGGCACATATAGTGTTCAATATTTGTCTGTAAGCCAAATTTTTCCTTTAGAAATAATATAAGATATTTTACTTTTTTTTATTTACCTTTGCCCTTTTCAAAAATGCAGCTCATTTTATGGAACGTGAGAATAGCAACCCGTACTTACATCAATGTTACATAAACAATTAACGAAATACCCAGAATTGAATATCAGGCTGCATTCTGCATTTATGTACATGATCATCGGGTGGCGCAATAGCTAACATTGCGCAGTACTGAGCGCATAAATGCGCGTGCGCGCGTGGCAAGCTCCCGAAGCTAGTAACTGTAGTGTGGAACGTACCAGACCCTCCGTGAATGCATTGTGCGAAGACTGGGGGTATTCAATAAAATCACTCATTGGCTTGTACGCTCGATCGTCAGTGTGACAAAAGTAGGTACAAACGACCATAACGATGTCGATTGGGAGTTATACCAAGTGTATTCCTTTTTAGAGGGACTTATAAGCTACTGATCAATAATATACCTTGTTTTTAAATCGTGTCTGTCTTTTTGTCTGTTCGAGCGTCGCGTAGAATCTAATACGTTACGTTTACGATAGCTTACGTTTTGAATTGAAATCTGGTGTACTTGGTATCTCAATACGATGAGAAGATACTGAGAAATCAATAAAATCTAATTGATTGAACGAAGTTTTTTATAAATTTTGTATAATTTAATAATTGGTACTTTTGATATTGGAAGAAAATAGGATTCCCAGAGAAAAGACCACGCTGGTAAACCCACGGGCACAACTAGTCCCAAATAAATAAATAAACATATATTACAAAGAAATACTTAAATCCTTCTAGCCGGAAGTAAACTGAAGTGGACGTCGTAATAGGATTTGATTTTAATATTGGAAACATTAAAATATTGTGATATATTGTATGAGCTTTATCACTGTGCCCGTTTTTTTCACATTTTCACTTATGACTTATATAACTCAAAACTGATGACGAGTAAAACTTAAAAAAAAAATGTTTTGAAATGTGTACAAACAACCCCATTCACATGACATCTCATTTGCCAATAAATCATTCCCCACTTTATTATTCCAACAGCCCGCCCTGACTATGTTACCGCAAATTATATAAACAGAAAGCACCGGAAACCCATCAACCACATCACGATCGGATCAACGATACATTGTCCAACACATATAAACAAACGCCAACTTGTCCATGTTTATTGAGAGATCTTGCTTCGCTCGCACATAAGATTTTAATACAGAACAAATGTTCTGAGGATTTTCCATAGCTGTTCCACTGAACTAAGGATGAAACATTAATTATATTACAAGTGCCATCAGTACAACTTTTTGCATCAACTGCAATCAAAATAGGAATTTCGTTTAACTATCATGAAAATATTCTGACTGTGATGAAATTTGTTATAACATAGAATATATACTTATTATCCCGGAAAAATGAATACCTGTAAACCTGCAGGGCGCATCTAGTCAATAAAAAATGAATACCTGTAAACCTGCAGGGCGCATCTAGTCAATAAAAAATGAATACCTGTAAACCTGCAGGGCGCATCTAGTCAATAAAAAATGAATACCTGTAAACCTGCAGGGCGCATCTAGTCAATAAAAAATGAATACCTGTAAACCTGCAGGGCGCATCTAGTCAATAAAAAATGAATACCTGTAAACCTGCAGGGCGCATCTAGTCAATAAAAAAACGGTTGGTGTATCCAATTACCTAGCCCCAAACTAAGACACCTTATACTATGGGTACTAGACAACGGATAAACATACATTTTTATTTTTTATTTATTCATTAACAAATTATTAAAATATAAAAAATATATAAGCTAAAACATTTACAATTTTATACTATACAATTGATAAAAAAATAAACTGGAAATTCATATAGAGACCTTAACTAAAGGAATAAGTTCATCTGATTATGCATTAAATAAACTATCCATACCAATATATAAAAGTGAAACGTTGTCTGTTTGTTTGTTTGTTTGGGGAGCTTTCACGCAATAAAGGCTGGACGGATTTTGATGAAATTTAGAATGGAGATAGCTACCTCCAGCTATACCCTGGAATAAAATATAGGATACTTTTTATATCCGAAAATTGTAAGTTTACACGGGAAAACTGGAAAATGTTGATTACTCACTGTAAAGAACGGTTGTCACCATAGAGTGGTCTATGGTTGCCAAAGAAACGAAATAACAATCCTGTCAAAAAACCTTATATGCTCTTTGTCAAAAAACATAAACCGCATTGGTGCTATACCTTCTTTTGCATTGGTTTTTAATATCCTAGAAGAAAACAGGATGCTTTTTATCGCGATAAACTGGTAGTCCGCGCGTACGAAGTCGCGGGCGGGAAAACTAGTCTGTTATAATCAACAAAGATGCACTGATTACACCTTCCCATGGACAAGTAGCATCTGTCCTACGCTATGGCATCGTCTTTTGGGGAAACTCCACCGATAAAGACGTCGCTTTTAAGCTCAAAAGAGGTGCACCAGAGCGATGTTCCACTTACACCAGACAGATAGTTGCAAGCCATATTTAAAGGAACACAAAATTTACATTCTAGAGATTGCCACATTTGCCAAACCAAATCCGGACCTATTTCTCCGCCTACCCGATGTAGTTGTACGTGATAATACCAGATTGTGCCTACATAGTGCTAAAGCGACCCTAATGCATAAGAGTGTGTTCTGCATGGCTCGGCTGTTTATAACAAAGTGCTTAAACCTTTAAAAGAAGAAAAAGAAATTAAAAAGTTTGTTATTGGATAAATGTTATTATGACTTTACTGAATTTTCGATTGACAAGTTTTGACATTCCAATTAATTCAATTATTAAATATAACTACTACTGTTTTGTAAAGTTGTTTTTTGGTAATTATGTATACTTAGACAAATTGGACGGAGCCAAGATTTTAATAAAATAAACAACAAATTAAATTTGAAGTTAATTTTATTGGTCTTACTTTTGACCGTACAATTCAAGCGAAGATAAAATAATGACAATTTCTATTTAATTACTTCCTTATATAACTTTTATAAATGCGTAGGCGATTTCTAGTACATTCTTCATTGTAATAAACAACTAAGTAGTTACATTTCTCATACTTTAGCGAGAAAAACATTTAAGTACATAAATGCTTATTCAGCTATGCGCAATTAAATCAAATCAACATGTAGAGTACCTCTACTGCGCATTATTCATAGAAAAACAACATAAGTACAAAAAGTGCTTAATTGGTACGTTCACAATCTAAGGAAGTACCTACTTGTATGATTAAATATGTCGCAATTGGACTTCGGTAAACAACGGTGGGTTTGTGGTACATATAACTACTTATGATAGTTTGTTATGTACTCGCTAGTGTTATTTCATAATATTGTTATTTTTATATTTTTGCATGCTGTGTTCAATAGCACACCCCTATATGGGGTAGATTGTAAGCGTCCTAAATTGTACCGAACAACTGTATTAACAACCTACATCTGTGACAGTAAAATTATTTTATTTGAAGAAAAAAAATGATTTGATTTATATGCGTAAATAAAATAACACATGCATAGAAATGCGAGCAACGGGGTATGTCGGTGTCATGGATTTCATTAAGAAAACGGTTGATGACTGTTATAGCCCACGCCGTTGGTGCATTATGTGCATGCTGTGTGCGTAACGGCAAGTGGGCGCTAACAGTCGATGCTGGCGTCGTTGACGGGCGCGGATGTAATTCTGTGGCCCAAAATAGCTTAATCTGCCTAGCACTGAGGGATTGTCTACCTCGTTTCGCATCAACAGACAAGCTCTAAGGTGAAGTCTTACCATTCATGAAAGAAGTAATGAAGGAAAAAGAAAGGGATAGTAACCGTATATTCTTTTATAGAGGTACCTTGCAAATTGCGCTGTACTCTTTCCAACATAATTGTATACTTTTTGGCTTTAGGATCCCACACGATAGCGCCAAATTCAAGGCAAATACGAACATATGCGTTATACAGTATAACGGCAATGTTTATATCTTCAAACTGAGCGGCAGATACAAATATTACATCCATAACTCGGAAACAAACATTTCTGCTCATCACTCAAATGATTACACCTAGCGGGGTTCGAACCCGTGACCATTGGTTGACTTCAAAGTCAGGATCACTAACCATTCGGCCAAAGGGTAGTAAAAAAATGCATAAAAAGTGAACCAAAAAGACATTTGTTCAAAAATCTGCTGATGTCTTATATCAACAACCTTTTCTTGCAACTTACGTAAATCAAGTCATGTTATTTTAGCAGAAAGAGAGTACATAAGAGAACGACACACGATGTTTCATAAAGATCGAATGTGTTTATGTAGAGTCAGGAGCACACGTCGCGACGAGGGTCGTAAAATGTTGACGACTTCATCCGCTAACGAGAGCGGTGCATCCGAGCCCCTGTAGAGTGCACATCGCATTAGCACGCTTGTTTGCTTCAACGTTTAGAATGGCTTGACAACAATATAGGTTATTTTAAGTAACTTTTTGGTTTAATTTCTTTGAAAACGAAAGCAGCATCATCCTTTTCTATAATCTACCGAAGATTCATATTGGCAGAGGCAACAACACGGTGTTTTAGGAAGATCCAACCTGTTTACGGAGTCAGTGGCACACGTTGCAGCGAGGGTCGTAAAATGTTTTCGATACCATTCGCTCAGGCATTGTGTTCAAGCCCCTGCAAAGTGCACAAACATAGTTGCCACGTAGAGTATTTGATACGTAAATTAAAATAGCTTAATCTGACTGTTTATTATCATTCTCAGAAATAAGTACTCATTATTGTTCCTCCGTAATAATGCAGTGCTGTTGAGGTTTTATTAACGAATGTAGCTGAACGATGAAGACATAGGTATGCATTTTGCAATTCATAACTTTAAGAATTAAAAAATTATGTACAAATTTGTCTACATTATTTGTTACTTTTTCTTCATTTGATTTAAATGGAGTAGAGAGAGGTAGCTGTAGCAATACGTACTAAAGTCAATCATTGCAGTTGTTGGATGAATAATAAACATGGCTCTTTCATGTGTATCGTCTAGATTTGAATTGTTGACGGCTCCAAATCCTGACAAATGTAGCCTAAATGCTGCGCTGCATTTCTACTGGGAACACAGCTTGTCAATTTGATAATGTTATGTCGTTTGTGTCTATTAGTCTGTTCTATTTGCTAAAAGCTACTAGCTAAAAGGACTAGCGCTAGCCAACAAACGTTTGAACCTTTATGGGGTCAAAGTTGTCAAATGTAGGGCACCTTGCAGCCAGGTTTTGTATTTTCATAATTTAAAAATAAAAAAACATATTGAAAATGTACGAACCATCTGGTCTGGTTCAAAATGTTAATTCAAAGGAAAAAGGAATAGAGTTTTCGTGTTCTAAAGTCATTCATTTGCCTGGTGCTAAGTCTATGGCTGTAACCGTCAATACCAAGGTCTCTACGGGTTAATGTACGCTAACTTTTGCATTTTATAGATGTATTTTGATGTTAGGTGGAATCGAGAGTTGTTATGTTAGATTGGTATAATCGATTTGTAAGATGTAAGTTGCGTGAGGTGAGTTAGCCTGGGCGAGTGCGAGTGCGGAGCCAGTGCACGCGGTGCAGGCCGAGGGGCGAAGCCTCACAGGCGCGGTGCGGCGTGCGGGCGAGCGGTGCGGGCGTGCGCGCGCAGCGACGGTGGCGGCGGGCGCGGGCGGTGCGCGGCTCAGTGGCGTGCAGCGCGCGCCGCGGACGCCCGCACCACAGTGTCGAGCAGGAACCCGCCATGCCCGGCCCGCGCCTCTCCCGCGCCGCCTGACAGCATGGCCCTCCCGACCGCCACCATCACACGCAGCCACGCTCTGACGACGGTACGCACAGTGAACCTCCTCCACCCGACGCGCTACAGCGTCCGGGGGCGCCCTTCCGCGACCTCCGGCCGCCGAAGCAGTCTTCGCTCCCGTTCAGTGACAGTGTTTCCACGCTTCGCTCGTCCAGTGAGGGTCGGTCGACGCAGAAGTTTCGTCCCGTTTCGATCGTCTGCAGACCGAGAGAGTAGGCGCGAGTGGTCGCCGCGCGCCCGCTAGATGGCGCCCGGTGTCGTTCCTGCGGTGGGTGGTCTCCGCCCGCGCGCCCCGCCGTCGCCGCCGCCGCCTTTTGTTTCGCGCCGTTCATGTACATAAAATAATAATTGTCAGGCCGGTGGTGAGCCCGCAGCGCGCGGCGCCGAGCCGACGCTGACGTCAGCGGAGCCCGGGCCCGGGCCTGAGCCGGCATCCCCGACCTTCCGCCACCGCCGCCGACGTACACTCTCGACACACCACACTGACACGTCAGATTCTACACTTACCCTCCGCCCCTCTTACGTGCCAAATCTATTGCAAAACCAAACTTAACGAATAACCAAAAGGTGTTCAAACACAATTTTACAATAATAGTCTGATTATATGATAGATTCGCGTCGAATCGAAAATAATTTGCGGCCCAAATAAAAGATAACTGTGACGCACCGAAAATGTGTAGGTTTCATTCATGTAACCTATAAGGGTTGTCGATTGATCTGCACCTAGCAACAACGGCGGCGGCGGACGTTGTCTGCCTCGGAGTCTAGTTTAATGTTCGGTGGTTACGTCGAGAAAATGGCGAAAGCCTTCGTTGTAAATAGTCGAGGAATCGTTTAGTTAAAGGAGTGCGTGTAGTGAAGCGCCGCGCCGCGCCCATGCCCCTAAGTCTGGTGAGTGCTACATTGTAAGGCTTCTCAGCGTGCCATTTTCACGACATACTCCGCGTAGGTGTTTTCTGTTACTTTAAGCCAATAACTTGGAACTTCCAACACATGACTGGCTGTCAGGGATGTAAATAAAGATGGCCTAAATGTTCGTTGACAACTAGGTAGGACTTTCAGGCTTCGGGCATGTTTGTTATCCCTACTTTTTTTAGATTTTTAATTACCATTATTACATCTATTACACATTTTAAGCTATACAGGTTATGGTGGTCTTATATTGTAAAAAAGGTTATTTATTCCCATTATCATGTAAGTTTTAAAATGTCTTAGAAACTCATAGTAGAGTAATTACGAATTATAACCTCATAAGATTATTTAAGACAGGTTATAATCCCGATTTACTTATGCGTTGTACACAAAAACTTAAGACCCAACCTAAAATTTATATACTTTCTCAAAGTAGCGTAGAACCTACGTAGACCAGCTACGCGCCGCCATGCCAGGGTTTTCGGCAGTCGAAAATACTCCCAGGTTTTTGGATAAAAAATATATAAATGCGTAAGTTTTATTACCATTATCGTAATCAGAAATGTTATTTGATGACAATGATGCCTTTCGAGTTTAACATCATATTTATACCTGAAGCTTTTACTTTTCGTTACAGCTAACATAGACTTCATTAGTTTGGGTTATTTTTATTGAACCAGCGATGAGATTAAGTATGTCTACCAGCTACCTGTGGGCCTGAAGTTTCGACACCGATATAGATTGCTTTACAACCGAAATCGGTCGCAAAGTCAGATTATAACGATATTTGTTAGTCTACCAAATATAGATTGTCAATCATGATCATGTCAGTAAAGATACCGATGACAGTCGATAGCTTAAGATTGTAATCGGTACATGTGCCGATTTCGGTTGTAAAGCAATCACTCTTATCTATATCGAGACTGCAGAGCCTGTATTGTCGGCAAAATCAGGTAAAGGAAGATTTTATAATATTCGAAGCAGTTACCTCACAAGTATGCTCTCTAATCATTTCAAGCGCAGTTCTAATCATTTCAAGCGCAGTTCTAATCATTTCAAGCGCAGTTCTAATCATTTCAAGCGCAGTTCCAAGAGAAAAGTTGTTAGTTTTTTAGCTTGTTATGATTTCTGATGTAATTAGTCAAGTCACTATCACTCATAAATCGAGGATTAATTTTAGGGTTAAAATCCTGCTTTTAAATAATTTAAATCTATTCCTCACATTAAGTTTTTTAGGGTTCCATTGTCCAACAAGGAACCCTATAGTTTCGTCATGTTCTTCTGTCTGTATGTCACAGCCATTTTATTAACTAAAACACTACAGACTTTAAATTTAGCACATGTATATTAATAACCGCTAAATGTATAAAAAACTCATTCTTTTAATGGCCGTTAGAGTGGGGTCTCGTTGAATAGGTATTTTAATGTATATAATGAGGTTACTCTGACAGTGTTTTTTTATAACTCGTCACTATCACATACATTTTTACCACTAACTATCCTGTATCTAGAAAAGCTGGAAAAACGAGGTCCCTATGTATACTCAGAGCAAGTTCCTACGGTTCACAAAAATATTTATCCTGCGCGGGAATTGAACCAGCAACTTCACGCTTCGCAGACGACTCATCGCGAACCACGCCGCTGAGCCTGTTATGGTATCAAACGCACAATCTTCCTTTGTCGAGGGTAAATGAACCGCTACAGGATCAAAAATATATTATTTTATCTATTTATTTGCAGTTTTTGCAAAAATGACGTGTTTAGCCCGTTATGATTGTCATGAATTGCAGGGTAAGTGACTCGAAGTGTTCTACTTCTTCACCCAGTCTTTGTCATCCCACTGTTGGGCATAAGCCTCCTTGACGCCACCCCTTCCGATCTTGTGCTGTCCTCAGAAACTGTTATCCAGACACTCTGGCCATGTCATCACTCCACCTGGCTGGTGGTCTGCCCCTTCTCGTAGCCACTACTCGGTGACTACTTTGGTCCACCTTCCTTCGTTCCGCCCACTGTGCAACGTGTTCCGCCCATCTCCACTTAAGCTTGGCAATATGCAATCGAAGTGTTACTAATTGAAAATGCTGTGATTTAGTCAATTGGCATACAATATAACAAAATTTCATGGTAAGGCTAGAAATAAAGTATACATTTCAGGGAAACCATACTTATAGTTCAATATGACCTCCTTTGACTTGGATAATGGCATCGAGTCTTCCGATAAAGGCATCGCACGCTGCACGATATTCCATCCCATTCCATTCCCGACGAAGCGCTCCTCTCTATCGAAGCGAAGAATCTCTGTTTATGATTTTCCAGGTAAATGCAAGGAAATCACAGCAAGCGTTTAACATCCATAATGATAAAATTTCGTGTACTATTTTATGTCTCACTCTTTTTGTCAATTTGCAAACAAGAAAGCAATCTTGCGCTCTGCCAAATTTTGCCATGTTGTCATTACTGGTATATATCCTTTCCATTATAACTACTGGTGAATCTCCTTTTCCATTACACCGTTCATGACAATTGAACTATTACTTCCAAAATGCTCGGTTTCCTCACGAGTTTTTCCTTCACCGCTTTGAGCTTGTCTCAGTTTGGTCATTTTATTTTAACATTGTTTTAAAAAACTAGTATTTATAAATTAAAATTTAAGTGAGTAATTAAACTTACATTAAAAAAAATGTATTTGCTATTTGATTTTTTGGTATATAGCTCACATATGTTGCGTCATTATTTTCAGGCGCTCGAACACTATTCCCACCATGATTTTCGCCTATATATTTATATTCTGTCTGGGGCTGTCACAAACACCCCCTACTCCTACCCACTATTGTGCTCTACGTATGACCTTTTGCCCGTTTTTGGCCATCGTTCAATCACCCCCGCATTTTGGGTGATATATGTCTTTATTTTGTTGTAATTCTCCTTTTAACATACACTCGTCTTTTATATAGCCCTGTGACTCATGAGAATGAGTAAAAATAAGCTTTACTTTAGTGAGGTAGTTCATAATTCATATCTATTAGTAACAAGAAAAGGTATTATAACGAAAACTAACGTGGTTTTTATAAATTTTAATACGTAAAAACGGGAGTTAATCGCGTATATTATTTGAATTATTCTAACTATAGTTACAACCACATCCGGCGGTCTTTCTCAAGGTAAGTGCGGAACGTTCGCGACCGTGTCTTGCCTCGTACTAAAAGAAAGGTATTGCTTTTCTAATAGCATAGATTTCATCAAATATTTGTGAACATATTGAAATGGACAAAATCATAACTTATATATATGCGGATGTATGTGAATATGTATGTGAGTTTCTAACCACTCGGCTCCGTAACTGCTGAACGGATTACGATGTTTGGTACAATTTAGGTCCTGGGATAACACATAGGATACTTTTATTCCTTCCCATGTGAGCGAAGCCGCAATCGGCCACTGGTAACTTAATAAATCCAATAAATGCATATACATTTTAGACGCTCTAATCGTACTAGTACGTAGCTTCTGGCTAGAATAGGAAAACTACAAAAAAAAAGTCAAAATAAAAAGTTGCTTTGCCCAAATATTAGACGCGTAGACCCTCGCCTGTCGCGCAAGCAAAAGATTTGCATAAACACGACACTCGACAGGAACATCCCATTATCTTCAAGGTAGTTGATCTGCTCTACCACAACACCAGTATTTATGTACATCCAAAGGTAGAAGAGATCGCTTATAGCGATAAGTCCCCCCGTTGTACTTTAGTTATAAGATTGTTCCTATTTGGTGTATATTTTTGTAAATTGGTGTACAATAAAGTATGATCTATCTATTTGTCTATCTATCGCTACACCACGAATACTCACTGAATTCGGAGTCACGTTTCTAAACAGAATAAATGAATATGTTTTAATAGTACAGTTGTCCAGTACTATTTAAACACTGGACAGATTATGTATCCAAATTATTAAACCTATTGTGTTATTATTGTTACAATATTTGTGTTACAAGCTTCTACCCTTCGTTTCGTCCGTGTGACAGCATGAACTTATGAATGTAATAAATAGACTACAATATTATGGTTTATGGTGATTTATGTCTTGAAAGGGCTGTCTTAAAAGTTATATTATTCTACATCTGAGTTTCAACATAAAACCTGAGGTATTTTTGATCACACGGAGTATTATTATACCTAATTGTTTTATCAAAACAGTATATATGACTGAATTTTCAACGATTCAAACTGGGACGATGCGCACTTTTGGGTTTCTAAAAAGAAATTGATTCTTTTTAGCATTTAAATTTCATTCTGTCTGAAAAGAAAACACCAGATTCTTGGCGATGAAAACCTACCGTTATTTTTCCGCCTAGATATAATCTGCTGAATTGTATTTTAGGCCACTTTGGAATTAGGGCAAGATGCAACCTTTCGAAATTGGGTCAGTCAAGTGCGATATTGTTCATGATACTAAAGAGAAATGCGTTCAGCTACTAAGGCATTTACTACTACGTGGATAGCTTATAACATAAATTACCATTCCCATGGTAATTTATGTTATAAGCTAGCCACGTCCTTTCCACTCGCGTTTTGTCAGAAAAAAATAACCTTACATTTATACCGTAAAGTTTCCTGATTATTACAATATTTTAATCCGATATGGTGTTAAATAAGTAATTACAAGATTTTTATATATTGTTCAGAATTCCACTTTACCTTGCAGTTGTCTTCCATATTTGCGCTTTGCGCATTTTGGTGTGTCTTTATGAAATAGACACATCAAAATGCGCAAAGCGTTGGCTGAATTTTGCACAGCTTGAAAGCTCGAAGCTAGAAGCATAATTTCGTGATACCGGCTCCACAGTATATCACGAAATCAGGATGTGAATACGCACCGTGAACGAAATGTAGCAAAACAGGAGCTCCAGAAGCTCGCAAACATCAGCTAAAAACATTCGCGTGCACGTTTGTGGAGCTTCGCAGCACAGATGTGAAGCATTCATGAGAATACTTGGTAAAAATCATGCGAAAAATAAATAACCACAATAGTCAATGGTTTCAATGTTTCATGTACGTTTCCTTGCCTCAAAACTTGCTCACATTCCAGGTCTCCCTTGCAGGTATATTCCCAGTGAGAGTATTATTGTTCGAAACACAATCCCATAAATCTTCCATCCTTATTCCATCTCGTACAATGAGATGTAACCGATTCAAATCAACGATATCATTAACCAATAAACTACAAACGCGCCGCGACGTGTGAACGATCGCATTAGCTACCGCTCCTCAGCGTCGCATTGTCGCAGAATTGGTCCCATCCTGCACTTGCCCCACATGTGTTTGACCAGATCGTTATCAATGACTAGTGACTTGCCCCATCTGCGCACGGGTAGATAAGGCTTTCGATTTATTTGTACACGATTCTACCCGTGTTTTGATTGACACATTTGAATAAGAAACGGTTATTGTGACTTCACTATAATAGTTAGACGTATAGCCTCGCGGTCTTTTTTTGTGGGTAATCATGAGTACTATAAAGAAACGGTTATTGTGACTTCACTATAATAGTTAGACGTATAGCCTCGCGGTCTTTTTTTGTGGGTAATCATGAGTACTATAAAGAAACGGTTATTGTGACTTCACTATAATAGTTAGACGTATAGCCTCGCGGTCTTTTTTTGTGGGTAATCATGAGTACTATAAAGAAACGGTTATTGTGACTTCACTATAATAGTTAGACGTATAGCCTCGCGGTCTTTTTTTGTGGGTAATCATGAGTACTATAAAGAAACGGTTATTGTGACTTCACTATAATAGTTAGACGTATAGCCTCGCGGTCTTTTTTTGTGGGTAATCATGAGTACTATAAAGAAACGGTTATTGTGACTTCACTATAATAGTTAGACGTATAGCCTCGCGGTCTTTTTTTGTGGGTAATCATGAGTACTATAAAGAAACGGTTATTGTGACTTCACTATAATAGTTAGACGTATAGCCTCGCGGTCTTTTTTTGTGGGTAATCATGAGTACTATAAAGAAACGGTTATTGTGACTTCACTATAATAGTTAGACGTATAGCCTCGCGGTCTTTTTTTTGTGGGTAATCATGAGTACTATAAAGAAACGGTTATTGTGACTTCACTATAATAGTTAGACGTATAGCCTCGCGGTCTTTTTTTGTGGGTAATCATGAGTACTATAAAGAAACGGTTATTGTGACTTCACTATAATAGTTAGACGTATAGCCTCGCGGTCTTTTTTTTGTGGGTAATCATGAGTACTATAAAGAAACGGTTATTGTGACTTCACTATAATAGTTAGACGTATAGCCTCGCGGTCTTTTTTTTGTGGGTAATCATGAGTACTATAAAGAAACGGTTATTGTGACTTCACTATAATAGTTAGACGTATAGCCTCGCGGTCTTTTTTTGTGGGTAATCATGAGTACTATAAAAATGTGGTTATTAATGTATTACCAATAGTTTTCGCTGCGCACGCCAAATAATGACTTTTATAGGCATTTTTTTTTATATCTTGAGTTAAATTATTGCATTATTAGAAGGGATCTCCAATGTTACACACATTACACACAAACAAACAAACATACATAAAAAAAACTTTTATCTTTCTAATATTATTATTGTAGATGATAAATACTGCAATGACAAATGGACTAAAATAATTGCTAAACAAAAAGCAAGTAGCTATACGTGTTTACTGTATGTGATGTTACAAGATATTATTATATTATTATATTATACTACGAAGCTGCTAATAAACTCCAATTAATTAGTCCATAGATCTCATAAGGTACTAGCTCCTAGGGCGTGGACGGCATACATTAGGTGCAACGCACATAATTGGCATTAGTCACAATCGTAGTTGCGTTTGTGTAGCACGTGCTAGCAGTGACAATTAAGTATTGTTATCATTCGCGCTACAGTCTGCGTGTGTATGTGCTATCTTTGTTGTTGATGCAAACAGTATAAATGTAGTTGTACGGGTATTTTTGCCTGTAGTTATATCTAGTCCAGTTTTTGTTTACGAGATATTAAAGAGTGCCATATCTTCGCCCCTCAAACCGACCACTTCAAAGTCTATTGTGAAACGGAATGTAGTCCAGCGCAAATTCGCCCGCAGACGTAACCGGGAACCGGTATGTAGTCCAACGAAAATTCGCCCGCAGACGTAACCGACGACCGGTATGTAGTCCAGCGCAAATTTGCCCGCAGACGTAACCGACGACCGGTATGTAGTCCAGCGCAAATTCGATCGCAGACGTAACCGACGGCCGGTATGTAGTCCAGCGCAAATTCGCCCGCAGACCCGGTATGTAGTCCAGTGCAAATTCGCCCGCAGACGTAACCGACGACCGGCATGACGAAGCCGTTTAAACCGAAATGCTCAGTTGAGCGCATAATTAACTTGGCAATAGATCTGTGAACAGTATGAGTTACTAGCGGCCAAAACAGTGAATAACCTTATTCTGTAACCTTTTGTGAAATTAGGGGTCGGATCAATTGAAATTTGAATCTGCATTACATGTCACGATGGCATGACAATATTTTTATTTAGTGTTATTTTTAGACTCGTTTTTGTATGCTTATTGACGTTTTTTGGCAGAGTAATATATAAATATTTTGTTAAAAACTATATAAACCGAAGTTCTACGAATCCCTGAATTCGAATATGTACCCTTATAGTTATGAAACATGGGAGAAACTAGCGCTTATTCGCTATGCTACGAAATTACTTGCAGAAAACCTGTGACGTCATTACCACAATTCACGAACAATTCCACGAAGATATATGCATGCTGAATGGTCATAGCAAATAAGGGCCCCGATGTATAAACATTCAATGAGATATTGGTAATATTGAACATTTTATACCATATCCAATTACAGAATCAGCAGACAAAGCAAATCCTCCTGCATCGAAGAGTGAGACAAGGGGACGTTATTTCCCCGAAATTGTTCACAAATGCATTGGAGGATATGTTTAAGACTTTGAACTGGAAAGGACGTGGCATAAACATAAACGGCGAGTACAGCTCACACTTGAGATTTGCGGATGACATCGTAATTATGGCAGAATCGTTGCAGTACTTACATCAGATGCTGAATGGTCTAGCTGATTCATCTCAACGCATCGGTCTCCGGATAAATTTGGATAAAACTAAGATTATGTTCAATGAACATGTCTTTCCGGAACCGATTGATGTCACGGATCTCCTCTTGAAGTTGTTCAAGAGTATGTTTACCTTGGGCAAACGCTGAAGTTGAGTAAAAATAACTTTGAGAGAGACGCACGTAGAAGAATACAGCTGGGCTGAGCAACATTTGACAATTATTAGAAATATTAACAACTATTAGAAATATATTTTATAAGGCATAAGTGTGTTTATTTTGTCGGATTCATCTCATTCATTTATCCACGCTGACTCATTAAATATATACTTAACTTCAAACTAATGTTAAATATAATATATTCGGTACAATTCCACACCAATTACCTAGCCCCAAATTAGGGTACCCTGTAATATGTGCACTAGATAACGGATACATAAATACGAATATCAACATCCATGACTCGGAAACAAACATTTCTGCTCAACACAAATGATTGCACCTTGCAGAAGTGTTAAATGCTAGTTGGTGTGCCCGAACCGAGAACAAGCAGTTTAAAAAACCTAATTTGGGTTTATATTTCAATAGCTAAGAGGACTAAAATTGAACAAAAATTTGTGTTTAAATGTACAAATAAATTCGCTTCATATGGATTCCTACTTGACTTCATGTATTCTTTTTCCCCTTAATTCTGGTGCAATAAAGTGTTTATTATTATTTACCTTTTTTGTTTATCCCTTTAGTCCCCTATATCTCAACAACTCCCGACCTGTTTACTCTTGCAAGAACTTAAAATAGTAAAATTAAACTACCTGTCTACCAAATTTTATGATGATCGGATCAACTGTTCCTAAGTTATTGTCGAACAAACAAACATACTACAAACACCGACTCCAAGTTGATGGGGTTGTCACTTCGCTCGATTCAATAAGTGTGAAAGGTGCATATTCGTCTCACACTAATACATATTCATACTCTATTCGCTCAGTAATAGATATCACACTGAAGTATTAGTTAAGGTAAGAATTTATAACTTTTCTTGAGGAATATATTCAGTTAGTAAACAAGAGAGAATTTAAAGGAGGTGGACGGAAAGTACCATCAATATTGATGACAGCGAATTTTACTTCAAAGGATACATTACTTTATTTTTACCCGACTACGTCGAAGCAAAGGAAGGGTAATGAAGTTAACAGTTTATGTAATATATGTATGTAAGAGAGGTATCGATCGATTCGTCTTCATGTATAGTGTCAAAGACTTATTTTTTTTTACCCGACTACGGCAAGGCAAAGGAGGGGATCTGTGTTAAAACTAAAAACTTGGTCCGATTTTGACAAGCGAGGTATCTATTAGTATTAGTTTCCTGGCCGTAGTCGGGTTTTAGTTTTTGAACTTATGTCTTGTTAGAGTTAAAGCTGCATTCAAAGATTTTTGAAAACTTGCTTGCCTCAGCTGGGAATCAAACCGAAATACCAGTAACTTTATCCTTTAATTTTATGCCATCAATCGATAGGGTCAATGATGAGGATCAAATATCTGAAAAAAACATTGTGTTATATTAAAGTAAGACTATGAAATCTAACATTTTTCAATACAAATTTCGATAAATTTATATACTTATGAATTTTCACAAAACAATGTGTAACTGTGCCAATACGCATTATAATTTTTTATTTCTTTAAAACTTCACGTTTTAATCCAACATCTCGACAATATTACAAAACTATTCAAAATAGTAGTGGTTACAGTTATGACCATTCTTTTCCATATTCCGTTTCCTATGACGTGCAGTTTACTGAGCAATGATCCGACACACGTTACTCCAATTGCTGCATAAGCGTCTCTAAGCAAATCTTCGGTTAACGATAACCACCAGCAATTAATTTGTATACAACTGTAGCGAGCGCAGGGACGCAGGTGTGTTTGCTATGGCGACGATATAACAACTTGTAGTATAATTACGTAATTCATTAAACTATGTTTAGTAAATGGGACACGTCATTATGGTATAACTTACAGGCGTGGTCATGCGTAAAGACGCGGTAACAGAGATATAATTTAATTTTCAAGATGGCCAATCCTCAACCCCGAAAACTCAGTGAAATAATAATATTCAACCACTATAAAAATATATAAAAAATATTGCGTCTTATCCAAAATAATATTTACCTGATTCAAATGTCAATTTTATTTTGGATAGGCTCAAGTCGTTAGCTCTCAGAATTAGCAAATTGAAGTGGCAATGGGCAGGCCACAATAGCTCCTAGTGCTGATAACCGTTGGGGAAGAAAGGTTCTCGGAAGGCGACCACGGACCAGGAGACGGAGAGTAGGATGGGTGTCCACGAGGCTGTGAGAAGTGCTGATGGATGAAAGTAGTGAGAACAGCTCGTTGTGGCGTTCTATGTCCACAGTTGAACATAGGCCGTTCAGCTGAGGACATTTTCCAATAATGATGATGATATTGATCCATAATACAGAGTTATCCGTCAAATTGACTGGACTATTTGCAGTAGAGGCGAACTAAGCCAAAAGTTACTGTAAAACTCCATTATAATCAAGGAGTTCTGAGCTAATAAAAACAGGGGAATAGATAGCAGCCGACAACCAAAATCCACTGCTTATCTAGCGATACTCGAGATTGTAGCTACCGGTCACAAAATAATGACTTTATTTACCAACTAACTACATTTTCTTTCATTATAGCTATAGATAATAACTATTAAAATCGAACAGTGTTTATTAACAACAACGTACAAATTCCAATGTAGTCAAATACATTTTCTTTCAAAATAACCACGGAAGTGAGTGGATTCGCTTTGCGCATGACCGGAAAGAATGGCGAGTAAATGAGGAGGCCTATTCACAACAGTGGCATGGTATAGGCTGATATATAGATATAGATCACCACCTACCTTGATTTTAATTTTAATTTATTTCTCCGTATTATTTTACCAATAAATAACCGAATTCGAACTATTGTATATATAGTAACAACAACTGAAAACAATGTCCTCTTAGGAGACGTACGGTAACTAAGTAATATAAACTGTAAAACAGTAGCTATAGAGTTTAAAGAGCCGTGACTGTACTTACAAGCGAGCGAGGGCAAAGCTCCCAATCAACAACGCTCAATACATAACAGAAATGCAAGATATCTTTTGTGATAATAATAAACAAAATAATAACCTTAAAAAATAGGATTCAGTAACTACTAACATATCCTTAATTAGTGCCCTAATTTGTCAATAAATAATGTAGTTATTTTACATTACATAAATACTAAAAAGATATTTTGGTTGTGCTTCAGTACCTAATGCCTAATACGGTATGATATTGAAATGGTGTATAAAACTACATATTATAAAATAAAGTCATCAAAAGTGTCTGTCCATTTATTTGTACACAAATATCTTGGAAAATGCTTTCCCAATTTTGTTCCAGTTTTCACCTAATAGGTGTAGGTGAATTCAATAGATAAGTTTTCAAATTTAATATCCATACCAATATATAAAAGTGAAACGTTGTCTGTTTGTTTGTTTGTTTGCTTTCACGCGATAACGGCTGGACGCATTTTGATAAAATACGGAATGGAAATAGCAATAATGGAATAAAACATGGGATACTTTTTATCCCGGAAAATTGCAAGATTCCACGGGAATACTGGGAAAATATTGATTACTCGTTGTAAGAGACAGTTGCAATGGAAACGAAATAACAAGTATGTTAAAAAACATCAAGAGCAGTTGTGCTATACCTACTTTAGCATTGATTTA
Source organism: Alsophila aescularia (assembly GCA_946251855.1). Taxonomy (NCBI): domain Eukaryota; kingdom Metazoa; phylum Arthropoda; class Insecta; order Lepidoptera; family Geometridae; genus Alsophila; species Alsophila aescularia. The sequence goes on from OX276379.1 coordinate 53,626,212, forward strand.
TATATCCTAGAAGAACTTAGTACCACACTTTAAAACTTGCATTTTTCACTATATAGAAGTGAGTTTTGAAATAAAAAACGTTTTATAGCAAATTACATCGATTTCTTTGAAATTATAGTGTACAATTAATACATTTTTAACGTTTTTAACTTAAAAAATATACAAACCAGAGTACATTCAGGAGATTGGTATCAACTTGAGGGCTTGGCCATCAAGAAGTCCTGATCTTATCCCGATCGAGCTCGCCTGTGATGACCTCGGGAGGCTGGTCAGAAGCCGCAGACCACCTCCTATCCTCCCTCAGGGCCCTAAAACAGGCCCTGATGGAACAATGGGAGAATATTCCCCTACATCGCATCTGAAACCTCATCTTCAGTATGCCAAACCGGCATGAAGCTGTAATCAGAACCCGAGGAGGAAATGCCAGTTATTAAAATGTAAATAAGGCGTAAAACATACTTATATAGGTTGTTTGAGTTTTTTGCCAGTAAGTAAAATAATTGCCAGTATGAATGGCAATTATTTGGTTTTATCTTTTTTTTAAGTTAAAAACGTTACTAATGAATAATTAATTCATTCATTCATTTCAGCATTTAGAAGTCTACTGCTGAAGATAGGCCTCCTCCAAAGAGCGCCATGACAAGCGATCTTGTGCCACTTCCATCCAACGACTTCCTGCGATGGCTACAATGTCGTGGTCGCCATTCGAGAACCTTTATTCCCCAGCGGTTGTCGGTTCTGCGAACTATATGGCCTGCTCATTGCCACTTCAACTTGCAAACTCTGAGAGCTATGTCGGTAACCTTGGTTCTTCTACGGATTCCTCATTTCGGATTCTATCACGTAGTGAAACACCAAGCATAGCTCTCTCCATTGCACGCTGCGCTACTTGGAGCTTGTGTATGACACCAATAGTTAGCGACCACGTCTCAGTGCCGTATGTCATCACTCCAACACGCACTGATTATAAACTTTCGTCTTGAGGCTCTACGGTATCTGCGACGAGAACATATGGCATAATTTCCCGAATGCTGTCCATCCGAGTTGGATTCGTCGGTTGACCTCTTTGTCGAAGTTGGATCTACCCAGTTAGATCGTCTGACCTAAGTAGACATAGTGCTCAACAGCTTCGATAATATCGTTCCCAGCATAAACCGGCATGGGTACGACATGGGCATTTGACATGATTTTCGTCTTGCCCATGTTCATTTTACCCACCTGTTAACACTACTACCTGTTAATGTGTCCTGTTACTAATGAATAATACACTATAATTTCAAAAATAGTTGATGGTATTTGGTATAAAATGTTTTTATTTCAAACCTCTATCTCTCTCTATCTTTTTATGGGTTAAAAAAAATTGAAATTTTAAAAGCGTGGTTCTAAGTTTTGAAAGACAGTGTACAAATTTCACAAAACTTCGTTCAGAAGTCAAATAGTTTTTTATCGATTGCTCGGCTTCTACACATCGGATTGAGATACCAAGTTTTTAAGTCAAAACCTAAACTATCCAACATTGAAAACCACGTCGAAATCGGTCCACAGTTCTTACGTGATGCGCGAACATACAAACAGACAGACACCTTTTTAAAATATTGTATATTTTTTATCAGTAGCTTACGAGTATTTTGAGTCTCCAAGACCAATTATTTTTATTATCTTCTGTGTACAGACTTTTTGTTACTTACTGCTTTAGTATATAAGTATATATATATTATATATATATTTTATATATATATATATATATATAAAATAATATAATATATATACTTATAATAAAGCAGTAAATATATATAGTAGTAAATAACATTTCCGAAAATATTTCAATCAAAAATACTTTTGCAAGTTCAGTTCGCTAAACGCGCAGACTCTTTTCAAAAACATGTTTACCGTCTAGCGAGGGTTTAATGTGAGTTTATTTCTTTAATTTGCATTTTGACATGGTTCCTAAGCGATGATTGCACAGCAAGATCTCAGTTAGCGGATCTATCACAACATAAACACGTAGACAGATCAAATGGTACTAGGTAACTTGGCATTGTTCGTCTCGAATTTGGGACAACATCGAAATTTAGGGAGTTAGAGCTAACCCAGTTTGAACTCGAGCGAACTGCTGTGTTCTGTATTATGATTTTGGAATAACGGAATTCTATAAATGCGCTATATTTTTGAGACAAAACATAAGTTCAAAAAGTAAGAAATTAACCTATGACACTCTTGCGATGAAGACGAATCGATTGATACCTTGCTTGTCAAAATCGGACCAAGTTTTTAGTTTGAACACATAACTGTTCCTTTGCGTTGCCGTAGTCAGGTAAACAAATAGCCTATGACACTCTATACCTGAAGAGGAATCGATTGACACCTCGCTTGTCAAAATTGAAATAATAGGGGTGACGCTATGGTGAAACATCCACATAACCACATACATAGATACATACATACATACACATACTCATTACCTTTCCTTTGCTTTGCTGTAGTCGGGTAAAGGGTAATAGCACTGTACTAAAAGCATTCCAACAAAGTTAGAGTTAGTTATCAATACCTCATTACATGGTAAATAAGTCTGTAAATTAGATTATATGTAAAAAACTTATGTAGTTACCGATATAGCAAATTGAAGTGTTGCCATTTATTGTAGGCTACATAGCTCATAGAATAATAAAAGCTCGAAGATAACCGTTGGGGAAGAAAGGTTCCCGAATGGCGACCGCGACTGGAAGGCGGAGCGGAGAAGAGAGTCGCGGGGAGCGGCGGGGAGCAAATAGCGAGTGTTGCAAACTCTCGCGTAGGTGCAGGGTCACAGTTGCAGAGAAAAATAAACTTGGTTGAGCTCAGGACAGGAGGATGAAACGAAAACGCACTTGTTGACACTTTAGATGGTATATTCTTCACAATTTCGTAAAATATGGATAGTATACGAGTAGAATTCAGCTTTTGTTATCCCGGTTACAAATATTGGCTATCGGAACCTTTATATAACTTTGTGGTGCTACTAGTTAATATTGGTAACTTATGGGAGAGCTTCTTGTCTTCAACAGCTACAGCGAACGGGAACTTGTCGGATGCACGATAATTTTTGGAAGTATGGGCTTATATAGTTTTCCCGAAATAAGCGAAGCTCTCCTATTGGGAAATTTATTCTATTTTATTCATAGTATACGTTAGCCCCTTTGTTGTCGACCGTAATTATCCCACGCTCGAAAACAGACACAAAAAGATGTCTCAGAAGTTTGCTACGGTCGTACCTCGAAGCTTCACCACGAAGAAAGCCTAATTTTTATGGCTTTGCTACGGGTGCGAGAAGAACTTCCAATCTTGTGATCTTCTCGCACCTGCACGAAGACTGTACCCAAACATTAGGCATATTGCTAAAAGTTTGTCCAGTTTAGAGACATTCCTATATGTGACTCATCGCAAATCAACACACTTGAACGATTTTAGAGAAGTCTCTCCCAGTGAGCCTCCTCTCGCTCTTACTATCTACATTTGCTTTAAGTTGTCGGTCCCGGCTGTTATTGATGCAGTAGCGACTGCAACCGCAGCCATGTCAGAGGCCCTTGGGCGGCCAGACGAACTCTGACACCAGTGGTCAGCACTAACTCATATGACAAGCAAGCAAGCCCTTCCTATGTTGATTTTGTATGGAACTTGAGCTTTACACAAACATGGCGGATGCTATTCGGTGCACATTTGATGAGACGAAATCAAAGGAATCCGTTGTAGAACCATTGAGTAGATCGGTTGAAGTTAAAGGTCTTTATCCTCAAATGCACTTTATCAGAATTGTGCCTCATAAGACGCTGGACAGGGTAGAGACTCCGAATGTTTTTGGCACTGCCTTAGTCCACTTTCGTTCGTCGTGGAAGCAAGTGAGCTGATATTACCTACATACACAAAATACATAATAAAACCAAAAAATACATTAAGCAAACCCATTGTTTTTCTATTATGACACAGCAAACATATTTACTGAAATATCTGTGATTGTAACTGTAACTACGAGCTAAACCAATCTATACACCTGAAAAAATATAACCTTTTTCGTTGTTAATTTTTCTTGCACCAGTTGCTCTTTTAAAGTATAAGATTTCTACTAGTATAACACATGTAACAACACATAATATATGCAAGATACTCCAATCCAATTCACCAAAATCTGACTAACTTGGAACTTGCTAGCCAAAGTAATCACGATGATAGGTACTGGTAAACGGTAGCCCAGATCTGCGGCTATTATTGGACGATACTCGGGATTACAAAAGCCCGGTATGAAACGCGGGCTGTATGGGGCCGGCTACCGAGCGAGCTCTATTTGCATAAATTAAAGTTTCGATCCGAGTTCCAGTCTCGTGCATAGTCTTTGATGGAATAGTTCATATCTACTATAAAAAACAAGCTGCTCTGCTCTACGGCTCCGCCCGTAATTTCCCGTTATCATACCTTTTTATTTTCCCGGAGGAAAAGTAGCCTATGCCTTCTGCTATCTTGGAGCTTTCTATCAGTGAAAGAATAGCAGCTCTGCCCCACGGCTTCGCCCGTATTTTTCCCGCTATCACAAAAAAAAAAAAAAAAAAAAAACTGTGTAAAAAGTGATAAACCATCTGGAACAGTGTATTAGTGAAATAATTTTTAAAATCGGTTAAGTTTTTTTGAGTTTATCCGTTTACAAACACACATACATACAAAAAATCAAATCTTTTCTCATTATAATCTTCTTCTTCTATATATAAAAATGAATGTGGGTATGATTGTCCTCTATGTGTTCCTAAGCCATTGATCAGATTGTGAAACTTTGGTAGGGTCTTATGAGGACACCCACGAGGGTTTCTGGGCGTCTCAGAATACCCTACCAAAGTTGGGGGAATGAAGTGGGAAGAGAGGGAGCGGGGGAAAAGGGGCAAAATTGTACTCTTGCAAAGCCGGGGATGCAGCTAGTATTAATATAAGAAATTATATTTGTTTATTTGTTTGCCTTTTAAGCCTGCGCGCATAGCTCAACCGATATAGTTGAAACTTTGTCAGTTGTTGATGCCACTTCCGTGAAGGTTTCTGAAATTAAAAATACTGGCCAAGTGCGTGTCAGACACACATAGAAAAAAAAACATCGTTTAGCCGTTTGGGTTGAAACATTGTATATATAAAAAACCAGCCAAGTGCGTGTCAAATACGCATAGAAAAAAGATTTTTAAGAGCTTGTGCATTGTTCATCCGATTAAGTTGAAACTTTGTACAGTTGTTGTTCGCACATGCGTGAAGGTTTCGGAAATAAAAACCGGCCAAGTGCGTGTCAAGTGAAAAATTATCTTCTGTGCTTTCGCACATTGTTCATCCGATTGAATTGAACATTTGTACAGTTGTTGGCAAATGCGTGAAGGTTTCGGAAATAAAAACCAGCCAAGTGCGTGTCAAGTGAAATATTATCTTCTGTGCTTTTGCACATTGTTCATCCGATTGAATTGAACATTTGTACAGTTGTTGGCACATGCGTGAAGGTTTCGGAAATAAAAACCGGCCAAGTGCGTGTCAAGTGAAATATTATCTTCTATGCTTTCGCATATTGTTCATCTGATTGAATTGAACATTTGTACAGTTGTTGGCACATGCGTGAAGGTTTCGGAAATAAAAACCGGCCAAGTGCGTGTCAAGTGAAAAATTATCTTCTATGCTTTCGCACATTGTTCATCCGATTGAATTGAACATTTGTACAGTTGTTGGCACATGCGTGAAGGTTTCGGAAATAAAAACCAGCCAAGTGCGTGTGAAGTGAAAAATTATCTTCTATGCTTTCGCATATTGTTCATCTGATTGAATTGAACATTTGTACAGTTGTTGGCACATGCGTGAAGGTTTCGGAAATAAAAACCACCAAGTGCGTGTCAAGTGAAAAATTATCTTCTGTGCTTTCGCACATTGTTCATCCGATTGAATTGAACATTTGTACAGTTGTTGTTGGCACTGGTATGAAAGTATCTGACTTGAAAAAAGAAAAAATAAAAGCTTTCATGCGGTAGCCATGTCATGGTGAAACTTGAAACCCGCTATCATAATAAAATGCGTAGGTACACAACATTTCGTGTCTGTACTGTTAACCATTGAAGAGTTCCTTTATCTGGAGCTAATCTTGGATGTTGATTCAGTCCATGCTTACCATAAAAATGCATTGTCATTGGAGCTGAACCAACATGTAAAAATTAAACTACGTAGTATATGAGGAAGTGGTTCTAATTCAGCTTGCAAGATTTGACCTAAACAAACATTCATATATGCATACATTGCAAGTTAAATACAAGCTTTTAAAATACAAAAATTATAAGGCATTCGACTTGCGACGCATACCGGGCGTTAGCTGGTTACACAGCTGGTTATAAATGAAATTAAGTCTGATAGGTGTGGTGCATGCAATGATCTTGTATGTACATACATCTAGGCTACGGCTGGTACGTAGTACCTACATAATAATATAATTTCATTTGCAGGTGTCAAAATCATCTTATTTGTATTAGACTAGCTACGCCCCGCGGCTTTGCCTGCGCGGAAAGTACCTTCTCAGTAGTTCAAGACCAAAAGATATACTCTACATTTCATCAAAATTCGTTCCGCTGTCAAATAGTTTTAATTTAGGATTGAGATACCAAGTATAATACTTACACCAATTTTTATTTCAACCCTATCTAACAGTGATAACCACATCCAGTAGTCTAGTAGTTTTTACGTGGTTCGCGAACAAATAAACAGACAGAAAGACACTATTAAAAAAATTAAAAACTCTTGTTCTTTTGCTTAGAGATCGCTGCTTAGTTTTTTAGATTTATCTATCTATCGTTCTTATTTCAAGTCCACTAGACCATTTTTTTTATTATCTTCTATTTACTGACTTTTTGTCTACTTACTGCTTTAATATAAGTATAGATAGATAGATACAGATAGATAGATATAAATACATATTAATTATTGTTTTTTAATCGCAAATGGTAACCGAGCTACAATTCTGCTGTTGAATTCACGGTAGACTCAAAGTAGTTCAGTCTGCTAGAGTGGTTGTGATCTGTGTAAGTTTATAGTACTATTAACTCGTACCGGCTTCGCACGGCTATCTAAGGGTTTCACACGATCAAAACAAGGGTTTTGATTTACCAAGTTGAACAAAAAACGGTTATTATGATTTAACTATAATAGTTACATATATTTACAGACTTGTTATTATTTCGTATCCACGGCAACGTGTCATCGCGACATTTTTATAGGCAAATTTCTGATACTTGGGTTACCTACATTATTGCAATTTTCGTAGAAATTTCTAATTTAAATAATATAATTCATCCCTTGTTACTCGCTAATAATGTAGATATTAGTGTGTGTATACGTATACTTATACATACATACAGCTAGCCCCAAAAGTCGACGTCCAAACAAAAAGGGGCGATGCACCAGCTCAATGTGATCAGATGAGCACAACTTTACTTCTATGAAAGTTGCTTGGTTTTTGAGATATGGCGACATTAAACTTGTAATATTGCCATTTCTCAAAATTCTATAACTTAGGACGCGTTCCAAGCAACATTCATAGAGGACAACTTGTGCTCATCTGAATGCAAATGAGCTCGTGCACGACTCCTTAACGTTCGGATGTTGACTTTTTATAACAGCCTGTATACTCACTTGATGTTTTATGTATATGTCGTGGTGATATCGTGGAATTGATCATTTCATGAAATGGTTATTTTTCATATCATGGCTAGTTAAAACTGACCATATCGTTGAAACATCAACGTTTTTTCAATCCACGTTTGGCTATATTAAATATCATTAATGTAGGGTTTTCATGAACCAGGTTTGCAAGGCTAAAAAAACACAAAGTCGAAGGCGGGAGCCTTCGCCTTCTAACCTATCAGGTCCAAGTCGGGCTTCCGCCTAGCGCCTCTAGCGGTGGATAATTTAACTATTTTTCGATATGATAACTAATGTTTGACCATATCATGAAGCAGCCGTGCGTTTAGCATTTCATATTGTCAAACGATAATCATTCATTCATCTGGCCAAACCATTTCATGATGCCACCGTTAATTTCATGAAATAACAAATTTTCTTGATGTGGCTAATTGTTTCATGAAATGATCAATTTTACGATATCGCCACGACATATACATGTACACTCATGGACAAATTAAAAGTAACCCAAAAAAAATATTGTCTATGAGTGTATTAAAAACGATAAATGAATTAAGAAAATATTTTAATTAGCTGTTTGTTTGTTTTGTCGTATGAGGTAGTGCTGGCCTCTGATGTCAGAGTTAGTCAGGTCGCCCGTGGGCCTCTTGACATAGCTTAACGATTGCTATAAATCAATAACAGCCGGGACCGACAGCTTAACGTGCCCTCCGAAGCACGGAGCGATGGAAAACAGCACATAACTTCGAAAAGTCATTGGTGCGGAGCCTAGGTTCTGAACCCGGTATCGTTGGATTCTAAATTACACTATAGAACCATTAGGCCACCATCGCATCTCATTCAATTAGCTAATACATCTACAAATGCATCGCTAGCGTGCACCGTGAAAATACTTATATATTACCTTTTAAGTAATTAATCCAGCGATAAACCTGACACGAGTCCATTTATTTGACGCCACTTTAGCATACCTTATACATATATCTATCTATACTTATATGAAGCAGTAACAAGTCAGTACAACGAAGTGATTTAAAAAAATGCTCCATTTGACTTAAAATGAAGTACTGAACAAGAATATAACGTTTAAAAGTCGTGTCTATCTGTTTGTTCGCGCATCACGTGAAAACTACTGGACCGATTACGATGCGGTTTTAACTGTTAAACCAATAAGGGTTTGACTTAAAAACTGGTGGACTTGTATCCTATTCTGATGAATAGAAGCCGGGCGATCGATAAAAAAACCATCCGACTGCTGAATGAAATTTGGTATTTGGTACCATAAAGGTTTTGGTCCTAGAATAACACATAGGATACATTTAACCCAGAGAAATGACCACGCGGGCAAACCTGCACAACTAGTGTCTAATAAGAATAACTTTATTTCAAACAGAAGCCTCTTTTGTAGTTATATCGATAAAAATTCAAACTACTGGACCGATTTCAATGCGGTTTTCATTAGTATTTGTTGTTGGTGTGGATACGGAGCCATATGGATTTGATTTCGATGCATGTCCGTCATACACTTATGCAGTTCTTATAATCTTTGATTGACGTAGATACGTTTGATCACAAATTCGCCTGAATATAAGCGACATTATGACTATTGATGATGGATATGGAGTAATTAGATTTAGAAAATATCTATTCACCTGAAGTTACCCGATTGTGCGATTGTTATAGAAACGAGTGACACCCCCAGACTACTCATGTTGTGCAATATCCTACATTCTCCAACATATATTAAACACTGTGCCACATTAATATATCACTTGTAATGCAGTGCCCGTCAAGTCAACCACCATGTGGTGGTTCTTGTATGTATTGTTGTTTTTGCTGAAAACAATGAACAAAAAATGCATATGACACTAATATATGTATAGGCGAAAGTTTGTGCGAATGTATTGTGTGTGTGTGTGTGTGTGTGTGTGTGAGTGTGTGTGTATGTTTGTTACTCCTTTTCGCCCAAACGGCTGAGCGATTTGAGTGAAATTTTGAATGGAGATACCTTATACCCTGGCTTAACACATAGGCTACTTTTCATTATTATCATCATCAACTTTCATCATTGCTCACGCGGGTGAAACCGCGAGGCGCAAAGTTTACAGGTGTCAAAGTGACATGTTACAAAGTGACCGGTGTCAAAGTAACAGGTGTCAAAGTGACAGGTGTCAAAGTGACAGGTGTCAAAGTGACCTGTGTCAAAGTGACAGGTGTCAAAGTGACCTGTGTCAAAGTGGGGGGTTGGGGTGCAATAAAAAGGGTTTTTTTGAAATTTCATTCCTAAAGTGGTTATGATGGTGGCAAAGTATGCACGCGGGAAAAGCAGCGGGGCGCAGCTAGTTTATACATGAAATTTATAGAAATATAGTTCTACTTTGTTAGTGATACGTAGAAGTATTATCATAGAAAATAGTAATGTAAAGTTATTAATTAGTTACGTAGAGAGGTGAAAAAACTTTCGGGTATTTTGTGGTATACTAATATTGTACTATAATTTATTTTTCACTTCTCATGCTCGTAAAGTTTTTGTTTATTTTATCTATTTTTATTTTATTTATTTTGATAATGCAACAGCGTAACAACAAATTTAGAATAAAAAAAGAATAAAATATATATAATGATAAAAGTACTTAATCTAGCTAAAATATATGAAAACTAAAATAACATGCTAAAACTTTTACAGTGTGTAAGAATTTACTTAGATGTATACACAGCTTTTCTTCTATTTTTTAACATTTTATTTTTGATACATTGGCTGAGTGGCTTAGGTGTTCATATTCACATGGTGGTGTGTGGGTGAGGGTGTATGAGGAATTATGTGTGAGTGAGGGTGAAAAATATGGATGTTTGAATTTTATAAAAACGCCACTCCGACCGGGGTCTGGTCGGAGTGGCTCCACCCATACAAAACATCACCGAAGCAACAAAGAAAATACATCGCATTAAAGCAAACTTGAATGTATGGCAATGTTAATTACGTGATTTTAAATTGAAAAAAAGAAGGTCAAACAAGCAAATATCACTCCAGCGTGCACCCCTCAATCTACGTCAATACGATGCATTTCCCTTACCTACCGCTTCAGGGACATCTTAGACAAGTGAAATAGATCTAGCCGCTGAATCCCCTTTGGCGCTGTAGAGACCAAGATCCGAAAACGGCAAATCCCCCTTGGTCGCTAGAGCAACCAAAAAAAACATGGAAGTTAATTTTAACGGTTTGATCTACTAAAATCGATTTAAATATAATCTCGCATATATTATCGAATTAGTGTTTCTGTCTTCAAAAGGATATATATATATTATACGTAAAAACACTAAAGAAGTTTTTTTTTAAATAAAACCACGGCCTTTCTCCGCGAGCCGTAAAGTTTTGAAATTTTTGTTGGTTTTCACGAAAATGTTCTGGTCACTTTTTGTACTAAACTGTGTTAATGTTTTAATGTTAACGGATAGCTTGGTTCATCTAGTATTTAAATAAAACAAAAAACAGTATGTCATTGATTTCGTTTCCAAAATACGTTTTTTTTCTGAAACTACTCCCATTTTTGGCTTCATTTTTCCGCGGTTCTCTCTCCTTACATAATAATTTCATAAAACTTACGTTCGGTTTGTCAGTGGCTACATACATTCAGCGTATCACAGGCCAAGTTTTGTACGGATCCGCCAAACCGTTGAGGAAGGAACGGAAAATAAGTTTTGCGCGGCAACAATATTTTCGCGCCATTTTGCCGTCTTGCCGCGATGATGTCATGGTCACGTGATCGGAGTGTATTTACAATATTGTTTTTTTTTTATAGCGGGGGCATTGGCATTGACGGAGTAATGTTTATTAAATATTCTCGCAGCACGATACAGTACAGAGTTTTTGGCATAATTTGTTCCCACATAGGGGACATGTAATAAAGGAGTATGCCTAGTTCGGTATGAAGGCACACACAGAAAGACACTAGCCAGGAGTTCAGGACAATCCCAGACAATTAGGACAATTTATGCTAGGTGTATGCGGGCTAAAACTGCATATTACGATGAAAGTGCTTTCTTCTTTATGGTCTCCGTTCCGAGCCCAATGTATAATGTAAAAATATTTTTAAAAAAAGGCGGTTAAGAAGATCTTGTCTTTTTTAGCAGTATTTAAACGTTTCCTTATTTAAATTGCATTATTACTCATGCATGTTAATCATATCATGAAGTGAGGATGAAGTTATACATACTCCTAACATATTAACGGTAAGAAACGCAAAGAAAGTTGTTCAGCAGAAATAGCCTCCAAAATCCAGACAAATGTATTCTAAAGTGTGACAATTTCATGCGTTGGATAAGCGGGAACAAGCCACTGTTTAATTTTATCTAAATCGAAATAAAATGCAAGTAGTAACTTTTTTATAAAACAAGACGTTTTATCCTTTACTTCAATATCTTCGCTCGCCTACGGCTCGGACGGATAAATTTCTCTAATGAAATGCCTTGTTTTAAGAACTTGATGTGCAATCTACTATTTTGTTTCTCAGTTTCTAAGTTTCATACTTAATAGCTAGTGTTAATAAACACAAACACGTAAAGATTTTCGGATTACCTTGTTTACTTTCATATACTGTTATAAAAAAAACTGTAGTGGATCAATATTCCCTAGATGACAATGAAAAACCCATTGTCGGGTTTCGTTCCTTTCGTTGGTGACATACAACATCAATCTTTATGGTAGTTTAAATTACCTTCTTAGATATGCTAGTCAAAGTAATGTAAATAATGTATTATTAATTACACACACATGGGTACATTGTATAGCTAACTTATGTAAATAACTAGCTTAAAAGCTAAAAAAAAAAACACGCCTGCTCTGAAAAATTGCCTATATTACTCGGGGGGGGGATGTTTCTAACCATATCCCATATGTCTAAATCTGTTCAGGCATTTATTTTGCATACATACATACATACATACATACATACATACATACATACATGCATACATACATACATACATACATACATACATACATACATACATACATACATACATACATACATACATACATACATACATACATACATACATACATACATACATACATACATACATACATACATACATACAAACATGAAACTTAAAAACATTACACTCATTTTTTTGGGCAGCCGTGTAAAAATGGTTAGGTTGCGGAAAGACATTGAATTTAAAAAAAAGAGGTCTAGGTTGTTGTCCAAAATGGATGATTTTGTCCTAATTGTCGTTTGAATTAAGTATCTTACTTCTTCAGTACTTACTCTTTCAGTCCTTTTCCCTATGAATAAATTGCCTAGTTCCTATTCAATAACAAAATACTAACTCAACCGTCTAAACACGGACTAGGCACAAATGTATATATACGAAGCGATTTGCATCCCGCTGAGGATTGTCTCCGGTTTAAATCAAAGGCCGTTAACTGCTCGTGAACTGCATTCCTACTTCGCAGTGCTCACTAAACGTTAGCTTAAGCTCTGGTACGGCGAATTTATACCTAAGTAGGTAAAATATAGACTTTGATGTAGGTACCTAACAGTTTCCGTAACGAAACATATGTATGAAAAAAAAATAAAAAAAAATACATATATATAAAAAAAAAATATAAATTTAAATTTAAAATATATTTAAATTTTACGAATAGTTGCACCTTCCGCGGCTTTACCTGCTTGGACAGTGTTGAAAAGTATTATACTATGCGTTATTCCAGGACTTAAATTATCTATATAAGAAATTTCATCAAAATGCGTTCGGCCGTTAAGGGTAAATTCTTATAACACTTACACACTTTTAAATATTAGTTAGGATTTTTAGGTACTGCGTATACTGTTGTGTTTATTGGCAGGTAGTAGCTACGAATTACACTAATATTGTAAGGAGAATGTTTGTATGTATTTATGTGTGTGTGTTTGTGTGTGTGCGTGTGTGTGTGTGTATGTTTGTGTGTGTATGCTTGTTACTCTTCCACACTCAAACGCCTGAACTGATACCCTGGAAAAAGATATAGGATACTTTTCATCACCATCATCATTATCCTTCATGCTTAACCTCGGTCTGTCGTGCATTTTTTGTAATGCGAGTTGTAGCACGGGGTCCCTGAAGACCCCAGTTTAAAAATCTGTTTAGAGATTTTTACTAGCAATCTTTAATTTATTTTATAAATTAAGAAGAAATCACAATAATACAAGACAAAAATAATCATAATTATTTATTTATTTATTGTTTTATACGTAATTACAAAAAATGGAATCGAACTTTTGTACATATTTTAGGAAGAATGTTTCGACATGTTACAAGCAAAAAAACTCAATTTATTTTTATTTTATAGTTTTATGAGATCATATGCAAATAGACTTCAATGAAAAAAATATACATACTCGTAAAATTAACACAAAGAAATATATCTACTTTTGGCGATCAAAGTTTCCCTAAAATATTTTTTCAATACAGACTGTTCTTCAACTTGTTCTGGTGATTCGGAATCTTGGTGTTGATCCAGAATAAAGAACATCCTTGCATGCTTGTTCTGATTCCGTGTCATGCTCACTTATTTCATCCGGACATTCCAAATTAGCGTTTTCATCCTCTTCACCATCTCATTGTTGTCATGAAACCAGCCTAAACTCCACTGTTGTTGCCGTTCCTCCGTTATAACGTATGTTATTCTGTAGCTGTTTAACTGAACCAACAAATCAATACGAACAATACATGAATACCCAAATAAAATTCATCAAAAATTTAAACCATTTTCTACACAATTTTACTTACGGGAGTCGTCATGGCTCAATTTTATTTTTTATATAATATGTAATATAAATAATAAAGTATTTATTCAGTAAAAGTTGATGAATTTACAGTTTTGAAACTTATAATAATCAGGACTAGGTAAAGGTACATTAAAAACAGTGAGGTATATGCTGCCGAACTAGGCTTAACGCCCGTGATTCAACATACATCGCCCTCCCCCGAGATCACTATATTTAAAGCTAGCCTCCATAATATAGAACCTACTCGTATATTCAAAATATCTAAAATTACCTAAATTAACAATATTAATAAAATTATAATTTAATTTAATGTGTTTATGATCCTCTATAGGTATATTGTGTATATGAATTTGTTAGTGTGAGAGGGTGTCAGTAGTGTACATAATTTGATTTATTCTAAAAAAAAAGAAGAGTAACTAGTATAATTGGTTAGCAAAATAAATTATTTTATCATTTTAAGCAGATCCTCAGTTTGGTCGTTATTAAGTATTTTCAGCCACGAAGTGACTTTAAACTTGACCTCAGCTTTTGTTAATGGATATTTAACTAGGGTTTTATTTATTTTATTGAAAAGAAATGGATCCAAATAAAGTATGAACCTTTTTATGAATGCAGTTTGCATTTGTTGAGGCTGGGAACAAACATTGTACTTTCGTCGTTTTGTTTGAGTAGATTACTACGAAAGTTGCAATGATGTAATCCAAGGTATCAAGAATACTATGAATGTAGTTTGCATTTGTTGAGGCTGGGAACAAACATTGTACTTTCGTCGTTTTGTTTGAGTAGATTACTACGAAAGTTGCAATGATGTAACCCAAGGTATCAAAAAAAAAATACTATGAATGTAGTTTGCATTTGTTGAGGCTGGGAACAAACATTGTACTTTCGTCGTTTTGTTTGAGTAGATTACTACGAAAGTTGCAATTATGTAATCCAAGGTATCAAAAATACTATGAATGTAGTTTGCATTTGTTGAGGCTGGGAACAAACATTGTACTTTCGTCGTTTTGTTTGAGTAGATTACTACGAAAGTTGCAATGATGTAACCCAAGGTATCAAAAATACTATGAATGTGGTTTGCATTTGTTGAGGATGGGAACAAACATTATACTTTCGTCGTTTTGTTTGAGTAGATTACTACGAAAGTTGCAATGATGTAACCCAAGGTATCAAAAATACTATGAATGTAGTTTGCATTTGTTGAGGCTGGGAACAAACATTGTACTTTCGTCGTTTTGTTTGAGTAGATTACTACGAAAGTTGCAATGGTGTAATCCAAGGTATCAAAAATACTATGAATGTAGTTTGCATTTGTTGAGGCTGGGAACAAACATTGTACTTTCGTCGTTTTGTTTGAGTAGATTCCTACGAAAGTTGCAATGATGTAACCCAAGGTATCAAAAATACTATGAATGTAGTTTGCATTTGTTGAGGCTGGGAACAAACATTGTACTTTCGTCGTTTTGTTTGAGTAGATTCCTACGAAAGTTGCAATGACGTTGCCATGGTCTCAAGTCAAGTCTGTCAAGTACGTGAGTAATAACGCAGTTGTCTTTGGTCAAAAATCAGCACGACCGTTGCTGCCAAAGATTTTGAATGACGCTCACTCACGTATTATTTTTAGAAAATATACGGTTATAAAAATGTTAAAAGGAAGAAAAATGTCACGTGTGAGCTCTACCCGTGCGAAGTCGGGGCGAATAGTAATATACATATATTATTATTGGTAGGTTAATTGTAACTATAAAACGATTACGTAGGTTAATTGTAACTATAAAACAATTTCGTGTGGGATGAAAATGTATTAACTTATGTAATTTTCTTTAGCAGATATTGTAATTTACTTTAAAAACTGTACAACTTTTATGACATAGAGGAATATCTCATTAAAGTTAATAAAACCTACAGAAAATTGAATATTTTTTATCTGAATAAATCTATACTATCTACATCTACACTAATATTATAAAGAGGAAAGATTTGATTGTATGTATGTTTTTTTTTTGTAACGGATAAACTCAAAAAATAATAAAACTATTTAAAAAAAATAAAGCACCTATAGAAAGCTCAATTATCAGCGAGTAAAATATATTATTGTGGCAGAGAACAATTTTTCAAAAAAAAAAGTTGTTTGCGAAAATTACAACAATGTAACCCAAGCTATCAAAAATTTGCCTTTAAAAATGGAATGGAATGACGTTGCCATGGAAACGAAAAATAACAAGTCTGCCAAAAAGCACCACGTAGCTCCATAGTAAGCATGATTCAACCTCCTTGGGATTGTGTTGCTGCCAAAGATTTTGAATTACGCTTACAGGCGTATTTTCTTTTTTGAAGTTATGACGGGTATATACAATCTAAAAGTAAGAAAAATGCCGCTACCTATAATGTGTCATCGCTACCCGTACGAAGCCGGGGCGAGTCAA
Source organism: Alsophila aescularia (assembly GCA_946251855.1). Classification (NCBI taxonomy): domain Eukaryota; kingdom Metazoa; phylum Arthropoda; class Insecta; order Lepidoptera; family Geometridae; genus Alsophila; species Alsophila aescularia. The sequence goes on from OX276379.1 coordinate 53,643,082, forward strand.
TAGTAAATAAATAATTTGAAATTGATTTAAGTAGTTATAATTGTTCGTGTCGTTCCATCGATTATGAGCTCTCCTAGTTGTCTTTTATTATTTTTGCCTGGCAAAAACAACACTGCTGAACACTGATCAAAACGATATGCCAACACTGTTCAAAATGACATGCCAATACTGCTCAAAATGACATGTAAATCCTGCTCAAAATGACATGCGAACACTGCTCAAAACGACATGCCAACACACTGTTCAAAAAGACCTACCGACATAATATAAATTACAGCAATTAAATGTAGGTAAATTCTTTCGTCCGTGCCGAAAGAACGTGACAGGATTTGAAGATCGATTACCCTCTTTGCGAGCACGATAATTATTGAATTAATATACCGACAAAATGAGTAAGTAGATATTGTATGTTACTGGTTTATTTGTCGTATGAGGTAGTGCTGGCCTCTGGTGTCAGAGTATGTATGTCTATTTGAAGTAAAGAAAATCGTCCAATCATATCTTTTGAACTTGACATATCTAGAAACAGAAAATTTAATAAAACCATAGTCCTTTTGCCAGGTATGTATATGCATTTTTATTTATTATGTAAGTAAAGTGATAAAAAACACACACACACACACACACACACACACACAAACTCACACACACACGTACACAGACTTGCACTCACCCATACACAATCCCTTACAATACTTTATTGCACTCTTAGTTTTTAGTTTTAGTACTAGTTTATGTTTGATTTTTCGCTTTAGTCATTGGAAAGATAACAATTTTTCCTTGTAAATGCTTATGTACTAAAGTCTTTTAATCCTTTCGGAGGGCGGTGGTGCCTGTGATACAGTTATATACTACTTCAGGCACCAACGATCCATCAAAATAACATAGGTACTTGGCATAAACCTCGTGCATTATTATTAATATAAGTCAAATTTATATTAATCTAAGAAAAGTCAATAAAACATTTTATTATTATTATTTATTATGTCAAGCCACCCGAGGGCCTCTGACATGGCTTAACGACTGCTATTAATCAATACAATCTGAAGCCGACAGCTTAACGTGCCTTCCGAAGCACGGAGCGATGGAAAGCGTTATTGTTGGATCCTAAATTGAATTATTAAATCTACCATCGCTTGGTTGTTACAAAAATACCATACGTTTGAAGCCAATGCTTATTGGAATACTAGTATTTAAGCGAGATCCTAGTTCGTTGGATTTCATAATAAATATAAAGAAGGAGCGCGAGCCTTAAAATTTTACAGATGTAACGCATTTGATGTGGTTGTGTTGGTTGACGCTATATAGTGCTATTTGAATTACATGGTAGATGCCACCTGTTTTCTTTCCCTCGATAATTATTCTCTTGCAGAATGTCTAGATTCAACGCATTGACGTTAATACAAACAAAATATTCTCTACGCGCACATTGACGTATGGTCCAGTGTCGACGTCATGTTTGCACGTTAATGTATATCAATTAATATCATCGAGACGTGGCCGTTATCGTACTGTGAAGTACCAAGGCCACTTGTTGCCACTTCAAACTGGTCATTTGTTATCAATTTAAAGTCAGAACGCTGATGTTATAAATTATGCTTTCCAATACTACCTAAACCCTGCAGTTGTGTTTTTTTCCCGTTTTCCCGTGTATGTTATATCAGAATAAAAGTAGCTTATATTTTTCCAAAGTGATTTTTATACCTTTGAAAATTTCTAGATAGAGCATAAAAGCACACAAATAAACCTAATTTAAAATACTTTATTTATAATCGAATACCTAAGGAGGTTTGCAACACTGTTTCTTTTTGTGTCACTCATATCTCCGCGACAGAATTATGTTACTTACTATTCACATGCCAATTTTCATGGTAATTACAAACTTGTTTATACAAAATTAATTCAGCCATTTGATCACTACAAGGAAATTAAAAACTCATAGTTCCATTCATAAATCCTGAATTCACAGCAATATTTCGTTTTGGATCAGTTATCCATTGAATTATACCATTAATGGTACAAATGATACAAAGTTGTCCCATTTAAACCTGTAATGTTACTACTAAATACCAGTGGCACACTAGTAAATACCAGTTATACCATTAGACAATTACATCATGGTATAAATGGTCTTTACTTGTCCCACCTATACTCTTAAGTGGGAGAGGTTGAGACCATTTATACCATTGGATTATAATCCAATTATTGCAATAAAACTACTTTATGGATTTTATTTTCTTTCATACTTATTTTATTACATTTAATTTTCTTAAATAATGTATGATGTATGGTTTTTATACAACCTTCATTTGGGTTCAATAGATATATGAATGGAGTGAATAGATTTCTATGGGGTGGACCTATTTGCTCATTACGCACGTATTTTTTTCTAATCATCCCTTATATGTTCCAAATATCTCCATTTGCGTGCCTATTTACCCTATTTACCTATTCACCCTATTTTACCGGTAGACATATAGTGTGTTATCTATTCTATTATCAATAAAACCTTAGATGATCTATCCCACTTGTACTATTAAGAAATACCATTTATACCATGACGTAATTATCCAATGGTATAAACAGTATGAAGTAGTACCACCTGTACCATTACAGGTTTAAATGGGACAACTTATTACCATTTGTACCATTAATGGTACAATTCGATTTATATAACTGGTCTGAAGTGCAATATTTTAGCGTGCAGTCGAAATATCGCGATGTTTTCACTTAATGTTCTAATTTACACTGATCCCCGGTTCAAAAGTATCGACTCGCTTTTTCCTCCGCGGCGGGTTCCCGGCTAAGTTTAGCCAGGGTCCCAACGGATACAATTAGGAGTAAAAAGTAGACCGCAGACCCGCCGGGCATTAAATGTCATGAAACGCGGACTTTCGTCATGTAGCCGTATTAAATTGTGATTTGGTTTACTGAGAATGTTATGTTGTTTAATGGATTACAATTTCGCTGTTAATTTTTGCAGGTTGGATGGTGAGATCAGTTTAATGTAATTTTATCTAACTCGTAGCTTTATCGTGAAAGTTATAGCACCTTTAAAAGTTTTTGTTCTGTGCTTGTCTACTGCTGGACATAGGCCTCTCCCAATGAACACCATAGAGCCCGATCTTTGGCTCTTCTCATCCAGTTCCTGCCGGCCGCCTTTTGCAGGTCGTCACTACACCTGGTCAGTGGGCGTCCTATACTACGTTTGCCAAGACGCGGTCTCCACTCGAGGACACGTCTACCCCAGCGGTTGTCCGTCTTTCTCTCTCTCTGGCGGATTACCACGTTTCTTATCTTATCCTTCAGAGAATCCCCGAGCATAGCTCTCTCCATAGCTCGCTGAGCGACTTTAAATTTGTGAACAAGATCTATTGTTAGTGTCCACGTCTTGGCTCTGGATCTCATAACTGGTAGGACGCACGTATTAAAGACTTTTATTTTCAGGGACTGTAGAATGGACGACGAGAAGACCTGACGAAGCATTCAGAATGCCGCCCAGCCCAACTGAATTCTTCTGTTGGCTTCCCTATCGAAGTTGTTTCTATCCAAATGCAGAGTTTGCCCGAGATATACATATTCATTAACAACTTCACCATTGAAGACTACAGGTCTCGGGGTAATAAGATCGTTAAACATGATCTTGGTCTTGTCTAAGTTCATCCCGAGACCGATTTGTCGAGAAGCATCAGCCAGGTCGTTTAGCATTCGCTCAAGTTCCTCCAGCGATTCCGCCGTAAAGACTATATCATCGGTAAATCTTAAGTATGAGATGTACTCTCCGTTTATATTTATGCTCTTCTATTTTCAGTCCAGAGTCTTAAACATAATTTTCAAGGCGCTCATGAACAATTGTGACGAGGTCCAAACCTCTTTCATAATAATACTCTTTTGATATATAAATTCTTTCATAATCCATTTCTTTTCATTTTGATAGTTCATTATTCATTCAAAATAAAAATAACCTGTCATTCCAATATATGGATTTTTAGCAAACCCGAAATTGTTATAAAATACCAATAATAAGATTATTACAACTGGACTCTTTTAAAATACATAAAATAATACCTTCGTAAGTGGTCGTTTTCATCCATATTGTAGCACCACGAAAAAGTCTATGCACCTGTTGTTCCTGTAATTCTGTTGTCCACTGAGGCTTGGTCCCTGGGCTGGTGGAGCAAGCCCAAACCCTGGGACCGCCTCGTGACACAGTTTCGGGGATATGACATCCCCCTGTCTAACTCCCCTGCGCAACTGGATATGTTTAGACTGCTGGTTCTGTACTTGTTACTGTAGTCGCGGCGTCATACAAACATCTCAGCACTTCAATATACTGCCAGTCCACTTGGCATCACTGCAGTGACTCCAAAACAGCCCAGGTCTCAACAGAATCAAAGGCCTTTTCATAGTCCACAAAAGTAAGACACAGGGGCTGATTATATTCTTCGGACTTCTATATAATCTGCCTCACTGTGTGTATGTGGTTTACGGTACCAAATCCTCCACGAAACCCGGCCTGAGGCTAAAACTCTTCAAGTTTTCTTGCGAGACGATTTGTGATAACGCTCGAAAACAGCTTATAGACGTGGCTCAGGAGTGAGATGGAGCGGTAGATTTTCAGGAGGGTTTTATCACCCTGTTTGTAAAATAAACTCCGTCCTCAACTGGGGCTTTTCCATTTTTAAGATGTGTGTGTATTTAAGGGTCAAGTAGCATATTAAAATTAACAACAGTACTAACTTCTCTGATAGTGTTTTTTCTTAGGGTTCCGTAGAATCCGTAACTACAGGGTCCTAACAGAATCCTATTACTAAGCCAACGCTCGTCCATGTATCATGTATCGTCATGGCTGTATTTTGTGAACCGTTAATAGGTAGCTGGTTGAAAGCTGGTTGAAAATATCACATAGTATGTGTTATTTTGGCGAACGTTTCTCTTATAGCCTATGTTACTCGGGATGATGAAGGATTCTAACCATACATCCAAATCTGTTCAGGTATTCAAAAGTGATGGTGGAACATACATACATACATACATACAAACATACACACATACATACATACGCGAACCCTGAAAACATTCGTGAAACAGTCTTGAGAAAAGTCAAAAATAAGAGCGGTATTGAAACCTCGGTGCGCGAGTGTGACTAGCACCTGGCCGTTTTTCCATCAGTCAATCTTTAATTTTAAAGTTACTACTCTCTACTAATTTAAAAACCATTTGTTTTGATTAATCACGATAAAAATATGTTTGGTTTACACCTGACACAAAACATTTAAGTTAATTCTTATCTAGGATATTTTTAATGTCCGAAAATCGGAGTTGCCCGCCGTCATGCGATTGCGTGTGCCACTTGCTTTATTCACAGAAACAAGGAAGTAGTTTCATAAACAGCACTCCTTTAAAAAATAAAAGGTGTTTTACCATACAACGTAAATAAATGCCCAAACTGGCAATAGCTTCCCAAACGCTTATTGATTTGATTCGCTTTGTTGACCTCTTATTCCCATTTATTGGTCAGGTTTATTCAGCATTGGTCAGAGGCTTTCGCTTATCAAGAATGTTGCGCACTGTACGTTTGTGCTACGAGCATAAAGTATCTGAATATCACACTTCGTTTTATGCAGATTGGAGTAATACGAATATACGAATATGCCTGAATCCCGTTCGTTTTCTTGTCCCACCGTTAAGAAGAGATGTTAAAAATTAAATTGTGCATATTCTATATAGAATGCATGCATGCTATCCAAAATAATGTGTAGGATACCTATAGCAACATGGCAACCTATGTGTACCTTACCTATGTGTGGCAACTTTGTGATGATGATCGAGGCCAATAAACTTTTTAGCTTGCTTTCTATAGAGTTTAATCCTTAAAATAATATTTTCGTTGTATTTTCGAAGCTCCTCTCAGTTTGGCCCAGTGTATTTTGTTCCTTAATTAATTAAGAAAATAACTTCCTGAAGATCGTGATCACCAATGGCTAGATGTTGTTGCAATTTTGAAGCAACGATATCTGGTCAAAGTAACGTTGACGTAATTGTAACTTTAGTATAGTCTGGTAAATATCTATGACGTTCCTATATTGTTACATAAAGAGAGCTAGTGGGTAAAATCCACTGATCTATTTCGCTCTGCCGTACTTTTGTTTGAGCTGATTCAAAGCGCCCCCACTGATGGTCCATGGAAATTAAAATTACATTGTTTTATCTCCTGACGTTAGTCACAGAATAAATAATAGTACAAGTACGTTAGTCCCGTGGGCCCTCACTACTGCTAAACTACTGCTATCAGCACCAAAACGGCGATAATCAAATGTTCTCATTGCTACTTTCGTCAAAAACACGGAGTAATATGCAGTTGTCTATGGTAAATTCACATTCGTCTTATATTTCTCACTAACTTTGCCTGCGGCTTTGCCGTGTGGTCATTAAATTTAGATGGATTTGTCTTCTATTATTTATTCTGTGACCGCAATCGGTCCAGTAGTTCTATGTGATGTGCGAACAAACATACGGACACGATTTAAAAAATGATATGTCATATTTTATGTAACCTGGACTTTTTTAAATTATCTTCTTTGTACAGTGTTTTTGGTACTTACTGCTTACAAGTATAGATATATATATATATATATATAGATAAACGTAGATATTGAGAGCTTTGTGGATAAATTCTCAATGTGTTCACTGTAGTGATCAATTCGTCATTTAGTTTTCATAATAGGTTGTTAAGGTTATGATTTTTTTAAATCAGGCTTAGCATAATAAGTTTGAGTTGTGCTAAGATACATCATAGCTTATAACCTTCTTTATGATTTGATTATTTGTAATCTGTTTTATATATACTTAAGCATTAATTAAAATCAAATCAAATCAGAATTCAAATTACCTAAAGTGATACCAAGAAGAATACTCGGTTTCAAATAAGCCGCATTTAAGCATCTGTATAATCTGCGAGCAAATAAAATTTACTCGTTTCACTTATCAGTCCATAGTTGACGAAAATAAAATAATTACGCTGCTATTTAAACGAGCAATCACCGCATTTACACTTTCCGCGGCTACTCACACAAAGCCAAAATTTCATTTTGTGTAATATTTACACGACCCAATTAAAATGCGCGGTGGCGCCCTCTATCGCATTTTAAGGCCTTTACAGCCCAAGTGGGGACTTACACCGGACGTGGTTAAAAATTCATCCTATGGTATAATCTCTTGTAGAAAACTGAAATATCGTTGGAATAACAGGCCGTGCCGAGTCCCAGTTACTCGTACATTTTACGCCTCGTGTTTGCAATATCGATTGACAGGTAAACAATGGCAACACTGGCTTCACTAACTCCCTGCTCCCTGAACAAATTCAGGTCAAGACAATGACGTAAGTCATAATCATAGTATGTACAGCATTATCCGCAAGATTGTACAGATCTTCAACGATAACATGACTAGCGATAACAAACCGAATAAGCTTGGGATACATATTTTTTTTTGGTTTAGTTCTCCAACCACTTATAGCATTTACAAAAATTAGATGCATAACTTTTTTGCAGAGGCAAGTCATGTAATCGTATATTTCTAAACAGCGTCGAAATGCAGAATGTGGTACGATTCTCAGCTATTTTGTCACGAGCGTGAAGTATGTGAAACAATGGTGATTGAGGTCAACGACGTCAATGTATTTCCTCACTCTCTTACTTGTATATTTAATTTTGAAATTGTTTAATTTACTTTGCTACGACACGAAAATCCACGTAGCTTTCTACGGCCACCGTAGATGTACTACGAATTTTCGTAGAAGCACTACGAATTTCCGTAACAGGATTAATGTAGTTTCGATATTATTTCTGTTCATCGACATTATTATTTCTGAGTGCTCTTTCCAGTCATCAAATTTGATTTATTTTAGCTACAGTGTAAAGCTGATAGTTAGTGCAGAAAGTAAAACGAAGTACAGAGCTTTTGATCGTTGTAACATGCAGACGCGAAGAGTTTTCTTATTGTATGGTCAACTTACGATCATCTTTATAGAGATAGCAAAAAACACATGTATTTACAAATTTGAAAAAATAACATTCGTTATTACGAAGGCCAAGCGTTCGAGACAGGTAGCTGGCCGGCCACCGATAATGGTGTTGGTTCTATACAGAAATGTAGTGACAATTCCTTGAACAGAGTCAAAGATGACGAGACGGGTGCGTGACGTCACACAAGCGGCTCTGCGGCTGCGGCTATCGATCGGATAAGCTCGTCACATCTCACTCTTACATGGGCCAGATGGGCTCTCTGTCCCGCTCGCACGCAGGTCTGCTACCTCAGTGGAAAGCTGCGTTCTGAAATACGCTACTAATATTTATTTTAACGCAGCCGCCCGGGTTCGAGCACGTGGTGTCGCGGGACGCCTGCCCTTAAACATTTTCCCGAAGGAAATTGATGACGCCATACTTTATTATTAGTACAAGAATGCTCTATGATATATTTTACCATTTTCATTTACTTTTCCGTCTAATTTTTAATCCGAAAATTATTGTAGTATGTTGCGATTATTTGTAAAGTTTAGTTTTCGTAAGGTTGTACATATGATCCTTTAATTATGTACCTTAAAGCTCATAACATTATTCATAACATTTCTGTTATATTTATCAAGATACGGACGCATTTGATGGTATTTGGCGTTTGGTTGTATAGCTTTCAACTTAAAATTATGGGGGGATACTGGTTGCATAGATATATTTTAAGCAAAATTTAGTTAGACCAAGTTGCGGATGAAAACTAGTTCACAAAATATTTTTTGTATATATTCATCACCATATGGTTGGGTATATTCATCACCGACTATCACCGTCATCCTGACAACATCATCAGGTGACAAAATAGACAGTCATCGTGTCTCTCAAAGTGTACACATCTTGATTTCAAGAGGTAATCTTCCATTTTAGCTCGTTAGATCTTACCTAAAAGTACGTTTACGATACATTCTAACACAATAAGACGGTGAGTTGAGTAAAATAATGCGAGAAGTTTCACTTCTAGCATTTTTGCGCACTGTTCCTCATAAATTAATTCATTTGACTCAACTAGAACGTGTTTTTAATTTTGCATTCACAACGAACGAGTCAGACTCATTGAGTGCGTGAGATTTTACGAGCTGATATGTTAATATATCTTATCTCTTTTCACGTATATCGTAAACAAAACGTAATAGATATGATATGACAGATAGTCAAAGTAGACATGACGCAAGTTTAGGGTGTATTATGATCAACTTTTCCAGCCTTATTCGATAAAAAGTCTATCAACTGGTTGATGATCATTGATAACAGCATTTTTAAGTAAACTACTACTATAAGCAATAATAAGTTGATTATTGTTACTGTACAGAGCTATGCATTGTGCTATATAAAATCCGAATTAATAAGGTAAACAAATAGTATGAAATAAATTTCATGACGCTTGTTTGACTAAATTTATTTATTTTATATAATCCTCTAGTATCTTCATGGTCCTTATTAACCCCCGAACGTGAAAAGAGAAGGGTGTTAAAAGTTTAGGGTGTTTATGTGTATGCCTGTCTGTGGCATTGTAGCTCTCAAACAAATGGACCGACTTTGATGCGTTTGTGAACTATGAGAAAGCCTTTGACTCTATCGAGGCTTGTCTGCTTTGGAGTCCCTGCAATAATGCCAAGTCGACTGGCGGTATATCCAAGTGTTGAGATGTCTCTATGACGCCTCAACAATGACCGTCCAAGTACAAAATTAGCAGACTAAGCATGTATCAAGGTGTAAGACAAAGTGACGTTATTTCTCCGAAATTGTTCTCAAATACTTTTGAGGAAATGTTTAAGACCCTGAACTGGAAAGGATGTGGCAAAAACATTAACGGTGAATATATCACACACTTGAGATTCACGGATGACATCGTCATTGTGCCAGAAACGTTGCAGGACTTGCAACAGATGTTGGGCAGCCTAGTTGATTCGTCTCAACGCATTGATCTCTGGATGAGCTTGGACAAAACCAAGCATACTCGTATGTTCAACGAACATGCTATTCCGGAACCAATTTCTGTTATCGGAACTGCTCTCAAAGTTTTTCAGGAGTATGTTTATCTGGGGCAAACATTGCAAAAACAACTTTGAGAGAGAGACCCGCAGAAAAATACAGCTGGGCTGGGCAGCATTTGCGAAACTTCGTCGAGTCTTCTCTTCGCCAATACCGCAAAGTTTGAAGACAAAAGTCTTCAACCAGTGTCTCCTACCTGTTATGACATACCTGTTATGGAGCCAAGTCGTGGACAGTCACGGTACGTCTAGTCCATCAGTAGGCTATGGAAAGGGCTATGCTTGGAGTTTCCCTCAAATATCGTATCCAGAAGGAGACGATCCGGCAGAGAACCAAAGTTGTTGACATAGCCCTTAGGATTAGTAAGCAGAAATGGCGAAGGACTGATAACCGTTGGGGTAGACGTGTTCTTGAGTGGAGACCGTGGCTCGGTAAACGTAGTGTAGGGCGTCCTCCAGCTAGGTGGAGCGACGATATACGCAAAGTGGCAGGCAGCACTTGGAAGAGAAGACCTGAAGATCGGGTTCAGTGGCGTGCTTTTGGAGAGGCCTATGTCCAGCAGTGGACTGAAACGGGCTGATGATGATGATAATAAATTTTCTGTTTGAAAGCTAATGTCGAGATGGTTCTAGCTAAAATAGGAGGGAGGGGGGGTCGTAGCTCCCAAACGAATGGACCTATTTTGATGCTGCTTTTTTTTCTGTTTGTAAGCTGATGTTATCGAGATGGTTCATAGCTAAAATGGGGGATCGGGGGTTACACAATTTTTTACTATTTTATTTTCATTAATTAATTATTAATTTATTTTTCATGAAATTAAATTCATTTCACGCTATGCGCAATTTTATGTCTTGACGAGTTTTTTTTCATGACAAACGAAAAAAAATTAGATTAACTCTACCTAACTCTAACTATATCTAGGTAATTAATTAGTGTACTTGGGAGTTATTTATTGCTGAATTCCCATTAAAAAATAAGTTAGGTAGGTACTCTATATTTTTAAAACCTCAGGACTCAGAGCAAAACTAGGTCAAAGTCATCATCATTATCATAATTGACGACCGGTTGGCCGAATGGTTAGTAACCCTGACTGAGAAGTCAACTAAGATATTCTGTACTAGACAAGACACGATTCTGTGTAGATTGGTGTGAATTGTCCCAAATATATTAATAAATAGCTTTCGCTCACGACTTCGTCCGCGCGGACTACAGTTTATCGCAAAAAAAACATACTATGTTCTTCTACGATTTTAAAAACCAATGCAAAAGTATAGCACCTACGCTCTTGATGTTTTTTGACAGACTTGTTATTATTTCGTTTCAATGGCAACCGATCCTTGTAGCGAGTAATCAAACATTTTCCAGTTTTCCCTTGGAAAGTTACCATTTTCCGGGTAAAAAGTATCTTATAACTAATTCCAGGATATAAGTTATCTCCACTCCAAATTTAATCAAAATCCGTCCAACCGTTATCGCGTGGAAGCTCCCCAAACCAATAAACAGACAACATTTCACTTTTATATATTGGTGTGGATTTACAGCCACTAAGCTGCCCACTGCTATGCCATGGCCTCCTTTTGCTGTTGCCTCACATTTCGATCGGAATATGCCTAACCACATCCATTTCTTTCCCTCCACATTGACGTAAGCTCAATCAATCCTGCTTGACGAGAACATAATCGTCTCCGTAAGACATATTATAATCTGAACGAAAAATTTGGATAGCGGTATAGTGGTCACGGTGGATGGACTGGTTTGGGTTTTTTTCATGTAGAAAAATTAATTGTATCTAAGCAAAAATATGTTTCTAATATTTATATGGCTTATCTGAATCCATTTACAAAATTTCATTACGACAGATCCGATAACTTATTGACTTGATATATATAGCGCAGATTCTCGAATAAATTCTGTCACTCACACATCTGACAATGTTGCAATAGAACTTGCTATTGCTCGACGATTTAATTTTGTTAATTGACAAACAAGACTACACAACATAAAGTCAGCTAATCCTTTACAAATGGTTATTCAAACTTCCATTTGTGGCACAAGCTGACGGTATCGCTGGCAGTGGACACTGTGTCGGTCATTTTTGTCGGGAAATTGGCCTATATCCGATCAGCCCGACACCTCCGCGCGTTCCGTTTTTTACTCTCCATCCATCAAAGTTGTATTTGTACAGTTTGTATTGCAGCGGACCAGACTACTCTCTTTTGAATTTTTTACATTTTAGTGTTCTGTTTTTGATAGGTGAGTGAAAAAGTTTTTAAATGGAGTGAAAGTTAAAATTGGTCAATGTAAGAATTTAATGAAATTATTATTGACAAGCTGTACCCGCGGCTCATTTCTCTAGGTTAAAAGTATTGTATGTGCTATTCCAGGACCCAAAATATCAATATACCAACATTTGAATAAAATTCCTTCATCCGTCAAAAAGATTTTTATCGATTCTCGGTTCGGCTTCTGCTCAGCGGATTGAGATGCCAAGTATACCCCAGTGTTTAAGCCAAACCCTAAACTATCCAACAGAGAAAACTGCATCGCAATTAGTCTAATAGTTTTTACGTGATGCGCGAACAAACATACAGACAAACAAACAAACAAACAGAGAGCCACGAATTTTTAAAATTGTTATATTCTTGTTCAGTAGCTTATTTTAAGTACCCTAGACCATTTTTATTTCAAATTATCTTCTTTGTACCGACTTTTAGCTAGTGATCCTAGGTACGTAATCAAACTGTCGCGGGTTCGAATCCTGCAAGGTGCAATCATTTGTGTAATGAGCAGAAATGTTTGTTCCCGAGTAATGGATGTTATAATATTCGTATGTATGTATGTTTATCCGTTATCTAGTACCCATAGTATAGGGTATCCTAGTTTGGGGCTAGGTAATTGGTGTGGAGTTGTCCCGAATATATATATAACATTTTATAATTCATGTCTGTCAGTTTGTTGGGCTGTTTGTCTGTTTATCTGTATGTGTGTTCGCGAATCACGTATAAACTACAAGACCGATTGCAATGCAGTTTTCACTGTTGAACAGCTTAGGGTTTGACGTAAAACTGAGATACTTGGTATCCAAACATTCGATAAAAAACTATTTGACAGCTGAACGAATTTTAAAGAAATGTAAGTATATTGTACTTTAAGGTATTTTTGGTCCTGGAATAACACGTATGGGCTACTTTTAAATGAAATGACCACGGGGGCAAAGCCACGGGCACAGCAAGTTATCTAATAAATGACATTTAGATATGGAACAGCTAATTCCATTTTATGTTAAAAAATGCTTTTCTGTTTTGAATGGGGTTTCATAAATATCTTTGGTGTCATAAATAACATTAGACTTTCATGCAAATAACTTTATTTGCATGAAAGTCTAATTGGTCTTGTAGTTTATACGTGATTCGCGAATCACGTATAAACTACAAGACCGATTGCAATGCCGTTGTCACTGTTGAACAGCTTAGGGTTTGACGTAAAACTGAGATACTTGGTATCCAAACATTCGATAAAAAACTATTTGACGGCTGAACGAATTTTAAAGAAATGTAAGTATATTGTACTTTAAGGTATTTTTGGTCCTGGAATAACACGTATGGGCTAATTTTAAATGAAATGACCACGCGGGCAAAGCCACGGGCACAGCAAGTTATCTAATAAATGACATTTAGATATGGAACAGCTAATTCCATTTTATGTTAAAAGATGCTTTTCTGTTTTGAATGGGGTTTCATAAATATCTTTGGTGTCATAAATAACATTAGACTTTCATGCAAATAACTTTATTTTTAACAAAATCCTTGTTTGTTTCATATATTCATGTATTTTATTGTAATAATCTACGATATTGTGAAAAAACCCATATCTTATCAACGGGAAAATATTCCCCCATCCATATTTTTGAGCTTTCTTGCACTCAGCATAATATCCTCCATCCACGTGTGTGAGGTGTCTTGCACACTGTTTAATACTCCCCCATCCATGTGTATGAGGTGTCTTGCTCACAGCAAAATACTCCCCCGTCCATGTGTGTAAGGTGTCTTGCTCTCTGTAAAATACTCCTTCATCCATGTGTGTGAGGTGTCTTGCTCACTGCAAAATACTCCCCCATCCATGTGTGTTAGGTATCTTTCACACTGCGTAATACGCCCCCATCCATGTGTGTGAGGTGTCTTGCACACTGCATAATAGCGGCTACACGTAGTCCGCAATATTTTGGTCCATTAGACTGAATTGATTCTGAGTAGATTCAGTTACAAAATTAAAGTTTTTCAGCAATTATATTAATTGTATTAATCTAGAGGTGTGTTATAGTATCGTGTACGAACAGTAGACGTACAAGTGTAAAAGTATAAATGAGTGAAAGTTGCATTGCCGTACCACTAACGTGTGAAACAAGGAACCTTACAGTTTAATTCTTTAGATATAAGGTTGTAAACCGTACGTTAAAAGCCTACATCCTCACATTTTTCTCACGCCATGTTTACAAGTCCCTCACTGGCGTGCCACATGGCTATAGCAGCTTTGGTACTGGGGTCAAACTTCAAGCGCAGCTGAGCAGTGCGATTATTGATACATTTTAAAAACAGTTTCAGTTTTGATGAAAAGATTGCTTAGCATTTTGTATTTCATTGAATAATTTGTCATTTTTGCGTATGGTTAGTAAATACTATTACTTATTCTGTGGTATGGTACTGCATGGTAGCGCTTGTTTTAGAGTCGATCAAGTTTGAATGTTAAATCCATTCGCTATTATCATATTACTATATCGATAGCCATTACGGTAGGTTGTCCTACATACTCGGAAAACTGTTGCTCTAGTGATTATGTAATATAATATTGCACCTACTTTATCAGTTACTGCTGTAATTTTCGAATGTCTATGGTTCGTTGTTTGTGTTCCTAGTGATGTAAAGTGGTGTCACTAGTACCATTAATGTTAATGCCCAATGGTACTAACGATATAAAGTATTGTCAGTAAAACCACTATGTATGATGTGTGACACTATTAGTGATGTGAAGGCAAATCTTTAGCTGAGTGCGCTTAGATTGAATGTCCAAGCTCCTTGGGAGTGTGAATGCAATAAGTTTTACTGGTTCTGTATATACGATTTTTAAATCTATTCTGACAGTTTTCCCGGTAACCTTGTGTTCCAGTCTAGGATGAATAGGCTTCTACTAGGCACACATCATCGCTTCCCATCAGCGATTGTAGTCAAGCGATTTCCGATTACGTAATAAAAAAATATATGTCAAAACGAATATTAGGAAAAAACTCTAATTTTGTAAAATATAAACAAAATAGCGTTAACCAAAATACTAATTAGAATAGTTATACTGAATGTGAATTAATTGTGCTCAAAGCAAACCAATCAACTCTTCAGTACTTTCATGTTTAATTAAGACACTTTATTTTTTGAGTGATAATATCAGTATCATCATCATCATCATCATCATCATCATCATTTCAGCCTTTAGGAGTCCACTGCTGAACATAGGCCTCTCCCAAAAAGTGCCATGACGAGCGATCTTGTGCTCCTCCATCCACCGACTTCCTGCGATGGCTACAATGTCGTCGGTCCATCGTGTGAGGGTCTGCCTACACTTCGCTTGCTTGTTCGTGGTCGCTATTCGAGAACCTTTAGTTCCCAGCGGTTGTCAGTTCTGCGAACTATATGGCCTGCCTATTGCCACTTCAACTTGCAAACTCTGAGAGCTATATCGGTAACCTTGGTTCTTCTACAGATTTCCTTGTTTCGGATACTTCACGTAGTGAAACACCGAGCATGCTCTCTCCACTGCACGCTGCGTGACTTTGAGCTTGTGTATGAGATCAATAGTTAGTAACCACGTCCCAGGGTCGTATGTCATCACTGGCTACACGCAATGATTATAAACTTTCGCCCTGATGCTCTGCTGTATCTGCGATGAGAAAATATGGTGTAATTTCCCAAACGCTGCACATCCGAGTTGGATTCGTCGATAGACCTCTTTGTCGGAGTTGGATCTACCCAGTTGGACCGTCTGACCTAGGTAGACATAGTGATAAACAGATTCGATAATGTCGTTCTCAACATAAACCGGCATGGGTGCGACATGAGCATTTGACATGATATTCGTCTTACCCATGTTCACCTTAACCTGTTGGGAAACAATATTGAGGTCACTAAGTATTGTGCTTGGGTCTTCCAGGGTTTCTGCCATGATGACTATATCATCAACAAATCGATGGTGAGTGATGAATTCGCCATTGATGTTAACTCCATATCCATTCCAGTTCAGAAGCTTGAATATATCTTCCAGTGCGGAGGTGAACCGTTTCGGAGAAATAACGTAAAGAGACATAAATTAGTTTTGTTACATGACTTTTTAGGCGATGTTAGCCAGCTGAGTAATTCGAACCTTAAGTAAGTACTTGACCATGTTTCGTAATTATTGTAACATGCGTACAATCTTTTGAAGTCGTTTTTATCAATAAAAACAATAGAGAAAATTTCAAATTGAGACAATCAAGTCACGTGTGGTGTTATATAAAAATAAATAAAAAAAAACGGGACAATTCCACACCATTACCTAGCCCCAAACTAATAAATAAGCTTTGCTTGTACTCATTAAAACTGTTTATCTATAAAAAATATATAAAAGTGAAACGTTGTTTTTTTGTTTGGGGAGTTTTAACGCAATAACGGCTGGACGGATTTTGATGAAATTTGGAATGGAGATAGCTTATACTCTGTAATAAAACATCGGATACTTTTTATCCCGGAAAATTGTAAGTTTTCACGGGAAAACTGGAAAATGTTGATTACTCGCTGTAAGGAACGGTTGCCATGGAAACGAAATAATAATAAATCTGTCAAAAAAACATCGAAAGCATAAGTGCTCTACTTTTACATTGGTTTTTAATATCCTAGAAGAACATAGAATACTTTTTTCGTGATAATGATTCCGCGCGGATGAAGTCGTGGGCGGGAAAGCTATATAGTATGTACTCGTATATAAACAAAAACTGAAGGTAACCAAAATGCATACAAACAGCGCGCACCTTTAAAATTACCTGTAAGGCTACAGGTAATTCTAAAGGTGCATCTGATTATTCATACAGCATTTTACCAAGCTAGCAGCACAATCAAGCTGGTAGCGGTAGAACTTTGCTACTGACTTGTACGATTTAATCGTCTAATTTGTAAAAACTTACAATACAATACAAATACATTTTATTGCACACCAAAAAATAATACAAATAAGGATATAAATTATAATTAAAAAAGTACAAATGACGGTCTTATCGCTAAAGAGCAATCTCTTCCAGACAACCTTAATACATATTTGATTAAATAATACATTGCTTATATTTAAACAATTCATAAATACAACTATATATATATATATATATATATATATATGTACGGCATTCAGATCGAACAGGTTGGAAAGACGACATTCCTAGGCTTCGAAATCGACAAGGGATTGACGTGGGAGAGTCATGTACAAAAACTGTGCGGTAAAGTTGGGAGTGCATGTTTCGCGCTGCGTCGTGTTTCCCGGGTGGTGTCCGCGGAGGTAGCGCGTGCGTGCTACTTTGCAACAGTGCACTCGTTACTGCAGTACGGCGCGGAGCTTTGGGGACGTTGTTCGGAATGGGAGCACGTCTTCCGTATGCAGAAACGCGCTGTAAGAGCGTTAGTACGAGTATCGCAAGATACCTCCGCGAGACCGTACTTCAAAAATCTTGGTATTATCACGTTGCCTGCCATTATGTTTTTCAAGTGGCAGTGTACGTGAGAATGAACCCCGACAAGTACATGAAACGCGATGCAGAAATGACATACACTCCTACAACACACGCAATGCAGACAAACTCGCAGCTGTATCTCGCTCTCTCACCAAGTCCAGCAAGCTGACTCGTGTGATGGGTCCAGCGGTCTATAGCCGACTTCCTGCGGATATTATTGCTGCTCCTAGTGTGGACTGTTTTAAATCCAGACTGAAACGCTGGCTTATCGAGCAAACGTTCTATAGTTTTGAGGAATTTATGTTAGTATAACATTATTATGTATTTTGTATTATGTTCTTTGTTTAATTTTGACATTCATACTTTATGTTTGTATTGATTTTATTTTGATTTATGTTGTATTAGTCTGACATGAATTTATGACATAATTTTGTATGTTACTTTTTTTCATTTTTTTTTTTTAAAGTTGACATATTGTTGCTTGATGAATATTTGTTGTATTCTGGATGTATACACACTGTATACCAACGTATTGTACTATAATTGTGATTAATACATTTTTTACTATATTCTGAATGATTAGCTTTGTTGACGTGTAATAATATTTACCAATAAATGAGTATTTGAGTATTCGTATATATATATATATATATATATATACATATATACATATATATATATATATATATATTTAAAGAATCAACAAAAAAAACTTGTACTTAAAAAGAAGTACTTTCCTAAATTGGTTCAGTCTCGATTGTACACAAAACTATATACAACATATATGATATTGTAGTATCTTAATCATATGTACCACCCTTTATCTGCGCTATTTATAAGTGAAAAATATCCTCTCGATAGGTGTACAAAGTACACGCCTGAGAAACCTTGGCTAGATATCCCCACCAAGCTTTTCCGTCACTATAGCCAGCCATCATTTTTGGTCACAAATGAGCACAAGCATTTCAATTTTAGAAATCCGGGGCCTAAGCAAACAGATGGCTTGCTTTAGTAAAGGACTTCCACTAAGCAATAAAAAAACGCAAACATAGTTGTATTGCTTTTGAGGAGTTTATTTCCATCGAGATTATTAGGCATATGAGATATGGCAAGCACAAATAAAAATAATACATCAGGCATGGTGCTTACCACCAGGAGAACGACTTGTAGATCTCACTCAGTTGTACAAAAAAACATTGTGTTATTGTATCATGTTGGGATCGCCCTGTGGCTCTATTGCAAGTTAAGTCCAGTCAATGCAAGTTAACACAATTAACGCGTCCAGTGGGCAGTGAAGTTATGGTCAACCGACTCTGGGCCGTATTTATAGACGGTGCCAGGGGTGCCAGTCTTTTACGCGCTGTTAATAATAACACGGACTGTATTACCCTTTTGAGCGACTGGATTTCTAGATTATTTTTAATAAACACTTTTTTTGTTCATAAGTAATAATTATCAAAAACTAGTTGCGCTTCTTGGCTTTGCCTGTATGGACAGTGATAAAAAGAATGTTTTTTTTAATTTATTTTTTTATGATTTGCAAAATAAAAGTAATTTTGCCATTTGTAAACTATGTCTATAACAAGCACTCTAACATATGTGCACCATTTATCTACGTTGCACTGGTTCAGTCCGGATATTTCTGGGTGACTTGATTAGTTACGCTATGACGTCAGTTTACAAACAAAAGCACGTAAGCAGTATTTACGTAGAGGAAAGGAAGCGTAATGCTGTTATCTAGTATGTGGCGCAGGTATCACGAAATACAAACAGCGCCTTATGGTAAGATAGGGTGTCATACTCGGTATGTCGGTGATGTACTGAAAACTATTGCCTACTATCGTAGTCTATGGAAGCAAATTAAATAAATTTGATAAGTATTCATACAAGTATTTTACCAAGCACTAATCATTAAATTATTATTAAACCTGACTACGACAACCTAGTCACCTTTTGGCCATTATAATAAGTAATAATATTATGATTAAATGTAGGTGACAGTCCATTAGTAGGATCACGGTGATATACTTATCCTCATAGTCCTACCGGTAGAAGCATAATGACATATTAGTCCTCGTGCTCCTACAAGTAGGTGTACCCAGTAAGAGCATGCGGAAATGCTCAAATATACTGCACGTTTTGTGAGCAAGTCCGAGCATTTGAGCGACATCACTTTTTGAAATGAAAATATTGTTTTACATTATTGTCACAAGTGTAATATATTTTTAAAACGTTACCTATTTGTAAGCTCTTTAATTTGATACCCATTGTGATGAAATCCGCAGATTTTTATTTTTTGTCCTGAACTTTTTGGAGTTCCACGGAAGCCTTATTGTATTTTTTTAAATATCTATTGTTGCCTGTGTCAACCAGACTATCAAGCCAATTTAACGATATCTTATTAAAAAAATCGGTGAATTAAACTTCCATTTTTGCAGTCGGATAAGGAGGCTGTGTCATGAATTTTACAATATAGTGCTTTAAATGGCACTTGTTTTTGTTGCTCATCCTACAAAATCGTGATTCTACTAGTTCCTTCATTAAAATCGTGATTCTACTAGTTCCTTCATTAATAATTTGATTATTAATTTTCCTGTTTTTTAATTGCATTCAAAGGCATATCAAATATAGGTACAGTGGTATTACACATTAATACATTTCTGGTTGCCTGGATAGGGGTTAAGAAAGGGTTAAGATTTCACTCGAACAAGAGAATCTGTAAGAAAGGTTTGATACCTTAAACATAATATTGTGACGATAGTTATATATTTAAATGGGACTTACTCGCGCTGAAAAACTTAATTTTTATAACTATGAGTTCGAATCGCGAAAGTTTAAAAGTTACAATTGTGACAATGTCATCCTCTTTCAACAACATTATAAAACCTCATTTCATAGTTTATATTCTTAAATTCTAATATTATCGCAGCCTTCATTGGAGCCTGTCATGTCATGCAAATCCAATGAAAATGTAAGACATTTTCATTGGATTTGCATATAATTCTATTTTTATGAAATAAGTTTTTATAGTGGTAAATACATTATTGCTTCCTCTATCTCCGGCAATTTTTAAGTCACTGCCTAAATACCATCTACCTACAATAAAGGCAGGCAGCATGCCTACCAAAATGCCGACTTATTGCTCTGTAAGGATGGACTAGCTCGACTGGCGAGGGTGCTGCGAGCGTTACTGATAGGCCAGCTTGCAGTATCTCTGAGCATGGCCATCTTCTGCTACAACACGCCCATGAAACACACGTGATGAACATCCACGAGTGCTCCTGATTATTCTTGTACTTTAATGTCGTCCGCTGAGCGTCCGTCCCTGGGCTAGTGGAACAGCCCTCTAGGACCGCCTCCCTACAACATGTCATGCCCGTTTTGAATACCTGAATACTAACGTATTAGATGTCTCTATACCTATTTACTTATTTTATGCTTATGACTATTGTAGATTTTATCCTACTCTTCAACATAGTTCCACCAGCATAGATTTAGGAATGCATCCGTGTGCTATCAAATGAAAATAAATAAAACAAATGAAAGGCAATTTCAATATTATACATCTTTGTATGATCATATTGGCTCAGCTTGCTTTCATCCATACCAATATATAAAAGTGAACGGACAACGTCTGTTTGTTTGGGGAGCTTGCACGCGATAACGGCTGGACAAATTTTGATTACTCGCTGTAAGGCACGGTTGTCATGGAAACGAAATAACAAGTCTGTCAAAAAACATCAAGAGCGTTGGTGCCATGCCTACTTTTGCATTGGTTTTTAATATCCTAGAAGAACATAGGATGCTTTTTTCGCGATAAACTGTAGTCCACACGGACGAAGTCGCGGGCGGGTAAGCTAGTCTATACTTCTAATAAAGCAATAGGAACGAAAAAGTCTGTACAAAGAAGATAATTAAAAAATAAATGGTCTAGGGTACTTAAAATAAGCTACTAAACAAGAATGTAACATTTTAAAAACTCGTGTCTGTCTGTTTATCTGTTTGTTTGTCTGTATGTTTGTTCGCGCATCACGAAAAAACTACTAGACCGATTGCGATGCGGTTTTCAGTTTTGAATAGCTTATGTTTTGAATTAAAAACTGGAGTACTTTATATCTCAATCCGGTGAGTAGAAGCCGAAAAATGGATAAAAAAAAATTGACGACTGAAGGAATTTTGACCAAATGTTGGTATATTGGTATTTTAGGTCCTGGAATAGCACAAAGAGTACTTTTAACCTACAGAAATGACAACGCGTGTGAAGCCGCAGGCATCAGCTAGTACTCAATGAACATGATCATAATGGCTCAGGTTGCTTTCATATTCTATAAACATTTCGTAGACTTTGCTACGGTGCTACGGATAATGTAGCACTATAGCATGTAGCTTAACCTACGAACGAACTACCATACAGTGAATAATAGTTTCCAGCTACAGCTTTGGTATTCATTACTCCACTGACTACTTACATTTATATAGTTGGCAGCTACAATCGTTTACTTTTTTTATTTTCTGGTTAGATATATGCCTATATAATTTTACGACGTGAAAACATTAACTGGCAAAGTAAATCGATGCGGTATTCTCAGCGGCCAAGTGATAGTCTGCGGTGACCTCCAAAAGTACATAACTCTATGGTGTCATAGGATAGAAACTATTGCAGACGGAACACTATCCTGATTACATGGTTTTGAGTTAGATGTATGTGTTTTATCTCAAGTAGATTTAAGCTGAACTGTGCCGCGCCGGCGTATGAGAGTCATAAACGAGCATAAGGTATTGAAAATTGACGTTGTTGAGAGACTCAGGCATTACGTTATCTGAATCCAGTGGTTTAATGGAAACATAGATAAACAACAACATAGATTTTTCTTATCGCATGTTGGGTAGGAACAGGTATATATAGGTAGATAAACCCTTTTCATTTTTATTTTTTATTACCTTGACTTAGAGTTTGTTGACAACAATGGCATAAAGTGCCCTCCAAGTCATAGGGAGAACTTATGAATAAATCTGCACATAACTTATTTAATTTTACTGCTATGGGGACGAGGATCAAACCTGGTCTCATTGCAAAGAGTACATATTATCTCTAGGCCACTAACTATACTATCATATTGTAGATCCAGCAAAATTACCGAGCATATGAGAAACAAAAAAGATATCACATGGTGAAGAGGGAATTACAATAAGCCGCATTTATTTTTAACAAAGTTCAGTACCCTGCAATTGCGTAACTGTGACGCTGATCTAATCGTCTCACTCGCATATTAAGAAAATTTAGTTTAATACTAGCTGTGCCGTGGCAATGCTCGCGTGTCATTTATCTAGGTTAAAATTATCCTATGTGGTGATTCCTGGACAGAAATATCTAATTCTAATTTAAATCAAAATTGCGTAAGCCGTCAAACATTTTTAACGATTGCTCAGTTTTTAATCATTGGATTGAGATATGAAGCACATCCATATGTTAAGTAAGAACCTAAGCTATCAAATTGATAAACATTCAGATAGACAGACAAACACTATTTTTAACAACGTCATTTTCATTTTAAGTCCTCGAGATCATGTTTTTCATTATCTTCTTTGTACAGAGCTTCTGTTACTACTTTATTATAACTCTTAGATAGTACACATAGATTTGGATGCTAGTCACGGTAGAGTCCATTATGGAATTAGAAGAAAGACTACTGTCTCCGATATGCTGCGATGGATGTTTTGTGTGCTGGATGGCGCCGCGCCGTCGCCGCTTTATCTCAAGGATCCGAAGGACGCGCTCCTGGCGAGAATCCAGCCAACGCGACTGCAGACCGTTACATAATCCGATGAGGACTGTACTCTCGTTAGCAACTTTGTTGGTGGAATGGCTCATTCATAATTTTTCCTCATTTTGGTAGAAAGGATCGGGGTAAACATCATAACTGATAATGCAATGGAAACAATCTTGTACTTTGAAAAAGAAATATAATTAATGAGACTGATATTGTAGACATATAATATTTTGAAAGGTAGTAACTTACATTTTATTTAAATACATATATTTGGCAACAGGATTTTAAAATTCAAAATTCTAGCAGACTGAACGATGATCCCAGATCAATCTCATCACATCAAAACCACACACCACTCCGCTCCGTCACACTGGAACATAAATTTTGTAGTTTCAACTGTAATTTCAAAATCTCCACCAGACATTACTTCACATGTGTTATAAAATCACCATAATTTTCTTAGTGCTCCGCTGTCGAACCATAAACAGTTAAGATTAGCCACAAATAATATAACTTATTTCATCAAAAACAATCAAAGCTCACAAATAAATCGAAACAAATAACCTATCAATTTGCGTCATATACTCAGAACTTTACAATTAAGTCTATGTCGCGATTCTGCATCAGACTTGAGTGAATCATGTATTCCGCGAACCGCCCACGTGGGCGGCGAGACTACTATGCGTCACGAAGTCACGACCAATTTCAAGAAAATGACCTTGACTGCATGGACGTAGTGAGGATAGATTAGAGAGGGGACGGGGATTTCAAACAAAAAATAAGTAGAATTTGATGTCAAATAGGAATAAAAAAATCCCTCGTGATTTGTTTAATGGATATTGTCATATCCTCAGAACACAGATGTGGGTTCCACCACTTACCTCTTTGACTATACGACTATACGACTATACTCGTAGGAGTGACTTTCTTCCTGGTTATTCTTGGATAGAGTGTATATTCCAAATATCTCGTATGTTAATCCGAATCTGGTGGTAGCTTAGGGTCCATAATAGGAAAAAACATTTTGACTATAACTTTGAATACCCTGCCATAGGTCTGATATCATTGGCATTAGCTTCCCCCTTCTAACCACCGCCTGCGTCCATGCTCGTTTCATTCGTTAAGATTCCCCTTAAACGGGTGCGCCGCGGACATAAACTCCCTCGAAATGGATGTGACGTCACTGTTACATTAGTTTTATGAGCTGGCAATTAATTTTATTATTATTTACATGTATGAAGGGCGTCATATTTTCGCTCGGTTATGCTTCAGTGTTAATGATGTCAGTTTTGAGGTTCTGTTCCGGAACTTTCCGCTACGTTGTTTATTGCTAAATTGAAACAGCTGTTGCAGAATGCTTCGTTTTACATGATTTGACCTCATTGTATATTTTTGTAACAAAGAAACCTAACAAAGCATATTGTGGTCAATGAACAAATATTAATCATCTGCAAATAAGCATTTGCAGATGATTAATATTTGTGACCGCGAACTTAAAAGCGCTTTGTTACTAACTTTTGTACCAAAGTTCTTAACTGTTACTATGTAGCTCTTTGAAAGCCTTTTTAAATTAAACTTTTTCATTAGTGTAATGAAGAAAGTAATGCATCATCAACAAAGGCAATCTCATAGCAATGCAATATACCCCAACTCCTATTCACTCAATATTCAGCCTAAGTTCCAGCCAAAACTGCAATTACTAAGCCCCACAATACCTAAGCGCAGTGACAATCAGAAACAAAGCCAGAATCCGCAGCAGCCGCCCCAATTTAACACTGGCGCCGGGCGGGCGGGGGACGGCGCCGTCGCGTCTGCCCAGCTTCAAGTCCCAGATATGGCCCGCCTTGGAACCCGCCCAGAGTATTTTTTTGCCTATTGATGTAGGCATCGAGGTCAAACAGGCTGTTATGTTAATGGCGTATCAACTGGGAAAACCCTATGCTGTATCTACTCTCATAATTTGTCAGTGTCGTGGCGCGGTAGGTCATTTTTTGAGTGTTGCGGGTTTTTGTTTTGTTTTTGTTTGTTGATTGATGTTGCCATTGCGGGTTTTCATTGAATAATAAGATGTTATTGAAGTGTTTTAATTGATGCTTAGTATTCTTCGAGCATTACCTACAATTATGTGGGTATGCAAAAGTTGCATCTTAAGCAAAAGAACTGTGACTTCGCGATTGCCGGTTGCTGACCTTGGGAGTGATCAGTTCATAAGTCCGAAGTCCTGATGAAAACCATATCCGTATGTAGCTGGATGCTTGAATTTAATGATGTTTGAGACAAGTCGACAATTTGGTCAATATACCTTTAACCCTCGACTCATATTACGTAAAGAGTATTCGTAATTCAGTATCCATCTAGTAACATAATGCTGCACTAGTGGCCGGTGTCGATTAATATTGGCCAGTGATTGCCGAGAAGCTTGCTACTCACATTAAAACTACGTTTCGCTCTGCTGTCACTTTTTCCAATCCTATGGCCTTTTAGACTGGGCTCATAGGCACGATACCGGTGGCAGCCAGGCTGTTTCCACCAGCACGGCAGCCTGCCAGTGAAAAATCAAGTAATTTGTGCGATTTACGCGCGAACCGACATGTTCGAATGGAGTAGCGAGTTCTAGTGAGTTACTAGAAACATTTTTGATGCAAACCAATGGAGGTACTCTATCTATCTACTGCACACCAACCTTTCAGTTATCGATAAAATATATTAGTGTTTAAAATATTATTTAAACCAATATAAAATAAGTAATTAAAGTTCATAATTTAATATGAGTTATACACTGCTTTCCAAACCTATATTGCTAGGGATATAAAAGCCTATGTTATCAACTACATTATTATTTTAGGCCATAATCATTTTAATTTTTATTTGGGCTTCAGTCATAACCCTGCGTAGTACCCCCGGCTTATATATCTGGGATACCTAAAAATCTATAATGGCTATTAGCCATTATAGATTTTTAGGTATCCCAAATGTGCAGAATAACAGTAGGCAGAGTACCTAACATGCTGGCTGTTTCCTGCCGCTGTAACGCAATGCTAATTCGATGAGCCAAATACTTACGATACGATACGACACGATACGAAATACTTAATTAAATACCAAAAAAAAAAACTTCGATAAAACTTCCCAACTTACTTAATGCAGCCCGTACAAGGTTGCCTGGAAGAGATCGCTTTCAGCAATACCTTGCCCCTTATTACACTTGTATTGAAAGTTCCTAGTTACTTTTTTATGGTGTGTACAATTAAGCTTTTATCTATCTTCATAAGATATAAAATTATCACCTAGAAAGAGGTAGGTTCCCACCTATATGCTTATTTCTCCTCTTTCTGGTATTTTGTGAAAATCTACTACGTTAACGTATTTACTTATACGTTGGTAAATGTAGCTTAACGTGCGACATTGTTTCAGTGAAATTCATTGAGGTATCGCACTCAGAACAGTCCAATGAACTTGGCGTGAAATTCAACTGAAAGATTGATTGTTGTGCGATCGAACACTGTACTCCGTTACTCGCCTTGATAATGCCGACGGAAATTATTTATTGCTTGAACTGAGTGACTTTACTTTCGTTGAGGTAATCCTGGAAAAATAAGCAAAAAGTTTTAAGATCTATGGGAAAACATATGCCTCACAATCACAATAGGCCACGAAATATAAAATACTAGCTGCTCTGCTCCACATCTCTGCCCATAGTTATACCGTTATCCTACTTTCAATTTTCTCGGGGCAAAAGTAGCCTATGTCCATCTGGAATAGTTAAGCTTTCTATTATTGTTTTTTTTTTAAATCACCTAACAATTTTTACACGACTGCCCAAAAAAAGGAAAAAAAAGAAATAAGGTTATTATGTTTTTAGCATTCATGTATGTTTGTATGTATGTGAGTTTCTTGATTCCACCATAACTTTTAAATGCCCGAACAGATTTAGACGTATGGGGTATCGTTAGAATCCTTACATCCCCCCGAGTAACATATATATTTTTTTTTTTTTTAAATACTTCAATTTGGTGGTAGTATGGCTCCATTTTCAATTACAAAAAATATTTTTTTTCTGCGAATTTTACAATATGGGTATCAAATTAAATGCCTTGATAATCACATTCCAATAGTATATAATTTATTGGCATAAGTTCATTTTTGGCAGGGCAGGCGTGTTTTTTTTAGCTTATAAACTAGTTATTTCAGTTTATCCATTACAAACATACATAAAAAATATTTTTTTCTCATTGTAAAATTGGTATAGATATAGATAATATAGCCTATACAAATATTCTTAGGTGCTCAACACGAGAGATAACTGTGGTCATATGAAACTACTATAAAATACTATAACAAATTTTAGTAGGTCACATTTCAAATGGTGTCAAGTGGTTTCATATATCACGTCCTTTTAAAATTTAAGATACTTCAACGATAAAACTTTTGTAATTGTGTAGTCAACCGCCCAAACTAGGTGAACCTAAACACTTCAATGTTTATATTGAGAGAATATCTAAAAAAAAAAGTTAATTAAAAAACGTTTTCAAATTAAGCTTTTATGCAGTAACCATGTCATGGTGTAACTTTGAACTGGCTATGACAATTAAATGCGTATACAACATTTCATGTCTGTGCTGTTACCGTTGAGCTCCCTAGTCAGGACACAACCCTGAATGCAGCAACCATGTCATCATAATAAATTTTGTGTAGTTCCTTTATCTGGAGCTAATCCTGAACGTCGATTCAGGTCATGCTTACCATAAAAATGCATTGTCATCGGAATTGAACCAACATAATATATCAACAACTCCGTAAGATAAGAAGTGAATTACGTAGCGCTACCATATGAAGATCGCCGACGGTGCAGTTGCACTTTGCACTTATTATTAGGGAAACATCAAATAGCCGATGCAGCATGTCGTCAACCGACGGAACTTGTTATTTGATTATTGTAATGATAGGCATTCCATATTCCTACTTCGATGTGGAAACATTCTTTTATAACTTAAGTAATTAATTGTAATTTTGATTTTAATTAAATTAGTAAACCACATTTCGGTTTTTTTTCGATCCTCCTTCTGCTGCTAACGTATTTGGCGCAGACGGTAGGATACCCGCGGGAAGACTTCGGGACTCTTCTAATATCGATAAACGCGTCGCGAGTCACCCGGGTGGCTATCAAGCTCCATCAACGGGTATCCAGAATCTACGGACCTGCAGCAGACCGGACGGAGAATCCAAACCTTGATTCACGGAGAGAAACCAGATATGCAGTATTTGTAAGTACACTTGAATTATTCTCGTGTTGCTTCCCTTAATCCTAAGTCAATCTTAAACCTCAAGATTTACCATCCCCGAGCCTCTAGTGCGCGGAAACCTGAATCACGCCAGGCCCGCCAACGAGTACTTGATAGTTATAGAGATATAGAGTTAGATAATTTTGAATTAGATAAGTTATTTAGAACAGAATTAGAAATGGCTCATGACCCGGACACGATATTTAAGGCTCTCCGCCTCGTCCCGGAATTTGATGGTAACCCTAACATTCTCACACGTTTTATTAAAATATGTGATCAGTTAGCCACAACTTATTTAAGTACTGTCCCCGGTAGCGAGTTTCCTAATGCATGTCTATTAAACGGGATACTTAATAAGATCACCGGGACCGCTGCATGCACCATCAATTCCAATGGAATACCAGAAAATTGGTTAGGCATTCGAACTGCCTTGATTAATAATTTTTCGGATCAGCGTGATGAAACAGCGTTGTACAATGACCTCTCCCTGGCCATGCAGGGTAATAAAACACCTCAGGAATTTTATGATCATTGCCAAACCTTATTCAGTACGCTAATAACATACGTCACATTACATGAAGCCGTACCGACTACCATAGAAGCGAAGCGCGAATTATATCGGAAAGTCACCATGCAGGCTTATGTTCGTGGTTTAAAAGAACCCTTAGGGTCCCGTATACGTTGTATGCGCCCCGCCACCATCGAAAAAGCGCTTGAGTATGTTCAGGAAGAGCTGAACATAATGTACTTGCAGTCACGAAACGAGGTCCCTAAAAGTCAGCCGACCCCTAAGTTCACTCCCGCACTACCTGGGGTACCTTTTGCACCCCCGCGACCTCATAATTTCCAGATGCCATCGCCTAATTGGCCAGTCCCTGTGGGATTGCGCCCCATGAGGCCTTCGCCTCAACCTTTTAAATTTGCAGACTCAAATCAATATCGGATGCCCACAAATACACAGCGAATGTTCGCTGCACCACCACCTAACTACAACCCCCGTAGTAACGTTTTTCGTTTACCACCCCGAAATAATCCACCTCAATATCAAGGCCCTCAGCCTATGAGCGGAGTTCAGCGTTTCACTCCCAAACACTTGCCCCATACTAAAATGGCAATGGGCCATGATTGGAGCAAGTACGGAAATCCGCCGCCAACAAATTATTTTAAAACTCGCGAAACAAACATGAATGAGTGTGCGACTTACGACGACGACTCGTATTACGGCTATTACCAGGAACCGGAGTACAATTACTATACCGATTATACTGACAGTGGTTTTGCCCCCGGTTTCACTTCTGACTCAATTTATTACGACATGACTATGGATAACCAACTGCTTGACGATTCTCAACCACAAGCA
The DNA here is from genome assembly GCA_946251855.1 of Alsophila aescularia. NCBI lineage: Eukaryota > Metazoa > Arthropoda > Insecta > Lepidoptera > Geometridae > Alsophila > Alsophila aescularia. The sequence continues at coordinate 53,673,300 of OX276379.1, forward strand.
GGACCTCGCCATGCTGAGCAGGATTTTCAGGAGGTTTCGACGTCACAAAAACCAACATAGAATTAAACCTCCAGACGCAGAGACAACTACCCTATATTCAAATCGCGGACCCCCCTTTAAAATTTCTAATAGATACGGGTGCTAATCAATCTTTTATAAGCCCCGAGGCCGTTGAGAAATACTTCTCTGAGTATCCCCTCAATTTTGATCCGTTTGAAGTAACCAACATACACGCGACCAGTAGGAACAATTATTCTATTACCTTGCCGTGCTTCTCAGAATTTAATGACCCTGATAGCATGAAGTTATTCATTTATCGGTTTCATGACTATTTCGATGGGCTTATAGGTTTAGATTTACTGAGTAGTTGGGAAGCCCGCATAGATTTGAGAGAAGGTCAATTATTGACTCGAACTGCGTCAAATTCCATCAGAATGTACAACTCGTGTAACGTGAACTTATACGAAGATATTATTCCAGCAGGGACTTCTAAAGTCATTCGTATCCCCGTGGATATACCAAACGGCGATGCTTTTATTAATGAACAAGTCCTGTGTAACTGCATAGTGCACGAATGCATAACCACCGTTTCTAATAACCGTGGCTATTTGGAAATCGAGAACCCGACTCAAAATGACGTGATTTTTTCACTTGATCGTCCAGCGCACGCGGAATTATTTAATACTGAGTGCACGCGTACTCAACAAGTTACGACACGCGCACAAGATGTAGTTTCACGTTTACGAACAGACCATTTAAACCAAGAGGAAAAAGCCAATCTTATAACTCTTTGTTCTCGTTACTCGGACGTATTTTATATTGAAGGTGAGGGTCTGACCTTCACAAATAAAATCAAACACCGGATTAGGACCACCGACGAGATGCCGGTGCACACTAAAAGCTATCGGTATCCATTCGTGCATCGCCAGGAAGTTAGGGACCAGATAGGAAAAATGTTGGAACAGGGTATCATACAACCATCTGAATCTGCATGGAGCTCCCCCATCTGGGTAGTTCCAAAAAAAGTAGATGCCTCTGGAAAGCAGAAATGGCGCCTCGTGGTTGATTTTCGTAAAGTAAACGAAAAAACTCTGGACGACAAATACCCCATTCCAAATATTAGCGACGTTCTTGACAAATTAGGGAAGTGCCAATATTTTACAACTTTAGATCTGGCAAGTGGCTTCTATCAAGTCGAAATGGACCCTCAAGATGTTGAGAAGACCGCATTCAATGTCGAACACGGGCACTTTGAATTTCTCCGAATGCCCATGGGACTCAAAAATTCACCGTCCACGTTTCAACGTGTTATGGACAATGTCCTCAGAGGGCTTCAAAATGAGATATGTCTAGTCTATTTGGATGATATCATAGTGTTCAGTACATCCCTCCAGGAACACATGATTAATCTCGAAAAAGTCTTCCAGAGACTTCGAGAGTCCAACTTTAAGATCCAGATGGACAAATCTGAGTTCTTAAAGCTTGAGACTGCTTATCTAGGCCATATCATTAGCAGAGATGGTATAAAGCCAAACCCCGACAAGATTTCCGCAGTTAAAAAATACCCCATCCCTAAGACTCCGAAGGAAATCAAACAATTTTTAGGCCTTCTCGGTTATTACCGAAAATTCATCCCAGATTTTGCTCGTACCACAAAACCCCTTACGCAGTGCCTGAAAAAAGGTAGAAAAATCATTCTCGACAGTGAATATGTCAACTGTTTTGAAAAATGCAAGACTCTCTTAACTAATGACCCCATTTTGCAATACCCAGATTTTAGTAGAGAATTTAATTTGACGACCGACGCTTCAAATGTAGCTATTGGAGCTATACTTTCACAGGGTCCGATAGGATCAGACAAACCTATCTGTTATGCATCTCGAACTTTAAATGAGAGCGAGATGAATTACAGTACCATTGAGAAGGAACTCCTTGCCATAGTCTGGGCCACAAAATATTTTAGGCCCTACCTATTTGGACGAAAGTTTAAAATCTTGACTGACCATAAACCATTGCAGTGGATGATGAATTTGAAAGAACCAAATTCACGTCTTACGAGATGGCGACTAAGACTGAGCGAATATGACTTTACTGTTATTTATAAAAAAGGAAAATGTAACACAAACGCGGACGCTCTTTCTCGCATAGAAATCCATACGAAAGAAGCAATGTCCTTAATAGAAGAAATTGACGATCTTAATTCCTTGATGGGCAATCCATCTGACACCATAATCGCCCTAGCAAACTCTTCCACTGAAACGGTACACACAAGCAACGAAAATCCAATTTTAGAAATTCCTATAACAGACGTACCCCTCAATAAATTCAATCGACAGATATATTTTACTCTTGTTAACGACGTAAAGAAAAGACCCAAAGTGACTAAACCATTTGACACTCACACACGTATCAGCATCCAGCTATCGGAATCCAATCTGGAGGAAGATGTGATAAACGCAGTAAAAGAGTACGTTAATCCCAAGGTCAAGACAGCTATTCTAATAAATCCACCATTGGCCATGTATTCAATTATCCCGATCTTACAAGACAAGTTTAGAAGCTCATCAATGAATCTTGTCTTAGCTAAATCTGAGTTAGAAAATGTCAAAGAATATCTCCGACAGCAAGAGATTATCCGCCACTATCATGATGGGAAAACTAACCATCGCGGAATCAATGAATGTCATTTAGCCCTTTCTCGCAAATACTATTGGCCAAAGATGAAAGAGCAAATAACAAAATTTATAAGTGAGTGCACCATCTGTGGACAAGCTAAATACGATAGGCATCCGATCAGACCTCAATTCAATGTAGTACCTCCAGCCACTAAACCATTTGAAATAATCCATATGGATTTATTCACCGCACAAAATGAAAAGTATGTAACCTTTATTGACGTCTTTACTAAATACGGTCAAGCTTATCATCTGCGTGACGGAACAGCTGTCAGCATTTTACAAGCTCTTTTGCTATACTGCACCCACCATGGCGTTCCCATGACAATCATCACAGACAACGGAACAGAGTTTACCAATCAGCTGTTTATGGAATTTACACGGCTCCATAAGATAAACCATCATAGAATCTTACCCCATTCCCCTAACGACAATGGCAATATCGAACGATTTCATTCAACACTTCTTGAACACCTCAGAATCCTCAAACTACAACATAAAGACGAAGCGATAGTAAATCTTATGCCCTACGCTATTATAGCCTACAACAGCTCAATACATAGCTTTACGAGATGCAGACCATTTGACTTATTGACTGGACATTTTGATCCCAGAGACTGCCTTGACATTGACATAACGCAACAGTTATTACAACAATACGTACAAGCCCATAAGGAACAGATGAGAAAAGTCTATGACATAGTAAATTCTTCATCCCTTGCTAATCGTACTGCACTAATCGAGCTCAGAAATAAGAACCGTGAACCTGAGAAGGAATACGCACCCCAACAACAGATTTTTATAAAGAATCCTCTCGCTAGTCGACAAAAGGTAGCTCCACGCTACACACAGGACACTGTCTTAGCTGACCTACCAATCCACATATACACTTCCAAAAAACGTGGCCCTGTAGCTAAAGCGAGACTAAAGCATGTCCCTAAAAAAGCCAATTTGTTACAGGATCCTGCTAGTAACGATCCTCCCAATGATTCGACCTCAAGAGATAATACTTGAGAGCCTAGATGACGGACCGGGACTACTACCTTATAAACTCGGACTGATGAAACTCACTACTCACCACCATACATTCCTGCAGTACGTACAATTGAATGACATCGAAAATAATGTCCACACATTACAGACTCAATTACTAAGCTATCAAGACAAAATGACAAACGATACTTACTCCCTATACGAGATTCAAATAAATTATCTTACTGACAAGCTTGGCAAAGTTTTAGATCAATTACAATCTTTAGAACCTAATCGAGTTAAAAGAGGCCTTGTAGACGGACTGGGTTCCATTATAAAAAGTATAACAGGAAACCTAGATCACACTGATGCGTTAAAGTATAATGAGGCAATTAAAACTTTGGAAAATAATCAAAATAAAATAGTAACTGAATTCAATGACCACATAAGTATGAGTAAAGAGTGGATGTTCAAACATAGTGACGTACTGGCACAGTTAGTTGACAATCAAAATAGAGTTAATAATACGATAGAATTAATATTAAGAAGTAACGCATTAAAAGAAAATAGTTTAATTAAGTATGCTAAGTTTGCCCAGCTCCTAGAAGTAATAGGCGAAAATGTAGAAGATCTTACTCAAGAGCTACTTAGAATAGAAAATAGTTTAGCCTTCATTCGTGATTCCAGTACGCACCACTCCATGATAGACATTGAGGTACTAGGGTCAATGGTTAATAAGCTAAGAAATATATATGGTAGAGAGCAAATTTTAGATTTAGAACTTAGAGAATATTACGACATTATAATACCAGGATCATACTATGCTGATAAAATGATAGTTTTCATTTTTAAGTTTCCGATAATCTCTAAAGATAGTTATGACTTGTATAGATTATCGATAGTACCTAACAAACACGCGCAGGCTCTTATCCCATCCTTTCCCTTCATAGCAACTAACGAGATGTCGTTCGTGTACATAGAGGCAGAATGCCCGAAGTTGAAAAACTGGTATCTCTGTGGGAAGGGAATCACTCATCAGATTCGCACCAAATCTGACTGCATTCAAGAATTAATTATTAATCAAGTCCTTCAGGAATCCTGCCAACTCACGACAGTCACCCTCATAAAAGAAGCCATGGAGAAACTAGACGACCAGCACTACATCCTGTCCTTCCCCCAACATACGAAGGTACAACTCATCTGCAGCCGAAAAGAATACAAATCGCTTCAAGGCAGCTACCTCACCACGATACCCGTTGGATGTCGCTTGAAATCTGAAGAATTCACTATCGCAAACGATAATGATGAAATCAAAGGTCAACCTCTCAAACTGACGAAGATACCCTATGACGTTGAGAAACAAGCTACAGTAACGACTCAAATCAGACTGAACTCCATCGATCTCCAAGGACTACACAGCATCCAAGATAAAATCATGCTCCAGGCCCCTCTACAAATGGATAACCTGAAAACAGATTTCTTTTATCATACGACTGTTCCATTCTATGCTGTAGTATCCAGTGCAGTCGCACTCATTATCATTCTTATGTTCCGGCGCTACATAGAACGATGTTACAGAACCACGAAGGACGACCAGCAGCCTCCAATCACTATCCAGGAGAGGAAAGAAGATCCTGACAATGTCCCGGCAACATTTTCACTGAACGTGCTAAAATAGTCGCCGTTCTAAGGGTGGAGGAATTACGTAGCGCTACCATATGAAGATCGCCGACGGTGCAGTTGCACTTTGCACTTATTATTAGGGAAACATCAAATAGCCGATGCAGCATGTCGTCAACCGACGGAACTTGTTATTTGATTATTGTAATGATAGGCATTCCATATTCCTACTTCGATGTGGAAACATTCTTTTATAACTTAAGTAATTAATTGTAATTTTGATTTTAATTAAATTAGTAAACCACATTTCGGTTTTTTTTCGATCCTCCTTCTGCTGCTAACGTATTTAGTGGTTCTAATTCAGCTTTCCCTAAACAAACACACGTACATTCATACATACATACAAACATTGCAAGTTAATAAAAGCTTTTAAATAAATTGTGCGTAGTGATTATTTACGTAGGAGTATATACATAACGGCTCAGGATAATGCCATCATCAGAACACTCCTTGGACGACGGCATGAGGGATTAAAATCTAACTTTTCTTCCACGACACATAAAATGAAATTCTGTAGTAATGTGGACTACTTCTAAAATGTATTCTCTAATAGCTTATTTACAACAAAAACACTCCAAATTATAACATATTAGGCTTTAAATCACTCTGATTAAAAGTATAAACACGATTCGTCGCAGACTATCTCTTTCAACATGTGTCTCACAAGATGGCAGCCCCGCTATCAATGACGTACGTGACACAAGAGTGATTTTCTTTCATATTCGATGACAATTTGAAGACTGTCCAACTCACAACTCACTGTGTAGGAGCACAAGACTCGGAGACTTTAGCAATGTGTTAAATACCTAAGGCCCACGGCGTATGCACACGGCGTTACACTAACGATACGTTACTGTGCCAAAAACATATGCAAAGGCTCCGTGGGTGCGACTGAATCTCGTTTGAAGCGCATATATGCGCGTCATCGGCGCGTATAAAATACGCCGTGTGCACATACCCTTAATTTTATCGAATTAGATAATAAATGAGAGGGAATTAGATAATAATAATATTTCTTTACAAAGTATTTTGATTGACAAATCTGAACAAATAACTAGCTTAAAAGCTAAAAAAAAACAGCACTGCCTTGCCAAAAAAGAACTTATGCCAGTAAATTATATACTGCAGCTGGAATGTGCTTCCAAGGTCTTCAATTTGATACCCATAATGTAAAATTAGAAAATTAACTTTTTTTTTGCATTTAAAAAAACTGCTGTTTTTTTTTTAATTTCCTTTGTTACTTGGAGGGATGTAAGGATTCTAAAAGTGCTCGAGTGCAGCCGTTTTTTCCTCGTTTTATGTTCGTCAAATGCTCCGCAATTGCGGAGAACAACGCGAGCACCGTGCTCTGCTTATGCTCGGATGGTCTGGCGTAGACGCAGCATAATGATACCCCATACGTCTAAATCTATTCAGACATTTAATAGTTATGGCGGAATAAATAAACTCACATACATACATCCATACAAACTTACATGAATCCTAAAAACATTGCTCTCCTTTATTTGGGCAGTCGAGTAAAAACGGTTATTTTGACTTAACTATAATAGTTACACAAAGTTAAATATTCGAGATTTATAGGGAGCTGAATCAATCAAAGACCGAGTCAACGACAACTGGTTTATTTTATATCCTACCCACTATGGAATAATGTAATACACGTAGGTATATCACACGTCCCCCCTTAATAATATATATTAACCTAAGTTATTTTAAATGTAGGTACAAGCAAAAACTTAAATAAGTACTAAATTATCAACACAAGATTTGTATTTATAACAACAGTTAGTTAAGACCATGCTTAACTAAACGTGACTAAATAATAAGGCATTAAGAACTGATATGTACATTTAATATGCAATTTATTTTAAATTTGCCTTTAAGTAATCAATTCTATTGTGCTGAGTAGGTTAGATATAAATGATAGTAAAAATAAGAAAAAAAAATGGCGCGAAATGGTGTGAATAGGATAATAATAATAATAATATTAAGTAAGCAGATAACAACTAAACAAATAAAAAAAACTTGTACAAAAGAACAATGATGATTTTCATGATACATTTGAACCTTATTTACGTCTAAGTAATACGCACGTACATTTAGGACGTACATTTGTAGGCTGAGGACTTTGAGCGGGAATCGGAGGATCTGAGTCATCATCTACTGGGTGGAAACTAGGATCAGAGTGATCCTCAATGGACGCAGACGTGACTGATTTCGGGCTGTTGGATTCCACCTCTAATGCGTCATCAAATATCAGGTATTGTAGGTATCATTACCGACATTGACGGAGTGACGTAAAGTGGTTAGCGACTTTCGAATAGGCAATAGCTGATCGGTGTGCCTTTTCCATTCTTTACCATCTGAACATCTCACCCGATACGTGAGCGGAGCTTCACTCGCTGTGACGCACGCGGGCGCCCACTTGTGGGCGTGCGCGCGGTAGTCACGCGCCAGCACGGCGTCGCCGGGCGCGACGCTGCGCTCGGCGCCAGGCCGAAGGAGCGCGGCGCGCTCGCCCGCCGCTTCACTGCGTCGCTCCCGCTCAGCGGTGGGTCGAACCACGTCCAGCCGGGTGCGCAGCTGCCGCCCGAGCATCGCAACTGCCTGCGATAATGAAGTAAAAATGATAATATTGCTGTATCAATGTCTATGACATAAACTTGGCGAAGTCTATTGACCCAAATGGTGGACCGCAGTCGCTGACTACTTGAGATGGCAACCCGAACCGAGCAAACAATTCACGTAATTTGAGCACCGTGGCGCTAGCTGTCGTTCCCGCCATATTTTGCACCTCGATCCATTTGCTGTGAGCATCTACGGAGATTAAGTAGTTCTTACCTTGAAACTCTGCAAAATGTACATGATCGCGTTGCCAGGGTCGCGCGGGGAAAGGCCACGGGTGCAACAGCGAGCGCGGCGGTGCGTCGCGTTGTTGTTGGCACGCAGTACACTCTCTGCACAAACGTTCTATCTCCGAGTCCAAGTTAGGCCAGTAAACGTAGCTACGCGCGGTACTTTTCATTTTGACTATGCCTAAATGACCTTTATGCAGTTTATTCAATATCTGCTTTCTTAACGATTCAGGGATCACGACACGATGATTATATAAAATGCATGCTTGATCTATATTTAAATTCTCTTTTCGATAAAAATAAGGCTTCTCCGCCTCTTCCGTAATTTTGTCCGGCCAGCCACAGTTTATATAGCTTACTATTTTGCTCAATACGACGTCCTTTTGCGTCCATGAGGCTACTTGTTTAGCACTAACTGGAAACGACTCTTCTACATAATGTATGTATGTATAATAATGTGTGACACTGATCCCAACTCATTATGTCTCTCGTACGGCAGTGGCAGGCGAGAGAGCGCCTCTATATTCCCGTTATCTTTAGATTTGACGAACTCGATATTGAAGTCGTAAGAAGCCAACCTAGTGGCGTATCTCTGTAATCTACTCGCTGCGGTTTGTGGTAACCTAAATTTTGGACCAAAAATAAACGTCAACGGTTTATGATCTGTTTTAATGATAAAGTGACGCTCATAGAGATATTGGTGATGTTTAATTACCCCGGCGTTGATTGCTAATGCTTCTTTGTCGAGATGACTGTACGCGAAACATGGGCCGCTCGTCTCCGTTCACAAATCGATGCGATAACACGCTGCCGATACCGTACGAGCTACTGTCCACAGCTAACACTAACGGTAGCTCAGGGTTGTAGTGAACCAATACTTTACTACTTAGAATAGCTTCTTTAACATCATTGAAAGCCTTAACACATTCGGGAGACCAGACCCAAGTGACATTTTTGCGCAATAGTTGATGCAATGCGTGCAACCTGGTACTGAGTCGGGGTATAAACTTCGCGTAGTAATTTACTAACCCGAGAAACGACCTAAGTTGCGTCACATCATTCGGGGCCGGCGCATCAACTATCGCGTTCACTTTACTCGGGTCTGGATGCAACCCCTGTTTGTCAATAATAAAGCCCACATAAGTGATGCTATCTTGCATAAATGAACATTTTTCCAATTTTACCTTCAAACCGACCTCACTTAATCGCTTAAATACCGCTTTTAAGTTAGCTATATAGTCTGATCGTTTTTTCCCGGTCACGCCTAGGTCATCCATGTACGTTACCACTGGGAGGCCCTGAAGGGTTTCCTCCATAAATTCTGAAATTTTTCGGGCACGCATGACAACCCGAATGGTGTCCGATTGTAAACAAACGTTCCTATGTCTGTTGTGATCGCTGTGCATGCCTGGGAATTTTCTTCTAATAATAATTATGCGTAAGCGTGCGTGAGGTCAGTTTTCGAGTATTTTCGCCTCCACTAAGCGCAGCGAATAATTCTTCGATTCGAGGCATGGGGTATGGTTCGCGAATCAATTTAAGATTTATTGTGACCCTAAAGTCACCGCATATCCTTAAATCGCCTGACTTTTTAATAACTGGCCCTATAGGTGTGCCATAATCGGAATATTCTACCTTCTGAATAGTGCCCTCTGCATCGAGTCGCTCTAGTTCCAACTCAACTGGTTTGCGTAATGCTAATAGTAAAAGTCGGGCTTTAATAAACACCGGATTCGAGTCACTTAGCCGCAGTGACAGTTTCTTTGTACAAGTACCTAGACCCGTAGTAAACACTATGGGAAATTCATGTTTAAACTCGTCGATTAATTTTGAACCATTAGATAAATTAAATAACATTTCATTTATCAGTATATTATCAATTTTCAAATGCCGAAGCCAGGATCTGCCCATGAGGGGACCTCCGTTTTTAATGATAAATAATTTTAAATTTCCCGCTGTGTGAGTCCCCATCACTACATTCACACATCGACCGCTTCAATTAACGTGCCCGTATACGAATGTAAACAAACACTATTTTCTACAATAGGTAAGTTATGAAACATCTGTTTATAAAAGTCCATGCTAATAGCCGATAACTTACTTCCAGTGTCCAATTCAAATATGATCACCTGTCCATTCACGTCCGCCCGGACATGATACGGCTTATCATCGCTACTCTTCACCTTCAGATTAAACACGTCCCACTCAGACTCAATATCATTTTTGATACAATTTTGACCACGAGATTGAACCACCGAACGCGATCTATTTCCACCTTGATTAGAACTGCGCTTGCACATCATTTTGAGATGCCCTTTTTGCCCGCACACATCACATGTGTAATTTTTAAAACGGCACACATTAGGCCTGTGCCCCCTGCCGTACCGCCAGCAATGTTGCCCGCCACGCTCTGCGGCAAGTGGCGTGTCCGTGCGGCGCTCGCGTGGCGCAGCGCCTGCCACCTGGTGGAGCGGCTCGGCGGGCGCAGCTGACGTACTGCCTGAACTACTCCCCATTGAATGTCGCTCAGCCGCTTCCAATGCAAAAGCCAGTTCGACGGCCTTCTTGTACGTCAATGCCGGTTCTGCGAACAGTCGCGATCGCATTTCGTCGTCTGCTAATCCCGAGACAAATTGATCCTGCAGGTTCTCCTCGAGATTACTTTCAAAATTGCAAGTACTTGCCAAATGTTTTAGAGCTTGTAAATAGTCACTCATACTTTCACCGCCATTTTGACGTCTCAATCTGAACATATGCCGCTCTGCAATTTCGGAATGTTTTGGTTCGAGATGCTCGCCGACTATCTTCACTAACTCCCTGAAAGTTTTGTCTTCAGGATTTGCAGGTATGCGCATACATCACACATCAAATCGTACGTGGCCGCTCCAACCAATGTAACTAATGTGGCAACGTGTAGTTCGTATTTAATTTCATTCAACGTCATGAACTGTTCGACGCGTCGAATATATGCACACCACTTTTTACTGGAAACATCAAACTGTTCCACTTTTCCGATAGGCATTTTCGTTAAATATCACTTTAAGTTATTTAATTACTCAATTAAACGCGTTTATACTCGTTGCCAGTTATATATTCGAGATTTATAGGGAGCTGAATCAATCAAAGACCGAGTGAACGACACAACTGGTTTATTTTATATCCTACCCAATAAGGAATCATGTAATTCACGGAGGTATGCCACACACAATTAGACATGTAGCCTCGTGGTCTTAATCGTACGTGGCCGCTCCAACCAATGTAACTAATGTGGCAACGTGTAGTTCGTATTTAATTTCATTCAACGTCATGAACTGTTCGACGCGCCGAATATATGCACACCACTTTTTACTGGAAATATCAAACTGTTCCACTTTTCCGATAGGCATTTTCGTTAAATATCACTTTAAGTTATTTAATTACTCAATTAAACGCGTTTATACTCGTTGCCAGTTATATATTCGAGATTTATAGGGAGCTGAATCAATCAAAGACCGAGTGAACGACACAACTGGTTTATTTTATATCCTACCCAATAAGGAATCATGTAATTCACGGAGGTATGCCACACACAATTAGACATGTAGCCTCGTGGTCTTAATCGTACGTGGCCGCTCCAACCAATGTAACTAATGTGGCAACGTGTAGTTCGTATTTAATTTCATTCAACGTCATGAACTGTTCGACGCGTCGAATATATGCACACCACTTTTTACTGGAAACATCAAACTGTTCCACTTTTCCGATAGGCATTTTCGTTAAATATCACTTTAAGTTATTTAATTACTCAATTAAACGCGTTTATACTCGTTGCCAGTTATATATTCGAGATTTATAGGGAGCTGAATCAATCAAAGACCGAGTGAACGACACAACTGGTTTATTTTATATCCTACCCAATAAGGAATCATGTAATTCACGGAGGTATGCCACACACAATTAGACATGTAGCCTCGTGGTCTTAATCGTACGTGGCCGCTCCAACCAATGTAACTAATGTGGCAACGTGTAGTTCGTATTTAATTTCATTCAACGTCATGAACTGTTCGACGCGTCGAATATATGCACACCACTTTTTACTGGAAACATCAAACTGTTCCACTTTTCCGATAGGCATTTTCGTTAAATATCACTTTAAGTTATTTAATTACTCAATTAAACGCGTTTATACTCGTCGCCAGTTATATATTCGAGATTTATAGGGAGCTGAATCAATCAAAGACCGAGTCAACGACACAACTGGTTTATTTTATATCCTACCCAATAAGGAATAATGTAATTCACGGAGGTATGCCACACACAATTAGACATGTAGCCTCGTGGTCTTTATTTATGGATAACGATGAGTACATTAAACATACTATACTTGTATGTACATATTGTGTGTACATATTGTACTTGTAGTACCTACATGTTTTTACGTATCATGCGTATCACTAAGTTTTCGCTGCGCACGCCAAATAATAACTATCATAGGCAAATTTTTGATACCTTGGGCTACATTATTGCAATTTTCGTAGGATCACATTTAAAAAAAAAACATGGCATGTTACTCGCTAATAATGTAGCTTTCAACAGTTGAGAGATTTTTTTATATTGGTTAAGTATTTTTGAGGTTTTCCATTACAAACAAACATACGAAAAAACTAATCTTATCTTCAGAGATATCAGTATCTGAGTAGATATTATTTATTTTTCAACTAGTTGGAGAGCCAAATCATAAAGCTATGAAAAATGCTTAAAGGATTCTCGAGCCTAATTTTAAAGAGGACTGAAAATGCATTATATGCTTTTTGTAAACTTTACTTGCTTTGCCGGGAATCGTGCCAATCGATTTTTCAAAATCACGTGATTTTTTCAGGGTAGAACAAAGAAAGTTATTTTGAAAATTTTGCACTGTTATAGGGTGAATGGGGGGAGGTAGTAAAGATTCCACGCGGGCAAAGCCGTGGGGCACATCTAGTTAAACTATGAAAACAATGAGTTCTTAGACTCAGAAGTTATTTGCTTATTTATTGTATGATCATGTTTGTTTGTCATATGAGGTCTCTAGTGTCAGAGTTTGTAAGGCAGCCCGAGGGCCTCTGACATGGCCTACCGACCGCTATTAATCAATAAAAGCCGAGACCGACAGCTTAACGTGCCCTCCAAAGCACGGAGCGATGGATCATATCTTAGCTGTCTATATTCATCTACGAGTATACGTTCAACTATAATATACTTACTTACTTTACTCAAGTTACACCACAACATAATAATATTTTATATTTGATAGAATATCAATTATTCATTAAGGAACTTACACTACAATAGTATCTGGTTACACCGCATCTTGAGTAGTTACTTGTCATGTTGACCGCACACCGCACACCAGCGAGCAGTATATAGTCATTGCCGCACACAGATAACTAGGAAATGTATATAAAAGTGTGTAATAACCTACGTGTTATTAAAATTCACTATTGAGGGTGGGAAACAAATTGTTACACTAAATATTGACATTTGAGGACAGGCGATTGAAAGTGTGTGTCTTAGACAAATAAATTATCAAATCATTGTTATTACAAGACATAATGGCGTCGTTATCGAATGTAAACAATCAATGACAAGTTTTAAATGTGTTCTAAGTTTGTGTTGCAATTAGCAGAGTGGTTGGATAAATGAACGTGCTGGTATGGAGATCACTTCGTGAGTGTTTTTCGACAATTTTATTGTGTTACTAAAAGTAATTGAGTTTTTTGATACTAACAACTGAACAAGTCCCTCCAAGTGATTATGAAGTTTTGGAATTTTCAACCAAAAAAAAAACTGTGTAGTTGTAACTATAGTGACGCGTTTTGCAGTTGTAGCAAAACTATGCCAAAAGGATCCCAAAATAGAGTAATCTTTAGTTTTGTATAGAAAAAAAGGGTTGGCTATACACATCTGGTACCGGCGTTGAGGGAGGGGAGTGAGGGGAATAGAAGGGGAAGGGGGGAAGTCCCCGACGATCCCCTCCCCCTTTCCAGGACACGCTTAGTTTATGAGATAGGGTTGACTATAGAATCGAGGGGAAGGAGTTGGGGGGAGGGTGGGGGTGGAAGGGCTATCCCCTAGTACCCCTCCCCCTCCGCGGAGATGCTTAGTTTAAGAGATATTTCAGTTTTAAGTTTATTAAAAATTGTCTGATTGGTCGCCGTAAATAATATTATTAATTAGTAGAATGTGTTTTAACCTCTGCTTTCGACAGAAAGTAAATTGAAGATGTTATGTATGGCTCCAAAGACTGCGGTAGGTTAGGTTTGAACATGAGTACACATCGCGCGAGCCGAGCGAGCGAAGCGAGCGTGCCGCGGCAACGGCTGGCAAGCGCCAAATTGCTGTCATGCTATATGGAAAATTGGATAGTTTTTTTCACTGACTTCTGATATTCTGAGTAGAGTATTAATGTTTTTTTAATTCACTAAATTATAATATTCTAAGTAGGGTTATATACATTGGGTAGGGTATAAAATAGGCAGATAAGGCCTGTTAGCCATATCTTTTTATTTTACGTCAGTTCAGGATAAGGGTGGGTTACATAGGTTGTTTGTATATTTTATTTTACTTTGACTTTTAGTAGATTCTGATACAAGTCAGTGAGTAGTTCTGATGATTCTGAGTAGGGTTTTATATATTGGATATGAAGTGGAAGGGGGGAAACCATATAGAACAAGCACGGTCAAGCACCTTCACAGAAAACCCGAATGCGAACAAAACCAAAAACTAGCGTAAAAGCTAAAAAAGACACGCCTACCCTGCCAAAAAAGAATTTATGGCAATAAATTATATACTGTCAGAATTTGCTTATCAAGGCCTTTAA
The DNA here is from genome assembly GCA_946251855.1 of Alsophila aescularia. Classification (NCBI taxonomy): domain Eukaryota; kingdom Metazoa; phylum Arthropoda; class Insecta; order Lepidoptera; family Geometridae; genus Alsophila; species Alsophila aescularia. The sequence continues at coordinate 53,688,320 of OX276379.1, forward strand.
TTTGATACACATATTGTAACAAAGGAAGTTTTTTTTCGCAATTGAAAATGGAGCCATACCGCCGAAAAAACTGATTTTTTAAAAAAAAATGTTGCCCATGTTACTCGGGGGGTTGGAAGGATTCTAACGATACCCCATACGTCTAAATCTGTTCAGACATATAAAAGTTATGGTGGAATAAAGAAACTCACATAGGCAAATACTTATACACAAACATACATATTAACATACATACAAACATACATACAAACATATATACAAACATACATACATACAGACATACATATATACATACATACATACATACATACATACATACATACATACATACATACATACATACATACATACATACATACATACATACATACATACATACATACATACAAACATACATGAATCATAAAAAAACATTACACTCCTTTTTTTGGGCAGTCGTGTCAAAAGAGGCAAAAACTTAATTGAGTATGGTTGCTAACCTACTTTAAATCGTTATAGATCCATGAATGGTCATTCGAAATGAAAAATGATAAGAGAAAACTAAACATGATTTTCAAATTCCTATTCAATGATGGTTATCATTGAATAGGAATTTGACTTAACTTAGTTCGTTTTTTCTTTTTCACAATATGGCGTCTGGCTATCGACATATTGAATTTTGACTACTGTCATGTCTTTAGTAGCACTTGCAAGATTAAGACAAATAGATTGACGTAAGAATCATCAAAATCGGTCCACTCGTTTGGTCTATATAGTGTCACAAAGGAACACACATACATACATAGGCTAATTAACACATAACCCGACCTTCGCTTTGCGCAGCTTTGTAAAAATACTGCCAATGAAACCTCATTACAATTTTAAAAGACCAGTCCAACGAGACCCCATTCAATAGAGTACAAAAACAGGGTTTCTTCTTCACTTTTCAAGTATGGGAAAAACTTCAAAAATAAGATTTCAATATTTTTTTCATTTACTTATGTAGCGGTTATAAATAAATACCTATACATGTGTCAAATTTCAACCTTATAGTTTTAATAGTTTCTGAATAAAGTGGTTGTATTATACAGACGTACGGACAGACGGACAGATGGACATGACGAAACTATAAGGATTCCTTGTTTGACTATGGAACTCTAAAAAGTTAAAAGCCATCACAAAGTGTGTCATCTTTTCTCGTCTTCTACCTAGAAATTTTTCGCTTCATCAACATTAAACAGTCTTAAAGCTGACTCAAATGAACACAAACACCACTTCGTGTAAGTGAAACTCACGAAGTTCTCCATAAAATCAAGTGGTTTAGTTAATGAGGCTGGGGAAGGGCAAGATGCGCCGATATCCTTAGCCTCGGCCGATCACTCGACCCCCTAACCTAACCCCTCTCTCGCCCGCCCTTCAGTCGTGGCTCTTTTGTGAGCTGATTTTAGGGAGGCTATTTTTTCAACGAAATTATGAGACTAATGACCTGGTTTTGCAAAGGTTTTTAACAGCAGTACACTTTTCTTGTAATGATATACTTCTTTTATTGATTATCCACAGTTACTATACTATAATTACTTCTTCAGTAAACACATAAATGTAAGCAGCATCCACTAGTGGGTAGGTACGTCTGAATGTCTTCAATACTAAGCTCACTCTCGTTGTCCATTATTAATGCACATTGGTACTGCTAACACTGCTACACAAACGCCACTCTGATTGTGACTAAGGCCAAGGAAGGCCAATTGTGTGCAATCCACCTAATTTCTGCGGTCTACGCGCGTGGAGCTGGTACCTTATCTTCCCAGTAAGGCTGTATTTAGTGCTTTAGACTTATTATACATCAACTATTGCGTTTAATAACGCGCGGACCACAGACCGTCCGTTCATCGGATCCATACGAGGACTCAATCATCGCTCCGTACGTCCTTAACAGGACCCGCTAGGCATTTAACCAACGCGATTAATGTTGCGCGGGGCTGCTGTTCGAGCTATACGTTGGTCCGTGGAGGACTGCATGGTCGACGGTACGGACGTCGGTACGTACCTACTACAACGTCCGTACAATTCCGTACGGACAGTCCGTGTAGCAAGCACTAAACACCTTTTTTATACTACTTCATGTTGTTTATTACTTAAAAGAAAGAAACAATTTGAAGGAGGTCTGTGCTACACCTGAACCGACTGAAATAAGTAGGTAGGCAATAACCGGGCAAAGTCCTAAAAAACTTAATTATTTATTTCTTATAAGTTTTATACGATTTAATAGTTTTTGTTTTTATTAGTTTTTATTGAATTCTTTTATTTTCATTAAAGTAGGCCTAATAAAATTAACGTTCGCTAAGAAGAAAGCCATACTGGTAACTGTTAACAGTCCATATGTTTGAAACTATAATACTTAACCGATTTTGATGTAACTTTAACTATTCCCAATGTTGAAAGATAATGAAACTTTTTTTTTTTTTATAGCAATTAGACTTGTAGTTTCAGAGAAATACGTGAACATACATCCACTAAATTTGGTCCATTTGTTTAGACACACATTTAGACTAACATACATGAATATTACGCATTTTCAACAATATTACATACATTATTATGTAATATTGTCGCTTAGCGGTTCAGGCTCCTCCAGCAGTAGACCTTGAGAGCCATGTCCCATTCTATGCTTAGCTTGTTTACCACTTTCGACTACCTACATAGTCACATAACACAAGGTGAGGCAGAAGTCATTAGTGCTAGCCTATATTATAATCTTACCAATAAACAAAACTGGCCAAGTGCGTTTAGGACACGCATAGACTTAGCGTTCCGTAGCCAAGACCCTAACCTACCCTACTGTGAAAACTGCATTACAATCGGTCCAGTAGTTTTTACGTGATAGGTCAACAAAGTTGTTTATACGGTTGGATTATATCACTATGGAATTTGTTCAGATTTGACGCGAGCATAAAATGTGATATTTTGGCTAATCTCGTAAACCAAAACACCTTACGGTAAACCTTCTATAGCTGTTATACTTTTATTAGTAAGTTTGTATGAGACTTTTTTTAAAGTTGTTAGTTCTGTACTTGTTTGTTTGTCGTATGAGGTAGTGCTGCCCTCTGGTGTCAGAGTTTGTCAGGCCGCCCAAAGGCCTCTGACATGGCTTAACGACTGCTATTAATCAATAACAGCCGGGACCAATAGCTGAACGTGCCCTCCGAAGCACGGAGTGATGGAAAATACATAACTTAGAAAAGTCATTGGTGCGGAGCCTAGGATTGAACCCGGCATAGTTGGATTCTAAGTTGCACTATTGAACCGTTAGGCTACCATCGCTCTATATCGCTATTTCTGTACTTATGTATATTGTATACTCTGTAGTTATACCTACTCTATGAGTTAGAGGGAGGACATGCTAAAAGGTCACTTTAGAGCAAAATATTTCGTAAACGGAACCAAATACAAAAAACTGTAATAGAAACCTCATTACAATTTTAAAATACCAGTTCAACGAGGACCCACACGATGAAAAAAAACTTTACTTTTCGTAACGTGCCAATTTTCAACTCGGTAGTGTTACCTACCTAGTTCTAAATAAAATGGCTGAGATACACAGATAGACGGACGGATGGATAGACGGACATAACGACACTATATGGGTTCCTTGTGTGACTACGAAATCGTAAAAACAATCGCATGTGTAATACGTAGTATTATTAGGAGTTCTGTGATAATACCAATCATTCTGAATTAATGGTTATGGATGTAGATTTATTTGATACTAGATGTGCCCGCTGTGCTAGCTGTATGTGTGTGTGTCACTCTTGGAGTGAGGGGTGCAAGGCGAGAACGAAGCGGACGATAGTTCCGTTCCCCAGTTTGTAGGGGGCTTGGCATGGGAACGATTGAAACAAACAGATTTTATTTTATTTTGTTTCTTTCTGAAAATAGCACTCCAGGAACTAAAATGGTATAGCCCTTTCGCAGTTAGAAACACGCACTTGAATTTGACATATCATCATCGTCACTTGGCTTATTAACAACAATACTATGAACGATAAAAGCCAACTCGTTTCATCCGTACCCAGTCTACCCTATAACTTATAGGCTCAGTACGTGCGCGCGTGCATAAACCGTTTGTACTGAGTTTTGGTAAGTCCCCTTTGAGTCCCCTATTTTTTTTTATTATCGTCGTTATGCAGACATTTTGTTACTAACTGCTTTATTGGGAGTAATAGAATAGATTTAATGCGCCACCAAGCATTACCTACGTGCATTTGTGGATGCAGAACAACACACAAAATCCTATCAAGATTTGTTGATCTCTTTATTCTCAGGTTATTCGACTGGTTGTCGTGAATTACGTTATCGTGTTTTATCTCTGCCCTGGGCACATAGCTTTTAGTCTAGAGGACGAAACTTGGAGGATTGAGCCCTCCCACGACATCAAGTTATGAAAAGAAAAACAAAAGAAAAACTTCAACAAAACACGCAACGGCTTCGTCATAGATTTCTTGTATCGATAGCTTACGTGCAAAATTTACAACCCGACTTCACAAAACGATCATTCAACTGCATCAGGTGGGCGTTCTTCCAACAGTCGCTCTGTAAATCAATGACACCGAGGTCGAATTTCAGTTGAAATTCCACGAAACTAAAACTGGCAAGTTCCCGGTGTCTGGAGATTGGATGACCCAGATCTGCAGGTTCAGGGGTCGGTTCTGCAGGTTCAGGGATCGGTTAGGTACGCTGTGTGGAATGATAGCTCTTTCCGTTCCGTTTGTCTGAAGCCAGTTTTGCGGCTGCCGAGGAAATATCTGAACCAAGCGAACATAGAAATATATTAAAATTATCCCTACATAATAGAATACCTACGGCTGATATTACCTACCTGATTTGTTAGTACACTATTAGTAAACAAACATTTTTACTTTTATATTATTCAAAAACGTTGTTCACTTGTGAAACCTTGTGAAGCAATTTCTCTTCTTATTGAGGCACAAATAGCATTTGCACTTTTGACATAATCAACATCATCAGATATATTTTCATTCATATATTCTCACGTGTCAGGGGTAAAGGTAAAAAAAGAGGTCGAGTTGACATTGCATCTTTTTATATATTAGCTGTGCCTGCGGCTTCGCACGCGTGGCCATTTCTCTAGGTTAAAAGAACTCTATTACTATTCCAAGACCTAAAATACCAATATACCAACATTTAAAGAAAATTCCTTCAGCCGTCAATAAGTTTTTATCGATTTCTCGGGTTTACTCATCGGGTTGAGATAATAAGTACACCAGTTTTTAATTTAAACCGTAAGCTATCCAACAGTGACCGTAAACCGCATTGCAATCGGTCCAGTAGTTTTTACGTGATGCGTGAACAGACAATCAGACAGACACGAATTTTACAAATGTTTTACTCATTTTCAGTAACTATTTTTTTGAATATCTGCCTCTTACAGATTTTTTGGTACTTACTGTTTTATTATAAGTTTGATGCCCTACACTTTTGGGCAGAATAATAAAAATATGTGTTGTATTACATTATTTTAATCATTATTATATAACAGTACCGTGACATACCTACTGACTGACTGACTGACTGACTGACTGACTGACTGACTGAGATTACGCTCAGCCTCAACCAATGGACCTAGGTATTTGAAATTTGGAGAAATTTTCCTTGAATATCCTAGAGGTGAACTACGGAAGTAACTATAAACCGTAAAACATGAATACCAACTCCAAATAATATACCCCTATCCTGCGGGAACCCTTTAATTTACCGGTATGAAAAGTATCCAATGTCCTACCTCGTAGTATAAACTCAAATCATGCCAAGTTTCATTTGAATTCATTCAGTAGTTTCGACATGATGTGCGTTCTAGATACAGACAGACAGACAGATAAAAATGAAAACAAACACAGTTTTGGCTTCAGAATCGAATATAAAGTAACCTCCAAAAATATTATTTATTACTTCAAAATTAACAATACTTTGGAATTCCCGCAGGAATCCTTTATTTTTTCAGGATAAAAAGTATCCTCAATTTTAACCCATCATATAAACTATCACTGTGCCAAGTTGCATCAAAATCCTTGCAGTAGTTACGTGTTCTTTTAAATAACTTTCAATCCCTATCCTGCGGGAACGATTTTAATACACACTTAGGTATTTCCAAATTTATAAGTGCCAATGAGACGTCCCACAATCATCAATACACTGTCTACAATATATTTAAACTAGCTGTACCCGCGGCTTCGCACGCGTGGCCATTTCTCTAAGTTAAGAGTATATATCTATACACTATTCCAAAATACCAACATTTGATCAAAATTCCTTCAGACGTCAAAAAGTTTTTATCGATTGCTCGGTTTCTACTCATCGGATTGAGATACACCAGTTTTTAAGTCAAACCTGAAACTATCTAACAATGAAAACCGCATTGCAATCGGCTGGTCTATCCCTTTACATAAGGTATGCAATATGCCGAAAAACTTTCGGCTTCATTCGATCAGGTGTGTATGTATGTAGGTATGTATGTCAAATGAGACAGTGCCGTCCTCTGGTGCTAGAGTTTTTCAGGCCGCCCACGGGCTTAAAGATTGCTCACAGCAAGCACACCCTCCGAAGCACGAAGCGATACCAGAAGTAACTCCAGTAGACCTCTTGTAGTAGAGGCCAACCAGCATGCCATACGAGCTATTAAACTGCAAACAATATTGTACTAAGGCACTGTTTCCAACGAAATTATTGAGAAACATACAAACATACAGACAAACTAACAAACAGACACGATTTAAAAAAATGTTATTTCCTTATTCAGTAGCTTATTTTAAGCTTTTTAAATTATTTTCACTGTATATACTTTTTCGATCATATTGCTTTATTATAAGTATAGATATTATAAGTATAGATAAACTAGGCTAGACCAGTCCCCACAAGCAGCACCCGTTCACTTGTTACCAACAATCAATACCTTAACCCCAAAGACTTGCGGAGCCGTGTTCGACAAATCAATCGATCAACGTAAGTGAGATCCAACTAGCACTGCCATTTTATTCCGGTGTAGTCCGATGACCCAAATGGAAAGGTCGGTTACACCGTGTGAGGCGGCCGAGACACTCTTGTTTCGTCAACCTATTGCTGCTGATTGTTTTAGCTGACTTGTGAGGTTGATTGGTTTTGCGACTTGATGTTAGAGATTTATACCTAGTAAAATCTGGGTACACACTTATAAACCCATGCATAGATTCCCTGTGCACGCATGGACACACATCAACACGCCACAGACGTTCAAGGCCCAATAACAAAAATTTTTTGCTCATCATCCAAATATTTGCCCTAGTAGGATCTGAACCTGGGATATTTAGCTCAGTAGAAAGGAGCACTACCGCGCCAAAGTGACGTCATTATTTATTTATTGTAGAGTTTATGGTATTGTTGAGAATGCTCTTTTGAGATGATGTGCAGTAGCTAATGGCTTTTTGTGTCGGTAATTTAGCCTTGTCACACTCAAATTAAATTCGTTTAGCCCAAATGGTGGCCATATTTATCGCACTGCCTGTCATCATCTTCATCAACCTTTATTAGTCCACTGCTGGACATATGCCTCTCCCAAGGCACGCCACTGAGCCCAGTTTTCGGCTCTTCTTTTCCAATGACCTTGCGCAGATCGTCGCTCCATCTAGCCGGAAGGCGTCCTACACTACGTTTGCCAATTCGCGGTCTCCACTCTAGAACTCGTCTACCCGAACGGTTATCGGTTCTACGACAAATGTGACCAGCCCATTGCCACTTCAGCCTCCTTATTCTCTGAGCTATGTCGTTTACCTTAGTTCTCTGCCGAACCGCCTCATTTCGGATTCGATCTCTCAGAGAAACTCAAAGCATAGCATAGCCATAGCTCGCAGAGTGATCTTGAGCCCGTGGATCAGTTTTACCATCAGTGTCCACGTTTCGGCTCCGTATGTCATTACGCGTAGCTTATACTGGTTGAAGACTTTAGTCTTCAGGCATTGTGGAATGGTTGACGAGAAGACTTGACGAAGTTTTCCAAAAGCTGCCCAGCCCAACTAAATCCTCTTACTGGCTTCTTTCTCGAAATTGTTTCTAATTTCGAGAGGCATGCCACTGACTACTATCGGTTCCGGTATAATATTGTCATTGTTCATATTTTTTTGTCTATGTTCATACGGAGACCAATTTGACGTGAGACGTCAGCCAAGCTAGACAGAATTTGTCGCACCTCTTGGAGCGACTCCGCCAAAAGGACGATATCGTCTGCGAATAACAAGTGTGAGATGTACTCGCCGTGTTGATTCCCACCCCCTTTCCAGTCCAGCGCGAATCCTAAACATATCCTCCATTGCGGTCGTAAATAGTTTTGGGGATATAACATTCCCCTATCTTACTCCTCTGAGCAATAGGGTAGGCTCAGTACTCTAGTCCTGTACTTGGATGGTCGTAGCAGCGTCATACAGACATCTCAGCACTTCGATGTATCGCCGTAAGAGAGTGATGACACTGAGTGTGTTTTTTTTACAAATGGGCAGGTAAGATTCACGCTCTCTTGCTTGATTTTACAAACAAAACCACATACTCTCGTACATAATTGGTGATTAAGAGCGATGTTTTTTTTTTTATAACGAGCATTTGGTAAACCACCGCTGCTTATTGTAATTTTTGAAGAGCCTGCTAGAAAATTGTGAATAAACCGTGAAAATTAATTATTAGATATGTTCATTTAGTGTATTACTTAATATGATATTGTACTCGTATACAATATTTGCTAGTGTAAGTATCAAAATCCACTGCGATCACCAAGACTACTACCAAACGTGCTGATTATAGCAAGATCCCCTACAATAGGGGAGGGAGGCCTAACTTTGACGACACGGTGCCGCAGTAGGTATAAATTGATTTAATGTATGCTGTTAAGTGGCATAACTGTAATGTAAAGTTCAGCACAAATTGTCAGTAAAGCTATTCACTGCACAGAACCTAAAAAAACTGAATGTACTCACTTTGTATTTATTCCTCAAGATTATCATGTATCACCAACCTTATCCACAAATGCTCTCAATAATAACTTTGTATTTATTCCTCAAGATTATCATGTATCACCAACCTTATCCACAAATGCTCTCAATAATAACTTTGTATTTATTCCTCAAGATTATCATGTAACACCAACCTTATCCACAAATGCTCTCAATGATAACTTTGTATTTATTCCTCAAGATTATCATGTAACACCAACCTTATCCACAAATGCTCTCAATGATAACTTTGTATTTATTCCTCAAGATTATCATGTAACACCAACCTTATCCACAAATGCTCTCAATAATAACTTTGTATTTATTCCTCAAGATTATCATGTAACACCAACCTTATCCACAAATGCTCTCAATAATAACTTTGTATTTATTCCTCAAGATTATCATGTAACACCAACCTTATCCACAAATGCTCTCAATAATAACTTTGTATTTATTCCTCAAGATTATCATGTATCACCAACCTTATCCACAAATGCTCTCAATAATAACTTTGTATTTATTCCTCAAGATTATCATGTAACACCAACCTTATCTACAAATGCTCTCAATGATAACTTTGTATTTATTCCTCAAGATTATCATGTAACACCAACCTTATCCACAAATGCTCTCAATAATAACTTTGTATTTATTCCTCAAGATTATCATGTATCACCAACCTTATCCACAAATGCTCTCAATAATAACTTTGTATTTATTCCTCAAGATTATCATGTAACACCAACCTTATCCACAAATGCTCTCAATAATAACTTTGTATATATTCCTCAAGATTATCATGTAACACCAACCTTATCCACAAATGCTCTCAATAATAACTTTGTATTTATTCCTCAAGATTATCATGTATCACCAACCTTATCCACAAATGCTCTCAATAATAACTTTGTATTTATTCCTCAAGATTATCATGTAACACCAACCTTATCCACAAATGCTCTCAATGATAACTTTGTATTTATTCCTCAAGATTATCATGTAACACCAACCTTATCCACAAATGCTCTCAATAATAACTTTGTATTTATTCCTCAAGATTATCATGTATCACCAACCTTATCCACAAATGCTCTCAATGATAACTTTGTATTTATTCCTCAAGATTATCATATAACACCAACCTTATCCACAAATGCTCTCAATGATAACTTTGTATTTATTCCTCAAGATTATCATGTAACACCAACCTTATCCACAAATGCTCTCAATGATAACTTTGTATTTATTCCTCAAGATTATCATGTAACACCAACCTTATCCACAAATGCTCTCAATAATAACTTTGTATTTATTCCTCAAGATTATCATGTATCACCAACCTTATCCACAAATGCTCTCAATGATAACTTTGTATTTATTCCTCAAGATTATCATGTTACACCAACCTTATCCACAAATGCTCTCAATAATAACTTTGTATTTATTCCTCAAGATTATCATGTAACACCAACCTTATCCACAAATGCTCTCAATAATAACTTTGTATTTATTCCTCAAGATTATCATGTAACACCAACCTTATCCACAAATGCTCTCAATGATAACTTTGTATTTATTCCTCAAGATTATCATGTAACACCAACCTTATCCACAAATGCTCTCAATGATAACTTTGTATTTATTCCTCAAGATTATCATGTAACACCAACCTTATCCACAAATGCTCTCAATAATAACTTTGTATTTATTCCTCAAGATTATCATGTATCACCAACCTTATCCACAAATGCTCTCAATAATAACTTTGTATTTATTCCTCAAGATTATCATGTAACACCAACCTTATCCACAAATGCTCTCAATGATAACTTTGTATTTATTCCTCAAGATTATCATGTAACACCAACCTTATCCACAAATGCTCTCAATAATAACTTTGTATTTATTCCTCAAGATGATCATGTAACACCAACCTTATCCACAAATGCTCTCAATAATAACTTTGTATTTATTCCTCAAGATTATCATGTAACACCAACCTTATCCACAAATGCTCTCAATAATAACTTTGTATTTATTCCTCAAGATTATCATGTATCACCAACCTTATCCACAAATGCTCTCAATAATAACTCTGTATTTATTCCTCAAGATTATCATGTAACACCAACCTTATCCACAAATGCTCTCAATGATAACTTTGTATTTATTCCTCAAGATTATCATGTAACACCAACCTTATCCACAAATGCTCTCAATAATAACTTTGTATATATTCCTCAAGATTATCATGTAACACCAACCTTATCCACAAATGCTCTCAATAATAACTTTGTATTTATTCCTCAAGATTATCATGTAACACCAACCTTATCCACAAATGCTCTCAATAATAACTTTGTATTTATTCATCAAGATTATCATGTAACACCAACCTTATCCACAAATGCTCTCAATGATAACTTTGTATTTATTCCTCAAGATTATCATGTAACACCAACCTTATCCACAAATGCTCTCAATAATAACTTTGTATTTATTCCTCAAGATTATCATGTAACACCAACCTTATCCACAAATGCTCTCAATAATAACTTTGTATTTATTCCTCAAGATTATCATGTAACACCAACCTTATCCACAAATGCTCTCAATGATAACTTTGTATTTATTCCTCAAGATTATCATGTAACACCAACCTTATCCACAAATGCTCTCAATGATAACTTTGTATTTATTCCTCAAGATTATCATGTAACACCAACCTTATCCACAAATGCTCTCAATGATAACTTTGTATTTATTCCTCAAGATTATCATGTAACACCAACCTTATCCACAAATGCTCTCAATGATAACTTTGTATTTATTCCTCAAGATTATCATGTATCACCAACCTTATCCACAAATGCTCTCAATGATAACTTTGTATTTATTCCTCAAGATTATCATGTAACACCAACCTTATCCACAAATGCTCTCAATGATAACTTTGTATTTATTCCTCAAGATTATCATGTAACACCAACTGCTGCTACGCTATTCCAGATAGGCAGTATTTCATTTTTTTTAATCTTAGAATTCCATAGATGTCTTTGCCTAGATGATCGAAGTCTCAGCAAAATGCTATTAACTCTAAAAATTACTGCATCAATCTAAAAAATACCTTCACTGTCAAATGCTGCGTTATTCCAGATATGTAATATTAAAAAAATCTTAGGATGCCCTAGATTTCTTTGCCTACATGAACGAAGTATCGGCGAATGGCTATGTTAACTCTAAAAATTACTGCAGCAATGAACAAAATACCTTCGCTGTCAAATGCTGCGTTATTCCAGATAGGTAATATTTCATTTTTTTAAACCTTAGGATTCCCTAGATGTCTTTTAAACTATCTATTTTTAAACTATCTTGAAGCGCTAATATTATATTAAAGTCCTCTTTCGATAAAAAATTATGACTAGAAACTCAATAAAGCTAGAAACGAAATGAAAGATTGAATGATGATTAAACAAAAAAAATACAAAATTATATCCTTTAAAAAATTAGAACTATCAGATCTTTCCTCAAAAACTAAAATTAAATGCTTAATTAGACTTTATTTTTAAAGAGTAGAGTTCCAAACTCATCTGCGGACGCGTTTCGTTGCGCTAATATGCCTCAGGGAATCGAAACACGCTCGTAACAGTCGAAAAGTCGGCATTAATTAAACTAATGCATCGTTTGTACATTCAACCCAGGGATGTAGTAAGGGCCAGAAATTTTGGGAACGTAGAGCCAGCCACAGAAAATAAACGACATAAGAGAAGAAAGAACAAGATGAATAGAGTCAACGAATCAGCTATATCTCAAACTGTATATACCTATATATACTTAGGTATACCCATAGATGACAGAAAAGACAATCACCGCTTAGATATTTATCTTAAGATGAGCTTTAAAAAAACTCCACAAAATGGTGTAGTTAACGCTAATATTTTCACCTAGGAATGTGCAATACGCTGTGCCCTTTAATTTCACCCTCCGTTTTTTTCCTTTCAGTCGATGCCAGTCACATGAACTGAATTTCATTAATATCTTGTTGATTACGTATAATTAACATCTATAACGACTTGTGGAATTAAAAAAAAAAACAATATCCCTAGTTCGTTGAATCCTGACTACCACCCCCGTTTAACCTTCCAATCGACTCCACGTGACACGAGCCACTGACTTCCATACACACAGACGGTGTTTTAAATTTGTTACTAATGAACTAGATAATTCTTACTTCCAAATGGTACTGCATTTACATGTGCATTATCTTCGGTGCGTTGAATTTCACCCAGTTCACTTATGGCCGGTTCCTATATCATAAAACGAACCGTTTTCGCTTACTGTCCGTCGGCTGTTGACAAAAACGCCATACAAAAAAGTCATAAAGTAACGAGACGTTGGAAAAACGACTCCTTTAATTTTTATAGGAATGGGAGGCTAGTGAATGCTGCAAGTCACGTGATGTGAATTCGAGGTACCTACTGACTCACTTTATTTTTTTATCGACTTACGACTACGACAAAAGCAGGAGGTGCAATGTTCAACTGTATGTATTTTTTTATGTAGGTGTGTTCACCGTCACTTGCGGACCCATTTTGAAAGTTATTTTTTCATTTGAAATTGTGGACTTCCAGGTTGGTCCCATATAAATTGTATCAAAATTGGATCACTAGTTTTTTTTTTAGTTATTAGTAAAACCATTTGAAATTGATTTTTTGTACCATGGTATTTTGCACTTGAATATGATTAGCTGTCGGTGGGCGTCATGCTGTATTGACTGATTTAATTAATGAACTAAGTAGTCAGTTTAGACAAGCACATCAAGCTGAATTAAAAGCAACATCCCCAGCACATTGAACCCTGACATAATTCATCCCAGTTATCACACTTCACGTGACGCTAGGCCCTTACATAAATTTCACATACAAAAATATTTTGTTGATTGCGTATGATTACAAGTCAGCACACGGTTTACTAATTAAAATGTGATTGTGGACTGGCACATGTTACACTGAATTGTGCAATATCCACATTGCATTGAATTCTGACTTCCGCCCGCCCTAGTTTACCCTTCAGTAGACGCAGCCAGCAGCGTGACGCGATGCACTGACCTACATTTTAATATACTTGTTGATTGCGTGTGATAAGCAGTCAGCACATGGTTCACTAATTAAAATGTGATTGTGGACTGGCACATGTTACACTGAATTCTGCAATATCCACATTGCATTGAATTCTGACTTCCACCCGCCCTAGTTCGCCCTTCAGTAGACGCAGCCAGCAGCGTGACGCGATGCACTGACCTACATTTTAATATACTTGTTGATTGCGTGTGATAAGCAGTCAGCACATGGTTTACTAATTAACATGTGATTGTGGACTGGCACATGTTACACTGAATTGTGCAATATCCACATAGCATTGAATTCTGACTTCCGCCCGCCCTAGTTCACCCTTCAGTAGACGCAGATAGCAGCGTGACGCGATGCACTGATCTACATTTTAATATACTTGCTGATTGCGTGTAATCAGCAGCCTAATTTTTTATTAACTGATGATAACACTCGACTATCATAAAATTCAAAACATAAGTTAGGTAACTACTTTTTAGTGTGGTGGTTGACGTTACCATTGTTGTTGTTTTTACCCGACTAAAGCGAATCGTGGGAAGGGTAATGAGTTTAGCAGAGTACGTATATATGTATGTATATATGTGGATGTTCCACCATCAACACTCCTATATCTCATCATCATCGCTCCTATTGTTCTGATTTTGACAAGCGATGTATAAATAGATTCGTCTTCAGGTATAGTGTCATAGGCATCTTTATTTTACCAGACTACGGCAAAGCAAAGGAATGGTTATGTGTTCAAACTAAAAACTTAGTCCGATTTTGACAAGCGACAATCGATTTATCTTCATTTATATAGTGCCACAGACTGTTTTTTTACCCGACTTTGGCGAACTAAGGAAGGGTTAAGTGTGCAAACTGAAAACTTGGTCCGATTTTGACAAGCGAGGTATCAATCGATTTGTCTTCATCGCAAGAGTGTCACAGGCTATTTTTTACTCGACCGTAGTCGGGTTTTGGTTTTTGAACGTATGTCTTGCTGTTGCAGTAGACTTCGGCTACGAGTAACTACATACACAGGCTGAATTTTTCTAGTGGGCGTGGTTAGCTAAATCAGAAACTATGAGGAATAGCGAAAAGTACTAAGGAGTATCGGGCCCGATTTTGATGAAAACTAAAACTGCATCTTAAGATTTTTGAAAAAAACAATATTCCTAGGCAGGAATTGAACACGTTGATTTTGGAAAAAAAAACACAACCTGTATTATCACACCATTCGATAGTGTTGCTAATAAAGATTGAATTCTGGGAAGAAATTACATACGGCAAACTTAAGGAAAGACCTAATTAAAGTAGTTAAACCATAACTGATTAATTGTTCAAAATGATGACCGTTGTTTTCAATACATAGCTGGATTCGACGTCTCAAGGATTGTACTGCATTCAGTATTAAAATATTATTGATTCCGTTTAGAATATTTTCCAAAGTTCGTTTCAAGTCATCAATTGCATTATAAGTGTCTTTGTAGATTTCAATTTTTACATACCACCAGAGAAAATAATCTAAGGGGGTAAGATCCGATGACCTCGCTGGGCACGGCACAGGACCGTAATATGTATAAATTGCAATAAAATGTTCACCAAACTGCTGAATCAACATCTCTTTTACTATACGACTATTAATACAAAATACGCAAACAGTTAGTAATAATCAACGAAACGTGGAACAAAATCTAAATTATTGGCGCCAATTTACTTAATTTACTAATTTCAATTGTTTCCATTTTTTTCTTTTTCTGTGGCCTTTAACCGCGAAGACATAATAAAAATTTTAAATTAGAACATAATGTTGTGAAGATGACCGCGCTGCGGGTCTGTGTTGAGAAAAATATTGAGCATGATTTCGGACAAGGTACAGGTAATGCAGGTATGAATTAAAACAGTACTTTAAAATGTGAATCAGTTTATTAAAATACAACATTTTCCTTAAGTTTGCCGTATGTCATTTCTTCCCAAAATTCAATCCGTATTAGCGACACTATCGAATGGTGTAATAATACAGTATGAGTTTTTTTTCCAAAATCAACGTGTTCTATTCCTGCCTAGGAATATTGTTTCTTCAAAAATCCAAAGATGCAGTTTTAGTTTTCATCAAAATCAGGCTCGAGACTCCTTTGAGTACTTTTCGCTATTCCTCATAGTTTCTGATTTAGCCATCCACGCCCACTTGAAAAATTCAACCTGTATATAACCAAAACTTAATATCTTCCACAGAACACCAGTGTTTTTGGTATCTACTTAAATTACTTACTTTACTTGGTTTTTTAAGTTGTTGTTTCTTGGTGTAACTTTAAATTGGTCTTAAATCTTGCACAATTTCCTAAGCATTTTCACAGTTAACGTTAGTAGGTAGGTAGGTACAATTTCCTAAGCATTTTCACAGTTAACAGTTAGTAGGTAGGTAGGTACATTTATTACAAAGTACATTATTTTCACAGTTAACAGTTAGTAGGTAGGTAGGTAGGTACATTTATTACAAAGTACATTATTTTCACAGTTAACAGTTAGTAGGTAGGTAGGTACATTTATTACAAAGTACATTATTTTTTAATCTTCATTGAAAGTATTAGGGTTTTACAGAGCATGTAGAGGTAAGGTACACACTCGCTAAAAGCATTAATATAGACCTTTTTAACACGTCCGCGCGTTTGATGAACGATAAATACTTTGTCTAAATGTTACAGTTTATTATTTATTTTTGTTTATATTATATCTATTTTATTATTTATGAGCTCGTCCGTTTATCTGCTGTGTATGTCAATCTATATATTCTATAATATTTGTGAAAACTTGTAATTGGCATTCTTTATACATATATTGTATCTTTATTGTACATAAGTAGCCGTTACTTTTCCTATGATAATAAAATAAAATCTTAAAAAGAATTTAGTTGTTTTTCACCAAGAACTTCTTCGCACGATTTTCTGAACTCCTTTACAGCTTTACATGTTTTATAATTTCATCCATTTGCACGCTTACAGTGCGAATCAAACAGCAATAACAAGCACCGCCGCTGTTTTAAAAATTTAGCAGAAACATTAAAACTTAATTGATAACGTTATTATAACCGGCAGGGTTTCCAACCATGCACGGTATAATGTTGTTATAACACGCCAGCGAGCATCAATTTATTACATTGAAAGAGGAAGCAGCATTTCAATAACAAAGTTTGTTTCGAAGCTATTGTTACGGAGGACTGGCTAATGTCGTTAACGTTTTGTTCTCGCTAGAATAGTGAAAATCTAGTACAGAATTCGTGGATTCGTGGTGTACCTAGTAGCGTGTGTGAGGAGCAGCGTAACGAAGAATATAGGCTGTGATTACATACATTCGTTTCCGGTTAGGTTCGCCTTAAACTCGAGTTTCCATCTCTCCACAGAGCTGTGGCACAGAATAATAGTACTACCTGTTTTATAGGTAATACCCGCGACTGGAACCAGATACGTACATTTGCAACCTAAAGAGCATGTGACTTAAACTTCCAACAACTTTGAAGATTTTATGGCCACAAATGAAAGCAATGTCATTCGATAAGAAACAAAAATTATTGTATACTTCTGAGATATTTGGATTTGGAAATTATTTTTTTCGTCGTTTACACGCGTTAGGAACACTAAACTTCTCAATGCAGTTGTCTATGAATGATCGAACTACGAGGAACTACAAATCCTCGTAGTTCTATTGATCGAACCACCAGAACCTAAAACTCCTCGTGGTTCGCTTGATTGAACTACGCGATCGAACCTCGCGGCCGGAGGGGAGCTATCTTGTTACCATGTTTTTATTAAGTCACTTTCTTGTTTGTCTGCCCGTCTGTCGTTCCGGGTGGAATCTTGCAACTCAAATTCCGAGCACTTCCCGCCTAGCTATCCAACTGAAACATTCAGGGTAGCTCAAAACTCGACGACAATATATTCTGAAAAAAAAACATTCTATTAGTTTTTAGATTAGACAAGTTTTCCCGCCCGCGACTCCGTCCGCGCGGACTACTGTTTATCGCGAAAAAAACCATCCTATGTTCTTCTAGGATATTAAAAACCAATGCCAAAGTAGGTATAGCACCACTCTCGATGTTTTTTGACATAGGTACTTGTTATTTCGTTTCCATGGCAATCGTTTCTTACAGCGAGTAATAAAAAAAAACTAGTTTTTCATGTTTCCCCGTGGAAACTTACAGTTTTCCGGGATAAAAAGTATCCTATATTTTATTCCAGGGTATAAGCTATCGCCATTCCAAGTTTCATCAAAATCCGTCCAGACTTTATCGCGTGAAAGCTCCCCAAATAAACAAACAAACAGACAACGTTTCACTTTTATATATTGGTATGGATTTTTTATCTACATTTGCTGCTAGTTTTTCTGTCTTGAACAGGGAACCACCGTCATCTATAAGTCTTATTAAATCGTAGAGAGAGAATCAAGATAGAGAAGCTCCACGCGTATACTGAAATAATACAGGTATAAAGTACCAACAATTTTAGGGTTACCCGCTTTGCAAAATAAATACCCTTGTGAGCAACAATATTTAACTGCAATTTTATATTCGGCCCAAATTATAAAACAATAAAAGGATAGCCGATTTTTGAGATTTTGATGATAGGACTAATTAATTTGCCTGGTTAAAAAAGGACGTTAATGATATAAATTATATAATATATTCGGTACAATTCCGCACCAATTACCTAGCCCCAACTATGGCTCTGTATGGGCACTAGTTAACGCATAAACATACATAATAATATTAACATCCATAACTCGGAAACAATCATTTCTGCTTATCACACCAATGATTGCATCTTGCAGGATTCGAACCCACGACCGCTTGATTTCGTATCAAGGGTCTCAAGCCACTAGACCAAAAATGGAATGGTGCAAAGTACATAAAAAATATAGATCACACTAATATTATAAATGAGAAAGTTTGTCGGTGTGTGTGTGAGAGAGAGAGTTATAGTATGATTGATACTCCTTCACGCTGAAAGGATTTGTATGAAATTTGGTATGAAGGTAGCTCATACCCTGGATTAACACAAAGGCTACTTTTTAAACCCAACAAAAAGAAACCATTTCATGTAGAAAATCGGAAAACTGCGGGGCGCTGCTAGTGTTAATCATGAAGGGCTGACTACACAGTATAGAATTAACTTACTCAATTGTAGGTACAGAACCGATTCGTAAGGACATCTTCTTTTCTATTTTTCTGAAATATTTTGATTGAAAAATGTTTCGAGCATATTCATTAGTAAATTGTTGGAAGCTAGTTAGTGTGACCTTGTACACTGTCCCATAATTTCTATATTGCCAGATTTTTAGGAAATCTGGATAAATTAAAAGGATTTAAATAGAAAATTGACAGAAATAATTAATTTTATACCATTAAATTCCATTATGTTTGGTAAAATTTTATATTTTGGTGGATTTTTCACACACAGCGCCATTTAGCCTCAGACTAAGCAATGCCTCATGGCTCATATGGGAACTAGATAACCGCTATCATTGATCCATACTTTGTAAATACATACTTATTATACATCAAAATACCGACACACAGAACAAACAACAATCATTATTTTACATTAGATATTTAAAATTACCCAGTATTTGACGGTAAAAAAATATATATGGTATCCCTAAAATCAGATTAACCCTACGAAATTTAGTAGATCCGTCGTTTATGTCCTTACTCGTTCCAGTTAACTCAAATTACACCATGATATAGCGAGATGGACACAAATGTAAAAATAAAACCAGCCACGCAATTAGTGAGGATAATATTTCGAAATAAATAACTTTTAGCCATCGACAATTATACTAAAAATATCGTCTAAAGTCAATTAAATCTTACTATACGTAACGCGTAATTTAATAGCAATGATTTATGCAAGACTATTCAATAATGTACTAAATCAAGTCTTACGCGTGGAAGGTTTTTTCTTCTTGTTTTCGTTCCGTAGTACAATGCAACAATTTACCATTATTGTAGGTCAGATTTAAATTATTCACTATAAAACAGTAGTCAGAAACGTTAAAATGCAGTCAATTTAGCACAAATCACTAAAATATCGACGACAAATGTCTTTTGAACGGTTGGTACTGTGTTGGTTGTTTCGCTGAAATGAGCTTTCTGCCAAACAAACCAACACAGTATACGCAAAAAAGGGACAAAAAATATTATCATCTTCTCTTTTACTATCAGGTAACGGTCTCTAACTTTATCCCGCTTGCATAATTATTATTATTAAAGGAGCTTCTCTATTATTGATACTTTCTATCTTTACTTTTTATCTATCTTTCTTTCTGTGGTCGCAGCTAACTATTCTAACCTGTGCCATCTATAACTAAATAAATTTATCGCGAAGTTTGATGAAAAATACATAATTTTTGAACCCACACATTTTTTAAATGAACACTTAGATGATTTTTAGAACACTATTTGTTTCTTACAATTTTCCTTATCGATTGCCCTTAGTTTCATTTATAGCTAATGAATAAAACATTTTTCAAAATGGCTAAAGTATACAAGTATAAAGTTAACATATACAAAATACTAATATACCTTAAAAAGTTCATCTTGAATTAATATATGTCTAGGAGAAAACGGGAACAAAATCGGTTAAGTATTTTCTGAGATATTTGTTGACAGACAGACATACGCGTTTGGGTCTTTTTTGTATTATGTGACAGTGACAGTGATCTAGCATAGATCTAGATAAAGGAGGGATGATATGGCATGCTTTAATATCACGTAAACAAAATATATAAATATGTATGTACTGTATCGCGAATGAGAGTAACTGCTAACACGTGCTACACAAACGCCACTCCGATAGTGACTAAGGCCAGAGAAGGCTAATTGTTTGAGCTGCACCTAATTTCAGCGGTCCACGCCCGAGAAGCTGGTTCCCCTTTTCGTCCGACTTCAAGAGGAGGTTCTCAATTCGACCCGTATGTTACGCGATATCTACGGCAATTGTGGACCGATTTCAAAACATATTTTTTTAATGGGAAACGTATTCCTCAGTGGTAGTCCTATTTAAATTTCATGAAAATATTCCACCTCTAAGGGTGGAAAATTAGAGGATGACTTAATTTTATTAACTTTTCCATCCTCGTTATGACGCGATATCTCCGTCAAATGTGGGCCGATTTTGAAGTTTTTTGTTATATGTAGAATAGGATATGCTATATGTATGGTTATATAATTTGGTGCAGATCTGATAAAAATCTTCGGAGGAACTCCTCAATGGATAACAGCAAATCACTTGCGATTGCTGTAATCGCATGTTCATGTATTGTTCACGCCACTCAAAATAGGGAAATAAAATAAAATATAAAAAAGGTAAAAACCGACTTCAAAATTAATTAAATAATCTGACGTGAGAAACAGCTAAGGAAGTCGGTGCCCAATTTTCTTAAATCTAATCAAATCAACGGCACAGACTTCCATGATCTATCTTCTGTTTCCCACGTAAGATTATTTTATTAATTTTGAAGTCCGTTTTTACTTCTTTTTTTAAGTTTAGTTTCATAATCACATGACTGCCCTAAAAAGGAGAGTGTTATTTTTAGGGTTCATGCATATGTACTCGTATGTATGTATGTATGTATGTATGTATGTATGTTTGTGAGTTTCTTAACTCCACCATGTCTTTTAAACAGCTGAACAGATTTGGATGTATGGGTGATGTATATTTAGAATCCTTACGTCATTTCTAGTGACATAATATTATTATTTTATATTTATTTTTAAAAGTTATTATTTTGACTGGGAGTCGTGAATTTTCTCTTTGATGATTTACTTGTTAGATGTACGGTATCTAGTGCTAATGTGTTCCGTTTCTCGGGTTCCAGGTTGGCGGCAGCGCAGGAGGCGGCGGGCGCGCAGGCTCGCTCGGCGTCAGCTGATACCATGGGCGGCGCGCACCAGCCCGCTACTCCGGGGCCCAGCTCGCTCTTTATATTTTCCGACGAAAATTACATTCGGAGGTTGGTATCCTTTACTCATAGCTCAGAATAAATAATACGCTATACCTTTTCATCAGCTGCTATGCGCATGCGTGGCCACCATGTTTCGAACAGTGTGGGACTTTTTCAATGAAACTAGTACCACATTTACGGACCGGAAATGGTAATCGCTGATTTGCAATATTTATCATATTAATTAGATGAATAAATTGTTACATCTGATATGTAACAATTTATCCATCTAATTAATATGTTTTTGTTTTTGTTTTTTTTATTATTATTTTTATTACGGACTAGGCAATCGTTTGACTACGATCTCACCTGATGGAAAGCGATGATGTGGTCGAAGGTGTAGCATGCTTGCCTAGTAGATACCTATTCACTCTTGACTTGAACACACCTGGGTTATAATTTACCGGAAACACTGACGAGGGCAGGGCATTCCACTCCTTTGCAGTTCTTATAATAAATGAAGAAGCATAACGCTTCGTTCTTGTGCGAGGTATTTCAACCATGAAAGGGTGGCGCTTTGCTGATCGTCTAGTCGTACGGTGATGGAAAGGTAATGGGGGAATCAGGTTGTGTAGTTCTTGTGCACACTCTCCATAGTGCAATCTGTAGAATACCGCCAGGCTTGCTACCTCACGTCGATGCGCCAGACTTTGAAGCTTAGTCTTTACCAGAGTGTCATCCCCAATGAGCCTGATAGCACGTCTCTCAATTTAATTCAAAGACTCGAGCTGATACTTGGCAGAACCGTCCCAGAGGTGGCAGCAGTACTCCATACAAAATCTGACCTGTGCTTGATAAAGATTCAAAAGCTGTCCCGGTGTGAATTACCGCCTAACCTTAGACAAAATACCAAGTTTTTTTGCAGCTACCTTGGCTTTGGATTCAATATAAGACCCAAAATTCAGCGATAACCTAAACAGAACCTGTTCGTATATGTACATACGACAATCCATCAAATTATCTTCAAAACAACGCAAACAACAACAAGTGACAAAGGCAAAGGTAAAGGCAGTTTAAAGAGAGCGATGGTAGCCTAACGGTTCAATAGTGCAACTCAGAATCAAACGATACCGGGTTCAATCCTAGGCTCCGCACCAATGAGAGGAGGGCACGTTAAGCTGTCGTTCCCGGCTGTTATTGATTAATAGCAGTCGTCAAGCCATGTCAGAGGCTCTCGGGTGGCCTGACAAACTCTGACACCAGAGGGCAGCACTACCTCATACAACAAACTAACAACAACAAAAGCAGTTAACTTCAAATGCTACTAACATCATATTTTAAGAATCGTAACGTTTTAATACTGGTGTTAATCACTTCAAAAAATATACCTGTTTGAAGATCACCTCACTATGCTCGATCTAGCATAAAATGCAATAGACTGAACTTACCACTTACTTGTTAATTAATAACACATTTGCACACCAGAATGCCGGTACGTCTAGGACTACTTTAGAATAGCAAGAACTCTGTATTTAAACGACTTAACCACTATTCTAGGACTACTTTAGAATAGCAAGAACTCTGTATTTAAACGACTTAACCACTATTCTAGGACTACTTTAGAATAGCAAGAACTCTGTATTTAAACGACTTAACCACTATTCTAGGACTACTTTAGAATAGCAAGAACTCTGTATTTAAGCTACTTAACCACTATTCTAGGACTACTTTAGAATAGCAAGAAATCTGTATTTAAACGACTTAACCACTATTAGGACTACTTTAGAATAGCAAAAAATCTGTATTTAAACGATTTAACCACTATTCCTAGTACCACAAAACAAATAATAATCTAGTACACACAAATCGAAAAAAAAAACTTGTAGGGAGGGTATATTATGATGAATAAGTTAGAACCTTAGTTAGCATTTTCATATTAACCTATTCTAATAGTTGCGGTTTCTCGTAACACCATTATCTCTTTGTTTAGGTAGATTGTGGATAGATAAATTCACCGCAGACCACCTGCTTAGAAATTAAAATGGGAAATCTAACTCAGCTGCCTTGCAGGAAAATTAATACAATAGAATTTCACAAACTAGTAAACAGGTAACGGCGCTCTTTTATTGCATGTAACTTACTTTTATCACGTACTTGCCTACCTAGTTCTTACAAAAGACGGAGCCTTGTATAAAAACTACACTATTAGTTAATATGGGGCCTGATTTTATAACTACGCTTCTGCTAACTTTCCCTCAATTTAATATATTTTCAGGGTTTACTTTAAAATATTAAACAAAACAAAAATTTCGCTAATGTGCTTTTATATTATGATTAAATCTATTTTTCTCTTCTTTCTTTTCCATCGATTTTTGAGCTACCCTGAAATTTTCAGCCGGATAGCTAATCGGGAAGTGCTCGTAATTTGAGTTGCAAGATTCTAGGACAGACAGAAATACCTACATACATACATGTTTAGGATTTGCCCAAAGTTACTAATTATATTAAGTACTCTTCTCTATAATAAATATTCACAATATTTTGTTAATTTGTGACGAGGTCCAAACCTCTTTCATAATAATACTCTTTTCATAATCCATTTCTTTTCATTTTGATTTTCATTATCCATTCTACATACAAATATCCTGTCATTGACATTGATTTTTAGTCAAAATAGAAAAATATTCCACTTTAGTGCTTTCATTGATTTCATTTGCAAAATATATCTTTCGTCCTTCCTTCGCTAACATTAATATAAAAAAAAACTGAAAGTCTGCTGCTCTGGTTTGAGGAACATCATTGAGTTGCAGCGCCCGATCGCGTTGCACTCGATGAACGGCTTCGCGCGGCTTGCTTGATATCAGACTCTGGCCTGCCGAGTCTGCTCCCGCCGTGTGCTAGTATCAAGCGGAAGGAAGTTCCTGTAATTCTGTGTCAAAGAGGTTTGTGTCCTGGAATAGTGGGAGCAACCCAAACCCGGGGACTGCCTCGCGACACTGGCGCCCTCAACGTGTCCGTACCCAGCCTGCTCTACCTGCCTACAAGTTCCCGATTTCTTCGTGTTTTTTTTTTTTTAATCAGTGTTCAAATTTTAAGTCGCCCCACAAAATTCTAAAAGGCACTAGGCCATCTTGATTTAAATTTGGATTAGAAATATTTGGCAAACCCAGAACAGTTTTTTTATACTCAAGTGTATTTTATATTTGCATTCCAGTCATTCATGTAAGTAAGACATTTTCATTAATACGTACTTTATTCCAAATTTCACTATCGGCCTACCTAGTTCCGAATTACTCTAAACTTTAAACGCGTAGTTACATTAACGCTATTTTTTTTATATATTTTTAAAGCGTTACTAACGCACTAAACGCACTAAAAGCACGTTACCTACTAAGTAAACACTTAGTTTTATTTGCTGGTCTCATATTAAATAAAAATGGACCCTGCGCATCTAAATAAACCAGAATTGATCTATGAATTAAAATGTAGAAATGCTGAAGTTCATACAACAGATACTGCAGAAAATTTACGTTCAAGGTTATCGACCTTACTTGACAGCTCGAATACACAAGATTTTCAAAGTCCGTATACATTTGAACAGGATATAATCGAAATTCAAAAATGTCTAACCATTATTTCTGCACGTTTACTAGCTTACCCGGTACGAAAGGAGAAGAATGCGTCCTATATTCTGCACATTAAAAATAGATTAAATAACATGGACATTACCACCGAACTTACGACAGTACAACTAGAAACATTTAAAAATGTTTCAGAGAATATCTTCGATTTACAAAAACGTTTCGAAACATTAGAAAATCCTAGCTGCTCTTCTACAGAAAATTCTTCTACACACGATCATTTTCCAGAACAACAAACTCAATTACCATATTTTGACCTACTGACACAAAAGCTACAAAATATTTCTATCAACAGATCAAGTCACGAAATTAAACGGTTTATTTACAAGGGGGATAGATGTCCAAAAGATTTTCTTGAAAAAGTAGAGGAATTCGCAGTTGCTCGAAATATTTCACATACTGAACTATACAATCATATATACGATATTCTGAAAGGAACTCCTTTAGATTGGTTTCGAGCTCACAAACAAACAATCCCGGATTGGGAATCTTTTAAAATTACATTACTAAATGAATTTGAAATTACAGACTACGACTATAAACTGCGTAAAATCATAGATGCTCGCAAACAAAAAACAAATGAGCGTGTGATTTGTTATTTTACCGAATTAGAATCATTATTTGCAAAATTACGTGAGCCTATTTCAGAAAACGCTAAGATTGATATTCTTAGGCGTAACTTGCGACCCGAATTCGGTCAAAGGTTATCTCCAAACGATCTCGACTCGGTCGCAACATTATTAAAATCGTGCAAATGGTACGAAAGTTGCATTGAAATTTCCAACTCTGATACTCCTTCTACATTACAAGACTTAGCGAAGCCTTCGACTTCTAATACCCAACACAAAGTCAATGCTACACCTAACATACCACATTATCAGTACAATACCTTACAACAACCACTTGTGCAAACACACCCTTACCCTCAACCTTACCCTGTACATTCAATTGCTGCAGATTCTAAGAAACCTGCACGACCTATATTTTGCCCTCGCTGTCGAAACGACAGTCATGCTTTATGTCAATGTCCCTACAGACATAAAGTTTGTTTTCGTTGCGGTAAAAAAGACGTAATTTTTACCAATTGCCCTGTATGTACAAAACATTCAAAAAACTAATTAGAGAGGAACTAGAAACACAAAATTGTAATACTAACAATAACTTTGATCAAAATGATTGGAACAATTGGCTTAAAACTATTTCAATATTTTTCAAAACATACAACGTTTCTACGCTCCTCTTTGATAATACAGCGGACACTGAACGTCCATACCTTAGAGTAAATGTTGGGAATTTAACCCTTAACGGTTTGCTGGATAGTGGCAGTGCCATTACAATTTTAGGTAATAACTCACATAAATTATTACTTGAACATGGTTTGGAACTACAACGTGACCAAATTATCAAAGGTTCTGTTGCTAATGGTCAAACAATCAATTCAATTGGTACTATTAAGCTTCCAACTTTATTTAAAAATAAGTTTGCTATAATTACTGCCCATGTAATACCCGCTGTTACTCAACCTTTCATATTAGGTATCGACTTCTGGAAAACTTTTAAGCTGGCTCCAGACATACTTAATACGGTCAGTATGCTCAAGAGTTCAGATACTCCCATGTTTATCATCAATAATAATGATACTTACTTACAGTCTTATGACAGACTTACAGATACACAATTGATTCTTGCTAATGCAGTCGTAGAACAATTTCGTAATATTTCTACCGACGTACTTCCTTTAGGAAGAACAAACCTTATTGAACACTGTATTGATACAGGTGACCACCCACCTATTCGTCAACGTTGCTATCGATTATCCCCTGAAAAACAGAAAGCTCTTCGAGCAGAAGTCGATAAAATGCTAGAACTTGATGTTATAGAGCCTTGTGAAAGCCCATGGCTAAATCCTGTAATTATTACCCCTAAGAAAGATGGTACTTGGAGATTTTGCGTCGACAGTCGTAAGCTTAACGACATAACTAGAAAAGATGCTTATAAATTACCATTCATATCAGACATCATAGATAACCTTAAAGATTCTAAATATCTGAGTTCAATTGACATTGCTAAAGCTTTTTGGGAAGTGCCTTTACGTTTAGAAGACAGACCTAAGACTGCTTTTCACGTTCCAGGTCGTGGATCTTTTCAATTTAAGGTTATGCCTTTTGGTCTTACTAACGCACCAGCTACGCAACAAAGATTCATTGATAATCATCTTTCTGATGAGTCTAATAACGACTCTCTTTTTTATTATTTGGATGATATAATAATAGCCACAAAAACGTACGAGGAACACGTACGTTTGCTTAATAAATTACACGCAAAACTTTCAAAAGCAGGTATAACAGTAAATTTTCCAAAATGTGCATTTTTCCGAAATGAACTTAAATACCTAGGCTACGTAATTGATGATCAAGGTCTCCACACAGACCCTGATAAAGTCAAAGCAATCTTAGAAATACCAGCACCCAGGTCTGCTCGCGAGGTGAAAAAGTTTCTCGGTACAGCTAGTTGGTATAGACGCTTTGTACCCAATCTTAGCACATTAGCTGCTCCCCTCACTAAACTTACGTCTACCAGTAAGAAAGCTCCCGCTTTCAAGTGGACTTCTGAAGCTGATAAAGCTTTTAATAAAATCAAACAAGCTTTAATATCAACTCCTATTCTAACTTGCCCTGACTTTTCTAAACCCTTTGCTGTTCATTGCGACGCATCCGCTTTTGGACTTGGAGCAATGCTTACCCAAGACTTCGATGGAGTTGAAAAACCCATAGCTTACATGAGCAAATTACTTACAGGTCCCCAAAGAAACTATTCTATCACTGAACGTGAACTCTTAAGCGTTATAACAGCATTAGAGTATTGGCGTTGCTATCTAGACAATGGTCAAAAGTTTACTATCTATACCGATCATTCTGCACTTCAATGGTTCTTACACTTAGATAATCCTACAGGTAGACTTGCCCGTTGGAGTATACGCTTATCAATGTTTAATTTTGACATTAAATATAAACGTGGCAAGGATCATTTGGTCCCAGATACATTGTCTCGTATTAAACCAATTAATGTGATTAATTATGATCCAATACAGACTTCTGATTCGTGGTACACTTCTGTATACTCCAAGTGTAGAACAAATCCCACATCAACTCCTGATTATATGATACGACACAATAAACTCTACAGGTACACCCGTTCTAATACCCTCATAAACTCAGAATTAAGTTGGAAAGAAGTAATCCCATCTGAATTTCGTACAGCTATTATCGACGAAAACCATTCGTTACCAACAGCAGCTCATTTTGGCACTTTCAAAACATACCATCGTATTAAAGAAAAATACTTCTGGCCAGGAATGTACAAAGACATTGCCAGCCATATTTCTAAATGTGAAACATGCCTCGCTTATAAGCATGAGAATCAAAATACCATTGGTCTGATGGGTAAACCCAAGAACTGTTCCCGTCCTTTCCAATGCATATCTATTGATATTGTTGGTCCACTTCCAATGACACGTAAACTTAATAGATTTATTTATGTAGTCACATGTTGTTTTTCCAAATATTGTCTTATATTCCCCATGAAGCGAGCTACCTCTTCTGTAATCAAACATATACTTGAGAACTTAGTTTTTATGGTTTATGGTATTCCAGAGACCATAATCCTAGATAATGGCCCTCAACTAATTAGTCATGAACTCCAGGATTTATTTCAATATTACAACATACCAAAAATTCATTACACCCCCCGTTACTGTCCGCAAGTCAATACTGTTGAACGTTACAACAAAACAATTATAACAGCAGTTGCTTCTTTTGTTGATAATGACCATCGTACTTGGGATTTATATTTAAATCAAATCCAATTTGCCATAAATTCAGCTGTTAATGAAACTACTAAATTCACACCAGCTTTCTTAGTATTTGGTCGCGAACTTGTAACATGTGGTTCTGTATATAATGCTTCGGATCTAAGTGAAGAATTGATTTTTGCTCCACGCGATGAGTACGCTGACAACATAGGTCAGTTAAGCCCTTTATTTGCTGAAGTTCAAGCACGTTTATTTCGCGCTCATGAAACTAACGCAAAATATTATAATAAACATCATCAACACCTTGAATTTAACCAAGGTGACATTATATGGAAACGTAATTATCCCATAAGTTCAGCAGGCAAGTATTTTTCAGCTAAATTAGCTCCTAAATTTGTAAAATGCATCATAGCAGCTAAAATTTCACCACTAATTTACGACCTCAGTGATTTATCTGGTAATCCCTTAGGCCGTTGGCATGTCAAAGACATTAAACCTATACCACGTACGTCTTAACCTTAACCATCACTTCTCTACTTACATACTTTATTATAATTATGTACTATGAAAGTTACGTTGCTTTCATATTCCTGTACCTTACCATATATTTAAATATCTACTTATGACCATTGTAGGTTCCCTACTTACAAATAACCTTGTATTTATGTTGTAAATAATGTAATTTTAATATAATTTCCCTTTACGGAGTAATATCCACATTTCTAGCCTATTTTTTTTATTCACTTCATTAACTTTTCGGATTCATTATGAATATTGACTTCAAGTCCCTACGTATTGCTATTCAGTGCTATTTTACTTACTACATACTTTAATTATTTGGTACTTATGGTAGCTAATACCCTACTTATTAGCTATGTAATTTTTTATATTTTACAAACATAATGTTCAGTTTAAAAAGAAAACAAGTTCTATATATTATTATTTACTAGACCTACACACAAAACTACCAACACTGAAAAGAGCGGCAAATGTGATTGCTCTATAAACCAAGCCTAGGTCACAAAACCTGTATTATTTTATAGTTAATATGCTATTACCTACCTACCTTACTTATATTATTTTAACGTTCTAACACAACGTTTACTATGTACATTCATGTGCTACAGGCACGTCGTACCCTAAGGTACGTTTAGCCATTTTGGCAAAATAATTGTAAATAAATATACACATACATACATTTACACATCACACACCACACATACACTCACATAATCATTCTGATCAGCGGCTAGTGACTGTATAAATAAGCCTACACTATACTGTATTGGTTCCACGAGTGACTTTATTGATATATAAGGTTCCTCTTTCTTATGAGTTTTATTTCCAAGGAATGGGAATAAGACTATGAATGATGATGAATGAATGTGTGATTTATGAATATGAATGCATCTAGGAATCCAATCAATTGTATATTGACATTGTTAATAAACATTTTCACATAAAAATTGAAAAGATAGCATTTTTTAGCATTTCCATTATTTTAATTAATTATTTTACTATTTTAATTTTATTACCCATATTATATATATTTTTATTATTAACTTCTACTACTATTTTTTTCTTTTGTTCTTAGCATATAATTTTTTTTTTTTAAATAAACCTTAAAAAAAATTTTTTTTTTTACTATCAAAAAATTTTTTTTTTCTCCGGGGAGGCGGGGTATTGTGACGAGGTCCAAACCTCTTTCATAATAATACTCTTTTCATAATCCATTTCTTTTCATTTTGATTTTCATTATCCATTCTACATACAAATATCCTGTCATTGACATTGATTTTTAGTCAAAATAGAAAAATATTCCACTTTAGTGCTTTCATTGATTTCATTTGCAAAATATATCTTTCGTCCTTCCTTCGCTAACATTAATATAAAAAAAAACTGAAAGTCTGCTGCTCTGGTTTGAGGAACATCATTGAGTTGCAGCGCCCGATCGCGTTGCACTCGATGAACGGCTTCGCGCGGCTTGCTTGATATCAGACTCTGGCCTGCCGAGTCTGCTCCCGCCGTGTGCTAGTATCAAGCGGAAGGAAGTTCCTGTAATTCTGTGTCAAAGAGGTTTGTGTCCTGGAATAGTGGGAGCAACCCAAACCCGGGGACTGCCTCGCGACAAATTATTTAATGAAAGGTTGAGCGATAGGTATATAGATTTTATCAATTTTCAAGAATTAGTAAGACTTATGCCAAATAACCTTCTACTTAGTTATGCCAAGGTTGCCCGAACCTTATTTATTATCTACTTCTTCCAATATTTAAACTTAAAAGACGCAAAATATGATTAATTTTACGTAATCCTTCTCCGTGCACGGTTTTCTAGAAGAGATCCTTCTCTGATAAGAAAAAGGAATAATAAACAAAACATCTTTTTTACCTTTTCACTTATTTCACCATATTTTATTTGCTTAAGACGGGCCGGTATTGTAACTTAAATAATAATAATAATATTTATTGCATAAAAAAGTACACATAACAGAAAAGGAATTACTGGTGGTCACACTAGGACAAAGCCTGTCTCGTGAGGGTTCTTTACAATTTAACATTTATGAATCAGGTCATGCAATGAAATAAATAACTAACTTAAAGTACCAGTAGTTAACCCATTTATAATTTTATTATAATTTATAGAAGAAGTTTGTCAGAGTAGTTCGATAACTAAGTTAAATACTAATAATTTTACATCTTTATGCTTGAGGTTTATCGTCAGTAGGTAAACTAATAAACATATTTTTAGTCTATGGATTTTTACTATATGGATTAGTAAATCATTATAAAATGTTATATTTCACTCATATATATATATATATATATATATATATATATATACACATATACATATATAAACATACGACATATACACGACATATATATATATATACATATTTTTAGTCACTTAGATTATATAGTTTATAAAACTATATGGATTAGTAAATCATTATAAAATGTTATATTTCACTCATTTATTTATTTATATATATATGAGTGAAATATAACATTTTATAATGATTTACTAATCCATATAGTTTTATAAACTATATAATCTAAGTGACTAAAAATATTGTTTATTAGTTTACCTACTGACGATAAACCTCAAGCATAAAGATGTAAAATTATTAGTATTTATCTTAGTTATCGAACTACTCTGACAAACTTCTCCGTGTCATCGTTAGATACATTTAGAACTTGTTATGGTCCCTTTTTATTTTCTATAATATTTTTTGTGCCGTGGCGTCCTAGAGATATAATATGTATCTAACAGCGTCACGCAAAGTACCGTAAACAACCAAGACGATAACAAAATCGATCTAATATACGAATCTACAATTTCCAATAAAAACAAAAAACTTCTCCGATCGTTCCGTCCTATAACCAACCCGGGTAGCGTTCCGTGATGGAGCAAAACGCGGAAACCTACACGGAATTCGCCCCTTCATTTGCTGGGGAAGGCCTATTGCCTCCGCTTATAAATATTAAGCGGGCACCTTGTTTGCCCCCTTATGCATTTTGTAAACAAGCTGCCTCCTGCGTCTTGGAAGAATTAGGGGCCGTGCGGATTCATTTCAGTAAGAAATTTGGGTTATGTTACAAGGTGCATTTATATATAGATATATATATATATATATATCTATATATATATCTATATATAAATAGGTAACATTATGTACTGAAGTTCATAAATGAAAGCACCGTACATTGCTCTAAAGAAAAGTCTTGTGCTTCTTGCCAAATTTCATGATTCTAGGTCACCGGGAAAGTACCCGTTACGTTTTAATTCCCTTGCGAGTGTCAAAATATGCGTCAAAAACGGCCGTATCTTTTGATTGCGTTGAATTGTTTTTTTTTCACAACTCCTACGGATTGCACAGCTGAGTACCTATTTGATATTAATTTCAACTTGATACCTCCACGTGTTCCTGAGAAAAAGGGTCTTGACAGACAGACAGACAGACACGGAATCCTAAAAAGGCGCGCTCGAGGTCTTAAAATGAGCTACAAACAATAATAGATATAACACACACCCGGTTTCTGAAACGAGTGTAACAAATTTTGATAATCTGTTAACTCTCTTTGGGTTTACAAAAAATAGATAATTGAGTATTATCTAATTACAAGAGATTATTATATTTCATAGCTCCTTTCTTCTGATATAGGAAGATGAGTAAGTTAAGACCAGGTAGTCCCTTTGTCATACTAGGTAGATTCCTATATCTTCGAATGGAACTATTCATTCAATAATGTTTGAAATTCGCTTGATCAAACGAATCCGTTTGATCATATATTTTATTGACATGGTCATGTCACACTTGATGAGTTCGTTAATTTGCATTCACTCTTTAGTGTTTTGTGTGTGTATAGCTGAAAAGAGACAACCATAGAGCCACAGTACACATATACAGCGGTAAACACTAGGTTTCAAAAATGTGCAATTAACTAATTGCAAGTTAACAAGCCGCGACACGCGAAGTTTGACACGCGAAACGCTTCCCGGAAACCCAAAATCGCTTCAATTAACGTTTAATGGGATATTTGATATTTGCCCCCTCCACCGACTTCCTGCGATGGCTACAATGTCGTCGGTCCATCGTATGGGGTTCTCCGAAACTGTTCACCTCTGCACTGGAAGATATATTCAAGCTTCTGAACTGGAACGGATTTGGTGTTAACATCAATGGCGAATACATCACTCACCTTCGATTTGCTGATGATATAGTCATCATGGCTGAAACCCTGGAAGACCTAAGCACAATGCTCAGTGACCTCAATATTGTTTCCCAACAGGTGGGTCTTAAAATGAACATGGGCAAGACGAACATCATGTCAAATGCCCATGTCGTACCCATGCCGGTTTATGTTGGGAACGATATTATCGAAGCTATTGATCACTATGTCTACTTGGGTCAGACGATCCAATTGGGTAGATCCAACTTCGAAAAAGAGGTCAACCGACGAATCTAACTCGGATGGGGAGCGTTCGGGAAATTACGCCATATCTTCTCGTCGCAGATACCGCAGAGCCTCAAGTTTATAATCAGTGCGTGCTGCCAGTGATGACATACGGCACTGAGACGTGGTCGCTAACTATTGGTCTCATACAAAAGCTCAGAGTTGCGCAGCGTGCAATGGAGAGAGCTATGCGAGGTGTTTCACTGGTGTGATAGAATCAGAAGTGAGGAAATCCGTAGAAGAAAGAAGGTTACCGACATAGCTTTCAGAGTTTGCAAGTTGAAGTGGCAATGGGCAGGCCATATAGTTCGCAGAACCGACAACCGCTGGGGAATAAAGGTTCTCTAATGGCGACCACGAACAAGCATATAAACATTGCAAGTTAAATAAAAGCTTTTAAAATGGATCAGTAGTCACCAACAAACACAGTAAGAAAATGCGTGTTAATCAAAAACCGCTTCCAAATTCTAAGTCTAATTTAAAACTAATTTAAAAGCTAAAAAACACGCCTGCCCTGCCAAAAAAGAGCTTTTGCTATTTAATTATATACTGTTGGATTGTGCTTAAAAAGGCCTTCAATTTGATACCCTTTTTTTCTAATTTTTAAATTTAGCCATACTACCAACGTATAGAACGTTTTCCAAAACAAAAAAGGTATGTTACTCGGGGATGTAAGGATTCAAACGATACCACATACATTTTCTTTTTATTACCGACTAGGCAATCGTTTGACCACGATCTCACCTGATGGAAAGCGATGATGTGGTCGAAGGTGTAGCACGCTTGCCTAGTAGATACCTATTCACTCTTGACTTGAACACACCGGGGTTATAATTTACCGGAAACACTGACGATAAGTTAAAATGTGTGTATGTTTAAATGTGTTCAGGCGTTTAAAAGTTATGGTGGAATAAAGAAACTCACATACATACATTAATGCTAAAAACAATACGCTCCTTTTTTTGGGCAGGCGTGTAAAAACAGATTAAAATGTATAATATTAAACTTACTGCCTACTATGATTAAAACGCTTCATTTTACGAATCCAATCGTCGAGAAAATTCGTAACACAATACACAACAAATCGATTAGCGAAATTAATTTATGCGACAATGCTTTGAATACAACTGTCAGAGGTTAATTTTGAGACGCGACCGCAATCGAAATATTTTCGTGTCGTCACGAAGTAAATTCCTAATGGAAGGTTTAAATTATGTATGTAGGACGGGTCAGGGGAATTACATTAACTGTGGGACTGCACTGACGCCGTACTATCTATCTAGAGATAGGAGTGAAAGGATTTTCTAAGAAACAACTTAAATGTTAAGACAAACGCACAGCAAAGCCGCGCAATACGTTATAATATATAGTTCTGGTTGGTTAGAGCCAAGTGTGGCACTTACTATCAGCCGAACGACAAGCTCATCTTCATAAATGTGTGGAAAAACCGCCCAAGTGCGAGTCAGTCTCGGGCACTGTAGGTTTAGTAAAAGGGTAGGTATATGGACAGAACACGAAAAAATATATTGCATTGCATTAGTAGATTACAGTAGTCGCATTAGATCTTTGTGGTTCTGAAGTTAGGCTCGGTGAACGATTGCGCAGGTACTGCTGCTATAAAATAGCATAAAGTAAGAGCGAGATAGAATATGCGAAAAACGTAGGCGAGTGAGCGAGGCAGTTATACAATGCTGTCTTCACCTTCAACATTGGGATTGCGCCTGAAAAACAGCAGCTTGCGCAGCGACTTGCAGAGCCACTAAGATTTGGTGCGACTACTGTATATCTCAATGATTCCAAATATATGTAAGATTTAATTTATTATCAATAAATAAAAGTAAATAAAAAAAGACAACAAGTAAGTTTTCACCATTCAAATCAAAATACGCGTGAAGTACGCGCGAAGTACGCGCGAAGTACCTACCAGCTTGATAACATATGGTCACCATAGTCGTTATGGCGCGATTCAATTTAACAACTCTCAAAAGTGCATATATATGATTCCTTATGTATATATTTGCTTATATTATATAGGCTTCTGCACCCTAAATTAGTTTACGAAAATTAGTCAAGTACCTACCCTTTTACGTGGGGACCCGCCTTGTTATTTTTTATTATTTGTTAGGATATCCACCATAATATCTCATATTCTGTGAAAATTTTAGTCGGCTACCTACTACGGTTCAAAAAAGACAGCCATTTAAAGGTGGAACAGATAGACACGGAACAAACGGCGTAGGTTTATTAAATACGGCTCCATTTGGACCGTTTTGGTAGGGCACAATAAAAAAGATTAATAGGATCTTGACATTAAGTCACAGTTCGTTGAAACAAAATTCTGAATAGGCACTAAATCACTTCATCATCATAGCCCGTGTCAGTCCTCTGCTGGATAGAACTCTTCCAAAGCTCGCCACTTAGCCCGATCTTCGGCTCTACTCTTCCAACTGCTGCCAGCCACTTTGCGTATATCGTCGCTCCACCCTACGTTACGTTTACCGAGTCGCGGTCTCCACTCAAGAAGACGTCTACCCCAACGGTTATCAGTCCTTCGACAGATATGACCAGCCCACTGCCACTTCAGCCTAATAATCCTAAGGGCTATGTTGATAACTTTGGTTCTCTGCCGGATCACCTCATTCCGGATACGATCTTTCAGAGAAACTCCGAGTCACAGTTCGATAGAACAAAATTCAGAATAGGCACTACTACGTTATTTTATAATACTGATAACGAGAAGAGCAGATCGTTTGCTTGATAGTAGGCGTCACGCCTGTCCATATAGTCTTTTGCAGCTTCTACCAGCCAGAACTGCAGGTTGCAAAATCTTGCGCGGCACTGTACAGCGCCCGTCACCCATGGGTTTTTCAAGAGTAATTTCGATGGAAATATCCGGAATACAGTAATGTATGCATATAGCGGCTTGGCATTTGAATATCTGGCAAGGGTGTAGTACTTCTCCATGCTGTTTCTTGCGGAAGAGCCCTAACTAACACTACAAAATGTGCAAGAGTTTATCTGGCTTATGCCACTATTTTGCAGAGGTTTGTTACATATTTATTTATATAAAAATACATCCGTATTATGTACTACCCTCCTTTTTCAACGGCCAAGTGATCCCACGTTCTGCAACGAAGAAATGGGCAGATTCTCGAAGAAAACTGTTAAGCTGTTAAAGTTTTTACACCTGAAAGTTCGAGACGGGTCCGAGGAAAACAAGCGAGTAAAAATGTCCCTGCAGAGCATATCTGCAACATAGGTACCTACAAGCCTTTGTGATTTCTTTAGAAGTGTGAGCCTTATACCTTCCGACCCGTAAACGTAGCACATCTGCTTATTTTGGTAAATAGATAGGCCATGTTTGATAGGCCGTGTTTGGTACACGTGGATTATGTTTTTGAATTGTTAACCTTTTCTGGATATTAATAAAGTTTCTGACAACATTAACGATGCTGTTATTATTTTCATAAACGCAAACGTTAACAAAAGTTGATTCCGCATATTTTGAATATCATTTTAATCGACATCAGGATATCCTCTTATCTATTCTATTTTTTAATCTACTTACAATAGTAGATAGTAGTAGTAGAGGTTCTCAAGTCGACGGAGTTATTTTTTTACCTGACTAGGGCGAAGCAAGGGAAGGGGTAATGATTTTAACAGTTTATAAGTATATATGTATCTGGGTATGTGGATCCACCATAGCGTCGCTCCTATTGGTCCGATTTTGACAAACGAGGTGTCCATCGATTCGCTTTCATTTATAGTGTCATAGGGTTTTGTTTTACCCGAATACGGCGAAGCGAAGGAAGGGTTATGTGTTTAAACTAAAAACTGGGTCAGATTTTGATCGATTATTAATCAATTCGTCTTCATCACAAGACTTTCATAGGTTTCATTTTTTACGCGACCGTAGTCGGGTTTTAGTTTTTGAACTTGTCATGTTTGTATGTTCTCTCGTATTTTCCGGGAACTCCGGGAATTCTGAACCGACGTGTTATATATACCTCAAGCACCCATCCCGTTTAAATTTTATCAAAACTGGTTCAGACTTTTATTAGTAAATCCATTTGAAGTAGATTTTTAATTCAAAGAATTATTGAACTACAATATCGCCTAAAC
The DNA here is from genome assembly GCA_946251855.1 of Alsophila aescularia. Classification (NCBI taxonomy): domain Eukaryota; kingdom Metazoa; phylum Arthropoda; class Insecta; order Lepidoptera; family Geometridae; genus Alsophila; species Alsophila aescularia. The sequence continues at coordinate 53,726,910 of OX276379.1, forward strand.
ACTCTCCAACAATAGGCGCTAGACTTTTAAACACTAGGTACTCGTAGTTACATAATATTTACGTCCGTCGCTAAATGCATTATCGCGATCTACTCGATACGAATATTCTATTATCCGGTATAATCGAAACATAATGCGATAATCGAATGCAGACGCCACTGTACAGGAAAGTGCGGAACAATTATAATCGATGTTACAGGTGGATATTATTGGTATTCGTAATTTACGGGCTTCGTTGACATACATGCGCGCTCCAATAAGCTCAGACTTCTAAGCGTGTATGTTATACTGTTGGTCATTAGAAGGTACAAATGTTGCATATGTGTCGTTTTGATCCTGACCAAACCTGAAGCCGCGCAATTAGCCAATCAGTCAGATTCACTTTCAACCACATCATCGCTTTCCATCAGGAGAGATAGTGGTGCAACGATTACCTGGTCCTTAATAATAAACAACTAGTGTTTTTGTTAGTTAAACAAGCTCTGTTAAACAATTAATTAATAAAACAATAACGTAATTGACTTGATATACAAAGCAGGCAGGGAGCGTTTTTTTTATCACGAAAAAAAACATCCTATGTTTTTCTAGGATATTAAAAACCAATGCAATAATAGCTAAAGCAGCTCTTGGTGTTTTTGACTTACTCGTTATTTCGTTTCCATAGCAATCATAGACCATTCTGTTGATGGCAATCGTTACTTACAGCGAGCAATCAACATTTTTCTTGTTTTCCTGTGGAAACTTACAATTATCCGGGATAAAAGTATTCTATGTTTTATTCCAGGGTATAAGCTATCTCCATTCTAAATTTCAAAATCCGTCTAGCCGTTATCACGTGAAAGCTCCCCAAACAAACAAACAAACAGACGTTTCACTTTTATATCTGGGTAAGGATGACTCCGGCAAAGAGTTGGTTGATGACGTTGTTTGTTTTATGACGATATGATAGATAGGCAGATGAACTATTTATTGGAACACCGTAATAGATTCCTACATCAATACTGTCCTTTTCAGAAGAACAAGTAATTAACTGCAGTGAAGATATGTTTTGCCTTTTGTTTAGATGTAGTTTTTAAGATTAATTATCAAAAAAGTATTTGAAATAGTTTCTGTTATTTTAAATAGTGCCTATGTGATATTAATCTTCTGCTAAGTATACTCATTATCACATCATCATCAGCCCGAAAACGTCCACTGCTGATGGGGCTCTCCAATAAAAGGGGGGTTTTTTGTTTGGCATGCGAGTCGGTGAGCCAAATTCAAATTTTCTTCCATTTATTTGCCTATTACAGCTCTATATTTGCGCCATTAAATAGGTTGTATCAAGAAAATAAACCAACCAAACAATCAAGATGAAAATCAGCTTGACATTTGTATGTAAACCAATATTATCTAGGTGATTAATTTAACCGTAATTTATTGACACAACCTTTTTATTGCGCAAAATTGGTTTTCATATTTTTTTGTTGATGATCCTAATAAATAAATGATAATAATGAGTAATTGAGTTGTAATTGTAAAAAATAACAAAAAAAATGGGCTGCTGAGCTAAACGTCTCGCTCTGAACTCCCTGTGCCGGTGCCTTTGATGAAAGAAACACGTAACGCGCCGCGTAAAGATATCTGCGTGGAATTTTTTGTGCATGTTTGAGAATTGCTGTACTTTTCCGAACGCTTCCACAGCGAGACGCATTACGCGTGCGACTGTTCATAGAGAATAATGGCCAAGGATTTACTAAGTTCGCCCGATTCGTATTCCATCAAAACTCCGTGCACTTTAAAAACTCCGCGTATGGCCCGCTTATAGTGGAGATGGCTTCTAATTGGCAAATAGGTAACTAAACTTAATCATCATAAAAAAGTTAAAAACCGCTATCATTTATTTTGAGCCGAGGCAGCACGCCTAACTAAACGACTACGCGCGCTGACACACGCTTGTGTGCGTAACACGTAAATGTTTGCGTGGAGCGAACAGGCAAGCGACACGGGTTAATGCGTGTAGAAAAAGGATGGCACAATATCACTTGCGATCTTTTGATGACGAACTGTGACGTATGGTTTTGTACCACGCGACACGCACACCACATGATAGTTGCGTGGTCGCATTTTGAATAATAGTAAGCTTGATCTTTATTTGTTTCTTTCATCGACGGCCGGTGCACACAGATGAGAAGGGGTGTTATTACACGGGACCCACACGGCTAATGTCACTCATCAGATGCTGTTGCATCATTCCAGATATACAAAGTTCATCATCGAGTGGCCGCCCTTCGAGTACGCGGTGCTGCTTACCATCATCGCCAACTGCGTGGTGCTGGCGCTCGAGGAGCATTTGCCCAACGGCGATAAGACCATCTTAGCACAGCAACTGGTACGTTAACTTATTTTAAAAGCTTTTATTTAACTTCACTTGTATGTATCTATGTATTTTGTCTGTCCTGGAATCTTGCAATTTAAATTTCGAGCACTTCCCGAATAGCTATCCGACTGTAACTTCCAGGGTAGCTCACAAACAGATGACAAAGCAATAAAAAAAACATTTAAGAAAAAAAGAAAAACTTAAATAGTGAGGAAATTAAAGGAAATTAAAAAAACACTTAAAAACGTAAAAAGCGAAATATATTTTTGGGGACAAGTAGAAAGAAAAAAATGTTTATAAGTGACTTTCATTAAAAAAAGGTAGTAAAAGCTTTTTTTGTAAATTTAATTTTATAAATTATACTTATTTATTGTTTATTTTAAATACATAACGTTTACACACTCCGCACCAAGATAGTTTAGAAAACATGTAGTCTTCACCGCCAAATCGAAAGTGAAGCACCCAAGATAAGCCTCCCTCACGCACACACTAACACACTGTTATGCCGATCGGTCGCCACATAGCAGCAAGATCTCGACCTTGTCAGTCTTGATAATTCTGTTCAGTTCTCACAGAAAATCTTAAGTAATGCAGTCTTTTGTGATTAAATTGTGTATCAACCAAAAAAGACCACAAATTATTCACTCACGCACATTTCCTATAATAATAATATTATTTATTTCAGGCAATAAACCCTAAAAAGAAAATTCACAACTAAACAAAAATTCATTAAAATGAAACCAGAATGCAAATACAAAAAAAAATAGGAACAGTAGGTGAACACGTTATATCAAAAAGTACACAACATCGTGTTGAGTCATTTCTTGTTCTCGTTCATGTGGACAGATATCCAATGTTTGTAAATTGGACTGTTAACATTGTCAAAGACAGCAACGAGTTGTCAGAGCGACGCAAAGAAGGAAGCCACACGCGCTCTTAGCACTGCAAAAAAGTTGGGAACCCCGCCTCTATGCTTCACTCTTTTGTTTGGCGTTGAAGACTCCGTTTTGTTTTAACCTCCTTGCCTCCGCACTACGATTCCCTGTGTAGCGGGTGGCCTGGACACACACATCAACATCCAAGACCCGAGAACAAATATTTGCCCGGCGCATTAAGATGCTAAGGCCAACTGCGTCAGAGTGTCAACCTGACCATCTTATACTGTCGCAATGCTGTGCAACTTAAGAAATTTAATCTTATCATTTACAAAATGTCCGGCATGATGTGCCCTGTGGTTACCAGCAAAATAATAGAACCAACAAGGTTTAAAAAAGACGTAGCCATCAACGCTAAATCGAAAGTGCAGCACCCAAGATATGCCGACGCACAAGCCTCACGCACGCTTACAACCATGTTATACCGATCGGTCGCCACATCGCAACAAGATCCCGATCTTATTAGTCTTTATATTTCTGTCAAGTTCTCACGGAAAATAAAAAATAATGCCGTCTTTTGTGCTGAAATTGTGTATCAATCACAAATTACACAAAACACCACAAATTATCCACTCACGCACACATATGCAGCCGCCAAGCATAGTGCTTCACTCATATTTATAGAACGCTTTTATTAGTTTCACCTGTATGTACGTAACGGAATCTTTGAACTCGATTTTTATCCACTTTAAATGGTCAGATTAATTAAAAATATTGCACACTTATCAGGGCCCGATGACAAGACAATAATTTAATAATTTTGTCCCATTATCCTGATCAGGATCATCAGGATTAAAGATTTACTAAAAAAAAACTTAAAAGAAAACAGCTCAAAAATAGAGAAATAAATTATAGTTTCAAAAACTAAAAAACACGCTTTAATATCATTAAACTAAAAAAACAAAATTTCAATATGAGAATAAAGTAATTAACGAGAAATATAATGTCATTGTTAAAAAAACGTGGGGTCCTTTGTACGACATTCTCACACTAACTCTGTAATTCTAAATAGAAATAATAACATGTCTTGGTAATAACTAGCTTAAAAGCTTAAAAAACACGCCTGCCCTGCCAAAAACCTAAACCTAGAACCTAAGCCAATATTATATATATATATATATATATACTATTGAGATGTGCTTATCAAGACCTTCAATTTGATACCCATATTGTAAAATTCGAAGAATAAATATATTTTTTCGCATTTCAAAATGGAGCCATAATGCAGACATACTAAATTTTTCCAAAAAAAATATATTTATAGCCTATGTTACTCGGGGGGATGTAAGGATTCTAACGATAACCCATACGTCTAAATCTGTTCAGGCATTTAATAGTTATGGGGGAATAAAGAAACTCACATACATACAAACATACTTACAAACAAAAAAAGAAGTGTAATATTTTTAAGATTCATGTAATCCTAAAAACATTACCCTCCTTTTTTTGGGCAGTCGTGTAAAAAATAAATAACAATTAATATCTAACACCCACGCTTCTTTTTACAATTACATTAATTTTCTCGTTTATCACTTTATTCTTACATTGAAATTTATTATTTAATTTTTATTTCAGTTTAATGGTATTAAAAAGTGTTTTTAGTTAATTTAAACTATTTTTTTAATATTTTTATCTCTTTTTTTATTCCTACTCATCCCGCGACCGCTGTGATAACAATGCAGCTCAGGGTAGCAGCATTTTCCTGTGTATTATCACCAACTGTTGCAATCACCAACGACACCGCCAAGCTTGGTGTGATGATTATGACATAACACGATTTTCTTGATAGTCAAACAACGAGCACAATTGCTCATTTGCTCGTTGTGGCGTTCTGTGGCGGAGGCTGATGTTGAGCAGTGGATGTTCAACTGCTAATGATAATGATGATGATTTATTAAACAAAGATATCCCGATTACTGCCGTAATTGAAAATATTGAAATCGCGATTAGGTATTGTTCGTGTGGTTTGATTTTTGCGGTCAATTACAATTCATATATAAAAAACTAGTTTTCCCGCCCGTGACTTCGTCCGCGCGGACTACTGTTTATCGCGAAAAAAGTATCCTATGTTCTCCTAGTATATTAAAAACCAATGCAAAAGTAGGTATAGCACCAATCTTGATGTTTTTTGACATACTTGTTATTTCGTTTCCATGGCAACCGTTTCTTATTGCAAGTAATCAACATTTTTCCAGTTATTCCAGTTTTCCCGTGGAAACTTACAATTTTCCGGGATAAAAAGTATCCTATGTTTTATTCCAGGGTATAAGCTATCTCCGTTCCAAATTTCATCAAAATCCGTCCAGCCGTTAACGCGTGAAATCTTCCCAAACAAACGGACAACGTTACAAATTAAAATATCTTTCAAACGTAACCTTCTTTGTATGTTTCGCGCAATCAGATGATTCTAACTAAATTTTCTCTTTGTTACAGGAAATGACAGAACAATACTTTTTAGGAATATTTTGTGTAGAAGCCTCGTTAAAAATTTTAGCATTAGGTTTTGTTTTGCACAGAGGATCTTATCTTAGAAACGTTTGGAACATCATGGATTTTTTCGTTGTAGTAACTGGGTAAGCGCTTTTCATTATTATTATATCTGTATTTAGTCCATAGACAACAAACGATTGTTTTAAAAAGGCTCCCATTTTTAACATAATCGTTTGTTGATTTCAGAAGGCCGTCTTGGATGACTTGTAATTTTGCTAAGTAGGACCTAATGAATGTGTCAATTAAATCATGGATTTTTTCTTTAAACTTTTGCATGTAAAACGAACTACAAGACAGCCTGTACTGAAGCCCAAAACTGCAAAATTTACCAAAAAAATAACACAAATTAGGCAAGAAAATTGGATTGACACTGCCTGCCATTACAATTTTATGCATTGGATTGATTAGGCCATTCGTTGTTATGCAAAGGTTGAAGTACCATATTGAATATTAAACTAGGTCGATGACGATATTCGCCGAATACAACGTGGACGTTGATCTACGCATGCTGCGCTCGTTCAGAGTGCTGCGACCGCTGAAGCTCGTCTCGCGGATACCAAGTAATTCACAGTAATTGGCGAAAAGTTCACATAATAACCTTATTCGTAATAGAACGTTCTCGCTAGATGTTTTCCAATTTTAAACTTTTTTAAACAGTAGATTACAATAACGCTAGTCTATGGAACAATAGATTTTTAAATCTTTCATTTAGTAAAAACAATGTAGCATCGTATTCTGAGATATTATGTTTTTTGAATAGTTATTTTTTTGTAAACTTCAAAACAATGTGTGACTTTTGATGTGATTTATTATGGAAAATGTTTAATGTATTTTTTTGTATTACGGCTACGTGTTGCATAATAATAAAAATTTGCTATTATATACATTTTTGTGTAATAAGTAGGTGTTTCAAATATGAAAAGCTAACAAGTAAGAAATTAGATAAAGAAATGACTCTAGGTGTGAATAAATATGGTGTATTTAGATTAAAGTGTGTAAAGATTAACATTATTAGCTAAAAAAAAGTGTTTAATTAGATACACGATATTTAGACCGTAGAGGTATCGATTTTTGATGACATCATCGGGACTGTGCTCTGTCGACATTCTCGAATCTGAACATCCCAAAATCATACCAAACGCAAATTGTTTTAAAAAATCAACTTGACTATTCGGCTGATGCAGTAATAGTATAATGCCATAAATTTCGAATAGCACAGTCCCCAGTAGTTGTTTTAACTAAGCTAGTTGCTAGTTCAAGCTATAGTATCGAGTGATATGTGTTTGGCAGTATCATCACCATGCTGCCGGTCGCGCCCGACGTCGACTTCAGGACCTTGCGCGCCATTAGGGTGTTGAGGCCCCTTAAATTAGTTTCGGGCGTTCCTAGTGAGTTATAGAACATTATTAGATTAGTCTAATGTAGTTACACTAGAACTAGCCGTTGCATATTTCAAAAATGGTCCAAAAGAGTTTTCAACACAGAGTACTTAGCATGAAACAGCGCTGGCTGGTACGAATAAAAAAAAACATATAAACTGTTAATCGCGTACTGGCCACTGACAAAATTCTCGCGGTGATTTCATTATCAAATATGCAACGACCTTTTCATGTTTTTCTGCACGATTTCTTTGTTTTATTTTGTTGTTTCCATGTATCATGAACTTGAAAGTGTTTTCTTGTTAGTTTATTTATATCTCGATATTTTAGCATTTAGTTTGAAAAAAAACCTTCTTGACATAAGAAAATCTACTACCATTATAAGGAGGTAACGTTAAATAACTTGTTTGATTTATAATTTGGCATTGCTGCAAGAAAAATATGCCTATTGCTCCAATCGATTAAGTTACCGTCTCAAAGAGTTAATCAAACGCTATGTAATATTTTGAATCTATAAATTGAAATTGTTCTTTTTAATCATCCTACGTATCGACCTTAAAATTGGACATTTTAATTTCAGTGGCGATATTGTCCTTTACTTATAAATGTTAAAAAATCTTATATAATGTTATAAATATTCAAAATATCACCAAACACATTTTGTTTTAGTTCTAACTACATATTGAAAACTTAACCTTTTTTGCTTTGTTAACCTTTATGAGTAAAAAGACCATGTTAATTGCGAAACGAATAATATCGTCTCAATTTTCAATGTTTTAAAAGTTATTTTTCCGTTTAGGTCTACAAGTTGTGTTGAAGTCGATCATCAAGGCAATGGCACCGTTGCTACAGATTGGCCTTTTGGTGCTTTTCGCTATAGTCATCTTTGCCATTATCGGCCTCGAGTTCTATTCGGGGGCGCTGCATAAGACTTGTTATAGTTTAGAAGATATTAGTGAGTATACTTTTACCGTTTCATAATCTACTAGCTTTAGCCCGCGAATTCATCCGTACTAACTACAATTTATCAAGTTGAACAGTATCCTATACCCTTTCTCAGGGTTCTGACTATCTCCTTACAAAATTTCGTCAAGATCGGTTCTGCCGTTTAATCGTGAAAAGGTAACCAACAGAGTTACTTTCATAATAATTGTTACTATTTCCATTAAGATCGGTTCTGCTGTTTAATCGTGAAAAGGTAACCATCAGAGTTACTTTCATAATAATTGTTACTATTTCCATTAAGATCGGTTCTGCTGTTTAATCGTGAAAAGGTAACCAACAGAGTTACTTTCATAATAATTGTTACTATTTCCATTAAAGTGCGAGGTTCTTGTAACACTTGTATTTTGCGTGGAAGCTGTTTCATTACTCGATATTAAGTGGAAACAATTCTCTTATTTTTCGTTAAACCAGTGAAATGAGTTGTGTTTCCTAATGAGTGTCGTATTTTCGCGAAATTATGAAACGATGAAATATGTTTCAACACTTATTAAGTTCGCAAAATAAAGTTCATTTTTTTTTTATTCAATATCACATTAAATATATATCGTTTTCACGAATACTCTACTACGTACAGATGTTTAAAAATCTGTTATTATGACGATTAGGTACTGTTTTTAAACGGACTCCAAAAAGAGTTGCAAGCATACAAAATACACAGTAATGTATTAACATTCGCATGTTTCTTCCTGCAATTTAATATTCAAATAAGTCGGTAGGTAGGTAGGTAGTTGATCAAACTTACTGATACCTTATATCAATTAACGAGTAAACTCAAATCATAGTCATTCGCATTCAATATCCGTAATACGGATATTAGTTTGCAAGTTTCCGTTGAATTATACTGACCTAGTTAAAACTTTCCAAATAATTACATGCAATCGCAGCCGAACTTGTGAACTTGTGGAACCTACCCTTTAGCGTGTTTTGATTAACTTGAGTAAATTAACGGCTTAACTTCTCAACGTGTAGGTTTTATCGTAAATAGCGGCAGTTTTTGTAAGTGTGTACATGAAGACATTAATAAGCATTGCAACAAGAACGCGCAACATTTTACGCTCAACATGTTGCGCTATTCAATAGTATGACGTCGAACGTTTGTTTCATAGTGGATACTAAGCTCAAAAAAAAATAGGTTAATGTGCTAACCTCTACCTAATAGTTACTTGAACTTTAAAATTTTAAATTAATACAATGTAATGTTGTCAACAGGTGAAATATTTAAAGATGGTGAAGCCGCAACACCGTGCAACGCAGATAACGAAACTCTAGCGCCACTTGGGGCCAACGTATGCGAGTATGATAAAAGCACGTGCTTAGAGAAGTGGGAAGGTCCGAACCACGGGATCACGTCATTTGACAACATCGGGTTCGCTATGCTCACCGTCTTCCAGTGCATTACCATGGAGGGCTGGACAGCCATCCTCTATTGGGTATGTCGTTTTACTATACGATTGTTAAACGTTAGACGCATTCCATTTTATTTTTATTTTTTTGACTTAGTTACTCTCATTTAACAACTATCTCGCCTGGTGTTAAGTGTTCATGCAGTCTACGGGTCATATATGAAAACATTGCCACAAAATTTTCACCAATGATGGTTACGCGTTGCAAGGTGAAGTAATATTGAGCATTTCGCGAGATCTTTAGCTGTCCCAAGATAGAAAGGTCTTTTTTAATTAAAAGATGACATTGTTTTTCGATGAACTCAGGGTGTGCCAAATACCATCAATTTTATGATTTCTATGTCTCTCAATTCTTTCAACGAAGATCCTTCTTTACTTAGAGGCACTTGTTTTTGTAAAAATATTTTAAGTAACATTTCTGGCACTATTGAAAGAGACTATCGTACGTTAGATGTTTAAGAAGTATTTACTATCTAAGATCTCTAGCGATAACATGATTCGCGAATACTCGCGATTAGCCCATCGAACAACCTGTGCACGTATTTTTTTGTTACTTGCGAGTACACCACCTAAGAAAGATAACAATACTAAATCTATGCAAGGTTTTTGTGTGTTGTTTAGATTACTCCGGGTAACCTATATAGTGCAATTCAAACCGGCAAGAATTTATTTTTGTCTAATGTTTATATTATATAGTCATAAGGTTGAAAGAACCGTATGATAAAATGAATGCACTGCACCCACAAATGTATTTGTTGATGGTTCATTATATTTTTTGGAACTAGCCTAGGAGTCGTGTTGTCTTGGTAGTTCTAAAGCAGTAACAGTGAACTGTGGTTTCAGACAAATGACGCGCTAGGCAGTGCGTTCAACTGGATCTACTTTGTGCCTCTCATAGTATTGGGTTCATTCTTTATGCTCAACTTAGTTCTTGGTGTCCTTAGCGGGTAAGTCCACAGTAACGGGGCCTTTATTCGCTATGATCATTCACACACGTAACGCGTCATGTTATCTTCGTGCAATCTTTCGGCAATTGTCGTAAAATTCACGAACATATACGACCAATTCCACGCAGATATATTAACGTGTGCGAGCGGTTAGTGAATAGGGGCCCTGATCATTTTACGTTACGTTACACTTATCATACTAGCAGTGTAAATTTATTGTATACTATTATTTAAATAATTTTTTATTATAATTGCAATTGCATTAAAATTGTGTTTCTTTTAGTTATATTTTATTTTTAATTTAGAGAGTTCTCTAATGAAAGAGGACGCGTAGAACGAAGAGAACAGTTTGTGAAGGAAAGAGCTACGCTGATGTTTAATCAAGATATGAGTGCGTACCTCAACTGGATCACAGAAGCAGGTCTAAAACCGTGTGGTTTTGGCTTGAAGTAACCCCGTAGTTGTATTACTGTTGTTGCCAGAACAACAAATTTTTACCTAACGCTAAAGTGTGTGCCTAAATATTGTTTTCACCGGTTGAATTGTGTTTCTCATATTTATTTAACTACTTCATTAACTTCATTTAAGATAACCAGCACTTTCCAGAAAGCCATGTTAAAAAAAAGTGCATAAACAATCATATATTACTTACTATTATATAATGTAAGTATGTTTTAATCAACATCAAAGTACACGACGTACTGAAATATGTATAAGTATCTGTAGATACTGCTATTAATGTATTCAAGTAATAGTAATATTCTGCGCTAGAAAATATTGTATCTTTAACGCTATGTTTGCAGTGAATTCGCTAAAGAAAGAGAGAAAGTAGAAAATAGACAAGAATTTCTTAAGTTAAGAAGACAGCAGCAGCTAGAGAAAGAACTCAATGGTTATGTTGAGTGGATATGTAAAGCAGGTAAGAACAGAAAGAGAGGACATGTATTATTGCATCCATTTGCGTACATATTAATATTAAAATTGTATTTTTGCTAACCTCCGAGGACCGAGCTCTCTCGTGGCCACTGTCAATGGCAACTTAATCGAAACGTTGAGGCAAATAGATTCAATGTTGTCTTAAAATCATGACATCGAATCAAGATAAAAAAAATATAGTGCAATTAATTATTATGATGCTGAAGATACTAAACGTGGATATTCTTTTGCAGAGGAAGTAATATTAGCAGAAGAAAGAACGACAGAAGAAGAAAAAATGCACATAATAGAAGGTACGGAAAAATCACCGTTCATTATTTTATTTGAGTGATTAGCATTTATTTAAAGTCTGATATTAACTCTGCGACAAATGTTGCACTCAACGTCTATATTGGATTTAAAGCTTAATAGTTATATATATATATATATATTTTTTTAGCAAGAAGAAGAGCAGCAGCAAAAAAGAAGTTAAAAAACTTAGGAAAGAGTAAAAGCACAGACACAGAAGAGGAAGAACAGGACGAAGACTGCGGGGACGACGGTCAGTACATTATTTAACTTCACTTTGTTTGTTTATTTATTTTTGTGTGTTGTGTATTTTGATAACATCAAAGTCCAAAGTCTTATTTTAGAAGCATGAACATTTTGGTTCTTAACTTCCCCTAATAAGTTCAGATACGTCTTTAAATTTGGTAAGGTTACTTTGTTATTTATTATTTTAACTTTTATCGATAGCACTTCTTATCTTTTAAGTTTTTTTGGTTTTCAAAAGAATGTTGCATGTAAGATTCTATATTCTTAACTTAAAACTCATTGTTATCCATTTCCATTTCGTATTCGTACTCTATTTGTGTGTTGGTTGTTTACAGTTACAAAGAAAAAGCAAGGTATGGGATCAAGCGTGATTCTGGTAGAATATTCCTTTTCATCTTTTAAGTAGACAAAATAGTCTAGTCATAGATGTAGGATTAGCATTCCCCTCCTTATCCTCATTAACAATATCAAAGCGCCTGTACGTTGATGATATCATAGAAACCTTTGGAGAAAGTTCAAAAATGCCAATCGTAACGAGTACTTACTTATTCGTTTACTCGTTATAGTTTCTACATCGTTAAAACGTACAGACGTAACTATATCCTCTTTATCCTCAGCTGCTGTTCAACCTTTAGGTTTTGAATCCCCACCCGAAGCTTGGTTTTGTGAGATTCGTTTAAATGTTACCTTATAACGTGACTTCTTCACTGGAAATATGTGACACGTCCCAAATGCGGGTGGGAAGATTTATATGCTTCGGGTTACTGGTCGCTTCAGATTGCGAAGCCGTCCAATTACTGTAAGGCAAATGATCGGAGACGAACTACTGGGGTAGTACGTAATACGTATGCTGTAAACGCTAGACATGATAGATGGATGTAACCCGCACCCTAATTGCTAATAGACTGATATCACTTGAAATCGAAATGAGTTTCAATTTGACTCAGTCTTTAGAGACGGTACAACGCAGTAGTGACTTATGTCGTCTAGCTTTTAGTCTCACGTCTTTGTAAATATGTAAATATGACTGACCAAACCAGATTTCAGGCCTAACCAGTTTATTTTAGGAAAACATCGTTTGACCGAGGAAATGCGTTTGAAATACTGAAGTTAGTGTGATAGCAAGAATTAAGAATATGAAGGGATTTCGATTGGCCCTATCGGAAGATACCACGGCTTCTTTAATCCATTTCACTCGTGCACTTACTTTTATCAACTTCTCCTGCTCGGGATTTTGACTCCACACTTAAAATACCTATTTCATGCATTGCCCAATATGTGTCATTTTAATTTGACCAAGGATTACCTACTCGTTTATGGTCAAACTAGTTTGTCCTAAAATCGGATATGGCCGGTAACTTAATAAATAAAACCACACACAGGTAGGTACTGCAAAATAAATGTTGTATTAAGCATTGCATATTGAATAATTTCGTCACTATTGCGTTATTTGGTCTAAAGTCTTATTTGACCAAAGCTTTAGACCAAAATGAAACCATTTCGATTGAGTGACATACATAATCTGGTCCCTGAGCCCTTTAGTTTCATCGAACACGCAATGAAAATCGATCTGATGTATGGTCGCTTGGATATTTCTAAAACAGGCATCACAGTTGATATTTGTTCGTAGGCTTCCTGAAGAGCAAAGCTCGTTCTGCTGGGAAGTGTGCAGACTTCTGGAGAGCGGAAAAGAGGTTTCGCTTCTGGATTCGGCACACTGTGAAGACCCAGTGGTTTTACTGGTTCGTCATAGTGTTAGTGCTCTTCAATACAATATGTGTCGCTGTGGAACACTACAGACAGCCGCCGTGGTTGACTTCTTTTTTATGTAAGTCTGTTATGTTTATTGTTTAGTATTCCTTTGGTCGTTAATCGCTTGAGTTGCGATGATCATAATTGTCACAGCTAAGACAATTATGATCATCGCAACTCAAGCGATGGTAGCCTAACGGTTCTATAGTGCAACTTAGAATCCAACGATACCGGGTTTGATCCTAGGCTCCGCAACAATGACTTTTCTAAGTTATGTGCGGTTTTCCATCGCTCTGTGCTTAAGAGGGCACGTTATGCTGTCGGTCCTGGCTGTTATTGATAAATAGCAGTAGTTAAGCCATGTCAAAGGCCTTCGGGTGACTTGATAAACTCTGACACCAGAAGCCAGCACTGCCTCATACGACAAACAAACAAACATCGCAACTCTTAAACCTACAATATAATTATTGATCTTCCTATAGTAGAGTCCTGGAAAACTCTTTCTGATTCCCAAATCATTGGTAGAACTTTTTTTAAATATTAGACCTACCTACTTCTGAGTAACGAGACGTGTCATTTTAAAAGTCACCTTTATCTGATCTATTGGGATCCCTAAGCAGACTAACACATTATGTTAATATAAAAAAAAAGTATCTTAAATCCTATAGACGCCACAGAGTAACATAGATATAGTTTCAAAATTAGTAAACAAATATAACTCACTCTTTTTCTGCAGACTACGCTGAATTCATGTTCCTGGGGTTGTTCATGATGGAGATGTGGGTGAAGATGTACGCGCTGGGTCCGCGGATATACTTCGAGTCCTCGTTCAATCGGTTCGACTGCGTGGTCATTACCGGGTCAATCTTCGAGGTCGTGTGGTCTGAAGTCAAAGGAGGATCCTTTGGGCTGTCCGTGCTCAGAGCTTTGAGGCTATTGAGAATATTCAAAGTAAGTTCTATTAGCATTGATATAGTTCCTAGACATTTTTAAAAGGTTTTGACTGTGTTTACGTTTAGCTGCATGTACGAGGTCGTGTGGTCTGACTTTTAACAAAAAGCTCGCAGACGTTCCTCTAGATATATACCTATATATACTCGTAATATCTATATTTTTGCATGATGCCTGCAAATCCAACAAAAACAGTGATATTGTAAAAAAACTTACTATTTAGTATTCCGCAACCAAAGAGTTCAAAAAGTATGTCCATCACAGGTCACAGGACTGCTTTTTTACTTCATCAGTGACCTTACAAATCTCAACTTCATTTCCAGGTCACAAAGTACTGGTCATCGCTGCGCAATCTGGTGATATCGCTCCTCAACTCCATGCGGTCCATCATCTCGCTGCTGTTTCTCCTGTTTCTCTTCATCCTCATATTCGCACTCCTCGGGATGCAGTTGTTTGGAGGCCAGTTTAACTTCGAAGACGGCACTCCACCTACCAATTTCAATACCTTTCCCATCGCGTTGCTGACTGTCTTCCAGGTAACTCAATACTAGAATTTAATATTAATTTTGCGCAATATTGTTTGTGTTCAGAAGGTTAAAACGTAAGCGTAAATCAACCTCTTTGGTTAAAACCGATCAAAATTACATTTGTCATCAACACCGCAAGAGCCACAAACTTACTTAAAAAAACTGCATTATACATCCATACCAATATATAAAAAGTTGACTATTTGTTTGTTTGGGGAGCTTTTACGCAATAACGGCTAAACGGATTTTGATAAAACTTGGAATGGAGATAGCTTATACCCTGGAATAAAACATGGGATACTTTTTATCCCGGAAAATTGTAAGTTTCCACGGGAAAGCTGGAAAATCTGTAAAAATGTTGATTAATCGCTGTAAAAAACGGTTGCCATGGAAACGAAATAACAAGTATGTCAAAAAACATCAAGAGTGGTTCTATACCTACGTTTTCATTGGTTTTTAATATCCTAGAAGAACATAGTATGCTATTTTCACGATAAACAGTAGTCTGTGCGGACGAAGTCACGGGCGGAAAAACTAGTAACTAATAATTTTTTAATGAAAAAATTTGTAACATGGACGGGACTCGAACCCGCATCATCCATACCTCTGCACGGCACGTGCCTTTGCATTATACAGTTTGCATTATACAATGTATTGACGCACGAAAAATCTTTCATCATCACACAAAACCAAGCAGACGTACTAGATTTAAGTCCGCCAGTCGATAGTCAGATTCGGTGAAGTGTCCAGGCCCCAGATTCAGAACATTTCGAGATAACGAATAGAATCGATTCGATTCGATATTGTGTATTCAAAATGTATTGAATTGAACGATTTTAAATCGAATCCACAGGATAAATAATACCGAATCGGCCCGACGAACTGAGGTATCGAAAGGTTCTGAATCGGGTGGGCAGATCTGTTTAGAGTTATCGCATATCTTCCACGTAAAAAAAACACCTCCAAGTCCACAAATATTCATAGCTCATTAACTGCACTAACTCCATATCACGTATTTTCCAGATATTAACAGGCGAAGATTGGAACGAAGTAATGTACGACGGCATCCAGTCGCAGGGCGGCATTCAGAAGGGCATGCTGTACTCGCTCTACTTCGTGATTCTCGTACTGTTCGGCAACTATACTCTGCTGAACGTGTTCCTTGCCATCGCTGTCGACAACTTAGCTAACGCGCAGGTGGGTACTGCGCTTGCATGTGTTGCGATTGTGGATCCTAATTTAAACAACTGGACCAGTTTCGAGGAAATCGGTTCCTCATCGGTTTTTTATAGACGGAATCCTTGGTATGAGCGTGCTAAAAACTTTTGTACCTAATATTCTACTCATTTTTTTGGAATGCTTTCGTGTACTGTGTGTATAATTTTGCCAATACAATTTGTATTTTTTTGTGGTTTCTATATCAGATGGGCATCCGATGTAAAAGAAAAATGTTATGTTGCGCTCCATTTGAGGACATTGAAATTTTTCCGAACATTGCGATATGCCTGCATTAAAATTAATGTTACCATGTCACTTGTTTGTTTTGTTTATCGCAGTACTCCAATCAATTTACCACCGTATTCGCGCCGTTAATTTTTATTTATGTAGAAAATTGATAACATTAGAAATTATGGAAATGGTAGAATGAATAAATAGTTTCATTCTCAGATTTTGGATGTTTAAATTAGGATCAACAAATGCCAATCAACCTGTACAGACATTTAATGCCAAACAAACTGTTGTGTGTTACCGTCAGCGCTGACTTGTAAATCTAACGCCGCTTGGTGTGTAAATGTTGCCTTGTGTTATTACAGGAACTGACAGCAGCAGAAGAAGAACAGGTCGAGGAGGATAAAGAGAAGCAGTTGCAAGTAAGTCCCAACACCACACCGCCCCGACATTCATCTAATGCTTTAGTGTTAGAATCACAGTTTGAGTCACAGCATGCTCCACTTTTCCACGAGCATCTTTCAATTGGAGTCCTATATTTCATAAACTTTTCCGACAAATTAGGAATTGGAGAAAGAGATGGGTGCATTACACGCAGTGGACGGAACCCCGCCTCGGGGAGACTTAAGTCCCTCTTCACCGAGGAGTAGGAAGGTAAAACTATAGGCGGTGGTGCTAAGCTACGCTTCGTCCTGTGCATTTATTACGACTTGAAATATTGTTGATATAACAACATCATCTTTAACACCTTCCAAGCTTTTATCCACTGCACGATCTTCTGCACGCTGTTGTTCTCTAAGTTCTGTGTCTGTATATTCTGTCTTGGTGATGTCAACAATATTTTAAGTCCGATCATCCGACGGTTCAATGTCGCTTATGTGGGCCAGAGAGGTGTTAATTACACTAAATTCTCATCGTTTTTATATATAGTTGGCTAATTTTTGTCAATGACTTTAGTGTTTAATTATTCATAGATGACAAATATCGTGTAGGAATAAAAATAAACCGTACACCTAACATTTTATCTCTTAGGCTTCACATTCTTATGAGTACCTAACTTACTTCACTGACTCAGTAAGCAACGCATGCCTATCTACCATTACAAGCTAATATTATCCTGTTGCTTTTTTCTTACTATAATTAGCATTTTTACTATAACTTTTACTTCCATCTTCTTCCATAATGAAAAACTGTATATTGACAAATATACAGTTTTTAATTATGGAAGAAGATGGAAGTAAAAGTTATAGTATGTATAGTATGTATGAAAAACTGTATATTGACAAATATACAGTTTTTAATTATGGAAGAAGATGGAAGTAAAAGTTATAGTAAAAATGCTAATTATTCAATTATACTAGCTACTTTGTTATAAAATGTATTAGTCACGAATCATGATCACAAATAATTTTAATAGCTAACACCAGTTATAACCGTTTTGATATTGCTAGAATCATCTTAGAGGGAATTGAAGCTGAGAAGGACAAAAGTGGTACATAATTTATTTTAACGTTCCAGAGTAAAAAGAAAGAAGAGGCCAAAAAAGATGATGACGAGAATACAGACGGACCAAAACCAATGCTGCCATATTCGTCCATGTTTGTTTTATCCCCTACTAATCCGTAAGTTAAAGCTGCCCTTAAATATATATTTTACAATAGTGTGAGGCCTTCACTGAATCAATCCTAAGCTAATAAATATTTTTTTCTTTCAGAATTAGGCGTGGCGCACACTGGGTTGTAAATTTAAAATATTTTGATTTTTTTATTATGTTAGTTATATGTTTGAGTTCTGCAGCTTTAGCAGCTGAAGACCCCGTAGTCGAAGAGAGTGACAGGTGAGGTTAACCAAAATCATTATATATATATATTATTTTGTTCCAATTTGCTGTTCATAAAATTAATTATTGATATTAATATCTAATCATATGGTCTAATCATATTCCATTAGTTTTTTTTTTAATAATATTAATGTGTTATTTCTTACATCATTATATTATAAAATCTGATTAAAAAATATTTTCTTAGCATTCGACTATACAAATTATCGTAAAACTTTGGAATGTATCCAGAGTAGCTTAAAAACTATTTCCTTTCTAGAAACAAAATCCTGAACTACTTCGACTACGCGTTCACCGGTGTGTTCACCGTGGAGATGCTGTTGAAGATTGTCGACTTAGGTGTCCTTTTCCATCCAGGCGCGTACCTTCGCGACCTGTGGAACATAATGGATGCCGCCGTCGTCATATGCGCACTCGTCAGCTTCGGCTTCGAGAAAGGGTAGGTGTAACTGTGTAGTCGCTGGTACACAACGTTCGCTTTCACTCAAATCTTCACCGAGATGATGTTGAATAAGTATAATTTAAACAAAATTCAATTTAAAATAAAGAAGCTTTTACGACCTTCTTTTTTTCTTTTTTTCCATTTATTTTTTCTTTTTTTCTGCGTTTTTACATTTTTACGTTTTTAAGTTGTTTTATTTTATTGTCTTTTACCAAAAAAAATATGCTTTGTCATTGGTTTGTGAGCTACGATAAAAGTTTTAGCCGGATAGCTAATCGGGAAGTGCTCGAAATTTGAATTGTAAGATTCCAGGACAAAATACTCGTACATAGATGCATACATACATACATACATACATACATACAAGTGAAGTTAAATAAAAGCTTTTAAAATGGTCCAACTCGTCACCATGATCGCCACCGTCGTCAAATCAGTTTCAGTTTCGAAATCGGGTACTTCACTAGTGCGAATTTAATATACACATTCACTCAGAAGTTCACCTTTGATGTGATTAGAAGCCGTTGAAATCTTCGGTATTCAATTTAACCCCCAATTCTAACTTCTAACTAACATAAACTTCTTCTATGAGGCCCAGGGACTCGCATATTTTATTTCAGGATTTCTCAAATAGAAAATATGATATCACTGTTTTTTTGAATTATTATTTTGCTGAAGAAAAGTCCAAAATAAAAAAAAACAATAATATAGAGATCCTCTTACAAATCCAATAAACTTTTCTTGACTAGTTTCAATGTACAGTATTTGTTAAACTCATAGTTATATATTTA
This sequence comes from Alsophila aescularia, assembly GCA_946251855.1. Taxonomy (NCBI): domain Eukaryota; kingdom Metazoa; phylum Arthropoda; class Insecta; order Lepidoptera; family Geometridae; genus Alsophila; species Alsophila aescularia. The sequence goes on from OX276379.1 coordinate 53,746,647, forward strand.
AACGGGACTTAATCGCGCTGAAAACTTAATTTTTATTTACCTCGACGTTTCGATTAAGTTGCATTGATTTTTTAAACTCTTCCAATGGTAACGAATATTTTAAAAATACAACAATATTTTATGTTATGAAAAACATGTCTTGACCTCTAAACATGTCTTGACCTCTAAACAGCGTTGGTATATTTTTTTTTGAGCAAACCTTAGATATTTGTTTAATGTTTTGATGTGAGTCCCTGGGACTTAGGAAGTGAATTAAGGTTAATTGTAACGTCTATTTTGTAAACTTATTGAAAAAATACACTTTTTTTTCAAATACTCGTAATTAGTAAATGCACTAAGTAAAAGGCATCGGTGTTGATTCTGTCAAACTAGTTTACGATATATTCTAGGATATACAGAAATACATTTGTGATAACAGAATGAGCAACACTTGTTTAAATCTGTTGTAACATCGGAAGTAAAAAAACGAGAAATTGGTATATAAAAATACATCTTATCAAATTCAGATAGCAGACCGACCTATATCGGCTAAGCGTATCTTATTCCGATAGATATTGCCTTACAGATACATAAAACAATTTTTAAAACATAGTTTTATTTATACAAGAGTTCACGTTTAACTTTAGTCTACGTTTGTGTGTGGTCACTTTCAAACTCATGATTTCATATTTAGTTTTAGTTTCGTTGTACCAATAATAATGTCTTCGTGATTAGATAGATAGATAAATAGATAATACTTTATTGTTCACCAGTTTTCAAAAAAAATACAGCTAAAAGGAACAACCTTATAACTAAAGTACAACGGGCGGACTTATTGCTTAGCTTTTAGATTATTTTTGATATCTATATTTATTTAACTAATTATTGTTATTCTATTGTTGCAGGGGTGTGAAAACGGGTGCTGGACAAAACTTATCAACGATAAAATCATTACGAGTGTTAAGAGTGCTCAGACCTTTGAAAACTATAAAACGAGTTCCAAAGTTAAAAGCAGTGTTTGACTGTGTTGTGAACTCTTTGAAAAACGTCATTAACATTCTCATAGTGTACATATTGTTTCAATTCATATTCGCTGTAATTGCTGTGCAACTTTTTAATGGTAAATTTTTTCACTGCACCGATAGCAGTAAGAACACTTTTGAAGACTGCCAGTGAGTATCCAATTTTAGATTTGATCACGCAATATCATACATTCATCCTGATTTACTTTGCACATTAATGGGCAGGTCTATATGATCTAATATAAGCGAGCGTAAAAATATGTATGAAAAGTACGTACAATCATCTCAGCAATTCTTAAAATTCTATATAGCATTGTGTCGAATCATCTATAACAAAGATATATTACAATATTAATTGCATTACATAATCATACTGCACGAGTACTTTGAATTTTTCATTTCATTTGACAAATTTCAGACAGTGTTGTTTCCCGAATTCATGACAAACTGATGTCAGACCATTGTTACATTTTATTTTTAAAGTTTACATAACGAATCATTAAACCACTGATGCTTATTTCAAGTTTATCCCACAAATGTACTCTGAAAGAAAAGATGTTGGTCCGTCCAAATTTTGTTTAACAAAAGCTGATATTGAGGCATCGAAGAACTTACAACACTGCTATCCTATGCTCTCCAGGAAACTTACAAAATAAATAATTTACAAGCAATTCTAACCCTAATAACATTCCACAGAGGGTCGTTTTTCTTGTACGAGTCGAACAGCTTGATGCCGAAGGTGATGAGTCGGACGTGGACGACGCAAAGTTTTCACTACGACAACGTCGCAACCGCCATGCTCACGCTATTCGCCGTACAGACAGGAGAGGGGTGGCCACAGTAAGTTTACTAGTAAATATTATTAAAGTAAACTTAATTCTCATCCAAGCAGATCCAAGACTACCACGATTAGATTTCAGATTTGTGCCATTTTGAATCTTAGGATGCTGAACACTTCATATTGAAGTTTAAGACCTTATTTGACTAAATTTTTAGAAATCCAAATCAATTAAAAATCCCAATCCAAATAATAAAAAAAATAAAAATTGTCCAATTTATTTTCCAAATCTATATTTGTAGGTATTCGGGGTTATGGAGAAAATGTATAACTAACATGTGTAATTATACCACAATGTAAGGGAGACCGAAGGAAGATGTTTAATTTTTTTGACGTTTTGCTTTTCAAACATATAAAACTATAAACATCAATCATATGAAATTATCTATAAATAGTTCATTATTGTAAATATGATTTTTGTGGCGTAAAGGCGACTTAGTCATTTTGTTTCAACACCCCTCATATCGAGATATGTTGAAAAGGTGTCGATCTGAGATGAAACAGATATTTTTGGGTCGAAATAAGAGCTGTAAATTAGTAACGATCATTATAATTTAAAGTTACTTATTGGAATATAATTTTCAAAGGTAGAACATATTTTTATGATTAATATTTTGTACTGAATTGAAGTTGTAACTCTAAGCCGCATCACGGAGAGTTTTATGTCACAATGTTACTTCTTCTGCAGCGAGCTCATATATATATATATATATATATATATCGAGGCACGCCATACCTCTATCAATCTTCCTTTTGTACTCAGTAGTCATGCTAAAACAAAATAAACAAATAAGCCTCACCATACATGCAAATCAGTTATACAAAACATCCTTTTTCAAATCTCCTCAGTAAAAAAAACCGTCCCAATTTCTGTTCAATTAAAAATCAAGAAGCAAAAAATGCGCTGTATGCATTCTATGAATTGAATAGTTCGGTAATAAGCTTTCGAAACGTATATCACACGCACTGAAATACAGACGCAATATCCAAACGAAAGCATTTTAAAAAAACGTGAACCTTTTTACGATTTTTGCGGCGTGGAACCAAAAACGACTCAAACGCGTACTCAGGGTCACGGACGACGACTGAGGGCCCGCGGGTGGTGCGGATCATTTGATATGCGATAGTGCTCTCGCTCTTGCAACTCGCTAAGGTTTTTCATCATCATCAGCCTATATCTGTCCACTGCTGGACGTAGGCCTCTCCTAATGCACGCCACTGAGCTCGGTAGGTCTTGACTTGTAGGACCTACTGATTGAAGACTTTTGTCTTCATGCACTGTGGTATGGACGACGAGAAGACTTGACGAAGCTTGCCAAATGCTGCCTATCCAGCTTAATTATTCTGTTGGCTTCCTTCTCAAAGTTGTCCTTACTTAAATGCAAAATTTGCCTAAGGTGAGTGCTCAAACACGCCTGATAGAAAAGGTAATTGAGGAAAATCAAAGGTCAAAAGTCTTCGCCCAGCAATTGAGTAGGTCCCATCTAACGAAGCTCAAGACCAATAATGGCACAACCGTCGTCTCTAAGCCGGAGATCCTTTCTGAGATCGAAGACTTCTATGGCCGATTGTACGACTCGCATGCTTCTAAACCCGGACCCAGCACTGGATTCCCACGCAATACTAACCTGCCAATACACTGACGAACTGCCTGACATCAGCCTAAACAAGATTGATATGGTGCTCAAACAACATAAGAATGGAAAGACCGCCGGTAAGGATGGTATAACTTCAGTGCTCTTGAAAGTAGGGGGAGAACCCGTACTTCGGGAGCTTCAGGGGTTATTTAGCACCGTTCTTAACAGTGGTAGAACTCCAGAAGCGTGGAGTAGCAGTAAAGTAATACTCTCCTTTAAAAAAGTGTATAAAACCTTTTAAAGAACTACCGACCTATTTCACTCTTGAGCCACGTCTATAAGTCCTTTTCTAGGGTCATCTCAAATTGTCTCGCAAGAAGACTTGACGAATAGCCTCCTGAATAGGCCAGGTTTCGCGGATAGACCACATACACACAGCGAGGCAGGTTATACAGAAGTCCGAGGAGAATAACCAGCCCCTGTGTCTTGCTTTTGTGGACTATGAGAAGGCCTTTAACTCAGTTGAAACCTGGGTGGTTCAGGTATTTGCAGCGTTGTCAAGTGGACTGACGATACATCGAAGTGCTGAGGTTTCTGTATGCCGCGACTATGAGTATCCAAGTACAAAACCAGCAGTCTAAACAAATCCAACTGCGTACTCACGTCAGGCGTATGTTATATCCCCGAAACTGTCCACTAATTCCATAGAAGATATGTTTAAGACGCTGGATTGGAAAGAAATGGGCGATAACATCTCACTCTTACGATTTGCTTATTATAAAATCCTAATTGCGGTGTCGCTGCAAGACTTGCAAAGCATGCTGAGCAACCTAGATGTTGCTTCACGAGGCATCGGTCTCAGAATGAACATATATAAGATCAAAATCATGCTTAACGATCTTGTTGACCCGGAACCGATTGCAGTCAATGGTTTACTTGAAGTTGTCCGCAAATATGGTAACGGACGGTAACGGTTTTTAGTTCCGCGAAATCTGTGTTATTTCAAATCAAATCTGTTTCAAAACACCTCGGTCTCCCCTACCTTACTTTTTATTTGAAATTTGTTTTTTAAGTTTTAAATTATGACTTTCTTATTGTAACGTTTCTTTACAGAGTATTACAAAATTCAATGGCCGCCACCTATGAAGACAAGGGACCCATTCAAAATTTTCGGATAGAAATGTCTATATTTTATATTGTTTATTTTGTCGTCTTTCCTTTCTTCTTTGTTAACATATTCGTAGCTCTGATAATTATCACATTCCAAGAACAAGGTGAAGCCGAATTACAAGACGGTGAAATTGATAAGAATCAGGTAAGATACAAAAATGTACTAATTATATCCGTCATTTACTTACTATAGACTAGAGATATAAATACCTAACCAAATTTCCTTTTCAGAAATCATGTATAGACTTCACGATAGAAGCACGACCTCTGGAGAGGTATATGCCAAGTAAACGGGCGAGTTTTAAGTACAAAGTGTGGAGAATAGTAGTCTCTACGCCCTTCGAATATTTCATCATGACCCTCATTGTCCTCAACACATTGTTGCTCATGATGAAGGTATGTATTAACATTGCTTTTGTGTTTTAGAATAAGAAATACACTTTTTTTAGAAATAATATTTCGATTTACAAAACAAACACTATTGGAAAAGAAAATACAATATACAAAACAAATAAAGCACCATAAATGTGGAAAGTAGATAACCCTCACATATTTAAGGTAGCTGCTGAAAGAATTAGCCAAATCACCAGGCACAAACAAATAAATAACAAATTAGTTTAGACAGTCCTTGATCTTTACTCAAGCCTGCACAGGGCCATATTAGAGAGACGATCAATGTTAATAACACTGATGCTATCTAGTCTGGAAATGCCCAAATGAATATCCTTTGTTGTAAGCGTCTCATAATTGTTAGCACCATTCTGTTTCGTACTTATCCAAAATGCTATATTGTGTTTTGTATCTCTTACTGTCTCCATTGTCCCATTTAATCGATATATTTTAGTACTGCCTAGAATAAGAGTTACTAACATCATACACACACATCAACACATACATATAAAATTTTACGATATCACTATATTCGGCGTCAGTTCACACTGCATCGGAATGCGCCGTATTTACAATTACTGTCAAGTGTATCGCCTTTATGTTTTTATTTATCCGGTATTCTGTTCCTCCTTCCGTGACTCCTCGCTTGCTGTTCATTACTTTTATATATGTATCAGTGTTTACTGCACGGTATACCTGTCATTCCAGCACATCTATGGCACAATTTACACAAACATTTTATTCGGCCGTTCGTGCTTGTGAATGCACATCTCTGGAATCGGATAGGACGTTGGCATGAGCCATTCAATGTTGTCCGTGTTGCATGTACTTATTTAAGAACTATTCCTAAATTATATCTCTATGTGGAAATTATGCATGCTTGGTGGAATGGCCTACTGCCAGGCGTAATATGTGGTGGCTATTTGCTGCTTTATATTCGTATTGGAAGTCTATCTAAATTCACATTCGATTACCGATAAATAAAAAAAAAACAAATGTATTTAAATACATTTGTTAATGTTGATTTCGTTTTATTGACCCTTTAAAATTATTTTAATTTTAAATGCCAACATGAACATTAACCATCTTATATTTCATTTCTATGTTAATTTCATTTCATTGTGACCCCGTGTTTTTTTTGTTTATAGATTCGCTACTTTGGCACAGATCCTCACCAAACAATGAATCACTATCCTTATAATCCTCATAAATGCAAAACTTACAATAACTCGACTCTTAACATGTAAATAATTCAGATCATTGTATCTTAACGTTACCCACATCACAATACCGATTGTTTTAAATTATTTTTCTATGAAGTAACAAATATGTATTTTTATTGCCTTGGGTTTATCCGTAACGCCCGGCACTTCATCACAAATGGCAGTACTATAATCAAAATGACATCTACGCGGATGTCCTCAAGTATTCGAATATGGGGTTTACTGGAATGTTTTCCGTGGAAACCGTGTTGAAAATCGTCGCTTATGGTGTCAAAGTAAGTACACAAACACATAGTTTGAATTGACACTCAGGTATACAAATTATACGAAATAGGTACAAATGTACTCTTTCTATTGTTAACTTGGTTGTTTTGTTTTACATGACTGTATGGGATTTTTTGCAGCCGAGTAAATGTCGACCCTTCCCAAGTACCCGATACTCGTTTCTCTCTGATATGATTATATTCTAATGAATATTTATTTGCAAATACTTGTTGAGCATGGCTTTCGTACATGCTGCATGTAGCTGTTATGAATCTGAACACGCATATTAATGTGTCTGCTATCCGTTGTCACTACTAATATTTTCTTAGCCAAGGCAGAGGTGAGTAAATGAATTAGTTACCGTGATGCAGAGATCAGCTGTCCTCAGGTAAATATAAATCTTTTCACATGTTGCACTTATCATAATTATGTATAGGGAATGAATGTGAGCGTGCGCGGCCTCTATGCATGATTGTACCTTCAAATCAGCATGCATGCACGTGCACCTTGCTACACAACGAAACAAAGCATTGTCATCGAATCATTTCGATAACTTAATAATTTTAAGACATACAAACACACACACATACACTAATGGACGAATATAACGTCACTATATTAGATCATATTATTTAATTAGAAAATAAAATATTTAGATTAATCAAAGTTAAATGCTAGAGAAAATGTTATTTTACTACTTGATTTTTAGTAACTAATGAAATAATCTTGCATTTGGCTTTTAATAATATTGATGGAATTGTTAAGTAACGGTTAAAAATTATTGGTATATATTTTGTGGTAGTTTCACGAGGCTCCACTTCTACTCATGGACACGTTAACATTCATGAACCTCGTCTTTACGATCTTCTTCTTTCTCGAGACCGTATTGAAGCTGATCGCCTTTGGGTGTGCGGTAAGCATTTCACACAATTTTTATTAGAACCTTAAGTTACTAGGAACATTTGATTTCACTAATAATGTTTAGTTTAATTTAAAAATATTTACAAAGCTAAAAGTCATGTGTGCAGAAGCAAATATTAATATGCTAGTCAAACTTACTAGTACCTACTGTTTTTCGTATTGTACAAGTATTATATTATGTCTGAGGAGTGAGGACGTAACTATTACTAGTAGTGTTGTAAAACAGTATGGTTTTATAAACCATTATTGGCATCAAAATGTTATCAAAATGTGTTTGTTCACGAAAATTAAACCTAATGTCAGTTTCCAATTACCAGGTGTGGTAGCAGTTTTTAAATATTTGCCTCTGATGCATGATACACTTTTGTTACTACTAATTTTAAATTAGATTTGCATTCAATATTCAATATTGACTTGAATATATTGATAATTAGAACTCATTTCGATAGAGTTTAAATTACGCTTTTTGACATGAGATAAAAGTTTTGATAGCATATTTTAGATTTTCAAGTACTTTATGCATTTTGATAGATTTTTGAAAAATACTGAGAGAATCCTCCATCCTTCTCCCATTCAATTTATCCTTTGTGTAAACTAAACAGTCATTATATTATTTTATAATAGAAAGTGTACATTTGTATGCTATTAACTTCTAAAAAGTTTTGAAAAATAAATATTTTAAATCTAAATAAGATGTAACATTTCAATTTATGATTGAGTTTTCTTGACTATAAAATTGTATTTATTTAAAAAATTGCTGTTGATGGATCATAAAATGTATTCCTCTGCTTCCAGAATTTTTTCAAAGACCCTTGGAATACATTTGATTTCATTACGGTCATTGGAAGTATAATTGACGCCTTAATCATGGAGTTTGGTGTAAGTATTACTATTTATTTTGTTTTTTTTCCTCAAACTGACTTATTCCTTTTCTATTTTTGACTACTTGTGGACTTTGCTGCTGGTTCATAACTATTTTTACCACTTGTGAACTTTGCTGCTGGTTCTTAACTATTTTTACCCCTTGTAAACTTTGCTGCTGGTTCTTAACTATTTTTACCCCTTGTAAACTTTGCTGCTGGTTCTTCACTATTTTTACCCCTTGTAAACTTTGCTGCTGGTTCTCCACTATTTTTACCACTTGTAAAGTTTGCTGCTGGTTCTTAACTATTTTACCTCTTGTGAACTTTGCTGCTGGTTCTTAACTATTTTTACCCCTTGTAAACTTTGCTGCTGGTTCTTCACTATTATTGAGAGTAAAGATAAAGGGTATATCCTTATTACAGACCGAATTTGCCGAAAACTGTGCTGACATATCCTGTCAGCAGGTAACATATAAACCAATTTGATTGCTAGGAATCTTAGATTTTTGTAACTGGTTGTTTTAATGGATTCATTTAGACAGTGTGTACCTACATAACTATTGGGACTAACATAAGTATCAGTAGTAAAGCTAGTTTTTTTTAGAACTAATTTAGGATGTCTAGAATTTTGTAGTTCCTATTAAATACCAAATGTATGGCTAGGGTTAAATTATACTATAATGTTTAAAAATCTTAGAAATACGTAATTTAAAAGTTTTAGATTGTATTACAAAGGTGCTAGATGATAGATGTGTGTCTAATATATAAAATTCATTAACGTAAAACTACAAATTTTTATTATGTAGCAGACTCGAGAAACAATAATTGTATCCTCATTTCGATCTTATCTACTTTTGTTTAGTTTATTTTTATTATTTAGTCTTTTCTCTCCTAGATCAATCGAGTACATTAATTGTTGGTAGATTGTCTTTTCATTACTAGATTAAGTGTGTGTCTTGCAGATTTAGTATTTTTTTCAATTAACAAGAAATATATTTTTCAATTATATTTTTCATTTGAATAATATTAGAATTATAGTAGTAAAATTTCGAAGCAATTATGTTGTCATTTTTAGGAGAACACATTCAACGTCGGTTTCCTTCGCCTGTTCCGAGCCGCGCGACTGATCAAGCTACTCAGACAGGGTTACACCATTCGAATACTGTTATGGACGTTTGTGCAGAGTTTCAAAGCCTTACCCTACGTGTGCCTTCTCATCGCGATGTTATTCTTCATCTACGCCATCATTGGGATGCAGGTACGCTTTAGTTTAATTTCGTCGTGTACTATTGTCACAGTTAGGTATTTTTTTTACCCTTAAACTATGTTTGAATGTTCTAATTCCCAACAAACCCTATTTATTTTTTCCTAATTTTGATATCTAGGATGATACTAACGAAGTTCTTTTTAAAAGTTTTTATTTAACTTGCAATGTATGTATTTATTTTTGTTTAGGTCAAATCTTGCAAGCTGAATTTCACTTCCTCTTATCCTACGGAGTTGTAATTTTTACATGTTGGTTCAGTTTAAATGACAATCTATTTTATGGTCAGCATGACCTGAATCGACATCCAGGATTAGCTCCAGATAAAGGAACTCTTCATCGGTCAATAGCACAGACACGAAATTTTGTGTGCGCATTTTACAAAAAAATATTATTATGATAGCCGCCTTTAAGTTTTACCATGACATGGTTTCTGCACTAAGGGTTGGGTCCTGTCCTGACTAGGGAACTTTTCAATGGTTAACAGACACACAGACACGAAATGTTGTATACGCATTAATTGTGATAGCCCTTTCTAAGTTTCACCATGACACAAAAGCATTTTTTTAATTCACTTATTATCTAATTTGTTAACAGGTGTTTGGCAATATAGAGTTATCAGAAAACGATATGAATAGACACAACAACTTTAGAAGTTTCATTCAAGCGCTCATGCTACTATTCCGGTAAGAACTGTTTTATTATTATCAACTTTAACATCAGAAATTTTATTATTATATGACTCATAATGGATCTTTGGAAGGCACACAATACATACAAAATTATGTTTCCTTTTGTTTCAAGATGCGCAACAGGCGAGTCGTGGCCCAACATCATGCTGGCATGTCTCAAGCCAGCGAAGTGCGACAAGGAAGCCGGGAAACCGGCAAATGAATGCGGAAGCACTCTTGCCTACGCATACTTTGTGTCTTTCATATTCTTTTGTTCTTTTCTCGTAAGCATCGCTATCTACATTTTAATATGTAATGTTTTTTACATTGATTGTGTTCACAAAATATTTTTTTCTTTTTCAGATGTTGAATTTATTCGTTGCCGTCATCATGGATAATTTCGATTACCTTACGAGAGACTCGTCCATTTTAGGCGCGCATCATCTTGATGAATTTGTTAGGATATGGGCTGAATATGACCCAAACGCAACGTATGTTATATTATTTTTATTTTTGTTTTATTTTTTATTTATGATAAATGGAGAATAATGCTAAAGTTTTATGATTACAGAGGGAAGATCCATTTTACAGAGATGTATGATATGTTGAAGAATATGGATCCGCCGTTGGGGTTTGGCAACAAATGTCCAAATAGACTAGCATATAAGAAATTAATTAGAATGAATATGCCGCTAGATGAAGAGGGGAAAGTTAATTTTACTACAACACTATTTGCCTTAATACGAGAAAATTTAAACATCAAGATGAGAACCGGTAAAGAACACGATACTATAATAATAACCTTGTATCTCCAACTTGTATTTAGTTTATATTTAAGTCAAAAGGGCATCTTAGTTGCTAACTGCGGCTCCACTAAAGCCTAAAGGTCATAGTCCCGATATTTAAAATGAATAAAAGAAATAATAGTAATAAATATTTAGGAAATAATGTAAATAAAAGTATTCACGAGCAGTGTACTAATTATCAATGATCATACGATTTTCAGTGGATGAAATGGACCAAGCAGATCTGGAACTTAGAGAAACGATAACACACATATGGCCGCTACAAGCGAAGAAAATGCTAGATTTGCTGGTGCCTCGAAACGACGTATTAAATGCAGGGAAACTGACCGTCGGGAAGATATACGCAGGCCTTCTGATCTTAGAAAGTTGGAGATCGACTAGGTTTGCCCAGACTGATCCACAAGGCGTTCCGGTAAGATTTTTTCCAAATATTCCAATGCACTGTTTAAATTTGAAGTATGTATATTACACTTGTATTTATGTAAATTTGAATTATGTTAAAAAGTAGATTCAAATGAAGCCAGAGTAAGTCATTGTGGCTATTTCCCAGTGTTGTACATAATTACTGTAATCTTTGAGCCAAATGTAAACAGTTACGTGGTTAGGTAAATACACGTTTATTAGTAGTGTATGTTGATGGCCCCTTACTTTGATCCCCACATTAGATCACTATTTAAAACGTTCTAGTTAGTTAAATAGAGTTGATTGTTTTGTCAACCTGTGGATGTATTGTTGTGTATATTGATGGCCCTTATAAAACGTTTTACCTAAAAAAACAGACATCAATGCAATATTATATTCAAATACAATTTAAATAATATAATTGGCTCTATTTATAAACCAAAATACAATTACAACAATACAGAGTCACTTTAGTGAAAATCGACTCTTAACGAGTCGACTACATTGGTGGTTTACTTTTCAGGCATTCAACGAGAATAGCCCTACGGCCATTCAGCCGGTAGTATTAATATATTTTACGGAACGAAACTTTAACTACTTTTTCTTGCACTATTCTAGATTATTTTTGTTGATAAATTTTCCACGCATCGTGTTTTAATATCTTTTTAGTAATATCAAATAAAAACGCGATGATAATAACAATAAACATAGTAATCAGAATGGTCAATTAAAGAAAGTTTCTTGAATTGATCACATAATAAAATAGTAGTTTAGTGAAATGATTTAAATAAAAATAGATTTAGACAATAGTGACGCACTTGAATGATTAATAGTTTAGGCAAACTTGTGCGCGTCTGGCACATTTTTGCTTTTCAAGTGTCTATCGGGGCTTCGTAAACCACAACATAGTGACCTGTCCTATAGTTGCAAAATATAAGTAGAAGCAACGTGTGTCTGTACTGTCTGTGTAACTGTTTGTTGATACTTTGTCAAGTAGATTAGTTTCGTCCTCTTGTAGTATTTGGTTATCGTCCCCATTTAGTATCCTTACGTTTTTCTGAACAGTTGATATTTTTGAGAATATGTTTTAGACATCTACACTTTGCATTGTTTTTGTCAATTCCTTTCTGACTTGTTTACTTTTTGACACCCTATCTTTCTTATTATGCATGGTTAATTTTACGATTTGGTGTCGACTTACTAAACTGTCTATGGCTTTCGAGTGTTATTTAATTTGAATTACATTTTGGCTCAATCAATATTCCTACCATTCTAGAAGCCGACGAAAAGAAAATATGCTTCTTTAATATGCTCTTATTTGCCTCCTACTTTTGTTATATAGCATTTGTGAGAAGATTACAATTTATAACCCATGTTTCTCAAGTCTGCGCATGCTGCAGAACAAACGAAAACATTTATTGATTGCAAGTTGTTAAAATTAAATCAAAATCTTTCACTGATCATCATGCCTCTGGCTTCAATCTTCAATAGCACATGATTTTATATTTAGCACGTGTTCTACAACATAAAATGCTTTATTATTTACAGCTCGTTTGCCTTTTATAATCATGTGGCCAAATTCTGCAGACATACAATACTCGACATTATACAGACCATGAATACCAGTCTAATTTATAATAGTTACTTTCTCAGAGACCTGTAGCCGCATTCATCTTCACAACACTACAGAGAAACATCCATTTACTTATAGGTATACAGTGTCCATCACTTGGAGGTTCTTTGAACACATGACAAAACACATTTCTGAAACACGATAAAGATATTCCAGGATGGACATGTATAGGATGTTTGCGCAAACTCATGTAGGCTTTAGTTAGTGTCAGGTCCCGGTCTTCCTTAATGGAGGTCCTGTGACATGAGCATGCACAAGTGTGCGTGTACGGGTTGGGAGTGTGATTGGGGTGCGTGGTGCAGAAGGCGTCGTTCTTTAAATGCTTGCTGGACGTGGCGGCGGGGCTTGGCCCTGGCTCGCGCACCGGCTCGCTGAGCCACGAGGGGCCCGCGCCGACGCCCGCTGATGGACATCCGGACGACTCGCACACGCTTGCCGACCTCGCGAGGCAGCGCAACTCCAGAAAATCGCTCAAGTGAGTATTGTTATTTCATGTCCGTGTTTATAAGTAACAAGACGTGTACATGTGCAACTAACAGCGCCAAGAAATCTCTTGGATGCTTTGATGGATAATTATTTCATGCCCGTAACTTTTGATAATTTTTGTGTCGATGAATGTCAAAGTTGCAGAAAATGGGGATGGCTTTTGTCCAACTGTGTGTAATATTCGTTTACTTTTTGATTAAATATGAACAAACTAGTTGGCGAAAATGATAGACAAATAGAATATGATGTATAAAATATCAATACTTAGCGAAACATCTCCAACATAATTAATGTGAGTGATTGTGTTTTGAACATTGGTTTTAATAATATTTTTCTTTTGTTACAGGAACAGTAAAAAGGTGAATACCTTAGCCCCAATGGTGAAACGTTTATTCAAACCATTATTGTCGTAAATCCAGTCAAACGAGCCATAGCTATTGTCTAGTGCAATCGATGTACCCACCAATATCATTCCACAACCAAAATTTTTAGATCCAATTTACAATTTTAAAAAACGACAATTGGTCAATTATTTAAAAGCAGTATATTGTGATATTGGTTTCACTGACGATGATGTCTACGCTATCGGGCGATGCATCTATCATAGATAGAGTTGATGTTGTTTACATTATTTTGGAAACTTTGTTTTGGTTTTTACCGAAGTGGAACTATAATAATTTATTAACTATATTTGTGTTAAATTAGATTTAAATTATCATTGTTTTAGGTGACGAGGTGTAATAAGTAATATAGGGCCTTAGGCTCATGACATAGTTTTATCTATTGTGTTGTTACAATTCTTCGAGTATTAATCGTAAACGTTTTTAAGTTTACAGATGGTTGTTGATGTTTAGGTAAACATTTTCCGTAATAGTTGTTTTTTTTTTGTATATGTAGAATATTTGTGTCCGTAATTTTATCTCGAGATAAAATAGGGAATGGTTTAACATATTTTACGACTATAGGGATGATGGTCTTACATTATTTCTAGTCTCATTCAAGGCACTCCACAAACCAAAAATACGTACATTACAAACATAATTTACCTAACATTATATCGAAACATTTACCTATCACATTTACGCTATGACATTTACCAAACACTCCATAATCTACTAATGCCTAATACATATTGCCGATTGCATGTGTTTTCTCGTACCCAAATATGGCATGAATATAGACATTAGATTTAGCATTGCGACCATTGGTAAGTATTTAATATTTTGATCAACGCACAGACAGCACGGTTTGATGCATGAACGCAATAACACGCACGTCAACAATGTGCATGCATTGCATTAAAATAATTATAAATAACATTTTGTAAATATGGGACAGCGAAATGCTATCTTCTAAGTCGCATTAAAAATGAGAAACCTTTGTGTTTGTTTTGTAAAAACGTTTGGTGATGAACAAAATATTTTAGGTTTTGGAACTCCAAGGGTCGCACCATGCCTCCATGGAGTCATTGGACGAAGCTCGGTTACAGCCGCCTCACACAACCTACCAAAACGGCCACCAAGGCAGATCTTCAAGTTTAAGGTACGTATAACCGTATATCATCTTCACATTTTGTTTTCACTTATTATTTAGTTTTTGTTATTTCCTTTTTGTTTTATAGCGTCATCGATGAAGAAATTGATCTCAAAGTTATCGTAATCCAAAATGGTATGTTCACCATGCACGAGATAATCCTAACCTTACTAATCGCTATTTTAATTCCAGATCTAACCGTCTATTAACTAAAATATAGATACCTATTTACTTCCGTACCCTGAATGTCGCATGTTCTGTATTGGCATGCTGGATGGCGTTGGGCCTATATTGCGGAGGCGCGGGGCGGAATCAATCAAGGGAAAACCTAACTACAGCATAATCAATAAGGCATCTCTGGTCTTCAAATAAACATCCACGTCACATTCTAGCAAAGTACCCTTGAGATTCACCATGTCACCCCGCGCTTTCGAATCGCACCCTTATCCCTTGCGAAGATTGTGAATAAATCGTGTCGGTTTTCAGAAGAACACCGAGTCCGCGACGGCGAGGCCACTACGGCGGCTATCATCACGACATCGGTTTCTCGGATACCGTGAGCAATGTCGTGGAGATAGTGAAGCACGAGCACCATCATAGACATGGGCACGGGCGAGCGCATCGAGCGCCGCATCACTACCACCCATCGCATGGTACGTAAACTTTCCTGTTTAACTTAAACACCGATACAACTCTTCATGTGAATCTGCTGATAGGAACATGTGAATCTCCAGTTAGCGTAGAGTTCAAATAGATTAATTTTATAACTTTCTGATCTAGAGCTCATTTGATAGTTCATCAGCAGATTTGCATTTATGGCTTGATGCTATCGCAAATATTACGAAATGTTGCGTAATAAAAAGTCACACTAAGTTTTCCTAGCATTTCAACAAGCTATACGCATCTAATACATTTCATTAATTTCCTGTAGTTACTTTTCATTTTAATATTATACGACAAACCGTTACGTAATCCAGCTTGATTGACTGAAACAGTTTTGCAAACATTTTTCTTCTCATGAAGTTACTAAGGTTTTGTCAGAAGCTCTGAAACAGTCTAGCTTAACGTAGCTGTAGATACTCATGTTTATAGTCGTAGACATAATATAAGTGTTTGAGCGAGCGATATGCTAATACGGTATTGTTAATTTAGATACATAGAATACAAATATTATTCTTATAATTTTTGGAGTGTCTAGTTATGTAATATAGTAGCTACTTAGTGGAAACTTTAGTGGATACGCTAAAGTGTAAATTAAGCATAAGCATACGTTTTAGATGTAAGTGTCAAAACTTAACATTGACACGAGACAGTGTGCCAATCATAGAAATGTTTGAGTGTAAATATAAACAATGATTGACCTTATGTAAACTAAATAATGATGTATCCTTTCTTCCATAGAATTGAATATCATTTTGTCTGCTGCATGCTAAATCGGTGCCCGTAAAACAAGTTCTCATTTGCACATAAATTTAACGCTTTCTTCAAAGGCTCCTAGTACAGAAGCTCTGACGCATGCACTTTATACGTCCATGAATCATGCAGCATGCAAAAGTAAAGTGTAATGAGTTCTGCAGTAGACTGTTGTATTGTAGCCATAGATATCAGAAGTAAAAAGATATATGTCATGTGGGCTGGCGTTACGATATTTCCTGGCAAAACGTTTTGTTATAACGTAAGTCGCCGGCGTCGATTCGCGGTGACGTGTTACGCAAAATGCGGACTTGTGCAGTGACTACCTACTTGCAAAAGTAGAAGAAAAGCTGTGAATTATAGTAATTGCGGGGTCACTTGTTACATGTTAGTCTGTTTTTGCTTGGGAAAACTTTAATTTTATAATATTTCTGATCTAGCAAAATAAGATTAAGTAATACTAGCAGGTAGTATTGCTACAACGTGGCGGCAATTATGAATTATGTAGGTTGTACTTGGTTTTGAGTTTGCGATATTCAATGCACTACAAACGTTACGAGAATAACGCGATATTCCGTGGACCAAGGTGCATTTGTTTGTAGCCAAAGATAATACAAATACTACTTAAGACATTTATGTAGCTTCCGCGAAAAGTCAAAGCCTAGCACCCACATACACCAGTATTTTTTTTTTAAATCCAAAATGTTGCATCCTCGAGTTAGATCTTATGTTTCTTCGAGTGTTAATGTGTAATATTGGTGGATTATTAACCATTAGGTGTACGTTAACGTGCACGAGTGCGGACAAACGAAGCAAACGCTAAAAATAATATCATTTTGTGGTTTTCCAAAACTTCCTCGGAAGTTTCAGTAAAACATCCACCATTTTATTGAATCATGACTTTAACAATTGACTGTGACGTGACAATACGACGTATTTTATTCTAAAAACTAGACATTGCTGAAATGGCTGTCATTTCCACTGCAGATACAATGATTGAAAAAAAAAAGTTTATTATTTTAGGGTATTATTTTGTCATTGTAATGTTACTACATGTTGATGTGCTGCATATATTGTCGAGGTTATGAGAGTAATTGGCGACATCGGTCTCGAAACACACGGTACATAAAAACATATCTCTTTTTACTTCTTTAATCTTTTATTATAGATTAACTAAACACATGCGAAAATATTTATACTTATTTATTGTGCCTAATAATTCGTACAATGATACTAACTCTCAACAGAGCGAGAAACATTATCCTTTTGAATGTGTCCGTTTACAGCTACTAACAGATTTGCTCGAGCTTTATTGATCACTGAAAAACGGTGAAGGAAGACATCGACATAATTTGAAATACATGAACCTGTACTGGGCAAGAATGGTGGATTATGGCCCATCTAATATTTACAAAACAGTACCTTACGCACAGCCTAAACCGGTGAACCTATAGATTTGAAGTAAATATTTCTCGAGTCATAGATAGTCCTAGCAGAGGTGCACTAAAGGAAGGATTTTTATAATTCCAGCCCTAAAGGGGTGAATGCGGGTGGCAAAGTTTGCTTGTGGGCATAGCTGCGGGATGCACTAGTGCTCTATATCTGAGAGAAGGTCTGTGTGTCAGCAGTGCGAAGCTAATGTAATAGGCTCGAGGCAACACATAATCGACATTTGAATTTAACGAAGGGTTTTGTCGTCAGTGCTGTAGTCAAATTCGATCATTTTACTACGATTTATTAAGTCACTTTCTTCGTCACTGTCGTTCCGGGTGCAACTCAAATTTCGAGCACTTCCCGATTAGCTATCCAGCTGAAACTTCCAGGGTAGCTCACAAATCGAAGACAAAGCATTTTGAAATAAAATTATGTTTTTTTTTTAAAATCTACTTCTCTGCTTGTTTGTCGCACGAGTCTACACGACTAACAAAATCTGGAAATATCGTGAATCTGTAAGACAACTGACATGTCTTGTCGAGTGACAAAATAGATCTAATCTAACCTGCATAATTTTGTTGAGATTATTGGAAAAATTCAGTGCTCGTGAGTATAACTAGGTAGGAAGGTACATATGAAGGTATTCCTGACAGCAGGGAGGCAGTGGAGGACGCCGTACCCTACGCCCTACCACCCGAGCCAGCCCTCGTGGTCGCCCAGTCCGCCACACCGCTACACCTACGCCTACGGTGAGATTCACTCGCCATACACTATGACGCACATAATATTCAGATCTGATACCATGTCATTTGTTGAAACTACATGATTTTATTATAATAGGATCGATTACTTTATTCAAATTAGCGAAATAAATTAAAATTAGTTTTTTTGAAAAAATGTGTGTACCTTGGTGAAAAATTCGCCAATTTAGCGAGCAGACTTACTTTTTTGCCTCATAAAAATAAAAGGATATTTCAAAAATGCGAGTTGCTCATAGCGACACGAACACGGATTCAATTAAGCCGAGTCTCCTGCTACCTATAATACGACAACAAAGTTGTCACAACATGTTTGATGAACAAAAAGGGACGTGGTTTGGGAAATACAGGGAGTTGTAAATTTTACAGTTTCGAACTCATAGTTATATATTTAAACGGGACTTAATCGCGCTGAAAAACTTGTCTTCTCGTGACCACGATCAATGCAACTTGATCGAAACGTCGAGGTAAATAAAAATTAAGTTTTCAGCGCGATTAAGTCCCGTTTAAATATATAACTACAAACACAACGAAGTTTATCCAACAAAACTGGCCAACATTGTTTGCCGTGGCGGACGGAAAATATCCCCGCATTCGTTTATGAGGGGGCGAGGTAGCTTATTTTCGCTGTGCTGTCAACTTACTGACACGTATTTAGATGAAGACAGGCAAGCCATAGTGCGGGGCCCATAGAAATCATACTATATAAACAGTATTTATTTAGTTAAGGTGCAACGTTTCGCTCAGCGCGCCAAATTCAAATTTTCTTGCGTTTTTTGTCAATTACAACTCTATTACTCATTGTGGGTTCATGAAAACTTATTTTGCGGCAATAAATAGGTTCTCTCAATAAATTACACCAACCAAAAAAACCAAGGTGTAAGCTAATATATGTACATTTGTCAATAAACCAAAAACCGCTTATTGTCATTTGTAGCTAAACCAATATTATCTAGGTGATCACTTTCACCGTAATTTCTTGACAAAACCTATTTATTGCCGCATAATTAGTTACAATAAATCTACAATGAATAATTAAGCTGTAATTGACAAAAAACGCAAGTAAATTTAAATTTGGCGCGCTGAGCGTAACGTTGCACCTTAAACCTAATATTTACTGTTACAAGAGAGAAGAGAGCGATGGTGGCTTAACGGTTCTATAGTGCAATTTAGAATCCAAGGATACCGGGTTCATAACCTAGGCTCCGCACCAATGACTTTTCTAAGTTAGGTGCTGTTTTCCATCGCTCCGTGCTTCGGATGACACGTTAAACTGTCGGTCCCGGCTATTATTGATTAATAGCAGTCGTTAAGCCATGTCAGAGGCCCTCGGGCGGCTTGACAAACTCTGACATTAGAGGCCAGCACTACCTCATACGAAAAATTAACAAACTGTTACAAAGAGCTTTTTTTTTGTCATCTTTATGTGAAACTGCTATAAATTTACATGTCATTAAACTAATTACTCTGTGACCGCCGCCAGCCAACGCCATGGATTGGAATAAATAAAACACGTTATTAATGATTGATTTAATAAGGGGGTGGACTGCGATTTCAGATAGTCCTTGGCGGATTATAAAAATAAAAATAAAGGCACGATGCTGTAGAAGAAGTGGTGAAACTGATGTATAGTAAAGAAATGAAAACGAAGTTCTCAAAACTTCGTAGTCAATTTGCCAGTGAAAAGAAAATCTAAAAACAAAATCTTCCGAGCTCACTTCTCTAGTCGAACTGATTGAACTCTCGTACAGAAGTTGCAGGAGACAGAATGTTCAACCAACATGTTCATCAAACACTTGTTGGGTCAACAATGTTGCGAAATTCAGGCAGCAGAAGACCCAACTGTATCGCGCTACCAGATGTACTTAAGTTGAAACTCATTGGTTGAAAAAAGAGCCTTACAAAGGCTGTCTATCTTCGCGAATGAAACAGCGTTTGTTCCAGACAATAAATACGAACCATAACGCTTCTTAATCGACATTACACATTTATTACGATAAGCAACATACGTGTGAAGCGAACTTTACTCCACAATAAGCTTGTAATATTTGTTTTATACTTTAAAATGTGATCGCAAACGGAAACTCAATTTGTACTGTCACATAAGGAAATTCCAAAATGTTTAATTTCAATTAGTGCACAGTGTTTGTAAAGTAAAGGGTCTGACTATGAATTTAAGAACGAATTGGTATTTTGATTGCAAACAAAAATGACACGCACGACCCTTTGCTAGTGCTGTTTTTATGTTAATTGGAAGCTGATGGGTTTTCTTTGTGTCGTACAGCTACGCAAGCTTTGACAAAAACGCTGAAAGTAAAGGAAACTGTTTGCACACCTGTTACACATCCACGATATTATATAACGACCATCGACTGTTGTTTGTTGTAGACCATCCCGCAAGTAATATCATACCCATATGAATTAAAACTAGGGTCATCTGATAATATTGCAATGCACAGTTCTTTGAAAGTATCAGGTTTTTTTTGTCACTATTGAGTCTGAGTACTCGTGTGGAACATAGCACTATTATCGGAGGACCGTACCTAACTAATTATAATGATCTGTACCTCAGCAGTCTATTACAACAGGATTCGACTAAGTACAAAATACGGTAGGTATCCAGTTATTTACAAAATTATGCCTAACATCGCAACAATGTATCTTGTAACATCACAGAACCCGTCATTTTACAAACGGCGGCTCTCAGGCAAATTGTAAAAACTCGTCCATTACAAATGGCGTCGTATGTTTGTAGAAATTCGTCTGTTTGCAAAATACAGAAAGGCAAATTACAAAACGCCTCGCTGTGTCAGGCAATTTGTGGAACTCGTACGTTTGCAAACGGTGTCGTCAGATAGCATAGCAGAAGGTTAGATTTTGGGTTCAAATGGCCATTTTAACATAAAATCTTGATGTTCAACCTAACTAACATCCCTGTATTAGACGCAATGCGTTTTTTTAGGCAGAACTCTACCAAATATAGTATTATGCAAACAGACGATTTTTTTATAAATTGACGCAGAGTTGGTTCTTCTACAAGGTCCTTCGAGCCAGATATACAATAAACGCAAGTCTTTCAAAAACCTTCAAATTATAGCGCCGCTCTCCGTGGCTCGATTTATAATGCAGTAACTCTATGTCCAACTATGTATGTAATCTCTCTATGTATGTATTCCTGAAACTATGACTTTGCTTTTGCCAAATGGCTCGCATTTGCTGTTTGTTTGAGGTACAGTTTATTTGTGCGGAATGGACTTTCGAAATGATTCAGTTGGGTAGTGTGGGTGCCGGCAGGTGGGGGCGGAGAGCGCGAGCGCGAATGGCGCGAGTGGCGCGACCGGTCGTGGGAGCGCGAGGGCGCGCGGCGCGGCCGCGGCCGCCAGCTGCCGCCCACGCCTACCAAGCCGTCCACGCTGCACGTCCAAAGTGCAAAGCAGCAACCGCCCTTCGCCAGAATCAGCCATAGTCCCTCGCACGTGAGTACCCGAATAAAAACACAGGTTAGTAGCGCGTGACCTCCTGGCGAAGAGCGTCGGATACGCTCGTATTCTTATTCATTTCTGTTTTTATATGTATAACTAGCTGTGCCCGCCGCTTCGCACGCGTGGTCATTTCTCTAGGTTAAAAGTACACTATGTCCTATTCCAAGACCTAATAAACCAATATACCAACATTTGATCACAATTCCTTCATTAAAAAGTTTTTACCGATTGCTCGGCTTCTACTCATCGGATTGAGATACCAAGTACACCAGATTTTAAGTCAACAGTGAAAGTGAAGCTATCCAACAATGAAAACTGCATCGCAATCGGTTTTACGTGATGCGCGAACAAACATACAGACAAACAAACTAACAAACAGACAGACACGATTTATAAAAATAATCTATTCTTGTTCAGTAGCTTATTTTAAGTAACCAGGACCTTTTTTTAAATTATCTTCATTGTACAGACTTTTTCGTACTTATCCATACCAATATATAAAAGTGAAAAGTTGTCTGTTTGGGGAGCTTTCACGGGATAACGGCTGGACGGATTTCGATGAAATTTGGAATGGAGATAGCTTACACCCTAGAATAAAACATAGGATACATTTTATTCCGGAAAATTGTAAGTTTTCACGGGAAAACAGGAAAAACTGGTCAAATGTTGATTACTCGCTGTAAGAAACGGTTGCCATGGAAACCCGCATCGCAATCGGTCCAGTTGTTTTTACGTGATGTGTGAACAAACATACAGAAAAACAGACAGACGATTTAAAAAATGTTATATTCTTCAGTAACTTATTTTAAGTAGCCTAGACCATTATTTTTTTTATCTTATTATTATAAGGACTAGTTGTACCTAGGTCATTTCTCCAGGTTAAAAGTACTTCATGTACTATTCCAAGACCTACAATACCAATATACCAACATTTGTTCAAAATTACTTTAGCCGTCAAAAAGTTGTTATCAATTGCTCGGCTTCTTCTCGTCGGATTAAAATACTAAGTACTCCAGCTTTTAAGTCAAACCTATCCAAAAAACCACATCGCAATCGGTCCAGCAGTTTTTACGTGATGGGCGAACAAACAGACACACGAATTTTTAAAATGTTATATTCTTGTTCAGTAGCTTATTTTATGTACCCTAGACTATTTATTTTTTAATTATCTTCTTTGTACAGGTTCGATATATATATAAACTTAGTTTATTTCAATCTTAGAAATTGGTTGGGTTGTCGCACAACCCTAATTGTTTGTGTATATATCAAGTCGCACCCAAAAGTAGGTGTATTCATACTACTGCTGCATCTGCGGATTCAGGTTGCTAGGCCTCCCCTCGCTTGCGCGCTGGTGGAAAGACCCCGCTGAGTGGAGACAGTTCAGTAGTCCGAGAAATATGTGGGACGAGCCAGTCTATTGTTGCACGCACATAATTCAAGTAAGAAATGTTATAGCTGACGAAAACACTGAAGGCTTAGGAAACAACAATGTTACACTTTAAATTAATCACCAATTTAAACATAATATTCACTTATTACAAAATAATAAAGAAAATTCGATTCGACAAATTTTCACTTTGACGTTCGACTGACCACTGCGTAGTAGGCACCGATGCGCGAGGTCTATCAAACTTGTATAAAGACCAAGATCAAAGTCACCATTGTTTTTTTCCCAGCTGACTTTTATTCATTGAGTGCTACTAAGGTTTGAAGTACAGTGTTCCTAGTGGAATTTTTAAAAGTAAATTCATGAATGAAAAACTTTAAAAGTAGTAAAACTAAAGTAGTTCGCTATGACGTGTGGAATACCAACCCGGTACCTAATAGGTAATTTTGGAAAATATTGTATAATGAAAGGAGTGGCAGAAAAATACAAACATTTATGTTGCATATTTATCGCAAAGAAGTCTTATAGAGTTTGTTAGTTTTTATGTGATGTATCTTTAGTTTATTGAAAAGGGTAGATTATTAATTCATATTTTTTTTTCATATTTGTGTATGGTATTTTAATCGACAATACTCGAGTGCTCGTGTTATGCATTTCCATATTAGAATTTGGAAGGACTAGCCTTTCTTTATATACCGCAAATTTTTCTAACCATAGGAAAACAATAAAAGCGTTTACACATGGTGCCGTAGCGGCAGCGTTTTTCGCCCTCGCGATGCCGCAGGTGCTTCGGCGTGTCACCGTAGAACCAGCGACATATGATATATATATACGATAGCAATAATGTAACCCTAGGTATCAAAAATTTGCCTATAAAAGTCATTATTAGGTGTGCATAAAATAACATCACAGCCACATGTTTGTAGTACTCATAATTACCCAAAAAACCCACACGAGGCTAAACGTCTATTATAATTAAGTCACAATAACCGTTTTTTTGTGAAATTAGTCAATCAAAAACTGGTGGAATCTGGTTTCAAACCCATGAAAACTTTAACACTAAAACCCGAATTATAGTTGCAACGCAAAATCTCAACCGTGTATATTCCAGGCTTCACCAATGTCACTGTTTTGTTTTACAATATATTTTTATCAGTTTATGTATTACGAGCAGATAGTTTTTGTGGATAATAAACAATGAGGAGTTCGTTTATGTAAAGTCGACTATTTTACCGACTGTAAACAAGTGTAATAATTACAGAACTATCCTATTCTCAATAGAATAATTTTAAATTCCAGTTATCATTGAGGCATTATCAGTTTATGTATTACGAGCAGATAGTATAATAAACAATGAGGAGTTCGTTTATGTAAAGTCGACTATTTTACCGACTGTAAACAAGTGTAATAATTACAGAACTATCCTATTCTCAATAGAATAATTTTAAATTCCAGTTATCATTGAGGCATTATCAGTTTATGTATTACGAGCAGATAGTATAATAAACAATGAGGAGTTCGTTTATGTAAAGTCGACTATTTTACCGACTGTAAACAAGTGTAATAATTACAGAACTATCCTATTCTCAATAGAATAATTTTAAATTCCAGTTATCATTGAGGCACGCACACACGCTACGTGAACCCGTGGAGCCTTTACACGACGAGTACGAGTACGGCCGAGAAGTTGAAAGACTGATACACCGAGACTATAGATCTAGAGAAAGGTGAGCCAATCGCATGTTTTACTTGTGTTTAATGAACGCTTGTCGAATTAGAATTGAACGTGCTTAAATGTTTTTAACGCAGCGATGAAGTCAGCCTCTTAGCTGAGACTCCTCAATGAGGGCAGTCGCAGGACGAGCATTTACCTCAAGTGTGCGAACAGTGCGGGTCAATAATTTGCCGCTTCGAAAGCATTACAAGTAACCGCGATGAGACTTCGACGATACTCAAAGGGACTCCCATGTTTGAACCCCACAGACCGGACCGAAGTGACCACGCGCCGCGGGATAGAAAGAACGTTAATGCGGGGTCTGGTTGCAGACGCGGGCGGGGCTACGAGTCGGAGCGGGCGGCGCGCGGGTACGAGGCGCCCGCGCCGCTGAGCTACGAGGCGGCGCTGGCGCTGGGGCGCGGCGGCGCGGCGCGCGCGCTGCCGTCGCCCGCGCCCGCGCCCGCGCCGCGCCTGCCCAACGGGTACAAGCCGCGCGCGCGCCACTCCGACTCCGACGAGGACGACTGGTGCTAGCGGCGCCGCCGCGCGCGCTCCCCGCGGGGCCCGCGCGCGCCCGCCTCGCACACCGTCTGACGCCCGCGCGCCGCCGCGAGGACGATCTCGTTTTTTACTCGACGAACGTGTGTAAATAGACGACTATCGTTGCTCAGGATTTTGGACGTCCTTCCCGGAGCGGCGCCCACGCGCCCGCGCCTCCGCGATCTATATCCAAATTCTAGTATTTACAAAGTTTTGGAAAATTTAATTTTTAATTCGCTAAAATTTTACTCTTTGATTTATATTACGGTTAAGGTGATCGAACGATGAGACGGTGCCGGGCGAATCGTTTGCGCTAGGATTTTTACATAAATGAAATTATTAGTCTGTATCGTAAAGTAAACTTTCTATATTAAATTTGCACTACGTAACGTTACAATATTGGCTATGGGCGGGCGGCGGGCGGCGCGGTCCGGCGGCGCCTGCGCCCGCGCCGCTTTCGACACCGTTTCATGTTCCACTTAGACGTTGAGAGAACACTAGGAAATTCATCGTCGGACAAATTAATACTAGTATTGTATAAAATATTTACATAGTGAATAATTTTTACTTAGTTAATATTATACTAAATAAATAAACTTTTTTTATTGAATTTGCTGTCCTTCCCCCAAGTGCTTTATACCTACGTTATATTTTAAATTTAAATACGATTAAACTAAATAAAATGAATTGTATGTAAACTTTGAAATATATTTCTGCATTAAATTACTACCCAAATTGTTAATCATGTAAAAAATATTATTGTTTAGATTTTGTCGCCTGGTTCACTATCCAAATATTAATAAGTCAATAAAAAATTGTTCTCGATGTAAACATGATGTTAAAGAGAATATCGTCCTTAATTTTGTGAAGCTCTTTGGAGTTGAATATCTCTTAAATAATGGAGCAAGAATTTTTCATAACCCTCAACTGATATAGCCGCAATGCGATACTACCTCCTAAAAATAACAGCCTTCTCGAGATATCGTCGACAAATCTTCTTTGTTAGTATGTAAATGAATAAAAAAATTACACAAAAAAATTAAAACAATTCCACAAATTGAAAATGTAATAGTATGTATTTGTTTATTAAAAAAGGACATGTTTATGTTATGTGTTCTAATAAAAAAAACTCCACGTTGGGCGCCAAATTTGTAATCATAAACATATTATAGTAAATAATGCACCTCTGGACACCATCGTCGATATGTAAAATTAATTCTACCACAAAAAATATGGGTCTACAATGAATGAAACAAACTTCTTATATTTTTATTGTGAAAAAACACAAGTTTCTTGATATTATTTTATATTCGAACAAAGAAACCTAGCCCATGGTGGGCGCCAATTATGGATACATAGATAAACTGGAGTAACTAACTAGGTACAGCATATTTGGCTCACCACTTATCTCGACAAAGAAATAATTAGTAAAACCACCAGGCACAAAATCAAATAACTTATTATACAGTCTACAAGAGAATTGGTTTACATGTCGACTACTATAGATATAAACTAATGAACAATTGCCAACAGTTTTTCAGTAATGTTATGTATTTAAGCTATAGTAAGTTTTTTAAACGCAAGTCACTGAACCAATTCTGCTGGCGACTGTAGATTATATATAAATATTTATGTCCGATAATCCTCGTCCCATTGGATATTTTTGTCATTGCATTGACATTATTAGTCACTTGTTAGTTGTCCTCTCTGATGCGACTATTGAGCTTAAACCTTAACTTAACCTTTTGGTTAAGGCTTTTATGCGTGGACGGTTCCGTAATCATTTCACAAATATAAATATAGCTTTATTATATTAGGACATTAAAACTAAATTGATAACTGTACCTACCAGGCTCTTATAAATAAAATTAATCAACTGGATTTTATAAAATAGTACGTGTTTTCTATGAGCAATTGCGTCGCATTTGTGAACCTCCTTTTGTACAAAATGCGATGTAGATTTGATCCCAAACGTCCACACAGAAATTATTACATTTTCATATGTAGGGAAACATAAAGAAACAGAACACAATCGTGGTTATTCTTCTCGTGACCATGATCAATGCAACTTGATCAAAACATCGAGGTAAATAAAAATTAAGTTTTCCGCGCGATTAAGTCCAGATTAAATATATTACTGCTTAAAGAAACAGTACTTTAAAAGTCAAACGATTTCCCAGAAGTAACTTGTTTCTCTAGAAACGGAATATTTTATTTAGTAGACCATTTAGGCTAACCGTGAGTGCAATAGTCGTATTCAGAGTTGTAATCGTTCAACATCATGACATTTGTTGCAAAGCATGATGTAGGCTACGTACGTCACTTTAGTACGACAAAATTGTAAATACATAATTTTCTGTGATAACATGTGGAAAAATGAGAATATTGTTAGAACTGTGTGATTGCAAACGAAAGTTGTTCATTTGTCTTAGAAACGCCACGTATTTGGGAAGGAACTGTTACTTGCAAATTTTACTTAAAATCACATTAAATGTAGACTCATTAAACCGATTCTTTTTTGACCATGTTACATATATATTCAGAAAGCACTGTCTCCATGTCTCACTTAAGACCTGTCAAAATTACAACCTTTAATGTATGTTCGTATATTTATATATATGCTTTTTACTGTATAGGTGTATACCTTTTTTTATGTTGTAACATTCTGAGTAGGGTTTCATATATTGGGTAGGAAGTAAAGTAAGTAGATAAGGCCTGCAGGCCATATCTTTTTATTTTACGATATTTCAATTTGTATAAAAGTTGGTTAGCCTGGGTTGGTTATGAATTAACTTATTATTTTTCAATTTATTATTTGTCTGACTTACAGTTCGGCGGAATAAAGTTTTGTCTGCGTTTTTTTTAATAGTTATTGTTGTTATTGAAATTATAGGTAATATACATTTGATTCAAGTTGACGTTAGCGTAAAAATAAATGCAAAAGAAGATGACATTTGAATTTCTAAATAACACCATGATCAAGAAAACGTCAACTAGAAGAAACTATATGATGTTTCTTTTCTATTTACCAAAAACAAAAATGTAATTTTATATTCTGCGCAACACGCAATTCTATCTATTTATATATTGAATGAGACAAAATTAATCCTTACAAGGCAATAAAACTGTATGTTCCTCTGCTACGAACTTTAACTTTGCAATAATTTAATATTGTTGAACGCAGATTCCTTCGCAAACACATGGCAAGCTAACGGTAGCTAGATATAATTTTAGTATCGAATAAAACATTATCTTCAATATTTTGATCGTTGTTGTTTGTTGCGGAGGAAAGGATCGAGTTATAGCTTTATATTATTTATCTTTGTTATTATATTTGCAAGTACAAAATTGTCTGCGCTGAAATACAGCTCTCGCGTGATTTCGTACAATGTTGTCCATAATATTATTAGATTTGTTATACGTACCAGTTTTCATGGTTCTGTTAACTTTGTACGTGAATCAGTCGTTTTCAATAATTGATATTATTAATGTTATAATAACAATGCTAATCTAGTCGTAATTGAAAAAAAAAACATGTTTTTTTAAGTGTTCGGAAAGGAATGCGTGTCTCACAGATATAAACTTGTTGCTCTCGATTCAGAGTGTTAGATTTCTTCTATGTAGTTTTATTATTTATCAAGATTGACTCATGAAAAATATTTATATTGTTATTGTATAGAAGTATGAGTATTTCCGTTCTCTCATTTGTAATTGAGGTGTTAGGATGATACAATAAGCCGATGGACTTTCGATGACTGAGTGGAAATCAAAGTACTTAACAGAGTGCGTCCCGCTTCCGCGATTGTGACCCCTCGAACGGTGTTGCTCTAACATACGTGTAAGATGTGTAAATATTGTAAATTATAACGCGGCCGCGTAGAGGTCGCCTGTGAAAATGTCTAGTGATATGTTAATGTTAGCTAGGTAATCTCGTCCCCAACTGTCCTTGAATTTAAGTTGGGTGTTTCACTGCCTTAAAATAATAATGGATAATCGATGTAATAGTTACCTTAACTACTACAGAATAAGAATGGCGTTTCAATTATTCTTATACGTTTTTTATCATTCTGTAATCACATCACACTATAATATCATAGGAAACAATTTGGTCCATTTCTTTCTTATTGACTTTCAAATTTTGATATTAAACACGACTTATGATAGCAGCATTATTTATAAAACAAATCTAATGAAAATCTGTGAAGTTATGACGATTACTCTCTTAGCTCACTTCCTTGACAGGTGTCACAGTGACAGGTGTGAAAGATTGACAGGTGTCAAAGTGACAGGTGTCAAAGTGACAGGTGTGAAAGTGGAATCTATATAAAATATAAAAATTAATGGAGGGGGGTTTGTCAGCGGGGTCGGGGTTTGTTGGTAGGGATTTTAGAGGGGACGAGGGTGGGGAGTGGGGAGATTTGTACGAGAAAAAAAATGTTCGCGTGCAAAGCCGCGGGGTGGGGCTAGTTTAGAATATCGCAGACGAGCCATTGCCACACACAAATATTATGCCTAAGATATTTGTATTTCATTAATTAAGTGACACAAGTTTGAAACAGTAAGTTCGTGTGCTCGTTACTATATACCTATATCTGTGTCAAGTTTGAACTATTTGAAGTGAGATGAGAAAGTCTGAATCTAATTATGATGATGCCTGCCTTGTATCAATGTAATAATCGCTTCACGACATTCATTTTTTATATTTAACGTTATTATTGTACCTATATTTAGCATAGAAAGTTCATCGGCATCGAGAGAGCACCATAGTATGTTTTGTTGGTACGTTCCAAACTTTACAGGATAGTGCAATCCTATTGATATTGTATTAATAAAGAACCAAACTTAAAATTAGTATTTAAGTAATTTATTATCCTAAAACTAAAAAACTATACGCATGTTTTCACCTATACTGGTAAAATGGTTATGTACAATACGAAAGAGCTGATGTTTTATATATGAATTCTTGCTCGCCTGTAAAATTTTGCAGAATGAATCATTATAAGATTGTACAATACGAATAAATGCAAAAAATGAAATTTCCTCGATATGCCGTGTTCATTTCCAGCCTATAACCTCAAATTTATCAATAAAGAACTAATTTCGAACTAATCTTAGGAAGGAAAGGCAAACGCATCTTTCAAAATTAACAAATAATTTATTGAAGTCACATTCTTAACATTTCATACGCGTAAACTCATCACTGTCGATTTCGACCCGAATATAAAACTTTGGAACATAATACCTGGAGTCTGTATCCTTGACGTAGACCTTGTCCTTGACGTCAGTTGTCGGAGTCTTCATGTCCGTCGGCGTCAGTTTCGAGCGAACTGACGTCCGCGTCGACGTCGCTCGCTGTAGCAGGGCGGACGCGAGGCATCCTACGGGACTCGCCGCGGCTGAAACTTTGCGAATCCACCTCGACAGGGGCTGCAGGTAAATCAACAATAGTTTTCTATACATTTATGTAGCGAGTATATACAGGGACAGTAAAGTTTTATACAAAAAAAAATTGGTCGCGGGTTCAAGTCCTGCAAGGTGCAATCATTTGTGTGATGAGCAGAAATATGTTTGTTTCCGAGTCATGGATGTAATAATATTCGTATGTATGTATGTTTATCCGTTATCTAGTACCCATAGTACTAGGGGTTTGGGGCTAGGTAATTGGTGTGGAATTGTCCCGAATATATATTTTTTATTTTTATTTTTTATATGACCTCTGACATGGATAATGTCATCCCGAGTCTTCCGATAAAGGCATCGCACGCTGCACAAAGGAAGTTTATGGGATTCTGTCACATTCCTGCCGAAGCACTGCTTGTGTTTCATATTGTTCACCTGCAAGCGCTGCTCACGAACAATGGTTGCTTGTGACTTTCCAGCCCAATGCAAAGCTATTCAATGATGTTAAAATCAAACTATTGCTTTAAACATCCTCATTTATAAAATTACGTTATTTTTTCTCCTGCTCGTTTTGTCAGGTTGCAAACAAGAAAGCAATCTTACGTTCTGCCAAATTTTGCCACTCTGTCATTATTAGTTTAAGTGTTGCAGTGTGTCATTAATAGTTTGAATGTTACAGTGTGTCATTAATAGTTTCAATGTTACACTTACAGTGATGGAACCTGTATATGTGACAACCTTGCATTGATAGACTAACTTCGAGCAAACGCAAGTTTAGTCGACATTGGACCTATTCACATAATGGCTTACCATTAAAATGGCCTACTCGCCGAATGACTTATTCTTAAAAAGACCTTACTTATTTTTAAAAGTAATAATAATATAGATTAATCCATTAATTATAATAATGAAAGTAATAACTACCAACTAATGGAGTTGGTTGCTTTCTAGAAGGTTAATAGTGTCTGTATAAAATTACTGTGACAAACAGATGGACATGACGAAACTGTAAGAGTTCTTTGTTTGATTAAAAAACAAGAAAAAAATATTAATATTAACTAATTAAATCATTAAAAGTTACAGAGAAATTTAGTTTAGTACTAAAATTGTTTTAATTTTGAAGAATTTGTTTTTATACCTCGAAAATTAATTTTGAACATCGCTAGGTAGATACAGCATAGCGCATTATATCTTATTTTTCATTAGTACGTAACTGCGTTTATACTTAAGCCACGTTTTAAAAACTAGATGGATCCCAATCGCTCTGCCCTGTTAAAAAACTTAACCTTTATACAAACGAAATGTTTCTTGTAAACGCTTGATACATTTCTTTATACATTTTTGATCTATTTGAAACTAAATAGTTCAAATGTAACTTAGATTACCTTGTCTACTGGCCATCGCATTAGTTTCGGAAGTATCGTTAATGGCTAACACAACTGACGCCTCGACGGCGTTTCGCAACTGTTCAAACTGAGCCACGAAAGCTGAAGGGTCAACAAGAATCACCTAGAAAAAATATATACACTTTTACTACTTACCTGGTTCGGCCTAAAAAGAAGTTGCTCAATTTATTAGCCTAAAAAAACAGAAAAGTGCGGGTTGAACTCGCGTAGAGGGAATACGATGAATATAATTCTCTCAATATTGAAAGATTTACCATGTTATTTTAATACCATAGACTTCTTATAGATTTTCCTGTAATCTATAGGTAAAGAAAGTTTTTTTTAAATTTTAGCTTCAGTAGTTTCAGAGATAAGGCTGGAATGGACATTTTTCTTAAATAACTTGTGTTTTCTTTTTAGAACACCAAATCCCTTAACAAAATCTTTTTTTTTTAGTTTTCTAATTTGCTTCCCTAAATGTGAACCCATATTCCAATGCATTTACGTTACACGTCCGTGTTTGGGTCACAGAAATTCATATGAGTACCAAACTTCAACTTAAAATCTTAATCGGTCCGGTAGATTCGGAGCAAATAGCCTGTGGGCAATCGTTTGACCTTGATCTCACCTGATGGAAAGCGATGATGTGGTCGAAGGTGCACGCTTGCCTAGTAGATACCTATTCACTCTTGACTTGAACACACCTGGGTTATAATTTACCGGAAACACTGAAAGAAGCGTAACGCTTCAACCATAAAAGGGTGGCGCTTTGCTGATCGTCTAGTCGTACGGTGATGAAAAGGTGATGCGGGCATTAGGTTAAATGATTCCGTTTTTACCATTCGGGCGTATGGAACCCTAGAAACTGCTTGACAGGCAATATCACTAGCAGGCGTTCACCAGAAGCTTCTAGGAGTCACACCGACGAGATCATCAGGACGCTTTGGATAACTGGTGAAGTAATGTAGAACATGGTACTTTTTGGGTCCCGAAGTCCAACAATGTCCGTTAGAGGAATATAGTTACCTCGTCAGTAGTTAAAAATATGCCCGCCCCGCAATAAATATTTCGTTTCGAGTGGTGTGCTTTGCGATCCAACTATACCGGGTCGATCCTCACCCCGCACCAAGATTATGGGCGGATTTGTCATCGCTACGTGCTTCCCGAGGTCCGTCAATCCCGGTCGCTAATAATTGATAAGTAAAGCGAGAAGCATAAGAGAAACTCTTGATCTCTATATGTAAGTCGACCTCTAGTTAGACATACATAATACTGTTCCAGTATCTGCGCAACTTTACCTCGCTCTGTTGTCCAGATGACATATCGCTAGAACTGACAGTGGTGTCTCTTCCGGAGCTGTCCTGCGACTGGTCGCTGTGAATGCCGCGGCCATCGCCTGCGCCCGCCCCGGCCACAGGCCCTTCAACCACGTTGCCGTTGTCATCATACATTGGGTCCGCAGCGTCTAATGGAGGCAGTTCAGCTTGTGACTCGTCCATGGCCTGTAACGGTGCTACTTACCTTACTTCTCTAATAACCTAAACATGTTTATTTTAACATCTATATTATACTTTTATTAAAGCAATAAGTACGAAAAAGTCTGTACAATGAACAAAATTAAAAAAAAAAGTCTAAGTTACTTAAAATAACCTACTGAACAAGAATAGATGATTTTTATAAATCGTGTCTGTCTGTTTGTTAGTTTGTCTTTATGTTTGGTCGCGCATCACGTAAAAACTGCGGTATTTGGTATCTCAATCCGATGAATAGAAGTCGAGCAATCGATAAAAATGATTTTGATGGCCGACGGAATTTTGGTCAAATGAATTTGAATTTTGAAGGATTTTCATTTCTCTAGGTTCAAAGCACATAGAGTACTTTTAACCTAGAGAAATGAACACGCGTGCGAAGCCGCGGGCATCAGCTAGTAAATAATAAAAAAAACTACAATTGGCATCCGGCTAATTTCACTAACGCAAGCAAAATGGAAAATTCCTTAGTTAGTCCATAAAGGCTTTGCAGTCGCAATTTTTGTACCTACAAACTTCGATCAAAGCGAAGTTTGTATGTACAAAAAATATTCGCGTGATTCTTACACATTCTCTGTGACTTTTATTCATCCTACGTCGTGTCGCTCAGAACTCAAATGTAAAAATTACTTATGTACCTCATTTGTCGAAATCTGACCAGCTCTTCAGGCTGTTTGTAGGTGGTAGGTAACTCGCCTACACCCATCGTAAACTAGAACTTAACGAGCATGAGAAGTGTTTTTTTTATGCATGATAAACACAAGCATACGACCGCTATCTCATCTTATGTCAAATGACGATGCGGCCGAAGAAAGAGCATGCTTAAAAGCTACCTGTTCATTCAAGACTTGAAGACACCCAGATTATAATTATCGGGATATTCCGGTTATATATACGAGAGTATAAGACGATGCTGGTGAGTAAGGTGTGTATAAAGCGGGAGGCGAGTGAAATTATTATATTAACCGATTGTTGCTGACTGATGATCTGGAATAGCCAATTTGGCACTACAGCATCTTCATCCATCAGGCAAGACTGGTAGCTTTCGGAAGATCTTCCTGATATTAACAATTCTTCTGACGTCTGGAAAACAGAACATCGTAAATGGAAAGAGTTTGATAATAGGGCAATTTATAACATTAACTTACTGCTTGCCGAGCAACGTCCAGTGCTAAGCTTCCAGTCTCAGAATCCAAAAAATAAACGTAATCAGGCTGATCGCCCGGGACTGGGTCACCACTGATAGAAAATCCACTAAAAGCTTGGAGAGCTAAAGCTCTTGGCGCGTTCTGTTATAACAAAAAAGGGATACGTGACTTCTTTAAACAAGGCTCGTTTGGTCCAACGAATAACATATTTATTTATACCTGAATTTGAGCTGGCTGAAAAGGTTGATCTCTTCTTTCAAATATATCACGCACGGGTGTTGAATTCTCAGCAGATATGTCAATGTTATGAGAACTGCCCAACTCATTTTCCGCGCATAAATAGTCTGAAACCTTTGGAGTAGATGTGATTGATTTGAACGAAAGCACATCGAAGTCTATCACAGTTAATCTCGTATCTTCTAAGCTCAATATGCCTATATCATTACCAAGAGAAGTGTCAAACGAACGGTTCAAAGCAAAATCAATATCGCTTTGAAGTATATCTTTAGAATTCTCGTTGTTAGTAATGGTCGTCTTAAAACTTGAAGGGGAGGCACTTTCATTGCGCGAGCTAAGATTCTCACGGCTCAATATAACCGTCTCGGAATCTATAATACACCTGTCCAGTGGATCGTCAATGAAATCCAAAGTTTCATCAATTAATTCTCTCATGGCGTACATAATGTTACTAGTGTGGCTTTCAATAGCTCCTTGAGCATTATCAATCCAGTTTGTAACTAAACGATTGTTAAGAACGTTTACAGTACCACTTTTAGGAATACACGTTAAGCTTTGAATTCCACGCTCTTGTGGTTCAATAACCAAAACCATATTTGAAGTTTGTGAAGTTTCAGACACACCATTCTCTTTATATGCTGGTAACAGAGTATCACATCTTGATGATTCCCTTTCCGATGGCGAGGGACTACGTATATGCAATGACCGTTTTTGACTTATATTTTCTGAGTTTGGTATATTTACGTTGGATTTCTGAGTTTTGTGTTTAGACAATGTACTAACTGTTAATTCTAATGATGGACTTCCTTTCACATGTGCAATATAAACATCTTTCTTTTGCCCCATGAAAGAGCGTTTACCAAATTTATTACTTTCTTTTTTGGCGATATTCAACTGCTTTGAAGTTTGAGGAATATTTTCATTATTATCAGATAATTTATCAGCAGTCATTTTGGCACTTTTAAATCTTTTTGTAAATTTCCTCATTCTTTCTGGCGTCGTGCTTTCGGATCCACTGTTGGCTGAATTATTTTTATAGGATGATGTAGAATGTCGTTGGCTGGTTACATTTTTGGGTAGGGTTGAGACTGCTTTAACCGTATCCACGCTGCATGGAGATGAGCAAGACGAACTATTCGGGGAGGTATTAAAACTTACAGAACGCTCTCTCGGTGCATTCTTTCTTTTCTTTGCAGTATCTGAAGTAGTTTTTATTTGCTGTCCATCAGTTCCACTTTTATTTTGCTCTATTTCATTACGAAGCACAACATATTGGGGTATCGGAGTGCTGGTATGAAATTTTAACAAATTACCCTTAATTTCTTCGGTTTTCGACCTGATCAAAACTTTGGAAGCATTTTCCTTGCTGATCTTGTTAGCCAATTTATCTATTTGCTTGATACATTTAGTAGAATCTAAACTCAAATTTAAATTCTTTTGATTAATATCACTTGCAGATTTTAAAGCCTTTTTTCTCAAATACAAAGGAGGACTTTTATTCGTTATTTTCCGATGTGTTACATCATCCTTAGTCACATCGAGATTGTGATTTATTGGAGGTTTTTTTACAATGTAGGCTGATTTTGGTGTCTTCGAAGAACTGTAACGTTATAAAAATGACAATCGATACCATCTAGAGAATTACCTACTAGTTTTATTTAAAAAAGACATACCTCAATGTAAATTTTGAAGGCACCTAAAAAATAAAACGTTTTAGTTTGAAAAACTTCAACTTAAAGAGAATGGTATTTAATTTTACCCCCGACTGCAAAAACAAGGAGTGGAGATGCGTTTGTGATTGTGCATTGCCACCGAGCTCTTTAATGGCTCGTCAGAGTATGATGCGTTTTTTGTTTGATAGATTATTTTCCTAGGATGGTTTTATTATGTCTATGTATATTAACTATGTCTCATTGAGATTTAGATGATGATCACGTTGAAACAAAGGAAAGTGTAAAACAATACTTATGTTTTTATTTTTTGTAGTTACAAAGTTATCAAATGAAAAGTTTAAAAGAGGCATGTTAGCAAAAAGATTCAGTACCTTAACGGAATAGTAACGTTAGGTATTTAGTTTGCAAGCAAATGGAAAAAACGTAACGTCAGACTTTTTTTCTACTAACAGAACCAGCGCAGCGCAGTTACAGATTAATATTTTTTACAATTTTCAAAATAGTTTTATGGCCTCACGGTTGTTTTACAGATCAAACTACTAAACAGATTCTAAAATTTCTTATGCTGTTATAAAGCTACATTTTTCTAAATGTATGTAGGCTATGCTTTATTCTTCAGAAATCCGTACGATAAATGTCAAAAAATAATTTCTACAATCTGAAAAACAACGATGATAGTAGTCGCAGCAGATCTTTGTGGTTGTGAGGTTAGGCTCTGTGAACGATTGCGCAGGTATTGCTGTGAAGATTAAACAGCATAAAGTAAGAGCGAGATAGAATATGCGAAAAACGTAAGCGAGTGAGCGAGGTAGTTATACAATGCTGTCTTCACCTTCAACATTGGGATTGACTTGCAGACAACTTCCGAGACAGAAACTTCCGATGCGACTACTGTACTCGAAATTTAGCGCAATCGGGGGTGAAGCAAGATTTTGTAACTTTTGCGTTGCTAACTTGTAATACTTACCTTTAATATATGTCGAAACGGTATCTTTGGTTTAGCCGGAGCTACTGTAAATGGTATTTTTCTATTGAGTTTAATTTCATTATTATTCGATTCCTGATTTAAATTTACCAATTTGCGCTGTGGTAAAGCTCTCGTCTCTGGTTTGTAATCCCATTTTGCTGAATTCTTGTTCAAAATATTTTCTTTGGATCTTACCTTCCTCTTTAAATTTGAGTCATACCCTTTTTTCGATGCAACAGGATTAAACAATTTTTTCTTAGACACTACTTTTGGCCTATTTTTTTGCCATTCCCCTTGAAACATTATATCTTCAGACATATTCTTATCTCTGTAACTATGAACTTGGAGGCCACCATTGCAAAGTTTTGTCTTGACGTAGTGACAAGACTGTTGTTCCGGAACCACAACTAATTTGTGGACGGCAGATATAATTTGTAAATCACTATTCTGTAATGACTTTTTGCGATGCGTTGGATATTTCACAAAGCTGTCGACGCTTACAAAAAAGTCAGATGCTGATTCTACGGTTTTCACATCAGTAGGCAATTGTTGGAAAGTTGTTTCCTTAAAAAGTGGTGACGGAGCATTTGTTTTGTCATTTGTCTTTGGAGTATTAGTTGAACATTCTATATACTTGGGCAAAAGGGCGGAATCTTTAATTTTAAAATCAACAGTTTTAAGTTTTGGTATAGATTTTAGTAACATTGTTTCTTTGGAAATTGGTCGCTGTGACGAAACTTTTGATCGCTCATCGTGTAATTGAGTATTGCTATTATATTCCGTTTTCTTAGGTAGTTTTGCGCTGGAAACTTTAAAGCTAGTAGATTTCTGTTTTAATTTAAAATTTAGTAATGCTCTTTTTTTTGCTAATGGCTTCGGGATTGAAGTATTTAATTTGACAATATACTCTTGGGTATTCGTTGAACATTTCGTTTGTTGAGCCATTCTAGTCAAAGAAATAGTAGCAGACGACATTGAGTAAGCAGGCATAGTTGGGAAATCCATATTAGTTTCATTAAAATTTTCTCGTGGTAAACTAGATTTGGTAGTATTAGTGGATTCTCCAATTTTTACTTCCGCTGCGAACGTCTTTGACATTCTGGTCAACGAATTAGTGGCAGATAGCATTGAGTATACAGGTACGCTAGATAAAATTATTGGCTTAATAATATTTGAGTAGGAATCTTTTGTATTAATGCCAATACATTGTTCCCTTGGTAGAACAGTCTTGTAACTAAAGTAGGCATCATTAGTGCATATAATACAATCGGTGCATTTGATTTTAGTGTCATTCGTGGAGTCTCCAATTTTAAATCCAGCAGTGAACATGTCAGGCATTCTGGTTAAAGACGTAGTGGCAGTTAACATTGAGTGAGCAGGCACTGTTGTAAATTCCATTTCCTTGATATTTGAGTATGAATCTTTAATTTTAATGCCAACGGATCTCTCTCTTGGTAATATTGTATAACTGTTAGTATTATCAGCGTCATAGGTGCATGTACTACATTCGGTGCACTTAATATTCGTGTCAGTAGTAGAGTCTCCAATTTTAATTCCAGTTGGGAATATTTTAGGTATTCTAGTTAAAGATGTAGTGGCAGATAACATTGAGTAAGTGGGCACGATAGCGTCAGGTCCGCACTGTACGTCCATGCTAGTGTGGCGAATACCTTTTGATGTTGTAGGCTCATCAATATCTATGGCATAATTAAAAACAAAATACATTTAAACTCCAGTTCAGTATTTTTTTAATGGAAGCTCTAGCTACTAAGACAAACATGTTCCAAGAAATATAAAAAGAAAAAATGTCATACCATATAAAAATATAGTTTGTGAATTAATAACATTATATTTCTCAAACAAATTGTCTTCATTCAACAAAGTGTTGCTGACACTTCGAATAAGCGTCTCATCTTCAAAAGCCTTGGGATCAACAACGTCTGTTCCAATAGTTCTACGTATTGCTATTGTTTCTTGAGTATCTTCCGTAATTATGTCTATTAGCAAGCTTTCTTTTATAGCACCTACTTCCGGTTTCACTTGCTCTGAGATCATACTTATATCGGCTTTAACACCTATCGCAGGATTATTACAAGGTCCCACATCATTCCCTATCATCAATTTTGGATGATTTATATCTATGAGACTTGCTGGTACCTGAAATTCACAACTCTATTTGTCCGTGCTGCCCTAAAATTTTAACTTTAGCATATAAAACGTTGATAATTACTACACAGAAATAACTTACGTGTTTTGAAGCTGTTGGATACAGGAGTTTATGCTGTTTTCTTCGAGGCTTGTAAGTCTTAGAATCGACCGATACAATTTTGTTATTTGTGTGGAGCCTTAAACTGCTATTACTCGACTTTTGTCTGGATACTTTTTTCATGTCCTTCTTCTTACCGGCATTATCTTTTATTATTTCTTCGGACCTTTTCTGCTTAAATCTTTTAGAGTGCGATTTTTTGCATACGACACAATTAAGTTCGACACATTTTTTTGCCTTGTATCTCTTTTTATAATATTTTATAACGTTTGCGGTGTTATTATCTGTTCCTACGGAACTGTTTTCGAAATTAGCGTCGTGACCAGGATAGGGGACAACTTCAAT
The DNA here is from genome assembly GCA_946251855.1 of Alsophila aescularia. Classification (NCBI taxonomy): domain Eukaryota; kingdom Metazoa; phylum Arthropoda; class Insecta; order Lepidoptera; family Geometridae; genus Alsophila; species Alsophila aescularia. Next base: position 53,787,370 of record OX276379.1, read on the forward strand.
ATCTTCTTCTACCCATGTTTGAGTTCTTTTAAGTTTCAATTCTCCTTGCGGCGTATCTTTGTTTTGATCGAATAAATTCGCATCCGGCAAAGCCGGTTCAAGTCTAAAGAAATGTGGCCATTGTCTGTCTACGTAATCGTAGTCTGTAAAATACAAAATAATCGATGGTCATGGTAAACACAAACCAGGAAAATATAATTTAATTTCTAAATAAATTCAAAGGGCTAAAGATTTTTCTTTGGAGGCGGGCATAGTGGACCTTCCACCATCTTTTTTTTCATGTTTGCGGCACTCAATTAAACCTGTATATATGGATAGAGGAGGTATCCTCTATCCATATATACAGATTTCATTACAGACAGATATGAACAAAAAGAGATAACGATAGATAACATGAGAACAACTTACACAACAGAGCCTAGCCCAATTTAATAATTTTCTACAAGAATGTAAACCTCGTTCATGTTTTTTTTACCAAAACAATAATTCGCCACCATTTCGGCACCACAATAAAATCTATCTATTGCTTTAATAAAACTGTAACTGGGCTAAATCTGTACATAAAATATTTTTTGAAAATTATTATTGTGATAAACTTCAAAATCGATATGGAGTGCAAAAAGGATATGTTTTTATTTTTTGACTGTCTGTCTGTCTGTCTGTCTGTCTGTCTCTTTGAACACGCATCACGCTGAAACTAACAGACGGATTTTGATGCAACTTAACACAATCATAGCTTATGTTATGGATTAACATTTAGAATACATTTTATCCAATGGTTCAAAAAACAATGGTTCCCGCAGGATAGGGGTTGAAAGTTATTTAAAAAAAACACATATCACGCTGAAACTATTGATGTAACTTAGCACAGTAAAAGTTTATATTATGTGTTAAAATCAATGATACTTTTAATAACGAAAAAATACGGGATTCCGGCGGGATAAGAGTCTAAAGTTATGTTAATTTGAAAGGAATAAAAATAGCACATCCGTTAACAGTACCGTAAATTTGGCGTTCAGGCCACAAGACAGAGTGGCACAACGGAAGCGGTGTCTGGCCTTCAACCCAGAGGCACATGGATCAAATCCACGCGCATCTATAAATGTTTTGCCTCAATATTTATAAGCATTTACATATTTTATGCGTTATTTTTACATTTTCTTTGATTTTCCTGAAGTAAACCGTCAAGTTTTGTTTGAAAACAATATATAATGGGATATTGATAATTTAGAACCCTTTCGACGCAATATACCAAGAACTTAAAATCCCAAAGGTCAATAATGGTACGATAAATGCCAAATTCTCATTATGCCATTATGCGCGAAAATCTCGAAATACCAAATGCTCGAATCGTTGATTTCCGAAGTGGAATTATCATTGGCATCGGCCAATGTTTTAAATCATCACAGTCACAATAATTCCACTTCGGATTATTTAGAAAAAGCTCAAAAACAGAAAACAATTCTGTCAATTTACATTGTAATATTTTTTGACTTTGTTAATTTGTTAGTTTTATGTGTACTATTATTTATTCTGTGGTTTTAGTGCATGTTTCATTTAAACGCGTCGCAGACGGCTAAGATACGATAATGTTTTATCTTAAGATAAAATATCGCTCGCTATACAATTTTATATGAACCATCACAATAATATCATCAAATAAGATAATATATATTTGCATGTTACAGTATCTTAAGATATCGAGCGATATGGAATTTATTAAAAGATGTCATCTTAAGATACGAAATATATCGTAACAGATACAAAATATATATTAACATACTATCTTAAGATACAAAATATATCGTAAATGCTCTACAGGTTGCTCTGTTTTGTTTTCGTGATTTTTTTTAACCCCTAAACAATGAGACTGGTGTTATAAGTTTAGGGTGTGTATCACTGTGTGTTGTGTGTGTGTGTGTGTGTGTGTGTGTGTGTGTGCGTGTTTAAATGGACCGATTTTGATGCGGTTTTTTCTGTTCGAAAGCTGATATTATCGAGATGTTTCTTAGACATATGGGGAGAGGGAGGGGGAGGTGAGAAAGAAAAGGGGGGTGAAAATTGTAGCTTCCCAACAAATGGACCGATTTAGCTGTACTTTTTTGAAAGCTGAGGTAAACAAGATGATTCATAGCTATAATTGGGGGTGGGAAGTCGGGGGTTATATACATTTTTAATTAGTGCTTGTTATTGGTTTAATTGGCTGTGCCCATGGCTTTTCTCTAGGTTAATATGTGTTATTTCAGGAACTTAAGTACAGACAGATTAACAGAAAGAAAAACACGATTTAAAAAAAAGTATATTATTGTACTTACAGTAGTTTATTTAATGTAGGTACCCTGTTTTTTTTAATTATCTTCATTGTTTTTTTTTTTGTATTTTTTTCGTCAATTGGTATGCAATATCAAATTCGAAATCAGAATCGTCGTTTGATGAGCTATCTAATAAATCTAATAGTGAAACTGTATTACTCATATTTTATCACCCTGTATATAGAAAGCGGTGTAGAAATACGTGTGGCACCTAGGGCGGCCAGCGAGCGAATGAATAATTTCAATATATTATCGTAACTTAACCGTGTGTGATACCCTAAGATGCTATAATATTTTATATGCAGATATCGTAACATCAAATATTATCGTATCTTAGTCGTCTGTGACGCCCTTGACAATCCCTCATAAAAAGCGCCCTCTTGCGGCTGTTTGTTTTAATGTTGTACTAACAGAACTGTCACTGCTATGCGGTCGTACGCGCAACCACGGGTTCTTCCGTGTTGCACTAACTAAAGTGAGAGCCGACGTCGCGGTCGTTGAGTATTTCGAAAATATACATTACCTACACAACGCTCTTGACGTCAGAGACCATGTTGGCATCGAGTAGGTATGTTTTAAAATCCATAAAGAGAAAATGTATTCTTCGAAAGTATACCGTAAAGGTATTTGAACATTTATGACGTCACTGGCCGAGCTTTGATCGGGTATAGGTAGTTCCGAATTTAAGATTAGCGCGGCGTATTTTGAAAACATACCTCCACATAACGCTTTTGCAACACAGATAGATGTTTTTCAACAGTCTTCAGTGGCGACCCGACATGGCCGTGATTGGTTAGAAGACGAATTGGTTAGAAGGCAGTAGCGAAGCGTAGCGAAGCGTAGCGAGCACCCGCCTTCGTCTTCTAACCTATCACGGCCATGTCGACTACGGGTTGAAAACAGTACATTTTCGGAAAACTTAACTATACTTACAGAGGGTCTAGTACTAGTGTTATAGTTTTAGAAAACGAAATGTAGTTTCGTTTAGTTCCATATATTTACAGGCAACGCCTCTAGCGGAATCTTGCAGGAACTGAAGTAAATGTATGGAACTAAACGAAACTACATATCGTTTTCGATAACTATAAAAACTCGTACTAGACTCCTAGACTCCTGATGTTCATTGCTAACAGACAAATTCTGAACTGTATGCATGGTTTCAGTATTGCTACACCTTGCAGTTACACTCGGTAATACTGGTTCCAAAGTGTGCCGCAAACTTGAAAAAAAACTAACATGGCGGACAGACCACTATGCCAAAATCTTCAAACCCCTTTCACCCACCTTTTCCGAAATCTGCGCTAGAAACGCTAAGATCATCTAGTTCAAAATCTTCGGGTCCATACATTGCACACGTTCCTTGCATGCCATCTAAAATAAATTAATAACATTGAATAATCAAAAATAAATGCTGTTAAAATAAATAACTCCTAAAAGATGTAGGTACTTACACGGTTGCTTTACCAAATGTCGGTATTTGTCAACAATTTTTGACCTGAAATAAAAGTAGAAACCAAGAAACACTTTATTTGAACACGAAGTAACATTATTATAAACTACAAAAATACTAACGCAGTATTATCTTCTTTAATTTTTTCCAGGGCAGTCATTTCCTCTGATTTCTGAACTGGAGTGATACAATCATTTCAGGCGTCTTTTCAATCATTTATCTACCAAATTTAGACACAATTTGAATTTGCTAATATTTTGATAAAACTAACCGCAGGTGTTAGCTTCCAGCGGGTAGTTCTCGATAAAGTATTTCTTCCTTCGCTCTATAGTTTTTTCCGTCAAAGTCAACAAGTCCAAGAGTTTGCTTTGCATCCATCTCGTCGGCGGTGGAGCATTGCGCCCTTTGAATAAATCATATTTTATTTAAAGACTGGGAATAGTTTGCTGAAAATACGAACAGTGTGAAGGTTAGTAAATTTTCTTCCTAACCATCACACCAGTGTGACAGAGCAGTGTGAAGGTTAGTCGGTCGCGAAATAATCGGCGTAACGTTATTTCCTGTCGACACCAGTAACTTTCGATTCAGGCAAGCAGTGCTGTGAGCACATAGCAAAATCTTGGAGAACCTACTCAACACTTGTATTGGGCAAGAATCATAATACATTCTGTTCCATAATTATGTCTTAAACAGAAATGTGTGCGTCGACTGACGACATTTGTCTTGGTATTTTTAAAATTGGTTTAAACCAAATACAACCTAAGGAATAGTAGTAAGGAACAGTCGATCCTGCCAAAACTCAAGGCATGATCTGTGGCATGACCCTTGCATTGGATGATAAGTAGAATTATAGTAATAACTAGCCCGGTAGATTATACTAGTAGTTACTAGACATGGAAATAATAGTAGTGGATTATTCCAGGTTTTATCTAATAACTAGCCCGGTAGATTATACTAGTAGTTACTAGACATGGAAATAATAGTAGTGGATTATTCCAGGTTTTATCTAATAACTAGCCCGGTAGATTATACTAGTAGTTACTAGACATGGAAATAATAGTAGTGGATTATTCCAGGTTTTATCTAATAACTAGCCCGGTAGATTATACTAGTAGTTACTAGACATGGAAATAATAGTAGTGGATTATTCCAGGTTTTATCTAATAACTAGCCCGGTAGATTATACTAGTAGTTACTAGACATGGAAATAATAGTAGTGGATTATTCCAGGTTTTATCATGAACTAGTTTTCCCGCCCGCGATTTCGTACGCGTGGAGTACTATTTATTTTCTTCTAGGATATTAAAAACCAATGCAAAAGTAGGTATAGCACCAATGCTCTTGATATTTTTTGACAGACTTGTATTTCGTTTACATGGCAACCACAGACCATTCTGTGATGGCAAACGTTCCTTACAGTAAGTAATCAAGATTTTCCAGTTTACCCGTGGAAACTTACAATTTTCCAGGAAAGTATCCTATGTTTTATTCCAGGGTTTAAGTTATCTCCATTCTAAATTTCATCAAAATCCGTCCAGCCGTTATCGCGTGAAAGCTCCCCAAACAAACAGATAACGTTTCATTTTTATATATTGTTAAGGAAAATCCAACGATACCGGATACTGTTTTCGTCTCCGCACCAATGGCATTTCTAAGTGATATGCGGATTTTCATCACTCCGTGCTTCGGAGGGCACGTTAAGCTGTCGGTACCAGCTGTTATTGATTTATAGCAGTCGTTAAGCCATGACAGAGGTCCTCGGGCGGACTGACAAACTCTGACACCAGAGGCCAGCACTACCTCATTCATACAACAAGCAAGCAAACAAGTTTACAACTGTGGCCTATACTGTACCTAATAGACTGATGTTCCAGTGATTTATTTATTAACTAGCTGTACCCGCGGCTGTACGCGTGGTCTTTTCTCTAGGTTAGATGTACTCTATGTACTATTCCAAAACCTAATATACCAGTATACCAACATTTGATCAAAATTTCTTCAGCCGTCAAAAAGTTTTTATCCATTGCTCGGCTTCTACTCATCGGACTGAAATACCAAGTACACCAGATTTTAAGTCAAACCCTAAGCTATACAAAACTGTATCGCAATCGGTCCAGTACAATTGTTTTTTTTTGTAATTTTCTTCCTTTTACAGACTTTTTACAGCTGTCTTGACATCCTTATTTCTTTAAAGTATAGATTTTCTTTTGTGTGGGTGACTGTCAAGAAGTCACCGTTGCTATTTATATTATATAGTATTCAGTAAGACAAAACTCCGCTTGCCTCTGCTGGTGTGAAGAGCGAGCTTCATGAGTCGGCAGACGACTATGTCTAACTCTGTGGTGATATCTTCGTCAGCGATGAGCATCGAACGCAATTTCCGAACCTTTTGGTCGAGAGCACGACGGAGGCAGCGAGCTGCAGGAATTAGACATCAAATGATGAACAAACCAATATTTTCTCTGTTTCTGAATGCCCTGAGTTGTAGTTCCCTAGCAACGAAACCATAGTAAAACCATAGTTAAAAATAAGTTTACAAAAATCATTTAAAAAAAAAACTTTGGTGAAATGGTGAAACTTAGAACGGGCTATCACAATTAAATACGTATACAACACTTCGTGCCTGTGCTGTTAACCGTTGAGGAGTTCCCTAGTCAGGACCCAACCCCGAGTGCAGCAAACATGTCATGGTAAAACTAAAAACCGGCTATCATAATTAAATGCGTACACAAAATGTCGTGTCCGTTGAAGAGTTCCTTTATCTGAAGACTATGTCATGGTAAAACTTAAAACCGGCTATCATAACAAAATGCGTACAAAACATTTCGTGTCTGTGCTGTTAAGAGTTGAAGAGCTCCTTTATCTGGAGCTAATCCTGGATGTTGATTCAGGTCATGCTTACCATAAAAATCCATTGTCATCGGAACTGACCCACAACATGTAAAAATTCAACTCCGTAGGCTAACAGGAAGTGGTTCTAATTCAGCTTGCAAGATTTGACATAAACACACATACATACATTGCAAGTTAAATTGACATAGATGTTCAAAATTAACTGTGGTTTAACCATAGCTTCCGATAATAGTGAACTTTAGCTTAGGCTAGAGAATTCCACAATTGTATTGTGTTATTCCTGAAATTTCCACTGCCTCAATATCGATAGCGTAGGGGAATTTTATATATAACTATTTTTTATATTTTCCTGCAATGCCCACTGGGCCAGTCCCCACAGTACCACAGTATAACCAGGCATGTTTCACTCGATGTAATTGCGCGCGCTAATTCTTAAATAAATAAAAAAAAAGTAAAAAATAAATATTAGTTTAAAAAAACTAAAAAACACGCTTTATATAGAAAACCAAACTAAAAAATTGAAAATAAATTTTAATAGTGTAAATAAGAAAAAAAGATTTATTTCAAAAATAACTTGGGGTGCATGGGTCAACAGTTATAAATATTTCATTAACAGATATGAGAAGAAGGATTATCATTTCGATAATATCTTAAAAAGCACCCAAATTTGAATGAAATCTGACCGTTTAATGTGCGTCCGAAGGACAACAACAAAGGAAACATACAAACACACAAGTGAAGCTAATATAAAGCGTATAAAAACTCTTGCCACGACGCCATAAAGTGCAATTCAGCTCAATTGCAATTCAATTGCATTGTACCGCCGCGGTACAGGTCGTGCGAGCTAAACTTTATGGCGTCACGGTAATAGTCACTTTTTATTTGTCTTAGGGGAGTGATCTTTCTGTACGTAGTACTAATATTTATTCTGTGGTATGACCCAGTCTAAGCAAACATTACAAACATCGTTCGCTAGAGCAATAGAAAGGGATAGGAGCTTAATAAAACACGGGTTCATGCGGGCAAGTCGGGTCTATCCCTAAAGAATCGAATCAAATGATAGCTTCGAGTTTATTTGTCTTTTAATTAGAGTAAGTAATTAAGAGTTCAAACCGTAATGTTCCGGTACAAGGTTACTTCCATCAGAAATAGAAGTGGAACGAATATCTATGGAGTCCCACTGTAAAACAAACCACTCGTTAGTGCCTTGTTAAGGCCTTAATCAGTAGGCTTAATGAAGCTCATTTCTGTTGAAAGGCATCTGCCAAAGACATGTAACTTTTTCATATATTTTAATAATAAAACTTATTTTTTTAAGTAAGACAGAGAAATATTCTTAAGTACTAGAATACACTAAATAGACCGTATTTATAGCGCCCATTAAGACCAATATCCAATATTCAAGGGTTTTTTCATAAATATGCTGGATCAACCACAAACCTGATAAATGTGAAACTTAACATATATGTTTTTGAGATCTTTATCTCTCCGTGATCAAGACAAAAACGTTTTTAACAGAATTTTATTCGATACATTTTCGTATCAAAAATAACGTTTCTTTTTCAGTAATATTTTAATTTTTTTACTCAACAGCTTAAGTTTTATCTCTAAAATAAATCTCACAGCAAGAAATTATCGTTTATTATCTACTGTCAAGCCAAAACTAACCTAAAAGTACCTAACTAAAGTATTAGCCTGAAATAGAATAAATAAAGTAGTTAGTCGACGATCTGGTGGAGATATATCGCCAACACGCCTCATTGCGTGCATACTGCGCGTGCGCACGCGGCTAGATACTGGTACTGAGACTTATGTCATTTAGTTTCGATCTAAATTGTGTGTTCAAACAGCGCTCGCGATATTCAGCCTTTTTACGCAGCCATTTCAGTGCTTGTTGCGGGTAGCGGGTGGCAGTGTAGAGGGCAGGGGGAATGGAAAATTAATGGAGCCTGGCCTTAAGGTTACGCTCTTACGTAATAAAGGAATACAAAAAATTATTTCTAACCATTCTTGAGCTTTCACAAGCGCTCAATTACCTAAAGTCCTCGAAAATTATCATTCAAAAGAAGGTTAATTCAGGTGGTTAATTCATACAGTATATTGAATATATCTAACGTGAACGCAGGGGGCACTTGGATTGAGATACATCGTCTAATTTTAAGTTTTACTAATTAGAACCATATGCAATAGCGATTAGTCTTTTTGAATGATTAATTTCGAGTTGGTCTTGCTGAGACGTTAGGCGACTTTAAGGAACTACACACACGGGGCGCGATTCAGTGCGGCACGGAGCGGTTTAGTCGAGTCTCAGTCAGCGTCCGGCCAAAGTGACTTTATACTACTCTCATACAAATAGATACAAAACCGTTCCACACCCAGTGTGCTAAGTCCTTAATCTTAAGAATACGAATATATTAAAAGGCCTTCTAACCCTTCTGACATATCTACAAGTCCGCCATTTTGAATAAATCGCAAAATCCGGGGCCACTGATCAAACCTTAATAAATCGATATATAATTCATCAACCTAGATCTGCTATTTTTGAAACGCGATACTTTAAGATACTAGTGTTATTTTTGTTTGTTTTGATATAGGATCAAAAGATGACTTCATTCTATAGATTTATTAAGACCAAATGACCGCGATTTCGGGATTTTTTCAAAATGGCGGTTCTTGTATGTATGCCAGCGTCCATATTAAAATTCAAAGACCCCTTTACTTAAATTCTACATTGTGACATTGCATATTGAATTAATGAAATGTCTTTACATCAGAGTAGTACACGTCGGTATCCTGAGAGTCATACTCTTGTGTTCCAACCGAAGAACAGTCTACCACTAAGCGGGAATGTATCACCATGTCATCCACAACCTCGTAACCATTCCATTCTAGAAGATCCCTGAAACAAGGCATTTGCATTAAAACAAGTTCATATCTATTTGATTTCTGCGAGCGCTATTTAAATATTATTATTCCGATTTCTGTGAGCGCTATTCATAATAGGGATTGCGAAACCAGCGATGGGGCCACCAGTAATATTCTGTACACGTGTCGATGCTGGTTGCGCCGCCAAATTGGTTTTGCAACCAAGTGAACACCAGTTGAGGCACCAGCATTTCTGTTTTATTTAACGTAATTAGAATAATCCTGTGACTATCCTAATTAAATCGTCTACTTTGTATATCGATAATAAACCTTTCTGTATCGTAATTATCCTTTTAATGCGAATCGAAAATCGTTGCGTACGCGTAGGAACTGTTTTCACGAATGCCATGTTATGAGGACAAAAAGAGAGCTTGCGGGGGAAGGGGGAGCAACCAAATTGGTTGTACAAACAAGCGTACACCAGGTGAGGTATCCTCTATAGAGCTGTATACATTTTGTTGGTTGCGCGACTGGGTTGCGCCGCCATGGTATCTCAGTGAAATAGCCCTATAGATATCGTCGGACAAAAACGCTGATTCGTCCAAGTTGATCAGGAGCCAATTATCTAAGTTTATATTTTTATCAGGTGGCAGGAAGTTTTTGAAGGAATATGCTTGGGTGGGTGAAAACTGGCTCCCACAATAATATTTGTTTTAAACCTGGGTTTTATTATCTGGTCCACTAGTCTATACATATGTAGTACTACTAGGTACTTTAACTATTTCTACGAGTATCTATACTTACTCGTATAATCTAATAAATAAATATAAATATATAGACAATATCTGGGACAATTCCACACCAATTACCTAGCCTCAAACTAGGATACCCTGTACTATGGGCACTAGATAACGGATAAACATACATAAATACGAATATCACATCCATGACTCGGTAACAAACATTTCTGCTCATCGTACAAATGATTGCACCTTGCAGGATTAGAACCCGCGACCGTTTGAATTCGTTTCTAAGGCCACTACCCATTAGCCCAACCACCCGTCAATAATCAATTATGTAATAAAAAGTCTGTACAAAGACGATAATAAAAAAATTGGTACAAGAGACTTAAAATAAGCTACCGAACAACATTTTTTTTAATACGCATTTTTTTAATTGCTTTCGCATCACGTAAAACTAACGACCAATTAAAATACGGTTTTCACTTGTGGATAGCTTAATGCTAAGACCTAAAATCTGGTGGAGGTACATCTTAATCCGATTAGTAAATGCCTAGTAATCGATGAAAAAACTATTGTGATGAAATTTTAGACTTGGCTTTAAAATGCTGGCCTTTACTTTACCCAAAGACTAAGCATTGCCATACAACGTGGCAATGCTGCCAGCATTTTGGGAACGTTACAGCACCTTGTTAAAATAGATTTAGTATTAATTAGCTAGGAGTTTTATGCTAGCATAATACTAGTTTTTCATTATACTTATAATAAAGCAATAGGAACGAAATAGTCTGTACAAAGAAGATAATTTCAAAAAAATGGTCTTGGGTACTTAAAATAAGCTAAAAACAGGTTTTTTTAAATCGTGTCTTTCTGTTTCTTTGTTTGTCTGTATGTTTGTTCGTGCATCACGTAAATACTACTTACTAATTGCGATGCGGTTTTTACAGTTGAATAGCTTAGATTTTGACGTAAAAACTGGGGTATCTTAATCCGATGTAGAAGCCGAGCAATCGATAAAAACCTTTTGATGGCTGAACGAATTTTGAAGAAATGTAGTATATTGTAGGTGCAATAGGTATATTGTAGGTATTGTAGTATATTGTATATTATAGGTACTTTTGGTCCTGGAATAATACGTATGGGCTACTTTTAAATAAAATGACCACGCGGGCAAAGCCGCGGGCACAGCTAGTTGTTAATAAAATTGAATCCTGTGGAAAAAAAAAGTTTTGTCCCGTGATTACAAATAGGATACTTTTATTTCATAAAAATGTCTAAGCTACCATACATTTCAATCTGGGGTTCACATTGACTTTCCCTTTTAATTCGACCTCAAATATGAGTTTATTAACAGCTCGGTCCCTATACTCACGGCGTATTTTATACGCGCCGATGACGCGCGTATACGCGTTTCAAACTAGATCCAGTCGCAGCCTTTGCTTTTTTTGGTGACGTTAGTATCGATACAAACGCGCGTTCGTGAAACGCGCGTAGTCTGCGCGTATAAAATGTGCCGTGTGCATAGGGCCCTTAGACAAACAGACAATAGTATACTCACTTGACTTTCTCCACATCATCAGTGATATGTTGAACTACCTTCATCAAACTCTCAATCGGTATCTGGAGCTTGTCCGCTTCGACATCTCTCAACTCTACATCAAACTGTGCATCTATCAGTCTATTTATCTCGTCCGATATCAAGTCCAGTATACGGGCTTCTTCGGATTTAGACTGAAAATAATAGGGGAATTACATTAGCTGTGGGATGTTACTTTCAATAAGCAACTTGTCTCTGGAACATTATCACGGGGTGGCAAGCGCAGTGCGGTGCCAGTGCCATATTTATCTACTCGGTAGCGGTGGTACAAAAGGTGTTTTTTATTTCTAGCCTTCTTTTTTCCTAATATATAAAAATAGAGGAAAAGCTGAAAGGCACTAAGAAAATAAAAGTGGCAGAGAGTTGACAAGTTGACAACTTCAGGAAAATCTTCTTTTCTTTTTATTTATCCACATTTTTTTAATTCTTAAGTTAGGTAAGAGTTAATCGAAATGTTGATTGTTAAAGTTGTCAACTTTGGAAAAAATGTTGATTGTTGAAGTTGTCAACTTTGGAAAAATGTTGATTATTGAAGTTGTCAACTTTGGAAAAATGTTGATTGTTGAAGTTGTCAACTTTGGAAAAATGTGTTCGTACATTTTTTTGTGCATTAAAGGTAGCAGAATCGAAATACAAGTAGGTAGTTTTATTTTTAACTAGTTTTCCCGCCCGCGACTTCGTACGCGCGGACTACCGTTTATTTTTAACTAGTTTTCCCGCCCACGACTTCGTACGCGCGGACTACAGTTTATTTTTAACTAGTTTTCCCGACTGCGACTTCGTACGCGCGGACTACAGTTTATTTTTAACTAGTTTTCCCGCCCGCGACTTCGTACGCGCGAACTACCAGTTTATTTTTAACTAGTTTTCCCGACTGCGACTTCGTACGCGCGGACTACAGTTTATTTTTAACTAGTTTTCCCGCCCACGACTTCGTACGCGCGGACTACAGTTTATTTTTAACTAGTTTTCCCGACTGCGACTTCGTACGCGCGGACTACAGTTTATTTTTAACTAGTTTTCCCGCCCGCGACTTCGTACGCGCGAACTACCAGTTTATTTTTAACTAGTTTTCCCGCCCGCGACTTCGTACGCGCGGACTACCAGTTTATTTTTAACTAGTTTTCCCGCCCGCGACTTCGTACGCGCGAACTACCAGTTTATTTTTAACTAGTTTTCCCGCCCGCGACTTCGTACGCGCGGACTACCAGTTTATTTTTAACTAGTTTTCCCGCCCGCGACTTCGTACGCGCGAACTACCAGTTTATTTTTAACTAGTTTTCCCGCCCGCGACTTCGTACGCGCGAACTACCAGTTTATTTTTAACTAGTTTTCCCGCCCGCGACTTCGTACGCGCGGACTACCAGTTTATTTTTAACTAGTTTTCCCGCCCGCGACTTCGTACGCGCGAACTACCAGTTTATTTTTAACTAGTTTTCCCGCCCGCGACTTCGTACGCGCGAACTACCAGTTTATTTTTAACTAGTTTTCCCGCCCGCGACTTCGTACGCGCGAACTACCAGTTTATTTTTAACTAGTTTTCCCGCCCGCGACTTCGTACGCGCGAACTACCAGTTTATTTTTAACTAGTTTTCCCGCCCGCGACTTCGTACGCGCGGACTACAGTTTATCGCGATAAAAAGCATCCTATTTTCTTCTAGGATATTAAAAACCAATGCAAAAGAAGGTATAGCATCAATGCGGTTTATGTTTTTTGACAAAGAGAATATAAAGTTTTTTGACAGGATTGTTATTTCGTTTCTATGGCAACCACAGACCATTCTGTGATGACAACCGTTCTTTACAGTGAGTAATCAACATTTTCGAGTTTTCCCGTGTAAACTTACAATTTTCTGAAATAAAAAGTATCCTATGTTTTATTCCAGGGTATAAGCTATCTCCATTCTAAATTTCATCAAAATCCGTCCAGCCGTTATCGCGTGAAAGCTTTTCAAACAAACAAATAAACAGACAACTTTTCACTTTTATATATTGGTATGGATATCGTATTTTGCGGACTTAAGTTGAAATGTTGATTTTCATGAAGTTGTCTACTTTAGCAAAATGTGTTCGTTTAACTTTTTGTTTATCATGTTTTTTTCTATTATAGTCAATAAAATCTGATTTAAAAAGTTTATGAGCGCATTTTCGCGGAAATGGCTGATCCATTTAATCCTCCATCTACGGGTACTGTGGTGGCAGTGCCGCACAAAACGTTGCAATAAATTCTGGGTGGTTAGGGCGCTTACCATCATGCGAACCACACGCTTATGCTAAACGCCACCAAATGGATTTACTAAAAAAAACTACAGCACCAATTTCATTTATCAAATCGGTTCAGAAATCACGAAGATACGACCGCAAAAACACAAAAAAAATGAACGACTTGAGATCTAGCACAATGATAGATTTAGAAGACCCTGCCTTAGTAAATTCTACTGTTTACAACACAGCGACAGGGTTTCGTTTGGACCCTTTGGGTATGGAAACCAAAAAAACTACATTCAAGTTCATATGTTTGTGGTTGAAACTCCGACCCTAAGTTCCGCTTGGAAGTACCCCTTAAATGCAGCCTATTTTGATCCACAGCGACGTATTTTAACCAAACCGGATACATCATGAAGCGCTGCTCATAACCAATAGCGCGAAGCGCGAGCGCAGCTTCTCCATTTCAGCTAGGGCAAAAATGCTTTCGTATGTCCTTCCGGATGTCAGTCCGGAACTCTGTTCTCCTCTACAGGTCGCAGTTCTCAACCGAACTAGCCGAAACTTGGTATACAGGTTAAACTTTCTTTTTTTTTTGATTAGGGGGTACTTCCCCCAAAAAGGGGCAAAAAGGTGTCTACTGAATATCTCCGCCTGATTAGATTCGATTTCGATGGTTCTTTTTTTATTTGAAAGGTAACTTTAGATTGGTCTCAAATAAATTTGGTGAAGATATGCTGAGGATCTTCGGCGTGATGAGCAGAATACCTCCTCATAATGCAGTAAATTTCTCAGTTTTAGGTTTCTACCAGTGGAATCAGCCCTTTGCCCACTAGGTAGGGATTGATGGAGCACGTTGGTTATTAATGTTAGTTTTACATGAAGGTTATTAGATGCGCCGCTAGATTATTTGCAAAAAAGTTTGTATCATTTTTTTTTTATATAACATTGTATTTATATAATTAACAACCAATTACCGCAAAAGGATAGGTATACTCCTTAACAGTGATGTAATACTGGTTCCAATACGGAGCGTTTTCTCCCCAATTTATATTGCACCATGTGTGGGTGCCATTCTCCAGCTGATTATTGAAGTTTTTGTTGAAATTCAACATCTTAGTGAGGTGTCGTATTTCGTCGACCACCTCTCTGGTGTGGACTAGAGTGTCCAGCTTGTTCTTTGCCATCAAGTTTTGGGTAGTTTTTGAGAATTTGTCCACTTGTAATGTTGTGCAATTCAACCTGTGAACCAATGAATCAATCTATATCTAATTAGAAGTATTTTTAGCCCCCGAACTCCAAAGAGAGGGGTGTTAGAAGTTTAAAGTGTGTATCACTGTATGTATCACTGTATCCATATCTCTGTCTGTGGCATCGTAACTCCCAAACGAATGGACCGATTTGGATGCGGTTTTTTTTGTTTGATATCTGATGTGATCGAGATAGTTCTTAGTTATAATAGGAAGGGAAGGAGGCGTGAGGATCGTAGCTCCCTAACGAATAGACCGATTTTGATACGGCTTTTTATGTTTGAAAGCTGATGTGATCGAGATGCTTAGATATAATGAGGGGTGGGTCGGAAGTTATATATTTTTTGAATTTGTGCTTGTTGTTAATATATGTTTAAGTAAATAGTTGAGTATAATGACGGGAAAGCATTCATCTGTAAGTCTTGGATCTATAATTAGAGTAAATTAATTAACTAGCGTGCAAACACAGTCACGATTATTCGCATACAGACACGACGCGATGGAATTCCGTCTAGTGTCATGCCTCTGCTACGAGCTTTAACTGTGACCAAACAAATATATCGGTAAATAGAATAAAATAAAGCATGAAGGAGCTCTTGAATTTGGTCAAATAAAAAGACGTATGTACACAAAATTAGCCCATATAGAGAGCGAAAATGAACGAATCAAATTGAATTTCTGTAGCATTTTCTATCATTCCAACTTCGTTTTGTTTTTTCGTGTTTTCCAATTCTATTCACTGATGATGAAACATAACTACATGACTTCCTAGTAGTTAGAAATACATGACTTCCTAGTAGTTAGAAATTATTTCAACGAACCTGCTATTAACGTCCTCCATCTCATACACTCGATTAACCATTTTCTTAGTCGGGACAAGGACATCAAAGCACATTTGTTCATAATCAAACATGAGATAATTCCTGCCAGTCTCAGTATCCAAGTTACACTGAGAGGACTTTTCTTGATATAAGATTGGATCAGCAGACACAGAGGATGTGGTCAGGACTAGGGTAATGGAAGACTGCTTCTCAGAGTGTACTAGTTCTGAGTAGGATTCGTCACTGGAACGTACAGTAGGAGTATTAAGAGGAAAAACCAAGGGTGAGAGAATTGAAAAATAGTATGTAGTTTTATGCCTATGAAATGTAGACAAAATCAAAGTTTCGTAGTCCCCTGTTTCCTCTGCCAACACTGGACTAATTTAATTAATTTTTCCTTTAAAAATTAATGAAAGGCTTTGGCTGTGTTCCCAAGTTTTGCTTTTTTTATATAATCTCGACAAATTTGTTTGCTGGATGTCTAAACACAGCGGAGGCGTAGGCCTCTTTTACTGATCAGTGGTGATCACTAAAAGCCAACTTCCAAGTGTACGAATATAGACTTATGATGATATTGACTACAGTAATCGCGAATCGGGGCTGGTGTCCGTTGGGCTAATCTCAGAAACTATAATACTGAATTGATTTTGCTGCGGTTTTCACCTCTGTGTAGGTTAATTTATAAGGATGGTTTTTTTGTATCTTTTCTATCCTATAGTAGCGACTCGCCCTGACTTTACTTCGTGCAAAACCACATTGCACGTTGCAGTTTCCAGTTTGCCCTAGTAAAGTTTATTTGGTTCACACTTTACACTAAAATGACGGGACCGAATTTGTTGAAATTGGCACAAGGACAGTGTAAAACCACACACTAACATAGGCTACTTTTACGGGAAAATCATTAGTGGGAAATCAAAAAAACGCGGGTACAGGTAGTTTGTTCTAGTTACGAGCAAAATGAAGTTCACAAACGAATAAACAGAATGAATGTTCCAGCAAACTGAAATTTGCACGTAAATATTCAAAAAGCAAGGGCGCAGGTCGTGTCCCCTACGACGAGCGAACTGAAGTTTACACATGGATATTCAACTGAAGTTTGAATCGACTCGCCACACTTTTTTTTTATTAGCTTTTAGTACATATAAAACCGTTTAACTTAAAATTTCTTTTACTTATTTTATTTTGAAGTTTTTAGTTTTTTATTTAGATATTTCTAAAGTGCATTGTGTTCTACTTGTCAAGCCCTTTCATTTGATACCCATGTTGAAGGAATCGAAAAAAAAACGCCATTTTGTGGTGGCGGCCATCTTGGAATAGTTTTTTTTCATGGTGTACTTATATTTTACTAGCTAAGCCCTTTCATTTGATACCAATATTGAGGGGGTTTGAAAAAATATATGTAATCCGCCATTTTGAGGCGGCGGCCATCTTGGATTTACAATGACATAATTGTTTTGTCATCAAAACTATAGGAGTGTACTAACTAGAGTTGCCGCGAATACTCGCTATTATTCGGTATTCGGCATTACTCGTTTTTTTTTTTATATTCGTCTAATACCGAATAATAGCTAGTATTATTCGGCATTCGGCGAATAGTCTAAAATAAACTTTTAACGAACAAAAAACGAATGAGTTAAAAATAATCAATTTTTATTATTTTCCTTAATAAAACAATACACAGTATCAATTATTATCTGTAATAATATGTGCCTGTGCCTATCATATTAATGAAATTTAATTAGTTAGGCTTTTTAATTAATATTTAAAATCCAACAGAGGCAGATTGTGGTGCAAAAAAAAATATTTTTTCTGCACGTTCTGGAGCAAGTCGGTTTCGCTTTTCCTCATAAACTAAACCTGCCTCGGAAAATAGTCTTTCTGAATAAACAGAGCTTGCTGGTGTGATTAAGTATTGTTTAGCAAGCTTACTTAAAGTAGGAAATCTATTCTTATTGGTACTCAAAGCCCACCATTCATATGGGTTTATTTTTCTGTCAGCCTTTGCTAATGCGATGTAGTGGGTGATTTCTTCAGCAGTGGCATTCTTGGGTTGCTCTTCAGTAGGCTGCTCTATAGATGATTCTTCAAAACATGCCCAAAATAGTTTATGAGTTTCTGAATCGACATGCTCACTTTCATTGTCTAAACGAGACCTTTTGGATGCCGTTTCTGGATCCGAATCATCATTTTCGTCATATAAAGAAAGCCTAAGACCTTCTCTGAGCGCAGCTCTATGGTTCCGTTCAGCTTGGGTAGCGTCAAAGTAAAAGTCGGGGCGTAGCGGGGGTCTAAAAATGTCGACAAGTAATATGTCTTCCTGAAGCATAGATCGTCCAAGTTAAAACGGGCTTGCATATTTTCTATTAATGCCTTTCTAAAATCATCAACGTGTGCAGTTTGTTGAATCAGCGCATCTTTCATTAGGTATCTGGTTAATGAAACAGTGCTAGGTATCACATCTGATATAGGCGCATATGTGGAACTCGTGATTTTTGTTATCTCTTCGAAAGGTTTTAAGAGCTTTAACAGATGTTAACCTCCCTCTGATCACTGGTCAAATTTTCAAAATTCACGCTCCTTGATTCTGAAATATACACTGAAATTGCTCTTTTTTGCTCAAATAGACGCTCTAGTAGGTAATATGTTGAGTTCCAGCGAGTTTGAATATCTTGAATCAGTTTATGCTTAGGAAGTCCGAGCTCAGATTGAATACTTTCAAGTTTTGTAAATCCTGAATGATTAAAATGTGTCACTATGCGGCGGGCACTAGTAAGAATTTATTTTATTCAAATTCAAATTCAAATTTATTTATTTCATGATAAACACTTAATGATTCACAATAAAAAGTACATATAAGTTTAAGATTCACATTTTAGTGTACACAGAACCTACACTAAGCTGAGCTTGTGTTGTAGGTTTCTGTATTACCTTCGAGCATATTACAAAAACTATAGGTACTACGTTAACAAAGTAAGTACATGAAATGTAAGTTATTATTTTAACTTAAATTTACTTTAATTATAATTTATATTTTATATTAATAATATAAATAATAAATATTAAATATATACTATGTTATATAATAGTTAAGTTAGTTAATTAAAAGCATGCTTACAGTATGAGAGTGGGTATGTGTGATTTTAAAACGAATGAGTGAAAAATAAATAAATAAATAATTTTGGAATGAGGACTAAGCTGAATTGTTATGATATAACTTTTAATAAATTTTCTGTATCTTCATAATTTAAATAAGCTAACCATTTAATTAATGCACTCTTGGACTCCGGATTATTTAATGTTACAAAATTGTTAATAGCTTTGTTTATTCTATTGTACATATACGGACCAAGAAATATTTTATGTCTCCTAGCCAGCTTGGTATTGAACTTAGACCTGTAGAAAACTCTATCTTTCCTTCTTTTCAAATAAATGTCTTCATGTAATTTGAGTGTTTTAGCTATTTTGTGCTGCGCCAGTACTAGGTTGTAGATGTACAGCTGTCGAACAGTGAGCACCTTACAGTCCATATAAAGTTCACGGGTAGGATACCTAAAGGGTTTCTTAGTGGCGACTTTGAGAACAGCACGCTGAGCACGTTCGAGTGTCAACAAGTAAGTTTTACATGCACCTCCCCAAGTAGTGTTACAGTAAGTTAGAATTGATTTACACAATGCATCGTAGACATTAAAAAGTAAGTCTCGATCTGCCACTTCACGTAGGTTTTTAAATACAAAGATTAATTTACGTACTCGCTTGCTTAAAATATCAATATGCGGCTTCCAGGTCATTCTGTAATCAATGTGAAGACCTAAATATTTAATTATTTCTACGCGTTGTAGCTTCGTGCAGTCACAGTTGTTTGAAGAACAGTTGGAGTGTGCTTTGATTTCAATGTTAAGTAACCTACCTCGAGCATTTGAAAAAGTTAGGAACTTAGTTTTATCTACGTTCAAGGTCAGTAAATTATCCTGTAACCAACTTATAACCCTTTTTAGTCCTGATTCAGCATACTCATGCGCTTCTTCCCAGGTATTTCTCACAAAAATCAAAGCCTTTATTGGAAAACTGTTATCTAATGCATTATTTATCACCAGCTGGAGAGTATGTATGAAGCAACGCTCTGAAGGAAGTAGAGTTTCCTTAACTCCTTTAACCATATTCGCCCCATTATCGTGAACAATAGCTTGAATTTTAGAGTTGGATATGTCCCATTTCGTTACACACTGTAACAGTTCTCTTTTGATATTTTCTGATGTGTGTGATTCAGGAAAATGAGCCATGTTTAGAACGGCATGATTCAGTTTAAAGTTTTCTGATATCCAGTGTCCTGTTAAACTCAGAAATGCAGCATTATTTACAGAAGAAGTCCAAAGATCGGTAGTGAATGCTATAGCTTCAGCCCTTTCTTTTTTGCTATATTTTTGCTATAGCCCTTTCTAACTCGGTTTTTAGTTTGCTAACCACTCTCTCATACATGTCTGGAATTATTTTCTCGGTGAAATATGTCCTGCCAGGAATAGTGTATTGCGGCAAAGCATTATTAATAAGACGTTTAAAGCCCACATGATGATCGACGATGGAAAGTGGCTCGTTGTCAAAAGCGATCATTTCACCAATCAAGTAGTGATGTAGTAGTGTGAAGTATTATATTATTTTTTGCTCGGCTATCGTTGATGTCCCAGAGCTTTTTTTTTCAAGTAGTTGTTGCAGTGACGGTTGTACCAAAGGCTGAATGGGCAACTGGGTGGATGAGGAAGTACTTGGAGATGATTCTGCGGGAGCATAATGTTGAGCATAACTACATCACCAATCAAGTAGTGATGTAGTAGTGTGAAGTATTATATTATTTTTTGCTCGGCTATCGTTGATGTCCCAGAGCTTTTTTTTTTCAAGTAGTTGTTGCAGTGACGGTTGCACCAAAGGCTGAATGGGCAACTGGGTGGATGAGGAAGTACTTGGAGATGATTCTGCGGGAGCATAATGTTGAGCATAACTACTTGAGCTTCCATAAATTTTACCATACTCATCTGGGTGTTTGAATTTCAAATGACTCTGCAAAGCCGTCGTTCCTGCTTTTTTTGCTGCTCTACTTATTTTTACACCACATAAATTACATTTTGCACTGTTTTCTTCCTCTTCAAAATGTAGCCAAACATGAGTTTTTTTTCCTGGGTTTGGCATGATTGTTCTTCTTTTTAAGTAACACTTTAACTAATTAAGTATTCAAGTCTATAATTCAATAGCAATTTTCAAATAAGTATAGAAAGAAAAAATAAAAAACGTCAACCGATGTCGAAAATCAAATTATAAATGCGTGCCGCCTACCCTAAACACAAGCGTATTGATTGAGCGGGAAATCCCCTACAATAGTAAACGCTGGGTAATACAAAACGGGGTATTCCCCGTAAAATATGTACAAGAAAAGGGTTGCCAGCATTTAAAAATTAAAATACTACATATATATGTAGATATGTATAACATGAAACAGATTTCTTTAACTTTATTGTTTTCTTTTCTCACAACCTTACAAGAAATTAGAAATATTTTTAATGTGCCTTATTTATGTCGAATAGTAATGTCGAGTTATTCGACTATTCGCCAAAGTGAATGGCGATTAATCGGTATTCGACTATTCGCTATAACAACTATTCGCTATAACAACTATTCGCGGCAACTCTAGTGTGTACCAAATTTCAATTGCTAGATTTGACCCAAACAAACACTTGGCTTGGCTTTTTACACGCTTTAGTGTTGCTGTAAGTGCAACAAGCATTTGAAATATAAATAAATAAATATATAAACAAAAAACAACAAACAGGGCAAGCTAAAACATAAAACCGTTTATAAAACAAGGGCGCAGGAGGTACCAAATTTCAGATTAATTGGTCATTTTGGAAGGGGGTAAAATTTCAATCTAGATTTGACCCAAACAAAAAACTCTTGGCTTGGCTTTTTACACGCTTTGGTGTTGCTGTAAGTGCAACAAGCATTTGAAATATAAATAAATAAATATATAAACAAAAAAACAACAAACAGGGCAAGCTAAAATATAAAACCGTTTATAAAACAAGGGCGCATGTCTTGTCTCCTACGACGAGCAAACTGATATTTACACATGGATATTCAACAGAAGAACGAATGCGATATTTAAAGTCCTGGGGGTGGCATAACAAATAATTCGTGTTGGTAGGTTTGCGCTTTACTTCAGGGTTAGGAATACAACACGTTATCCAATTGCATAAAAAAGGTGTCAAGTATAGATTGTTCAGGTTTGATTTGAGTATATATGGAAGAGAATAATCACGAGGAAAAGGCGTGAGAGTTAAGAGGTAAGAACAGTATGGGTGGCTTTGTAAGCGAGTACAGTATTCGCAGCGGAAGTATGGGTCTCGTAAGTTGTCTGCTAGTCGCTGCGCAAACTTCTATTTTTCAGGCGCAACCCCAATGTTGAAGGTGAAGACAGCATTGTATAACTGCCTCGCTCACTCGCTTACGTTTTTCGCATATTCTATCTCGCTCTTACTTTATGCTGTTTTATCCCCACAGCAGTACCTGCGAAATCGTTCACAGACCCTAACATCACAAACATATAGATTGGCTGCGACTACTGTACAACATCGTCGCTTTGAAGAACTAAGATCACATTTAGACGTGAGCCTATGAACAGAAAAGTCCTTGTACTGTCCGGTCCGAGTCAATGGAAGCATTAACGCAGAATAAATATTAGTACTACGACATTAAGAAGTATTGAACTCACAGTTTGAAGAGCTCAATGTCAACTCAGCGACGTGCTTACGGCCAATTTGTAGCAATTGCCCGACAATGTTAAACAGACTTACTTTTGAGGTGGTTCTATCATGTGACTCTCATTCGGAATACTCTCCCAGCTGCTAATCAGATTGCTTATGCTGTTTGGACTTGGAGTATCTGTGGACACAATGAAAGATCATATTGAACTAGCTTTGCCCGTGGCTTCCGGTAGGTTAAAAGTCTTATATGTGCTATTCCAAGACCAATTTAATATACCAACACCAATATACCAACATTTGATCAAAATTCCTTCAGCCGTCAAAAAGTTTTTTATCGATTGCTCGGCTTCTCCTCATCGGATTGAGTTACAAAGTACTCCACTTTTTAATTTAAATCCTAAGCTATCCAACAGTGAAAACCGCATCGCAATCAGTCCAGTAGTTTTTACATGATGCGCGAACAAACAAAACAGACATACAGACATAATTTAAAAAAATGTTATATTCTTGTTCAGTAGCTTATTTTAAGTATGTACCCTAGACATTATTTTTAAATTATCTTCTTTGTACAGACTTTTTCGAACTTATTGCTCTATTGTAAGTATAGATGAAGCCTGACATAATCAAAAGTGTATAATAAAAATAAAAATGTATCTGGTATCCTAAAGTGTAAGCGTTTCTGAGATATTAGAGCTCAGACAACTTGAAGACTATCAGCTATTTGTTATCAGAAAAGCGGTACTTTTGGATACCAGTGTCCTAACATGTTTTGTGTGCATTGAAGTCCTCTGTCGATTTATAAAGGTTTGATTAGTGGCCGCGACTTTTCGGATTTTTCTCTTGTAACTAGGCCATAAAGGTTAGGTCTTTCATCAAGATCGGTTCAGCGGATTAGTCGTGAAAAGGAAGAGAGACAGAGTTACTTTCGCATTTATAACATTAGTGTGAAGTGTGATAACAATAAGTTACCCAATCTACCCAAGTTCTAATGTGTGATGTATTTAGTATGAAGTCTCATAACGATAAGGTTCCCAATCTATCCTAGTTTTTAAGTCTAATGTAATTATTGTGAAGTAAGATATCCATAAGGTACCCTAATCTACCCAAGTTCTAAAGTCTACTGTAATTAGTGTGAAGTCTGATAACGATAAGGTACCCCACCGCAATCTACCCAAGTTCTAATGAGTGATGTATTTAGTATGAAGTCTCATAACGATAAGGTTCCCAATCTATCCTAGTTTTTAAGTCTAATGTAATTATTGTGAAGTAAGATATCCATAAGGTACCCTAATCTACCCAAGTTCTAAAGTCTGTTGTAATTAGTGTGAAGTCTGATAACGATAAGGTACCCCACCGCAATCTACCCAAGTTCTAAAGTTTGATGTAATTAGTGTGAAGCCTGATAACGTTAAGGTACCCAATCTACCCAAGTTCTAAAGTCTGATATGTATAACGAATGATTTGGCATTCAGGCTCTTCTACTGACTAGATTTAAACAATTACACGCCTTTATCTAGCTCTCTTTATTATTGTTGTAACTAGTATAGCATTCAAAAAAATAATAGGGCGCTGGTCCGAACATGCTAAAAAACAAGGGCGTTTGAGTTTGGGAGGCGCCATGGCGAGGGCACGGAACATCTGGCGCCCTGTGCTCTCGCCATGCGCAGAATTGTGTAATTTATTCCAAAATCTGTCATACCTGGAACCAGAGCCAAGCTGTTGAGATTCAGATCCGGTTGTTTCTTATAATCTTTGGCTATGAAGAGCGCCATTTGGCTACAGCACCCTAAATGCTTAGTCCCGCTTGGGCCCGGACCGATGCCTTTACACGAGACAGTGTACTGTGGGTAACGGACTACTATGTTACTGCACCTGGATAAGATAAAGTATGTTTTTTTTTGTATAATTATGTCCAATAATAATTATACAATATGTGCCGCTAGGGATGTACAGTGTAGGTATATGACACCGGTTTATTGTAAGAACCGATATTATTATGTTTTATTTATTTACATATCTATTTATTTTTTTACAATATTTTTATAAATAAAAACAGATAAGAATACCACCGGCAGTGGACCAGGGCCTAAATTACCGGTGACTAGGGCTGCAGAGTGAGGAACCTCCTGATTATACGCGCCGTGTCAACGAGTTCTGCCTTCTGCATCTGACCCTTAGCCGTTAGCACAGAATAAGTACACCTTAGTCCAACCACTAAGCGATGTTGGTCGAGGCTCTTCGCTATAAGGCCATTCGCCGAAACAACTATCGGTACAATGATCGTCGAGTCAACATCCCACATGGCGGTCACCTCGTGAGCCAAGTTAAGGTACTTGCTGAGCTTGTCCTTCTCGGCCTTCACGAGGTTCTCATCATGTGGCATAGTGATGTCGACGAGCACTGCCCGGCGTTATTATTATTATTACAATCTGAAGGATTCAAATTCGTTTATTACAAACGAAAAATTGTGAAATGTCATGCACGATCGAATACTACCGATCAATCAGTGCACCGTTTTACAATTTATCCGACTTCAGCGATTCTATCGCCACTATCAAATCTTTATCAAATTATGAACCTGCCTTTGATTGGTCAGACTCCTGTTCATCACCATAGAGAGTTATAAATAAAACAGTGTGAATGATTAACATAATTTGCAATTACTTTAACTGCAAATTATTTTAATCATTCACCCCGACATGACCTCAAGGACTAAAATTGATCATGAATTGAGAACACTCGCATCGTCGTCCCTTCGCTATACTCACACACTCGACCTGCACTCCTCCACAGAATAAATAATAGTACAACACTCCGCTTAGGAGGTCACCGTTAAATTGTAATCTATCTGATTTTACAATTTAAGACGTTTATAAAGATATAGAATGATATTTAGTTTGTCAAACTCTGACAGCTAGTTTAGCAAGGTTGGCTTTGAGTACTTTATCGATTCCCTGCCAGAGAATCGCCTTTGCGTTGTATAAAATAAATACACAGGTGCTGCTGGCACGGAGAGGGTTAACACCCCTCACTTTGGAGTTCGTGGGTTCCTAGAATAGTTGAGTTTTTAGTTTAGCTAGTTTTCACATCGGTAATTAATGCCCATCATGCTGAATGACTTTTATTTTCACTTTTCCAAAGCGTGTAGCTCAAAACTGGTTGAGAATTCGGAAAAAGTGAACAGAAGTTCTTTCAATTAGTCTCCGAAACCTTTTCCCTGCAACACACCGTTTTTGAGATATAAGTGAAAAGCCCAAAAGTGGGAACTTTTTGCCCCCCTCCACCCTCCGGCTCACCTCCTAGACGTCAGGACTTTAGTATATTCACTCCTAGACGTTAGTATATTCACTCCCTAACCACCTTGAACAAGTTTCTGAAGGAATCGCTTAGGTACCTGCTCACGCACTCTACACCCCCTTTTGGGCCATTCGTTGATTGAACTAGTAGTTTAACCCTCTAATAAAATAATTACCAATCATGAAACTGCTCTCGGCTCCATTCAAAGAAATGATCCAACCTCCTCAGACCATTTTTCTCCATGGCTTTAAACAGGACATTGAAATCTCCATTTGGAGTGGTGAATATGGCAATTTGTGGTTTAATAAAGCCAAAGACTGTGTGAATGAGTCGGTCCAGATCGTGGGGTAGCATGTGCTCAATCATTTCTATGGCGATCACTGCGTCGCATCCGATGAGCCTGTAGTCGGGGTCGGCGGCATTGCCTTTGAAAAGCTGAAAGGAACAGTGGAAAGGAACGTTTTAACTTCTAATATTCATTTTGCAACAAGTTTAAATTTAAGTATTCAAACTAACTGCTTACAAACATTACAAGCAACTTTTCGCTATGAGGACGCACTGCGTCAAATAATGCGCTCTGATTGGTCCGTGATTCACTCTTGGTTCAAAGTCAAATTATTTTATTGTAAGCTAGCTGCACACGCGTGGTCATTTCTCTGGGTTACGAGTACTCTATTCCAAGACCTTAAATACCAATATACCAACATTTGATTAAAATTTCTTCAGCCGTCAATAAGATTTTTATCGATTGCTCGGCTTCTACTCATAGGATTGAGTCACACTAGTTTTTATGTCAAACCCTAAGCTATCCAACAATAAAAACCGCATCGCAATCGGTCCATAGTTTTTACGTGATGCGCGAATAAACATACAGACAAACAAACAGCCAGACACAATTTAAAATAAAGTTATATTCTTGTTCAGTAGCTTATATGTACACAAGAGCTTTTTTTTAAATTATCTACAGACTTTTTCGTACATATTGCTTTATTATAGAATAGAATAGAATATGGTTATTGTCATAGAGAGATCAACACAATACATTATTTATAAAAGTAATGCGGATTACACTATGGCTCGTCTTGTCACAATCATCATTATTATTAAGAATATTGTTTCATCAAATTAATAATAATATGATAATAATTGTTTTCAAATGTTTTTATGCTGTAAAACGGCATAAATCTTAAAATTTTAGTTATTACAATATACATGAAATTCAATAATATTCAATAATATTAAGTCAAACTAATTAATTAAAAATAGGTGTTTAATTTAATTCACAATTAATAATAATACAAAAATTTCAAGCATTAATCTAAATAAAGGAGCTATATAATAGTAATTACTAAAATATTCTTGAATACTATACAGTGTTTTTTCCAGTAAGAGCTGTTTAACCTTTTTTATATAAATGGGTTCACTGGTGACTGCTTTTATGCTTTCTGGTAGTTTATTATAAAGTTTTTGACACAACACATAAGGTATTTTTTTTGACATGCTTAATCTATAATATATTTGAATAATTTATTGGATCTAACATTATTTTGTTTCTTACGGCCCTTTTATTATTTTTGTTGCGGAATGAATATTTATTCAAATTTATTCAAATTTTGTATAAGTATAGATGTCAGGACACCACCATTACTAAATTTTGTTTTTGAATATATAATTTTATTTTATTCCTTTGACATAATCACTTTCCAATTATTATCATGACTATGAATTATTTATTATTTTCATATTTTAGTTTGAGTTTCAATAATGATATAAAAATACAATTTTAATTTTTGTTTTCATGCCCTTAAAGCTGAATATATTTTAAATTAGCTACGCCCCGCGGTTTTACCCGCGTGATGATGATGATGCAAAGTATTCTGTGTTATTCCAGAGTATAAGTATATATTTCTATTCCAAATTTCATCAAAATCCGTTCAGCCGTTTGAGAGTGAATCAATTATGGTGATGATAAAAAGTTCCCTATGTGTTATTCCAGGGTATAAGCTATCTCCATTCCAAATTTCATAAAAATCAGTTCAGCAGTGTGAAAGTGAAGTATGATGATGATGAAGATGATGATGTTGTTTGTTTGTTTGTTTGTTGTATGAGGTAGTGCTGGCCTCTGGTGTCAGAGTTTGTCAGGCCGCCCGAGGACCTCTGACATCATTTAACGACTGCTATTAATCAATAACAGTTTGGACCGACCGCTTAACGTGACCTCCGAAGCATGGAGCGATGAAAAACCTCACTTAACTCAATAAAGTCATTGGTGCGGAGCCTAGGACCGAACTAGATGGACACTCGTGGTTTTAGAGCCCTCGCTAAATCTCGGGCTCCAATCTAACCACTCGGTGCAGCAATGAGTCACTTTCCGCTCGATGCAGTAATCTACTATACAAATCCTTCAAGTGAATGCACAGTGTTGTTTGGCATCAAGTATCGTTTATGAATTGGATTGTGGGGCCCTGTGCGTTTGTGCATACTGTGAGACCTACAATAACATATGAAATTTGTAATTCTCATTGCCCAGTAATTTCACTAGAAACATTGCCCTTCAAACTGGAACAGACATGTTTGCATGCAACTGCTTGGCAGTTGAATATTTGAAGGTATGGTACTTCCCCAGGTGGACTCTTGCATGAGATGCCTACCAAACTTATTCCATACAAAATTGTTTGAATAAGTCATCTCAAATGTTTATACAAACAACTACTTAGTTTTGTTTTTTTTTTTGCATAGTTTTAACTTTATATATTAATTGAAGACTCGTGCATAAACTTCTTGATTGTATTTCTTCATAAACTTGCTTATGTGTTCTCGACACCGCAGAACTACATTCTTCTTTAATATTTTCTTCACCATTATGCATACCACTTCTAGGTTTAATATTTTGGAAGATACTCTATGTAAATGTAGCTTGGATCGAAATGCTCTTAATGAACTAGTTAGAGAGTTCATTATAAAACTAAAGATTTAACCAACAACATTCACAAGTTCAAAAGGACATTGCTGTAATATTTTGAAATAAATATTATTATTATTAAGATATTTTTCATCATCATCATCAACATCATTTTACATCACTCTTGAACGGATGAACGGATTTTGATGAATTTTGGAATGGATATAGCTTATAGCCTGTTGTTTGTTTTTTAATTTTAAAACCAATGTTAAATTTAAATTACTTAACTAATGTTAAGTAATTTAAATTAAACACTGGTTTTTTAAATTTCTGTATTTTAATTTTAATGTGTTGTACCTACCTTAAATCAAATGTTTTAAATATTTTTATGTAAATATTCTTGCTTTTGCATGCTGTTGTCATCTTTAATTGTAATGGCATCAGGGCAGTGTTGTTTTTGTTACTTAATGTACACTATAGTTGTCTTTACAATTATAGTGTACATTAAATTGATGGTCAAATAAATAAATAAATAAATAAAATTACTATTAAATATGATATAAGAAAAAAAAGGCTAGTTTGTTTATCACAATAGTTAATAATAACACAATTTGTATCTGGAATATGGCATAGGAGGTTATACTCACAGTAATTTCCAATGGATGCTCCCTCTTAGGGACATGGTCATCGCATCCAATAATATCAGAGCAGCAGCTGAGAGGGATGCTTTCTATGTCCACTCCCAATATACTCTTGATGCCTTGCACCTCTTTCAAGTACTTGATGAAGCTCATATCATGGTAACCAAGATCTACAACCTGAAACATGGGAAAATTTCATTTCAAACCTAGATATTAACTTGAGATTGTTATTACAGATAGATTACAAATTAAGTTGGTACGACTTTTGAAGCTTGACTCACGATTTTAGGGGGGGAGGAGGGGAACGGGTAGGGGGAGGTAGTAAAACTTTCCCTGAGAGTGGAGGGGCTGAACTCGCTCCCCCTCTGAGATATGAATTAATGAAATATTTTTTTCTTATGTTTGGACATATTCGCCGCTCCATGCCCTGTGGGGGGGAATATATAGAATTGAAAGGCAGGAGTTGGGGAGTGGGGGGGAGGTGGAGGGCAACCCCCTGGTAACCCCCCCCCCCCCCCCCGTGTAAACGTTTAGTTTATGCAATATTTCAGTTTTAAGTTTACTAAAATCATCAAACAGTTTATTAAAAATCGTATTTTAAAACAGCCGTACATTCAATTTGGCGATGTGTAGTCATGTTCTAACTTAACCTACCCTAGTCTTTGGGGCCATACATAACATCTTCAATTTATATTCCTGAGAAAGGAAAATAAAAAAACAGCCCTAAACTCAAGGGTACGAAAAAATTTACAAATTAAATATTTAAAAAGTCGTAACTCAGAGGGGGAGGCAAGATATAGCCGGCCCACTCTCAGGAGGTGTTGTACTCCCTCCCCCCTACCCATTCTCCCCCTCCCTTCTCCAAAAATCGTAGGTCATAACCTATGAGAAAAATAACAAATAATATATATATATATATATAAAACAAATCATATCTCAGAGGGGGGGTGAGATCTAGCCCCCCACTCTCGGGGGGCTGTACTCGCTCACCCCTACCCAACCAAACCCCCCCCCCCCACCCCGCCCCTAAAATCGTGGGTCAAGCTTCCGAAGTAGTGCCATTAAGTTATTAGGTTTGTACCTTCTCTAAATTCCCGCACCACCGTTCATCCAAGAGGCAGTCGCTAACAGCGGCATATCGCTGCAAGTACATCGGCGGGTAGAATACCACACCTCTCTCCTCATCGAAATCAGCGAACACATGCTCATCGGACTCCTCATCGTCAGAATCCTCGTCGCTCCTGCCAAAAGTCAGCGAAAACTTCTTGTAATACGGCCTCAGCCACTGGTCTAAGACATTCAGCAACGATTCTCGAAAGAATATTAGTGTTTGTAGTGTGATAATCATGGTTCACGTTTTGAACTGGAGATTTAAATAGAACTTTAGTAGTTATCTCCCAACGAAAATAATCAAGAAATTCAGCAGTATTCCATCCATGATGTTCACATGTTTTTGTTTTGTTATTTGTTGTGCTGACCCAGTGCTGCCATGTCAAAAATCAGATCGACGGTGAAACCATTTAGAAAAAACGGTAGATCAAAAGAAATTACGGTAACTGCACCAGGATTAATACGGTGTAGTAATTGTTAACAATACAACAATTTTACCGCACAAATTAATGTTTATTGGAAAAACAAGAACAATTATTTCATTTAAAAAACAAAACAATTTTATATTCTAATGCAATGTAACAAGAAGTCTTGGGTAAGGTGGTGTCCACACCGTCAAATTAACGAGTAACGCAAGCAAATGGCGGCTGCTCATGTGTGCATGAGTGGATAATTTGTGGTGTTTTGTGGTTGATACACAATTTCATCACAAAAGACTGAATTGATTTAGATTTCCCGAAAAACTTAACAGAATTAATACGACTATATTTTATAGCAAGGACAAGATCTTGCTGCAATGTGGCGGCCGATTGGCATAACAGGTGTATGTAATTGTGTGCGTGAGGCTGACTATTTTTCAACAAATATTCGTACCTCTGCAAATTACGGTAGATTTTGTCACCGTTGTCTTGCTTCGACGGTAGGTGGTAAAATAGTGCTGATTACGGTGCATTTACCGTAATTACGGTGTACATGGCAACACTGTGCTGACCTGCCTGACAGAGGTGTAGTGTACATTAAACATCGATAGACTATCGACAGTATCGATATCCCACAACTAGCGATAATATCGATAATTTTTTGGTTATCAATTCAATAGGTTTTTTTATCTTTATATAATTACTAGCTCCTAGCTCTGCCCTACAGCTTTGCTCGCGAGTAAAGTTTGCCGCCCCCACTCACCTCCTTAGAAAATAAAAATAAAAAACATCTTATAAATTCCCTCTAGGAAAATCAAGGAATAAATACTTCAAATTTCAAATCTCTAGATCCACTGGATTAAGCTGTAAGTTATCTTTATAGCAGTAAGTCAGTTGATATGTCATGGTACTCTTTTATAATTATAGATCATAGATAATGTTATTTTAACTCGCGGGCAATTACCAAAATTAGTAGCAAATTTAATGATCACAGACTACAGGCACAGACTACAGGATGCTAACGCATTATATATGCGTTGAGTATACGTGGCAATTCCGCACTTTCACCTGAAAGTGACGAAACAGGCAAAGAGAGTTTTTTTTTAATATTTCTGAAAGAAAATTACGCAATACTTTGATTGAAATGTATATTTGCATGTAGATTAAATTTATTTGGTCGTTACGGGTGTTTTATTCTAATTTATTAATTCATACTAAACTATCGATGATATCAATACTATCGATAGTTTTCATCTAACTATCGATAGCTATCAAAACTGTCGATCTTCAACCTTCTTGGGAGCCGTCCGTTTTGATGAAAAATGCAAAATTACTACCCCCACTACTACATACAAAACTACTACTACTCTACTAATATTACTACTACAGTTAAAAATGTTAAAATATATGTTTCGATCAGCGTTCCCTTTGGACATGACAGTTAAATTTGACATCGGAAAAGGGACTTTACAACATTGAAGTTTTTTTTTGGAGGGTTCTCTAAATTTGATACTAAAGCCAAAACTATTTTTTTCCGTCTGTCTGTCTATCCGTGTCTTGACTAGGCATCACGCTGAAACTGAATGAATTTAAATGAAACTGGGTATGATTTGAGTTCATACTACGAGGTAGGACATAGGACACTTTTTCATCCCGAAAAATTAATAGGGTTTCCGCAAGATAGGCGTTGAAAATGATTTAAAAGAACACGCTGAAAATACTGTATGTGTTTTGTTGCAACTTGGCACAGTCATAGGCTATAAAATGAGTAAAAATAGAGGATACTTTTTATCCCAAAAAAAATAATTGAGGTCACGTTTTTATCTCGAAAAGTAAAGGGTTTCTGCGGGATGTGGGTCCAAAGTTATTTTAATATTGAAGTAATAAATAATATTTTTGGATGGTTCTCTATATTCAATACTGAAGCCAAAACTGTGTTACTTTTTGTTTATTTATGTCTCTCTGTTTGTCCGTATCTTGACCGCGCATCGCACCGAAACTACTGATTGAATTAATATGAAACTTGGTATGATTTGAGTTCTTACGATGAGGTAGGACATTGGATACTTTTCATCCCGAAACATTAAAGGATGTCCGCAAGATAGTAAAAAGTCTGGGGTTGAAAGTTATTAAAAAGAACACGTATCACGCTGAAACTACTGGACGGATTTTTTGATGCAAATTAGCAATAGGTACAAAAAGGCTGTACCAAGAAGATAAATAAAAAAAACTTGGGTGCTTAACAAAGGTATTTTTTTTAAATCTTGTTTTCTCTGTTTTTCTATATGTTTGTTTGCTCACGCATCACGTAAAAACTACCGGACCGATTGCAATGCGGTTTTCATTGTTAGATAGTTTAGGGTTTTATTTAAATCTATTGTAATTGGTATCTCAACCCGATGAGTTAGAAGCCGAGCAATTGATAAAAGTATTTTTGACAGCTTAAGAAATGTTGATCAAATGTTGGTATATTGGTCTAGGAATAGCACATTAAGGTACTTTGAACCTAAAGAAAAGACCACGCGTGCGAAGCCGCGGGTACAGCTAGTATAAATATATTAATAATATGGTCACAAGCAAATCCAGTGAGCGAAGTTAGCTAGCGAAATTGAAACTTGTGTGGTTTGGCGTACGCGCCGCTATTGTTCCATCTTATAAACCCGTAAACCACTTGCGCTCGGTCGCGCATGCCAGTCAGCTTCCAACTCCCACGGCGAATGCACGCCGGTTTTTTCTTAAATCACGTTATTTTCATTTCAGCTGTATATGTAATAATAGCTCTTCGCTTTTCTATTCTGTGTCTACCTTGTGTGTGTGTGAAATATTAACTTTCTCAACTCTCCAAACTTTCTATATTGTGAATTGTGCTAATAAATAACTCAGTGTTATTTTGTAGTCTGGACATTTTTACTCATACTCCTAGTCAGTGGTAACTACCAGTAAGCAGTAGTTCACTATAGAGGTGTGCTGACCTTGAAAAAACCGGCACGTGACCACAGAATAAATAATAGTACAAGTACAGAAGGCTAACTGAGTAAAGTCATTTAAATAAATAGCGACTCTCGCTACAACGCTATAAAGTGCAATTTAACTCGCACGGCGCTGCGAGCTTTCAATTATATTTACCTAGAAGGCGCTCGCCCACCGCGTGCAGGCTAGAATGCACCGTATCACAACGTGCGAGAACTTCCATTGCTCTAACCGTTTCAGAATCGCTCTGTCCCTTTTTCGCTCGGTAGGGTTATATTAAGATATGACTAGGTACTTGTACTACTAATTATTCTGTGATATGTTATGACTTAGATATTGTAACAGAATAAATAACTAATAATGTATTATATTATTACTTATTGTTATAAATTAAAATAGGTCTATTACATACAATGACATTCTTATCAGAATAGACCTACTACCTCATTTTTACTACCTACCTATCCCGTTTTCAGACCGCCGATAACTTTAGTGAGATACCTACCTACGTGTCGTTGGTTGATTATGATTACATCCTATAGGTATTGCACTTTAATGAATAAAGGTGCCTGTCTGAATTCCATGCTTTTTAATGAGTGAAAAATAAATTGCTACCTACGTAATAAAAGGTATTAAAAGTAGGTAGGCATTATACGAGACATATATTATATAAATTCCTAATTAGTTGTAGGCTACTTACTAAGTCAGCACAGTAATTCATTTTCCGATCAACAATACCTACTATAATCAATTATAAAATTACGTTGATCGATTTAATAAACGGCTTTATTTCTGCGCGGAATAACCTTAAATATGCGTAGCTTCGGTATGGAACACAAATGAAATAACATAAAACTATAGGAACCTACGTAATAAAAAAATATCAATATCTAACTACATAACTAGGACTACAATTACAATTGTTTTATAGGTATTACAATTTATTACCTTTCAATATCCTTTGGAAACGTATAGAATGACAATTCGTCATTTCTATCACTATTCAAACAGCCGAATGCTATGCAGTACTTTCTAGCTTTCTTCTTGGTACTCATAATTAAAACACGAATAAATTTTGTCAATAACTTTACGTAAGTAGGTGCTCTATCGCTAAGTACAAGGCGCGCGACTCATCGAGCGCACGCTTGACACTCGACTGAACGGACCCGAATATTGGGTCCTTGAATTTATTTGTACTTGTTGCGGAGTGCGGCCGCCCTGACGCGACCTGCAACAGAAGATTATATAGTTCTGTCTCTTTTCTTCACAAAACCTTTGCATAAGTTGTTCTCTTTCTTGTATGAGTGCGATGGAAGCTATCTAGTTGTCTATTGGTTTCTCTGTCTACGGTCTTGATACCCTCTCTACGATGGCAGGGAACATCTTAGGGTGAATAGACTGTAGTGCCAACTAGTGTAGTGTAGTGTAGCGTACGGTCTGGAGGGCAACTCACGATTTCGGGATATTTTATCAAATCCCGATATCTGTCCTGTCTAACATATCGACTAGAAATATCGCGTAATTATCGATTTTCCTAAAAAAACGCTATTCTCGCGACCGGTAGACATAAAATATCGAAGCCATAGACGATGTGTCTATGTTGAGATGAAAAACGTTCCGTTTTCTCGATTGTGTTTAAATAATGAATAATTTGAAGAAATTGCCCAAAATATTCTGCACGTAAAGTATATTTAAAAAAAAAAGTCCAAGTCGTCATTACGTCATGAGCCATCTGCCTGTCATCAGCGGTGTCAAGCTGTCAGCAAAGATCAACAGAATATTAAAAACATAAAACACTTTGGCGGAATTGTGGAATGGCAACTCCACAAATGCCATAAAACAAGAAGTGAGTGAAGTGAACATAAAACACATGTTATTGAAGAACACAAGGTCCATCCACCCCGGCACCAGCGCTGCAGAAACAAACAACTCGAAGGATTAATGATGTGTATGGGGCAGCTACTGCTAAAGAAAACATGAAACCTACGTGTTTGGTTCCAACGTTTCCGTTCTGGAAATTTTGACCTACAGAACAAGTCCCCTAAACGGCTGGAGACCCAAGTTAATAACGAAGAATTAAAAGCGACCGTAGAAGCGGATCCATCGCAAACCACGTCAGAGTTAGCAGCAGGCTTCGTTGTAAGTGATAAAACAGTTTTAGTTCTCTTGAAACATATTGGAAAAACAAAAAGCACGAAAAATGGGTATGTATGGGTAAAAATTGATTGAAGCACACCAACAAATACGCGTCAAGTGATGCGTTACATTACTCAACCGGCACAATAATGAGGGGATTTTTAATGTTATTGCTACTTGTGATGAAAAATGTTTGAACCCAGGAGAACTCAGCAAATCCTGCCCCAAGCAAAAGTTGACTCAGAAAAAGGTACTGGTGAGTTTTTGGAGGACCAGTACTGCTGTTATCCACAACATCTTCCTAAGATCTCTCCAGACAATAATAATTATGGCAGATGTGTACTGTCAACAATAGATTACCACTTTTTCAGCAAGGAAAAATATTCTATTCCCGTGAGGCAGTCCAAACAGCCTTCAAAGATTTAATTACTTAAATCATAACCTTCATTTTTGATTCGCCGTAGTCAGGTAAAAATAAAATAATATACCGAAGAACCACTACCGTCACCGCCAAATTGAAGAACCACTTCAATTTGGCGGTGACGGATATATTTGTAAATAATGAAAATATAAATAAATAGCTTAAAAGCTAAAAAAACACGCACACCCTGCCAAAAAATAGCTTTTGCCAATAAATTATATATTGTTGGAATGTGTTTATCAAGGCGTTCAATTTGATAACCATAAATTCAATTTCAATTCAATTTGATTTTGTAAAATATGAAGAAAAAATATTTTTTCGAATTTGAAATTTGAACCACATTGAATGTTTTCAAAAAAATATATAGCGTATGTTACTCGGGGGTTCTAACAATACCCCATCCGTCTACATCTGTTCAGGCATTTAAAAGTTATGCTGGAATAAATAAACTCACATACATACAAACATACATGAATGCTAAAAACATTACACTCCATTTTTTGGGCAGTCGTGTAAAAATAAGGTTGATTGAGCAAAATCGGGGGTCAAATGTGTTCACCCAGCAGTTGAAACGCTCACATCTGGCAAAGCTTAGGAGTTCAAGTGGCCAAACTGTAACTTCAAAGCCGGAGATCTTAGCTGAGATAGAAAACTTTTATGGCCGATTGTACGAGTTGCATGCTTCACAACCCGGTCCTATTGCAGAGGATACCCGAGCCACTCTTACTCGCCATTACACGGAAGACCTGCCAGAAATCTGCCTAGATGAGATTGGGATGGCGCTCGGATAGCTTAAAAATGGAAAAGCCTCAGGTGAGGACGGAGTCACTTCGGAGCTCTTGAAGGCAGGAGTTAAACCTGTACTTCAGGAGCTCTTGAAGGCAGGAGTTAAACCTGTACTTCAGGAGCTTCAGCAGTTGCTTAACTCTGCTCTGAATACTGGAAGAACTACAACGGCGTGGAACAGGAGTATAGTAGTTTTATTTCACAAAAAGGGTGATAAAACCCTCCTGAAAAACTACCGCCCCATCTCACTCCTGAGCCACGTCTATAAGCTGTTTTCGAGGGTCATCACAATTCGTCTCGCAAGAAGACTTGACGAGTTTCAGCCTCCAGAGCAGGCTGGGATTCGTAGTTTTTGGTACCATATACCACATAAACACAGTTAGGTAGATTATATAGAAGTCCAAAGAGTATAATCAGCCCCTGTGTCTTGATTTATGTTTCAGGGGATGTCATATCCCCGAAACTGTTCAAGAACGCCTTGGAAGATATGTTTAAGACACTGGACTGGAAAGGGAAGGGCATAAATATAAACGGCGAGTACATCTTACGGCGGAATCAGTGGACGGCCTGACTCATGCTTCTCGACAAATTGGTCTTGGGATGAACTTAAACAAGACCAAGATCATGTTTAACGATCTTATTACCCCGAAACCTGTAGTCATCAATGGTGAACCCCTCGAAGTTGTTAATAAATACGTCTATCTCGGGCAAACTCTGCAGTTAGGTATATACAACTTCGATAGGGAAGCCAACAGAACAATTCAGTTGGGCTGGGCGGCATTCGGAAAACTTCGTCAGGTTTTCTCGTCGTCCATTCCACAGTGCCTGAAGATGAATGTCTTTAATGCGTGCGTCCTACCAATTCTGACATACAGAGCCGAGACATGGACACTAACAGTGGGACTTGTCCACAAATTTAAAGTCGCTCAGCAAGCTATGGACAGAGCTATGCTCGGGGTTTCTCTGAAGGATAAAATCAGAAACGAGGTAATCCGCCAGAGAACCAAAGTCAGAGAACCGACATAGCTCAAAGGATTAGCAAGCTGAAGTGGCATTGGGCTGGTCACATTACTCAAAGGACGGACAACCGCTGGGGTAGACATGTCCTCGAGTGGAGACCGCGTCTTGGCAATCGTGGTGTAGGACGCCCACCGGCCAGGTGGAGTGACGACCTGCGAAAGGTGGCTAGCAGAAATTGGATGAGAGGAGCCGAAGATCAGGCTTCGTGGCGTTCATTGGGAGAGGTCTGTGTCTAGCAGTAGACAAGCACGGGCTGATGATGATGATGATGATGATTTTATAGCAAATTAAGTGAAAAGTGACTCCATGGCTTTTATTTTTGGTTCTTGAAGTGTTTTTAATCGACTTCGTTCATCGATCGTTTATATTGCCTTTATTTTGTGTTTATCTCTAAGATTTCTTAACCGATTTAGATGATTGTTTTTTTTTATTCAAAAGGGTAAACTGTCCGTGTAGTCCCGTATAAACTTCATCAAAATTGGTTGAGCAATTTTGTCTGAAAATCAATTTGTTTTATAATTTATGTTCTCTAATATCTTGGGATTTCTGAACCGAATAAGATGATTATTTTTACTTGAGTAAGAAGACCTCTAGTGTGGTACTGTATAAATTTCATCAAAATTGGTTTAGTAGCTTTAAAAAAGCTTTAATTTAATTCACTGTGTTATAATGTTTAGGACTGGATTGCAAGTCAATTTTGAACAATTTAAGGACTTCCAGAGATGCTGAAGTTTTGCACATGGGTGTAGTTCTAATGACAATTAAAAACTACAGTAGTAGTAGTAGTTGTAGTCGTCGTAGTAGAAGTCAAAGGAACTACACAATCGGATGATGGAAACCATTCGAGTTTGGGCTCATTTGGCTTGTCTTGATGAGATCATGTCGGTTTTATGTGGTATCAAGGGTGTAATGTTGTAGCTGGAAGGTAATCACAGGAACTCAACAACAAAATGATGGATGGATGGAGTTTGGGCTCATTTAGTTTGTCTTGGTGAGTTCTCTGGTTTTATGTGGTATCCAGGGTCTGATGATGGAGCCGGAAGGAAGTCACAGGAAATCAACAACAAAATAAGAGAACCCCCTCCGTTTTTGGGCTCATTTGGTTTGTCTTGATGAATTCTCTGGTGTTATGTGGTATTCAGGGTCTGATGATGGAGCCGCTAGGTAGTCACAGGAACTCAACACCAAAATGATGGAACCCTTTGGAGTTTGGGCTCATTTGGTTTGTCTTGATGAGTTCACTGGTGTTATATGATTTTCAGGGTCTGATGATGGAGCCGAAAGGTAGTCACAGGAACACAACTTGTTGTTGCGTTCCTGTGACTACCTTCCGGCTCCATGTATTCGTTTTAATCGGTTTGTGAACGTCTGTAAGTCAAAATCTACTCGTGTGAGTCTCTTATTTTGATTTTGACTTACACACATTCACAAACCGATTGACACGAATACAGCAATCTAGTAAATGATAAAGTTTTTGTAGATAATTACTTTAAAAGCTTATTATTTTATAAAGCACGTCAAGCTGTTTAAGACATTATCTTTTTGAATAAGCTCAACCATAATAATTATGACTCGACTTGGCACCGCCTTCAAAATACTCTTTCTTATCTTATGTTGTGTAATCTTTTTAGTAGTGTTGTAACCTTGTATTATTTTTAGTGGTTGCTTACAAAATAACAGTTTTATTATGCAGTCGTTTTTTTTTTTTTTGGAAAAATGTCTTTTACAATATCTCAACGCACAATAAGGCATTATTAGTCTGTGCTCAAACGCGTCATTTTGCAGCGAGTGCGTGGCACAAACTAAGTAAAAACGTGTGTCGCTTTGTTTCGTCTCCCAAAAGGCCCGGTAAGGATGTTAGCTCTAGTACTTGTATATATATCTCTATGAAAATAATGTATTGTTGTGATAAGCAAGAACGGAATACGTAATTTTTACACGTTAGAGATAACGAAACAAGTACATATCAAAATGACAGAACCTCTATGACAGTCTGGCGCAACCACAAAGAAATTCTAAAATTTGTCTCAAATGTATGGAATTTGGCAGAACAGTCAAGTTCATTTGTTTTTCGGTGGCCCAATTACAGAACTTGGTTATAATCGGATTATCACTTTTTTCATAGCAATTTCGACTATCGCAAGGCATTAGTGATT
Organism: Alsophila aescularia; assembly: GCA_946251855.1. Classification (NCBI taxonomy): domain Eukaryota; kingdom Metazoa; phylum Arthropoda; class Insecta; order Lepidoptera; family Geometridae; genus Alsophila; species Alsophila aescularia. Next base: position 53,828,070 of record OX276379.1, read on the forward strand.
GCGATATTGAGAATTCGATTGAAGCCAAGTTATATGGTCGGGCCGCAGTGGCTCAATTACAGAACTTGGCTTCAATCAGATTGACACTTTTTTCATAGCAAAATCGACTCTATCGCAAAGCATTATTGAATTTCACGGCTTGAAACCGTCATGATCAACATTACGTAATCGCAGTGCAGTGGCCCAATTACAGAACTTGGCTACAATCGGATTATCACTTTTTTCATAGCAATTTCTACTCTATCGCAAGGCATTAGTGGTTGCGATACTGAAAATTCGATTGAAGCCAAGTTATGTAATCGGGCTGCTGATCCCAATGAACGGACCAAAAAGAACGAACTATAGAGTCCAAACATGATAATATTACTATACTCTATGGTCCATAGAAATTTGACAAGAAAAATCCAAAGTTTAGTGTTTTGCGAATTTTTAATTTTATTCTTATTATTGTTAATAACGTACTGTTTTGTGTTTTCTTTGAAGAATCAGTAGTTTAGTTATAGTGTTAAACCAGTTTAAATGATAATTTTAAAATGCCACCAACTTTAGAAAGCTACAGCAGATGTGTTTTATGTGGAGTTCGCGCCAATCGCGAAAACCAGAACAAAAAGGAAATTTATGGCATGATTTCCTATTGATCAGCCCCGGTAAGCATTAATATGATATTGCTTAGTGCTGCCTCCCATCAACGTGACCCTATATGATAATTTACATGATTTTCATATTGTTTTAACACTAGGGTTGCGCAAGGTCAAAGAACTATAGGAATGTATGCTAGATCCCCATTTTCTGCATCTGGAAATAAACATGTTGATTAATGTTATGGAAATAAGTTATAGGCAGCCTGACCTAGCATATGATAGCTTTATCGATAGTTAATAGTTCTTTGACCTTGCGCAACCCTAGTGTTAAAACAATATGAAAATACAAAATGTAAATCATGTAAAGCTAAAGGTAGAGTAGGTACATCGCAAGATCTCAATTCAGAGTGAAGCACTAGTAGCTAAGCTAACCTGTACTTGCAAAATTCATTTTCTTATTTACTTTGTATAAAAGTATAATAAATAAAATGTTTCGTTGTTCAAAAGTTTTTTATTACATGGCTCCACAGTTACCTGTTTCAATGGGTATCCAATAAGCCCAATGTTGTTGCATTGTGAGATAACAACGTTGTGCTTATTGGAACCGTCATGTTTTATCGATATCGATAAAACCAAGAATATGTGCAAGAAAGCACTACTCTATCCGTTAGGTTGGTAGCATTGTCAATATAAGCTAACGTCTGACCTTTAATGTTAGTAACATTTCCTCAAACATTACTATTTTGGATGCATTGATGCCAATAAATTTCTGCCAAATTGCTTTCATTGGCTAGTAGGGAGGTCCCGCCTCTTAAAACGTAGTGATTATATTCTCTTTATGAGACAGCTATTTCCTGTGCTACAAGTAGCGTGAAATCATAATTCCCCGACCTCCTTATATTACCTGTCCGAATCCGATACAACAAAGAGGTTTTGATAAAAGAAATACGTCAATTCAAGTTCAATTTGAATCGCTTCGTTTGATTGGACGAACAAAATTACAATAGAAATGATTTATTTATTTTATATAATAGAGTTATAACAGGTTATTTTCCAATTATCTGTGTTTTGTTGCAATAAGTAGTAACCGGATAGTGACGTAGCACAGTGTCAGTCCCGGATTGCGAGACATTGTTTTCTTGGATCATGCTTCTATGTAACTAAGAGACTGAATATTGAATCCTACAACAATAACGTCTAACTGGCTACTTTTTTTGTATAGAGATGGTGTAAGGAAATGACTGCAATTACTGTGTTTTATTTACTAGCTGTACCCGCGGCTTTGCACGCATGGTCTTTTCTTTACGTTCAAAGTACCATAATGTGCTATTTATTTCAGGACCAATATAGCAACATTTGATCAAAATTTCTTCACCCGTAAAAAATATTTTTATCAATTGCTCGGCTTCTAACTCACCAGATTGAGATATCAATTACACCACTTTTAAAATCACACCCTAAGCTGTCTAAAAATGAAAACCGCATTGCTATCGGTCCAGTAGTTTTGAAGTGATGCGTGAACAAATAAACATACAGAGAGACACATTTCAAAAAATGATATATAGCTTTTTCAGTAGCTTTTTAAGTACCCAAGACCATTTTTTTATTTATCTTCTTTGTACAGCCTTTTTAGTACCTATTGCTTTATTATAAGTATTGATAGATGACTGCATCAAAAAATCCGTCCAGTATATTCAGCTTGATACGTGCGCGGTCAAGTTACAGACAAACAGATAGACAAAAAAAAACTGTTTTGGCTTCAGTATTGAATACAGAGAACCCTCCAAAAAAATATTGGGTATTTGGACCCCTATTCCGCCGAAACCTTTTAACCTTTTTACCTCAATTTTAACCCATCATATAAACTATGACTAAGTTCCATCAAAACCCGTTCATTAGTTTCAGGATGGTACGTGTTCTTTTAAATAAGTATCAAATCCTATCCTGCAAGAACCCATTAGTTTTTCGGGATGTAAAGTATCCTATGTTTTACCTAGTAGTATAAACTCAAATCATACCAAGTTTCATTTGAATTCATTCAGTAGTTCTGGTGGCGTGATGCGCGGCCAAAACACAGACAGACGGACATACAGACAAAAAAAAAACTGTTCTGGCTTCATTATCGAATACAGAGTAACCACCAAAAAAAAACCTCAATATCTTTAATGTACAGAATTTGGACCCATATATCGCAGCAACCCTTTAATTTTTCGGGATAAAATGTATCCTTAATTTTCACCCATCTTATAGCCTATGATGACTGTGCCAAGTTGCATCAAAATCCGTCTAGTAGTTTCAGCGTGATACGTGTTCTTTTAAATAACTTTCAACCCCCTATCCTGCGGGAACTAGTTTTGGCTTCAGTACAGAATATAGAGTACCCTCCAAAAAAAATAACAAAATATCTTCAATGTACAGAATTGGACCCGTTACAGTTTTATTATAAATATAGATGTCATTTCAAACAATTGTGCTACTTTGATTGTGCAACCGTTTATAAGCAGTGTTCCTTAAAGAAAATATATGGTTTGATTTCGTTTTCAAGTACTGCTAATACTGTACGCATACCTTGTCTAGGAAACTAGAGCATAGCTGCTATATTAAATCATTCGCGATGTCAAATTCAAAGTTAGATTGCGTGGTCAGTTATTTTTCGGCAGTTCTTTCGATGATTCTCAAGATAAGGTTGGAATTTTGACTAAAATTTATAACTGCTCTAGGTGGAAAAATACATGGGTTGTTGTGTGGTGTTCATTTCAATATGATGTACAGCATAGCTTTGGAGTAATCAATATTTACTCACTGTTCTACCTTACAATTGTGATACTTTTGTTTTACTTTTGTATCACCAGTTGCGAAATTTGTGTGTCACCACAATTGTGCTACCATATAAATTTGGGGTATAACCCCAAATTTACTGTTGTACTTCAGCTGTTTTTGTTATAACATAAAGAAGTTAGATGAATGACGCTGATCATATGATGGGACTGCGGATGCAGTCATTATTCATTATCACGGAGACACTATTGTGTAACTAACAGTCAAGGAATTTATATACTATTATTTATATTCTATTGTATATAAATTCCTTGGTCACAGTAGCGTAAATTGCAGTGCTACTATTGTGTCACCGTCGCACAACATTTTGTGTCATTATTGTCTCATTTGCGTCAAAATGTTTGACGTTACCCATATAATACAGGGAGTGTGCAAGATGTAGCAATACTGAAATGTGTCTATGTTTAACAGATAGACAACTGCATATTACTCCGTACTCATATATGTTCAGTGATGAATAATCTACCTGAACCTAAATTCTGTTTTTTATTTGTAAATAGGTATAATTATATTTAAGTTTCTTTGGTGTAATTTTGAAAATGGGTATATTCCGAAAATTACGAATTACTCCTTAACCAGGCAATATTTTTTGCTCTGGCAACATAAACATAAATCTAGACGCCATCTTATTTTTATTCCTCGTGACAGTTACATTAAGTAGCTTGTGATGAATGTGAGGTGAGGGAGCAAATATTTTTTTCGTTGGAGACGGGTTATTTCAACTTTTTGTGGTTTATCGGAATTACCCCGCATACAATGTCTCAGGAATTTGGTAGGTGATAGATAATTGGTTTTGGTGCTTTATATCGTACATTCGGATGCATTAGCTATCGTTTGTATGTTTTACGGAAATACCCCAGAATGTTTATTCTGAATTAAAACTGAATTTCTCTAGTAGTTTCCAGAGGTTTACTATTGGATGTTATGTATGGTTAATTCCGAAAATCAAATGGTCAAGAATGTGATCCGGCTATATTATAAAAGAAATCAGATTGTTTTTAAAGAGCGGTAAAGTAGAATGAAAAGAAAATTTTAACTTTAAGTACAAACTCAAACAGATGAATTTCAAGTTTCATTTGGAATCATCCCGTGGTATTTCGAAATTACAACTATACAAAAGAAAATAAACAATTTATTAAATAACTGTATTTTCGGAACGCAATTTCATTTATTTCAGTAGGTTATCGCAAGGGTTACAATATACATTTCAACAAATAACAGTAACATGAGTTTATAATAAACTTACAGAGATTATTAAAGGAAAAAAAATGTAAGCATCGTGACAACTAATCAAAAAATAATTCGCAATTACCCCAGAGCTCCTTATTAGTTAGTTTTAATTGTAAATATATATTTTTATTCATGTTTTTTAAGTACCAAGCTGTAAGAAAGAGTAAATAAATTCTGTGTGACTTCTGTGTAGTTTAAGCGAAGGTGGATAGTAAAATAGGTAGGTAGGTTAGACTTAAGTTTTACATAGTTAGAGCCCTTTTACTTACCTTTTTGATACCTAGGAGTAGGATTAGAATAGAAATAGCATATAAAAATAGTAAAAAATAATTAGAAAACGATATAGAAAATGAAAAATCGTTTTCTATTTATTTCTTACTATTTTACCTAAGTTAAGTTTGGTCTTAGTTTTACGACCTATGCTATACTGAGCGTATAACTTAAAGGTACCGATTCGGTTGGCACGAACTAGACTAAACTACACTAAAATTAAGTTTAGTCCTGTTCCAAGCCGTTAACAATGCAATAAACTAAATTTTAGTTTGACACACCTAAATTGATGAGTTTAGTTTATAGGATTTTACTATTCTGTTGTACGTCAGTTTACGTGTAAAGGTGTCTCCACAAACCTCGTGCCGAAAACTCTCAGCAAGAAATGAAAACCATAGCGAAAACAAAAGCGTGGTCTGTGTCAGGGCGCACGGCCGCTTGTTTGTCGTGAAACGTTTACTCCACATACAAATCGCGAGTTATACCGAATTAAAGATCACAAAAACGTAAATTTTCGGGAAAAAACCGGGACACCCGCGGTTTTGCCCTCGTGGTCATTTCTCTATTCATTATTTTAGGACCAAAAGTACCTTTAAGGTATAAATTACCAAATTTCACTCATCCGTCAAATATGTTTTATCAATTGCTCGGCTTCTTCTCACTGGATTGAAATACCAAGTACACCAAAACCTTTTTTAATTCTAAACCTAGTTTTTACGTGATTCGCGAATAGACAAAAACACAGACATGATTTTGAAAAATGTTAGGTATAGTTTATTTACAGTTAATTCGCTTATTTAAAGTCCACTAGACCATTTATTATTATTATTATTATCTTCTTTGTACAGACCTTTTACTCACTCGTGTGGCTGTCTGTGGCATCGTAGCTCGCAAACGAATGGACCGATTTTGATGCGGTTTTTCTGTTTGAAAGCTGATGTGATCGAGATGCGCGTGACCGTTTAAGTAAACATGTATTCATTTATGTCGCACTCCGAAGATTAAAATAGAACTTTTCAACAGCCCTTATGCGCATGCGTGACCAACGAAACATAACCAGATTTCCGTTTCATAAATATACAATGTACAAGTATCTTTGAAAAACCAGATGGCTGTGGTAGGGTGCATGGCCGTTCGTTTGTCGTGAAACGTCTACGCCACGTATAAGTTGATCCGGTCCTGAAAACCTCTCGTTTGCTCTGTGCTGGAGTTCAAATGTGTATAATCATTAATTTAGTACGGACTTTCCGGGTACTGCATCCACTTTTGTAAATATACCCAATTGTTTTAAAATTTGTTAGACTTTTTGCAAATTTTTACATATTGAATGGAATTTTTTCTCAACGAGATCTTTACCAAAACACCGGTATCAATATGCTTACTAAATCACGAGTTATACCGAATTAAAAATCACAAAAACATCAATTTCGCTGATTTTGCTCTGTCTGGCATGCTAGCCCATAACAGTTGCAGTGCCAACCCAGAAAAATGACTATAGCCCTTTTCGTGATGGTCCACTTTTAAAACCTGGTAATTCAAATTCCATTTCAAAACTCCCACACTGTTCGAAACATTCAATCGCGCATGAGCATAGCGGCTTATGAAAAAATCTATACAAACGTCTCACTAACACAGATAATAAACAACAATTTATGATTAAATTCGTTCATTATTTAAATGTGGGCAACACTAGCGATTATATTTAGTCCTTGTCAAAATCAAATTAGTCCTGTCACAATGATGTCTTAGTTTAGTTGAAAACAACAACTGATAAAATTTTAGGAATCACTAAAATAAATTAAATTTAGCTTTAGCTTATTTTAGTTTAGTGAGTTGCTCAACAGAATTAGCATCTACTACTAACCAATAAACTATAGCCGGGTCGAGGTAAGGGTGAGGGGAACGCGGGTCACGGCCTTTGGAGAGGTGAGAGGCTGGGGCACACCCTCCCACTAGCCCACCGCATACCACGCGCGCCCACCGCATTTGTGCTTGTGTGCACGCTACATCCGTACGCTGCACACATGCATGCGATTCTGTTCAAGTACAGTCTATTTAGTTATTTTAAAGTTGTTTGTTACCAACCAATACAATCCACCAACACGATATCAGCATATATTCCGATATTAATATTATTGTGTTGACGTATGTTAACATAATTTCATGATTGGCTAAAAAAATATGAATAGGTTAAAGCGTTAAGTGTCGACGCTAATTTAGCTACTAGAAACATAGCTATAGGTAGGTATAACATTTTTTATCATTCCATTATTTGTATGTACTTAACACATATTTTTTCAATCATGACATTATTTGCATGTGACATGTAAGTAAGTATGGTTTATGTAGTTTATTAAATATGTATGTAGGTATATTCATTTTTATTTTGCATGATTTATTGTATTGTTTTGCACCACCGTCCCTTTTTAAATTCGTAATTTCTGTCCATCCAAAGGTTGTCTGGAAAAGATCGCTTTTAGCGATAAGACCATCCGTTTTCCTATTTTTTTATTAAATTCTTGTATAGTTGTTCCATAATTCTGGTGTAATAAATTGTTTCTTATTATTAGCATGTTCTACAAGTGTAACATGTTAAATCATACTCCAAGTTAGATTTTGTTATAGATCTCGATAATAGAATATATTGTACAACGCCATCTGGCGAGGAGCAGCGTCTTTTCTATTAGATCAAGTTGTGTTTTCTCCGTATCTGAAAACCAGACGCCGAGTTTGTAAAAAACGCCGAACTCCACCACGCGTGCGCCACTTTCTTCGTTAAAGGAATAATGAAAGCTTTTCTTGTTGAAGACAGTTTGATAATTTCGCCTATCTAAGAATCAAGAAATAATGGTTGAATTTGCCTCTGCGAGTGAAAGGGAAAAGTTTTCATCTACTGTCTCAAAATAGATAAAATGGTTAATCCACGCAGCGACAGCTAGCTACAAGTGGCGTGAACTAGAAGAAAGGTGGATACTAAGTGGAGGTCTCTGTCGGCAAGTAGCGAGCTTCTTAGTGTTGCTATTAATAATTGACGTTCCAGGAATATTTCGGGCTCTGAATAACTTTGGAAGAGGAACGGCTTGTTTAAAAATCCAGAATAGGTCGCATCTTTAAGTTGGCTAACAAATAATAATTACAGAATGGAGCGTTTGATATGTCGAAAATTATTTAAATCTAGAAATCGCTTGCGATGGTCACACCATGTAAGGTTTTGACATAATGCAAAAATCACGTCAAAGTTCCAGAGAAATTATTTTTTTTGTATGGACTTGTTCGAGTAAACACCGGATGCTGGCTGATATGTACCAAATCTGGCTGGAGGACAGTGACCAGTATTACTAGGCCGACAAGGTCTACTTTACGAAGCAAATGGCAGAGTTAGTTCTGGATTTTTCGAGATAACCGGAAGTTCAAGATCTCAGTAGAACGCTACTCGAAGATGCAAAACAAGATAGTATATAAACAAGTGAGAAGCCTGTGGATTGGATTTTGATTCCGGACGTAAAATTGAATTGTGCATTCATAGTTGGCACGTGATAGATTCGGCGCAGGCGGCAGAAAAATACGCAGTTTCTCTTGTGTGAACAAAACGTCCGAGGCACGCTGTCCAGAACGAAGCTTCCCTGTTACAGGCAAAATAAGTATACGAGTGCAAAGGCCAGGTTAGTGTGTTTACCCGTGACTTCAGTTTTGATCCAACGAAATATCTGTTTTGATTTTGCACCGCGTCTATCTAAGGCGGGCATCTCGAGACACATTTGAACATGAAGGAACGTGGGTTTCAGGTTATATCGTGCATCTACGGTCGGCTATTGTCGTCACCACTGCGAGCTGCTGTGCGCGATCACCCGGGGCTCACCACCGTTCGTGGAAGAAGCCGGTCTACGAGGGACTCCAGAAGGACTCCAACGCACCACCTGTCCAGTAGAAGATATCACCACCGTTCGTGGTCAAGCAGTAGGAGCTGATCGAGTGGAGTAAGGAGGCGTTCCGCGGCGGTACGCGAGACGACGGTACGGAGTCCCAGGAAGCCTCCAGGTTGGTCCACTCCAAATCATTTTGAGTCAGCGAGCTACGGTAGCGAGGGAAGTCTTCGCCTTCTAACGTGTTAATACCTTTATTGTTGAAAGATACTTTCTGTCTATTTTCTATTATTATCTAGATATTTTCTGTTATTATCTAGATACTTTCTGTTTATTTTCTGTTTACTTTCTATTTTAGAGTTTGATTTCCCTCTGGGAAACACAATCATACACACACACACTCTGTTTGCACTAGTTCTCTTTTAATTTAAAACATTCTATAGCAAAGTCAAGAAAATTCCGTTGCGTTGTGACCAATACATGTTAATCTGCTGAGCACAGACTCTCTAAGTTTCATTGGCCTAGGATTCTCCAGTACTATAGTAAATTCATATCATACAGGCCGAAGTTAAGTACTAGAATTTATGTGTTAGATGAAATTGTATTCACATTTGAGAAATTTTGAGTTTTGAGTATTAAGTTATTTCCTATTATAAGATCTTGCTGTTTATAATTATTTTGATGCAGAACAAACTAAATTAAGTGTAAAATATTTCTTTTTAAATTCCTCAGTAAAGGGGAGAGTACCAATATTCGATAACTCATGTGTGCTTTTTCTATTTTTTGTAATAAAGCCCTTTGTTATCTAATTTACCATCTTGTTTTAATTCCTCGCCTTTACCTGAGAAGGAGGTCCGTTTCCTTAGCCGGGCAACGGCCCTTTCACAAGTAGATAGTAAAAAAAATACTCTAATAATTGCGAACCTTACTGTACAAGCGCGAAGTCACATTCGCAGCGCGGTTCACAGCCGCCATTAAGATTGGTTCCTACTTTACGTCTACCTTAGACAAACTCCTCAGTTAGGTAGATACAACTTTGAGAAGGAAGCCGACAGGTGAATTTGGCTGGGCTGGGCAGCATTTGGGACACCTCGTCTGGTCTTCTCATCGCCTATCCCACAATGCCTGAAGACAAGTCTTTAACCAGTGCGTCCTACCCGTGATGACATACGGAGCCGAAACTTGGACACTGACTGTGAGGCTGATCCACAAATTCAAGGTCAGTCAGCGTGCTATGGAACGAGCTATGCTCGGGATTTCTCTAAAAGATCGCATCCGAAATGAGGCGATCCGGCAGAGAACGAAAGTTACCGACAAAGCTTAACCAATAGGGTAGGCGAGTTCTTGAGTGGATACCACGTGTAGGCAAACGTAGTGTAGGACGCCCTTTGGTTAGATTGAGCGACTACCTGTGTAAAGTAGCTGGCAGCAATACATACGTCCATACGTCATACGTAATATGGCATACGTCCATCAGACAGTCTCTTCAGATATTGTGTTCTAAATTTTGTATAGATCTCGATTTGAAAGTCATTATTGACTGGCCGCCAAACGTGTGAAAGGTTGCTTACATTTGGTTAATTCTTGAAAATAGGTATTGGAAAAGGTGTTTTTGAAGGTGGTTTTTGAAAAAGACTTCGCTTCTTTTGCATTTTCCCACTCGATAAAAATGTTACCTAATAAAATGTTGCTATGTTTAATGTTTTAGCTTTTAAATATTTTTTCAGGGATTAAGTTGGTCAACGATTCTGTATCACATTTATTGCGTGGTATTTTCTGGTGTACTCGTAAGTACATAGTATAATACTTTCGCTACACTTGTACTTTTGTGGAATTATTTAATTTTTGCAGTGTCAATATTCTTTATTTCCGTGACGATGATATCGTATTCGCGTGCTTTTCATTGTTCCTCTTCTCCGTAAATTAACATAATTCTTTTTTTAACAGACAGCGTGCAACGTGACCCAATGAACAAAAATAAAATGGGTTCATTGGTCAACTGTGAATCAGCAACCCTTCATCTGCAGCCCGATTCCATAACTTGGCTTCAATCAAATTCTCAGTATCGCAGCCACTAATGCCTTGCGATAGAGTCGAATTTGCTATGAAAAAAGTGATAATCCGATTGTAGCCAAGTTATGGAATTGGGCCACTGATCTATACTAAATTTTCGGCGTAATACCATAGGTCTGCAAGGCTCGACAAAATATATCGTTCGACTCCCGATCATTAGTAGCGGAGTTCAATTCTTAACTGGAGTCGTTACATTTGCATGTTTTTTAAGGAGTTCAATTCTTAACTGGAGTCGTTACATTTGCATGTTTTTTAATTTATTGTTTTATATTTGATCTGAGGCGGAAAGAGCCAACGAGCCACGAACGCTCACGTAGCGGAACCGATTGATCGCCAACATTAAATGAATTTTAATGTTGGGGGGTTTAAACAATTCTAAGCGACCGTCCTCTATTGCACCTCTATAACGACTGACAAACAAATAATATAACTGACAAACGTCACACATGTAGGATGTGACAACGCTCTACGAAGCCGAAATTAGCCAAGTCTCTTTCCAAAGACCGAGGTGCATTATTTATCGCCGGGTTTTACGTTTTACGTAGTATTTACATTATCTTTGCTGTAAGTGTGTTTTGCGTTGTGGGCAGTTTTGAAATGTGAATTTTCAACAAGCCGTTCCCTTTGAACATTTTCAACACTTTAGCCATTTTTTACAACTTGTGGCACTAGCGTAGCGATCCTTCTCATGCTGAATGAAAAACGAAAGATATTTCGTGTAAGATACGAAAAGAGACGTGTAAGACGTGTAAGACGTGTAAGATTTAAATTCGCTTTTTCTGTCAAATTTAAGTGTCATATCATTTAGACATGCAAAACGAACGGTGATCGAATACATTTAATTTCGCCCACAACTAACCAAGGCAGTGATCAAGGCGAATTATCCCTGCGTTCGTGATGATGAGATTGCGTTGTAGGCAGTTCCGAAATGTACATTTTTAACAAGCCGTTCTCATTGAACATTTTACACATTTTTGTAATTTTTGCAACTTTTGACACTACCTATCCAAACCGAATGAAAAACGACCCTATCATTCACGGAATAAAGTCGATTTTCTTATGTCAACATGTCATCGAAATATGCAAAACGAACGGTGATCGAAAACGTTCAGAAAGCTGATTTCGCCCACAAATGTCCAAAGCGACCGCCAAATATGATCATAAATAGCGTTTTTAACAGTTATTTTCGCCATTATCTACAAAACGAACGGCCCCTATGAACTGCTCTTAAGTTTAACCAGCGTTGCCAGACATACGAGAAATGTCGTACCCTTACGAGGGTTAGCAGTCTCAGTACGAGATACGAGAAAAAGGAAAATCTCGTACATTTTTTTTTACGAGATTTTAACAATGTTGAATGCATGCCTGCGTCATGCATAAAAATCAAAACATAGCTAGTAAAAATGTAACGGTGCATGCCACAAACGATCGGCTTACTGGGGAATCCCAACATAGATAAAGGTTTATTGCACATATGAGTATTTGATTTCTTATCCCTTTTGCACTAGCTGAAACATGTGGAGCTAAATATTTTTACGCAGTAAGTATTTGAAGTTCCAGTGTATTTCGGGATTCTCTAATTATTCAGTCGTTAATTTTACACTATGAGTACCTAGTGACTGCAAATCTTCATCGACTCCATCTAGAAAAATAACAAAAAAGCGAGGATGAACTGCAAAAAAGCAAGTAGCACGATTTATGAACATGGTTCGCAAAACTTTCCCGATGAGTGAAAAGCATCAGGTTTTTCGAGACTAACCTCGGGTTTCTGAAACGTTTGTTAACGTTGACAACAGATTAATTTTAATGCTGCCTTTGTCTGGCACTCAACAAATGACAAAGACAGCAATAGATTTAATCTGTTGTCAACGTCAAAAAACGTTTCAGAAACCCGAGGTTACTGCAGCCCGATCCTAAAAATCCCACATACTCGTATCTCTCACATTAGTGTGATTTCATGACGATATGTAATTTTTAAACTATGTAGTCTTATGTACGAGATTATGTATTTTAAAGTACGAGATATTTGGCAGCCCTGGTACGAGAATAAGAATTCGCCACCTGGCAACCCTGAGTTTAACAGTTATTTTCGACATTTGCTTCAAAACGAACGAGAACGGAGATCTGTCTGTGGTAATTTTTGTGTTGGAATGTGCTACAGATTTTTAATCTAATTTTTCATTCGATTTGCGTTTAAAATAGTAGTAGGCTACGAATAATTAAGGACCATATTATATACAGGGTGAGTTACAGTGCTTTTCTCTGTGGAAGTCCCACAACCTCGGGTGCAAAGAGAATATAAATAAATAATACTGCACCAATGTCAAGCTCGAGTAGTGTGTGGTGTGTTGTGAATCCGACAGTTTTTTTTTGGCTGCGCTGCATTGTCGCTTAACATAATGAAAAGACTATTTGAGCTTTACGGGACCAAAAATATTATTTCTGGTGTGAAAGGGAGGAGGGACTCGTAGGGGGGGAGCACTCCCCCCTACTACGTTAGATCTGTAAAGGTGCGATTCCATTTAGTAAGTTACTTGTTATCAAGTTGCAAATTGCATGCAACTTGAACAAGCCTGCATACAAGCTTTAAAGTTGTATGTAGGTAGTTTGAACTTGTATATTTTTATTCAAGTGGTGCGCAAGTTGAACGCACAAACATTAGTTGCACATTTCTAATTGAAAAAAGTGATGTGTACTTGCATGTTGTGAACATCTCCACTCGTGTGCAAGTAAAGCACGCATGCAATTTTCACACTCTCGAAAACATGTTTCCAATGCAATCAACTTGTAAGCATAGGTGACGTCATACATGCATGCAAGACTTGCATAATGGAATTGCACCATAACTGCAACTCATTCATAGACAACTGCATATTCTAGATCTCAGTGCTATAATTTTTGCCTTAACCTGTCGGCTATCGGCTATATATGAGGTTTTTTGCTAATTTAGCAAAAGTCAAAAAGTAAAAATAGGTAAAAAAAATATTTTTGCTTCATTTACCTTCCTCAAATACAGATTTTGTGTATGCCAAATCTTTTAATGATTATTTGTTTAAAAAATACCCCAAAAACTCAAAAAAGTGCCTGTTACGGGTGTTACACAAATTTGCATATTACTATTGACCACCATAACAAAAACATGAGAAATCTGCTAATTTTTTAAAACAACAGATTATTTTTTATATTTATCCTGAAAATGTCATACATTTACTATGTACTTTACGAATGTATGTGGGTTCTGTCACTATAGTTATTTATTTAAAAAAAAAACAAGATGATGTTACGGGCGTTACATGAATTTGTTACGGGCGTTATGAGTACGAATTTAAAAAAGTTTGTATAACTATTTAGTTTTAATTGAAAGACTACAACCTATAAATGAACTTTAACTATACAAGTTGTCCTGAAAATAGTTATTTATTTCACTCAAATAATCATCTATTATTTTCTCCTCTTTTACTTTACCTACCACAACCATCTTTTACTTACTCTTTTACTTGAATAACAAATTGTCTTTGATGTTATACTTATTGACCTTCCAATTACTTTTGTCCATTTTCATACACATCTACAATTTGCTCAAATTCGTAATATGTGCAATTGCCTTTTTATTTTAACAATGGGTTAACTAGAAATATTATTTTTTTGTCTTAAATACAGTCCTAATAAATAAAGCAGGGGCGAGTCAGACTTTGCTGTAGTATGATAGAAAGTTAAGGTGGGAGCAAAGCATCATGTTGATCTCTATGGATTTGCTGTGCCACACTTTGTTTGAGCCTATTCAAAGAGCCCCCACCGAGTGTCTATGAAAATAACAAAAAAAATACAAATATTGACATTGTTTCAAGTTCATGATGTTAGTCACAGAATAATTAATAGTACATAAAGTTAATTCCGTGGACGCTCACTACTGCCAAAGTACTGTTATCAGCGCTAAAATAGAGATAATCAAAAGCTCTCATTGCTTCGTTCATCAACAGCCTATCTAGAGTATGGATTAATATGCTGTTGTCTATGGTGCCAATGTACATTCCTACCAAAAGCACCTATCATGATGTGTATATTTGGACTTTTGCATATCAACATCAATTAATTATTCAGTTGTTTAAATTATTTACAGATGTCTCGCTGGCATAAACAATCCTGAAGAGTTACATAAAGTCTGTTTGACAACAGATAGTCATGACAATAGAAACAAATTAGAATCCAACCAATATGATGAAGAATTACAGACTATTAATTGAAGATACCATTGTAGGTGAAGAAGTTGAAGTGTGGAATACAACAGATGATCAATATAATGCTTTAGACAAACAAGGTTATGCCACCTTCCAGGAAAATTACCTTGGTATTCCTCATGCCAACACAATACCTGAAGAAAATAACACAATCACTCAAGATGCAATGGTAGGCTATTTGTTCTATTTTACTAAAGTTCATTCATATAAAAAAAGGATAATATGTAAACTATTCAAGTTATTGTTCTTGATATTCTTAAATAGTACTTTTGTACGGATTTAAGAAATGTTATTATGATATGGGTTCACATTTGAGGTCATCGACATACAACCCCCAGGTTTCACTGACCTTTGACCTGGGATCACTGAACCCCAAGGTCATTGACCTTGGAACCCGAGGTCACATTCAAGGTCATTGCCATAACAATCAAGAGCATTGATATAAATTTATTTTATTTGTAAACTAGCAGTGCCTGTGGCTTTGTGTGTGTGGTCATTTCTTTAGGTTAAAGAAATGACCTATTAATATTCCTAGAACAAAAAATACCAATACACCAACATTAAATCAAAATTTCTTCAGCCGTCAAAAAGATTTTTATTTATTGCTCAGCTTCTACTCATTGGATTGAGATTAGTATCTCAATCCGATGAGTATTACCCCAGTTTTTAAGTAAAACCCTAATCTATTTAACAGTGAAAACTGCGTCACAACCGGTCCAGTAGTTTTTACGTGATGCAAGAACAAACTTACATATTGGTATATAAACTAATGTGAGCGTGATTCATTATATATAGATATGTTACGACTGTCACTAACGAGTTATTTCATCGAATATTTCGACCGGTGATCGGACGTTAATGACGTCCATCCTCAGGAGTTTGTGTAGTGAGGGCAATCCGCAGTTCGCGTCGTGCCCTCAGCACACCTGCGCCCGCACCATCATCACTGATGTCGCTGGCGTACACAAAGAGTGCAGGGTCCTCATACCACTTGACGACATTGTCCTCCTCGCGGAGAAACGGCTCACTTTGTGCTGGTGGAAGAAACTGTTACTATCATCTCCAAGCTGATACTTACTTATCTTCTTTGTACTTTTCATACTTATTGCTTTAATATAAGTAAACCATAGTAGGTGTAATTCTAATAATCATTGTATATTTGAAATTATATTCTTCTTGACATTTCTCTTGACTTTATTATTGGATACATTTTATTTTGGATTTAATAAAAATAAGTGACATGCATGTTTTAATTCTAATTTAATTTAGTATTTAATATGATTAAATTTTAATGATGTAATAGGGTTTTCCGTTTTAATTGCATAAATAAATAAATTGACCCGAGGTCACTGACCCCAAGGTCATTGACCTCTGTGCTCGGAGTCATTTACCTTTAACCTGGAGGTAATTGAAATTTGACCCTGACGTAATTTTACATAGCGCCCCCAAGGGTACACTGACCTATATTATTGTTTGATTAGCTTTCATTGACCTCTGAGTGCACAATCACAAATATCACAATAACTTGATGAAATTTACACTTGGAACAGATGGGACATTCTGACAAACCTTATTTTGTTATTGCCATTTGAATTGTTTGTGCTTAAGTTATCATTTGTATCAATGATTATCTTGTTTCAGTTCCCTGCACAGCAACAGCTCACTGTGTATTCTGGTAAACCAAATAGAGAAACAAATAGTATTAAAATACTATGTAAAGATATTCAGAGGCAAAATAGAAAAGTTGAACATGATATAAACAAAGAAAAGAAAAGTGCAGCTCTAAAGATGCCAGTTATTAAAATTAAGACTCTCAAAGCCATCAACATAAATTCTTCAGTTCAAGCGAAAAATGCACACAATTCACATAGTTTCAATGAACAAAAAAATGTGGTGACAAATATTCCAGTGCTAAAGATAAATTCTCAGAAACTAAATACTATCAAAAATAGCACTGTTAATGCAGAACGAAAGATAGCTGATATCAGTATTGGCAATAAGGAAGTTGCAGACTCGGGTTCATTTCTGAAAAGTTCCAACAAAATAAGTGATAAAAATCTTAAATCTGATGACCCAAGATTTTTCTGTTCTATTCGGTGAGTACCTATTTGTTTATTGGCAGGATTCTAACTTGAATGCTCTACCAAATGAGGTATCAGCTGCTTCAATCAACACATGATGACTCCTGACAAAATTAAGTTATGAGATCTACAGGGTGGATATTGGAGATGAGGCTTTAATGGCAGGTACTTAAGAGGATCCGATACCGAACACTGTTTCCGCTGTTGATTCCTTTGAGATTTGAAAACCTCTTTCCACACCTTAAATTGTAGCAAAATGTTTTGTTATCGGTGTCAATTGCTCGTAAAGCATGTATTTTAGGCTTATACGTTTTATTATATTCAAAAAAGTTTTTAGATTCTGAAAAATAAGTCAATAGTTTCAGCGTAAAAATATGTCTGATTCAGATGCTTGTAACTTTAAGGTGATTTTAAAAACTGGAATAAATAAGACGTATAAGCCTAGTAATTAATGTGTTAATTACATGAAGAAAAAAATACCAAAATCAGAAAATATTAGGAGGTAGAAAAGTGGTTTGTCTTTTTGCATGGACAAGGAGGCGGTAAATATTCCTCTTAACCGTTGTAGCTACAGGAAAACGTTTTTAATGTACAGTCAGCAAGAAAATGGGCACACAAAATCTTTTCTTGATGTCAATTGATCCTGTTTTACAAGGATCAAATGTGTCTACCCGACCAACTGAGGTTAGAGAGTGATAGAAAAAATAAAATAATAGAATAATAAATAAATAATATAATAGAAGTAAAAATCGCATAAACTTTCTCATACATTTGTACAAAATTACCGTAACTTTTGTACCTACAGGAAAACGTTCATAAGACACTGTCCTCAACTTTTGCAGATATATTTACCCGAATTAACATCCTGCAGGAATTAGTTTGTTGCAAGAATTTGTTTGTTGCAAGAATTTGTTTGTTGTAAGAATTTGTTGACAAACTTAAATTTAGGATAATTTAGTCTAGTTGGGAACAAGAGAATCAACACCATTGCAGGTCAAAATATCTCCAAAAGCTTAGGACAGTCTCCTAAGAAAGGTTTCCTTTAGCTTCAACAGTTAAGGTAATTTTGTACAAAATCTATGAGAAAGATTTTAGCGATTTCTTACTTCCCTAGCACTCTAACCTCCGTTGGCCCGGCGGAGAAATTTGATCCTTATAAAAAATAGGATCGATTAGCATCAAGAAAAGTTATTTTCTTGCACACTGTACATTTTCTTCAAATCTGTGAATGTAGGTCAAAACATCGCCAAAAGTCAAGGACAGTCTCATAAAGACGTTTTCCTGTAACTACAATGGTTAAGGTATTTACCCTTACTGCCCCATCTCCAAAATACATCCTGTATAGTATTTGAACATAATATGTTATGCTTTTGAACAATGCACATACATTATTTAAATGTAAGATCATTATTACACGACTGCCCAAAAAAAAAAAGAGTTTAATGTTTTTATTAGGATTCATGTATGTTTGTATATATATATATATATATATATATATATGTATGTATGTATGTATGTATGTATGTGAGTATATTTATTCCACCATAACTTTTAAATACCTGAACAGATTTAGACGTATCGTTAGAATCCTTACATCCCCACGAGTAAAATAGGCCAAAATTAAAAAAAAAAACAATATTGCGGCAATATGGGTTTATTTTCAAATGCGAAAAAACTTTTTGTTTTACAATATGGGCCTTATTAAGCACATTTCAACTGTATATAACTTATTGGCATAAGTTCGGCTGGGCAGGCGTGTTTTAAGCACATTTCAACTGTATATAACTTATTGGCATAAGTTCGGCTGGGCAGGCGTGTATTAAGCACATATCAACTGTATATAACTTATTGGCATAAGTTCGGCTGGGCAGGCGTGTTTTTTAGCTTTTAAGCTAGTTATTTTTGCTTTGAAGACCTGCCTGGCCGCTGCGCAAAGGCATTATTAGCTTAATTACTCCGGTCTCAGAGTATAATAATTTGGAGTAAGTAGTTTAACCAGAATTTCCCTAAATTTGGTTTCAGACAGGATGGAAATAAATCTTCATATATTATACAAGACGTTCAACAACAGACTATAAAATGTAAACTAAGTTCAACTAAGGAACCATGCATCAACCAACAGCCTATTGGATGCAGTAAGTGGAAACTAATATCTTCTGTCATCTAAGTATATCTACACTCGCGTGCAGCTAAATCGACTCAGCTCCTACGCGCGAAATCAAAGATGTATTTTTTTAAGTTACTATAACTTAATTTAAAAAAAAAAGTTTTTTTTGGTTGTCGGAATCATTAAAAAAAAAAACATAAAAGTCTGACACTTCTTACTGAAAATACATACAGCTATATTTTTTATTTTTTTATTACGGACTAGGCAATCGTTTGACCACGATCTCACCTGATGGAAAGCGATGATGTGGTCGAAGGTGTAGCACGCTAGCCTAGTAGATTAACCTAGTAGAGAGACCTATTCACTCTTGACTTGAACACACCGGGGTTATAATTTACCGGAAACACTAACGAGGGCAGGGCATTCCACTCCTTTGCAGTTCTTATAATAAATGAAGAAGCGTAACGCTTCATTCTGGTGCGAGGTATTTCAACCATGAAAGGGTGGCGCTTTGCTGATCGTCTAGTCGTACGGTGATGAAAAGGTGATGGGGGAATCAGGTTGTGCAGTTCTTGTGCACACTCTCCATAGTGCAATCTGTAGAATACCGCCAGGCTTGCTACCTCACGTCGATGCGCCAGACTTTGAAGCTTACTCTTTACCAGAGTGTCATCCCCAATGAGCCTGATAGCACGTCTCTCAATTGAATCCAAAGACTCGAGCTGATACTTGGCAGAACCGTCCCAGAGGTGGCAGCAGTACTCCATACAAGATCGGACCTGTGCTTGATAAAGATTCAAAAGCTGTCCCGGTGTGAAGTACCGCCTAATGCTTGAAAATATTAGTCTCCTAAATATGCGCCGGGAATGCGTTAAAATTATTTTTCTTTAATTCAAATTATATAACCATTATTATTGATTTTACATTTAAATAAATGTTTTTTTTTCTTTAAAGGTATACCCATAGCTTGCTTGAAATATTTGTATAAAAAATCGTATAATTTTAAGTAACATATCTCAAAAAATACTCAGTCGATTTTCACTAAAATCATGTAATTATAAAGGTGAGATGGTAAACTTTTTATTGTTTGTTTCTTATTTTTAGAATTGAAAAAACACGTTTCCGGGCATGTGTATGAGTCAATTTAGCTGCACGCGAGTGTATTTGTAAACCTAAAAACCTCTTAAATATTGTCTCAAGGCACAGGCGTGCGTGGCATTATGCCCGTAAAAGTGACATTATTCAAGGCGTATTGCCAGTCCTTTTACCGTACAGTCTGTGGGTCAAATATACACTAAAAGTTTACAACGCCTTACGTATCCAGTACAACAACGGTTTCAGGATGCTGCTGTTGCTGCCACGTTGTAGTAGCGCTTCAGGGATGTTTGCGGACGCGCGCACCGCTGATTTCTTCGCGATAATGCGAAAGAGAACTGTTTCCCTGATGAGCCGATTGCGTGGGAGCACCAACAGTCTTCTGACTGTTGTAGCTGAACACATTAACTCATGCATTGTGAGACACTGATTGCTGCACGTCAAGCCGTTGGTGCAATTAGTGTCAAAGTGATGCATGGGTTATAACTTTAGTGTTGTGCCCAATTATTATTATTTATATATTTTTGCCCCAATTATAACATATAGAGAGGATGTATATTAAACCTGCTCCTGTGGGTGGATGGAGTTATCATCATTGTGATTATGATAAATTTTTGAGCGATGGTAGAAAAAGAAATGGCTACCTACGTAATAAAATGTGAATATGTAGGTATTTTACGAGACTTTTCAGACCGAATGCTATGCAGTACATTCTAGGTTTCTTATTGGTACTCATAATTAAGAAAAGAATAAAATTTGACAATAACTTTACGTAAGTAGTTACTTAATCGTAAGCACACGGCGCGCGACTCATCGACCGCATGCTTGGCACTCTACTGAATTAACCGCAATATTACGGCCGCAAAATGTAGGTATAATATTTGTACTTGTTGCGGAGTGCGACTGGCCTGACCAGAGGCCAGTACAACCTCATACGACAAACAAACTACATTTTTACGACAGCGCCTTCTTGTCTGTCTGTTTGTTTAACCGACAGACAAGAAAGTGACAAGACAAACAGACAAGTGAGGGAGTTAGTGTGTTAGTAGTTAATCAGTTAGTTTCTGAGCTAGAGACATGAAACTTTAAACACAGTTCTGAACTGGATGACAATACAAAATAAGCACAACAAAAAAAAACATCCGAAACCTCCTCCCGTCATAGCTAAGAAGCATCTCAATCACATCAGCTTTCAAACATAAAAATCAAAATAGGTCCATTCGTTTGGGAGCTACGATTCGATTAAGTGAGCGAGGTTATACATGCTGTCTTAACCTTCAACATTGGGATTGCGCCTGAAAAATAGCAGCTTGCGCAGCGACTTGCAGACAACTTAAGAGCCACAAAAATCCGCTGCGACTACTGTTCAACGATACACACCCTAAACTTATAACACCTCTCTCTTTTGGAGTTCGGGGGTTATAAATAACTGACATAATACTTGTCCGTTTTAAAAACGTGGGGCGTATATTTAGAAAACCTTGTTTATTTTCAGTGAGCAGACCTAAAGTAAATGAAATGTGCAACAAACATTTGGATCTTGTTGAAGTTAAAGACGAAGACCTTGTCAAACCTGGTGACATATTTGCGTCGCCGGCCGCCTTCCTCGACTACACCAATGCGCGGGGACAGAAATGGATGTTCTATTTCATGATTCGAAATAGCCGATTCAAAGTTGGACCAAAAGGGCATCCTTATGTCGCATTTGGTTGTTGTTTTTCCACTAATAGAAATCAAAAGAAAAATGCAATGAGGAAAAGGTATTGTAATCACCAAGAGTGTTTCATAGAGTACTAATTATATTTATAGCTGTGCCCGCGGCTTTGACGCGTGGTCATTTATCTCGGTTATGTACTACTTGCTGCTGCATTGCCCAACGCTTTGCCCGGGTGGTCATTTCATTTAAAAGAGCCCACACGTTTATTCCAGGACCAAAAGTACCTATAGAGTACAATATACTACGTACATTTCTTCAAAATTCGTTCAGCCGTCAAATAGTTTTATATCGATTGCTTGGCATCTAATCACCGGATTAAATCACCAAGTACGCCAGTTTTTAAGTCTAACTATCCAACAGTGAACCGCATCGCAATCGGTCTAGTAGTTTTTACGTGCGCGAATCAACATACAGACAAAGAGGAACGATTTAAAACAAAAGTTATGTTCTTGTTTAGTAGTTCATTTTAAGTACCCGCAACCATTTTTTTTTTAATTATCTTTGTACAGACTTTTTCTTTATTGTTTCATTGTAAGTACTAGCTGTACCCGCGGCTTCGCACGCGTGGTCTTTTCTCTAGGTTAAAAGTACTCTGTGTGCTTTTCCAGGACCTAAAATACCAATATACCAGGGTAGCTCACAACTCTAAGACAAAACATTTTGAAAAAATACGTGGGTTTTAGATTCGTTTTTTAATCTACATTTGCTGCCTGTTTTTAATTAACGAATTATTTTCTTATCTATGAACAAACCTATCCGTTTTTTTTTCTAGGAGGAATTACAAAACGAACTGTCCGAGTACAGTGGTCATAAAACAGATAAAGAGTCTTGACCACTATAAAGTAACACATGTTTGTTACCATCACAATCATGAGCTGTCCCCTGCCATGTTGGCCCTCCTGCCTCCTCGTTACCTTTTGATCGACCATTACAAGGAAATGAAGGAAGAGGTAAATCTATTATTCTATTTTTTTAAAGTTTTATCTTTGACTGAAAGAGATCGCTTTTAGCGATGTCAGCCCGTTGTACTATAGTAATAAGATTGGTTCTATGTTTTTGTAAACTGGTGTACAGTAAAGTATTTATTATCTATCTATCTATCCTAAAGCGACGCGTCTATGAGATATTGGAGCTAAGAGTTAGCACTTCTAGATTGATATAAGTACCTCATATCTTTGAGCTCCAATGTGACAAAAATGCGGCTCTTTTAGGTATTAGTGTTTTTTTTTGTTTGTATTGTAGTCCTCTGCCGATTTACTAAGTTTGATCAGAGGACGATTACGAGATTTTTTCAAAATGGCGGTCGTTTAGGAATACCACATAAGTTAAGAGGCCTAGTGCCACACGTTTTCTGATTATGTTGGGTGCGGAAGGGTCACAGGATCCCACCTTGAAATGAGGAAACCTTTCGAGTTTGGGCTTTGTCTCGATGAGGTACCTAAGTTTTTTATGATTTTAGCAGTTAACGCCTGCTTAGCGTATATATCACGTCACGTATAGTGGTCACGGTAGCCGAATTGGTTAGAGGCGTGTGCCGCGCAGAGGCATGGATGTATGCGGGTTCGAATCCCGTCCGTGATGCAATTTTTTTCTTTACAATATTATTAGAGGTGAGTGTTAAAAATATGTCTCATATTGTTGCAGATTGCAGATCTAGCTTCGCTTGATGTAGACGTGTCTACTATTTACAATTACATGGCCGATAAAACTGGGTTTAAGATGAAGAGGCAAATTATAATAAATCATATCCAGGCAATGAAAAAGAATAATATTCAGAGACAGTTCTCGACGGATAAATTAAAATCAATGCTACTGAAAATAAAAGGTAGGTGCCTAACTCTATTGATTCGCAACGATTACGTTACATAGATATTAAACATCGTTAAGTTTTTTAAAAGTGTTTATTTAACTTCGCTTCTATCTATCTATGTATCTATCAAATCAAAATATTTATTTTGCGGAGACACGGGTTACATGCAGCTATTATAATCACTTACTTAAGTCCACCATGCTCTAGCATCATGGCATGCAAAAATTAAACATAACTAAAGTTAAAATTATAGAAATATTATTATCTACACTAATATTATAAAGAGAAAAGATTTGATTGTTTGTTTGTAATTCTTTCACATAAAGAAAGCTAAATTATCAGCGAGTAACACTACCAGGATTTTATTTTTCAAAAAAATAGAGTTTCCTTCTAAAATTGCAATAATGAAACCTGATGTATTAAATTTTGCAAAAAATCTCGATTACTTTGTATCATCACAGACTTGCTACGTAAGATCACAAACTAAAAAGGAGATACGGGTCTTTGTATATGGAACGTTGCCATGGAAACGAAATCACAGAACATCTAATAATCATTGACGTAGGAAATGCTCTATGCTAATAATACACGAAACAGTAACCGTAATTCAACCTCCTTGCGTTAAACAGAATAACTAATAACTAATACTATAGACGAAATGGTACGTGAGTATAAAACCTATAAACATAAACATTTTGTGTAAGAAATTGTTTTTGTTCTATTTGTCCAAATAAAGTACCTACTAATTTTATCTTTCTATATATCTACCCTTGCAAAGCCGGGGCGGGTCGCTAGTTATTAATATAACGCTAGAGCGTCGTACAAAATTACATCATACTTAGTTACTAACATAGTTACATATTTATATTTTTTATAAATTCGTCAATGGTAGAGTATGTTCTGTCAAATAAAGATTTCTTAAATTTAAATTTCAAAATGTCAATATTGACTATAATTATCTTTCAAACATTGTAGTACTTTATTATAAATATTCACTATCATTACAAAAGTACTGTTCCTATACAGGGCAGTTCTGCCGCGCGGCTGACATACCGCTTACTTATTAAAGTTTTATACAAAAACAAATTCTTCTTTACAATGAGGGCTGATTCGTATATATATCGAAGGTAGCGTCAAGAGTTTCAATTTTTTTAAAACAATGTTTGCAAGATTCTCTTTTCTTTATACCACATATTGCTCGAATGCATTTTTTTTAGCTATAAACGCGGATTGTTTTTCGGTGGAGTTTGCCCAGACTAGAACCCCATATCTTAATGAGGATCCAACATAAGCACTTAATAGTGCTCTTTCATTCGCTACTTTACGTATCATATATAATGAGTACGAAAACTTGTTGAGTTTTGCACATACATGCGCAACATGCGTTTTCCATGTTAAATTATCGTCTATATGAATGCCTAAAAATGTAGTTGTCTGGATTTCATCAATATTCTTACCATGATAATTGATATTCATGGTATCAAATTTGGAGTTAATTGTTTTAAAAGTTATAAAGTTAATTTTTGAATTATTCTTGTGTAGCCAGTCAATAATTGATTCTAAAGAATTATTTATATCATTTCCATGATCATCTTTTTCATGGTCACTAAAAATGGCGGTGCTATCATCGGCAAACATAACCATGGTATGATTAATGGAACCTGGAAGGACATTAACATAGACTAGAAACAATAGAGGCCCCAATATACTGCCTTGTGGCACACCATATGTTACCGCTCTGCAATCTGACAGGTATTGCATTTCTTCTTTAGTTTCAATATTTGATCTAGCTATTTCAGTATATTGGAACCTATTTGTCAGATATGAGGTATTTAATACATTACCACGTATGCCATAATGTTCCAACTTTCTAGTTAAGATCCTGTGGTGTACATGGTCGAAAGCTTTTGGCATGTCCATATAAAGTGCGGTTACTCTTCTCTTGTTTTCAAGACCACTTACACGCCTTTTCTAGGAAATTTGATATTGCCAAGTCGATAGATTTTTCTTCACGAAAACCTGATTGCTCTGGTGCAAAAATATTAAATGTCTCAAAATATTTGTTAAGGCGCTTGTGAATGACTTTATTAAAAACTTTTGAAAACACCGGAATTAATGCAATAGGTCTGTAAAAACGCATATCTTCCTTATCCGCTTTCTTAAAAAGAGGTTTAACTATAGAAGTCTTTAACTTTTTAGGAAAAAGTTAACGATACTTCTATTAGTAATAAAATTAAGAACAGGTGATATTACTCTGGCAGTTACTTAACTATTTTGGTAGAGACACCATCATAGCCAGTACTGTTCGTATTTTTTAAAGATAATATTTTTTTTTCTATTTGGTCCTCGTTTGTGGGTTCTAAAAAGCGAGAACGCGATTGGGAAGATTTCAATGTATCTTGTGTCCTCAAGTCACTAATTCCACGTTTTTCTATTTCATTTATAAAAAAGTTATTGAAACATTGAGCAATTTCCTTAGGGTCGGAGATTTTCACTCCATTTATGTTGATTTGTGATATTTCTTCTCTAATATTATATTGTTTGTTATTATTTATAATCTCCCATATTTTTTTATTACTTGATTGTTCTATATGGTAGTTATTTTGCGCTCTTTGGGTCTGCTTTATAACTTGCTTTATTCTAGTAGAGTGTAATTTGAAGGTATCTCTGTTTGTTCTGCTTTTAGAGTGCCTATACTTCCATAGTAGGAAACGTTTTCGTTTCGTACAGACCTTTATACCGTTGCTTAACCATTTAGCTCGTTTAGTTAGAAATTAGAATTTTAAAGTTAACTATTGGGAAACACAGGTTGTAAAATAACCTAATAAATAGTACCTACTTTCCTATTTTATATTTTAAGACGAACGTTATATGTAATTTTTGTATGCTATTTTACCTCAAATTACCTTACAGGAATATGCAATCATGTAGGGGCGAGTATTGTGGCGTTGTGTTGTGGCATGGATGCTTAAAAAGCTGCGTTTTGTACAAATTATAATAATGCTTACCTACTAATGGTGGGATGTAACCGTTCTAAAAGAAAAAGCCTTAATTCTCTTTCGGATGATGAATCATCTATAGGCTGTTCGTCTGAGGTGCAATATAGATGCTCCTGTCGCATGGACTTGTGTTTGGAGTCGCAAAATGTGACAGTGCATTCCTTCTTTGCCTCTTACGTCAGGAAAATTATAAACGTGGATGATTTGCCTGGAAGTCTGAGGGCGGCGAAGCGAACACATCAGAAACTGCAGATACCAATGCACCATCGATCCAAAACACATGACGGTTGTGCTGGTCGGGGAATTGAAGATCTACTGGAGCAAGAGTGTTGGCCATGTTTCATTTCTATTGTGGGATCGACGACAGATCTCGGAAATACGAGTCTTTTGTCTCTTTGGAATGAAAAGGAGGACGATTTTCCTTAGCTTTCTACCAAGCCTTTACCAATCTTTCAAAGTCCCGCTTCAGCTTGTACTATTATTTATTCTGTTCTTCAGCATAGCCGCTTTCCGAGTCACGTCCACGATTTGCGTTTTGGTGTGCAGTAAGGTATTCCGAAAACTATCTGTCTACTTGACGTCTAGAATATTGCGCTCTATGGCAAGTCCCGATTGCGGACCTCTAAGACATGCTAAATCCAGAAAGATCAAAGGCTCACACTGCTGGAGAGAACGCGAATTTATTTGCTTCTCTTTTTGCAGACGCTTCGTATCTAGATGCTACCGGCAAGATACCTTCCTGACTCCATGTGCGGTATTTATGACCGAAATACGCTTCGCACCCTATATGTGAACAAGGCCAGTGGGCCTGATGGCATTCCAACTATTGTGTTGAAAAACTGCGCGCCCAAATTGTCTACCATCTTAACACGTTTGTACCACCACTCTCTTCACTCAGGTTTCCGAAGAGCTGTAAGCTTGCATATGTACAACTAGTACCTAAAAATCTCGATATTCTCGTTACTCTGTAAGTATATGGAGCGTGTCATCAATAGGCTCTTGGCATACCTCGAGTACAATGATCTACTCAATAACCGGCAATACTGATTTCGCCGAAATCGGTCTACTGGGGATCTTCTCGCATATGCCACTCACGTACTGAGCGAAGCCATCGAGATGCATGGTGAGGCGCTTTCCGTTTTCCTTGAAATTTCGAAGGCTTTTGATTCGGTCTGGCACGATGCCCTTTTAAACAAGCTTCCCTCATTTGGATCACCTGTTGGTAGTTGCAATTGGATAGCTGTTTTTTTTTTAGGGAACGATCTATATGAGTAGTACTAGAGGGCACCAATGCCGGTGTACCTCAGGGATCGGTTCTCTGCTACACTGTTACTGTTACTGCACATTAATGACCTTCTGAAGCCCGGTACCTTTGGGTATCCAGATAATAATAATAATAATATTTAGAACAGTATTGTATTTGAAAGATACATTTCCAATGCCCATGCCAGCTGCGACGCTGTCGTTTCAGAGAAAAGCTATGGTAGACCGTTTGAATTTAGCCTTAGAAGCTGATGATGAGCTAAGGCTAAATTCTAAGGATTCTAAGGATGAGCCGTGTCTGATTGGGGCGATGCTAACCTGGTTAAGTTTTATGCTACTAAAACGCAGGCGTGTTTGTTCTCTGCTAAAAAGAGTCCTCTAAACCGATCTCCGACTTTTCGTAGTGTAACAATACCAATAGACGACTGGAGCTTGGTGTCGAACTCATATCGAACCTGAATTTTGGGTTCTACATTAATCCAAAGCCAAGGTAGATGCAAACCAAATAAACTTGGTATTTTGAGTAAGGTTACTTCACACCGGGACACAGTTTTTGAATCTTTAACGAGCACAGGTCCGATCTGGTATGGAGTACTGCTGCCAAGTACCAACTCGAGGCTGTGAATTCAATTGAGAGACGTACCTACTTTAAGGCCTATTGGGGATGACTCTCTGGTAAAGAGTAAGCTTCAAAATCTGGTGCATCGTCTCGAGGTCGCAAGCTTGTCGGTATTCTACAGATTGCACTATGGAGAGTGTGCACAAGAACTGCACAATCTGATTCCCCCTTCACCTGTCCATCACTGAACGACAAGACCATCGGCTAAGCGCCACAATTAAAAGGGTGGCGCTTTACCGATTCGCTTCTGTGAGGAATTTCACTCATAAACGGTTGAAATTCCTCGCACAAGAATGAAGCGATACGTAACTTCATTTATGATATGAACTGCAAAGGGATGGAATGCTCTGCCCTCGTCAGTGTTTCCTATAAAATATAACCAAGGTGTGTTCAAGTCAAGAGTGAATAAGTATCGACTAGGCCAGCGTGTTACACCTTCGACCACATCATCGCTTTCCATCAGGTGAGATCGTGGTCAAACGATTGCTTAGTCCGTAATAAAAAAATAACATGTTAATGACTAGGTTTGTACTCAGTATGTGAGGATATTAAGAATGCACATGGCCATGAGCTTTCTCTTGAAGGGTAGTGGAAGAGTTCCTATAATAATGCAAATGTGGATTTGAATAAAAGCGCATTTTTTTGTAATTTATGTAGGTAGGTATTTGATTGTGTCTGATTGCAGAGGGGTACCTTTTAGATTTGTACATTTTCTTTTTGAAAAGAAAGGCGTTTCGCTTGTATTTTTGTGCATTTTATGGTTGTGGAATCAATCGTTTTCAACCTCCGTGCAATCATACACGCCGTCGGCGCCGCGCTGCCGCCGCGTGAATTTCGCCGGCGCGCCACCGCTGCTATTTTTGGTGGCGGCGCCCATGTCTACTATAAC
The DNA here is from genome assembly GCA_946251855.1 of Alsophila aescularia. NCBI lineage: Eukaryota > Metazoa > Arthropoda > Insecta > Lepidoptera > Geometridae > Alsophila > Alsophila aescularia. The sequence goes on from OX276379.1 coordinate 53,857,743, forward strand.
ACAGGACCTGCAGCAGCCTTTTAATGGCGATTTAACACTTAAAATCAGTTGAGAAATATAATTGTTATTTTCTTGATATGCTCTGATTATTTTCACGACACCACTAATAACTTGCCACGAGCTGATTACAAATAAAACATATTCGACGTAATACTATAAAAACATTGAATTTTAAAGAATATTATGGCACAGAGCGGACGCGTAACGTGTCGTCGCCATCTATGTATTTATTTTGTCTGTCCTGGAATCTTGCAATTCAAATTTCGAGCACTTCCCGATTAGCTATCCGGCTGAAACTTCCAGGGTAGCTCATAAACAAATGGCAATTAAAAAAAAACGAAAAAAAAACAACTTATGTTTGTTAAAGGAGAAAAGAATATAATAATAATGAAAAACGTAAAAATTACATCCTATTTTTTTTTAAATTATACTTATTTTTATTGATATTACATGAGTTACAATTAACGAAATGGAAATTGCGGTAGGCACTAAGACTTATCGTCCTTTGATAGTGAAACCACAGAATAAAAAAATAGTGAAACCGCCATGCTAGCATTGCTGAAAGGTGTCAAGGCAAAACGTCGGAGGAATCCTTTGTCAACGTTTGTGTCTCAAGTCTCAACTGAATTTGGAGAATACTACTGAACTAGCTGCGTCCCGCGGTTTAGCCCGCGTGGATTATGACGATGGATGATGATGATGATGAAAAGTAGCTTATGTGTTAATCATGGATATAAGCTATCCTGGTACCAAATTTCATACAAATCCGTTCAGCCGTTTGAGCTTGAAGGAGTAACAAACATACACACACCAAACTTATAAAGATAAAAGGTAGGTGGCGCTAATCGGGTTTTTATGATGTTTTGTATGGACTCTCAGTTCTAATGCATGGCGCATGCAAAGTTTACCGCTTGTTAAGAGAGAAAAACATTAAAACCGATTAAAACTCATCATTCAAATATATTTAAAAAAAAAATGCTCTAATTTCTGTTTGACCTGTTTACGACAGTTGCTACACTTCTTTGATCCTACTAATATTATAAACGCGAAAGTTTGTAAGTATGGATGGATGGATGGATGTTTGTTACTCTTTCACGCAAAAACTACTGAACGGATTTAGATGAAATTTGGTATGGAGGTAGCTTATACCCAGGATTAAACTTACCCCGAAAAAATGCAGGGGTCCTGAGGGACGCGGGTGAAACCGCGGGGCGCAGCTAGTTTATAATATTAGTGAGATAATAAGCAAATCATCATCATCATCATCAGCCCATACTATATTTGTCCACTGCTGGACGTAGACCTCTCCTAATATACGCCACTGAGCTCGGACTTCAGCTCTCCAGGGTTCTCCTCATACTTTTTCTTTCAGCCGCTTTTCGCAGGTCGTCACTCCACCTGGCCACAGGGCGTCCTATACTACGTTTGCCTAATCGTAGTCTCCACTCGGGAACTCGTCTACCCCAACGGTTATCGGTTCTTCGGGGAATGTGACCAGCCCACTGCCATTTCAGCTTGCTTATCCTTAGAGCTATGTCGGTCACCTTGGTTCTTCGTCTCATATCTTCATTACGAATCTTGTCCTGAGAGAAACTCCAAGCTTAGCTCTCTCTATAGCTCGCTCGACCTTAAATTTGTGGACTAGTTTAACCGTGAGTGCCTTCGGCTCTGTAGGTCATGACTGGGTGGACACACTGATAACATGATGATAATAAGCGAATAAATAAGTATAATTTTAAAAATTAAGTAATTTAAAAAAAAAACTTTTTGTTTTTTTATGGCTTTGTCACTTATTACGGATTTTAAATTATATTTATTGCTTTGTCATCGGTTTGTGAGCTGCCCTGAAAGTTTCAGCTAATAACGAAGAGTTCGATATTTGAATTTCAAGATTCCAGGACAGGCAGAACTACATACAGATACATACATACAATACAATTGAAGTTAAATAAAAACTTTTTCTATTTCAGAAATAAGTGAGCGATATAGACCCGTAGAAAAAAATGATAAAAATAAAGAAGAGCCTACCACATCACAAACCAGCTCGGAGGAACCTGTTAAAATATATAAGCAACTACTGGACCATAGGAGAACAATAGAGGCTAGAGGTGGGTACAATGAAATGTCATTATCGAAACGGACGTAAGAAAGTGCTAAAATGTTCGAGTAGCCGCGGTCGGATAACGCAATACCTACATTTAAAGGAACATTCTGGAACATACCAGTGAAGCGTAGGTAGCTACAGAAGTTTCCAGAGCACGCGGTAGGTATACACCTACGGGCGCGGCAACATCAATGGCGCCGCCGGCCTTAGGTACCTGCGGGTGCGGCGCGGCAACGTCAAAAGCGCCGCTGACTTTGAAAGTTCAAATACCTACCGACTACTGCTAGTATATACGAGTTCCTTCTGGAAACTTCCGTCGCGGTATAAATAGAGCGCGCATCGACTGCCTGGAACAGTATTGACTTTACATTCGGAACGAAACGATCACAGTGATTCGAAGCGAGTATTCAGTGATAATTGATTAGTGTGTACAGTCGAGTTAAAGACTGTTTGAGTGTTACTTGTCGGTTTGATTTCTTTTTGTCGTTTTTCGAATAAAGTTGTTAGTTTTTGGTGTAATTGGCGAAAACTAATTTTATCCGAACCCCAGCTCGGAACAATTTAGTGTCAGAAGCGAGGATAAAATAATGCCGGCTACACCAAAGCAGGAGACAGACCGCAGGAGAACGGGAAGCCAACGAGAGAGGGAGGTGGACGAAAGAGTTTGGTTTGCTATTACGAGTGCCTGGGTGGTGGTGACAATCAAGAAACCACTGAGTTGGACGCCGCCGCGGCCGCCGGTCCATCCGCTGGTCCATCTGCAGATTCTCCGTCTTCTATAGCCCCATCATCACTGAATCTTTCGGGCTTAATGGCTATGCTCCAGGAACAGTCTCGTCGGCTTGAAGAACTGTTGCAGCGGGACAAGGAGGAGCAGGCTCGCAAACAGGAGGAGCAGGCCCGACGCATGGAGGAGCAGTTGACACGTGACAGAGAGGAGCAGGCTCGCCGACAGGAGTAACATACTGTCTTCATAAAAGAGCTGCATTCAACTTTTGGGAAAGAACTCAAAGTTGTAAAGAAGCAGGTACATATTCAAGAGAAACGCTTCTCCGAAACTGAAAGTCGCCTCTCCGAAACTGAAACCCAGATCGCGGACGTGAAGAAAACTTTGAATGTTCTGAAATCTGGGAATGAAATACCAGCTCCGGTTGTTGCAACATCTTCGGCGCGAGGTTTCAAAGCGCCGCCATTCGATGGAAGCACTTCATGGTCGGCCTACAAAATCCAGTTAGTGGCCGTTGTCAAGGCGAACGGATGGAGTAAAGCGCAGGCCATGATTGCACTCAGGCCCTTGGAAAAGATGCCACCTACGAACATCTGCTCGAAGTGCTGGAATCTCGCTACGGAGACGCACACTTGGAGCACGTGTTTCGTGCTCAGTTAAAGGGCTCAGCGGGATAGTGAGAACCTACAAAACTGGGCTCTCGAAATTGAAAAGCTGGTTCGAAAGGCGTACCTAGGCGTAGGCGTAGTCGTCACCTGCGCTCATCGACGGGAATTTGGTCCAAGCATTTATTGATGGGATTCGAGACCTGGAAGTGAGGGCTGCTGTAAGACTTGGGCATCACAAATCCCTTAAAGATGCCCTGGCCCATGCTTTGGAGGTGGAGGACGCACGTTATGATCATCGAGCCCATTGCATCAGGGAAGTTGTGTCAACACCTTCCCGTGACACTCGCCCTAGGTTTATCCCTAGATGTTATGAGTGTGGAGAGAAGGGTCACCTGAAGCCCAGCTGCCCGAAGCGAGTCGTTGGCAGGGAAAATCGATCACAGAAATGGCGGGTGTTTAGCGCCGTTACCGAACAAGACCCATGAAATCGAATAGACGCCAGAACCACGGGACGGGTGCAGTCGAGTATTAATAAAGAATTTTAACCTTACAAGCTCACGAAGGAAAAAACCTGAACATGAAAGATGGAAGATCTCCCAGTAACGTGGAGGAATTATCCAGGAGCCCTTCTCTAGAGAATTGTAAGCATTCTGAGAGGCAAGAGGTCATAGAAGTGGTACCTGTTAGAATGTTGAGAACGGACTTCAGTAATGAATGGAGAAAAGCCTTGCAGCTGGTACAGCAAAATGAAACAGATATCAAGCCAATTCTTGAGTGGATTAAAACTGGTGCGCCTAAGCCTAAATGGCGGGATGTTGCAGGAATGAGCGCAACAACGGGAAGCTATTGGGGGCAGTGGGACAGTTTGGCTATCCACGATGGGGTATTGTGCAGAAAATTGGAAAATGCTCGAGGAGACCACTGTCATTTACAAATGGTTGTTCCTAAAGCGAAGGTGCCTGATGTTCTACAACTCTGCCACGACTGATGTTCAGGAGATCATATGGGAATCAAAAGGACCCTATCAAATATACGTAAACAATTCTTTTGGATCCACTGCCGTGATGATGGGATGAAGTTTGTAGGCAGGTCGAACGGACTGGACAGCGGGTGTCTGAGAAGATGAGGGCTCAATATAGTCGGAAATTGAGAGATTTGGGATTTGACAAGGGTTTACTGGTTGGGTTGCATGATCGAGTGCACGGTAGAGGAGGGTCTCCCAAGGTTGCAGGCAGAAAGGGGTGGAACATAGTCACGTTGTGAACAGGATCAGCGACTTCACATGCCGGATCCAAGTGGGGGGGGGGGGGGGGGGGGGAGCAGAGAGGTGCTCCTGGGGTTGTTTATGTTAGTCGACTAATATAACTGGACTAACACTGCTCGGGACGAGTATGTCTTAGGAGAGGGCAGTACTACGCCGGTCGATTCTTAGAAAAACAGTAGGTACTAAAATGTTCGAATGTTCCAGAGCACGCGGTAGGTATATAACTACGGGCGCGGCAAAGGCGCCGCCGGCCTTAGGTAACTACGGGTGCGGCGCGGCGTGGTGCGGCAACGTCAAAGGCGCCGCCTACCTTGAAAGTTAAAATACCTACCGGCTACTGCTAGTACATAGGAGTACCTTCTGGAAACTTCCGTCGCGGTATAAAATTATTGTATAAATAGAGCGCAAATCGACTGCCTGGAACAGTATTGACTTTTCATTTGGAACGAAACGATCAAAATGATTCGAAGCGAGTATTCAGTGATAAGAGTGTACAGTCGAGTTAAAGAGTGCTTGAGTGTTATTTGTTGGATTAATTTCTTTTTGTGGCTTTTCGAATAAAGGTGTTAATTTTTGGTGTAATTAGCGTACATTAATTTTATCCGAACCCTTGCTCATAACAATACTTTTGCCGCCACACATTTCATCATTATTTTAGCCGCGAATTCACAATATAATTTAATTTATCGAACGACGACAAGAAGTAGCGACTCAACAACGAGAAACAACAAGAAGACACCTCCGGCGGCACGATTCGCGTATCTTGTTTACTTTACAGGACATCTGCCTCTTAATGAATATTATTTGATCAGGAATGTACTTGAGTAGCTTATATTGTTAGATTTAACAGCAACAATTATTGATGTGTAACATCTTTCCTCTCGCTTTCCTGAAATATATCATCATCCTCATCATCATCATGTCAGCCTTTAGAAGTCCACTGCTGAACATAGGCCTCCCCCAAAGAGCGCCATGACGAGCGATCCTGTGCCACCTCCATCCACCGACTTCCTACGATGGCTACAATGTCGTCGGTCCATCGTGTGGGGGTCTCCCCACACTTCGCTTGCTTGTTCGTGGTCGCCATTCGAGAACCTTTATTCCCCAGCAGTTGTCGGTTCTGCGAACTATATGGCCTGCCCATTGCCACTTCAACTTGCAAACTCCGAGAGCTATGTCGGTAACCTTCGTTCTTCTACGGATTTCCTCATTTCTGATCACGTAGTGAAACACCGAGCATAGCTCTCTCCATAATCCTGAATTTATTCTCTCCTGAAATATATGGGAGTACAGTAGTCGCAGCGGAAGTATGTGTCTCAGAAGTTGCATGCTAGTCGCTGCGCAAACTTCTATTTTTCAGGCGCAATCCCAATTTTTCCCAATGGTGAAGACAGCATTGTATAACTGCCTCGCTCACTCGTTTACGTTTTTCGCATATTCTATCTCGCTCTTGCTTTATGCTGTTTTATCCCCACAGCAGTACCTGCGCTATCGTTCTCAAAGCCTAACTTCACAAACATATAGATTGGCTCCGACTACTGTAAAACACAATGACTTTTTGTTTATAATAAACACCAAAAAAATAAAGGCTAAAACAAACAAAACTTACATCTACTGTTTTTACATGTCACGACACAAACGCGTATTTAATTTCATTAGTGCTTATTAATTATATGCTTGATAATTTCACAATAAAAGCTTTTTGTATAGTAGTCGCAGCGGAAGTGTGTGTCTCGGACGGAAGTTATCTGCTAGTCGCTGCGCAAACTGCTATTTTTCAGGCTCAATCTCAATGTTGAAGGTGAAGACAGCATTGTATAACTGCCTCGCTCACTCGCTTGCATTTTTCGCATATTCTATCTCGCTCTTACTTTATGCTGTTTTATCCCCACAGCAGTACCTGCGCAATCGTTCACAGAGCCTTACTTCACAAACATATAGATAGATTGGCTGCGACTACTGTAATTTCGTGAAAAGTGAAACAATGTGCCGCGCGCGCTCATTGGTGAACTGTTTCACTGTTACAGTGAAGGTGAAACATTTCCGCAAAGAACGCGCGCGGTGCTAGTATTTATGATAAAACAGAGCTTGTATCAGATCTCGATTTATTATTTGCAGAAGAAGCGGCGAGAGTAAAGTTAATAGAAAATATGAATAAACCTAAGAGAATAAGAAACAGAAAAAAACGTAAGTACGCGATAAAATTATATATTTATATACATGCATTATTATATATGTATATACATGTATTATAAATACACAACAAAAAACAACTGAGAGACTCTCAGTCCAGCACTCGACGAGTCAACATCACCTGAAGATGAGGTACATGCGTCAACTCGTGAACGGATGCTGCAAATGAGAGCTGGTCTGCATGGAAGTAGTAATTATTGAATAAATGAAGCTCTAAATAAAGTTAAAAAATATTTGCGACAAAAAAAAACAATAAAAAAACAGGTTAATCAAATGATAAATTAGACTAAAAATGGGTATTACCTACATTATTGTTTTTTTTGCCATAAGCCGGCCCCAACTCAGCATAGTGCTGGTTGCAAAACTACCAGCGCTGGTCTTTGTTGGGAACGGCAGGTGACGTCACGTAGCTACAACACTAGAATTAATTTGGAATTAGCCTTATGAGATAAAAATTACAAATTAAGTAACTATTCGATACGCACAAAACAACGAAATATCATAGCAAAAAAACTGGCCAAGTGCGAGTCGAAATTACGAACCAACGAAGGTTCCGTACAAAAATAAATAAATAATAATATATTTCGCAAAAGTTTTTTTTTTGATTCCTACGTGTTTACAGTTTTATTTTTTCTCCTTTACCCGTGCTATAAGACATTTCTTCTTGCCAAATTTCATAATTCTAGGCCAACGGGAAGTACCCTATAATTTGTGATTCCCGTGTTGCGAGTGTGATGCGAGTGTTAAAATATGCGGCATATTCGGCCGTATCTTTTGATTGCGTTGACTTAGAATTTTGTTTTTTCTCGGCTCCAAGGGATTGCAGTATTGTATGTATTTATGTATTTGATATTAATTTCAACTTGATACCTCCACGCGTTCCTGAGTAAAAGGGTCTTGACAGACAGACGGACAAGGAAGTTATAAGGGTTTCTTTTTTCGTTTTGAGGTACGGAACCTTAATAAGAGCGCGGACCTTACGCATCCATCCTTGGTAGTGCTTTATCCAAAAAAAAACACCTAGTCGTAGTTTATTTCCTGGAAACACTGACGAGGGCAAAGCATTCCACTCCTTTGCAGTTCTTATAATAAATGAAGAATCGTAACGCTTCGTTCTTGTGCGTGGTATATCTACCATAAAAATGTGGCGCTTTGCCGAACGTCTAGTCGTACGGTTATGTAAAGGTGATGCGAGAATCAGATTGTGCAGTTCTTGTGCAAACTCTCCATAGTGCAATCTATTGAATACCGACAGGCTTGCGACCTCACGTCGATGCGCCAGACTTTGAAGCCTACTCTTTACCAAAGTGTCATCCCCAATGAGCCACATAGCTCTTCTCTCAATAGAATCCAAAGCCTCTTCTAACATTAGTCACACTATCCACACTATGTGATCCAGTGTGGACGATCTACGAGGAAAACATTCCTCGTGGTCACATTAGTGTGACGAAACGGTATGACCACGAGTCCAACCCCTATCCATTTCAGCTGATGCCGAGCGTGTTTTTTTAGTTTTAACTAGATGGGCACACGGCTTTGAACGCGTCGCTGTTTTCTGGGATATAAGGATCCAATGTGTAATTCCAGACCCAAAAGTACCAATACGAGTTGCACCAGTTTTTAAGTCGAACCCTAAGCTATCCAAAACCGCATCGCAATCGGTCTAGTAGTTTTCACGCGATACGCGAACAAACAAACAGACAGTCACCATTTAATAATGTGTTCATTACATTCTTGTTCAGTAGCTTATTTTAAGTCCACTAGACATTTTTTTTAATTATCTTCATTGTACTATTATTCGTAATTGTACAGTATTTTTGTTAATTACTGCTTTATTATATATATGTATAGATTATAAATTTTATTTTGTAGGTAAACCACCAGTAACGGAAGAAAATGAAGAAGGCATTAAAAAGAGTAGACTGGAGACATCTCCAAAAACCCAAGAAAACGAAGAGTACTATAAAGGGAATAGACTAAAGTCAAATCTTAAAACAGAAGAGAACGAAAAGTGCAATAAGAATATGCTAGAGTGTACGGCTACAACAAAAGAGAGCGAAGTGTGCAAAAAGGGTAGGCTAGAAAGCACTCTGGAGAGAATCTCAGAAGATTCGGAAGTATTGCAAAGTGTGAGAGATTTGCAACGCTCTATGGTGGACAAAATTAACGCTAGTCCTTGGTCAACAAGGTATTTTGGTATACCTTTTTACCTTACTGTGGCGTAACTTTTTTCACCTGTAATTTTGACACCTGTCACTTTGACATCGAAGTGGCAATTCCCAAAATCGAGATCAAAAGTAGCCAATGTCTTATTCAGGATATAAGCTATCCTGGTACCAAATTTCATCCAAATCCGTTCAGCCGTATCAGCGTGAAGGAGTTACAAACATACACTCATTATACACATACATACAAACTTTCACCTTTATAATATTAGTGTGATAATACTAACTGCGCCCGCGGCATTGTCATTTTTACGGGGTAAAAAGAAAACATGTTTTTTTCCTTTCTCATTATGCACATATTCGCTTGCCCAACTTCATCAAGATCGGCTCAGCCGTTTAGTCTTGAAAAGGTAACAAAAACGGGGATACAGAGTTACTTTTGCATTTGTAATATTAGTGTGTTGTGGTATACTGTTTTTGGAATTATTGTGATCCCACTATGCGTTACTTTTTAAATTCGTTGTCACATTGTAACTATAGCATTCTAGCCTTGTCTACTTGTCTGTCAGTTAGTCAGTATTTAGTCACGGTACTGTCTTATAAGTATATATTTCCCTCTCTATAACAAGTGACTGTTTTATTAATTTTACAGACATCTGACTAGTTTAGACGATCCTGAAGAGTTCTCTCACTACCCCATAGTTTACTCTACTACAGATAGTCATGAAAATAGAAACGAAATAGATTCTAACCAATATGACGAAGACTCGCACGCTATAGACAGTGGCGAAATAGTTTCTGAGGAAACAGTTGTCGACACCACCTTCCTGGAAAATGATATTAATGAAACTCATACCAATATGGGAATAGTTTATGAGGATACCGTTACCGTTGTCGAAAATGAAATTGAATTGGGGAACACAACTGATAATGATTATAACATTGATAATCAGGAAATAGATGATCAATGTGGTACTAAGGACCAACACAGTGACACATTCCAGGAAAATTATTTTAATGAAATTCATGACAATATCGAAACAGTTTTTGAGGAATCCGTTGTCGAAGAAGAAATTGAATTGGGGAACACGACTGATAATGATTATAACATTGATAATCAGGAAACAGATGGTCAATGTGGTACTAAGGACCAACACAGTAACACCTGCCAGGAAAATTATCTTAATGAAACTCATGCCAACATCGAAATAGTTTCTGAGGATTCCGTAGTCCAAGAAGAAATTAAATTGGGGAACACAACTGATCATGATTACATTGATAATCACGAAATAGATGGTCAAAGTGGTACTAAGGACAAGCACAGTGACACCAATTTCCAGGAGAATGATCTTGATGAACCTCATGCCAACATAAGTGTTGAGAACAATAACACGATAGCTGATGACATTAACACCAAAGTCCAGGACAGTAAAGCTGATCACGAATTTAAAAACCAAGCTGGCACTGATTTTATCAAATTATTCGAAGCTGCAAAACTTCAGATGAGATCGAATTCTGCAAATTTTTTAGATTATGTTACCGACGCCACGAGCAAAGAAGACGGCAGCAAATCCAAGAACCTTCAACAATTTACCAGCCGATTTTTGGATTACTGTGAAATAGCTCTTCTGCAATTGAACAATAAAACATTCGCAAACGACGAAACGCATGTGGATTTGACCAAACAGTGGGTTAATTTAAATTTGTTTGCAGTATATTTTGTACTTTACATTTCATTAGGGGAAAAGTTTTTAATTCATTACAAGTTGCGCCCCGGGGCTGCGCCCGCGTGTTTTTTTTTGGATTTATAAAAGTATCCTATAAAATACAATATTACCAAATTTCATGAAAAAACGTTCGGCTATCAAATAGTTTTACCAGACTACGGCGAAGCAAAAAGGAGGGTTATGATTTTGGCCGGTATGTATGTATGTTCATCTGTTCCCTCATAACTACTTATCATAATTTAACAAATGAGGTATCTTTGGAAGCGTCTTGATCGTCCGCTGGTTATAGGCTATGTGAGTGAGGTCACATTCAATTTAATATGGCGCCCTCTAGAGAACTTTTAGTCATGAAATTAAAATTCATTTTTAAATGATGCCGTGTTAGGTATCAAATGAAAGGGTAAAAAAAAAAAAACTTTAAATAAAAGGTTTCTCGCTGCTTTGCTTGCATAACCCGATAATATTATAATCCGCAAAATAATTTAAATAAAAATTAAGTTCAAAAACTAACTACTGAAAAAACGCTGTAGAAAGTATGAAACTATAAAATATTTCATCTGAAATTGTAATCCACACCAATTTAAAAAAATGAAAACGTTTGTTTGTTTGGGGAGTTTTAACGCGATAACGGCTGGACGGATTTTGATGAAATTTAGAATGGAGATAGCTTACACGCTGCAATAAAACATAGGATTTCTTCTATTTATATCGGAAAAACTGGAAAATGTTGATTACTTGCTTAAGGAACGGTCGCCATGGAAATATCAAGTCTGTTAAAAACCATCAACAGCGTTGGTGCTATAATTGGCTATACCTAATTTTGCATTGGTTTTTAATATCCTAGAAGAACATAGGACCCTTTTTCGCTATAAACTAGTCCGCGCGGACGAAGTCGTGGTGGTCACGGGCGAAAGCTAGTAATACATATTTATAGTGATGTTCAGAGTATAGCAGTGGCAGTATGCCACCTACCCTAACAAAACAATACATTCTGACAGTAGTAAGCGATCACAAGCTTTAGGGAATATGACATAGTGAATATAAATGACGATAGTAGCATATGACCACGGCTATCCTCTGAACATCACTAGGTATGAATATGTATTTATACAATTTCAGATGAGAATATTTTCTTGTTTCATACTTTTTAGAGCGTGATTTTTCAGATGACGGGTTTTAGTTTATGAACTTTTTATTCAGAGCGATGGTGGCCTAACGGTTCTATAGTGCAATTTAGAATCCAACGATACCGGGTTCAAAAACTAGGCTCCGCACCAATGACTTTTCTGAGTTATGTGCGGTTTTCCATCGCTCCGTGCTTCGGAGGGCACGTTAAGCTGTCGTTCCCGGCTGTTATTGATTAATAGCAGTCGTTAAGTCATGTCAGAGGCCCTCGGGCGGCTTGATAAACTCTGACACCAGAGGCCAGCACTACCTCATACGACAAACAAACAAACAAACATCGATTGCTTCGCTTCTACTCCTGACATCGAGACTAAGTTCATCAGATTTTAAGTCAAATCATAAGCTATCCAACAGTGAAAACCGTGATTGAAATAACATGCTGAAAATCAGAAACGATTTAAAACGCGATTGTTCAGTAGAACGTTTTATACCCATGAGACCATTATTTTTCAATTATTTTGTTTGTACAGTTTTTTATTATTATAAAGAATTAAATTAATAAAATTTTCTTTACAGGATGATTCACATGATAAAACAAATGAGTTTGAACGATCAAATGGAAAAAATGCGAACTGACTTGAAATTTATGAATGGTAGTCTCCGACTTCCATCTACAGACTACAAGGAAGTGATAATAAATAGACACAACATTGACTTATTTATTGTTCAACCAAACGCATCGACACTCGTAGAAAACCTTTCAAAGAAGATTTCTATATCAGTAATGGACATGCTTAAAAATATTTACAGTGAAAAAGCTGTGCTAATAAAAATAAATAGAACCGATTTATCAAAGCAAGTAACACGCACATCTTTGGTTTATATGTTAGTCAAAAGGCCAGCGCTCGTTAGACCAAGAGGCGAAAATCACGAATATTATAAAGAGTTGTGTAGTGACTACCTGAACACCTGTGTGGATCTCACGGGACTTGTTCAGACTTTGAGTGAAGAAAATGAACAATTGAAAAAGAAATTGTTTGGCGAAGAAGACAATAATAAATTAGAATACGATTGACAGTTGCAGTCTGGTTGATATGTAATATTCTATTTACTATACTAATACCGTGGCATCCTAAAATAATCTAGGGTTCTTATAGAAACAGGTTATACCATAGAATAAAATACGCTTTTAACATTTTATAACTTTGGTTTCTTTTCTATCCCCGTTACCGGCGTTACCTATATTCTAACTTTCTTCGGATTAGCTATTTTTTATTTTTTTTCGGATTATTAATAGTCAAAAGACTTAAGTAATTTGGTCAGGCGACAGAAGAAGCGTTCCTTCACCGACTGCTTAATGTCCCTGTAGATGATACCTAACGATTCTGAGATACCAAGGTATTTGTAGGTCTCGGTCTCAGAGAGAGATTTGCGAGTCATTGTCTCAGAAAACTGCAAATTCATAGAATTTACAACTTTCCTCCGCTGCACCGGAAGCTATCATCATTATTCCGTGTTGACCGCACATTTGTCAACACCGAACTCCATGTTGATGGCTTTACTGAAATCTTCTGTGATTTTCATTAACTCCATCAAGTCTGGAAGTTTCAGTGCAAACAAGTTGAGATCATCCATGTACAGCAGATGAGAAATGATCTCGCCCTCTCTCCGTAGCCGATAGCCTAACCCTGAATCCTTCAACAAAGTACTGATAGGATTCAGTGCTAGGAAAAACCACAAAGAACTCAAACTGTCACCCTGAAATATGCCTCGCTCTATCCTTATAAAGCCCTGCGGACCAGAAAGTCTGTATCCACCACCTGGTTGACGAAGAACTGTGGTCCACTGCCTTATACGCGAACCTAAGAAAGATCTCAGAGTTGCATCGATTTTATACAACTCTAAGATCCTCTCTAGCCATGAATGAGGCACTGAATCATAGGCCTTCTTGTAGTCAGTCCAGGCAGTAGAAAGGACTTTTCTGTTCCGCCGGACTTGTTGAAAATGGTAGTGTCTATGAGGAGGAGTACCACTCTTTAGTACCACGGGACCCAACCCTACATCCATTCTCAGCAGGGGCCAAAATGTTGTTCGCAACAATATGCAAATACATTTTTGCTCTCAGAAGGGATGTAAGGAGCTTGTACATGGTGGGCAAGTATGTAATGGGTCTATAATTTTTAGCTTCCGTGGTACTACCGGACTTATGGAGCAAGGTGGTGAAGTCAGTTGTCATGAAACCGGGAAGAGAATCAAGCTCAAGGGTTTCCTGAAATTGTAATGCCAAACATGGATGTGAGCATCGAATCCACTTTATACAGTGTAATCCATCCAGTCCAGGACTTTTCTAGTTTGGAGCCTTACGAATTGCACTACTACGAACGTCTACGGGGCTGACAGACAGACCCCATGGTTTCGATTGACTCACATGCATGTTCGACAACACTCATCCAGTCAACTTATCCGTATGTTCAACGGGCACCGACCAAATACCACGCCAGAAGTTAATCATAGCAGTAGCATCTGGAAGCTGCCCATCACCTACACGTAGATCAGTTCCCTCCCAGTTTCGATATACCTTCCTTTGATCACTTTGGAAAAGGCGATTCTGGTAATATCTATCCACACTCTCTCTGTAGCGACGAATACGGTTTGCCCACGCATAGATTTTCTGCTTCAGGAAGTCTATACGTTCCGTGACACAAGACATATAATGCTGAGGCCTGATACCAGTCAAAGCAAAGGCTTGGTTCACGAAAGACACGGGGACGGTTGTTGCCCCGGCTGAAGCAGACCAGCTTTGCAATAAGAGGTTGGTGTATTAATAAACCAACCTCAACTCTGAGAGCGCTATTGAGAGCGATCTCAAGATGGTAATCTAATTAATAAACATATCTTAAGCTGTTGATTGAGATGCCGTAATCAGCTGAGTTAGTGTTTAATAATAGATCAATCTCGACTCTCAAGAGCGCACTTGCGATGTGCTTTGAGATGCAGAATGTTGAGTGCGGTCGATCCGTGACTTGAGAGCGTGATTGCCAGTTGCTAGAATCAAGGATTTCGAAAATATTATGTAAGAATTTGATAATTATAATTTTATTAACCATCATTATAAGAATATTTTTATATTACTCTGGATATAAACAAATTTATTTGGCATGATTGTGAAAAGATCCGAAGATTTGGTAGATAATCAGAACCTGGCGAGGACTCGCTGAAGTCTAAAAAGTTCCGAAATCGTAACCAAAGGATACGCGCTGGAAATACTGCATTAGCCATGCAGTATTTTCAGCGCGTCAACGATTTTTTATTTTCATAAATTATATTAAAACTACCAATTCTCAACCAATCCATACCAAGACTTATCGATATCCTGAAGTTCACAAAGAAGAGGTCAACAAGCAAATTTCAAAAATGCTTGATCAGAAGATTATTAAGCCTTCCAATTCTCCATGGTCCTCCCCCATCTGGGTAGTTCCCAAAAAACAAGACGCTTCCGGCCAAAAGAAATGGCGTATCGTAATCGATTATAGGAAGCTCAACGACGTTACGATAGGTGATGCATATCCTATTCCTAATATCAACGAAATCCTTGACCAGCTAGGACACAGCAAGTACTTTTCCACTCTTGATTTAGCCTCTGGCTTCCACCAGATTAAGATGAATGAAGCTGACGCAGCGAAAACGGCTTTCTCTGTCCCTAATGGCCATTTTGAATACACCAGAATGCCATTTAGTCTGAAAAATGCGCCTGCAACCTTTCAAAGACTGATGAATACAGTCCTCTCAGGTCTCCAGGGCTTACACTGTTTTATATATCTTGATGACGTCATCATATATAGTCACGATCTGTCCTCCCACGTCGAAAAGCTGGAGCTTGTTTTCAAAGCCCTAAGACAACATAACCTCAAACTCCAAGATTAATGCGAATTTCTCCGTCGTGAGGTCGCTTATCTTGGTCATACTATTACTGACAAAGGCGTCTCTCCCAATCCGGATAAAGTCAAAGCTGTTGCCTCCTACCCTGTCCCCAAAAATCCGAAACACATCAAAGCGTTTCTTGGCCTTGTAGGCTATTATCGGAAATTCATAAAAGACTTTTCCAAAATTACCAAACCTCTGACTTCTCTCCTAAAGAAAGACTCTAAATTCATCTGGTCCAAAGATCAAATTCAAGCATTTGATACTCTTAAATCCTTATTGACTAGTGCTCCTATACTCCAATACCCTGATTTCTCCAAAGAATTCATCCTCACCACCGATGCATCCAATCATGCCATAGGCGCTGTCCTTTCACAAGGTGAAATAGGTAAAGACCTTCCCATTGCCTATGCCTCGCGAACCTTAAATAGTGCTGAAGGAAACTACAGTACTACAGAGAAAGAACTCTTAGGTATAATTTATGGTGTTAAAACATTCAGACCCTATCTCTACGGTAGGAAGTTCAAAATTGTCACGGACCATCGTCCTCTTGTTTGGTTGTTCAATTGCAAAGACCCAAGTAGTAAACTTGTTCGCTGGAGACTAAAACTCGAAGAGTTCGACTACGAAATCTTATACAAACCAGTTCGAATAAACTCAAACGCTGACGGTTTGTCTCGTCCTCCAATCAACGCCATCGACGACATTGACGTTAACTTAACTATTAACCTGACCTATGAATCTTTCCTAAAGTCCCGTTCCAGTCCTACTGCATCTGATACTCAAATCGTTGAACATAATCAAATTCTCTTAAAAACTTCATGTTCTGCTATTGCCTATCCAACTTCCATAGATCTCGATAGTTCAAATCTTTATTGTGAAGACATTCTTGAACTTCTAAAAGACAAAGAAGACTTCATAATGTCTGAAAAGGAACTAAACCGTGTTAAAGTTTCCAAAGTCAACAATAAAACTTTCTTCCATCTCTTTACGAAAGTACATCATTTCGACTCTGCATCTTACAAAGATGTTTTTACTGTTCTCAAAGAACTACGTAATCAACTGATAATTTTCTATCCCAATGTCAAAGAAGTTTCTATATCAGATTTTACCAATCCCTTCAATAAACTGAAATTCATCCTCATTTACGAAATAATTACTTACCTCTTTAACAAGACTAATATCAAGATCAACCTTTACCATAATAAGGTCATATATCCTTCTCCAAACGAAATCCCTACCATTCTCAAAGACAATCACGACTCTCTTATCGGTGGTCATGTAGGTACAGCCCGTATGTACAACAAACTTAAAGATTTGTACTACTGGAAGAACATGAGATCCGAAGTTGAGTCCTATGTTAAACATTGTTCTCAGTGTCAACAAAATAAAGCTTTAAGAGCTACTAATAGAGCTCCCATGGAAATAACTTCCACATCTCACGAACCCCTTCAAAGAATTGCTACTGATATCGTTGGTCCATTACCAGAATCTGGGTCTGAAAAGTACAGGTACATCGTTACTTTTCAAGATGACCTAACTAAGTACTCAATGGCCTATCCTATTGTTCATTCTACCGCCGAACAAACTTCCAACTGTCTCATCAAATTCATTTCCCATTTTGGTATTCCAAAAATTCTCCTGTCTGATCAAGGTGTCCATTTCATTGCAGAAGTTTACAAGCAGATCACTTCTCTCTTTAAGATGAAACATCTTTTTTCATCTCCCTACCATCCTCAAACGAATGGTGCTCTTGAAAGGAGCCATGCTACTCTCAAGGAATACCTAAAATCCTACGTCAACGAGAACCAAAACGATTGGCACAAGTTCCTTCCTACTGCTCTTATATCCTACAATTCAAACGTCCATTCTTCGACTCACTTTACTCCCCACGAACTATTATTTGGTTGCAAACCTCATATCCCAAGTTCAATATACGACATTTCCCCTGACGTCACTTACCCCGATTACATCAAGAACTTGAAACACAAACTCACTATGTCCCGAAACTTAGCTCGAGAAAACATTCTTAGAAGTAAAGAAAGGTCAAAATCATACTATGACAAACATACCCGCAAAGTATCATACGATGTTGGAGAAATGGTTTACGTGAAATGGCATCATAGGCTGCGTAAAGCATTATCACCAGTCTGGAAAGGCCCGTACAGAATCGTCAAAGTTCACAATAATCATAACGTCACGATCCTCATTAACCGTAAACACATGCGCTACCATTTCGATGAAATCAAGCTTGCTCATGAACATTCTCTTGCAGGGCCCTCGCGCCAGGAATAATGACCTATCCATTAAACCTGACGACCCCGATCATCAATAGCCCTGGTCTCTACTTCGACCCCATCGGAACAGTAAAATATCATAACGATTTCTAGAATGTCATAACCTTCTCCGATGTTTCATATTTCAAACCACACCTCGACATTCTCAAATCCAATCTAGATACTTCCAAATTAATTTGCTCAACTTATCCTTCATATCAAATGCGTTCAGACTGCAATAACATTTTAAGTCCCTTAGAAACCATGCTTAATACTGTGACTAACAATTTCTTCTCTCTGTCTCATTTAACGACTACTAATTCTACCAGATTTAAAAGAGCCACATGGTTTGGTTTCGGTGGTCCAATCCTAAAACAATTGTTTGGTTCTCTTGATGAAGATGATGCCAAATCATTCACCGATGCCATTAATAGTGTCCAAGATGATCAAAGACACTTAGCTGGTCTTATGAAAGATAACATTCACGTCATCTCATCAACCATTACCACATTTAATCAAACCATAAATAAACTCAACGATAACGAGTTAACTCTTAACGACAATATGGAAAAGCTCAATAAAATCTTAGAAACGATATCTGAAAATACTAATAAATTAGAAATTAATACTCATCTTGCAATGACGTTTAGTGCTCTTGAAAGCTCACTTGTGATCCTAAACTCTAATCTTAAGGATCTAATCGATGCTATTCTATTTGGTAAAATAAATATTGTTCATCCATCGATTCTAAGTCCCATTCAGCTATTACACGAATTGTCTTCTAATTCCAACAATATGAATCGTAACTTTCCTGTCTCAGTTTCCATTGACAACATTCACACTTTTCTTGATATCGCAGATGTCGCATCCTTTGCTGTTGATAATAAAATCGTATTTGTTATAAAAATTCCCTTAGTTTCACTAACCGAATATAATCTATTTCATGTCTATGCTCTTCCAACTCCACATGATGTTCTAAAATCCAAATACTTTTGCAATGATAAGTCCAAACACAAAGTTTTTAGCAATAACTGACGATAAATTAACGTATTCTATGTCCAATGACTTAAGTGAGTGTAAAGTGATCCTTAATAACTACTATGTGTGTAAACTGAACAATATTGAATCTAGCGTCTCTAACCCTACTTGTGAAGTGTCTATCATAACGGAACACATACGTGAAATTCCCAGTTCTTGTAATTATAAACTAATTTTAGGTAGCATAGATATATGGCAAAAAATAACCAATAATAGATGGTTATATGTACAATCTGATATAACTAAATTAACTGTTAAATGTAAAGAGTATATCCACGACTACGATATAGTTGGTTCAGGTTTTCTTACAGTTCCTAAAAACTGCAAGGCGTATCATAAACTACTACAATTTCTTCCTTCAAATGAATTTACGTTAAGTATACATTTACCTTCTCCTAACTTCAATATAATCGAGGATAACTGCTGCTCTAGACAAAAATTTAATAAGAGCATTCCATTTCTTACTCCAGTAAAATTATCGCATATCAATCTGGATTCACTGCAGTACGCCTACCATAAACTTGATCAAAGTGTTGACGAATTAGATAAAATTCAGAACCAACCATATCATATAACTTATGGATATTACTTTAGTTTCCTTACAACTCTCCTTTCCATTTCTGTATTTTCCTATATTCTGTACAAATTATATCGTTGCTTTTGTACAAGTAACGACGCGAAAGCTAACTGTTGCATTCAAATATTCAACAGTTGCAATACTAAGTCGAATACTAGAGTCAAAAGTAAAACTAGTATTGAAATGACAGATGTTGAACTCAGTTCTGAAGATTCATCACCATCTCCTAAATCTTTCAGAAGAAATCTAAACTTGTAAATTTAATTAACTAATTCCTAATCTTAATTTCTATTACTTAGTTCTAGATCGTAAACTTATTTCCTAATCCTTCATCCTAATTACTAAATCTTAATCCTAAATCCTTATTCAAGATTTATTTACTAAGTTCTATTTCTTTTTACACATTTTATACAATGTCCTAATATTAATTATTATCTAAGTGTAATCAAATGAATTGTCTAACCTGTTTTACATGTTTCAGTAATCAATGTAACATTTTCATATTGATTGTTATGTTTAACTGTGTACTCCACTGCTATTGTGTTTTGTCTAATTTTATCCTTGTGTTTATTGTAACCATTACTGCTACTACTGTATATTGTATTCTATTTTGTTTTCTATATTGTACTACGTTCTGGTTTCTGCACTTCAGTCGTCTTTATATTTTGTTTTCCATTTCAAGTCAATTACAACTTCCTTTCAATTTCTACCTAGCTCCTCCATTTCTACTCACATCCTTATTTTATTTTGGATGTTCCGTTTTAAAGGAGGAAGGTGTTACACTGCGCATATTGCTGACCTAAGGGATAACCCCCAATAACCATTCAATTCACTGTCAGCAATATGCAAAGGTATATAATTCGCGGTTTATAGTAGCCTCGAATACTATAAACCGCGAATTATATACCTTTATACGCGAATTTTTTCCTTCATCGCTCTCTGAAGCCACCTGACTACGGAACCGGTCTTAGGCCTGCCGGTCAGCTTGGACTAAGCATAGTCAGGTGGAACCTCTGCCCAAATAGATAGAAGTGCAGCAACAATTACAGTATCGTAATTGTTGTGTTAGTTGTTAAGACTTGTTGAAGTAAAATAAAAATAAATGTTAGTGTGTGCCCGAAAAGTTGTTTTTTTTAAGATCAACTAATAGGCCCACACAACAGTACGTTACTTGATTCCGCTGCTGTTGTTTTTGCCTTTAATCTTGTGATCATTCGTTATTTATTGATTTTTTTCATTGAAATGTATGTTGTCAGATAATGACAACTGTCATTCCTTGTATTTTGTATCATTTTCTTTTAATTATGATTTACACCAGTTTAACTTGAAACATGTTATAAAAAGTATATATAGCTGCTATGAAATTCATTGATATTGCAAAAATATGTAATATATATAATTAACAGAGATCACAAAGAAATAGGACGTGTTGACGGGGGTGCAGTTTTTTTATTGTTATTAATAATTAAGATACAAGAGGCGAATTACGTAGGCTGCAGCTGAAGGATCCAAAAAAAAACAAAACTATTTGAAACTTATTTATTATTTATAAGTAGGATTACAAAAAGTTCCTATTCTAGGCATGAATGCTACCGATGTTAGGTTAACAATGATAAGTATCATTGTTAAAATGAAGAAAGGAAGGAATTGAATGCAGGTGCACAAGTTTCCAGGAATGGAGCTGAATCGGCGACTCGGGTGTCCGGCGAACCGTGTGTCTGTGTCGCAATGTTTTGTAGGTAGGTAGGGGAGGTACGCCCAAAGCGGGTACCCCGCCTAAAGCAGGTAAGGATTTAAATTTTCCCGCCTTTTTCGATAGTGAGAAAGTGTATGTGTGTGCAGATGGACGCTCCACGCATCCGCCAATCACAAGCAGTCGTCTCGCTTCCCTGGCGTACGCGGTTTCAAGGTAAGACTCCAACAAAGTTTTTTGCTGATTTCACTAAAAAATTACAAGTTTCTTTACTTTTGATCATTCTAAAATGGCTCATAATATATTCTTACTTGTTTTTCGTAACTATTTTATTATAGTTGGGCCTATTATTTCTGAAGTTGCTTTGTGTTTTGCACTTTCGACTTTAAGA
The DNA here is from genome assembly GCA_946251855.1 of Alsophila aescularia. Lineage (NCBI taxonomy): Eukaryota > Metazoa > Arthropoda > Insecta > Lepidoptera > Geometridae > Alsophila > Alsophila aescularia. The sequence goes on from OX276379.1 coordinate 53,879,552, forward strand.
TTATTGTGTAACGAAAATAAAACAAGCCTTTGGGCAAAATGGGTATGGGTAAAGTGGGTACCCGTTTTGCCCTTACCTGCTTTGCCCTGAACAATTTTACTAACGACTTATCAGTTGGTTTAGCTACCTATAGTTTTAAAAACTATATTGGGTGCATCAAAAGGGTAGGTTGGGGCAAAATGGTAAGGGAGTGGGTCAAAATGGTATGGTAAGGGTATGCGGGGTATGACCGGGGTATTCAGTCGTATCATGATCGTTTTACTTTGTGACTATGATGCTGTTAAGCTTCATGTTAACGCATCCATCGAGTTAAAGCTCGATAAGCTTTTTAGCTTATTGCCTTCAACTTTATTAAATCTTATTCTATTGCAGATGGTCAATAGATATAAAAGTAAAACATTCCAAGCATCTTGGGATGAAAAAAGTATGAAATTAGCAATGGAAGAGGCTGCTAAAACATCCGTGAATGGTGCAGCCAAGAAATATGGCATCAATTTGTCAACATTGCAGAGACACGTCAAGAAGTTTTGTTCAAAAAAAGAAGCTCTAGAGTTAGAACTGCTGAAGATACTGAGCCAGTGCTTCAACTTGTCGCTGGACTCTTGACTTCTGGAAAAGTTCACGATGAAAGGGCCGTCACAAATGAAGTTACAGAAATCGCAACAACCCACGTGGCTCCAATCGCTATCCGACCATCACCCAAAATTGCGCCCTGCAAAACCACCCGCAAACGCAAAACACAAGAAGAGAAAGAGGCAGAAGTTCTAACGAGCACTCCTATCAAAAACCAGCAGAGGGAGAAGGAAGCAAAAAAATAAAGTTTGTAAAACAAAAGTTGATGCAGTGAAAATAAACTTAAAGGAACAACCTTCTACCAGTAAAAAGAAACAAAAAAGGTAGAAAATGGAAGGAAAAAAGAGAAAAAGCTTAAACGTGGTCCAAGAGCTTATGGAAATACCGAGTGCAGGTGCTTGGTATGCAGCGAGCTTTACAGCGAACCACCTACCGAAGATTGGATAAGGTATGATGATTGTGGATCGTGGGCTCATGAGGCTTGCACCTCTTATAATGGCATAGGTTCCTATTACTGTGTCATTTTTTCAGAAATTTTGTGACTAGTTACTTACATTCAATAAAAAAATATTTAGGTTCAGCAAAACATGTACATGACTGCAAAATATGGTATAAACATATTAAACGGTTGTGATTAGAGTAAAAACCAAAAATGTTAATTTGTAAGTCAAAGCTGTGAGCTATTTACCGTTAAGTTGATGTGATCTCATAGTATTTAATAACTACTCGCTTTGCCCAGATGCCCTACCTGTTTTAGGCCCCCCCCTACGGGCAAAGCGGGTATTTGGAAGAGTATTGATTAAAGTTTTTATTAAATGAAAAACATGTTTTCTTTTTTAGTTTGACTTTATGTTTGTAAGCATTAATAAATATAGAAGTATATAAAGAGGAATAAAATCTATTAATGTTAAAATGTAACCTTTTTTTTTACTGTCAGCCTTCGCTTACCCGCTTTGGGCGCACCTCCCCTAACTGCGACTTCTTAAACAGCGGTTTTCTATGGGTAGGATGGCGTAACACCCTTAAAACGGCAACTATTTGAGAATTTTGAGAGCAAATGTTGCTGGTGGGTTGCAAGCTTCTCAGCATCTTCGTAGTGGGGTATTTCAGCTTTGGATCTCGAAATGTTCTTAAACTGAATGTAGTAGCGACGTGTGAGAAGGGCGGCTCCTAGTATTACTATAACAGATAGTATACTGTACATTGGTACTGTAGTGTGGTATATGACGTCAGGTAAAGTGTGGTCCAGTTGCAACATCGGCTGCAGCATCACGTTATTTTGATATTCGTGTAAATCTCTTAGGTTTATTGAGTTCAATTTGATGTGCGGTAGTGGAGATATTTTCGGCATTTCAATGTTCATTGATATTTTCATAATATTCAACGGTTGTCCTTTGATCCTGTCGTAGGTGTTGCTGATGGTAAGTTCTCGCGTTTTCAAGGAGCAGCTGGCTGGGATTGTAACAAGGAAGCTTCCTCGCACGGTGTCGTAGCTCTCGTGTCCGGAAATGGTATGTATCTTCGTAGGACGAGGGAAAGAGATGGCATAATGTCTCTCATCTAGTTGGTCAACAGCTTCCTTGAATAGCTTGATTATGGTCATCTCGCAGGTTGCGTTAAGAGATTGGTTCGTGATGAGGGTTTGAATGCAGTCTGCCTGCGCCCGTACTTGACGACTCAGGTTTTCTTCACAGAGGAACCGTTTATTGTACTTCGGACATTCTGTCTCTATGTACAAGAATGCCTGCCTGTTACTTGCTATTAGAGGATAGGGGGCGGTAAAATGGATTGGTTATTTTTATTAGGAATTACAGCTAACCTAAATAAATCATACTCTACTTGAGATACTATGGGAAACTTCAGGGTTATGACTATACGTTTGCCTGAAAAATAGTAGCCTGGTTTAATTGTATCATAGTATTCCCTTAAATCTAATCCTAGTATATGTCCCTTAGGATATATTAATTGTAATATATTTACCATTCTAGCCAATATATCTACGCCTACTATAGAATGATTTGTGCCTGATGCACGCACGAAACTTAAAACATTTTCTATTCTCACAAGTTCTACCATAATATCATCTGAATTTTCAGAGATGATAATTAATAATTGAGCAAATCTTGCGTACTTTAACAAACTCACATCCCTATGTGCGTCACTTTTTAAAATAAGTTCCAAGGTCGTATTTATTCGTTCCTGATTTTGAATGAGCGTTCCCCACTGCAGTTCGTTACCATCATGCTCAAAAAGATTCTCAATGCGATTTCTAGATTTGGAAATGAGTCTTCAATTTTGTTTTATTTCAAAAAATTATACATTTCCAATATACTTAAAAATGGAACATAGTGAGAATGAAGGAACTAATTCCTTCATTCTCACTATGTTCAATTTTTAAGTATTCTGTTAAATACGGCAGATCTACTGTAATTACAGTGTATCTGGTAACACTGATACAGGGGGATTCCCGATCGTCGAGTCGAGTCGCTTTATTTATGTCAGTCGATCACGTAGGGATCCTGCGAATAGTTCTTAGCGTTGTCTGATGTCGAAAACTAGCTCAGTCCGTTAACAATTAATAATCCGAAAAAATATTCTTAGAAATATTTATTCACTTTATTTATAAAAAAGAACAATAAATAATTAAGTACGAGTTACGTAGCTAAGTAATAAAAACGAAACAAAACAAAACATATACCTCGATCCAAATACCAAACGTCTGACATCAATACGACACGTGTTTCGCCTCTGCACGAGGCATCTTCGGGTGATGTTGACTCGTCGAGTGCTGGACTGGGTATTTGGATCGAGGTATATGTTTTTAATTGTGTTTTTATATTATATGTATATTAATATATAAGTGTTACGATATGTGTGTGTATAGTCTATTTGGGTACGGTTTGTTTAGCTTGGGGGTTATATGTATATTATCTGTATATAAGTGTTTTTCTGGCCTCTAGGCCTTAGCTTTCATTTCATTTATATTTTTCATTAGTTCAATATTGGGTAGGGTTTTGTTTAGCGTGGGGTTTTACTTGTGTTAATTTTACCATTTATCATTTGTCTGACTTACAGTTTTGGCGGAAGTAAGCTACATATTTTTATTTCATTCATTTTAAATATGGATTTCCGCAAAGAAACGCCTGAATCTATCAATTATAAGTTCATTTCTGTTTAATTAGGTTCGCCTGCAGCGGGAAATTCAATATTTTTACAGGATTTAAGCTTTTGTAGCTTGTTTAGATACCCAACTATTATTAATGATATTACTTTTGCCACACTTAGAGATTATTCTTTTCATTAGCTATCACATTTAAGAAAAAAAATTGATCTTCCCGCTGTACACGGGCCCTACATCTTTAGTGAATAGTACCTATCTAGGTAGGTTCACATATAAATATAAGACCGTGGAATCTCGACTAGGGAAAAATCAATCAGTAAAATTTGCTAAGTACATTAGTTAGTTAAGATTTTATTTGATAAACGTAGGTACCTACCTAATTTTCAATAAAATAGGTACATAACATGTCGATACGTTTTTGGATCCTGATATTTTAAATGCAAATTTTAGATGTTCCTTTGTTATGCAATCATCAATTTCCAAAGGGTGAATCGCGAGAAGCCGCGGGGCGCAGCTAGTAAGTATATAATATTATATTATGAGGAATACAAATTTTTACATAGTATAATATTATTTTGTCAAAAAGATGTTCAATTATTTTTTTGACAACCCTAGCTTGTCAGCATTTGGCGCCGCGACAAAGAAGTTGACTCACTACTAGCACAGTCCATATATTAAAAGACTATTATAATATGTACTGTGCTACTAAGACTTATTACACGTATTATGCTACCACCCACAGGTAGGGCTGCCATCATCTCCAACATAATTTAATTATATCTATCGTACTCTACTATGAAAATAAGGTAGGAACTTATCAAACAGAAATATTAATAATTTTATTTAGAAACTCTCTTCTTTATAGCATCAAATTCAAAACGAGCGCGCCCAATCCTATCAAAACGCGCGCCACTACAATACTCCTATAGGTATATATAAATAGTCTAAGATAATACTACTATTGTTTGTATTGTCTCTGGCAATAGCATTGCCGAATGCCGCCTGCCGCCTTACATATTATTTGTATACTCTTTGCCTGCCGCTGGCAGACATTTTGATTTTTGGTGAATTTGATTGAAACAAAATTGAAGACATAGTTATTTTTTGACAACTGACGGTTACGAAATATCGTGAAATTGGAAATAAATGCGAGGGAGATATCAAAATAACTGGGTAAACTTTGGATGAGAGGGAAAATGGGTTTTGATAAGCTATATCAGAATAAATCTGGTTCTTCAGAAGGTAATACCACCAATGAGATTGGGATGAACGTCGTCATAGACGATGGAGTGTTTCAAGGATCCTGCGATATCGCACAGGTTAAACAGGAGCTAAGGTATATTTTTGTTTACTTGGGATATTTACTTACTCGTTTTTTGTATTCCCTCTATAATAGAAAAGGTGTAAGTAGCAGTTGCAATGGACCTTGTTTTTATAACCAAACCTCCATCAAACTGATAGGTAACTAATGCTTTAGCCTCTCATGCATGTATTGCTAAGTGTTCTCTATTATTTTCTTTCTATTTCATTGTAAAATATTGATATAGTTGCCATAATTTCTAGTGATCTGGAGAATATAATAATGGAAGGTGATATAATACTCAAAGTACATGCTGATGGAGATAATGATGACCGTTCTCAAAAAGGTATGTTCATAATATTTCTACAAGACTTAATTTGCCTATTTTTTTCTACTAAATATAAATAAACTTAATAGCATGCAATAATCAAGTAATATTTAACTCAACAAGTATGAACTACTCAATAAGTCCTGAAATACCATATAATAATTAAAAAAACACCCTTACATGTGTATCTTTTGTTATTTGCAGATTAAAATATGAGTAGAAACACATAATAATCTGCAGTTATTAAAATTGTATAACCCATACTTATTCAACAGATTTTGAAGTAGTCTCTGGGGAATGCGCACAACATGCAAATTTTTACATGCATCACGATGACATGCTTGCCAAAGTTGGTGACAGTTTTCAATCTAATAGAGATTTCGTCAAATATGTGAACGACAATGCTCAGAGGTGGTGCTTCTACTACAAATGTACTGAGGCACAAAATGCAGATACTGAAAATGAAACATATACATACTGCTGTGTGTATTTGAGGAATAGAGATTATGCTAAAAAGAAGGGGTCAAAGAAGAGGTACTTAATATTATCTTTTCTATTTAAATTTTGTAAACTAATTTATTCCTGTTCATACATTTATTTATCGGAGATATCTATAAGCTTCTGCGTTACTGCTACATCGATTAAAAGTCCGGCGAGTGCAGAAGTTAACTGACATGTCACTTGTACACCTGTCACTTTGACATCTGATGATAATGAAAAATACCCTATGTTATATTCCAGTGGTGCGTTCACTAAATACGCTCGACAAAGTCAGAAACACCTGTGCAATCACTTGCAATCGTTCCCGGCTTCGTCGGGTGTACACACCGGTTACCAGAAAAATAGTAAGGGGGGGGGGGGAAGGAATAGTATGAAACTGACAGTTGTCAGTTTTATGTAGACGTCTAAAACTGTTTACTAACTCCGGATGATCGAGTGATATTCGCACGGGTGATCTATGTGTAAGCTTAGTTAGTGAACGCACCCAGGACATAAATTATCTTCACACCAAATTTTATCCAAATCTGTTCAGCTGTTTAAGCGTGAAGAAGTACCAAACATCACACATACATACAAACTTTCGCCTTTATAATATTATTGTAGATTCCAGGAGCAAAATTACCATAAATAAAATATACCAATTTAATCAAAATTTGTTCAGCTGTCAAATAATTTTTTGTCAATTCATTGGCTTACCTAAGTTCACAGAAGTTTATCAGATTTTAAATCAAATCAGCTAACCAACAGTGAAAACCCCATTGCATGAAGATTTTTCGTGATGTGCAAATAAACATCTAGATAGACAGAAAGATGGACACCATTTTCTAAACGTTATATTATTGTTAGCTTAATTTAAAGGCCCGTTTTTTTATTGTCTTTATTGGTTTTTTTTACTTACGGCTTTATAAGTATAGATTTAATGGTTCTTCTGTGTGCATAACTATCATTTCTATGACTAAAAACGTATGTTAACTATTATCTGCCATGAGGAGTGAGCTTATACCCTAGAATAAAACATAGGATACTTTTCATCCCGGAAAATAGTAAGTTTTCACGGGAAAACTGGAAAATGATGATTACTCGCTGTAAGGAACCGCTGCCATGGAAACAAAATAACAAGTCTGTCAAAAAACTTCAAGAGCATTGCTGCTATACCTACTTTTGCATTGGTTTTTAATATACTAGTAGAACATAGGATCCTTTTTTTTTGCGATAAACTGTAGTCTGTGCGGATGACGTTGGGGGCGAGAAAGCTAGTTTCCAATATGAATCAATACTTGAATAATAACAAGACATAAGTTCAAAAACTAAAACCCGACTATGGTCGGGTAAAAAATAGCCTAAGACACTCTTGTGCTGAAAACAAATTGATTGATAAGACGCTTGTCAAAATGGGGCCAAGTTTTTAGTTTGAACACATAACCATTCCTTTGCTTCGCCGTAGTCGGGTAAAAAATAAATAGCCTATGACACTCTATACCTGAAGACGAATAATATAATATGTATGTATGGTCTTCCACATACATACATACATAGACTGTTAAACTCATTACCCTTGCCTTGCTTCACCATACTCGGATAAAAATTAAAACTACCCTCAAGTACTCTTGATATGTTCGTCTCTTAATTTCAGGTATAACTGTAAAACAGATTGTCCTTGTAAAGTGAAACTGAGGCGCAGACCAGGCGAAGATCTGACAGTGGTCTATGTATGCAACCATCATGATCATGAACTGTCAAATGAAGACTTCTACAAATTACAACACAATAAAAAATTGCCGCCATATATAAAGGAGATAGTAAGTCCACATACAACAACTCTTTATTGCACACCAAGTAAAAAAATAGTAGATAAGTAACTTAAAAAGTATAAGGTGCAAAGTGCGGCCTTTTTGTTAAATAGCAATCTCTTCCAGGCAACTTTTGGATGGAAAGAAATGGACATACAAATTTATCGGTAGGTGATGCATCTACAAAGATCAAGATTAATCATATATACATAAAACCAAACATCATCTACCAACTAAACTACATAATACATACAAAAATATAACAAGTACACTATATGCATACATACAGTAGTCGCAGCTGATCTTTGTGTCTCGGAAGTTGTCTAAAAGTCGCTGCGCACACTACTATTTTTCAGGTGCAATCCCAACGTTAAAGGTGAAGACAGCATTGTATAACTGCCTTGCTCACTCACTTAAATTTTTCACATATTCTATTTCTCTCTTACTTTATGCTGTTTTATCCTCACGACAGTACCTGCGCAATCATTCACAGAGACTAACTTCTGAACCACAAAGATCCGCTGCGACTACTGTATATCAATTTAATCATCATCATCATCATCATCATGTCAGCCTTTAGAAGTCCACTGCTGAACATAGGCCTCCCCCAAAGAGCGCCATGTCGAGCGATCCTGTGCCACCTCCATCCACCGACTTCCTGCGATGGCTACAATGTCGTCGGTCCATCGTGTGGGGGGTCTCCCCACACTTCACTTGCTTGTTCGTGGTCGCCATTCGAGAACCTTTATTCCCCAGCGGTTGTCGGTTCTGCGAACTATATGGCCTGACCATTGCCACTTCAACTTGCAAACTCTGAGAGCTATGTCGGTAACCTTCGTTCTTCTACGGATTTCCTCATTTCTGATTCTATCACGTAGTGAAACACCGAGCATAGCTCTCTCCATTGCACGCTGCGCAACTGTGAGCTTTTGTATGAGACCAATAGTTAGCGACCACGTCTCAGTGCCGTATGTCATCACTGGCAACACGCACTAATTATATACTTTCGTCTTGAGGCTCTGCGGTATCTGCGACGAGAAGATATGGCGTAATTTCCCGAACGCTGCCCATCCGAGTTGGATTCGTCGGTTGACCTCTTTGTCGAAGTTGGATCTACCCAGTTGGATCGTCTGACCCAAGTAGACATAGTGAACAACAGCTTCGATGATATCGTTCCCAACATAAACCGGCATGGGTTAATATCAATTTAATGATAGGTACTAAATGATCGAAAATTATACAATAAAATTGATAAAAATCATAGGTAAAACTTAGATAATCAACAATAATCTTCTGATGAATATTGTTTTTTAACCAATGACTTGAATGACACCTAATTAAAATAGTGTAGTCCTTTTCACAGATGCAGTGCTAGTTTCTATGTAAGATAACATTTCCCTGGTGTTCAAAGTAGTTCTTAAAGTTGCTGGACTTCTTTTGTGGAATGGACTCTACATGTTTTTGTTCTTGGAATACACCAATTTATTTGTATGCATAATAAATCAATGTAAATAATTAATGATCCAGTAACCTATACTTATTTTAAAGCAATAAGAAGATAAAGTTAACAAGTTTTTTAAGTCTGTCTTTTTGCACATCACATAAAAACTACTGGACCGAATGTGTGTGTGTTCATTGTTAGATAGCTTAGTTTTTATTCAAAAACTGGGATACTCGGTATCTTAATTCGTAGATTAGAAGCCAGGCAATCTATTAAAAACTATTTGACGTCTGGACAAAGTTTTATTAAATTTGGTATAATGCTACTTTTGGTTTTCGAATAATACATAGGATACTTATATCCCAGAAAAAGAACCACCCGGGCACAGCTAGTATATAAATATTTACCTATGATTTTTCATGGGCAGCATTATTAACCCTTGAACAAAGAGACGGGTGTTATAAGTTTAGGGTGTGTATCACTGTGTGTGTGTGCGTGTGTGTGTGTTACTGTGTGTATGCTGCGACATCGTAGCTCCCAAACGAAAGGACCGATTTTGATGCGTTTTTTTCTATTTAAGAGCTGATGTGATCGAGATGGTTTTTAGCTATAATGCGAAGAGGAGAAAGGGGTGGGGGAGGGGGGTGAGAATCGTAGCTTCCAAACGAGTGGACCGATTTTGATGCGGTTTGTTATTTTTGAAAACTGATGTGATCGAGATGCTTATTAGCTATAATGGGGGTGGGGGGGTCGGGGGCTATATACATTTTTAATTTGTGCTTGTCATTGCAGATAATGGATTTGCTAGCCCTAGAAGTTGAAATCGGAAAAATTAGAAAATTTGTAGAGATGGAAACTGGGGTTAAAATGAGCCGAACTTTCTTCTACGAAATAGAGAGGAAGATGAAGATTAAAAATCAGGAGCGCCAAATAACGGACAAAAGGTTGAAGGAGCTTTCTGAAAAAATGAGCCGTAAGTTATTTAAATAGTGTAAGCTATATCTTGTAACTAGCGACCCGCCCCGGCTTCGCACGGGTGCAGTATAGAAATCACTATCACACTAATAGTTTGACGATATTTTTGTGTTAAATTGAAAATGATAAAATACGGAACTGTTAAAATAACACCCAACAAACACCATCCCATTCTTTACAATCGCGCCCACAGACCACATAGGAGATACGGGGATTTCGCGCCTTTATTTTTTTGTTGCCTGTGGTGGCTACTGGCTAGATCGGTTTTAGAATAAATTCTCTTTACAGTGCCCGTATCTATGTGAGTTTTCAATTTCATATGAACTTTAATGCTCTAAATCCAAAAAGCTCTCAGTCGGCTTGATTTCATCCGACATCTTGAACAATTGAAGAGTGTCGTTTCAAAAGGGCTTAACTCGCGTTTTCGTTTTTTTTAAATCTGGTGATGCCATTTAATTTTCCACATAAAGAACTATGGCGAACTCCCATATATACTTTTATGTCAGTCAAATTCACCGCGTCTTTAGACAAAAAATATCGCTAGTAATTCAGCATCATTTCCTGAGATTGTTAGTCTTAATTATTTTTTTTGGGGAGGCCGGGTATAATTTTTAATAGGCTTCAAAGTTTTGTAGGTTATGTTACTGTTAATGACTTTTGAAACAAGTCTTAGAGATTTTAATTATTTTATCCGCTTAATTAGGTAGGCAAGTAAGAACTTATGCGTGATAAATATAATGTTTCAAGATATTGTATGTACCTATTCAATTACCTATCTAGTGTAACAGACTAGCCTTTTGAATAAGAATTATTTTCAATCTGTTACTGCCTGGCGAGATTACAAAACAATATGTTTAGATATGTTGCTGCTGTTTCACTGTGGAAGGAAACAGTTGCCCCATATTAGCACAAATATTTATCAACAATTCCTTACACTAAATATTTTATTTACACAAACCTTTGTTTCTTTCGTATTTATTGTTCAATACTTTAACTAACACGACCTATGTACTATTATTATTCCTTTACGACCTGGATGACTGGTAGATAATGCTGTTTAGCATTAAGTCCTTCCTTGTACCTACACTATTTTTGTGCAAAACAATTAAATAAATTAACATACCCTATATATATATATCTTCCTCCATAAACTATAATGAATTGTATTCAACGAGAATGTAAATACTACGTAAATAATTGTATTCCCTTTGCTACGAGTATAATGTTTTGTATAGAGGTTTTATATTGACGTACCATTTTGTCTATAGCACAGTCTATATTATTATTCTGTTTATCGCAAGGAGTTTGAATTACACTTACTGTTAAAAGATTTAACGCCAGTAAGCTTAATTCAACCTCCTTTGGTTTAAAAAACTGGGTGGAAAGAAAGCGTAATTCAACCTTCTTTGGTTTAAAAATCTGGGTGGGAAGTATACTGGGTTGACAATTTTGACGTCCAAACCGGAAACGTCATTGTATTATATATATTTTTTCACCCGTTGGGCAGGCAACAAGGCCGGTTAAACATTGTAGGAAGGAAATGAAGTTACAATTACATGATTTTTTAAATTGATTTGTTAACCTGGGTTTTTATAGCTTACAGGCTATGTTGAAAAAACGTAGAAAAATAATTACTTAAGTTCTGTAGAAATGATATGTCAAGACACTGCAAGATTTATCGCATAAAATTCCGCCTATGTTCTTTACATGTTTCAAGTTGACTTGAACTGTTTCAATCCGTCTTATTTTATCTTAAATTCGAATTTATAAAGTGGATGTTCGCATAAAACAGCTTAATTGACAACTTTTTTTGTAACATTCGGCTGAAATGTATTTTTCAAAATGGTTTATTTCATGAAGTAAATTAAACTAATAGTTTCTTTCCGAAATAGACTTATTTCGAAACCGATGTGTGACTTTATACTTCATGGTTAAATTAATTATTAATTTCGCCTATTTTGTCAGCGTATCCGAACATGTTTTTTCATAAATTTTAGTCTTTGAGTACTAGGCAAAAAAACAGAAAATACAAAAAAAGATTCCAAATTCAATGTCGCCATAAAGAGACCAGTAAATTCAAACGCTCGACGATTACAATGCACCATGTTCAAATCAAAAGTGCTTAATTAATATAAGTCCTGATCAAAACGTCTTATTTCTTAAAGTCCCTGTCAAAAGTGCTTATTTCAGTTTTATTGTCAAGTAGATGTAAACAGAAAAGACGTACAAACAAACCGAACATGTAAAAAGTATTGTTTAAACTCATATAACTATTCAACTTTATTTAAATATCAGATACTGCATCAGTTTGAAAGTAATCAGACTATTGCTATTTCTGAATAATAAAAAACGTTAATGTGTGTTAATGTTAGCCCTTTTGAAAAGTCACTCATCAATTATCATCATATATTGTAACAAATTAAAACAAAACAATATCAAACTATACGAATTAACCATCCTCTTGAATCACTCATCTATTGCTGAAAACCGCATTAAAATCCGTTTCGTAGTTTAAAAGATCTAAGGGTACAGACGGCGGGAAGCGACTTTGTTTTATCAATATGTATTCATTTCTTCCGTCATCTTGAACATTTATCGCCATATTTCAACAAATTAACTGGAACCAATATCAAACGATACGTATAAACCTTTCTCTTGAATCACTCTATTGATGAAAACCGCATTAAAATCCGTTGCGTAGTTTAAAAGATTAAGCGTTACAGACAGACATACGGCGGGAAGCGACTTTGTTTTATCAATGTGTATTCATTTCTTTTGTCATCTTGATCATTTATCGTCATATTTCAACAAATAAACATGAAACAATATCAAATTATACCTTCCTCTTGAATCACTCAATTGATGAAAACCGCATTAAAATCCGTTGCGTAGTTTAAAAGATTAAGCGTTACAGACAGACAGACGGCGGAAAGCGACTTTGTTTTATACT